>CM070647.1:2500000-3750000 GCA_036346575.1 Dendrocalamus sinicus
AAGATTGTGCTTGGCCGGCATGATAGCCTTTGGTTTCCAGTTTCCAAACGTCTGTTGAACCGATCGTGTGTGCCCTTCCACCATACGATTCCCTGGGCAACAGCTTGTCATTTTATGAGGAGAAATAGACTGCAGAAGCTTGCTAGGACAAGAAATGCCGTGATGACTGATGAGAATTCTGCAGTTACTTGTTAATACCTTTGATTTAACATTTCGTGGCTCAGACCAATCATAGCTGGTGCTGACGATGGGCTCTCAAAACAAAGACAAAACCTCAGAAAAATAAAAGTAAAGCCTTGGACAACCTTTCCTCCCTTGTGTCAGTTGTGAAGCAGCAGGAGCCAGGAGTCTTGCATCTCCGGTGCTTGTTTTCTGCTGCTTGCGACGTCGTATGTGTGTGACCGTCGATGTCTTCTGCCGCATTCTGGCAGTCGGAATCCAGGAGGTCGCCGGCGTCCGTGAACCCAGGTGGGTAGTGGAGGAGCTAGAAAATTTATGTTGGGTATACACCATGGGTGCTTAAAATGAGATAAAAGATGGTTGTTAAGCCATTATAGATTGATCGAATGGTAGCGTCACTTAAACCATGTATACTTAATGTTTCTATATAATTAGTTAGGCTTTTTCTAATTAATTAACTCCTTTACATATTTAATTGTGAAATCAACTTATTTTGCAGAGTGATAACAATAACAAATAATAATATTGATAAAAATGTTAAAATATGTGTGACCATGTTATTACATATGTATATCCATTTCACCATTTTTTGTTAGTACTTCAGGTCCTTTATGTCAATGTATGTACCCTACCATCCTAGAAACACATGTTTTTTTACACATGTACTTAGTAGTCTAGTATTGACGCATATTTATATCACTTATACTTCAAAATTCGTAAGTAAAATGTCTTATATAAAACAATATTAGTTTTGAATCATTGCACTCATCGTGATGGTCACAACGATACAAATAAATAAAGAATTAGGTCGACACTTCATTATCTAGTTAGAAACTAAAGCTTCGTCTCCGCCTCGTGGTCGTAGATGCTTTGTCCGACCATCTCGCGGTTGAGACTACGTTCGACCACCTCATGATCGTAGACGCTTCGTCCGACCGCATTGTAGTCGTGACTTCGCCCTACGTCTTGCGATCGTCACTTCGTCTGACCACTTCGTGGCCGAGATTGACAACTTTGCTTCGAAACCACCACCTCGATGGGGCACCTTCGGCTGCATCGCAGGACTTCGCCGTCCTCCTTGTAGGCATTGCCTCAGAGGGGCGGCCCGACCCACGACTCCGCCCCGAAGGCTCTACCTCGACGGGGCACTTTCGGCTACATCGTGGGACTTCGCCGCCCTCCTTGTAGGTATCACCTCGGAGGGGCGGCCCGACCCATGACTCCGCCCTAAAGGCTCCAACTTGACGGGGCACCTTCGGCTACATCATGGGACTTCGCCGCCCTCCTCGTATGTATCGCCTCGGAGGAGCGACCTAACCCACGACTCCGCCCGAAAAGCTCTAACTCGACGGGGCGCCTTTGGTTGCATCGCGGGACTTCGCCACCCTCCTAGTAGGCATCGCCTTGGAGGGGCGGCCCAACCCACGACTCCGCCTCAAAAGCTCGACCTCGATGGGGGCCTTCGACTGCGTCGCGAATCTTCGCCGCCCTTCTCGTAGGCATTGCCTCGGGGGGCGGTCCAACCCACGACTCTACCTTTGTACGCCGCCCACATCGGAATATGAGCCTCAATGACACGGCCACGGCCTCAGCGTCGGAGGGGCTAGAGCTACCAATTATATCAACTCGCTCATCGAGATCTTCATTCTTGTTGGCAGGGATGGGGAGCTGGGATAGTTGGTCACGTCAGCTCGCTCATCAGGATCTCTGTGCTTGTTGTCGAGGGAGTACTGTTGTTTAGGGGTGGCCCAACCTCTCGTGATGGGCCTTACAACTGTTCCAATATATAATAGACCTAATAATGTAGATAAATGTACCAATATATCCTCATTTTTGTAATTATTGAGAGGTAGGATGAAAATTTCTCATCCTACCCCGTTCACACACACACACACTCCCAAGAGGGGTATGAAGGATCTACTCATTATATATACTAGCGCTCTCTCTCTCTCTCTCCGTCGTTAGTTCTCTCTAGCTACAACAATTAGCATCTTTACCTGGCATAAAAACACATAAATATTTGAATAAACCTTCACAAAAACAAACATATCAAGTCTTCAAAGAGATGTTACGAACCAAAAGCAAATATAGGCATAAATTTGATATGTGAGTTTAACATGCACTGTTGTTTTACTCCAAGATAACACTAACAGCTTTGGGTTTTCAAACAAGTTCTTGAATCTTTATTGGATATATTTCTGTCAATCATTTCTCTCAAGGCAACCAACAATCTGTGAGCCTTCTTATGAAGTTAGTGTGTCAGCCACCAAGGGGGTGCTCACTGAGGGGGTTGGCCGCCGTGGAGAAGGCGTGGAGGTGGCGGCCGAGGCAGCAGGCCAAGGCGACGTACGTGGAGGCGACGTGCGTGGAGGGAGCGGGAGTGGAGGCGACCGACTGATTTGGATCTAGATTTGTGAGGACTAAAGGGATAAAGCTTCATCAGGTTACCATATCGAGGAAGTATCGACGAGGTATCGGAGAAGTATAGAGATCTATTTTTTTTGAATAATCATAAATTAAGAGATACGTGCAAGATACCTATCAGAGCGTATCAGGGCGATATATATATCCGGTACAGTATCTGATACTGGTACGTAGCTTTTGTGAAGTATCCGCACAATGTAGTCCCACTCTAATCATTGCTTGTTTCAACAACACTACGAGGAATAAATCTAGCAACTTGATCGTTCAAGCAAATTGAGAATCAATATTTTTTGATGAATCAAATTGACAATTAAATTTGTCAAAATAGATGATAAAGAACATGCCATGCTAGAGCAAATTCCACATAATATATACACACACACTAGCCAGCCAATGGAAGATAGATACATCCCAAGGCAAATACATAAGAACTCACTTAACTCACCATTCACTGAAGCACCAAACTCAGAGGAAGTCCATGAATTCAAGATTGTTCATTGGCTCTTACAAATCATACTCCACAATTAAGAAACACTTATCCCACAATGAACATGACAAACGTCACCACCACCATCCCACCATATATCAGAGGAAGGCTTGAAATAATGCAAGATCACCTACCCTCCTATCACCACTTAGATCCATAGCAAGCAAAAGCATAGTTCAACCAGCACTGGCAAATCGTATCAGGTATCAGCAAAATCACATCTACTCGCCATCCCCCTTAGCATCCAAACCAGAGACTGTCAATGAACAGCAAAATTCAGAATAATCTTAGTACATATCACAAACACATGCTCATCTTTGCTAAAAATACATAAAAGCAAACCATGTCTAGAGTTGATCCTTAGCCGAATGGGACCCTTCTGTCAACAATCAACAAGCATTTGTCAACAACCAACAAGCATTCACATACACCTGAACAGTGAATGCATAATCTTATAAGCACAGAGTAAAAAAAGCACAATTCAACAACCAATCGAAATGAAAACACGTCATTCTTAATTGACATGTTATAACCTGATCATCACATCGAGCACCATAAATCTACAACTGAAACATATCTCATATTTGGTTCCCTTATGCTAAAACTAGATTTCAACGGCATCCATATAGCATAAGCTCAACAATCACATCTCAGAGGTGCAAATCTACATCTCATTTTCAAGCGAATATCACAATCTAATGTACCATTGATACCGGCAACATACATCCACCTACTCTAGTTTCATATTCAATTGAGCGTCAAAACACAGGATTACCCCACTAGATGTTACCAAAACATACTCAAAAGTACATATTCCTGTGTCGTGTCATAGAAATTCAACTATAGCGAAGGCGACATATTGACGAGCACAAACTACACAATTGATTTAAGGAATTCTCGATTCTTAATACATGTACTCGCCCAAGAACCGACTCCGATGAGGCCTATGCGCCTGAGGATGATGATGAAGGGGTCTTGGAGCCGAGGCCGTACTTCTCCTGGAGCCTGGTGATCTCGTCCTCCTTCTTCTTGAAGTCCGACTTCTTGGACATCTTGGTGGGCTGGTAGTAGAGCACGATGAGGTAGCGGTTGGCGACGTTGAAGCCGGAGAGGTGGTCGACGGCGTTCTTGGCGTCGTAGATGTCCTCGTAGACGACGAAGGCGGTGCCGCGCGTGTCCTTGGCGTTGCCGAGCCGGATCTGCCGGATGGCGCCGTACTTGCCGAAGATGTCGTACATCTCCTCGCTCGAGATGTTGAACGGCAGGTTCCGCACGTACAGCACCCGGTTCACCTCCGGCGGCAGCCGCGCGTTGGTCTTCCGCAAACTCACCGCCGCCATTGCCGCCGAGTTCGCTCGCTCGCTCGCTCGCTTCCTCCCTCCCTCCCTCTAGGGTTTGGGGCTTGGTGGTGTTTCGATTTGGGGGTAGTTGCTTGCTGCGTAGCCGCCGCTCTCGCGTTCTCTTGCCTTATCTGAGGTTGCCGACCTAGGGTACATGTTGCCCTGGGTTAATCTTTGGGCCCACATGTCAGTGTACGAAATCGAGCCCACGCTCTCGAACCTTCGGGCACGAATCTTGGCGCACAAAAGCGCTCCGTCTCGGTCTCGCAGTCGCAGTTCGACCCGTGCGCCGCCGACCTCCCTCGCAGCTTCTTCCGCTACCGAGTCGGCTCCTGAACCTTCGAGAAGCTTCCACCGTACTCCCCGAGCACCGCCATGGCGTCCTCCGGCGCAGCGGCCATCTCGGCGGGGCCCGCGCCGCCGTCCGCGACGGCGTCGGTGGTGGAGTGGCACCAACGGCCGCCGAACCCGAAGAATCCGGTGGTGTTCTTCGACGTGACCATCGGGTCCATCCCTGCCGGCCGCATCAAGATGGAGCTCTTCGCCGACCTCGTCCCCAAGACCGCCGAGAACTTCCGGTACCGCCCTACAATCCTCACTACCCTTAAATCCTAGGCTCCATTTGCTTCCTTCTTCTGCTGATGTGTTTGTTTGTCATGGATCTCTAATTCGTTTGCTTTGTTGGTTTCAGGCAGTTCTGCACTGGCGAACACAGGTAGGGACTTCCCGACGATTGGTGGTTGTTATGGCCTGTGGGCTTTGTCTGGGGCTGATTCTGCAGCTCTGACTTCCTTTAGAACTTGAAACATTTAGCTTCCTTGTATGAGTTTGCTGTGGAGTTGCTTGATTTTGTGCTAGTAAATATATGATAGAGTACCTTGGTTATTTTTTTATTGGCAGAATTGCTTGTGTCCAAGGGAATAGAAATTAGGAAATGCTAATTTGACACTATACTTCCATTGTTTGTTGTAATTGGTGAGAAATTGAGCTTGTGGAGTGCAAATATTTTGTGGAACGTTGGCCACTTGAATTGTTAGACTTCTTAACTTGATATATTGATAGTTTTTATGTTTGGTAGAGATGCTTGTTCCTTGCTTTTGCTCTTGTGGTGGTCCGGTGTTTTTTTTTTCACTTCATGTTGGGGGAAATTCAAGGGTGTGGGTTTGGGTCTTTTGGAGAATGTGTGAGAGTCAGGTGGTCACGTAACACTGCTTCAGGTAGAAATCTTTTTTCTTTGTGTGCAATAGTACTGCATGGTTTTCTAAAAGAGATTACTGTGGGATGGATAGTGTGACATGGGAGCATAAACTGGTTTAGGTAAAATGGTTGTTTTGTTACTTTTCTTAATCGTTGGTTGTTATTTGATTGATTGAGATGCCATCTAAATAAAACATAAACTTGGAACTGCAATTAGGCATTATTGCAACAGTAATTCAGTTGTGATGTTACATTAGGCTTATTTTCAATATGGTGATTGCAGGAAATCAGGTTTGCCACAGGGATATAAGGGTTGTCAGTTACATCGAGTGATCAAAGATTTCATGATTCAGGGAGGTGACTTCCTGAAGGTTTGTGTGCCACACTTGTAGCTCCAGGCATCAATCATATATAGCTTGACACACATTTTAAGCTAATGTTATCCTAGAACTAAGCTTTTGGGCTGTGGCATGTATGTATATAATAGACAACAAAACTTGAGCTATTTGACGATTTGATATGTTGCTGCATCTTTCTTTGCTTACCTATGGAGATTTAGTTTTGGGTGATCAACTGTTTTTTAGTAATCTCCACACTTAGAACTGATTCTGGGATACTATGTATAAACTAAAGCCCACTGTGTTATGTCCTGTAGGGTGATGGTACCGGATGCACGTCGATCTATGGTACCAAATTTGATGATGAAAATTTTATTGCAAAGCATACTGGGCCTGGTCTGCTCTCTATGGTATTTTGTCTCTCCACTGATTTTACAATTAAAATGCAATCAGGAGATATTACTTTTCTTATGCAATCTTTGTTCGCAAGAAATCTATCGCTCGGGCTTAGCATTTTAGTAGATTGTATGCAATTTCCTTCCACCCCCTGCATTGTGTATCATTCCTCAGTTTTTTCTGTTCATTCTGCCTTTTGTCTGGGACTTTTGGTCATTGGGTGAGCACAGGAAATAAGTAAGCCTCTTGTACTGTGCAAACCTTCAAATGGTAGATAATATAGAGAGATTGTGCATAACATATTGGATCTAAAGTGAATGATCTAAATATTGCCATTTGTTTGCATACTCTATTTTCAACCTATGCTATCTTTCCCTTCAGCATTTGCAATAGGTTAGGTTAGGTTAGATCTACATCAAATCAAAGCATATCTAGGCAAAAGTATTTTTTAAAGTTACGGTGAATGGTGCCTTACTTAGGTTTGTCCCCAATCTCCTTTCCATGAGCGGTGCTTTCTCATGGCACCATAATTTTTTTATTGTCTGGTTTTATTTGTTACCTCAAATATTTTTGCTGGACCAGCCACTTTTTGTTTGTTATTAAGTTGGTATTGCTATATAACGCTTCTGTTTTAGTATAATTGACTACTGGTGCTTTATTTCCATTTTTCAGCATGTTTGATGTGCATGTGTCCTGCACAGTATAATGAATGTCATTATTATGTTCAAGAAATATATAATTAGCTTTTATCTTCCAGATGTAAATAGCTCACCACTTTTTTGCAGGCAAACAGTGGAGCTAACTCTAATGGATCTCAGGTACTTTCTTCTTTTCAACAATTGCTTGAAAGTCTTTCTGCATGGCTGCAGATTTGTTCACCAACTAGTTTGTTGCAATCTTATTAAGAACCGTGGTGCATATGTTCACCAACTAGTCCATGTGCATTTTTATCCCCAATCTCCATTTCCCAGTTTCTTGTCTATGCCAACCTCCATTTCCCAAGCTCTTTTCAGCTAGAATATTCCTGATTAAAAGCTTGTTTGTCTATCCTGTGATTGCAGTTCTTTATAACTTGTGCAAAGTGTGAATGGCTGGACAACAAGCACGTGGTTTTTGGGGTAAGTTTCCTCAATTTGAATGCTTTATTCTTTGCGAGCAAGTGTCCAACAGTGTATATTGGTCGCACTATATTTTATTTATTACAACAAGTGAATATATGCCTGGTAACGCGATACAGTGTAATTGGTTTACGTTGGAGAATGAAAATGTGCCCCAGTAAAAAGAACATATGTGACATCAACGTTTAAAAGGTTCTGATGTAGTCGTGTGCTAGACTAGAAGGTGTTCTTCCCAATTTTTTCCTCCTAGACTAGTGTCCTTCGTAATTCTATGCGAGTTTAATTAATGCCATTCATTGACATTTCAGAGGGTGCTAGGAGACGGTCTGCTCGTTGTGCGCAAGATTGAAAATGTTGCAACTGGACCAAACAACCGACCAAAGCTTGCCTGCGTTATAAGTGAGTGTGGAGAGATGTAGCTTGCTCCTTGAATGCCACTCCTGGCGCTGCGGATTTAGGCATTGCTGCATTGATGAAACTACTGAAGCATTGGAAGCAGTTTAGGCTCTATAGAGCATTGTTGTATCAGTTCACCGTTTAGTAAGCATGCCAAATTTGGGATCGACACTGACCAAGGTGTATCTTTACCAGTGGTATCAGTTATCACTTACGCTGTAGAATAATATTTGAAACAGGAAATTATTGTCCTGTTCGACTTAAACCTTCGAGATATTTCGCGAAATTCTCCTTATGTTCTGCCGAACACGTTTGATCTATGGTTGCACCGTTTTCTTCAGTAAGCAAGGAGTTTTCTCTGATGCGTGTTGTGGTGTACCGTGATTGAGAAAGTGCAAACAACTTCTGGTCTCCTGCTGTGTCCCGAGAAGTAACAAAGAAAAATGATACAATTGGGTCATGCTCTGATCTTGTCCACGATACAGGAATTAATTGAGAAGATTATCCAATGTTGAATATCATTGCATTGTTTCGATGTAGTAATGCAAGTGGGCTACCACGAACAATTGAATAAATCATCTCGTCAAGGAATCCACAAGAGTTAAGAAACCAGAAATCATATCCTAATCACCAAGAATCAGCACATCACACTCGTGTCAAGCTCTGTAGCTATGGTTAAGCAATGTTTTCTTAGCTAAGGACAGGGAAATCAGCGCTACACTCCTACGTGCATGCCATCACGTCGCGCTTAGGTTTAAGACTCCCAAGAACTCCGATGTTTTACTACCACATCCTTTCTTGCACGTCTTCCCGCCATCCAGTTTGCTAACCACCATGCCGCGCACGACGCTGTCGAGCCCGCTGTCGCGCGCCAAGCCGCCGCGCTCCCCCACGGCCGGCGGCACCCCGAGCCGCCTCGCCGTCGCGCCGGCGTCCCCGTCCACCCCGCAGTGCGCCATCCCGGCCTCGCCGCACACCCCGGCGAGGGCTGGCGCGGGCGCGTCCACCCCGCCGCCGACCACGCCCCGCACGCCGCGCCCGGAGATCACACTCCGGCAGCCGTCGTCGCAGGCCCCGCAGAAGCGCGCGCCCGCCGCCGTCCGGAAGCCGTCGAGGGCGCTCCGCGCCATCCGCGCGCTGTTCCGGTCGCTCCCCATCATCGCGCCAGCCGCGTGCCGCCCGGCGTCCGCGCTCCCGCGGCGCTACAACAAGCCGCACGACGGCCACGCCGGCGGAGGAGCGCGCGTGACCGGGACGTTCTACGGCCACCGTCGCGCGCGCATCACGCTCGCCGTCCAGGAGCGCCCCGGCAGCCTCCCCTCTCTCGTGCTCGAGCTTGGCGTGCCCACGGGGAAGCTCATGCAGGAGATCTCCACCGGCGGCCACGTCCGCATCGCCCTCGAGTGCGAGAAGAAGTCCAAGAAGTCGTCGCCGCCGGACGGCAACGTGGGCCTACTGGAGGAGGCCATGTGGACGGCGTACGTGAACGGTCGGCGCGTGGGGTACGCGGTGAAGCGGGAGGCCACGGACGGCGACCTTGCGGTGATGCAGCTGCTGAGCACAGTGTCCGTGGGCGCCGGGGTGCTCCCGGGGGACGTGCTGGACGAGCAGGCCGGGGCGGAGGCGGGCGGCGAGCTGGCGTACATGCGCGCGGGGTTCGACAGGGTGGCCGGGAGCAAGGACTCGGAGTCGTTTTACATGGTCAGCCCGGATGGGGACGGCGGCGCCGGCGGTGGGACAGAGCTGAGCATATTCTTTGTTAGGGTGTAGAGACCACTACTCTTGTTAGTGATTGCTGTAATGCTGTTGTGTAACGTGTTTACTCGAATTGCTGATTTGGCACGAATATGCACGAGGAGGTGTTGATTTCATGTCGTAGGTTGCATCGGTTTGGCACGAATACTTCAATTGAAATTCGGCAGTGTAACTCTCTTTTTAACTGTAGAATGCGTACAGTGTAGTTAAACTTTGAATTGATATATCAAATGTGAAGTTGGTAATATTCTTATTTTTATTAATCTGGACTATTCCATGTGTTTTCTGTATGTACTCACATTTTTTGCGACTATATGCCATTAATCATAATGTTAAATGGTGATGGTGAATCTGGCTCCCTCAATTGCGAAAACTTCCGACATCCTTGTGCTTTTTGCATCGTCCATGAAAACATAGCAAATCTGTGTATTAACACATAGAGTAAATGTGACGACCCGGGTTTTTACCCAGGGATAATAATCCTAGTCAAAAGATCTTTATTCATTTTAATCAATAAAATATCGCTCTAACAAATAATAAACCTATCAAAGTGTTGCAACAAAATAATCTTCAAAATTAAATTAAATCAATTGGTATTAAGCTCCATGTGTTGGAACATCTCTATTTTGGCTAAATTTGCTTTTTTCCCTTCCTTTTTGATGATAAATGCCAAAAGGGGGAGAAGAATGAATAATAGTATTAATTTTAAAGGTGTATAATCCCAAAAGGGGATAATAACATTGATTCTCAAAAGAAAAAATTCTTTATTATGCTTATTTATACTTTCACCTTAGTTAAATTTCCTATCATAAATTTATTTTCACCCAAATGCTATTCATCACCAAAAGAGGGAGATTGTAAGTTCAAACTCCATTAAGTTGATTTTGGTGATAATGACAAATGCAATTGTGAAACTAATATGTTTATTGATTATGATATTGCTTAGTCTCATTTGAATGAAATGGTGAAAAACATAATAGATATGCATTCAATATCACATTCTTATCTTATTGTATTCCTCATATCCGAAATATAGAATAAACTTCACCAAATAAGTCAAATTTGAATATGTGCATATGCTTTCACAATATATTCTTGTACGTACATATTTAAGGGAGTTCACTCTATGTTTTGTGGTGTCATTAGTATTGATCCATATTCCATTTTCACATATTAAGGACCTTTACTTTGAAACATATTTTCTTGAGTATATATAGCTTGTGTAGTTCATATATATTTATAATCGGGTTGTCATCTAGTTTCTCTTTTATGTGTTGATGGTTGGATGATTAATGACAACCGAATGAGTAAGCTTTGCTTTGAAAGCTTATTCTATAGTACACAATTGTTGTTTACATGTTATATACTCATAATTGTTGCATACAATTATTCTAGAGTATTCGATTTCTATCTCATTATTTGTTGAGATTATCATAAATTACCAAAAATGGAAGATTGTGTAATCTAATCCTACCATTATGTGTTAATGTTGAAGTTTCATAATTGATGGCAATTATTTTGTGGACTAATATTTTTCATGAGTTGGATGAATAGGTTCCATAAATAAGGAAGACTTCGAATGACTTCATATGTTGAAGATTATCGAGCCAATAAGAAGATGCATCATGAGTTGATGCATGTCCAAGAGGAGATGATCATGTGTTGATCATCAAGTCAAGTGAAGACCCATCATGTGTTGGTGAAAATCAAATGAATGATGCATCATATGTTGATGCATGTAAAGATGATAGCTTGGACTTGAAGTGTATATGTAAGTCATCAAGCTTCAAGGAGATGTGTAAGGCAAAGATATAGTTACCTAGGGCTAAAGATGTGTTCTTAATCTTTTACCGGTCTTGGTATTTGGTTGAAAAACTGGGTTACTAGTATATGTTGCCGTACTATTAAGAGGGGTCATGTCTAGTAACTTGAGTCTTATCATGTGGTGATAGCTCAACTTCACTTGCACTAGCTCTCCTTAGCATAAGACTTGTATTTGCAAATGTATTTTACAAATAGTTGAAGCCTATGTGTTAAATTCTTGTAATATGAAACTATACATTGCAAATGTATTTTGTAAATGTTTAAAGACCATGTTTCCATTCTTTGTAGTATGAGACTTATATTTGCAAATGGTTGAAACTCATATATATAATCATTTTGTCATGATTCTAAAAGTGTGCAAATGTGTTTTGCATCTTGTTGAGGATCATGGATAATCCTTGTATATATAATACTGTAGTTTGTAAATGTGTTTTGCAAAATTTGTTGAAGTATGCACTACCTAGGGAAATCGGAACTACTGTCGTGTATTCTGCGGTACTAACGCTAGTCGAAATTACCGGTGTTGTAATTATGGAACTACCGCGTCTGTTGGTGGTCAGAAGACCAATGTGATCGAGAACCATTGTGGTCGAACCAATGTGGTTGAAGACTGTGTGGTTGAAGATCAATGTGGTCGAGAACCAGTATGGTCAAAGCCGATGTAGTCGAACTGATGAGGTCGAATATCGACGTGGTCAATGACCTGTTTGGTCTAAGATCGACGTGGTCTAATACCTGTGTAGTCGAACCAGACAACGTGGTCGAAGACCTGAGTGGTCGAACCATTCGGTGTGGTCAGGGACTAGTGTAGTCGACGATCGATACTTTCGACCAGCTCTATGTGAACGATCCAATCGGCTCTCTGTGAGCAGTCCTATTAGCGAGTGGTACTACTAGCTTTGTGTGAGCAGTACTTCTGATTTGCAAAATATCCGGCTTTTGTAGTGGTACATTTTTTTCCAGAGAGACCTGTGTGGAGTCTTCTCGTCCCTGAGGAAATTGGTAGTTCCGTATGAGTGTTGCGGTACTTCCGATGATCGGTAGTACATGACTTTGCATGATGGAACTACCGGGTTTGCCTACAACGGCTAGTTGTCTAACCATTGTTGAGGGGAGCGAAAGTACCGGTTGTTTACCTGCGGTACTTATGGAAATCCTGTTTTTCTGTCCCAACTGCTAGTTTCAAGGCATAGGGTACATATACCCCCTTGTGGTCGGCTAGAGGATAACTTTTGGCACTCCATTTCATTCCCTTGAACTAGTATGAGGTTTTCCTCTCAATTGTGCATTAGTTTCAACTTGTAAGTAAGGAGGAAGACTCTAGATTGCATGTGTTGCTTCTTGAGGTGGATTGTGTATCCACTCGAGCTTGTGCATTAATTGCACGTAGTGAAAGTCAAGTGAGGGGCTTGACTTATTACTCTTGGAGTTTACTGTCAGAGCCCAGATTTTTCAATCCGGATTCCTCTGTGATTTTCTGCACTATTCCATGGATCAGTAGATAGTGCTCACAGTTACAGTAATGAATATCAAAATACATATCATGCGGAAGCGTAAATATAATAGTAGACTTACTCATGGGCGATTAGGCGAAATCATTAAATTGCAAAGCGGCGGAAGAACGAAGCACACAGTGGGACCTTCAGACATGCCCACAAAGCACCAAGCGGAGGTTCGCGACCTAACCCTTGACATCTTCATCTTCTCGGCCAGCTTGTCCAATCTTGTTGCTGAGGCGAGGTAGTTTGATTCCTGATTCTGAATTTTGTCGCAAAAGCGAGCATGAGCACTCCGACCCCGTGCTCCGCGAGCCAATACACAGAATGCAATTAAATAGTATGCATGGCTTATCAAAGGAAGGCTCGGGTTATTTTATTTTTGCGTAGAGTGCTTTTGAATACAATTACTTAAAAATCTCTAAGACCTAGCAATGTGAACCAAATCATAATATACAAGGAAATGCATTATTAACATCGATTCAGATTCCATCCACCGTTACATGGCATCTGCACCATATAACAATTTCTTCAGCGTTATAGCCGCTTAACTTACCACTGGGACGACACCCAGGACAATTCCAAACCAGGGCAGTCCTTCGCCCTGCACTTTTCCATTCCCATTTTTCAAACATTTTTAAATAGAACTAACTCGAGTAAGTTCCCATGTCCGCCCTTGACCGTGGGCACGGCTATTCGAATAGTTTTGACTCTGCAGAGTTTGTACACTTTCACCACAAGAGATGAACTATCCTTTTTGCCAACATGCTTCCTTAGGCATAAGACCCAGATAATTTATCACAAAGCCTTTACCTTACTCCGATCTAGTTAGACACCACCCACGCTGAGGTTTCACCGCTGAAGGGTTACACCACCACAGTCAGAAGCTCCCTCTTGCGCCGTGTGAGTACAGTACACCCTGTGCCTCACTGTGAGTAAACCAGTACACCCTGGCACCCACTTCCCTCGGTGATATCTGAACTAAATCCTTGTAAGTTATTCAGCTAGGTCGTACCCATTATAGACTTGTGGTTGTACTGTTTTACATCAGGAGGTCATCACAAGATTCAGTCCTTAGCATTATCTCGAGCGGTTCTACCACACTCCATAATTTGTGCTCCCACCGCACCACATACCAGCCCCCAAACCATCCGCTCAGATATTTAAGCAAGTTAGGATTTTTGGGAGCATAAAATAACCATGTCCAAATATACCAGTCGTTCCCACCATGACTGCCCAAACCGGTTTCTCGTGATTTAAAATGACAATAATGTTTGGGGACATTTCAGCGCCCCCAAGTATCTATGCAGTACTAAGCATGGCGTATAATTACGGACTTATTTCCAAAAGCTACTACTATAATTTTACTAGGGTGACAAGGTTCACGTAATCGAATATTCCAAAGGAGGTGTAATATTAGCAAAGGTAACAATGGGCATATAACTAGAATCTCAAATTATACATGTATTTGCATATGAAATAACAGCATGCAACTTGATAATTTAAAACAAAATAATTTGCAGAAAATGTAGGTTCAACATGATCAAAGTATTGACTCTCCTGGCGCGGTTTTCCGCGGACTTGAGCTCACTCGTAGCTTCCTCTTGAGCTTCTAATCTTTTATCTTCCCTTCGCTCTTGATCACGCTGAATCCGTGAAATCTTCTCGACTCCCAATTTCTAATTACGCGACAAACAACTGAATCCAAATAAAAGCAAATAACTCAAAAGATCCAAATAAATCCGATTAATTCAAATTGCTGATCTAATTTAATTTATACATTTATTACGATTTGAGAATAGAAGGATGATTTAGTTTAGTGTTTTGCAAATACAGCGGTAGCTGAATTTGAGTGAGAGGATGAGTTATCTGAATAGCTTTACCGTGAGGGAAAAATTCTAGGATAATAAGAGATCAAAAGGGAGGAAGTATCTACAGGAGTTATTTACTTTGGAAAAGAAGTGGCCTAGCGTAGCCGATTGGAGAAAGGCGAGGTTCGATCTTTTTATTACTAACCTCTTTTATTATTTTTGTATTTATCAAGGAAGTTCCATGAGCTAGGTAGACCTAGGTATCAAGCAAGTGCAGTGCAGTTGGGTAGGTATTCCTTGCAACTTAGGTTATGGTAAATGCAACCTGGACTGGTGGATGAGATCTGTACTTATTCTATAAATCTTTTAGTCAAAGATATTATAACACTTAGATATCTTTATTAAGAATAATATGTTATATATGTCTTTACTTATTAATTGGATTAAGATAAATAGCAGAGGCTCCTTATTTATTCATATACGGTAATTAATTAAAATTTAAATCTTTAATAATCCTATTATCATATTTTATGTATCTTCATTCATCGCTAGCTTAAGTTTAATTCGAATTAGGATCCTTTGGTACGGGTCCCAGCTTGATTTATATACAATTGTACTAAATTTTTATTATGTACCAAAGCTAGTGTTAGGATTTAGTTAATGCCACTATTATTAGCTTGCTCATACTTTAGCTACTATTAGGCTTAGCTCCACTTCTAATTCTAGTTTAAACTTAGCTACTGGAGCAAGGCTTAGTATGCATCATTTTATGTGAAATGTTAATCTAAATACCAATTGTCATTATTAACTAAATCTAGCTTCTGATATTTATTTATCGGCGATGTACTAAGGGTGGGGTCTGCTTTATAAATCCTGACTTTCCAATTTAAATATGTATTTCATTTAATTTGGTGTTAGCATGAATCAATAATTATTTAAAGCTTAACCATAAGTTAGTTGCATACAAGGCAGCCTCTATTTCAATTTGAATATCATGGCCTAAAGGTTTGTTTATTAATGTTCACATTATTTAACAGTAAAAATGGATTATCCTAGTTACTAGGGATAAAGACAATATTTTAGGGTTTAATTTTGCAATGGTTAATTTCTACATCATTTACTAATATGCAATGGTTCATAGCTTATGGTTTACTAACTCTTTATTTATTAGAACATCATGAGAGCTTGAACCTACATGTTATCCTAATTAATTTCTCACTATTCCTTAAGTTAGGGATTAAGTTCTATACAAAAGATTAGAAGAATATTAGCAACTAATATGTAACATTCAATCTAAGGTTACATATTTATTAGGCCCATTTACACTCTCAATAAATTTTGTTAGGTTTCCTGGATCATTTCCTAATCACCCTCTCTGCTTACTGTAGCTCGGCAAAAATTCAACAGAATTCTAATCTAAATGCTACGACCAGGGGAATCAAACTCGAGTCAGCGCCCTGACCGCGCGCTCTGGTAACCAGTCGAGCACGCGGTGCTCCTTGACTTACCAGGGGGAAGAATGAGAATGAGCCGGGGCTTCAGCGTCCAGAAACAGAGAAGGCTCGGGCAGCGGATGGCCGGTGGCGTTGCCGGAGAGGTGCGGCCGGGGAGGCGCCAGCGGACGCTAAAATGGGACCTCCCCGAGGCGGGGATGCCACCGGGGGCGACGGCTCCAGCTAGGAGGCTCGGTGGCGGGCCTGCTGCGGTGGAGAGCGGACGACGGGGAGGTTGAAAAGGGGCACCGGCGACTGGGAAGAAGAGGAAGAAATTAGGCGGGCGCGGAAGCACAAGGGAGGTAAGGGAATGCTCACCGAATGCTTGGCCGAGCCGGAGGGAAGCCACGGCGAGCTGGCGGCGATAGCCTACGGCGGCACGGATGGGCTCACGTCGCCGGCAACTTGGGGTGGAGGAGAGGCTCCGGCGGCGGTTGGGGAGGCTCCGTGGCGGTGAGGAGGTGCTCCACCAGCGAGGAATCGAAGGAAAACTCACCGAGGAGGAGGCGGCGGTTTCGGCCGGAATCGGAAGGGATGGCGGCGCGGTGGCCCTGGGTGCACGAAATTTCAATTAAGCCGGAAGGGAGGAAGAGGGGAAGTAGAGTCACGAGGTGGCGCGGCCGGATTGGCCGGGGTTTCGCCAGAGGGCCGGGACGACATGGAGGCGCCGGCGGGCGCGCTTGGGCAGAAGCGGGGGAAGAGACAGGGAGTGTGCGCGGGGACCTTCTTATGGTCACGGAGATCAGGGAAACAGTGGGCGGCACGGGGAAAACCATGGGCGAGGGCTGGTGCATGGCTGCCACATGGAGGAAAGAAACTGAGCGTGGCAGAGGAAGGAAGAAAAAACAGCGCTGGCGCAGGCGCACGCGAGAGGAAGGAAGAGAGAGGGAGGGGCGGTCCCGTGCTGCCGAAGGGAGACGCGGAGTGGGAGCGGGGCCCAGCGGGCAGAGGGAGCGGCGCGGGTGGAAGGCGGGGCCCGCGCGCCAGAGAGATGAAGCGGGGGAGGCGCCGGAAGGGTTGGGCCGGGCCAGGCGTGGTGGCCGGCCGGCTGCATCCCTTCTTCTTCTTCTTTTTTGTTTCTTTTTTATTATTATTATTTTGGGTATGTGTGCACATGGAGGTATATATATATGTATATATATATATATATCGTTTACGTATAATTTCATATATTGCTATTTCTCTGGTTTATTTAATTTTGCATATTTTATTTCCTATTTTGATAAATTCTTACTTGCACTATGTGCATATACATGTATATGTTTATATATACCTATATATGTATGTATTGTGCTTGCATTTTATTCCTTCACTTCCATTGCTAGTTATGCCATTATTTCCAAAATGAGGTTTCATATTTTTAACTCAAGTTTCTCTCTTCTAATACTGGATCATCTTTTCAGATTCGCATTTTAAATCTTGCTTTTCTATTAACTAAATATGTTTGTTTCTTCCTGATCCTTTCAACTTTTGGAACCTTCACCAAATTTCTCAGAAAAACATCATAAACTCCAAATTCAAATAAAACATATTGCCAAATAATTCAAAAGCTTCACATTTTCAGATTTCAAAATTTTCAGGATGTTACATTTACCGACTCTTAGACGGTGTTGGAGGTGTCGTGCATGGTGATATTCTCCAAGAATGTTGTGAGAAGACCCGACAAAGTTGTGAAGGTTGGAGCTTACTTACCCGAAGCGGGAAAGAGCTACCACTAGTGGATTAAGGTGTTTAGGCTTAATTCATGGAGCCGGTTCAATTCATTTGGGCTAAGCTCAATGTGGACTAGGGGAGATCGGCAAGTCTCTAAACACCACAATAAAAAGCAACCATGTCCATTGTGATTTGTTTTGTTGTGCTTAATTTACATTCAAGCAATTTACTTTCATAGAATTAAATTGGTTGATTATCATCTTAGGATTGTAAATCTTGACATATGCTTATGTTATTGGTGCACTTAAGTGAACCTGGTTGTTTTAGGTGTTATTTGTGCTAAATTTTTTGTGTTAAGATTATGCATTATTTGCTTGGTTTAGCTAAATAGAAATTGATAATTAATTAGAGAAAAATTTTAGACTGTCTATTCACCCCTTTAGTCGGCATCCTCGATCTAACAGTGATGTGACTTATCTAGGAGGTATTGTCGACATTGTGTTGATTGTTGGGTAATTTCCTACTCGGATATTATTAAGTAAATACACCTATAAATATAATTGCAAAAAATATTCATATTCAGTTGATCTTAAAAAAATGATTATTTACATGCTTGCCATGCTATAGCCCTTGAAGTCATTCTAAAATGACCTAATGAGTAATTCGGCTGACTTCCAATTCTAGCTAATGGGTTTAGGTTCTCTGGCCCAACAAATTCTTGGCAGATTTGGCCTGCTATAAGATTTCTTTTCTTTCTTTTTTTTCTTTCTTCTTTCTTGCTATTTGTAGTTAATGATATATGAAACCTACTACTATGGCATGAATATTCTCTGTTTGTCTCAATGTTGTTTCTATTTATCTCTGAAGCAGAGTGAATCCAAGTAGGATGTAGCTCGCGAGTGGCTAGTGGTTTTCAAGCCATTCCCTGGCTCATATCTTTCCTTCCTCTCTCTCTTACTTTCCCTATTTCTTTGTTGGAATTAATCTTGATGATTTGAACGTGGTTGTTGGTGTCATGGTCGGAGCCACACTTGAGAAGGCCTGGTCGGTACTGTTGTCGAAGCCACGATTGAAGGTCTAGCCAGCAGTCCACGGTTGGTGCTCAGGCGTGGTCGAAGCAGTCCTAGAAGCCATGGTCAAAGCATCGAGATGATGCACCATGGTCGAAGTGACCTAGCCAGAGTGGCCGTGGTCAAAATCACCATGGTCGGAGTGGCCGTGGTCGGAGTGACCATGGTCGGATAGTGGCTGTGGTCATCGCTCTCGTGAGTGGTCGGTTACGACCACGTTGTGTGTTATCGTAACGACCAGTGTCATGGCGCCTGTGAGTGATCGGTTACGACCACGTTGTGTATGGTCGTAATGACCAACGTCGTGGCGCGGGTGTGAGTGGTCAGTTACGACCACGTGTGTGTGGTCATAACGATCAGCGCGTGGCGCTTGTGTGAGTGGTCGGTTACGACTAGTGTGGTCGTAGACGACCAGTCTGTATGAAGTCGTAGATGACCACGGTGTGCGTTGTCAGTTACTACCAGGTTGTGCGTGGTCGTTACGACCATGCTGTGTATGATCGTAGCGACCAATGAGGTAATCATAAGCGCCGAGGTCATGGCGTCTGTGTCTGCAGTAGTCATAACTGCAGTGCCGCGGTCGAAGACAAGCGCAGAGAAGCTTTTGAAAACAAGCCGTGGGCGAGCCCGTGGCCATGGTTGTAGGCACTATGGTCGTAAGTGACATGGTCATAGGTGCCATGGTCGAAGGTCCTGCGTAACCATGGTCATAGCGCAGTGAGTGTGTGGTCGAAGCTCCAGTGCTTTGGTTGAAGACAAGCCAAGGATGAAGCAGTGGTCGTGGTCGTGCAGTGATCACTGTAGCAGGCATCAACACGGATGGTTGTGGATGACGCAGACTATACCTTAGTTGGTTAACTGCCTAGGTGTGGGCAGGCAACTTGTCACTATAGCAGTCGTGGGTGGCTGAGCGAAGTGGCATGGACAGGCGACTGGTCACTGTAGCAGTCGTGGGTGGCTGAGCGAAACAGCATGGGCGAGCGACGGAGCAATTGAGTGCTCTACAGGGAGGCCCGGTTGTATATATATATATACGATGTAATCTGTAAGAGCTGAGTAAGTCAAATGAGCAGAGAAAGAAGAAAAGCGACACAAGTTGAGTTCGCGTTGAAAAATTTCCTTCGTGCATGTTCGTTCGACTTCCCCATGTAGTGTGCATCCACGGGTAACTCGTGTCTACACTGTTCGCCATTTGACAACAGAGCATCGACCGGTGTGGTTGAACAAACCCGAGACTACTCTGTTTTCACTGCGTAGTCGTAGGAACGACCAGAGCGGTCGTATTGAGTTTAGGCGTGCAGATCCTGTGAGGTGTTTCCCAACATTGTTCTTTCTTGGCTTGGCTATCGAATGCTCCCAGTCCCATGGCTTCCTCCGCCTCACTCTTCCCCGTCACCTCTTTTGCTCAGTACCATTCATTCGACTTGCTGTCACTGCCTCCACTTACAGCCCGACCACAACTCCTCCTAGCGCCTCTTCCCTTCCATGCGCCGCCCACCGGCTTACTATAGCCCAACTCCGGCCAAGGCGCCTCTTGGTGCCTCCTCCCCTCCATGCTCCACCCACCTACTTCTTATAGTCCATGTCGGCTCCTTGCTCGCTGCCATGTAGCTCGACTCCGGCCATCTGAAGTACGGTTCAGCGTGGTCATGGTGGTCCTTGGTGGCTTGTGATTGTCGTGGCCTCCGTCTTCACGTCGGCAATCTTCACCAACTCCCTGTGGGCTCCTCTCCTCCTAGCTCTACTTGTCTTCTCTCTGGTGGTGGTCTCTCGGTGGCAGTGGGCAATGTGGGCTTTGTGCTTTGGCTTGCTCGGCTATGGTTCTCGGTTCGCTTGGCTAGCAAAGAAGGAAAATGAGGAGGAGAAAGTAGAATGACTTGGCTCTTCTCCCGACTTTGTCATTGCTTAAGAAGAGAGGCCTCCACCCTGAGGCTTGGTTCATCATATATATATTCCCACCTCTGATATCACTATGCAGTAGTTAAAAATTGGGTACCCCTTATGGACCATTGGTCCATAGGGTGACTTTGGGCTGTACTACTGATTTTTTACTACTGGAGGTAAGTCGATAAAATAGGTATTGGGTTTGTTTTTCGTCGAATGATGAAACCTACAGCTACGAGAGGTGCTGATTAGCTCCGAACGGTTTGGTATCTTCATAAACCGAATGCTTAGCTCGAAATTAAATTCTAAGGTTTTATGTGCGTTCCTTCTTCGGTACCGTCCGTCCAAGTACAAGATGTGATCACATCCGTCAAGAAAGCTGGCAAATTTCCTCCATCCAACGGCCTCTCTCCACCGAGCAACGTGAATGGTCCGGGATATCTCAAGGGCATAAACGCAAAAGATACCCCAAAAAAACCCCGAAACAAGCGAAGCGGGGGGGCGGGCGGGCGGCATCTAGAGAGAGCGAGAGGCGGAGGAGGGAGAAGGCAAAGGCAAATCGGAGCGGATAGCGTGGAGCGTGGTGCTCGCGAGTGGGAAGGCAAAGCGGAGCGCGCGCTCTCTACTGCCGCTAGGGCGTACGTAGAGGGATGGGAGAAATTACGCGTCGCCTAGCACGAGCCCACCCCATCCCTCCCTCCCCACCTCCTCGTCGTCCAGCACCGGCCCAGCCCAAAAACCCTCCCCCTCCCCTCGTCCCAAACCCAAACCCTAACCCTAGCTCCCCACCGCCTCGTCCTCCCCCGATTCGCCGCCGCCCGTTCGCCGCGCCGGTGGTCGGTCCCCCTTCCCCCTGTCCTCATCGAGTCTGACCGTTCTATGGTTTGCGCCCGCTGCGGCGGTGGCTGGCTTGCTTGGGTTCTCGGCGATTTTGGGTGAGGGGTTCTTCTCTGCCGCCTGTTCCTGCGCTGTCTGATTTCTCCTGGTGAGCGGGGGTTTTCCGGGACCTCGAGGGGTTTTGTTTGGGGTGCGCGGTTTTGATCCCTCGCCTTGCCGCTTGAAGTTGCTCGCCGCGGTGCTCTTGGTTTACCCCGGTGGCACGAGGCTTTTTTGGGTTTCGAGTTGCTCTTCTTGCTGCTTCTCTCAGTTTATGCTTTTGGGAGATTTGATGATTTGCCCCATCTTTCATGTTCGGTCGGCGGGGTTTTGGGTCTGCGGTTTCCTGGTTTACATGTCCAGGATTTGACTCTTGATAGTTGTCCTGGCTTGATAGCTCAGTTCGTCGGATGTATCTGTTTGCTAGTTGCAACTTGCGTTTATGTCATATCATGGTTGTAATGTCTCATTCTAATACACGCAGGTGCCGCGGTTAGCTAGGACAGAGGTGCCTTCTTTGGGAGATAAGCGTGTTCCCTAATGGAGGGGCTTTGCAACCCTCCGCTGAGTGCGGCGGAAGCGGTAATGAAGAGGCCCAGGAGTGTTGCATCAAGAAAGCCGAGGCCCAAGGAGCAGCTCGCTTCCGAGTACAAGGACATCTCATGCGCACCGTCACGGAGCATTTCCCCTGATGACGATGCCGGCGTCGATTGCAGTGGGCACCGGAGGAAGGAGCTGTACCTCAACGGCCCTGAAATGAGGAGCTCCACGCCTCATAGGAGTGACGTGTCCAGGAAGACAAAGAGAGAGGATAGAGCTGGAGCAGGCTATGATGGCCACAATCAGAGCAGCAAGTCAAAGGATGTGAAGCGTAGTAGTGAAGGTGTTCTTGCGCTGGCCTGTTCAAGAAACTCTGGATCCCCTAATGGCTCACATTTGCCCCCGAGAGACGCCAATGTGCCAAGTGAAAATAGGTTGAGAAAAGTAAAGCTCAAGATTGGTGGAATTGGAATTACTCGAAGCATACATACAAAAACCATCCAAGAGGCGGGTGACGGTGGCACTCCTGGCATTTTGGATGGCTCTTCTCACCGCCATAAGCAAAAGGTTTGCTCTATGCACTTGATGGAGAAGAAAAAAGTGTGCAAACGTAACGTACTATCAAACGTAACGTACTATCTGATCTTTAATGCTCACCTGATTTTTCAAGTAGCAGCTTAGTAGTTTGTTAGGTAGTCATTGAGATGCTTTCACCCGTCATTTAGTACTGCAATGTTTTTTCGAGCTTAATGAAATTAATCTACTCCATTCGATTTGGCCAACACGGAATTAAGTTCAATACAGCTGTAGGGAACTTTTGTCAGATGTTGGTTAATGGTAGTCTTTGTTGCACGGCAGTATATCTTATATGCTAAAAATTCCATGTGTTTTTGCTTTTGGTTCAACTATCTTGCCCACTTTGTCATACCCTGTTATGTTTCCTCTTAAGTATCTGGTTGACTGAAATGGTAATTACGAGTTGATGTCTTTAATTTCCACCAGTAACTGAAGATATTACTTCTGTAGTTTTACAACTGATCATTTCATTCCTTTTGAGCTATAAGTTGGTCCATTCTTTTTTATTAGGATTTCGGTGGGCAGAAATACCACAACACAAACAAAGATACTCATGGTAATCGCATTGAAGGAAAACACGGAGATAAGCATGATATTTCGCCATCTTCTGACCTTGTTCGCAAGAGCAAAAGGGTTCCTAAGAAGAGAACACTTGATGGTGATTCTGATGACGAAGATGGTGAATTACGTTATCTTGAAAAAATTAAAGTGGCTAAAGTTGCGCCAGAACAACCTATAGCTACTGACCATCCTGTAGCTTATGATGATTCTCTTGAGGATTGTCTAAAGAAAAAGAAGCTATCCAAGGTTTCTAAAAATAAGAGCACTCTGTATGAAGTGGATGAAGACTTCATTCTGTCACGAGCTAGCAGGGATGGTAGGAAAAAGCTGAAATTGGGGGATGGCAATGATTTTATGGAAGAGGAGGAACCTGGGATGGATGAGCCAAAGAAGAGACTAAAGGAAGCTGATTCACCTTCAGATGTAAAGAACGAAACTCCTGGTCTTACAAGGAGGCAGCGAGCCCTTCAAGGCCATGGTGAAAGCCTGATCAAATATCCTGATGGATTACTGCCTGCTCCATCAAGAAGTATAATTCCTAGCTTATTTACGAGGCTATTTATTGATGCTTATATGTTGTGCCTCAGATATGATACTAAATGCCATTATTAATTAATGTTGCAGAGCAAAAGGAGAAGCTTTCTGAAGTGGAGGTACAAGCCAAAAAAGCAGAAGCGGCTCAGAGGCGTAAGATGCAAGTTGAAAAGGCAGAGAAGGAACAACAGGTTTACCTGCTTCTGTGCTTCTACTTCATAACCTACTGGTTCTTTCTGTTGGACAACCCAGTTTTACTAGCTCCTATTGTGCAGGCTGAAGCAATGAGGAAAATACTGGGTATTGACTCTGAAAAGAAAAAGGAAGAGAGGAAGCTGAAAGAACACGAAGAGCAGGTACAATCCCTGAAGTTTTACAAAGTTGTATTTCCCAACATGCTACAATAAATTCATTTAACCCATTCCTTTTTCTTTCTCAGGAAAAGCAAGCAAGATTTGAGGAATATAAAAGAAACTGCATCCAGTGTGTCATGGGTCCAGAAGGAACTGTCATTACATTCCCTGATAACATGGGCCTTCCTAGCATATTTAACTCCAAACCTAGCAGGTTGCATACGTTAAGTATTTCTGTACTCTTGACCATTGTATGCGTATTATTTTTGAGTAGTGTATGCACATTTTGATTCGCTTTGCAGTTACGCTTTTACATTTGACTCCCCTTGTCTCTCATTTCCGCAGCTATCCTCCTCCAAGGGAGAGATGCGCAGGCCCTTCATGCACAAACCCGTACAAGTACCGTGACTCCAAGACGAAGCTGCCGCTTTGCAGCCTGGAATGCTACAGGGCTGTCCAGGGAAGTGCTCCGACGCTAACATGCTGATTTTACCTAATGCGATCGGGACCGTGAAGTGATGGGGACTTGTATTTGGACATGCCAGCATGGTTTGTTGTTTTTGTGATACCTTATAAGTCCGACAATCAACCCGACAACACAGGAGGTGCCTGCATATTGCTGTTTTCCTTTTGCTCACAGTGAATGTAGCAGGGCCTCCTAAGGGTTTGATTTAGCTTCTGGTCAAATGTAAATATTGAGACATCTGGAGTCTGGAGAAATAACTATTCGTTGTACAGTAATATCCAGACTGCCAGTCGTCTTTCACACCAGAGTTAGCCATGACGAAATGAGTTGTGATCGCTATTTCTCGTTATTCGCTGCCATATGATTCATCTGGGCGCAGTTTGCGAGTTCAAATCGGTTTAACTCGACAGCTCATTGTAAGGTAAAAATTATGCATCTGTTTTTGTGTTGGAACTTGGAACGCCTCGAGTGGCAGCATCATGGCCACCTGCTGTACTCAGGATCAAGTTGCCAGCGTCCTCGCCGCACCGGCCACGGGGCACCGGCGGCGCTGAGGAGGTCCAACCTGTTACACGCGACATGGTCCAGCTCGAATTAGCGAGATTGAGATGGCCCGCGAGAGTGGGCGGGCCGATCTGAGAACGACGGACAGCAGATTGTCTAGGCTTCTTGCGGGCTTGCTTGGGGTCTGTTTTTTTTTTTTCTCTGAAGCTAGTGGCTTTTGATTTTTACTAAAGTACATAACTTTTAAATGGGGTATTTTCTCAAGACGGGATCTACAAGTTAATTGTAGTATATGTTAAAAGCCTACCATCTGTATCAACACAAATTGCAAGCGAGTATCTCCCTCTCCATAATCTCTGTCGCAAATAGCTAAAATTAAAAAATTTCAGCCAAAAGCTATAAGCTGCATCCGAAAAGAACAGGCCCTGAATTTGACTAGTGTTCTCTTCTATAAAATCAATATGACGGGAACATAGGGTAGGTCTTTTTAGACTGATGGTTTATGGCTTATGGCTTAAATATTTAAATTTTGGCTATTCGTGAGATGTAGTACGTATAGGAAAATGGTTGTATGTGATTTTGGCTGATACAGTTGAACTCAATATATTTTTTTACTATAATCTTCTTATTGACCCCGCTTTAAAAAATATACCATTTAAAAACTAGTTATTGTAGACAGTACAAACATAAGCTAGCTGAAAATCGAAAAAAAAAACTTAGTATATGGTATAATCATGATGTATTCTAACTAAAAAAGTTGCAAAAAAATTCTGAAAAAAATTCTACATATACTTCATAGTTTACTCCACCTATATATAAAATTTTAAGTTCAAATTTATTCTATATTAAAAATAAAAAAGAGAAAATTTTGATAAATTTGAGACCTCAAATTTATCACTAATGTTACTGACAAAGTCACAACCACGTCAGTGACGTGCACGCGCGCAAAAATGAGGCCCAGTTCGTAACATGCTAAAGCTCCTACTCGTTAAATTTACATGTAGTATCACTATACATATTGCCATAGTTCACTATTATTGCATGACATTATCATGCGAATTTACAACATGTAACGCAAGATATAGAAGCACTCTAGATCAGAGAATTAAGATGGGGGGCCGCTGAAAGTCCAAATTACGTTTCTTTTACGAGTTTATCACACAGCTTCGTGCAAATTAGAACCCCTATATATAAAGCGGCAAATAGGAAAAAGGAAAACAAACATATACTATACTCGATCGATGAACTGGTCACACGTCACGACGTACGTACGATCACAAAGAGTACCAGTACCAGGCACTCATCCAAAGCTGTCCATGGTGTTCTGTTCACCAAAAAAAAAAAAAAAGAAGCTGTCGATAGTGTTGACCAGAATGGTTGTGGGTACAGGCCAAAAGAGAAGCCGTTGCTGCGTTCGATTGGATATGATCTGTACGTGGGGAGCTATGCCTATGCGTGTTGACCTCCTCTAGTCTAGTCCTCTTCATTTGCATCCCGTTAATCGATCAACACGATAAGCCAACGCGATGGGCGAATTTCCAGTGGCCAAAACTCGCAACGAATTGACCTAGGCCTTTAGAGCGTCTTCAACAGCTGGCTATTTAGTTAGCTAAATCTGATGTAGCAAGGAAAAAATAGGAGAGAGAGTAGTCACTAGCGATGAGCAAATAGCTGATCTATTTCACGTAGTCCAAGAACATGAGAGAGGAGCATGTGGGTCCAACAGTATAAAATAGTCTTTGCTTTTGTCTCTCACCTCCACGTCAGCTGACTATATAGCTAGTACTAGCTATTACCATTGCGGACGCCCTTAGTAGTACTTTTGTGTCTTTTGACATCAGTTTTTGTCTTTTCTACATTAATTAGCTTTTAAACGAAGTGTTTTTTGAAGATAGGGTCTACTAATTAATTGTGGTATATACTGTACCGACTTTATTTATATCGTCAAAAATCACACGTAAATTTCAGTTGCTTTATAATCTCTTATACAAATAGATAAAAGTTATAAACCATAACCAAAAATCACAAATCATAGAAAAAAACATGCCCTAAATCTCTCTCTCTCTCTCTCTCCATGGCCATGAGTCCACGGCCAACTTTCAATGCGCATAAAACTGTAGTTCGTACGTAGTGGGAGTGGGCGGTCTTTCAGCGCTGTCTCGCAAAAGCTGTGGCATTTCAATCGAGAAAGAATGGCATCTTTCTTTCAGCAGCAAGATTACTCTTCTTACTACTGTGTGTGTTCTCTTCGCCCTTTTCTTTTCCCCTGAAAGTCTTTCTCCTTGCCTTTCCTGCTCGAAAAAGGAACGGTCACAATCTGACAGGCTGACGGTCACCATCTGATAGGCGCGCGAAGCCCGAGGGTTTGTTTTCCCTCGTGTACGGCGCGAAGCCGGAATGTACTAGCGGCTTCTTAGATGGGGTTTAATTTAGTGATAGCTTACTGTATTTTTATTATAACGAGTTTATTTTTTACTTTAGTTGTTGGTAGTTTTTAATGTAATTAAATGAAAAAAAATAAAATAGTCCATCACGGATAATACGAAGGAATATATATAAAAAAAGAGAAAAGCTCAAAAACCAAAAGATAGAAAAAACAAAATAAAAGAATAGTGAATTAAAAGCCAGAAGCTGAAGTTAAAACAAACGGAGCTTAATAATTTTGATGTTTTTGGTTTTATTTTTTTCTCTCTTTTTGTATTGTCCGTAAAGATATAATGGTGCCTTTTATTTTTTTAATTGAATGAGTAAAAAAAATAATAGCAATTATATTGTATTTTCAGTCAAAAGCTAATAACCGAAAGTCAGGAATCACTAAAAATGAATTAAACGGGCCAATAGCTGAATCCCCACGGGACAAGTGCCAGTAACTGTAGCCCCTTCTTGTCGCCTGCCTGCCTCTGCACAACACAGCTGTGTTGGTACAAACCTGTGACATTTCAACTGCAGTAACAGTGGTAATAGCAGTAAATTTTGGTGCTAGTTACACTAGTACTGATGCACTTTCTTCTTTCATTTTAGAGAGTACTGCTACTGCTAGTGAACAATTAGAGTGTCGTTGATATGAATGATACATTGATACTCTCTCCAAACTGAAGATAGGCGTACTTGTGCTTCCCCCCGTCGTGCTATCCAGATAAGGTAGCTGAGATCGGTCGATCGTCTTCCTGGAAAGTAACTTTGGGAACATGGTTTTTACTCCTGACAATCACACAACTACTCTGCCCGTGCCTTGCGTCTCTTCTTTTGAGTGAGCATAGCGAGCGAGCAACATCCTGATGAGCCGCACACGATCCGAGGATCGACTTTGGGATTGTTTTTTTCGGCTGTGGTTTTTGGTTTTTGGCTGAAATTTTTGAATGTTGGCTGTTTACAGTACAGATTACAGAAAGACAGATACTCACTTGCGATTTTAGCTGGTACAGATGTTGGGCTTTTAACGTATCGATCGTTTAACTTGTAGACCCCGTCTTGAGAAAATACTCTGTTTGAAAGTTAGGTACTATAGCTAAAGTCAAAAGCCGTCAATTTTTAACTTAAAGAACAGGCCCTTTATGGTTACCAAAATCCCTTTCCCTGCTAGACTCTCAAGATCTCCTCTTCTTTTCATTTCATTCCCTGGCTCAACTTCTGCATGCCATCCCGCCATCATCTTCATTCGCGGTTAATCATGGCCCTCAAGCGCGCATGTTAAAAGCTCCCATCCTCATTGCCTCCCCTTTTCCCCTTTCATCTCGAGTAAATTACACTGCTAGCTAGATGCCATGGCACACTTTTGGTAGTACTCTAAAGAGTTTATAAGCCTAGTCTTCTATTTATTTTATATTGTAGCGGCTGAAATGCATTATAAGTACTGTTAACTTTTTCTGTGTAATTCATTTTTTGAAACTTTTTCTGTGTAATTAATTTTTTAAAAAAAGTTATATCATCACAGACAATGCGGGAATAAGGGGGAAATGAAAATGCAAAAAAGCCTAAAAACCAAGAAGCCAAGAAAAGAAATTAAAAGGCTAGAAGTCTGTTGTGAGATTTTTTACTAGTTTTGGTTTGCCACCTCACATCTTTTGATACTCAATATCTCACACTTTGTACATGTATCTGGACTAGATTAACCAAATTGCAATTTTTTTGTGAGAGAAGGCTTATCTATATAACAAAATACAAATAACAGGTGAGATTTAAGACACCTCATTCGTTTTGAGAGAAATAAAATCCAATAAAAATAGTCCTAAAAAACAAAAAAAATCCTATAAATTCTTACATTAATCGAGAGAAAAAGAGAAGAATCTACATCGCTTATTGTGGTGGGGCCACATCATAGCCAGGGTAATTTCTATCGTCAAGATTTCGCCGGTATCCGACGGTTACCAACCTTATAGGTGGGTATCGGTAAAATTTTATACCAGTCAAAAAAATTTAAATTCATCAAATTTATCTAAAAGTTTGAAAAAAAAAAAATAAAATTTCAAATTTCAATTCAAAATGTTCATCTAAAAAATTCCAGTAACTGCCGGTTACCAATCATATCGTTGACATCCGATAAAATTTTTGAACCGATACATTTTTCCCTGATCGTAGAAGTGTGTATGAGTTTTGTATAACAAATACAACTGTATTTTCAATTATAGATTAGACTTGTATATCAAAGATGAATGTATCGTAGTATCTAGTCACGTAATTATGTGAATAATTCTGCTAGTTATATCAATGTAACATATCGCACGATAAATTTTTGCTGTTGAGTCTTTTTGTAGGATGTTATGTTGCTATATCTCATAGTAATGCCAAACTGAACCTACAATGGTTTTGCGGTGATCCATAAAAACCTAGGAATATTATGAGCCTTAGGTCTTGATCAACTCGGCTTCGGCTTCTGGCTTTTGGCTTATTTTTCACTATTCATAAGTTTTGTCTTTTTCTGAACTTTTAGCTTTTTGTTGAGCTTTTTTGCCGGTTCTTTTTTTCCCGTATTTGTTTGTATTATACGTAATGGGCTAACATATTTTTTATATTTTTAAATTTAATTATGCTAAATAAGCCTCACACCATCTGATTTTTTTCTCACAACTACTAAGTGTTTTGACCATAAACCATGAGTTTTTCAGCCGAACTGATCACCACCTATGTGCGGGCATAATTAAACTCTTTTATTTTTGTGATATTTAATAGCCATTGTCGTATACTTACGGATACATATCACGCGTATCCCGTGTGTGCTTTGACCTGCGCATTAGTGATACTTGCAAAAGTTGAGAGCTAGAGAAAGATTACTTTTCCAAGGAGTGCAAAGTGGAAACTAAGAGCTCACCAGTTGGAAAGCTAGAGCCCTTTGCCTATATGGCTGTCTAGCAATTGGCCCTGTTATTTTTTGCTGTAACTGATAACTTTTGACTGTGACATACTATTTTTGTTTGCATTTAATATGGTAGTAGATGATGAAGACGTCTACACGAATGGCACACATAGCTTTTATTCGAAAAGTTATTTAAAGAAATCGTTCTACTTATTTTGATTTTTAAAAAGTCAAAATTCAAAAGTCGAAAAGAATAAGACCAACGATATGAGAGGTGGACCTAAGGCAAAAGGAATGTAATGGGGGCAAGAAAGAAAGCTGATCGGTATATAAAGTGGTTAATTGGATGGAGGCTAGGTAGTGATTACTAGATATTAGAGAGAGAGGAGGGAGGTGAACAGAGGTGTGAGAGAGAGTGTGTGTGAAGGGGATCGAGTGGTAGTGAGGTGGACAGGTTGGGGGCATGACGGCATGAGCGACACGTGCGTGGGCGATGGATGGTGGAAGTGAGCGTGAGAAATTGAAGAGAATTTTTTTAAAAAAATAATTCTTTTTTATTTAAAAATTTAGAAGTTTGTATTTTTTAATAGAAATAGCCTTCAACCATTTAACCGTTGGGCGACTGAACCCTCTTGTCCAAGGGCTGAGTGGCAAGCAGGTTAGTTGCCCAACAGTTGGACAATAGGTCTTGTCGTCCAACCGTTCGGCGACAACTTATCTCACCAATCACTAATTTTCGACCACGTTGTTCACTTCGATCACTCATTAATCTTCGACCACGATGTTTAGGCTATGATGTTTCGACCACGTTGTTCTCTTCGACCACTCACTAATCTTCGATCACGTTGTTTCGACCACGCTAGTCGATCACGTCGGTTCGATTACGTACCTATGGGCGACTGTATACTTGTCGCTCAGCGGTAGAGCTAATGCCTGCCTGTTGCTCGGCCGTTGAGCGACAGGCTCCAGTCGCCTAACGGTTGAGCGACTGGAGATTATTTCTATAAAAAAATTAAAATACAAGTATATTTTTGTATTTTTAATAAAAGATAGGTTATTTTTAAAAAAAAAACTCTTGAGGAGCAGAGTGGAATAAAGGACGTTCCGATTGTTGGTTGGTGCGAAGGGAATGATTGCCATTGCCCTCCCTGCTGACACCCCCGCAGCACGCGTGCCCCGGATCCTCTACATCATGGCAGGATTCTGTCGGACCAGTCTTATGGCTTAGGATTTAAATTTTGAATTTTAGTTATTCATAAAATATAATATATAGAGAAAAATAGTTGTATATGATTTTAGATGGTACAGCCGAATGTAGTATATTTTTACTATAATCTTTCTGTTGACCTCGTTTTAAAAAGTTAAACAATTTAAAAATTAATTATTATAACATAAATTATAAGTCATAAATATCTCTCTACACATGTGAAGAGAGAGAAAGAGATGCACATACAAAATTAAAGGACAGCTTGTCTCTCTCTTATTCTGTGCAGAGACAGAAGCAGCGAAAAACATGCATGTATGCACATTCATGGTTACTTGGTTAGTCCTACATAAGGATGTAGAGTTTCTTTAACAAATAATCTATTTTTATTTAAAAATACAGAAATATACATACATTTTAATTTTTTTTTTCCAGAAATAGCCTTCAGTCATATAACCGTTGGGCGACTGGACCCTGTCGCTCAACGACCGAGCGACAGGCGGGCAGTAGCTCTACCGCTGGACGACAAGTATGCAGTCGTCCACAGGTATATGGTCGAATCGACGTGGTTGACACAACGTGGTCGAAGCAACGTGATCGAAGATTACTGATTGGTGAGAGATGCTGTCGTCGAATGATTGGGCGACGCACCTATCGTCCAACCGTTGGGCAACTGGTTTGCGTGCCGCTCGGCCCTTAGACGAGAGGGTCCAGTCGTCCAACGGTTGGATGGCTGGAAGCTATTTCTGTAAAAAAAATAAAATAAAACACATGTATATTTATGGATTTTGGAATAAAAAAGAGATTATTTTTTTAAAAAAAATCTAAGGATGTAGTGCTCTCCGTGGCCTTCGCTACTGTGCACGCATGCCACTCCATGGTCCATGGATCATGCCTGCAGTGGAGGTTGCTGGTACATTCCATGCAACGACGGGCACATGAAATGAAGGCGTGCGTGTATAGCATAGGGATCACCAAACTGCAGATGAGCTGCGAGAGAGAGAGAGAAACGTGCAGCGCGTGCGTGCATGGTCCCCGGGCCTGCGTGTTGTGTGGGGGTTAGCCGAGCTAGGCGAGCCGAGGGTGAGGCCGACCCTCTCCCCGTGTAGGGCTCCCCCGGTACTTGTCTACTCGATCTCCTCCCCGCACGCTTCCTTTGTACATACGCGTCCCGCCAACTATCCATCACGGCCGCCGTCGGCATGCATGCGCGCGTATGGGCATGTTTTTAGGCTGTTGTTGTGGCTGGTAGCTGTTGGTTATGACTGATAATTTTATCTGTATTTTTTGAGATAACTGTAGATAATAGAGCAATTGACACGGAAGATGAATATGGTTTTGGGTTTATAAAATTGTTTTAAAAAAACGGCTTTGAGAAATCGTTTATTGAAGTCACATGTTTATTTCGGCTTTCAGAGAAATCAAAGTAAAAAAATTAAAAACAAGATGTTCTATATCAATTGCTTTGCCAATTAACCCATTCACTCGATCACTCCACATGCATACTGCACTTCTCCCAACTTTCCAATCGAGAAAGGGCTACTACACTACTGCTAGTTGCTTGTTTGGTGGTCATCTCTCTCGATCGAGTACTTCGATTGGTCCATCCACAACAATATAACCACTTGCATATGCATTGTTGGAGAGTGACGACTAGTACTATATGATACACCCCTCCTGGGGCGAGCCGTATGAAATGAGACGCACAGTACAGTAGAGAGAATACTGCAAACTTATGATCTGAGCCGTCTGATCCTACATAGAAGATGGGGGACTATATATCGATCGCCCAAACGGGTTACCCCCCACGGCGTAGATGGGATTAATTGGGTTCTTTCGATCCCCTATCCTATGCTGATTGGACGTTGCTGTGTGTGTGTATATATATTCTCTTTGTAATAGCAACTTTATCATCCTGTAATTAGTGGGGTGACCTATTATTACAAGCCTTCAAGCACATATATTTAGTCAAAATGTGCAAATATTTGACTCAACTCATGCCTGTTTTAATTTTAAAAAAAAACATGTTAGTACTTCTCTAAAAAAATCAGCACGAGGATTTGATTCTACGTTGCTGTAAGTCACGTCAACGCTAATCAATGCAGGTTACATCAACAATATGGATATTTTCAAAGGAATGCACAATATCTAAGTAACGTCTAACATATATACGTATCGTAACCAACTCTTTTTGGGCTCTAGAAATAGTCAGAATTAAGGGCAAATTAGACATGCCCTGCTGAGCCCCTGACATACAGACAAATTTGAAGTTCTTTTATTATTTATTTAGCTTGACAAATAATATATCATAACACTGAACAATGAATATTGCATTCGCTGTTGGGAGGTCGGATCAAATCATCAAAACTACTGCCATGCCCTGCTGAGCCCCGGACATACATGTATAGTCGTACAGACACAAGACTTTTTTGTTATCTCGATATAGAGATTTTTTAAAAAAATAATCTCTTTTTATTCGAAAAATTAGAAATATACCTATTTTTAATGTTTTATAGAATTATCCTCCAGCTACCTAACCATTGGACAACTGGACCCTCTCGTCCAAGCACTGAGCGGCACGTAGGCCAATCGCCCAACAGTTGAACGACCCAATCATTCGGCGACAGTACATCTCACCAATCACTAATCTTCGACCACGTTGTTCACTTCAACCACTCACTAATCTTTGAACATAATATTTTGATCACGCTGTTCTCTTCGACTACATTGTGTCGATCACGTTGCTTCGATCATGCTGGTCGACCACGTTATATCGACCACGTACCTATGGACGACTACATACTTATCGCCCAGTGGTAGAGCTATTGTCTATCTGTCACTCGGCTGTTGAGCGACAGGGTCCAATTGCCTAACAGTTAGACGACTAGATGTTATTTCTGTAAAAAAATTAAAACACAGGTATATTTCTGTATTTTTAAATAAAAATATATTATTTTTTAAAAAAAAAACTCTCGATGTAGAAATCTGTGCTCTGCTCTCGTCTGAAAAGATTCGAACAAACAACATACTGGTACTGTTATGCAGAGAGGTACAGCAGCCTTTTGTCTATTATCTTGCGAGAGCCTGTCCTCCTACGGACTGATGATGTATTAATTAATTAATGCTGACCTGCTGAAAAATTTCAGAAATTTGTGCTGATTGTTGCATTGCAACTTGCAAGCTACTCGATCCATGACTCCATGTATCATCCTCTCTTAAGCTATAAAGCAGTGTTAATATTGGCATCTCGATTTCTCACCGTGTATGTGTAAGTATATGATATGGACCTTCATGCCCTGTTTTCTCATGATTTAGGAAAGAACACTGAGTGATCGATGATTGCTTGCATGCATGAATAAATGCCCCTTTTTCTCATTTGGACTTGAGATATCGATCGATCAATAGATTACTAAGTGGTTTACATATAGTGTCATAATAACAGAACCAAGAACATATTCATTGGCTAACTAGGTTTACATATAGTGTCATAATAACAAAACCAAGAACATATTCATTGGCTAACTAGGTGTATATTTCAATGCCCTGAATTTAACCAATCAGCCAGCTAACTAGCAAAAGGGTTAATTAGATTAAAATAAGACCTAACGGTCAGCTTTAGAAATTTTAATGGGCATCTAAACCCAAAACTTAACTCACAATTAGAAAAACCGAAGGAAACTCTTACAGGAATGCTTGAGTGCAGTCGTAACTCTAACACGAATACTTGTCACATTCTTTCTTCTCTTGATATTGTGTTGGTGGGAAATAAAGCAAGATTGAGTACAACCAACCATACTCAATAAGTCATATGAGAAAATGCTATATAACTACTTGCCAGAATTTCCAAGGGATGGTGATATATAAGTTTTATTAAGTATTTGTGGATACAATTTTATTTGAAAATATTTTTAAGCACAAAAGAATAATAACTTCTTAAGATATTTGGGGTTTCAACATCTTGATTACTACACTTCAACACTTCCAAATCATTTCTAAATACACTTATGCCTTACTTTTGGAATCACCCATTAAACACAGTTTTATTTACCGGAAGCACGGTGTATTCAAAATACCATTGTGATTACCCCCATAGAGTTGACTAGCTTTACTCATAAGATTTCTTAACCTTCATGACTGAGTTAAGAAAACAAAATTGTTTCACTGCTCATCTCTTTATATAGCCTCTACATGATAGATTACCAAACAGACCCGGGTATTCACTGGCCAAGTCAGAACACATCCGCACGTCCTAAGAGGAACCTACCGTTGTTAGGTATGGCCATACACTCTCCCATACTAACTCTCCCTTTTTCTCTTATAGAGATTCAATCGATTTGAGCAGCTAATAGACCAGATTTGATGAGTCAAAACTTGTGGTTGAGCGATCACTATGTTCTTTGCTCAGTATAAGGTTGTCCTTACATTCTCCGAGCTTTGTCTTTACTCTACTCCGAAATATTTTTTATCTCCAAAACCATAACTCGATGCTCAGCGGCAGTACTACCCAAACATATCGTGGTTTCCCATGTTAATCTTTTTTTTCCCCTAGAATCACTTTTGCAGAATTACAGGCAAAGTGCTCTATTGTTTAGTAGTATTAAATAATTGAGTTCCTGATCTACGATGATCATTTAGGTAGTATTTATAATATTACTAAGTCTTGTCAAGGTGAATATGACTATCAAATTAAACATAACTTTTTCAAGTGGTAGGACATAACTAAATATTATGTCATTCAAAACATTTATTGTACATAAAATAACAGTGCATAAATAACATAATAAAAATTACAGATAAATAAATAATTAAAGAATGTAGGTTCAATCTGATAAAAAACATGTGACTTGCCTCTTTGTTCATAGTCTCTAATTGTTTCACTGTAGTTTTCTGGGTAAATTGCTTTGATAGTTCTTCTGTTGACCAACTCGTGTGGTCCTAATACTAGCGTAAAAAATGAATGTAAACAAGTTCCTGCTTTGCGGGATGCAAGCTGAGAACAAAATACAAATAAATAACCAAAAAATAGAAATAAAATAGGTTTGGGTGGTTAGAGTTTAGGTGGTGCGTGTATCTTGGCAGCTTTGGTTGATCATTGTTGGATTGGGTTAATGTGCCCAAGACAGTTGAAATGGCTATATAGGGGTTATATGGATTACTATGATGGCTGCGGGTATGGATGGTATTGGTTTTAAAGTCAAAATATTATTTGGGTAGTTTAGAGTTTTATCGGAGTCTAAATTGGCAAAATGGGGTTGAGAATGGCGTAGATGGGCTCAAGATGATCAAAATGGATATATATGTGTTTTAGGCTTTTGTGAACAATAACGAGTTTAGGTACTGTTCATCGTGGGTTTTACTGTTCATAGCGGATTTAGTCCTTATCGAGTTGTCGCAGCCGTACTTGGAGAACAGATGAGTCTCGAGTACTCGGGTGGTTTTGGGTATGACTACAAAGTCAGGTGGACGGTCGAGGTTTGACTTCAAGCGTGAAGCTAACAGAGATTTAATGGTGTATGAGTTAGTACGGAGATTGGACAACGTCTGAGTGGCTTAAGGGATCCGACGACGTTTGAGTGGCTTAAGAGAATCGGCAGTGTTCGAGTGGCTTAAGTGCATCGGCAGCGTTCGAGTGGCTTAAGTGCATCGGACGACGTTCGAGTGGCTTAAGAGCATCGGACAACGTACAAGTGGCTTAAAAACATCGGATGATGTACAAGTGGCTTAAGAGCATCGGACGATGTCCAAGTGGTGTTGCTCAGGACTAGAAGCGGTGCGGCCGAAGTTTCTCTCGATTACAAGGCGGTAGGAGATTTCAAGCGATGGAGCGGTCGGAGGATCCATGGTCAAAACAACAATTGACGACCATGGGTGGGTTCCTGGGACCATGAGGATTCCATTTTTGGACTTGGGCGTGGCTAGAAGTCAGGAGAGCATCCGCGGTGAGGTCTGCTCTTCTCGGGACTTTTGAATGGCACATGGGTTAACAACGGGTTAAGAGGATAATAGCATTTGCGATAGAGCATTTCTAGGAGTAGGGGAAGCTTAGGGGTGTGGTGGTCTGGGTCGGGGTTGGCTGAGTCGAGCTGTCCACGGTGACCTCCTATGGCCGAGCGGCAGTGCTAGCTGCCAATGCAACAGGGGAATCAGAATGCTGGGGTCTTGCTTCGGAAGTGTTACTAAGAGCATGAAGAAGCTGCAGGCAAAAGCAATCAAAACGAAAAGGACTGAATAGAAAGAGTTGAAGATTGGCTTACTTTGGGGTCTTCCGATGATCGTCGGTGATGCTCCGGCTGAGGGCTCAATTGGGGGCTCACCTTGGGAACTGATGGTTCCAAATGGAGGGGTTCAGGGGTTTAAATAGGGCGAGTATGGCGGTTTGGCACATGGGCTGGGCTAAGGCGGGGGTGGTGCGTGGTAGGGGTTAGGAACATGCAGGAGGGCACAACACGACTAGTAGGATGGGAGGTATAGGCTACCTCGGGCGTGGCATTGCTACGGTCAAAAGGTGACGTGGTGTGTTAGGTCGGCTGTGAAAGAGCTGGGAGCAGAGAGATGGCAGAGAGGATGGTGAGGCAGCAGGGGTGAGATGGGTATGGCGCTTGGCCAGGTGAAGGTCGCGGCATTAATGGGAGGGTGTACAGCGGCTTGTGCTGGCAGCAAAGAGCTCTGAGGTGCGCAAATTTGTAGCGTGGTGTTGTCAGCTGTGAAATAGGGTAGGGATAGCGGGAAGGTAGAGGCGGCGGCGAGCTCTATCGGCAACTTTGACGCGCGGCAGGGGCATTTAAGAGGGTGTCAGAGCGGGAAGGGCGAGGTGGTACGGTCTTTGACTGATTGTAGCGGTGTGCAGCGGCGGGAGGAAACTGGAAGACACGGGAGCAGAAGAATCAGGACAGCGACGATATATTTTAGATGGTGAACTATACCCGCACACAAAACGACTAAAGGGGCAAAGCGACAGGGAGATCAAGGAATAGATGGCTGGAATAGGTGCGAGTTTAAGCTAAGGATTTAAGAGATATCAAAATTAAATAAGAATTAATTAAATTACTTTTGAAATTCAGTTTTGTTTCACATGCGATCTAGCTACATGCATGTCAAGCAACGTATGCCTTTGCAAGCCACAGCAACTAACTAGTGTGGGCAGAAAGCACAACACAGCAATGCCCCCGTTACAAGTTACACACACAACACAACCTCCTTTTGTCCCTAGCAAGTGCCGTCCTGGCTTTTGCCAGAGAGCGGCAGCACAGTAGCTAAGCCTGACATGAAGATCTCCTCCTCCCCTCTCAAAAAGTTAAAGAGGGGCAAGATTACAAAAGGAAATCAAAATTGGTCCATTTATATTGATTTTTAAAAACTATTTTTCTATTGTAAATAATTTTTCTACATGGCCTAGCTTTTAAATGGAGTATTTTTTTTAAAGCGGGTGTACTAATCGATTATAGTACACACTGTAGTGATTTCATTTATATCAGCCAAAATCGCACATGAGTTTATCCATCTCTGTATGGCTTTCTGCAAACTATTATTATTTATAAGCTAAAACAAAAAATTATCAGTAAAAACTAATATGATCAGATCCAAAAGCTCATAGCCTACCTCCCTTTCCCCAGACAAGCAGCAAGCATCAGCATGTAGTACTAGTACTCCTCCTTAACCTCCATGCATGCACTCATGTGTCATGAGAGCTCACTGCATGCCACAGTACTACTGTGCACTGCACCCACAAGCAATCATTGGCTGTTCCTCTTCTCCTCCATTCAGACAAACATGCGCAGACCATTTAATCCAAATCCCAAGCATTCACAAGACAGGCAGGAAGCTACAATGCATGCATCGGTACATCAAGCATCTTTGTTTGATCAGGACTTGTCATGCATGGCTGCCTGACCGGATGATCATAAATGGACACGCACGGATGTTGTTTTGGCTATCATGTGAGTGAATACAAAAGCTTGTGATGTTATTAAGCTTCCAATATTGATATATATTGTGCTTAGTTGGGTATGTCTGCAACTTTGCATTGTTGCATATATGCTGACATTGTTATTTTAGGGCCCGGGTTTGCAATGGCTTTGGAACAACTTTGATGAAAGCTCAAGCAAACCCTAATGGTAATGTATATGCCTAATTATACATGGCACATTGGCATCACCAGGAAGAGCCATATATAGAGCAACTAATTAGCACACAAAACTAACTTTCAAAGCAATTACGTACTAGTACCATGACATGAGACCATGCAAACTCTTTGGTATTTTGAGCTATGGCCGGCGGCTGGCTAGGCTGCTGCTTGCATGTTCATGTCGGAGACGCGTCTCCTCTTCGGCAGGTCGCCGGCGGCTACCCCCGGCCTCTCCACGAGAGCCCTCAGGGCTTCCTTTAGGAAGTCGCCGCCGCTGCCACCGTCAGTGGAGCCCGAGTAGTCGGCGTAGTCGTCGCCATCTCCAGTAGCACCGCCGTCCTCGCCGCCGGCGTCGCGCGCTAGGACGAGCACGTTGCGGACGCGGCCGCCGAGGGTGGCCATCTCGGCGCGCAGCGTGCGCAGGCGGAGGGCGCGCAGCGTCTCGATGAGCTCCGGGAGAAGGTCGGAGCGGTCATCGCAGCAGACGGAGGCCTCGAACACCGCCGCTGCGCCGCGGCCACCACCCGACGCGAGAACCACGATCTCGTCGTGCTCCGTCGGGAACAAGTGCGCCGGCGCCGCCTCGCCGATGCCGGCCATGCGCTGCTTCAAGTCCCGCACCCTCTCCACCGCCTTCGCCAGCAGCGACGCCTTGTCTATCTGCGCGCGCGCACACACACGAGTTAATTATACTCCATCAAGGGACCTCCTTTTCACAATTAAGCTCAAAGCACAAAACGTGAATGCTAGAGGCTAGAGCGGTTAGGGATTAATCATATGCAAAGATGATTCAATTAGCAAGGGAAACTGAGAAAGGAGAAAATTTCATGTGAATTAATTACTAGGAATTAGGAAACATAGTACTATGCACAAAAGAAACGTGGGCAATTGCCGCAAATCATTAAGAGGAACAAGCGAGGAAGGAGCCCTAACCTGGCTAGTGTCACAGGAAAGGCTCCATTCTACTTTCCCAAGCCCAGCTTTAATCACAACATTAGCCGAGTAGCACGTACAAGCTATCTCTCTCTCTATATATAGTCAGCATCTAACTTACTGCTCTGGTGCATAAAACTTAATATGATATCAGAGTCAAGATATCTTATATTCAAGATCGATAACACAATTAAAAAATAATTACAGTTTATTTATATTCCACGTTTTAAGTATAAGAAAGCCTACATGTTGTCTTAAGTCTAAAAAAGTTATACATGAGAGAGTATTGAAGTATAAGTAAATTAACTATTTTTTTGAATTTAGGCTTTTAGATCATGATCTGACTAATGCATATAACTTAATAACTGGAAGCTAGATACCAATTCAATTCTTATACCATGCAGAAATTTCATTTTGCCGAACCCCATATAGCCCTCTTAATTCTTGCAGAAAGCGACTAGAATTAATAATCAAGAAAAGAACGAACGGGTTTGTATTGCCTTAGGGTCGCAGGCGAGGACGGCGCGGAGGCGGTCTAGATGCGACTTGATGCGCTCTCGGCGGCGCTTCTCGGCCTCGCGGTGGTTGCGCGACGCGGCTAGCGCGCGGTCGTGCGCCGAGGCGGCGGCCGCCGCCGCCGCGGCCTCGTCCTCCGCGGAGGCAGCAACACCAACCCCGGCCGCTGCTGGCCATATGGAGCCCATGAAGAAGGGCGGCAGCATCGGCACGACCGCTTCCCCGTGCCGCGCCGCTCCGGCGGCGCCGGCGAAAGAAACCTCGGCCGGAAACATACGTACGCCTCTCTAGCAAGCCTTCTATAGCTAGCTTCTTGCCAAGCCTTGACGCCTCGACAAGCGTTAGATGAGGCGCACTAAGCTGCAGTACAAGTAGAGCAGTAGTGAGCTGCTACTGGAGTACAAGTGGAAGAAGTAGCTAGTGCGAGTTGTTGTGGTGGTGGTGCCGCGATATTCCTAGGACTTGGACTGCAATGCAAGCTAGAGAGAAGGATGGGATGGGAAGAGGAGAGGAGAAGAGAGGAGAGCGCTGGATGGGATGGGGATGAGGACTACTGAACTGAGGAGAGAATTAATAAAGAAACGAAACTCTGAGGAGAGAGAATGTATCTAGACTGTAGAGAGAGAGAGAGAGAGAGAGGATGAGAGCTTCGTTCATTTGTTGCAGGTCTGATCTTGTTTAGCTTTTGGTTTTTTTACAGTAACTAACTTTTAAACGAAATATCTTTTCAAAATAAAGTCTACTAGTTAATTATAGTACATAATGTATTGATTTCATTTATATCGGCAAAAATCATACGTGAGTTTCAGTTACTCTATAATCTTTCATACGAACAATCCAAAGTCACAAGCTGCAGCTAAAAGATACAAGTGGCAGCAAAAAGAACAGGCCGTAGGCGGGTGAGGGAGTGGTGAGTGGGCCCACCTGTTGACTCGTCAAGAAGAGAGAGGGAGGAGAGAGAAGGAGTCCTGGGAGCTAGGGATTGGGATGTCTAGCTAGCATCGTAGAGACGTAGAGATCTCCCAGTCGGGGTGATTGGACGGCTGTGATCGTGCCGACCTGCTGCCAGGTCGCATTCGGGGCAGATACCAGTTGTGGCGGTGCTGGATCATGCGCGTTTGACCCGTTGAAAGAGAATGTTTGATCTTGAGCATCATGCTGTGGTAGTAGCCTTTCACGTAAGTAGATGAACTACGCGCTAAGTATGTTTCTTTTTGCGAGAAAAGTATATTTATTCACTAAAGAGAAGGGTATAGAACCCATGGCCTTTTATTGTTCGAGTTTTTCTTCGTTGATTGATGGATGTATAAAATTCAATTTAATATCAAAATAAATACAATATAAGTGCTGGATTTTGAGGTTGCATAGCTTGATTTAAGTCCTGTTTGTATTGGCTTCTAAAAGCTGTTTTTCTATGGTAAATAACTTTTCTTAATATTTAACTTTTAAATGGAATGTCTTTGTAAGATAAGACCTACTAGTCGATTGTATTACATACTACAATGACTTTATTTATATCGATTAAAATCATATATAAGTCTCTCTTTATAAATTTCTCTACAAATTGTTATTATTTATAAGCCAAAGACAACGGCTAATATGAACGGCGTTTACTAGAGAGAGAAAAAAGGCCATGCAACATCTTTGAAAAATGGAGAAAAAAATAGGCACAGAAAACTTGACAATTGCATGTCATAGTCATGGAATTAACTTTGCGATACCCTAATACTCTCGTCTATAGATAACCGGTGCATACAGAAATTAATTTACCTGTTTTGGGTAAGGAGCTCAATAACCAGTTTTGGGTGAGGACTCTGATGTTCCTTTTATAAGGCCTATTTTTGCTGGCATGCTCTTTTTTAGCTCCTCTGAACAAAACAAACCTACAAACACAAGCATAGTATTACGTACGTAAGAATGCTAGAATGTATCTTACCAAGGGGAGGGTGGTGAGATTTGGATCGCCATATGATTAACAAATGGAGTAGGCGAAGACGCCCCATAAGATTTCATAGCCAAATCATTGCACTAATACATACATTGTGTGCCACTAATAATAATTATATAAGAGAGGAGATGAAAACAATATATCTCTACTAATATAAAAGGAGAATTTGTCTGTTTACCACTCCTCACTACTACAGAAAAGGCCATCACAGACGGTTCAAAAACGTCATCACAGACGGTTTTATGAACCGTCTGAATTTATGGGTCAGTGATATTTTGCTTTTAAATGGAATGTCTTTGTAAGATAAGACCTACTAGTCGATTGTATTACATACTACAATGACTTTATTTATATCGACCAAAATTACATATAAATCTCTATATAAGTTTTTCTACAAACTATTACTATTTATAAGCCAAAGACAAAGGCTAATATGAATGGGCCTTGCCAATCTTAGAGAGAGAGAGAGAGAGAGAGAGAGAGAGAGAGAAAGGCAATGCAACATCTTTGAAAAATGGAGGGAAAAAATAGGAACAGAAAACTTGACAATTGGACGTCATAGTCATGAATTAACTTTGCGATACCCTAATACTCTCGTCTATAGATAACCGGTGCATACAGAAATTAATTTACCTGTTTTGGGTAAGGAGCTCAATAACCAGTTTTGGGTGAGGACCCAGATGTTCCTTTTATAAGGCCTATTTTTGCTGGCATGCTCTTTTTTTAGCTCCTCTGAACAAAACAAACCTACAAACACAAGCAAATTATTACATAGGAATGCTAGAATGTATCTTACCAAGCGGACGGTGGTGAGATTTGGATCGCCATATGATTAACAAATGGAGTAGGCGAAGACGCCCCATAAGATTTCATAGCCAAATCATTGCACTAATACATACATTGTGTGCCACTAATAATAATTATATAAGAGAGGAGATGAAAACAATATATCTCTACTAATATAAAAGGAGAATTTGTCTGTTTACCACTCCTCTTCATGGATAGTGTAGGCTAGGTATGTCAACTATTTTTTCAGTGAAAATTTTTAAGGTCTGCTTCGAACATAGGAGTGCCACGAGAAATAGTTCAAATATTATTGCAGAAATTAGAAAATCTAAAAGAAGTCTTAGCTTCAATTTTTCAATTAAATCATTTAGCACAAAGTAAATTGTCTTGCATTTCGCAAAACACTCTGTTGAGAAAAAATCACATAGTATGAGGCCTAAGATAAATTCGCAACCGTTTGGTTATATCTATTATCTTTTTTGGTACCGTTGTAATGCACAGGCACCTTACTAGTTCCCTTAAAAACAGATATGGATAAACAAAACAAAAGACAGATAAAAAATATATAAGGAGGGCATAAATCTCTGAAAAATGAAGAGATGGGATAGGGGGAATTAAAATATATGGAATGGCAAGTGTGTATAAGCTGTTGCTATTGCTTATGGTTAAAATATCATGCCCGCCCTGGGGTTGAGAGTAATCATTGTAGACGAACTTGCTAGCCTGTGCAATTATGTTGCTGAACGAGACGCTTGCCTCCTTTGCGGCTTCCACCAGTGTCCTTCAGATACGCCAGTTTATTCCACATTGTCATCATAGATCAACCCAATAGTGCATTTCACATGAACACATGGCCATGCTGCTGGCTTATCCTTTTCGTTATAACGCCAAGAAATTCAGTAACCGTTTTCTTCAAGAGCCCACAATATTTGCAGTCTTCACTGTAATGAACAACTGGCACTGTTGATTTAGGGTACGACAGATAGCCTTTGGCTATAGCTGATGAATTTTAGTTGTGTTTTTCAAGACGACGGTGGACAGCGGAGACGAGGCGACATATATGGCTTTAGGCTAGGAAAGCCGTTTGGAGAATCCGCTTCAAAAAATTGTTTTGTTTGTTTTGACTTTTGGAGGAACTAAAAACCAAAAGATGTAAGCCCATTCATATTGACTTTTGTTGATGATTTTTGGTTTTAGCTTATTAATAGTAATAACTTGTAGAGAGCAATAGGGAGAGAGAAACTTGCGTGCGATTTTGATCGATATAAATGAAGTCACTATAGTGTATATTACAATCAATTAGTAGACCCGTTTTGAAAAGACACATCGTTTGAAAGTTAGATAATGTAGAAAAGCCGTTTACTGTACAAAAGTAGCTTTTGGATTAAGCTTCTGGGTTCTAGTTCACCATTCCTTGATTTTGTCTTTTTTGGTTTTTTCTTTTTTCTTTTCCTGTATTTGTTTGCATTGTTTATGATGAGCTAACATATTTTTCTATTATTATTTTTTAAATTTAATTATACTAAAAAGTTATTATCAGCTACAGTGTAAAATAAGTTAGCTATAATATAAAATAAATTATAAGACAATTTATTCTAGCTGAGCTGAGTGGTTAAGAAAGCTAATATAAATAGGGCTAAAGCTAAAAAGAAGAGGGCGGACAAGACGAGTAGGCGAACTGAGAAAGCTCGTGATGGCCCAGAAGCTCTTTCCTGGCCTGCCTGATCCTTTGGAGTTGGACAACGCATCACGCCTGCAACTCAAGCTACTGGGCCACTGACCAGAGCCCACACGAACAACACAGCTAGTCCCGCGGCACGCTGCCTCGGCGCCACTTGCCGCATGCATCCTCGTCTTGCCGGCGTCGGGGCCGCATTGTCCGCTACGACGTCGCCCGCGGCCGCGCCTCGGTCCATCCAAGGGCCGGGCGGGGCGGGCGGCTTCGGCCGCGCGCGCGTTGGGCATGCAGGCATCCGCGCGCGACGACAGCAGCGAGTCGACGTCGACGCTCCCGCCCGCACGAGGGAACCGGAGGGCGCACGAGGAGGTGGTGGATCGGAGGAGATCTCGGCGTGGTGTTTCCACATGCTGCACGTACAACCACGAGACGCGCGCCGGCCGGTGGGCTTGGCCGGCGCGCGCGTGCGGCGAGTTCACCGTGATGGGCGCGTGCTGGAGTGGACAAGCACGAGAGCTTCCGATCCGATCCAGCTGCTGCGGTACGTACGTACGACCTCGATGGACGGCTCGCGAGCCTCTACAGAAGCAGCGGCCGGAACTGAGCTCTAGCTACTTGGAGTAACTAGTCGGCGGATTGCATTATGGGTCTTTTAGGTGAGGCTTATAGTTTATAGCTGTAGTTTTTAAATTCTGATATGTTTGTGAAAGACATTACGTAGAGAGAAATAGTCATATGCAATTTTAATATATACAGATAAACTCGGTACAGTTTGTACTAAAATTTACTTTAGATCCTGCCTTGAAAAAATACACCGTTTAACAGCGAGTTACTATAAAAATAGAAGCCAAAACCTAAGCATAAACCCAAAAAATTGAACCTAAATCACCAAAATAATATTGACTGATTCACCTAACAGACTAATAATACCACGTCCATATTATCCACCATCAAAGCTAGGCATCTAGATGAACCTGCAAGCATAGTCACCACTGGTGACTGGCTAGCGCCTTTGCAAGTGCAAAGCCAACATTAACCACATTATAAGATAAACGGTGAACAGGTGCCTAAGTTGGCCATGAGATGGCGCTTTTTATCCCCAACTACCCGAGAGGCCTACTCACGCTCGATCTGAATGGTCACATGGCTGATGTTGTACTCCGCCTTCATGTATCCAATGGCCTTGTCAAGCATTTGATCAGCATCCGCGTCCTGCGTGGTTGTCACATGGCACGCCAATAGCACCTTCCCCACTGTGATGGCCGAGATGTGCAGCTCATGGGCGGCAACCACACCTTCCATTTTATTGAGTTTCATGCATCAGCCAGTTCATCCAAAAGCTTAAACTGATAAAAAAGATGAGCAATTTACTTATACTTCAACACATTTCACGGAGCCCCCTCTCAAGCCTGCTGGCATCGATCTGGCGAGGAGTGCTCTCCATCAGAACTTCAAGTATGTTCCGTAGCATCTTGATTGTGGTGAACAGCACAATCGCAGAGAAGATCAGGGTGCATATGAGATCAATAATCTCCCATTCGGGCTATTGAAAAGTACAAGGTGGGCTTGTGGCCAAAGGTTACACCCAGAAAGAAGGCGAAGATTTCTTTGATACTTATTCACCTATTGCTCAATTGACCACAATTCGAGTATTACTTTCCTTGCGACCTCTCATGGTCTTCTCGTTCATCGATGGACGTTAAGATAGCTTTCCTAAATGGGGAGTTAGAGGAGGAGATCTATATGGATCACCGGATGGGTTTGTAGCAAATGGTCAAGAAGGCATGGTGTGTAAATTATTGAAGTCTTTGTATGGTCAAGCAAGCGCTAAGCAATGGCATGAGAAGTTCGATAGAACATTAACGTCACTGGCTTTGTTGATTTGTACCAGATGATAGCGCCTCCAATCGTTGCGCCGATGCTCTGGATGGAGTCCCCGAGTATATGCAGATCAGCACTGTGTACATTGATATTACGACGAGGATTCTTAGCAGCCTTGGCACCAGACTGGGCAGCATCATGCTTAAGCAATGGTTCCTCGGCATCCAGATGTTGTCCGGTGCTTGAATGGGAGTGATGATGAGTTTTGATGGTTATAGAACCGCCATGACTGTGCTCTTGACAATGTACATGGCCGTGCTCGTGATCCATGATGGGAATGCTCGTGCTCGTGTGGCTCTTGGCAATGTACATGGCGTCTTTTCCCATCCAGCTGCCCAAAGAGGGAACAAAGATATGGCAAAGGCTGCAACATCTGAAAGGAGATGGGCTGCATCAGTCAAGATTGCAAGATTGTTTGCTTTGATGCCTCCAACCACTTCGACTGCCATGAATATAATGCAAAGGATTACAGCAATTATGAGCGTCCTCATGGATGCAAATATCTCCTTTGCATCTTTTGATGTATTACAGGAGTCAGAAAAATCGCAAGGAGCACCTCTGCAAACTTTGTTCCCAGCTGCTCCAGAAGTAGATTGTGAGATGTTTATTTTCACTTCAGTAATCTGGGACGGTGATGAATTATGGCTGTCCATCTAAAAACAACATCCAAGTCAATACACAAGTACAAAGACGACGCTAGATTTACTACTCAAAAGCTATAAGAAAACTTGTTACATGAATTTCCTGTTAGAACTAGTGTGAAAATGAAGAGATAAGAATCCCTTTTTCGTGTAACTGAGGGAGGAAAAAAACTGAAGAGGCACCCCCATGCAGTCAAAATAACATGAAAAATTCTTAAACATAAATATGTAACTAAATTGTCCATTTATGACAAAGACTATCATATGTAGAAGTGAAAAAAAATCTAAAGACCATGGTTTGCACAAAGAACGGTCCTTAACACACAATCCACAGGGTATAGTTCGACAAAACTTTGGCAGGTTCAGCATCACTGAAACATATTAGCAACTTCTATTACGCAGTTCATACAGATGCACAACTGTACCACATCCTAGTGGATAATATTAGGTATGAAAAGGTCAGCTAAGGAAAACATTGAGTATTCATATGTTTTACAGAATAGAGCAGTTGTCTGGAGCTTGCTAGCGCAAAGAATATAGACCTTAAAATTTATGAAACCAATTTTTGTAAGACCAAATTTACCCCTCTATATGAGCAACGTGGAGCAGATTCACTCAAATGGCCATAGCTAACAAATTCAGAAATTTCTTAACAGGAAATGCATCAGCTCGAGCTTAGAAAATGAAATAGAGAACCAGAATAAAATCAGCATTGTTTTGGTGGTTGAACGACAACACTTCTGCAGGCATAACAAAACTAATTAATTAGTGTTGTGGCTATAGACCAAACAGTAAAGAGTGAGACTAGAAGAGGGGGAGAGCCAACAGCGAGAGGCGATATATGGGAAAATGAGTGGATCTCCCCTCCTCATACCCCTCTTGGGGGTTTATATACATGAGTGGGGTAGAATAGAAAATTCCCATCATACCCCTTAATAATTATATAAGGTAGGGGTACACATGTATATTCCTCTATTCTATTGGGTCAATTACATATTAGACTAGTTGCAAGGCCCAGTCATGGGGGTTGGGCCATCCCTACAACAGGACTCCATCGACAGCAAGCGCGGATGTCCCAATGGGCAAGTTGACGTGACAAACTATCCTAATCCTCCGTCCCTCAACAGCAAGCGCGACGGTGCCGACTGGTAAGCCGATGCAACTGGTAGCTTGCAGCCCCTGGAAGAGGATTCTTCTTTTATTAATCATAATGCAACTGCAGAGTTCACCAACAAATTATGGAAGAGGAGTAGGGGTGGTGCCGTCCCTCCGAGGCGACGCCTACGAGGTCGGCGAAGTCCCACGACGAAGCCAGTCCGTCCCGCCGAGACGATCGGCGAAGTCGTGCCGCCCCACCGAGATGATGCCTCCAAGGCGGGGGCGAAGTCCTACGTCGAAGCCAGGCCGTCCAACCGAGACGATGCCTACAAGGCGGGCGCGGTTGCTTGGTGAAGGCGTGTTGTACCGTTGAGGCGATGCCTATAAGGAGAACGATGAAGTCATGCCGCCCCGCCGAAGCGATGCCTCCAAGGTGGGCGAAAAAGTCTTGACCGCGAGTCAGTCGGATGAAGCGTCTATGACCATGAGGTGGCCGGACGAAGTCACGACCGCGAGGCGGTTGGACGAGGTCACGACCATGATGTAGTCGGACAAAGTCACGACCACGAGGTAGTCGGACAAAGTCATGACTAAGACGTGGGCGGACGACGTCACGACCGTGAGGCGGTCAGATGAATTGACAACCACGGAGGTGGTCGGATGAAGTCACGACAATGGGGTAGTCGGATGGTTGCCAATGAAGCCAGCGGCTGGATGAAGTCCTTGAAACACGTGCCGTCCCCTATGTCCCCCACAATGCGGACTGGCGTCGACGGCGGCTGGATGAAGTCCTTGAAGCGCTCTCCGTCTCCACCCTTCGGACTAGCGTCGATGAAGCCGACGGTAGGATGAAGTCTTGAAGCGCACACTCCATCCCCCACCCTTCAGACTGGCATTCATGAAGTCGACGGCAGGACGAAGTCCTAAAGCATGCAATCCCCACGATTACGAGGCAGTTGGACGAGGTCTTGACCACAATGTGGTCGAATGAAGTCACGACAGCGAGACGGTCGGACGAAACGTCTACGACTACGGGGTGGTCGGACAGGTGCTGACGGAGTCGACGGAGTCACAACCACAAGGTAGTCGGACAAAGTCACGACTAGGATGTGGTCTAATGCTGTCAACGAAGATAGTGGCTGGACGAAGTCCTTGAAATGCGCGCTCTGACCCCCACCCTTTGGATTGGCGTCGACAAAGCCAACGGCAGGACGAAGTCTTGAAGTGTGCACTCTGTCTTCCACCACGGGGCGGAGCCCAATAAGCCTATCCGGTGTCACAGGACGCCGGGTCCAAAAAAATTTTCAATAGTAATCAGCCCATATATACCATGTGTGCATCCCCTGACTAAAATCCTGTGCACCCGGCACCTTCTGGGCTTCCAACCCACCAAAAAAACCAGAAGCCCAGGCGTTACCGCGTTAGTAATCCGGTCCACATACCAAAAAGTTAAGTCTTTATCGCTACAAATTCCCGATGCATGGCGCATCGTTAGGCACGCAGGTGCAGCTTTCGTGAGTGCTGAGTGCGCCCTCCTCGTAACTCACAAGAGTCCGTCGTCGCTACGCCATCCATCAGTGCAGCGGTTGTATAGTTTAGGGCGTCTCCAACAGCTGGCTATTTAGCTAGCTAGATCTGATGTGGCAAGGAAAAAGTAGGAGAGAGAGTAGTAACTAGTGACAAGCAAATAACTGATCTATTTCACGTAGTCCAAGAACATGAGAGAGGAGCATGTGGGTCCAACAGTATAAAATAGTCTTTGCTTTTGTCTCTCACCTCCACGTCAGCTGACTATATAGCTAGTACTAGCTATTACCATTGGAGATGGCCTTAGATTTGTTCCACACGAAAACGACTGAAGGCATTAATTTGACTGGATCGTGGTAGATGGTAGGAAAATATCTACGCAAATGCATTCAGGTATCATCTCAAAGGGGCAGCAGGTATCATCTCAAAGGGGCAGCAGAGACCAACATTTTCGTCATTGAAGTTATTAAGTATCAGCCCATCACTTCGCGTATTCGCTGGTTGGGGATTGCCCTCATTCTTCTACAGCATACAGGCTGTTTTTTTTGTTGTGTTGCTAGTTGCTACATCACAAGTTCAAGTGTTCAACTAGGTACCTTCTATGATTCTATCTGTGTGCTCTTTTAATTTGTTCTAGCTTTTTTTTAATTTGTTCAAAATTGTTCCTGCAGTCATATCAATGATGATTTCATGAGTGATAGCCTAATTTGCTATGTGGAGAAAAAAGAAATGAAGAAAGTCACCAATGATGCTGTGGTTCATTGCTTCATGAACGTGAAAGAACGTAAATACTAAAAGGTAATGCATTTACTTTCATTTGATCGTTATACTATTTTTTTCTTGAAAAATTTAATTCAATTTATTCTCTTTTTTTATAGGCCATTGAGGTTGGATGACGTATTTTGCCAATATCGATCATCTTTTGTCTGTGATTTCGCGCTTAGTTCCTTCATTATGTTGTAATTAACCAATAATATTAGTGGGTATCTTCATTTTGGTAAGTATTCTGATTGCTACTTCTTTATCATGGTACATTACTATCGGTTATATTGATTTATTTATGTTAAAAATTATTGAACATATAACTATTTAGTACAATATTGCTTAAAAAACTATACATAATATTATATTATTATATGTACGCTGAAATGGTGAACCCCGATCGTTTTTATTCTAGTTCCGCCCCTGCTTCCACCCTTTAGACTGGCGTCGAAAAAGTCGGTGGCGAGACAAAGTCTTGAAGCGCGCGCTCCATCCCCACCCTTCGGTCTGGCGTCAATGAAGCCGATGGCAGGACAAAGTCTTGAAGCGCACAATCTGTCGTTGACAAAGACGGCGACGGGACAAAGTCTCGAAGCGTGCACTCCGTCCCCCACCCTTTCAACTAGCGTCAATGAAGCTGGCAGTTAGACGAAGCCCTTGAAGCGCGCGCTCCGTCCCCAACCCTTCGGACCGGCATCGACAAAGCCGGCGGTGAGACAAAGTCCTTGAAGCATGCGCTCCATCCCTCACCCTTCGGACTGGCATCGACGAAGCCGGTGGTAGGACAAAGTCTTGAAGCGCGTGCTTCCCATGACTACGAGGCGGTCGAATGAGGTCTCGACCATGATGTGGTTACATGAAGTCATAGCCGCGAGATGGCCAGACGAAACGTCTGTGACCACGGGGTGGTCGGACGAGTACCGATGGAGTCGGCGAAGTCATGACCACTAGGTAGTCAGACAAAGTCATGATCGCTAGGTGGTCGGACGAAATCACGACCGCGAGGCGGTCAGACGAAGGCACAACCACAAAGTAGCCAAGCTAAGTCACGACCACGGGGTAGTCGGACGAAGCCACAACCACGATGTGGTCAGACGGAGTCATGACCACGAGGTGGTCGGACGAAGTCACAACTAGGACGTGGTTAGGTGGGGTCACGACCATGAGCTAGTTGGACCAAGCGTCGACAACGATGTGGTCAAAGTCACGACCATGAGGTAGTTGGACGAAGCCACGACCATGATGTGGTTGGATGGAGTCGCGACCAGGACGTGGTCAGACGAAGTCACAACCATGAGATAATCAAACGAAGGGACGACAACAAAGTGGTCGGGCCAAGTCACGACCACGAGGTTGTCGGACAAAGCCACAACCACGACGTGGTCGAACGGAGTTGCGACTAGGAGGTGGTCAGACGAAGTGTCGACTATGATGTGGTCGAAGTCACGACTGCGAGATGGCCACACTGTCACGATCGCAAGGTGGTCGGACGAAACATTTATGACCACCAGGTGGCCAGACAAAGTCACGGTGCGAGGTGGTCGTACGAGGTCTCAACGACGATGTGGTCAGACGAAGTCATAACCACAAAGTGCCTGGGCCAAGTTGTGACTAGGACGTGGTCGGACAAAGTCATGACCAGGATGTGGTCGGGTGGGGTCACGACCCCAAAATGGATTCAGTAGATGAGTTTTTATTACATGGAATAGAAAAATCATGTGCTAAGTACGACAAAGCTTGATTGCTAAGATGACCTAAGCGTCAATGCCACAAGGTCGAAGGCGACACCATGACAGAGAGGGTGTGTGCAGCAGGGGACGACACTTGGAAAGGGTAGAGGTCACCACGACCATTGCACCTGATGATCACGTTCTTGGTGTGAAGATCCTTCACAGAGAGACCAAATAGATCAAACTAAATAGAACTGTATTATTGATAGTGAACTGTCGGACTAAAATAAGATTTTTGATAATCTGTGGAGTGACGAGGACATTGTTGAGGTTAAACGAATGAGATGGTGTGGAAAAAGTTGTGTAGCCAGTATGGGTAATGGGGAGCATGGAACCATTGCCAACAATGACGTGGTGAGGTGTAGCGGAAGATGAAAAGGAGCGGGAAAGATTACCCTGAGCCATTGTAATGTGTGCGGACACACTGGAATCCATGTACCATTCGGACAAGAGCGGTGAAGCCAACGTGATGGTGTTGAAGGCACTCAAGAGCTGGTTCTGGTCAAAGGAGTGCACAGGTGGTGGAGGAGCGCTGTTGGGCATGGCCGCTTGCCATGTCATGCCAGGCCACAAGGCGCCGTGCCAGGGCATCATTGGTGACGAAGGCGGCTGTGACTGGACGAAGGCATGGAAAGCATGCGGAGAGCTGGAAGGATGTAGGCCGAGGATGCCATGACTGGTGGGACGTGGCACCGTGTTCCATGGACCATGCCACATCTGAATGGAGCCGACCCAAGGATTCTGACGAGATGGACAGGGTGTAGCTCCTTGCTTGGTGCCACCAGATGTCGAGCCACCACCGTTGCGGCCATTGTTGCCACTGTTGTGGTGATGGTTCGTGTTGAAGCTGCGAGTGTTGGAGGTGTTGTTGCCATACGTGGTGCCGACACAAGAGTAGTTCCCGCCGGAACCATTGGTGGCGGCGTTTTTGGCAGTGGACGTGCCTTTGGAGTTTTTGCTACCACCGGAGGAATTATGGGTGATGAATGCGGTGTGCGATGAGTCAGATGCCGCGCCGACGCTAAGCACCTCAAGCAAGAGAGCGGAGCGTGTCTCATTGAAGGACGGGAGCGGTTGTTGCGTGGAGATGAGGGTGCGTATGTGTGCATACCGCCGGTATAGTCCGCGAAAGGTGTTGAGAACAAGGCCTTTATCGAGGATGGTGGTGCCGCCGACCGTCAGTTCGTTGGCGAGGGACTTTTGTTTGTGACAATAATCTCCAATTACGCCTTGCATGAGGTCATAGAACTCTTGTTCAAGAAGGATGGCACACGTGTTAGTGTTGGCGTGGCAGATGCCTTTGATGGATGCCCAAACAGTATAGGCGGAGGCAGCAGAGTCCATCACCATGGTGACAATCTCGTAGGAGATGGTGTCGTATAGCCAGGAACGGACGAGGGCATCAAAGCGTCGCCACTAGGGGTCGAGGTTTGACGTGGATTATGGCGCGATGTGGTCCTCAAGAGCATATTTGTAGAGAGCAACTTTGAACAGCCCGCTCCAGTGCGCGTAGTTCCCGGTAGTGATGTTAAGAGTGATAGGAACGAACACCTTCACGCTCAGAACCACGATGCCTGTGCCCACAACGTGGCTTTAGCGGCAGCCTCCTCCTTGGTGGCAGCCTGAGATATGGCAGCGGGGTCGATTGGGGCAATCATGAGAGAGATAGGGGACGTGTGGTGGGATGGTCTCAGGAAAGAGTGCTCTGATACCATGAAGGCAAAAATACTCACACACTTGAGATTGTATTGCGAGCCAATGGCTTATATAGAGTACAAGAGATAAGATAGTTTCCAAACAAACCGAATCCATGCCAAAATGGAATACGAACAATCTAGAAAACAAACTAGAAAAGTTATCTTCTGCAGTGCAGATATCCAGATCTTGATTAGTCGTGGTTGTATGACCGACCATGGTCATTACGACCACTGAGTGCTTATGACCACACCACTCAGCCGTGGTCGTATGACCGACCATAGTCGTTACGACCACTCGATACTTACGACCACCTATGTAACCTAAAAATCTCGATTGGCCATGGTCGTATGACCGACCATGGTCATTACGACCACTCAGTGCTTACGACCACGCCACTCAGTCGTGGTCGTATGACTATGCCATGGTCGTATGACCGACCATAGTCATTACGACCACTTGTTGCTTATGACCACCTGTGTAGTCTAACAATTCCCATGTCTTTCCCTCCACCCAACAAATTGCTTCCCGCGAAAGCAAGGGATAATTGATTATTTGTCCTGTCTTTTATTAGCATCAACTCCCTATAGTTGATTTTAATTGATTATTTGTCTCATCTTTCACTGACCCATTAATCATATGGCCTTGAGTAAATTTCATGAAACACCTAGTTTTGGTGCATATGTAATTGAAAAAACCATGTTTTGAGATATTTTTTTATAAAACCTCATACTTTCAGTCAAGCACCACACATAACCACACTTTTTATGCATTTCCGTTCGACATCATTCCACCGCCTACTCTGTGTGGTCGTAAATGACTAGTGTGACCAGTGTGGTCGTGCAAGACCAGTGTAGTGGAAATAAGACCAGTGTGGTCGTACAAGACCAAAATGGTCGAAATAGGACCAGTGTGGTCACCACGCTGGTCTTGTACGACCGCACTGGTCTTGCTTTGACCACACTGGTCTTATACGACCGCAGTGGTCTTACTTCGACCACACTAGTTGGTTACGACCATACAGAGTAGGCAGTGGAATGATGTCGGACGGGAAAGCATAAAAAGTGGGGTTATGTGTGCTGGCTGGCTAAAAGGATGTGGTTTTGTGAGAAATATTTCAAAACATGGTGTTTTCAGTTACAAATGCCTCAAAACCTAGTGTTTTCTGAAATGTACTCTTTGCCCTTTTTAACAATTCGGGCCTTATCTTCCTTCTTCCTCCTCTTCTTTCATTCTTTCTTCTTGCTCCGGCCATGGCTAACCTAGTCCACCTTCACCACCACCGCTGACTGATGCCGGACCAACTCGCTGAAGAAGTCAATGGAAACACCTGCGTCGATGTCGCTCATGTAGAGGTACCCAGAGAGGCCCGCATAAGGATGATGTCGTGCGCGAGGCCACAGCCATCGCCGGCGACGGTGGGCATGTGGAGCGCGAGGTCGGCGATGAGGTTGCGAAAGTGTTAGGAACTTTGTCCACGGCCACTACGACTTCAACTACGGCTGTGGTCGTAACGGCAGAAACGGACTGGGTCAGTCATGGCCGGAGCAAGAAGAAAGAAGGAAAGAAGAGGTGTGAGGAGGAAGATAAAGGTAAAATTATTGAAAAAGACAAATGATCAATGGGTCAGCAAAATAATCAATTAAAATTAACTATAGAGCAAATAAATTGATGGTATTAAAAGACGAAGCAAATCATCGTAAAAAAAAGCAACGACAAACAAACCGACCATTTCTTCTCCAAAAGAAAAGAAAGGAAGAGGGAGAGGGAGAGACAGAAGCAGCAAAGTGATCCATCCTTCTTACGCCATTAAAATTTCTCAGATCCTCTCCCCAATCTCACGACTCACGTAGCTAGCTGGACGCTCGTTGTGCTTAGCCTATTGATTTTGCGTCCACGCTTGCTCCACTCCGCGTCCTCGCCCAGTCCCCTTCGCTTCCACGCAAAGGATTTTATATCCTACATAATCTGGATGATTCGCCCGAGACCAAGAATATTGGAAGCTTGCGCAAGTAGTTTTGTCTCTCTTTCTTTCCATTGTTTGGGGTTTTAATTAATTATTCCCCCCATGTTTCCTTGTTCTTGATGTGTGTGGATTCGAGACTGGGATCGAAGCCGTACGATTCTGTGCTTATTTAGGTCTTTTTTTAGCTGGCGATTCCTTGATTCGGTAGCCTGTGCTGTTCGAAATCCGATTCTTTTAGTTCGGTTTTGCGTAGCTGCAAGGCTCCGTTGATCAGTTGATTGGTTTGTCTGCCTCCTCCAGTTTGTGCAAAGATCAGTTTTACCTTTGGTGCCAGGTGGTCAATACGAACTGGGGATTCTGACCATTTGGTTTCTCGAACATTTTCTGGTCTGGAATCGACTAAAGATTCCGTCTTTGCAGTTGCTTCTGGTTATAATCCAATCTTCTTTTCTTTTTGGCTCTGAATAGCTCAATTCGAGATTAAAAACGAGTTGGGTTTTTTCAGTCTAACTTACCAAGCTCACTAAGATTGCTTACTGCAATTGTCAATGGACGAATCCGGGGAAGCAAGTGTCGGGGCTTTCAAGATCGGGCCGTCGACGCTTCTCGGCCGCGGGTCGCTCTCCGCGTGGTCCTATTCAGCTCGCTGTGGCGTCTTCGGGCGCGTGCGTACACAGCCCTCTCGCGCGTGCACAGCGCGACGCTGCCAATGGTGGCGTCCTGGCTCCACCTCAGGAACACCCATGGCATCCTCCTGATGGTTGTCCTCTTGGCGTTGTTCCTGAGGAAGCTCTGTGGCGCACTGTCACGGGCGGCATTGGCACGTCGGCGTAGGCAATGCAAGAGCATGATGCGGTATGCTGCGACGTACGAGGAGTGGGTGCGTGCTGCCAAGGTGCTTGACCAAATGTCTGAGCAGGTCAATGAGGCGGATTTCTATGATGAGGAGCTGATCAGGAATAGGCTTGAGGAGCTCCGAAGGCGGAGGGAGGAGGGGTCGCTCCGGGATGTGGTGTTCTGTATGCGCGGCGATCTTGTGAGGAAATTGGGCAACATGTGTAATCCTGAGCTTCATAAGGGCAGGCTTGAGGTATTTGACAAAGTAGCACTTGTCGTTCTTTTTGGTACTTGTCTGTGCTATTTATTTTGTATTTCAAGAAATTTTGACATCAAGGTTGGTTAAATTTAGGATTTTTATGAATCAATGATCTCAACCTTTTGATTCTCTATTCTCTGAATGTACATATGTTCAGTCATTGCAGTAATGATCATCCTAAAGATGTATGTCCCTCCTATTTGATCAGATGCTAGAATTGATGGAGCTCATTTATTCTTGTAGTATCTGTGCCAAAGATTTTTTTTATATAGTTCTCTATTTTTTTCTATGTTACAAGCCTATAATAAGATCTATTGCGTTCAAGTTTCAACTGGAAATTATGCATTATCAAACATTTTTGAAATGTTGGATTAACTATTCTCTCTTCCATTCTGTTACACTGTTGATTTATTGTAATGCAGGTACCAAAGCTTATAAAAGATTACATTGATGAGGTTTCTACTCAATTGAAAATGGTGTGTGAATCTGATACCGATGAGTTGTCCTTGGAGGAGAAGCTTGCTTTTGTTCAGGAAACCAGGCATGCCTTCGGGAGGACAGCACTACTCTTAAGTGGGGGCGCTTCACTGGGCTCTTTCCATGTAGGTGTAGTGAAAACATTGGTTGAGCATAAGCTTCTGCCTCGGATAATAGCAGGATCTAGTGTTGGTTCCATTATATGTTCAATTGTCGCTACCCGAACATGGCCTGAGATTGAGAGCTTCTTCGTAGATTCATTACAGACCTTGCAGTTCTTTGATAGGATAGGCGGAATTTTTGCAGTGACGAAACGGGTTATGACTTATGGTGCACTTCATGACATTAGTCAGATGCAAAGGCTTTTGCGGGACCTCACAGGTAACCTAACATTTCAAGAGGCTTATGACATAACTGGCCGTGTTCTTGGGATCACTGTTTGCTCTCCTAGAAAAAATGAGCCACCACGGTGCCTCAACTACCTGACATCACCACATGTTATTTGGAGTGCTGTAACTGCCTCTTGTGCATTCCCTGGCCTCTTTGAAGCTCAGGAATTGATGGCGAAGGATAGATTTGGTGACATAGTTCCCTTCCACGCACCCTTTTCCACAGATCCAGAACAAGGTCCTGGAGCATCAAAGCGCCGGTGGAGGGATGGGAGCTTGGAGATGGATTTGCCAATGATGCAACTGAAGGAATTGTTCAATGTAAATCATTTCATTGTTAGTCAGACTAATCCTCACATCTCTCCACTCCTCCGAATGAAGGACCTCGTCAGAGCCTATGGAGGCCGCTTTGCTGGAAAGGTTTGTCCGTGGCCCTAGGGAAATCAGCACCTTTAATTATGTTAGCTTCATAGTTTAATTTATCTTAGCATGCAGGCCTGAACCTCGTTTAGCAGGTAGTTAATTGTTTTCCCGTTCTTGAATAGTAGTTCACCATTTTCCCACGTGTTGCCACACATTGCATGATTATCTCCTGGATATGTGCAATATCTGGTAGGATTAAGGGTTTATTCAGTGGTAGGACGGGTGATATTAATTTTTGGAGGACATCCCAACAATGTTTTGTTGAAAATGCCTTCGCCTAGTGAAAGCATCTAGGCCTCTAAAATGTTTTTGGTAATTAATGACATTATGTGAATATAAGATTAACATGTTTATTGAGTATTTAAAATGTTTAGTTCGTATAATGATTGTGAGATGTATGCTAAGAGTCAACATGAAGATCAATGTAGCTTAAGATAAAGGTATAAGTAGACTAGATTCCTTTTTGTTTTTACCGGTCTTAGGAGAAAAAGTGAAAGACCGGATTATAAGGTAAACGTTGTACTATTAATAGTAATCATGGCTAGTAACTTGATAGCATATTTTTATGCCATTGGATCAATTTAGGATCATACATTCACTTTAAACTAAAATTGATAGCCAATCCATGCTCTGTTTGGATAATCGGAAGTACCGGAGTGTAAACGGCGGCACTTTGCTTTTCGGAAGTTTCGACAAAATGAGCAACACGTTTTTTCTAAAGAGCACCATTGAAATCACTTTGTCTCTCTGGAAAACGGAAGTATCGGAGTCTCAACGGTGGAACTATTGCAGAGTTGTAGTACTGCAACCCTTGAATGGTACTTTTAGATCACGGAAGCTCTGAAAATTCGGGCGGTACATTTTTTGAGCGCACCAACTTTTGGCATCGAAGCAAACGGAAGTAATGTGCTGAAATTTCGGAACTTTCAAATATCGGAACTACCGCGATTACATCGGTGGTAATATCGCACCGACTTTCAACGGCTAGTTCAGAAACTCTGAAATAGTCATTACTGTTGTGTTAGAACAGGTGCGGTAGTGCCAATCGATGAACATCCTTGAGCATTGAGTATTCACTCCACACCTTAATTTTACATTGTGCATTCATTTGAGGTAATTGAGCTAAAATCAAGTGCATACATCTTAGATTGATCCTTTTGATCGCCCTGTAATGGTTAGTTTTGATTGGTGGAGGTATATATAATCCCCTATCTGCTCAAGGGTAGAAGCAAGAGATTTCATTGAACATACTTGAGCATTAAGTATTCACTCTACACCTCAATTTCACATTTTGCATTCATTTGAGGTAGTTGAGCCAAAATCAAGTCTATACATCTTAGATTGATCCTTTTGGCACTTAACCGCCGTCAAGCAAAGCTGTGATTTATTACTCTTGGTGCTTGCCAACACTTAGACGGCTTAATGGGAGCTTATGCGGTGACTTCTTCAAAAAGTTGTGAAGAAATCCGGCGCCGACTTGTAAGTGGTTTGGTGTCTACCATCTAGAGCGGAGAAAAGACAAGCACTAGTAGATTGAGAAGCTGAGACTTAATTTGTGGAGCAAGTCCAAGTTGTTTGGGTTTTCCTCAACGTGGATTAGGGAAACCGACAAGTTTTGAACACTAGAGTAAAACATCGAGTGTCAATTGGTTATTTCTTTGTCTCTTCATTCCACACTTGTATTTATAATATATTGTGATTATTGGGATTGTCATATTTATTTGTGCTAGAGATATACTTGTAGAGACTTGTGCTGCAGTACCTTAGACATACCAGTATTATGTAGGTTTGAATTGCTTTAGAATCTTACTTGACTAAATTGTAGTTGTTATTTTTAGAAAGCAAGAATTTTTTAGAACATCTTATTCACCCCCTCCTCTTCTAATCGGTTGTCCTTAATCCTACATCTAGTTTATCTAAGAACTTTATTATTGCTGATTCAATGTCTTTCCTGAACACTAGACATAGCAATCTCTTTTCAATTTTCCATCCCTATCTGCTGTATTGCCAGGTCTAATTTGAATTTTGGTCTAATTTGTGTAGCTTGCTCATCTTGCTGAGATGGAGGCTAAGTATCGACGTGTGTGCGGCCTCGCCGCCGTCGCCGACTCCGGCCTCCGCCGCCGTCGCCGACTCGGCCTCCTCTGCGCTCCCTCGCGCGGCGCCCTCGCGCCGGGCGCGCCGCCTCCGCCGAGCCGCTGCTCGGCCTCCACTGACGCCGCCGGCCCTCGCGCCGGCCGACGACTCGCGTCGCGCTCCAGCTGTTGTCCGCCGTTGGTGAAGGCCTGCCGCCGTCCGGTGTCCTCGCGCGGCCGTCCTCGCGTCGGCCGCTCCGCGCCGGCCGTTGCCGCCGCCGACCACCGGCCGCCTACCGGCCGGACCGCTGTATCCTCGCGGGCCGATCGGATCTCGTTGCCGATCGGATCTTTTTAAAAGCGATTTGCGTTAGCTTCTCGAGAAGCTAAAGAAAAGAAAAACGTCGTTCTAACCGCGCGCCGTCAGCGCCGCTGTTAGACCGTTGCCTTGGTCGCGCGCGCGCGTCCGCGCCGCTACCAATGGGCACCGTTCCCTCCTCGCTACCGGTGATTTTTGATGGTGTTAATTACACCGACTTCAGTATCTCATATGCGCATTCACATGCGTGGTCTTCGTCTCTGGGCGTCCTCTCGGCGATGTCACTGCCCGCCTTGCCCTATTCTCCGACGGAGCCTCACTGTTGCATTGCCTCGGCAACCGATAAAGGCCTGCTGCGATGATGAAGTTCTTGATAAAGCGCCTCGCCTACCAGAGGCTCGATTCCTAAGGATCGTCGGCCGTCTACACTCGGTGGTACGATGACGGCGCTCGAATTCTTCTTGTCTTCATCGCGATATCCACCTCGATTTTCTTACGAGGTTGTGGGACTCCTTCGGCTTTCGGTGTGGGCTCATCTTCGTCGGCGCTCACGAGCCCTCTGGTGATGCCCTGTACCTGTCCGTGGTCCGCCAGGAGCACTCTCTTCAGCAGGGTGATGCTACTGTTGATGCCTTTTACGCTCAGAGCTCTGCTGTTTGGCGTCAGTTGGACTCTCTCCGCTTCTGCTTTGGCCGTCGTACTGTCCGTCTTTGCTGGAGGTGCGTCGACTGGAGTTTCAGCCGAGTTTACGAGTTCCTTACTCGCCGTCCGAGTTCGAGCAAAGGCGTGCCCGACTACTTGCACGCCACCTCGTGTCACTCTCTGGAGGCTCTTTACCGAGATACGTGCGGAGAGACTCGCCCGAGTGGTCTGGTGCTGCCGCCACTCCCCTGCGTGCTCGCCACTCGTCGCTTTGCTACCTTTGCCTCCTCGGCCGCTACCACGGTGGTGGTGGCCGTCCTCCGTCTGGAGGTGGCCGTCCTCACTGTTCCTCTGCGACAAGGATGGCCACACCGAGTCCCGGTGCTACAAGAAGAAGTGGCATCTTTCACGCCGTTCTTCTCGGCACTAGTGCTTCTACGACGGCGTCGCCTCGACTTCTTCAGCGACTTCTCTCACCGGCGAGAGATAGCCGACCGGCGCCTACTTGCCGCCGAGTTCTCCTCGGCGAGTTCTGCGGAGTTCGCATCGACTCTTGCACCGAGAGACCACCTCCTACACGATCGGTACCTCCCGTGGATTCTTGATTCGGAGCATCCTTTCACATGACTCCCGATCCTTCCACTGTCTTCTATTACACCTCTTGATTCTCCTGTCAATATTCTTACTGCTGATGGTACATCTCTTTTCTCTCTCAGTCGAGGATCTCTTAGCAACTCCTCTTTTCATGTTCCTTCATTGCTCATGTTCCTCGCCTTACCTTGCGCTTCTTCTGCTGGGCGACATCGACCTTGGTTATCGGGTTATTCTCGACTCGACTCTTGTTGTGTTCGGGGCGCCACACGGGAGCTCTGGTTGGTTTCGGCCCTCGCGCGTGACTCACAGCGTCTCTGGGAGCTTGGCGGCTTCACCTTCCTTCCGCTGCCACCATCGGCGCCGGTCTCTCGCCACGCCGCTTCGTCTACCGGCTCTTCCAGCGGTGGCATCACCATCTTGGTCATCTGTGTGGATCCGTGCTGCCGTCCTTAGTTCGTCGTGGTCTTACGGGTGCATCTCGAGAGACGTGTCTTTAGATTGTCGGGGTGTAAGTTAGGTAAAGCAGATTCACTTCCTTATCCTCATAGTGAGGCGTGTCTCGGCGTCCTTTGATCTTGTTCATTCGGATGTTTGGGGTCCGGCTCCTTTATTTGAAGGGGTCATCGTTATTATATTATTTTTATAGATGATTTCTCTCGCCACACTTGGATATATTTCATGTCTTCTCGTAGTGAAGTCTTATCTATCTATAAACAATTTGCCACTATGATACACACACGTTCTCCACTCCTATTCGTGTCTTTAGAGCTAATTCTGTTGGCGAGTACCTTTCGTCACTGCGCAGCTTCCTTCTTTGGCGAGGCACTCTCGCTCGATTCTCTTGTCACGGTGCTCATGCTCGAATGGTGTCGCCGAGCGCAAGCATCGTCACCTCCTTGAGACGGCTCGTGCTCGATGATCGCCGCCTCTATTCCACCTCACTTTTGGGCCGAGGTCGTTTCCATCGCCACCTATCTCGTCAACATACAGCCCTCTTCTGCTCTTAAGGGTGCGATCCCTGTTGAGCGTCTCTGTGGTCTTCTTCCTGACTACTCTGCCCTTCATCTGTTTGGTTGCGTTTGCTACGTTCTCCTTGCCCCTCGAGAACGCACCAAACTGACCGCTCAGTCTGTTGAGTGTGTTTTTCTGGGATATAGCGCCGAGCACAAGGGCTATCGGTGCTGGGATCCTGTTGGTCGACGGATGCGGGTTTCTCGGGATGTGACTTTCGACGAGTCTCGTCCATTCTACCCACGTCCTGCCTCTCCTTCGGCTTCCTCTGTGGAGCCTCTGTCTTTCTTGACTTTTCCAGATACACCTATATCTGTTTTGCCCTCGTCCACCTGTTCCACTGAGTCTCCACATATTCCCCCTGTGGCCTCTTCACCGTTGTCGCCGCCTGTGTCGTCTCCTAAGACTCCGCAGGTTCCTCCCACTACTGTTCCTTCTCCCCTTATCGTCTACACTCGTCGACCTCGTATTGAGGACCTTCCAGATGAGCCTTCTTCTTCTGATGTTCCATCTTCTTCTGATGTTCCATCTTCTTCTGATGCTCCATCGTCCCCTGATGGGTCATCTTCTCCTCGCTACGCTCTCCGCGATCGCCAATCGATTCGGCCTCTGCCTGCTTTTTCCTTTTTGCGCAGACTACTCGTGAGCTTTGTCTCCTCACAGGGATGTTGTTACTCACCCCGAGTGGCAGCTTGCCATGGCCGAGAGATTGCTGCCCTCGAGCGTCTTGGTACTTGGGATCTTGTTCCTTTGCCATCTCATTCTCATCCCATCACATGTAAGTGGGTCTATAAGATTAAGACTCGCTCGATGGCTCTCTTGAGCGCTATAAGGCGCGTCTTGTTGCTCGTGGCTTCCAGAAGAGCATGGTGTTGACTATGACAAGACTTTTGCTCTGTGGCCCACATGACCACCTGTCGCACTCTTCTTTCGGTGGCGTCGCCGCTTGCGGTCTGCATTCTCGGCTTGATGTCAAGAATGCCTTTCTTAATGGCGAGTTGCATGAGGAGGTCTACATGCATCCGCCACCAGGTATTCTGTTCTCGAGGGCATGGTTTGTCACCTTCGCCGCTCTCTATGGCCTTAAACAAGCCCCTCGTGCTTGGTTTGAGCGCTTCTCCTCTGTGGTCACTGCTGCTTTGTTTTTCAGCTAGTGATCATGATCCTGCGCTCTTTGTCCACACTTCGTCTCGTGGTGGACTCTTCTTCTCTGTATGTTGATGATATGATCATTACGGGAGATGATTCTGAGTACATTGCCTTTGTCAAGGCTCGTCTTAGTGAGCAATTCCTTATGTCGGATCTTGGTCCTCTTAGTTACTTCCTTGGGATTGAGGTTACTTCCACTCCAGATGGTTTCTTTATGTCCCAAGAGAAATATATTCAAGACCTTCTTGATCGCGCCTCTCTCATCGATCAACAGATCTTTGTTGAGACTCCCATGGAGCTCAATATTCACCTCCGACTCTCTGATGGCGAGCCTCTTTCTGATCCGACTCGCTATCGTCATCTTGTTGGGAGTCTTGTCTATCTTGCTGTTACTCGTCCGGATATCACTTATCCAGTTCATATTCGAGTCGGTTTGTTTCAGCTCCCACTCGGGTTCACTCACACCACCTTCTTCGAGTTCTGCGATACCTTCGTGGGACTATCTCTCGCCGTCTCTTCTTTCCACGTTCGATTCGTTCTGACTTGTGCCTATTCGGATGCTACTTGGGCGCGATCCCTCGATCGCGGTCTATCTCTCGCATCTGTGTTTTTCTTGGTGGTTCTCTTATTGCCGGAAGACGAAGAAACAGATCGCAGATGTCCCGTTCGAGTGCAGAGGTGAGTTGCGAGCTATGGCTCTCTTGACAGCAGAGATTACCAGCTACGGTGGTTACTTGAGGATTTTGGTGTGTCTGTCACTACACCGCCCCTCTCTTGTCGACAACGATGCAAAGCTATCGGTATTGCTCGTGATCACGTGAATCATGAGCTCACCAAGTATATTGGTGTTGATGCTTCTTTCATGAGGTCTTGTGTGCATGATCGGTGATTACTCTTGATATGTGCCTTGGAGATTCAAATAGCGGATTTCTTCACGAAGGCGGACTGAGCACAACATAGCTTCTACCTCTCCAAACTCAGTGTTGTTGATCCACCATGAGTTTGAGGGGGGGTGTTAGAGATATATGTATAGTTTGTTATTCCCCATTGTTATGAGGGGTTCTTTGCATATTTACCACCTGTACTTTGTGTATATATACCGGCCCTTTGGCCTCATATGAATACAAGCGCTATTCATAACAGATGTAACCAAATTCTAGAAATTGGCCTACCACTGGGAGGACTTGCAAAATTATTTGCTCAGGATTGGGAGGGTGATATCACTATGGTTATGCCAGCAACAGTAGCTCAGGTACTTTTGTTGATAAATTCTGCATAGGTCAGATAGGTGAACGCCAGTTATTTGGGTTCAATTTTTTCTTCTCCTTATTACATCTTTCCAATTTTCAGTACTTGAAGATTATACAAAATCCGACATATGCGGAGCTCCAAATGGCTGCCAATCAGGGTCGCAAGTGCACATGGGAGAAGCTCTCTGCGATCAGATCAAACTGTGCAATTGAACTTGCTTTGGATGAATCCATTGCAGTTCTAAACAACAAAGGAAGGCTAAGAAGAAGCATTGAAAGGGCAGCTGCTGCTTCTCAGAGCTATACTGGCAATGTTCAACTCAAAACACTAAGGGTACCGTCATGGAGCTGCATCAGTCGAGAGAATTCGTCAGGATCTCTCTCAGAAGATCATTTTACAATTGGTACTTCATCCACTCACCAAGGTACTATTCAAGTTGCTGGTGCACCACACATGCCTCACCATGTTCATCGCAATTCACATGATGGAAGTGAGAGCGAATCAGAAACCATAGACTTAAATTCTTGGACCAGGAGTGGTGGGCCTCTGATGAGGACTTCATCAGCTGACAAGTTCATCAATTTTATTCAGAATCTCGAGATTGAGTCTGAATTCGATAGGGTTCGTACTATAGAGGATGAGAATACAGTCATTTTATCAGGATGTACCTTTCCTAAAGATCCATACCCAAACAATAGTTCTAGAGTTACTACACCAGATAGATGCACAGAAGTTTCTGAAACCGAGTCATGCAACACTTGCAACACTACGGTTAATCAAGCTTCTACCTCCGCAAGCATTGCTGTTTCTGAAGGAGATTTGCTGCAGCCTGAAAGGACTACTAACGGAGTTCTACTTAATGTTGTCAAAAGAGAGCTTGCTCAGCATAATAATGTTGTCGAAGCAGAGGACACAATGCTGATGCCATCTCATCCTCTGACTACTGAAGATTCCAAAGATGCAGCTGACTCAAATGATCCCTCTGTTGCTCATACTGACTTTGTAACTTCACATCAATCTTCAGTTGATGATTAGATGCTAGATTTTGATACGACACTTAATAGTTTACTACAGCAATGTTATACAGGAAAACGGTAGTGTCTCCATTTAGAGAGCACTGTACCGGTAGCATATCTGTGATGTGATATATCATATACTGATGATATGCCTTTGTCGGTATTTATATCTATCGTGAAATTATTGTTTTTTTATCATAGGCTATAGAAATCGATTAGCTCCCGTTTTTCTCACATTACAAGTATGCTGATATACTGATAATCTGACATGAACCAACTGTTTGACGACTTCTGCTCGTTTAGGCTTTAGCTTTTGGTTTCTAACTTCTAGTTTCTTAATTTCGTTTTTTCTTCTAGCTTTTTGGCTTTTCCTCTTTTTTCCTATATTTTTTTGCATTGTCTGTGATAGGATAATATGTTTTTTATTTTAAGTTTTTAATTTAATTATTCTGAAAAAGCTACCAGCATCTACAGTAAAAAAAAATCTCAAACAGTGAAAAAAAACCAAAATCTCAAACAGTGAAAACAAAAAAACCAAGTCACAAATTCAAGCCTAAATGAGCACACTATAATCGCTGGCTATGCCTTCTTCCATGGATCAGGGAAAGATAATGCAATATATTTCGTTCATCCATGTACCAGAATAATTTCTACCAGATCAAAATTCTGTTAAAATAACACATACTGTGTTTGGACATTTCTGGAAATTCAATTTGGTGCTCGTATTCAGTTATCATATATATTTTGTTCGTGCATGGATCAGGAAAGGTAATGCTTGATCAAGATTCTGTTAAATGAACACATACTGACTGTTTGGACATTTCTGGAAATTCATTTTGTGCAGGCATTCAATGATCAAGTGACCATATATACACCAATTGGCATTGTTTTAATTCAAATGTCGAAGTCACTGGCTTACCACTTTGCAGACATACTAACAGAAACAGTACTGATAAGAATAAAAGCTGTCCTTAAGCGCTGGGATCCAATTATCCAGTGTTGACGATACAAGATCACCCAGCTTATTGACATACTTAATACATTGCAATTGATCAACGTCCATGAAACAGAATGGTACATTTGATCCGAAATATCAAGTGACAACTGCACCTAAGAACCTCTCCTAGTCCTCAAATGCTCGCAGATTGGGATTCACAGATGTAAAGCCGCCATCCACCAGGAGGTTGAGCGCGCTGATGTACCTCGCTTCATCACTTGCCAAGTAAAGCACTGCTTCAGCAACATCCTTGGGTAGAAGATCAACACCTTTCAAGTTTGCTTCACCGCCAATAAAGGCCAGAAAATCTTTCAATGCATCATCCTTGCGCTCGCCCTGGGGCAAATGTGGCATGGAGAGACCGGTGGGCACTGCATAGGGAGATACACAGCTCCCCGGCTACATTCTTGGTGAGACCCACCACGGCAAGCTTGCTAACGAGATGATGGAGCCTTTCTTATTGGGGATCATGATGCGGGCTGCGTGTTTCATCCCAAGGAATACGCCGTGCACGTTGATGTCAAACACCTTTCTGACTTCAGCGAAGCCAACGCTTCGGATATCTGTGATCTTATTGCCTGTAGTGCCAGCGTTGTTGACCATTATGTCGAGAGTGCCAAACTTTTCAGCCGTTGCATCAACAGCCTGGCTTACATCTTCCTCAACTGTGACATCGCAGTGGACAAATTGGACATCTGGGTCACCTCCAAGGGAGTCACAGACCTGCTGACCAGCTTCATCTTGGACATCTGCAATACAAACCTTTGCACCGTGCTGTCTGAAGAGGGGCCTCACCAATACCAGCGGCACCGCCAGTTACCAGTGCAACCTTTCCTTCCAACCTTTGATTCAGAAAAGAAAGGAATCAAATTTAAAGCATATAACCTACTAATACTGGATATAGTAGCAGAATTATTAATGTTCTTCAAAATCTTAAATCCTGGTAGATTAACAATAGCCCCCTGAATATACAGTGTTATCTACTTGAGACAAGAAATCAAGTAAGGATCCGTATAATCGTTGATGATCCACCAAGAGCACCATGCTAAAAGTGCGTACTTGTGAACCCCTTTTGCTCATACAAGCACCCAACTACATAGATGAAGATACCTGACAGTGTAGTGTTTAAACGTCGTACAATTAGCAGCACCATTGGATCCATCGCTATGAAAGAACTCTGCAATTAGGAAGATAAATGTAACTCCAACATAGCACCTTATGAGGAATCCAATGTATCACTAAACCCAACAATAAACCATGCTTTGAACCTCCGTACTTAAAACAAATTATATTTTCCCATGTAGCTTACAAAATACTAAATCTATACAACATCATACACAGGACACTAACAGAGTTGGTCACCTATTTACTTTCAGGATACCAATAACAGTGTTGAAGTATCCATGTTAATGCCATGACGAAATAACGTTGTTAAAGCGAACTTGCTGAAAGAATGTGTTGGACAAATCACATGTTAAAATGAATCGAATGCGATCAACCCTATGACAAGAACTAACTTACGTGCCAGCTTTCCAAATGTTCCACTGGAAAAATGTTTTGTTCCGCCATGATCTTTGCGGAAAGCCAAATTCACAAGGCCCGTGCGAAAATCCTGCAATACGCAGGTGTTACCGTACATATAAAAGTTGCTACGATATGACAAAAAAAATAATGCAGAATATGCCCTCAATTCTTAATTGGGGTAATTGATGATTTGTGCCCTCTTTTATTGGCATCAGCTTATTTGCTTACTATACAGTTGATTTCAATTGATTATTTGCCCTAACTTTCGCTGATCCATTAATCATTTGCTCTTTTTAACAAATTTGTCCTTATCTTTCTCCTCCCTTCTATTCTTCCGTTCTTTCTTCTTGCTCCGGCCATAGCTGGCCCAGTCCACCTCCGCCGCCCGTCGACTGATGCTAGCGCAGCTCGCTGAAGAAGTCCATGAAAAGGTCTGCGTCCACCTCGCTTATGTAGAGATACCTAGAGAGACCCGTATAATGATGGTGTCGTGCACAAGGCTGCACCCATCGATGTGGAGCACGAGGTCGGCGACGAGGCCGTGGAAGTGTTAGAAACTTTCACCACGACCACTCCGACTCCGACAGCTGTTACGACCACCGCCGCTACTACGACCTCAGTCTTGAAAAGGGCAAATGGTCAGTGAAAGATGGTGCAAATAATCAATTCAAATGCCAAATGAACTAATGTCAATAAAAGATAGGAGCAAATCATTAATTCCCCCAACGACCTAAAGATTAGGCAAATGATCAATTAAAACCAATTATGGAATAAATGAGTAAATAAAGAATGGGCAAATCATAAAATTTCTCAACAGAAAAATGCATGATAATTCAAAAAAAAATCTTGCGGATGTTCGGCGTTCGGTTCACCGTGCCCCCCCCCCAACCCTAGCTCGGTAGCTCCGGGAGGCAGGCTGGACCGCCAACGGCGGTGGCGTCTATGGCGCCGCCGGACGAGGGTATGGCAAAGGGCGGTGGCGACAAGGCGACGAGTTAGGTTGTGAGGGGCGGTGAGACCGGGGACGGCGCGGCGATGCAGGCGGCTCGCCGGGCGGGGCGGGGGAGGTGGTTGCCAGGGGGAGACGATGGGGGGGAGGAGAGAGGCGAACGGCGGTGTTGGGGAAGATGTTCGCTCCGCAGAGCGACCCAAAAACTAAAAGCCTACCTTTCTTCGCAGCATCCTCCACGCCATTCTCGTGCTCCGCCTTGTCCCCCGACGAGACTGAGCTTGAGGGGTTTTAGATTCTGGCGCGCGACAGTCGTGCTATCCACGAGGACGCGGGAGGAGGAGAGAAGTAGGCGAGACCCTACGCGGGAGATGGGAACAGAACAGGGCATAGGGGGAGGGCGTCGGATCTTCTGCGTCCCAGGAATGGATGTATCTGATCCTGTAGCCGTGTAGTGGGATGACTATCTTGTGAAAAAACTAACCACCTAAATCTGATAACTTATAAAATAATAAATATTAATATTATAACAATATTTGAAGTAAAAAATAGAGTAAAGTATACTTTGCATGAGGTAAATTGTCACTTATTTCACTTTAAACCAGATTTTACACATATTTTTACTTTGCACTAGGGTGGAGCAAATGTTGTTTCACTTTACATCAGGATTTACGCATACTTTGATTTTACACTAGGGTAAAACAAATGTTGTTTCACTTTGCACTAGGGTGGAAGTCGAAGCCGTGACCGTGGTCGAAGTTGAAGCCGTGGTTGAAGCTGTAGTCAACACCGAAGCAATGATTGAGGGGCAGTGGTCGAAGGGGGTCGTGGTCGAAAGGGGCCGTAGTTGAAAAGTGCAATTTATCTGGTGCAAAGTGTAATTTACTTCAAAAAATAATACAGTTATCGATTGTTAGATTATGGAGGATCGTCGATGACAATCAGAGAGGGGTGAATGATTGTAATCCACAACAGAAGTATTTTTTTCTTAAATCCGTTGTCTTTTGATTGTCCAACCTGCCAACACAGTAAAAATAGAAACAAAAACAAAAAGTCAGCAAAGGAAGAAGAAAAATATTTTTTGGGTGATATAACAAACTTTAGCTTAATCTTTCCACACTCCGCTCTAAAAACCTACATAGAAAAAAAAATTTATTTGAGGAATATCAATATTTCTTTACTTCTTATTTGAACAAAACATCAAAGTTTCCCTTTTGCAACAGACGACATGATATTTCAATCCAAAAACCCCCTGACTTTTTCTCTCGAGCAATCGGAAAGTCCCAAACATTACAGTAACGAATGCATACTACCTCTTAGTCGAAGAACAAAGCCTGAAGAAGATAGGCACACGAACCAAGAGCTTTTTTAAAATAATCTCTTTTTTATTAAAAATATAGAAATATACTTGCTTTTTAATTTTTTTTACAGAAATGGCTTTTAGTCGCGTTGGACGACTGAACCCTTCAATAGTCAGATAATAGGTACACGGTTGAAACAATATGGTCGAAACAACGTGGTCAATCAGTGTGGTCAAAGTAACGTAGTCGATACAACGTGGTTGAAGAAAACAACGAGGTCGAACCAACGTGGTCGAAATATCATAGTCTAAATATCATGGTAGAAGATTAGTGAGTGGTTGAAGCGAACAACGTGGTTGAAGATTAGTAAGCGGTTGAAGTGAACAACGTGGTCGAAGATTAGTGAGCGGTCGAAGTGAACAGCGTGGTCGAAAATTAGTGAGCGGTCGAAGTGAACAGCGTGGTCAAATATTAGTGAGCAGTCGAAGTGAATAGCGTGGTCAAAGATTAGTGAGCGGTCGAAATGAACAACGTGGTCGAAGATTAGTGATTAGCGACTAGAAAGTGCTATCGCTGAACAGTTGGGCAACAGCGCCTATCATCCAACCCTTGGCCGATTGGCCTACGTGCCACTTGGCCGTTGGACAAAAGGGTCCAGTCGCCCAACGGTTGGGCGACTGGGGTTACCTTTGTAAAAAAATTAAAATACAGATATAATTTTGTATTTTTGAATAAAAAAGATTATTTTAAAAAATCCATGAACCAAACTCAACCGCTCTAGCTGCAAGCACTTATCAGAGCAAGAAGTGACGTAGCTTGACCAAACACTAAGACCGGTAAAAGACTAGGTATATATCATTAACCCTAACTAGTCATACCTTTGCATTGAGTCATAGTCTTAACATGCTGTTCATGATGCGTCCATTACTTCAGTTTCATCATCACATAATGAGTTTTCACATGACTTAATAATCAACACATGATCATCTTCTCTTGGACGTGCATCAACTCATGGTGCATCTACCGCATGACTTGATGATCTTCAACACATGAAGTTATCCTAAATCTTCCTCATTTGTGGAACCTAATCTATTCATTCAACCCATGAAAAATGTTACTCCACAAACAATTGACATCAATTACCAAACTTCACAATTAATACATAATGGAGGGACTAGATTCTACAATATTTTCTTTTTGGTAATTCATGACAATCTCAACAAATAATAAGACAATGATTGTATTTATGAGTATACAACATGTACACAACACTTGTATACTCTAAGATATTCTCTTTCAAAGCAAAGTTTACTTATCTAGTTATCATTAATGATCCAACTATTAACACAAAATGGAGAAGTTAGATGATAACCCGATTGCAAATGAGTATATATATGAACTACACAAGTTATATATACTCAAAGGATGTGTTTCAAAATAAAAATCCTAAAAATGTGTATTAAAGAAAATATGGATCAATATTTATGAAACCTCAAACCATAGAGTGAATTCACCATAAATGTGTGCATACAAGTATGTGTAATGAAGACATATGTACATATTCATTTTGGACTATTTGTGGAGTTCAATCTATATTTTGGATCCAACGAATGCACTAATATATAAGAATACGATTTCGAATGCATACATCTTTGATTTCACATTTCATCCAAATGAGACTAAATAATTTCATAATCAATAAATAAGATTAGTCTCATAAATGCATTTGTCATTATCACCAAAACTTCATAATAGTATTTATCATTATCACCAAAACTAAGTTAAATGGAGTTTGATCTTTTAGCCGCCCCGAGCTCGTCCCTCCCCTCGTCGATAAGACCACGGCCACTCACGACCATAGCCGCGCACGATCGCAGCCACGCATGACCATGGTCGCCCACGATCGCCCAGGACCGCAACCGCGTACAACCACAGCTGCGTTCGACCACGACCACGGCCTCCTTCGACCACGGTCACCCACGACCACAGTCGCTCACAACCATAGCCGCCTTCGACCATAGCTGCCTTCGACCATAGCCACTTTCGACCACGACCATAGTCGCTTTCGACCACGACCATAGCGAGGAGGGGAGCGGAGTGGAGGGGGCGCGCGAGGAGGGGGTAGCGAGGAGGGGAGCGGAGTGGAGGGGGCGCGCGAGGAGGGGAGCGGTGCCGTTGGGGAGGATGACGCCGGGGGAAGCCAAGGAGGGAGCCAGCGGTGTGGCACCGGAGAGAAGGGAGGAGCTCCGGTGGGAAAAACAACGGGATAAGAGGAATAGATAAAGGGCAAAATTGATAGTTTATCTTTGAAATATATGAAAAATCAGAAAATAGAAAAAAACAAAAGAAAATAAATGATAATAACATATATAAAACAGGAAGAAAGTAGAATGGTAAATTTTAAATTTTAAAAACTAAGGGACATAGCTCAAAGCGCGACCACTTTTCTTAGCGGCATGTACCAAAAATTGCCTTTTCTTCTGTTCGCCGAAGCAAACACCGGATCCATCGATCCCCCCTCCCCCATAAGAGCGAACCAGCCGCCCTATCGACCCCACCCCCTGCCACGCCTCGCCTCGCCACGCCGCGGCAGCGCCCGAATCCCCCAAAACCCTAGCCCAGGAGCGAGAGGGAGGAAGCGCGCGCATGGCGGCTGCGGCGGCGCCGGCTGCGGCGGCGAACCTGGCAGGAAAGCAGGGCGTGCGGGTCGTCGTCATCGGCGACCCCGGCACCGGCAAGTCCAGCCTCGTCGTCGCCCTCGCCACCGAGCAGTTCCCCGAGAACGTCCCCCGTGTCATGCCCCCCACCCGCCTCCCCGCCGATTACTTCCCCGACCGCGTCCCCATCACCATCATCGACACCTCCTCCAGGTACCCCATTCTTAGATTTGGCGGCGTCCCGCGTCGCAAATCGGCGTTTAGATTTCTGGATTTCGTTGCGGTTTCATGGGCGTTTGCGTGGGTGATGATTCCGTCGTGCGTGTGTGTGGTTGCAGCCCGGAGCAAAAGCCGAAGCTGATCGCCGAGTGCCAGGCCGCGGACGCGGTGGTGCTCACGTACGCCTGCGACCGGCCCACCACGCTGGAGCGGCTCAGCTCGTTCTGGCTCCCCGAGCTCCGGCGCCTCCAGGTAAATCCTGCACTTTATGGCTCGGTTCGTGGTTGGTGTAGGTTTGGATCGGTCATTATTCCGCGTGTTGCCTGTGGTGATCTGTGTTGTTTATTGTTTCTGTGCCACAGTTGAGGACGCCTGTGATCGTGGTGGGTTGTAAGCTGGACCTGAGGGACGAGCAGCAGGTTAGCCTTGAGCAGGTTATGGCTCCCATCATGCAGACGTTCCGTGAGATAGAGACCTGCATTGAGTGCTCTGCGCTTCGCCAGATCCAGGTTACCCCTCATCTCAGTATTTCAGGGAATGTTTATAGCCCGAATTTTGTATTGATAACTGCCTTTCTTATGTTGATTGGTCACAATGAAATGGGAATGCTCAAAATGCTGATATGCGCAGTAGCTCATGCACCTACGGTTGGACACATCATAATTAGAACCTAATGTAGTATTTCGGGCATGCATTTTCTGTTGTTTGATTGTGCACCAATTCTAATATGTGATTGATAATTTTGATTGGTGTGTTAGAATTCTAGATATTGTGCTAAGGTAGGGGTAACTACAATTGCTTATGAATGACTGCAGGTGCCTGAGGTCTTCTACTATGCCCAGAAGGCAGTGCTTCACCCAACAGCTCCTCTCTTTGACCAAGAGGCACAGTCTCTAAAGCCACGCTGTGTGAGGGCTTTGAAGCGGATATTCATATTTTGTGACCATGACAGGGATGGAGCTCTCAGTGATGTGGAACTTAACGACTTTCAGGTTTGTATTCACTGAGGCTGCCTTGCTTTCTTTGGTAAGCATAAGGCTGACTAGCGTTTTTATTGTCATTCTTTTATTTCTGATGATGTTAAGATTCTCTTTTGTTTGCTTTACAGGTCAGATGTTTTAGCGCTCCTCTCCAGCCTACTGAAATTTCAGGCGTGAAGAGAGTTGTTCAAGAGAAGATGCCTGAAGGCGTAAATGACAATGGCCTTACCTTGACTGGGTTCCTTTTCCTTCATGCTCTTTTTATTGAGAAAGGTCGACTGGAAACTACATGGACAGTATTGAGGAAATTTGGTTATGATAATGACATCAAGCTTAGAGATGACCTCATTCCAATGGCAATTAAACGAGCTCCTGATCAAGTAATGTTCTGTTTGATTGCTTTCAGCTATTTGAATATCCATGATTTGGGGAGTTCCTGTGATTTCAGGGATTACCAACCATGATCTAATGTATATGCACAGTGTTCTTAGAACTGAATTTTGTTGAACCATTGGCGCCCTTTAAAGCATTGTTCCATTAACCAGAATCAACTGATCTTTTCTTGTGCTATTTGTTCTTTACGCGGCTTACAACCTTTGATGTTTTCATCGCTAGCATGATTGCTTATTGTTGATTTCAATAGTATGTTGGCTATCTGTAGTGCTAGCCTCACGCCTTCACTCGACATTTACCTATGTGTTTATATTTATCATACCTCTGGTTTGTAATATTTTTGTTGACAATAAAGTCAATATCATTATCTTTTGTTGCAGACTCTGGAATTGACAAATGAAGTGGTTGATTTCTTGAGAGGAATATTCAACATGTTTGACGTAGACAATGTAAGTTCAATGCACTCATGGACACATTCATTTTTACCCTGCATTTGAATGGTATTGTGCTCTTTGTTATTCATTTTTCCTGCATTTGAATGGTATTGTGTTCTTTGTTATTCCAAGCATTTTCATTCTAATCTTATATACTAAAAACTATTATTTTAGATTGATCATTTGAAAAATGCTTTTATATATCCTATCCAGGATGGAGCTTTGCTGCCTGCTGAGCTGGAGGATCTTTTTTCAACTGCGCCTGAAAAGTAAGAAGTTGATAAAAAAATGAAGTCATTTTATATTTGGATTAACACTGTAATTGGCGGAAGTTGGTTATTGTAATTTCTTTAGAGTATAGGTTACCAAAGTTTTTAAGAAATCATGTATTAATTTATCTATTGGCTTTGATGGAATATATTGCTTTTTCAGTAGAAGGGTCTTAAGATTAATCTATTAGGTGATTTTTCTCTGCTGGTATTTTCCTGATCAATACTCTTTTCTTGATATTTCAGCCCATGGTCTTCTGATCTATATAAAGACTCTGCTGAAAAGAATGTCTTGGGTGGGTTGTCACTTGAAGGATTTCTATCCAAGGTACTCTCTCAATCTTAGCATGCAATTAGCATAAATACAGTAATTTACAACCCTGTAGTTTATTGATAGATCGATCTTATTTGCAAACTACCATTTTGTTGATTAGATTCAAGATAAGAAAGCAAACCCCTTTCTCTATTCAGAGCACAGAGCTCATATGCTTTGTATTTATTGGAGTGATGACTTGCACCATTGTCTCAGCTCATTTTATCGTTTTGAGATAGCCAAAACAGTTGTTTTTTTAATCTTTGTATGACTGTACATTATTCTGAGTTGGACATTCTCGGTATGCAAAACTAGCCACAAAAGAGATTAAATACTCCACTAGTGCTCCAAGAATCGGCGCCTAGAGCTGATTAATTGGCCTCCAGGCAGTAGTCGACGGCTCTCTGCCACGATTTCCACCAAATCAGCGTGCTAGGTGCCACCGCCGCCTGGGCGGAGGAAATCGCGGCGGCATTAGGCAGCGCAGAGGCGATTGGATGGGCTCTTGGCTGCCGACTTGGTGAACGGCCACAGAAAGGAGAGAGTATAAAAGCCTGGTGGTCAGTTGGGTTAGGGATTGGAGGTACCGTTTAGTGTTTTGGGGAGCCTGGGGTGAAGTTTGCCACCGCCGAATGCACTTCCCCCCACCGGATCGGCCATCCCCATGGCGAATCAATGTCCTTGCTGTCAATTCCACCTCCCCTGCCCCACAGGAGGGGAGTAGAGGGTTGGCGGCAGTGTGAGTCATGTGACGCTTCTTGTGGTGAGATTAGGGTTGGTCTGTTGGGCCGGCCCATGTTCCTCTACTCACACATCAACCCTTTGCTCAGTGCTCACACAGCCACAGCAAGGAGGGACCCTCTTCTCCATCCTCTACTTCATCTTATCCTTTCCCTTCCTCCTCCCCCTCGGCCCCTCCCATGGCCCCAACCAAGCCCTAACACCCCAAGTTCTATTGCTTGCAAATCGGCCACCTAGGTGGGCTAGGCACCGGTCTGCCGCCCGACTAGTTCCTAGCGCCTAGGTGAACATTGTACTCCACTGAACAGATAAGAAATGTAAACAACTTAAAACAGGGATTGGATCTTGTTTAAGTAGAGTGTTGATCATATATAGTGCTGTGTCTTGAAAAGCATGTGGAATGTTGCTAGGTAAAAAAAAACCTATGTTTGGATTTTACTGTAGTATTGTTTAGATGCCTGTCTACAGGCTAGAGTTTTGATCTTGTGGTTAGGAAATACTGAAGGCAAGGCACCTGTGTGTATTGTGGTGATATATTTCCTTACTAGATTACTATGTAGATTTTCCTTTGCTGAATAAGTATTCTACAATTGCAGTGGGCTCTTATGACACTTCTAGATCCAGCAAACAGTTTTGCCAACCTTATATATGTTGGCTATTCGGGCGATTTTAATTCAGCATTTACCATCACAAGGAAAAGACGAGTGGATCGTAAAAAGCAGCAGACTCAAAGAAATGTGTTTCAGTGTCATGTTTTTGGTCCCAAAGGCGCTGGAAAGACTGCATTGCTACAATCATTTCTTGGAAGGTATTTTGTGCATTTCATAGTATTTTACACCATGTTTGTTTCCTACTTTCTTTTGGTGTTCTCTGTTTCACTTGCGGTCCTTATTTCAGGCAACCTTCTGATGCTCTGCCAACTAACAGCGAGCGGTTTGCAGCAAATACTGTTGTACTGTCTGATGTAAGTAGTCAAAAGTGCTGTGTATTTTTCTTGCACTATGCGCAAACATTCGGATAATCATCTTCTCACCAATGCAAGACTTTATGCAAGTGTACTTGTAAGTTCGTCGATGTTTAGTGATATGAGGTGACAGAAGCCCCTAAAACAATCCAAATTCTTTGTTAATAAAGTTAACCAGCCAGCCTATTTTATGAAACCAAAAATTGCATTTAGATTATAATTGATAAGTATTCTAATGCAACCATAACATTTACTTTTGAGTTTGGACATTAGTTTTTGACTCTTGTTATTCATTGCATATAACAAAGAAATCTTGAGTATTATCCATATGTTGTACAAACTATTTTCAGTGACAAAACTAATCGTTTTGGACATTGACATGGTCTCCAAAATGTAGCTTTGACTACCAATTTCTATTTTGATATTTCTGTAAAACTTAATAAAACTACAATATTGTGAAATATTTTTCGAGACAAATATACTCACTATTTTTTATGGCCAATCTAAAAATTCACAAATATATTGTTGATCAAAGTTAAAATATGGCTATTGTGTGAGGAGCTAATTGTCTGGTACCTGGTAATCTTGGAGCCTCTGAAACATAACTAAAGTGCCTTCGAGAGAGCATGAAGTGGTGATGGAGACTTTATAAGGGACATATCAAGTTCAGTTGTTTCTAATTTGACTGAAAGTATAGTTTTGAGTTTTATCATTTGCTAATTCTGGGTGGTTTGGTAGGTTTATTCTAAATGTTTGGCCTGATTCAATAATTATTTTCCTGAAGGGGACTAGAAAGACACTTGTACTACGAGAGATTTCTGAAGATGATGTCAGATCATTACTGACTAATAAGGAATCCATGGCACCCTGTGATGTAGCAGTATTTGTTTATGACAGGTATGAGCTCTGCTGAATTATTCTCTTGTTTATTCATGACCAAGAAGTCTCTCAGTACACAGTTTGCAGTAATTGAGTGTTCTCCCAACTAGTGGTAGACTGGTAGCAGTTTAATTTGTTGATAAACCTCACATAAAGTAATTTTATGTGTAGTCTTAATTGTATCTTTGTGGTAAGTATCAACTATTTGGTATCAACGTGGTAAGATAACTTGATGAGGGAGTATTGTGGTAATGACTAATGAGTGGTAATCTTTACAATCCTGGTTTTAGGGAGTACTGTGGTGACCAAGGTTTTGTAGCTTATTTTGCACTATTTTCTGCCTGGTGGCCTATGACCCCCATCTTGGCAAGGAAATGAAGTTTCCTGACGATTTGATGTTATCTGTAAAATCTTCTGCAAAATTACTTGAGTTTTGCATTAAATCTGATTTCACTTAAAACTTAACCAGAATAACCAACTAGCCATTTCAAGTCCATGATGGGTTCTTGCTCAGTCAAAATAGCTGGCTTTGACCCTTAATGCTTGCAATTATTTGACTATTCATCGCTGGTTATGTGAGCCCTACCGCTGACAGTTGACAATTCTGGATTGGATCTTTTTAATACAGTAATTCTTGTGAAGTACTCTTGAGTTCACATAAATCTTGTTTATCCTGCTACATCTTGTTCTTTGACCTATTATTCAATTCTACATAAATTTCTGTACCCTGCATGTGACTAAATGTGATGCCTGTTAAAATGGTAGTTGTGATGAATTTTCTTGGCAAAGAGCAAAAGATTTGCTTGTGCAAGTGGCTACACATGGAGAAAACACTGGCTATGAAGTTCCTTGTCTGATAGTTGCTGCTAAGGATGATCTTGACCAATCTCCAGTGGCTCTACAGGAATCAACCAGAGTAAGCTTGGAATACATTAAACATGTATTATCATTTTGTTGTATTTTCTGTTTCTATCTCTGAAAGTTGTTTGCCATTTTATTTTATTTTTGTCATAGTTGGTCGAATGAACTAGAATTAAATATTTAAATCGGGTTGCTTTTATACTGGCACCTTTAGTTTCTCTTTAAATATGTACAGATTGCTATTAGTGGCCACAGTATTACCTCCTGATGTTCTTCTAGAAGTTTTTTTTCCTTAAAAGAATAATAAAATTGACGAAAAGAAACATGAACACTACCCTATTTAGATCCACAGGTGCACCACTGTGCTACTGTCATATTTATGGAGTGAAATATGTTTTGTGTTTGCTATCTTGGGGCATAACTCTGATAACGGTGGTGTTGTTTCAAGCCATGACTCTTGCATATATCTACTGATGTGTCAACGTGGTCCTGATATTAGACGGTTGGATCATTTTTGAAAACAAGAGCTGGGGTATTCGTTATACACTTCACAAACATTTCTTCAAATTTTACTGTAGCCACCCTGTAATTATTTCTTAGGTCATTTTATGACAATTTTACCTTGTAAACTTTTAAATATTCAAATTATCTCGTCCTGCTGCAGTTACTATACTGAATGGATTGAAAATGTTCATAATCTTTTTCAGAAATATTTGTCATTATTGCCTAAATTTGTTTACGTTATGTCTGTGCAAGTGGTTCCTCTTTGCCCACAATTCTCTTAATACCAGTGGAAGTCAGATCTCTACAACTATGTATTACTTTTAGTTGCTTCTATTTGTTGGCTCTTGAAAGATATTCTTGTCGAATGGAAGCTAATCTTATTAGTTTTGTCATCAAGAAAAGTAACCATAAATAAACTTTTCTACTTTCAGGTGAGTCAAGACATGGGAATTGAAACACCAATTCCTATTAGCGTGAAGTTGAAAGACTTGAACAATATTTTCTGCAGAATAGTTCATGCTGCACAGCAGCCCCATTTGAGCATTCCAGAGACTGAAGCTGGGAAAACACGCAGGCAATACCGCCAACTTCTGAACCGTTCCCTCATGGTTGTCTCAGGTGAGTCAGTTCCACAATGTTGTCTTGTATCTTCTCTTACTAGTCCATAGTAAAATTCACATCATGCCAGATATAGAATAGTAAGATTTTGTAAAACACTCAAAATCTATCAGCTCAATAATATACTACTAAGGAGTTCATAACAATATGTAAGAATTGGTGGATGGGGAGGTGGGGTGCTGGCACGTCAGAGACATGATGGGTAGCATTGAGCAAAATACTGCATGATCGTGACCATGTATGAGCAGTTGTTACTTGATTATGATTTTGTATATAATGGTCGGGATCAGGGTTCGGGATACCGGCCGGTAACCGCCGGTTACCGGATATACCGGCTGTGACCGGGATAAAAAAACTGGCCGAGATTTAAATTTCAAAAAATTGAATTTGTAGATGTTTGAATGGGTTCCAGGGGTATTGTAGATACATTGGATGCTTAAGCATCTGGTTAGGAACATTTTGGGCCCATGGGGCATGATAAATAGTCAAATTTAGACCCAATGTTGTCAAATCTATTCCTAAAGCAAGAGATGCTAAGTCAGCGTCATTCATCCTTATAACACCCAACAATCCTAACAAGCCATATGGGTCAGGTGGTGTTTGGCCCCCCTGAATGGACTTAATACTTTGATCCCTATATGACTGTGCAGCTGAAGACATCTGCTGCAACCTGAAAGGACTAGAAGTTTGACTTGGAGAATTTAGTGGTCTTAGTCCAATATTTTGGGGTCCAGCATTCTGAACCTAATGAAACATAACTGATATTACCACTCCTTGTATTAAATGGTCTATGTAAACAGTAAATTTGAACCATGCATCTGAATGATACATGCCATGTGAAAATGGAAACATATCAGAACCATGACAATGCAGTAGATGTTGATTGATAGATACTTGTCTGAAAATAATTTCTAGCCATAGTAAGCATGAGAATACCTCATCATGCCGACATGCCCTGACTTTTAGTTGATGTCTTATATGAAGAGTAGCAATGCCATATATAAGAATTAAGACATAAGCAAGAGTTAGGCTGCAGTCTTCATACTCAACTTCATTAAACACTTCATTAAATATTTTTCAGTCTTCATACTTCATTCCACCGGTTTTTCCACCGGTATTTCCGGTAACCGGCCGGTTACGGACCGGTAACCGGTCTCCTCCCGCCCCGCGCAAAAAATACATTTGGCAAAATTTAACCGGTTTTTTTCCGGAATTTCCGGTAACCGGCCGGTTACCGGTACCGGCCGGCGGCCGGGATTTGTCCCGGTTCCGGTTTTTTTATCCTTGGTCGGAATTATACCCTTGACTTCCCCTTGACTTCCGGTTTTTTTATCGGCGGCCGGGTTAAGGGGTGGTTAGTATAAACCCTTGACTTCCTCTTGGGTTAAGGGTGGTGTTGTTTGTTTGTTTGGGCTGTTTTTTCTTCTCTCTATATTATATAAAGATGCGCAGTTCTCTTGCTCGTTCGAGGAAAAAATACTGTAGCAGAAAGTCCCTTTTGAGTTCTAACTTCACTAATACTACACTAATAATTCGCAGTTGGAGCTGCCGTTGCTGTTGTGGGAATAGCTGCTTACAGGGTTTATGCAGCTAGGAAGAACACATCCTCTTGAAGCTCCCCCGGATAGTGATGAAATAAAGCGCTTCCCACAGCTCCACTGCCCATAAACCGGGATCGTCTATCCTGCTGTTTACCCCTTGTTGAGCTTCATAACGTGAACTTTTGCGTGAAGCCGTTTATGTACAGTTGCGTCATCAGCTATAACTTGTTCTTGCGTCATCAGCATGTTGAGTTGCGTCATACTTGTGTCGGATGGTACATACGAGTCATCCGGCTGTGTTAAATGCATGGCTTAATTAGATCAGCCAAAATTTGACTACTGCCCTAAAGTTTTGCCAACTCCGCAACGCACTCGTACTAGTTTATGACAGTTATTTTTCATTACTAAACTCCTATGATTTGGTTGAACATTTACTCTGGCGAGTCAGCCTGGTTCTTTTGGTGTCGAGGATACTGTGCGAAATTTTTGTTTGGTTCAGAGTTTTTTCCCCTTGGTTTTGAAGTTCTATTCAATTTTTAGTCAAATCAATCATGGACAATTAACTTCCTTTTTAAGGCGCCGATGTTGGTAAAAACATAAATGATTTTACGTGCTATACACTATTAAACGCGTGCTATATACAAAACAAATTAAACAAAACTACGGTGTTACCGCAATGGAGTTTCACCCATGTTACTGTGGTCCGAGATGAGAGGAAAAAGAATGTATATAAGTTGACGATCATTCGAGGCTCAGAGACCATATGTGGCCTTCACAACGTCGAGCTGTGCTACCTGATGCACCGCAGCGATAGAAGTAATCTGCAACACGGGTGAGCTGATCAGATCAAATTGAGTTGCACGAAACATAGCAAGGAACTAGGACTTTAGAGCATCAAACAACCAAGGCTGGGATAGGGACTTCTGCAAGATGAAGTGAAATGTTATCCATGCAACTCTAAAGAAGCAGCATACCCAAAGAAATTTTATGTACCTCCAATGTTACTCCTAGAACTGGTACTTTACTGCGGTCCGATTTCACGTTTCCTTAAGACGCAAATTCATTGATAATCATTCCCAAACCTTAAAACCAATGAATGTTAATCACAAGACAAAACCCAATCACCTATTCAAGTTATATGCATAACACAAAAGGCCCATAGCTACACAGGTGGATACCATTCAGGTATAGTGCAAGGATCTGAAGTTCTGATCACCTGTACGAATGATGCAACAGAGACCAAACCATCAGCCAACATGGAAGGGCCCGATCTCCCCGGTCCGGATGGCGCGGGCGACGGCGGTGGCGGCCGCCAGGCACGACGACACCCACGCGGCGAGGACCGTCCACACCATGTCGACGACGGACACGGCCATCGCCCACGGCATTGACATCCTTCCTGCTTCTAATACCTCTTCTCAGCGTGACCAAGAAGAAGGCAATCCAACAAACACCTTCCGTGCATGGACAAGCAAGATACTACTAAATTGCATAGGCCGTGAGCCCACGAGATCCATGTGGGATCTCGGAAAAAGATTGGATCTTGTGCACGTCACAGCAGTTGATGTTGTTCGGATAGGAGGGAATCAAATGGAGAAAACAATCGCCTACTCTCCTTTAGGTTCCCAAATAGCAATGGCTTCTAACTTTTAAAAACTAAAAAATATTTAGAATATGTTGATTTCTTAACACGACTATTTATTTTATCTTCTCTCCTTTTATTTTACATTATCTATAGAGATATAACGGTATTTTTTTCTTCTATTTTTCTTTAATTGAATACATCAGAAAAAACAGCTGCTATAGTGTCATTTTAACCAAAAGCCAAAAGACAAATGACCTGCTCCAAACGGCTTCAGCTTCTAGTCTTTTTTGGCTTTCATCTTATTTAAATAGAAGCCACTTGGAGCGTGTCGGTTTCTAATTTCAGCTTATTTTGGCTTATTGGTTTTTTCGTCTTTTCTTTTTTTTCTCTCTTTCTTTATTCCTTTGTATTGTCTGTGGTGATATAATAGTTTGTTTCTTTTTTTTTCCTTTTTTAAATTTTTAATTAAATAACTTAGCAAAAGCTAATAGCTGCTGTAGTATAATTTTAGCTAAAAGCCAACTGTTAAAATTACAAGTTAGAAACTTAAACTCTTTAGAGAGGCCAGGCATTTTGAAACATGGCCTTTTCTTCTCCTTTTTGCCCTCCACGGGATCATGCTTGAGCCTGATGCCGTGATGCGAGAGAAGACATATATAAAGCTATGAGAATTAAGGCCAGAAGCAATTGCCGATTAGCGCATAAACCAGATTTGTCCACAGGTATGATTGCTTGAATACGATAGAATTAAATAGATATAGGAGAAATTACCTCTTTCTCCCTCCTCGGCAACCTCGCTCTTAGGGGTGAAAAAAAGTTCCACGGTGAGGGACGTTGTATCGGATTAAAATTGGTTTAATTATATTTGTTAATTTATTAAATATTAAATTAGTTGATTTTTGATAAAATTAAATTTTGTTTTGACTTAGCTCGGCTCATTAGCTCGATTATAAGAATGATTTATTATTCCGTTAAGAAAAATCAACGAACACTTGCGTAGTGTGATAAAGAATACCGATTCCGACATTATGACTTGGTAGCCCAGGGAGCCCCACACAGCTGTGTAGTAGCAAGCAGCACGGTACGGATTCATGGAAAAGGAAATGATCAAGTATTCACTCGAGTCAGATTTAAACCATCTTTTGGGAAAGAAACAAATTATAAGCCACTTGGTTTGGTAGACACGACCCAGCTCAAAAACTCACCATATAACTAGTTCCTCAACCTCGCAAAAGCTGTGGTGGAGTGGAACAGCACGATCGACTGTTTTAGGGATGTTTAATACAGCCTCGGCTTTCAATTCTTAAAAGCGGTTTTTAAAAACGGAAAAGCAATGGGATCGAGATTTGCCACCGTCATCGTGCTCCGTCTCTACCCTGATGGCTCTGTCTCTCTCTTGTCTCCCTCTCTCTTGGTGCGCGCCTCTTAGTGGTCGGCGCCGTCACTCCTAGAGGCTCTCCCCGACATTGAGCTGCTCTGGGCTTGCTGTCGTGTCCTTCCTTGTTCCTCCCTCAGCTTGGCCCCGTGCGGTCCGGCAGTTGTATTGGAGATAGCGGGATGCCCCTCTCCCTAGCAATTTTGACAGTCATCACCTCTACTGGTGAGTGTTCTACTCCATATTAGCCCGATTTGATTGTGATTGTGCTTATGGATGAACAGGGGCACAATCTAGTATGTTTGTCTGTCCGAATAAATTCAGATCCTATTCAGAACATATTATCAGATAGCGGGAGGCTTTTGTCAGATATAAAAATGGGGCTGGATAGTTTTTGCCAGATATGGAAACAAATTCGGGAAAGAAGTATTCGGCGGATACGGAACTATCTAGAAAATTAGCCGATAGTTACCTAAAAATATCTGGTAACTATCTGCAAAAAGTCAAGCCATCGGCAAAGACATACACTCCCACATCCTGAGTTCTTGAGTCATCCACTTTAGCCGCGTGCGGTCACCCCCGTATTGCTTGATTCCCCCTCTCCTCTCCCACAGAACGTCGTCGCCGCCCGTTCGCCTCTCCTCTCGATGCCGCCGGCTTGGATAGACAGGAAGGCCCGCATCACTCAATTCCCCTCTCCTCTCCACAGTACGCCGTCGCCGTCGCCTGCCTCTCCTCTCGACGCCGTCAATGATAAATGAAATGCCTCGGTTTCTGGCATTGCTGAGCTTGATTCTTCAGAATAAATGAAATGAAAGCAGCTCAATGCAAATAAACTGCCAGATCAATGATACGATATTCTCTTGATCAGTAAGTGTTACAAAATTTCTAATGCGCGATGCTTGTAATGGATTCAATTTTAGAATATTGATATTCTCTTGATCAATGAAAGCAGCTCAATGCAAATAAACTGCCAGATCAATGATACTACTTATCTTTGTTACTCATTACTTATTGTTGGACACTAGACACTGTTTGTAACACCCCGCCCACTCTCTGGACCAAGATGCTATCATCTCTGCAACTCTTACCATTTCATTATCAACTAGTAGGAATTTAAGCCAACAACAAGTTTATTCATTTTGCTGCGTTCAGATACATCATAGCATTTCTAGTGATCACTCTAGCCTAACAAAGCTAAAGTACACTGGCAAAAGGTGATACAAAAGTGATGCTGGTTCGTGCCAGTTATCCATGTGCTACTCCCGCCCGTGCCTGACGCCTTCAACGGTCACCTAAAAACATCAACAAAGCAAGACTGAGTCCACCGACTCAGCAAGTACAAAGCAAAACAGCAAATAACAGGTTCATTCATTAGACCGTTATTATTCCAGTTTCATTAATCACTTTTCCAGGTTACCTCTTTCCCCTTTAACCCCTTACGTTTCGATGATCTATTCATCATGCATATGCACATACACTTCTTTCTCATCTCTTTAGCTTATACTGCTTAACGGTTATCCCTTCCCATCTCTGTGAACTATACATCACTATCTCTGTAATTACTTTACTGTTATCACCTCCCATCTCTGTGAACTATACATCACTATCTCTGTAATTACTTTACTGTTATCACCTCCCATCTCTGTGATCTATACATCACTATCTCTGTATCTGTTTCATTATTAACTCTTTTATGCAATACCATGCTTCAGAATCGTATCATCAGATCTTGTCTTGTTTTCATGCAATGCAATGCATCTGTAATGCGTCTGTAACTGTCCGGTAAAGCGGAGTGTTCACCCGTCGATGAACCACTCAATCCCCGTCCTCTTTCATACGGGGTTCCATGCTCCACTCCCGTGGAGTACCTACCGAAGTAGGTCCTGTTGTCTGTGTATGAGTGCAATGCATTATGCAACATGCGGTCACTGTTGGCACTTAATCATAAGCAACTCTCATCACAGTATGATTAACACGAAATCATAAGTACTGTAGAACATGGCACGAAAGACATAAAATACCCTTCATTCATCACAATCCACTGTTCTACCATGCACTTGCAAGTTCATTTAGGCATATCAATTTGCTATGTCTTAACGATCATCATTCATCTTTTCTCAATATGCACCCGGAAAAGGTAAACTTACCCCCAAATTATTCAATTTAACTGAAATCACTACCCGAATTCACCGCTTTACAATGCACTTGCCTGGTTAGCCTCGGGGACGACGCGTGGACGGCTCCGACCCGGGACCTCCACCTGCGTACATGATAACCCAACTCAACGGCAAAACAGAAACCTGGGCATAAACGGAGAACAACGGCTCTACGTGCAAATCCCGATCACTGGCGTAAACGCCCGGGTTTTGAGGGACCTGTCACGCAGGTGCCGAACCCATTCTTCCTTTTTTTCTCTCTTCCTTTTTCTCGTCTTTTTTTTCCCTTTTCCTTTCTTCTCCTATTTCTTTCCTGCCCTCCTATTACTTTCAGCCGAAATGGCCCTTACTTCTCTCTTTTTTCCCCCACCTGGCTCTCTCTCTCCTTCCCACTCCTCTTGGCCGAATGGGCCTCCTTCTCCCATCCCCAAATCTCTCTCTCTCTCACCCCAACCGGCTGAATGGGGCCTTCCCGGGGCGGCGCGGCGGCACGCAAGGCCGGCCGGCGACCCCCTCACCGCCGGCAGCCCCTCCCGCCGCCCCCTCTACCTTCCTCCTTCAACGCGACCGGGTGGGCGGCGCACTCGGCGTCACCGCCTTTGCCCGCCGCGCCCGCCCGCCGCCTCTCCTCCCCTCGCCGCCGGCCGGTGGCGCCGCCGCCTTCTCCGCCTCCACGCTCCCCCTTCCACACACGCGTCGGCCGGCCGGCCCCTAGGGCGGCGCGCGCGCGCATGGGCGCGCCGCCGCCGGCTGCCGGACCGCCGCGGCTCCTCCTCAACGCCGCCTCCTCCCCTCTCTCCCCATCCCCTCTCGTCGCTCGCCGGAGGCCAGGCGGGCTGGCGCGGCACTTGGCGCGCGCTTGCGCCGCCGCCGCTTGATGCTCTGCCGACCCCTTGGGCTCACCGCCGGCCGCCCCCTGCTCGCCTCCTCCTCTGCCACTCTTTCCCCGATTTCCTACATGCATGTGCTCTCCTGAGTGCAATCTCACCTTTGCTTACCTTGTGCCGATCGGACTGGTGTGGCTATGTTGAGTTGATTCAATGGAAAAGAAGAGGGGAAGAGTAAGGAGAGTGAGCTTGAGCTCTGGGGTTGGCTTTCGGCTTTGGCATTGAGAAGGAATGGAGGGGTGTGCTGATCCTGGCTTTGTTCCCTTTTGCTATGCACTTACCTTGGCCGTGAGTAATGGGATAGGAGATGTGGGCTTGGCAGCAAGGGATAGCTTATATGAGCATGGTTGGGGCTGCCCCTTGCACTTGTGAAATGACTGAGATGCCCTCCCACTCCTCTCTCATAAACATGACTGCTCAGGGGCATTTTGATCCAAGGGGTATGTTGGCTTTGGAGCTTTTTACTGCAGCGGTAAGTCGGTAAAAGGTAAGGTAAGAAATTGCCGGATGATTAACACCCGAAACGCGAGACGGTGCCGACTGTCCCTAGGTGGTCCGGGAACATCTGAGAGCGCTAATTATACGGCTCTCTAGACGGTGCCGACCGTCCTGGGATGGTCTGGGAACCTCTACGCACGATACTAAATCGACACTCCAAAAAGGTCGGCAGGTCTGACGGCAAACTACGCTCTTTATTTACTCTTCGTAAATCTGTGGTATTACACTGTTACTGCTGGCACACTGGAATACTAGATGAATATTGGTCTCATGGACATATTTTTACGCTATATCTGCGTTGCAGAAAAATAAACTACACCAAGCTGTTCATGGAAAATTCAAATCCAGTTAGTAGTTGTTTATTGCATTTATGTGATAAGTAGTTCAGCTCACTGCATCTTTCAGTTCAAAGTTATAAGTTTGATTGTCATTTAGTCCAGATAAAGTAGCCAATTCCAGATACTTTAACAAACAAAAAAAAAGGAAGAAAAAGTTTTCTTTCTTCCAAAGAAAAAGAACCTAAAACAAACTGGGCAAGCTAGCTCCATGTCACCGCCCATCCCGACCTCTAAGCTTTCATTCTAAACAACATGGCTTCCCGCCTGGATGGTAATGCGTTAACTTATTAACGGAGTTTTATTTGTCTTTTTCTCTCTCTCTCTCTCTCTCTCTCTCTCTCTCTTTTTCCCGGAGATACAACAATACATTTTTTTATTTTTTCTCTATTTTACTTTAATTGAATACTTCTAAAAAAAACTAACGGCCACTACAATGCCATTTTATCCAAAAGCCAAAAGACGTGATGGCTTCTGCTTCTTCTAGTTTCTAACTTTTTTACTTTCGCCTTTTTCTAGTGATATAAATTTTTTAGACTTTTTTACCTTTTCTTTTTTTCGCTTATTCCTTTTCATTGTCCATGATGATATAATTTTTTTTCATTTTTTAAATTTAATTACACTGAAAAGCTACCAACAAATACAGTATATTTTTAGCTGCTATAATATAAAATAAACTATAAAACATGACTTTTAAGCCTAAATGAGTATCACCATAGCCAAAAAAAAAAAAAAACACAGCAGTTTGAAACAGGCCGAAAAATAAAATAAAAAGCGCCCAACCCAGCCGAAAGAAAAGCCGAGGAGACTCCAAGCGGCCCAACAAAACTATGGAAGCGAAGCACAAACAGGGCGCCCTCACGGCGAGGAATTCCCACCTCCTATCTCTCCTCCCCCGCACAAATCTCTCATCCTCCCCTCGACCTCGCCGCATTGCCCCTCGTGCACCGCCGACCCCACCCCCAGCCGGCGAGACGGCGCGCACGAAGAGCGGGCGGGCGGCGGCGGCGGAACCGGACAGGGGAGCATGTGCGACCTGGTGGCCCGCACTGGCCGGCACCAGCAGCGCTACGAGGACGGCCGTCGGCTGGTGGCCGGGTATGGTGTTCGCCTGCCCAATCAATCATTGCTCCTCCTGATGCTCTAAAGTTTCCTTGATTTGATTGGGTTGAGTTGGGTTGGGACGATGGCTACGTGCGTGCGGTTCATTGCCCTCTTGACCTAACCTAATGCGATGGGAGGGCGCGGTGCGCATCGTATTCTTTATCCTCATGCGAGGCGATGGCATTGGTTCGGTTGGATGGATGTATTGGATCGTTGGGGGCGTGGCGTGGTCTGGTGTGGTGATGTGATTGCTTCTTGCGTGGATTCTGTGGTGTTTGCATATGCTTTCTTCAAAATAAAAACTATTGTATGTACTAAGGTAACTATCTGCGGATTGATGTAAGAAGCACTGAGCAGGGAAGTCTTAATCAATGCACATTATCTTAGTTTGTAGTAACACCTGATGATAGCGACAGTATTATGGTTTGTCCATTTCACTTTGTGGTTCACTTCATATGTAAGGATTTATCGTGGGATGTGTCCTTCACGAAATGAGATGTAAAAGCTGGCCAATTTGTTTGTTTGGATCAAAATTACGATGTGATGGAAAGGAATAGGTTGTCTTAGCCTCTTTGGAATAGGCTGTTTTCCAACGCGAAGTGGCCCTATACGGAAGCTCAGATCATTATTGATAGACGTGTGGATAGAAAAAGTTCAGCATTAGTTGGTGTCATTGGATATTGCTGATGACATAAGGTCACAAAACAATCTTGATAATCCAGGCATCTGTTAGGTGCCTTTTTTTAATTTGCTCCTAGTTAATATTTGATTTTCTAAGCTAGGGCACAGTTCCGTTGTGGCTTGTCGCAAGTTGATAAGTTTGCATTGCTATGTTCTGTTGCACTTGTCTTCAGCTGATGGAGAGGAAGTTCCCACTATGAGATGTCCGTAAGATGTAGTAACAATCACTGAAAATATAAAGGTTCTGGAGATGACATATGGACAGGTAATGTTGGGAATAATCCCACATTGGTTGTGGAAGAGGAGAAAGCACAACTTATAAGTGTGGAGGAGCCCCCACCCATTGGACTAGTCTTTTGGGGGGAGAAGGCCCAGTACCACTTATAAGGTTGTTGCCCGTTGCTCGTGGGCTTGGTTGTGTTCCGTCCATGTGGACTGTGCGGGAGTAAAAAACTGGACCTAGGTATGCCAGTCCAGATCTCACATTTGGTATCGAGCCTAGGTGCCTAACACCTCCTTGGACCTCATGGTTGTAGATGTGTCCAACCAATGTGAGGGAGATTGTTGGGAATAATCCCACATTGGTTGTGGAAGAGAGAAAGCACAACTTATAAGTGTGGAGGAGCCCCACCCATTGGACTAGTCTTTTGGGGAGAAGGCCCATACCACTTATAAGGTTGTTGCTCCGTTGCTCGTGGGCTTGGTTGTGTTCCGTCCATGTGGACCTGTGCGGGAGTAAAACCTGCTGGACCTAGGTATGCGGCCAGGTCCAGATCTCACAGTAATAAGATCTAGGACATGCTCCTTCTATAATGAGGGGAATCAAAACTAACCAAAGATTCATTAGATATTGTATCTGGAAGAGATGTAGGGCGAAACCAGAAAGGTTAATGATCTCTTTCTGTGATACTTCTACCTTGTCGCCTTTAATGTACCTTAAACACTACAACTGCGGACCTTCATAAGCCATAAATGCTTCCTTTTCATCACCACAAACAATTTGTCTGTTTCTGATGATTGAGATGAAGGTTGGCAGGTTGCATCTTACAACATTTGTTAGTTTGACCAAGCTCGCCAGAAAGCATCATTCATTGAATCTGCTCGAACTTCTACTGCTCGAGTAGCACCTTTTACGTATATATACATTACTGTTTTGTAGGTTGGTGTTGCAAAATTTGCCAACTTAACATATCACTGTACATTCCAACGAATATTTGTTCAGTTGTTTCTGTGATGAGACCTAGCTTATCTCTGGACATGATTTTACCATCTTGGAGAACTGCTGTCTATATTAACTGGCAAAATTTAGTATATTCTGCTTCTTGGATGTCTTGGAAGCTTGCTCTCTTGGACAAAAACCTTCATGAAATGTGGGGCCCAACAGTTACATTGTGCTACTTTTGCATAGTGGCTTATTTATGTTTTTCTCTAAATAAGTTCGATTTGTCTACAGGTGCATACCATTCAGGTATAGAGCTAAAAATGACGAAACTTCTGACGATGAACAGAAGAAACTTGTTGAAGTTCTCATGATAAACTCCCAAAGTGGACCAGATCTCTTGTTTCCAAAGGTATTTGTTGTAAACATCGGCATCCAAATTATTAGAAATTTAGAATTACAGAATATATGATGATGTAAAATACTCTTGTGTAGGTTCTGTGCGTAAGTTTACCAAAATTTGTATGTGTGGCTATTTGACATGAAATTGCAACATTTTTCTTCTTGTAAATTTGATGATTTATGACCTAAAATTGGTAGTCATTTGACATGAAATTGCATTGTTTTACAAACCTTGCCAGTTTTGACATGCTACATTGAAGCTATTATACCCTATGAGAAGCACATATTGATATTTCTGATAGTTCCTAAGTGTCAAGGTGTTGTTCCTGGCATTTTTTATACCTCTGAGACAAATCCAGATTAAATTGGAATGAACTGAGTTGCAGATGTGAACATCCATGTGCTGACTAAGAAATAGCCAAGTCCCGATCCTTTAATGAGCTTGTTTGCAAAATTATGTTTTTTTTTAACTTTCTATTGATTTATTTTGTTGGTAAGTTGACAGCTACATACAAAGGAAATAAGTTTAAAATATATCATTCACTTATTTTTTTTTCTGATAATACATTGTGTTAGCTTTTATTCATTTTGTGTGATGTCATTCTCATAAACTTGTTGGGTAAATGTTATCACACTACCATGTCGAGATTTTGTTATCTCTGTCTTCCTTTTGCAGGGAGGATGGGAGAACGATGAAACTGTTGAACAGGCAGCTGCTCGAGAAGCTATAGAAGAAGCTGGAGTTCGAGGAGACATAGTGGTAAGATACCTGCAAGAGATGGTATTTTTTTATGGCTACTTTTCGTTTTTGTTTGCATGTGTATTTTTAGATACTCATGTATGCCATGTGCTGAGACATATTGCCCGTGTTTTCCTCTTGACTTAACCATGAAATTGCTTTTGTATGTTTTTGGCTTGTCATGCAGAGTTGATATTTGCCCTGTTAGATTTATCCTCATGGTACTATGCTTAGCCAGCTGCATGTTCTTAGCTTGATTGTACTAAGCTGCTAATGTAGATTATATTAATCAGTATCAATCTTTTGGAGTCTGCCTACTCCTGATTTTTTAGTTCCTGGCTATTGTTAGAATCCCCTCTGTGATGAGTCATCATAGTTATTGACATCCGATTATGATATTAGCATTGGGAACTTGATCATTTAGGAACTGGAAACTATCTTATCAATAGTGGAATGATTTATATGCTTTATCCTCAAAACTCATCAAGTTTAATTTTTTGTTGGAATTTTTCTTGGGTTGCATTTTACTCAAAACTGGAGCATTCCTGTGCAATGATTCACAGTCAGAACCATACTTACTCGCATGATCTTAATAGTGGCCTACTGCTGTATCAACATATGTCATACAAGTCACATGACTCACATCTAGTAATATCCTAGATGCATGGGGTTAATGGCTTAATGCTGCGCAGCATGTATGATGCAATGCAAACAGAGTACAACAGACAAAAATGGTCTGGTGGTAAAGAAAATATACTGGCCAGTGTGCAGTGTATTATCAAGCAATGCAAGGAAGGGCAGACGTCCCTTAGTTCACAGTGGAAGAATCATGGGATGCACATTGTAGTGGTGCTCTTGGTGGGTCATGATAGTGATGTTCAACTTGTTACGGTGGTTTAATTGGGTAGATTGTTTGAGCTTAGTATGGTATGTGCTTCAGTTGCCCCAAGTTGGAATTCTTTTGGCCAGTGTTAGTCTAGAATCTTAAGGTTGTCACTAACATGTTAGTACTTTGTAATGTTGGATGCTACAATCAAGATGACATTGATTATTATCCCATTGTTTCAGCTTGTAACATGCATAATGCTTGCATAGTGGAAGAAACATGCTACAATCAAGATGACATGGATTCTATCCCATAGTTTCACCTTGTAACATGCATAATGCTTGCATAGTGGAAGAGTCATGAAATCAGAATGATTATAACTTTTCTAGAAGGATCTCAAATGCTCGTTTGAGCATATGTGGCTAGAATGGAGATAATATTACCTTTCCTCCTGGTTTTTAGTGCTTGATCATGGTGAAAATACATGCTTACACGTGGCTTGTCTTTTCCTGATGTGTTTCATTAACTTGAGACATGTTTGTGAAATGGCTACTGCAAGAGCACTTATATCATTCATTTAGTAATCAGTATGTCTTGCTGTTATACTACACCTTATAGTGCCATTCTTTCTCTGAATCAGCAATTTCTGGGTTTCTACGACTTCAAGAGCAAGACACATCAAGATGCTTGTTGCCCTGAGGGTATGTGCAGAGCCGCGGTGTTTGCGCTGCATGTGAAGGATGAGCTGACCTCATGGCCCGAGCAGAGCACCCGCCGGAGGACCTGGCTGACAGTTCCTGAAGCCTCGTCACAGTGCCGGTACCAGTGGATGCAAGAGGCCTTGCTTACGGGCTTCTCTGACTGGCATGAGAACTGGAACAAAGGTGGCGGTGATACTAATTGCGACCCGGTCTAAATGCAGAACGCATCACTGGCCGTCTTTTTGTTCATCTTCTTCTCTCTTTCCCTAGGCTCCAACCTTGCAGATTGCAATAATACAGTGTACTTTCCTCTTGATGCCTAGTAGGTGATTGACCCTTGATTCCGGGATTGCTATCTAGTTTAGTATATCTCGTGGAAGACGAGAATTATCACAACTTTTAAGTGTCAATTCTCGCGCCTATTACTTCTCAGTTTCAGCTGTAACTTCTTCCTCGTGGTGCCGTGCACCGTGAGCATATTTTGTACGTTACTCCTGATTCTGGAGATGCATACGCTATGTATTAACCATACCTGAAATCATAAGGTATTTGTTGACTCGAGCCACCGTGCCGTGCATCCATCACCTATTCACTTTGCACAGTTACCATTTTCTTCATTTGTTATTGGTATATAGTACGTTCAGAACCATGCGTGATGATAGCTAAGAGAAAAACGCGAGTTCATTAGTAGATTGTCAGATCTGGTAGAGTAGAGGCTGACCAGGCACTCAGGCAGTGAGCTGTGAGCACTCAGGAGAAAAAATCGGATTAATTAGCAGGTAGTGAGAAAAAAAAATATAGGGCTCATGAGTGCTTCGAGCATAAAATCAAGAGATCAGTCAGCTGTGATGGACCCAAGCAGCCACACGGCACAATTTAATCACTGCTCTTTCTTTTATGGGGTGAGAGAGGCTCGAAGAGCCGAACTCTCCACCTCAGGATTACTCGCTTTTGAGGACGTCCATATTGATTTTTTTGATAAATTTTAATTATAATTTATAACTTTTATTAAAATAAATAGTAATGATTAAAAAATACCTTTTAAAAGGGGAGACGAGTTGTGCAAAACATGAGAGAGATGCGTGCGTGTGACGGAAATGAAAGGAGTGGGTGGATGATTCACTTGTGACCTCTATTTTATCTCTAGAGTAGGACAATAGCGAGAAGAGTGGAAAACTGATTCAAAAAGCTAGATGTTTATATTGGTTTGACTTTTTTAAGTAGAAGTCAATAGAAATTTTTAAAAATAATCCTCTTTTTATTCAAAAATCCAGAAATATACCTGCGTTTTAATTTTTTACAGAAATAACCTCCAGCCACCTAACCGTTGGGCGACTGGACCCTCTCGCCCAAGAACCGAGCGGCACGTAGGCCAGTCGCCCAACGGTTAGATAATAGGTGCTGTCGCCCAACCGTTCGGTGACAGCACCTCTCACCAATCACTAATCTTCGATCACATTGTTCACTTCGACCACTCACTAATCTTCGATCACGATATTAAGACTATAATGTTTCGACCACACTGTTCTCTTCGACCACGTTGTGTCGATCACGTTGCTTCGACCACGCTGGTCGGCCACGTACCTGTGGGCTGTGGAGGACTGCATACTTGTCACCCAATGGTAGAGGTACTGCCTGCCTGTCGCTTGGCCATTGAGTGATAGGGTCCAGTCGCCCAACGGTTGGACGACTGAAGGCTATTTCTATATAAAAAATTAAAAAGCTAGTGTATCTCGATATTTTTAAATAAAACTAGATTCCCCCCCCCCCCCCCCCAAAAACTCAAAGTCAATACCAACGTCGCCCTTTAGCTATGAGCCCTACGCGCTAGCCAAGTGCGCCACCACCCAGTTGTGATGTTGGTCTGGATATAGCTGACCGAGTAAGCAAGTCTGAGGCTCCTAAATTTTTCACACGCCGAAACAAATGTAATCTCTTCGTGTTTTAGGCCATGGGAATAACTTGGGTGCAATAAAATCCTAATATAAAAACGTGTATAGTATAGGAGAGTATGCGTAGAAAATCAGCTTATGCAAGTCGCTACCTCCCTAGATCGTGTATATATGCTTCTTTTATAATTATAAAGGATGCATGTATGTATACTTGTGCAAAATTGAATGAGAAGTTTTTTTTTTTGCAAAGATAAGTGCTGATTGTACGTACATTTGCCTCTGCTATAGCATAGTTTAATATACCTGGAAAGGTTGGTCAAGCCATTCTTTGAGTGCTTTGCAAATTGCATCAATACATGCATGATAGTGGATCATCTCTGGCACGGCATGGCATGGTCCTTGTATATGTTTGAGGCCATCTTTAGCCTTTGCGTCCTTGCCTTAGCTTCAGCCCAGAAAGCCGACGAAGTACAATGATTCTGTTCTTCGCTCATGGCCGGCCGTCTTCCTCCCCTTTCCATTTTCTTCCCCAACGCACGGTACGAAAAAGAGCTGTGAAAGCACAAGAAAAATCTCATCGCTTTATCATCGAATTGCGCCGAAAGATCACCATCGCCATGTTTTTCCAAGGGCTTTCTCGTGATGATTAATCGTTAAGCATATCTTTTACATGAATAATTGCAAGCTAGCTAGGCCTAAGCATATGTGCTACTACCCCCTAGCTAGGATAGATACTGTGGAAAGTACAATTGCATCCTAAAAAAAGGCTTACCACTGATGGCAAAAATAGTGCATGCATGATTCATTATCCTATCAAGTCGATCACCTAGGTTGCCAAAAATCGGCTGCTACTGCTAGATTGAGTAGCGACATGCTCCTAGTTTTGTTAGATGTGTGATCCACTGTTGCAAATGCATTACCAAGTGTGGTGGTGTCGTGTTCGGCATGGACAAATGCATTACCAAGTGTGGTGGTGTCGTGTTCGGCATGGACAAATGCATGATATGATGGGCCTGTTCTTTTCCTCTGAAGCTAGCGGCTTTTGGCTTTTGTTATAGTATCTAACTTTTAAATAGAGTATTTTCTCAAGATGGGATCTACAAGTTAATTGTAGTACATGTTAAAAGCCTAACATCTGTATCAACAAAAATCACAAGCGAGTATCTCACTCTCCATAATCTTTATCGCAAATAGCTAAAATTCAAAAATTTCAGCCAAAAACCATAAACCACAGCTGCGCCAAACAGACCCAATCTCATTTCGACCGAGCCAATTTATCTCTCTCCTGTCCAAACAAGCCCTAAGAGTAATGTAGCTCATGGCAATTCTATGTCGATGATCACCAAATCATGACGCATCTCGATCGCCAGATGAGATGCGGGGGCATGAGATCAGAAAGCAATTGCTATATATAGCCAATTCGCAGGACTAAATGTAGGATCGGTATGGTAATAAATGAAGGGTAAATGATGTCTTCAAAAAAAATTTCAAAGTATTCATCGATCCTTCACTCTAGTTACAGAAATATGAAGATCAAGAAATGAAGCCAACACTAATGCTAGCAAATCAAAGAACCAAAATCCCGAGAGTTTCAGGGCTCATACGGTGAAACCAGCTGCCAGGGGCAGTCTGACCAGGCCTGGCGGTCTGATCGTCGGCTAGGTGCCGATCTGACCACTCACCTGTTACAGAATTGGAATTTTCTGCCTGAGTTAATACAACTTTTGGTGTAACTTAAAAAATACAAGTCCAAATGATATAAAAATTTGCACACATCTTACTTTAGGTCTCAAGAACCTATTTCAACTAAGGATTGTAAGAATTCATATCAAAATTCAGACATTTATCAAAATCAAGCATGATTGCATCAAAACTGGGTAAAAACTGAAAATAAAGAATATGACTTACTCGTGGATAGTAGATAACCAAGATGGCTCTACATGTATTCCCATATGTCACAGCAAATAAGAACATCAAAGAAATCGAAGCAAAAACAACTGGATCAAAAAATCACTCTAACGAGGATACAATAATTCTCTAATTATTACATCATTATATTCTCCAAGTACATCCCTTAGCGATAAGGGAGAGATTTACAAGGTAGTTGTGAGTCTCACTACAACTACCTCTTGGTCATAAGTCTTCCTACGACCACTCAGTCATAGGTCTTACTATGGCTACCTCTTGGTCGTAAGTCTTCCTACGACCACTCAGTCATAGGTTTTGCTATGGCTACCTCTTGGTTGTAAGCCTTCCTACGACCACTCAGTCGTAGGTCTTACTACGGCTACCTCTTGGTCGTAAGTCTTCCTATTACCACTCAGTTGTAAGTCGTACCACAGCTATATATTAGTCATAAGTCTTCTTACGACCACTCAGTCGTAAGTCTTGCTATAATTACCTTTTCTACGATCATTCCATCGTAATTTCTCCTATGATCATTCCGTCGTAAGTCTTTCTACGATTACATAGCCGTAAGATACCCTACGACCACCTCGCGGTTGTAAGCCTTCCTATGACCACTCAGTCATAGGTTTTGCTATGGCTACCTCGTGGTTGTAAGCCTTCCTACGACCACTCAGTCGTAGGTCTTACTACGGCTACCTCTTGGTCGTAAGTCTTCCTATTACCACTCAGTTGTAAGTCGTACTACAGCTATCTATTAGTCATAAGTCTTCTTACGACCACTCAGTCGTAAGTCTTGCTATAATTACCTTTTCTACGATCATTCCATCGTAATTTCTCCTACGATCATTCCATCGTAAGTCTTTCTACGATTACATAGCCGTAAGATACCCTACGACCACCTCGCGGTTGTAAATCTTACTGCAACCAGCATATTCCCAACTACCATGTTTACAACAGTAACTTGGTTAAATGGTTATCATCTAAAGTATAAAGGCGTCTTTTAGCACGGGACAACGACCACCGTTTCGTCGACTATGTAAAGGTTGATATCAGGGAAGAAGAGGGATCAGAATGCATTGGAGCAGGAGATAGTGATAAAAATTTCGCATTACTCTTAGTTGTAATTCTTTCTCTGAGCAATAGCCACACAGGACGTAGGGTTATTATTCTCCCAGAAGAATGTCCGAACCTATATAAAAATTCTTGTATCTTTATTTTGCATTTTCATACACCGAGTCTTCTAGATTTTTATATAATCCAAACAAATCATACGTAAGATTGATATTAGAATATCGACACAATCGAAAAATCAAATCCAAGCAAAAATTGGACAACTTCAGAAACTTGTCGAACTTGATGTCTAGATAGATAAAAATTGATTTTTATAGTACATCTCCATCATTTACTCATAATTGGCATCAACAAGATCAAGAAGAGGAGAGTGGAGATCAAAATCAATCAAATCAAGAGCAAATCAACCAACACACAATGTGTAGGTGCACCACTAGCTTTCCATGCGTCAACAAGTCTCTCCCATTCTGATTCCACTGGAAAACATCTCACTTGGACCGACCAAGCCATACAGTGCAACTTGTCACTTGAACTTTCCTATAATATTTTTCATCTTTCTCGTGCTATGCTTGAACTCAGCTATCTCACCCAGCATCCTTGATCATTCTGAGCCTCGGTTCCTCTATAAGTCTAGCCCCGATCCTTACCGTTGACCATAGTTGACTTCAAGCCTCTCTGTACATTCAATGATAAAGAAATTATTTGAGGCATAAGTTCTTCTGACCCACGTTAGCTAGAATATGCATCATGCAACACATATGTACTAATTTAGGTCAAATAAAAACATCCCAATACATAATTTCCTAAAATTTCAAAAATCAACCAAGATGAACACCTCTGCCGATCTAACCGCTTGCCTAGGATGGCCAGACCGGTACTGCCTAACGGTCTGACCGGCCACATCGAGCGGTCAGACCAGTTTTACTGACAGAAGATAGTGAAGAATTTCGAACTTTGCAAAATCCAAATTTTTATTTCTATAAAATAACAATTATTCATCACAACAAAACTCTGGACCTTTTCATATGGTCATTCAATAAAGAAGAAAGACTTGTCCGTGACGAAAATCCTGTGCTAGGTTTTGCAGGAGAAGAAATGGGATCAAACTTCCACTGGGAAGTTTCTGTAATGGGAATTACAGAAGGTCGTCTCACTTTGAGTTGGTTTGACCGATCGGAGCCGTCCATAACACTTGATCGAACGACTCTATTTACATTTTGTTCTCCGATCTTTACTAGAAGCTTCCAATTGAATTTTTGTATATATATTATAGCCGAAAAGACACCACTCTTCAAATATATTCCTGCAAACAAGCAACATCTCTGTTTGGCCCCTCAATGACAAATTATATATATGCTTTTAGTTTTATAAGGTACATTTCTCGCATTCGTTATCTCAATCGGGCTGTTCAATCGGAGTCGCTTCTTTCGTTTCCTATAATATCTCAATCGGTCTGTTCAATCGGAGTCGGCTTCTTTCGTTTCCCAAGTTCCTGATAAGATATGCTCCACGATCCGCTTGCCCCAAAGCTGAAGCCAGTACTACCTAGTCTTTAATCCGATGCCTGCAGAGCGAGTGGAAAATCGTGGAATTCGATTCTTCCCAAAACGAATGCCGCTGCATCTCGTCAGCAGAAAACACTTTGCTGGTGATCACCTCTTCATGAGTGCAAGCAAACCGGAAACCACTATATATGTATAATTAACCATCTCTCCCAAGGGCTATTATATTTTTTTCATAGATCCGATCCCATGGAGCAATACAAGTCCATATATAACAAATGCACGGTGCTACAGTGACATGCGGTAAGGTGTGGAAGTGCTTGCTTCTAGTTAGTTGGCCGAGTACTTTTCGACTTATGCTTATAGTTTCTCTTAAACAAATAAATGGTACAGTTTCTACACTGTTGTTTTGAAACGGTTTATCGGAACGTAACAATCTTTTTGAATCAGTTTATCAATATTCGATTTATTCACACAAGTACTTGTACTAAGACTAAAAATCATAAAACACGGTTATAAGACATAAACTAGAACCAAAAGAACCCACCAGATATTAATATGCAAAGGCGAAGTTTCTTGGGGGCTTTTGGAGAATCCTCTACATTGCAACACAAAACTACCACATATCAACTGTGAAAGTGACCGCTTGATCCTATATATGGATGACAAATGGCCAATATAGCATCCTCTCTCCGCATGGCCCATGGAAACAGGGTCCCGCTCATTTCAGTTTGAGTTTATGGCTTCTAACTTATTTTTCACTATTCCTAAATTTTGTCTTTTCTGGCTTTTTAGATTTTTGAGCTTTTTTCCGGTTCTTTTTCTCGTATTCGTTTACGTTGTTCGTGATGGGCTAACCTATTTTTTTCTATTTTTAAAATTTTTAAATTTAGTTACGCTAAATAAGCCACCATCAGGTACAGTATAATTTCAACCATAAACCAACTTATTTCAGTCCAACCGAGCAGCACCCAAGTCTCGAGAGACTTGGCTAGAATGGTGTTAGGTATTGTCCCAAGAGTGTACCTAGGTGAGAGCACTAATTCTCTTTCTTAAAAGCAAAATTCGCAGTTCCTCCTTCCTATTCTCATTTTAACATAGGTGACAACTATAAATATTTAGAACACAACCAAACGATATGTAGATCAAAGGTTAGATGCAACTATAGTTAATTCTGAATATTATAATTGAAGGATCATGTGAGAATGTTCATAGTTTTGTTATGGTGAACCATTGTATGAGACATTTGTGAAATTTGTAAATTTTTCTAAACAGCTCACAGAAATAGATAATTTAAAATGTTTGAGTCATGAGATGATTTAGTGACCTAGATTAATGGTTATAGATTGCATGAGACATGTTATTGCTAATATGGGGTCAAGTTATGAAGAATTTGTGCCTGGAAACAATTTCTTTTTCTTTGAATACACAGGGTCGCTTGGAGTCAACTATGGTTAACAGCGAGGATGAGTGCTACGCTCATGGAGGAGCCGAGACCTAGAACGATCAAAGATGTCATGTGAGATAGCTGAGCTGAAGCATGGCATGAAAAAGGCGGAAAATATTAAAGGGGGGTTCGAACGATAGGTTGTACCATGTGGCTTGGTCGATCCAAGTGAGGTATGGTCCGGTGGAACTGGAACATGAAGGACTTACTAACACGTGGCAAGCTAGTGGTGTACCTATATGTGGCAATCATAGCGATTACTTGCAATGGAAGGAGATGACCAAGTCACGAAAGGGTATTTTGGTAATTTGATGAAAATATCATAAACTATCTTGAAGCAAAATCATAGCACTTAAGCGGTGCTTGGGAGAGCGGTTTAGATCAAGGAGAAGCTGAGAAGATTAAGTTAGATTAAGGCTAAGGGTTAGATTGGGCTGGCTAGCCCATCGACTAAGGGTTAGATTGAGCTAGCTAATCCATCTATTTAACGGGTTGGGATGAAGACTTATGATCATTCATAAGTGCCTTGGGACTCTCAGGTTCTATACTGATCCTGAGTCTCTCTCCTAGTTTATTATTTACCCAGCATGGAGATAGTAGCAATAAAAAGAGTAACATGTTCCGCCCGACTGAATCGAGAAATATGGTTGATACTGTTTTACGACCCATTCTAGAATGAAGATTATTTTCTAGTCCTTATATTATATTCATATATAGAGGGTCTCATTTGCCTTTGAATCTCTACCAGAGTACCCTCTACCCTGCTTTACTATTTTTTCTTCCAGGCCACTGCTCCTTCAGTAGTTCTACTCTTTATTTTCTTATCATGTTCCCTTTCTTATAATCACTTTGATGTTCTTTTAGAAATTAATTTTGATGTAAGGTGATAATAGAAAATAACTGTATTCAAAATATTTGATGTACCAAGCATGCTTACAAAGCCTTCTTTACTTGCCTGACTGATAGGTAGCAGTCTTAATGGTGGTCTGGACGGTCTCCTCCCCTGGAACCAAATCTTCTCCTGCATTATTTTAGGCTAGAATCCATTGTTCAAATTTTTAGTTATATTTTAGATGAAGCAATAACCCTTGTCGGTTAATTTTATTTAGATATTTTGGTCCTCTTAATTAGGAGTTATACTTGTTAGTATTATTTACTGAAGATGTTTTGTCCAATTTCCTGGGTTTGGAACTTTTTATTTAGTATAAGTGCATATATACTACTTCACTGTTTATATCTCTATTGGGCTTCCCTGGAATCAATTTCATTTATTTTGGCCCATTCATTTTCCTTTTATTCGGCTCACGGCATCTGAATCAACCCACCGACCCGCCACTCGCTACCCTCTCCCTTATCCTTTCATCTCCCACGATTGAGTCACACCTCCTGCCTATTTGTCTCTTCGCCCTTCCTCTCGGTTTCTCCTTTGATTTCAGCCTTGTCGTTCCCTAACACTGTCACCACTGGTGCCTCCTCTCGCCGCACCTAAGCTCTACCATGCTTCCTCGATTTCCCCCTCTCTTCGGGCATCGTCGGTGCTCCGGTCTACCTATTCTTCTCACCACCTTCCCTTTGTCACTGGTCCCGAGTCCGACCGTCCCGAGGTTTTTTGGGGACTCAGCTCGACGGATTCGGTCCGAGGTAAGTAGATCTGGTGTTCTCCCTACCAAATTCATCATCGGCCCTTCTTCTTCCCCTCTTCTGTTCCTTTCACCGGTCTCCTCAATGAGTCGATCCTCATCGGGGTTCTTTGGCCCTACTGATGCTACATACTAGGTCGTAGTCTCCACGCCTCTATCTCGCACCCTGGTGAAGCTAAGCTTTGTCGGTGTGCCCTTCTTCTCCGATAGTTCCTCATTGCAAATGAAGCTATGTGTCATGGCGGTGGTAAGCCATCGACGCATGTCGCCTTGGTGGCTACTTGTCGCCGACGCTGTGCTCCAGTGCACTGTCAGTTTTGTACATCCTGGATGGCTACCTCAACTTCAGCGCATTGCATCCCGGTGGCTACTTGCCGCCTATGCATGGCCATTGGTTCTTCATTCCCCAATTTATTCTACTCCTTTACTTTACAATACTGTATTCCCCACTAGTTTCTTACTATTGTTGTTCATACTATTTTATGGAATGTCATGCATGACTTCATGGTTGGCTGTGGGGTGTTTAGGGGTTTGGGTGTGTGGTGAGCAACCATGTGGGTGCTCGGGTGTTGGCATACGCTGGGGAGCATTGATAATGTTATGAGAGCTTGTGGTGGCCATCGGTGTGTTCTAGTTTTGCGGGTGTATTGTGGTGAGCAACCATGATGTACTTGGGCCGTGGGCATACGCCGGGGAGTAGTGATCCATGGCCCAAGGGCTCATTGGATGGCCACCTATGTGTTCCTCTCCAATGCCGTGAGCCAGAGGCGGTGCTCTGTCGTGGTTTTGTTGGACCTCTCGAGTTGGTAAAAATGGAATGGTGGGGGTGTAGAGATTACCTTGTTGGTGTTGTCGGGTTTAATTTGGGTTGGCTTGTGGTGTGGACTATCCTCACATGAGTGGGTCTTCCTGGAAGGGGTAGTACTTGTTGTGGCTACAATCCTTTGGACATGGTACTCTCCTCCTTTGGTGGCCTCCGGTCTCCTTCTTCTTTGCTCTCACTCTAGGCTGTGATTTGGGCTCTATTGTGGGGGTGTTAAATGGTGAGCTTGCCTCACTCTCTCTGGCTGTCAGCTCACTAGTGTGGTGGCTCATAAATGCTCTATGCGGTGCGTATGGTGGTGCGGTGGGCAATGACTGCCTGTGTTGTCTGTGATGTCTCATTGGGGGTGATGGGCAGTAGCTATCGTGAGTGCAGTGGGTGCTTCTGCCCTGCCTCTGCCTCACTGGTAGCTATGGGTGGTGGCTTTGTTGCTTTGCTCCCTCTCTCTGCTGGCTCTAATTCATAACCTTAGGGCATTTGGTTGGGACCTGTGGCTTTATATGTGTCTTGTGCATGTATAAGGATATGGTGACTCACCAGAGAAAGGTAAAAAGGTAATGTAAAGGTAAGAATGGTAAGTTTACCGTCGAATGATGAAAACCTAATACGCGAGAGGTGTCGATTGGTCCCGGACAATCCTGGCATCTTGGTGAGCGATTACCCTTGTGCAATATTATAAAGTACTGGGTTCTGATGGCAATTTGTTACTTAAATTCATTTTAGATTTATATTTTATGGTTTTGGCTAATATGATTTTCTAGATGTTTCAACTTAAGCTAGTTTATGAAGACTTGAAGATATTCGTTATAGTTGATGTTGTCTTCGTAAAAATCTATTCTTGTAAATATATGGGATTGTAATTTGAAATGCTTACTTTAGAATTTTATCCCTTTGTAGTTCATGTGATTGAAATTTCTGTATATTGGACTTGTAGCATTGTAAATTTATGAGGTTCAATTCTGTAATTAAGTTTATGTAATTTAGACTTTTGTATAATGAGTTTTAATTCATCTTAATTCTTGTGTTGCATTATTAAAGTTTGAATCCCACTTAAATGTATTAATTATTTCTTAAAAGCATGATTTTAGTTAATTAGATTTGAGGTTTGTTACAGAGAGTGCGTGTGATACAGTGATCGATGATGATGATTAGTAACATAATACTGTAATAAGCTAAAAATGTGGGCATGACAACACGTCTACAACTGCAGCTGAAGTGATGGCATGGATGGATGAACGTACAAAAAGTCACTTCTTAACATTTCTAGACTCTAACAAACCCGAATGCTGTTCCTTTTCTATTCAGTGGAAGAATTTGTACCTTCTCCGACTGTTCTTTTAATCTTGTCTGAAGTGATTGTTTCAGTGTTGAACCAACTAATTCACCCAACCACTCTTCTTCAAAGTTAACCAGACTTAAGATGTGAACTTGACATAAATAGGACTTAAGTCTACCTATGGAACCCTTATGATCTCACCACTAAACTACTTAAGACATCTAGCTTTAACACCATATTGAGTTTCATGTATAAAGTAGTCCATTCAAAAACTTAATTTGTTAGGGAATGTGAACAATATACTCATACTTCGGCAGAGAAATTAATTACTTGAAACAACGAAATGATAGTTCAGATTTTGTCGTTTTACTTCTGTTAATTATGCGGCATTCCAAAGGCTTGTCGCATTGTCAGTGGAAGACAAAGGCTTGTAGATTTGGTTCGTCCGGCATTCCAATTGGACAATACCAGAATCCAAAAATGACTATCTACATCTGAAGGTGATACGGGTACGGGAGTATGGATTCCAGAGGTAACTAAAGTCGATCTTCATCTGTTCTTGAAGAGTATAGTTAGTTAGATGACATTTATACATAATATATTTAATTACTGAGAAATTATGTTCAAGTATGGAGTCTTTGTAAGTATATTTATTATTTATGTTCCTTCTGCAGAAAAGTAAAAAGGAATCACAAAAAGAATGCTAATAACCCTGCCTCTTCGAGGCCTCACAAGGTCAGGGTTTAGTTAGTTTGGATTTATTTTAGTTTAAACTAAATCCCCAAAAATCCTCCTCGTCCAAGCAAGCGAGCCAAGTTAGTTCCTAATCATTTTCTGTGATCCCTAATCAACGCCCTCGATATGTCTTGTAGCCTTCGTCTTGTTTTGCCTTTACACATGTGTGACAATCACATCAAGGCTTGACATGTCTGAAAACGATAGGTAACTGCAAAATTCTCCTCCAAAACACTAGAAAATAGGCTGATACTCTGGGCACAACTATAAAAAGGAAGTAGAATCACCTATGCTTTATATCATCACTTGCAGCTCTATTTTCAATTATATCGCGGCATAGCATATATATCTTTAGACACTAGGGTTAGAGTGACTAGTGGCGGAACCAGAAACTCACTTCAAAGCGGACAATTGTTCAATCTTGTTTTATTTATTTAAATATGAAAGATTGAAGATAGTTCCAAGTGGTGAATGCTACTAAGAATCCCTGAATTCAGTGTGCTCCTGGCTTTAGCCAAAGGGTATTCCTTGTGTGCCCTATGAGATCATCCCAAGTGTAAAATCTTCAGAAGAAACTCCGTTGCGATCTTCAGCCACCACAGTGAGAATATATCATCGGTCTGGACGACATAGTGACGAATCGGACGGTTCATATCATCCTTAGACGACAAATTAACGCATGATTGTATTTTACGAGAAATTCAATGCCAGTTTTCTTCCCGAGAGTAGGGCAGTAGGCTAACAAAATGAGGCATATACATCTCTTTTATACAAGTTTGCTGGCCTGCTCTGGGATCGAATCAGAAAGGCTGGCCGTCACAAAGGAGCAGGTAGCCTAGTTTGCTAATCATGGATCTTAACCGGTAGCTAGGCACCAACGTATAGATGCAGGTCTTTTCAGCTTATGCTTTATACCTTTTTTTTCAAACAAACAAACTAGATGGTTTCTTCGTCATTGTTTCGTAGTGGTTTATCGGACAGTTTTTTTTTCGAAATGGCTTATCGATATTCGGTTCATTCATACAAACGCTCGTGTTAAGAACAAAAGCTATCAACTACAGCGAAAAGTCATGAGCCACAGCAAGGAAAGGCTAAGGTTAGTAGCATAATGACCTATTAAGCTCAGAGGATGAGCTCGACGCCTCTCCACTTTGCATCGTGTTAGCAATTTAACCTATTTGTCATTACATATTGTCCTTATTGGCAGCCAAGGATTAGTTTATGTGATATGACAGAAATACCAAACTTGGATGCACATTCTTTCCTGCTTTTTTTTTTTGTGAAGAAGACGCCGCATAGAAATTACATGCAAATGAGTAATGCAGACGGTATGATGATATCAGATGCGACGACGGTTGAAGCATAATTAACATCGTTAATTTGGTTGCATTTGCAGCGCCATCACTACAGGTTACAATTCACAAAAGGAAAAGAAAAACTAACGGTGTCTGCTTGCGAAATATTTATTCGTACGCATAGCATCGCTTTTTTTTTTGGGTCTTGGAAGCTCAAGAAGTAGGTTTAGTGCATATGTGGGAGTGCCCTACTAGGCTACTACTTCGTTGTCCCTAGTGATGACCAACTTTCCTTATAGGCACTCTTGGCTAAGTTCAAGCACAATGATGCATTTCAGTTTAAACAAGTTAATTACCAACTTGGAATTAGATATCATTTTGGCAAGTGCATGCTTGTACTAACTACCCTATTACCTTAAGGCTAGAGGTCCTTGAAGCCTTTGAACCCTCCTATATATGCCAATATAAAACACACTCTAATCATCTAATGATCACGAGTGGCCCTAGCTAAGCTATTACATGTGCATAAACAAAACGAAAAGGAAGAGACAAATGCTAATGTCACCCTCAATAGAAAACAAAAAGGATCAATATAGGTAAGGGAATTCCTTTTGACCATTGCTTTAAACCAAGATCAGGGGGCCACAGGGCTCATGCTTAGAGGTTTGCAAGGGTGGCAGACATCCTAATTAAGAATAGCTTATAATGGAGAGCCATGGATTTCTAGTTTGTATTTCATGTCCTTGGATCATATATATATATATATATATATATATATATATATATATATATATATATATATATATATATATATATATATATATATATATATATATATATACATGCATTTGTTTTCCAATCTCCACTTTGGTCATGTGTCCATTCTCCACTTTGGTCATGTGTGGTCCTCAAGTATGGAGAGTACTAATTAAAACTAACAGTGTCCTCACCTCAGCAATTCCTACAACTAGTGTAGTAGAATAAGTGCAAATGTTTAACATCCTTTTGGCCTTGCCGTGGCACGCATTCAGCCCTGCCCTAAGAAAATAATAGCTATTCTACTGGATGTGGACAGCCATGGTGAATTTGTCCAAAGGTTCTTCTTGGATTTTTCCAGGGCTAGTTTAGACTTTAGCAAGGGTCAAAGTTTAGAAGAACCGTAGCAGCCATGGTTAATATCACAATTGAAAAATAATTTTAGAAAACACAACTACCATGATTACAACTACAAAAGACAATAATTAAGACATATGCAAGGTGGCTTATACACCTTAGATTGTTAACGCAGGTTACTAGTGACTAGTGGACTATGGTCAAAAGTTGACGTCAGCTATATTTTTCTTGCATGCCTACTGAATTTTTTTTTAAAAAAAGAGCAAAAGCTTTTGGGCAACAACTCAAACAAAAACTTATTGAGAGACCATGTGAGGGTCCAGAATATAGTTGTGATGAACAATTGGTACTTGGATTGAGTTGAATTTTAATTTCACAAAAGTTTTAGAAAATTCAATTTCAAAGTTGTTGTTAGTGTACCCAGTCGGACCAGTCAGTGGGACCGGTTGGATCGCTGGGAGGAAGTGGTCAGGCTGGTCTGTGAACGGCGGTCTAACCAGTGATATGATGTGACCGGATGTTGGGTGTCGCTCTAACCGTCGAGGCGGTATGGCTAATTTCTAGTTGACGACTGCTTTTTTCTAAAGAGCATGTTTTGGAGTTGGGCACGTGCGGTATGAGCGGCCATTGGTTGGCGGTCAGACCGAAGGCGTCTAGGTGGTGTGACCGGCATTAGAGATGCGGTCACACCAGTGAGACTGGTCAGACTACAATGGGGAGTGCGGTTGGACTGATGGCAGTGTTTAGAAAACAGTGATGGGTGGTTTGAGGTGGTTTGAGTGTGAACTAGCACAACATGGGTGCCGGTGCTTGGTTGTGTTGTGTTGCATGATGTATTGTTTTGACTAACATGAGTCAAAGATATGGAACCTGTGCTCGAGTTGGTTGCTTGGTTTTAGATGTGCAGGTGGCTTAGAGAACGTTAGTGGTCAACGGCAAGTGACTGGGACTAGACGGGGAGCTGAGGTCATGGCGATCGTGTAAGTCTGTGTAAGACTACGTGGTTCAAACGGGAAGCATACAGAAGACAAAGATCATGAAGAGACGAGTTGATGCATGTGGTACACCAAGTAACGAGGCAGATGCACATAGGCATGGTTTGGGGGAGATCGAATACATGAAGAAGTGACGACTAGTTATTGAGCACTACGGGCTACGTATCAAAGCATGTGGAGATGCTTTGAGGTGAAGGTGAAGGCGGAGTCAAGGGAAGGTGCCCAAAGTTTCGTCAAGGGTATTTTAGTAGTTGACCAAATATCAAGTTGGTACCTTGATCAAAACTGTAGCGCGGGGAGGTGCAAAGGAGAAGTGGTTTAAATCAAAGAAAGCTGGAATTTCTAAGTAAATCAATCGCTTATGTGTTAGAGGGTTGAGTCTTATAAATGCTTTGAGAAGCGTGCGTGAGTGTGTAAACCTGTGTTAGTGGGGTTGATGGGTTTCCCCGGTGTCTTAATGGGTTGGACCCATTATGGTTCTTGCTGGTTATTAATGGAGGAGAGGAGGTGGTTGATCTAAGGATTTGAGGGTTGAGGTTTTTGCTCTTCCATCTTGGCTACTTCCATGGTTTAAAAGAGAGAGTTGGAGAGGAAAAGGTGGTGCTTGGGGAGTACTTTGTAGCCTCTATACTGTTATAATCATTCCTCTCTATGTGGTAATCAAAGATCAAACATTGTCTCTCAACTTGCTTGTTGTTCATGTCTTGAGCTTCGCTTGCATGTTGTGTTCTAGATATGATTTCTTCTCTCCCAAGCTCCCTCTTATTGATGTGATCTATGATGAGTAAGGGGTACTAGGAGATCCTTATTGAGCACTCATTGCTCACCTAGATCACTTCCATAGCTAGATTTGATATCAAGACCATTTTTACTTGTTCTTGACTCTAATTTGGGTTTTCATGATCAAGATAGTTTTAGCCCAAATCCTTACCTAGATTAGCTTGTTATCACACGTAGGAGTAGATTTGAATCATCTTCTTGATTACAAACTCCTTGAGGAAGATGTAATTTGGATTTTAGGGTTTTGGGTGTTCTTATGACCTAGATTTGATTTTTCTCAAATTAGTGAACTTGAGCCCAAGAGCTTTGTGATTCTTGATTGGTTTAGGTTCATATTACGGTGAACAAGTCTCATGCAAAATTTGAAAATATTTGGATGAGATTCAGGCAAGTTCTTGATATTTGAGCTTTTGACCCGAGAGGTTTTGAAGTCTAGGAATAGGGGACCGGTTAGACTAGTCGCAAGCATGCAATCTGTCGGCCCTTCAATGGCGGTCTGACCGGCCCTGTGCAGTAGACTGCTGATTTTGTTGGCTTTTGTCTCTAGCTTTGTTTTGCTTAGTCTAATTGGTGTGATCTGAACTTGATGACTATCATAGTTACTTTAGTAAAGATTTTGAATACCTTTAGGAGAAAAGATTTTGGGAATCAGCCCCCCTCCTTTTATTGTCAACATTAGTCCTACACTAATAAAAATGAATGGATAAGAAGTGGAGCCACTCATGATTGGCTCACTGTTGCATGAAAAGGAAATATGCAAATCATTTAAACCATTTTTCAACAAGTCATCAACAAATATCATCATCACTTTTCAACAAAAAGCAAAAGAAAGGGAAAAAAACACTACCCAAGTGGTTGTGAACTTGTCATATGTACAAAATGTTTTAGCAAATGATAATACCATGGACTGGTTTTGGTTTCTAGGTGCTAATTACTTTGCGAAGTCTAATCTTATAAATATTTGCACTACCTAACTACTAATATTGTCTAATGTATGTAGTACGTGTAAAAGTAGGGCCCAATAAATAGAGGTTCAATGGCTCAGACAACTAGATGCAATTTTTTTTTGCAGTTCACTATATACAATTCAGTGGTGCAGCATGAAATCAAACCATTCCCCAAAAAGAAAGTTTTGCAAGTTCTAATGTTGACTTTAACTTTAGAGTTTCTATCATTCTTATTACTCAATGGCCAGCTTGCTATTCGGCGGTTCCTTCCGTCTTTTTCTCCTTTTCTTTTTGTACACCATGTTAATAGTTTGACCTTCTATTTGTGCAGAACAGTTTGACCTTCTTCAAAAAGGTTTGACTTCCTCAACAGCATGCTTATTATTGGGAAATCAAGAAACTCTAGAGCACATTATACAATGGAATTGTTTTTAGTGATCATTATCAGTGATGTCCAGGCAGTTAGTCATGGCAAATGTTCACCTAAGATTCTCTTCAAAAAAAAAAGCAAAAAAAGGTGATTACTGGTTCATTCCCTCTGTTAACTTGTTCTGATTGTGGTTTGACAGAATGTAGGAAAGGCACATCGATCCTTGACCAAATAATTCATTTATATCGCTATATTCTGTTCCTGTTCTTTGATCGTCGGTGTGGCATTGCTAAATTGGTCAAATAAGTTAAATTTTTGCATATGTTTTTTTGTCGATCCATGAAGAAAAATGAGGCATCCGAGTGTAATTTTGTTAGCCAAACTTGTCAGATCAAAGGTTTCATTTACCTGTGCTGTGATACTGGTTTAAAACTTGTGATCAGTTGGGCTTAAAAGCTCATAGCTTATGACTGAAAACACTGTAGCTGACAGAGGCTTATTTAGCATAATTAAATTTAAAAAATTTAAAAATATAAAAAATATATTAGCCCATTACGTATAGTACAAACAAATATGGGAAAAAAAGAACCGGCAAAAAAGCTCAACAAAAAGCCAAAAGTTCAGAAAAGACGAAATTTATGAATAGTTAAAAATAAGCTGGAAGCCAAAAGCTTAAGCCCAACCGATCATTGCTTATCGCCAGCTTTGTCATGTTAGCATTAGTATGTTGATCGTTCAGAGACCTCTAGTGGCTAGTACTGAGTACGAAAAGTTTGACAAAGCTCGAGAAAATACTAACATATAGGAAAATCATGCTTAGCATACATACATACATCTCGTTGTGTTCCATCCAGATTTTCATGTCTATGATTTCGGGATTACGAATCATGGGTTGATTGAAACACATTTCTTTCGGTTAGAACTACTGATTACATATCGTCGGTGGTAACTTTCGTAGATTTCCAATTTGAAAGGTCGCACCAGAGAAAGATAGAGTTACTTACACTGGCGTGACGAATGGCTTCAGGAGAAATGGCAGCCAACGAAGAAGCAAGTGCTCCGGTGGTAACCACGCAACAAGAGATGTTCGAGGATAAAGAAGGGTCGTATAGATGATAATTCTATTACTTATATATGATAACTTCGTGAGTTACCGAAAGTAACTTTGACCACACTGCTCGACCACGGCACTTTGACCATAGTTGCTAGACCACGGCTACTACTCAACTAACAAGTACATCTACCACTGTAAGCTATCACCTATATGGTAAGTTATCATTTGCATAGTTAGCTATCATCTGTATTTCATAAAGTTACTCACAAAGCGCTCTTGTGAGTGAGTTGAATGGTGCGAGTTCTCGACCAGTCGTGTGTGTTGAGCAACATAGAGTACGAAGACTCGAGCATCAGAGCGATCGAAGAAGCAGTATTGTAGCAATCGGGAGCAAGAGCACTGTAGCGGTCGAGTAATGTAGCAGTCGTGAGCTAGGAGTACTGTAGCACGTACGAGTTATTAGTACTGTAGCAGCCGAGTACTGTAGTACTCGCAAGATAAGAGCACTGTAGCACTCGAAGATTCAGAGTAATGTAGCAATTGAGACTGCAGCAGTTGAAGAGTCAGAGCACTATAGCAGTTGTGAATTAAGAGCACTATAGCAGTCGAGTAATGTAGCAGTCGTGAGTTAAGAGTACTGTAGCAATCATGAGTTAAGAGCACCGTAGTAGTCAAAGATTCAGAGCATAGTAGTAATCGAGTACTGTAGCAATCATTTACTCATAGTACTGTAGCAGTCGTAGAAGTTTTTCGAGTACTCTTGCATTCCTTGTTACATGACAACCGATGCAACAGGTGGGCACTAACTTTGTTTACAATGGTCCATGCTGCAACAACAGCGGTACGTAGTATATATTGTCCATTGCATCCTTAGTAAATTTTACCCATTTGCTTAATAGCTACTCATTACATGTTTAGTAACTTTTATTTTCATTGAACTCATTTATCTTCATGATCATTAGTAATTTTTGGGTTGTATCCCTGGTAATTTTTTGGCCACACCAACAGTTGTAAAAAAATATGTCATGTACAACTTTGGTGCATCCATGGCATGTAAGCAATGCTAGGCCAGTAACTTGTGCTTGGTAAAGGCACCTACTAAATTTGCATCTCCTTTCAAGTTTCGCTTCACCCATCCGCCGATCAACATTGTGAAGGAGAAAGTCGTCAGGAAACTTGTACTGAATGATAAAAGCTTGAAAGCGTAATAGGGTGACTTATTCATTTAACTCTTTCAATTTTCTTTTTCTCTTTCTATACTGCCTAATTTTATGCCAAATTGCATTTGAATTTTTAGGGAAATCCTACTGAAGACATTGTCTGCTACTGATCTGCCATGGGTGTTGATCTTATAAATTCATTTTCAGATGGTGTGATGATGGATGACATGTTTGTGTCATTCTTTATTGATTGCCTCAAACACGATGACGCCACAATTAGGCCTGAAGTATGTAATTATAGGTTATTCTTGTCATAGGATCTCGTTGTTCGTATCTCTTTAAACCTACAACCTATACATCCAAGTGTGTTCTTGACCTTTACGTATCATTTGTAATATTTGTTTGTAATATGCAGTGGTTGGTGAACATCAAGGAGTTTTCTAGGAAGAATTGTTATGACCCAAAGCTTGCACAAAAAATGCTTGCCGATGAACTTCGCGGCGTGATAATCAGTGAAATTAGATTTGTAAGTACGATGAACCATTATCTTCTTGACATGATAGAAAGCAGTTTTACTATAAGTAACTTCATGAATTGTAGATGATAACTTGTATGCATGATATAGTAACTTTATCAGTGTAAATAACTTCATGAATTATAGATGATAACTTTATATGCAGGTGATAGTAACTTTTTCATGGTGAATAAACTCATATGCTGCATGCAGTATCTTTTCAGTACAAGGCCCTATGTGACATGGTTGACATTCCTTCTGTATTGATGTGCAGCTATTCTTCATTCTATTACACGCCCAACACTTTTCCGTGTATTGTGTCAATGTGAAGAACAATCACATTTATGTGCTTGATTCGCTAGACCGTGGTGAAACGAGCCCTAAAATGCATCATCAAGATGTTGGCAATAAAGTCCAAAGGCGTTTGAGCGCAGCTTTCAAAGTAGTAACATGAGGTAAGTTTGCCAAGTTTCAGAGCCAGAGACAGACCTATTTCGACAATGCAAGACAAAAGCTTTCAAATGATTGTGCCTTCTTCGTAATGAAATTCCTTGAGTTCTTTGATGGCGATACTACCATCGTATGGACTAATATTGAAGCGGTTTGTAACATCCTCCTTTTATGTTTCACCCATGAACATAGTGCTCTCTAGTTGGTAGCTAATGTAGGTGAAACATTTGTGTTGTAGGAAAAGGGCAATGAGTACAGAGCAGAACTCCTCTTCTACGTGTTGTTTCACCGCAAGAACTCTGCCAAGCCTCTCCCTAACATCCTTGAGAGGTTCAGACCAACCGTTACGTCTGTTGAGATGGAACCCTTGACACATGATTGATATGTGGAATTAATATTAGTGGTATCTATATTGTGGCACGGATAATTATTTAAGAGTGTTGCCACGGTTATAATCATGAAGTTTGCTCATGTCCGATATGCACTATAACTATGGATTGCAGACAATTATAAGCAGATTGCCACCTCTGATATATGATGCAAAGTTATTTTCGATTGCTCATGAAGTTATCATCTATAAGTAATGAAGTTATCATCTATATGGTAAGTTATCATTTGCATAGTAAGCTATCATCTGTATTTCATAAAGTTACTCACAAAGCGCTCTTGTGAGTGAGTTGAATGGTGCGAGTTCTCGACCAGTCGTGTGTGTCGAGCACTGTAGCAGCCAAAGACTTAGAGCATTGTAGCAGACAAAGAAACAGAGTATTGTAGCAATCGGGAGCAAGAGCACTGTAGCGGTCGAGTAATGTAGCAGTCGTGAGCTAGGAGTACTGTAGCACGTACGAGTTATTAGTATCAGAGACCGAAAGCATCGTAGTACTCGCAAGATAAGAGCACTGTAGCACTCGAAGATTCAGAGTACTATAGCAATTGAGACTGCACAGTAGCAATTGATATTGCAGCAGTTGAAGAGTCAGAGCACTGTAGCAGTTGTGAGTTAAGAGCACTGTAGCGATCGAGTACTATAGCAGTCATGAGTTAAGAGTATTGTAGCAGTCGTGAGTTAAGAGCACTGTAGCAATCAAAGATTCAGAGCACAGTAGTAGTCGAGTACTGTAGCAATCATAGAAGTTTTTTGAGTACACTTGCATTCCTTGTTACGTGACAACCGATGCAACATGTAGGCACTAATTTTGTTTACGATGGTTAATATCTTCGACCCCACACACTGTTTAGTGCTCATGTTTCTAATTCTGGCAAAGTTGCTTTCAATTACTCATGAAGTTATTATCTACATGTAATAATGTTATCATCTATATGGTAAAGTTACTATCATATGCACAGTAAGTTATCATCTATAATTTATGAAGTTACTCACAAAGTTATCATCTACAATTCAATCATCCTGTACAAGTCATGACAACAATAATAAGATGCATATTCACTGGTCCTCGCTGCCTTCTATTGTACTAATATCAGTAAGCTCTTCTTCATCGATAACATCATCATCATAGTGGATTCGATGATGTGTTCTTCGCCTTCCCCTTCCCTTGGAGCTATATCAAATTTATGTGCAACACTAGAGCAGGTTGCTACATTGTGTCCTGCTTTCTGACTACACTTTCTTCATATTCTAGTACATTTCTTTGAGGGTGCTCCGCTAGTCGTGTTTGTGTCCCGAAATTATGGACATGAAAATCTGGATGGATCACAACAAAATTGCGTCATCGTATAAACAGTAATTTATTTTATAGAGGATGGTAATTGCATGCATGTAAGATCGTAACCGTTGTGTCGGTGATCTAATGTCCTAGAATTACGGCAATTCCAATGTGCGTGATAACTCCACCGGTAATAGATAACTTCATATTACAAGAGTGATAACTTTCTGCATATTGGAACATACCTTTTCGGTCAGTACCTTTTCTGCGTGTCGAAAAGTTACTAGCGTTTGTAAGTGGAGTTACTTCCAAACACACATAGAGTTACTGTAAGTTGTAACTCTACCAAACTAATAGTAACTCAACATGTATTTTACAATAACTTCAATCATAAATGGCTAAATGCTAGTAAATTTCCGACGCGCCGCAAAAAAATATTTGACTATAATTGATGGCAATAACTTAATGTTTCACGACAAGTGACTTAAAGAAGGAAAGCTAATAACGTTTTGCAAATTGGAAAAACTTCGGTGGAAGTAACTCCTGCTTTGTCTGGTGGTACCTTCCACATTGCAATGCTATGAAAAGTTCTTGCGATCGCGATTACGCACAAACCACTACAAGAAGCCAAGTCACGCGTGTGTTCTATGACCCGCGTTCACGCATTGTCGTATATATATATATATATATATATATATATATATATATATATATATATATATATATATATATATATATATATATATATATATATATATATATATATATATATATATATATATATATATATATATATATATATATATATATATATATAAAATTAGTTCCATACTCTTGAGAGTATATACTCTCACTTCTCGTATACCACCTTAATGGTGTTGTTATATCTCTTTACTTATTTAAGCATAGTCTAATAATAATTATAATATACCCTAAAGTAAGTTCCATGAAAAATTTTATGAAAATCTACTTTTTATAGCATGATTTGTGTATATATTCCTTTTATGTGTGAAAAAGGATACATAGCAAAAATAAATGGATGGCCTCGATAAAAAAAATTTAACTAAGTCACATTGGAGTATCTTATAAGGATTTATTGATCATATACCCTCCATTTAGATGGAAATTTAGGATTTACCCTCCTGACTCACGTGTCAGTGACTTATGATGACCCCACGTGTCATTGAGATGATGAGGGTAAATCCTGAATTTCCCAACTAAAGGGAGGGTATATGATCCAATCCCCCATCTTATAATTAGTATTTAAGTATATTGAAAGTGGTAAAGATGTATAAAATATTAGGTAGTGCTATTCTGCGCGCAATTTTGCACTCCAGCAAGTTATCATTTTTCAAAAAGTTATCATCAGATGCGAAAAAAGTTACCACCGACTACTACTGTGAGTATTGGCAGCAACTTCACTCGCTACCAATTGTAACTTCATGCAGAACCAGTGATAACTTTTCAGTACTGTAAAGATTTAACAATAATTTTATTTAAAATCGATGGTAACTTTATTTAGAAGTGTCAATAACTTGTCCGTATATTCTACCCCTACGCACTGTTAGTGTGTGTGCATGTGCAAGAATGCGGAGTTGACTTTGAGCAGAGGATGAATGCAACACGAACAGCACCATGGCCAATGAAACAACCGATACTAATGCAGATACAGATACAGCGCAGAGCCACAGGCTGCAAAAAGGAGTGCCACTATAGAGGACAAATGCTGGCCCGGTTATTTATTTATTTATTTTGAAAGGATTAGTCCGGTAATCAATATTGTAAATACAGTTTAACTTGTCATTGTGATTGGCCAAGAAAGTGCTTCATTGCTTTCCCAGTTTTCACAGTACATTGAGGGCCTGATTCGCAACTAGATAGTTATGGTTTCATATCACGTAGCCCTCGTATTGTCGTTTCAATTCTGAAAGTGCATACAATTTCAGGGTTTATACACACACACACATAGAGAGAGAGAGAGGGGGCTCAAACCAAGAACAAGAAGGACAAGAGCGCAGCCGTGGACTATTGTAAGTGCGCAGAAAATGAGATTCTTGATAGCACAACTCAATGGAGACCGGGAATGTTCAGATTACGATACAGACGAGCAAATATTCACCTCATCAAAAGAGATTATTTCTGGTCATGAAAAGTTTACAATCATCTTTTTGTATTACAACAAGAGCATATTACATCCCCAATTAACATCAAAGTCAATACTTTTACCGCCTATTACACATTCAAAAGCAGAGAAAAAGGAAACCTCAAAACTCATAAGTTGCACGCTCTCGCACTCGATCGATCACCTCATCTCAAAATACTAAGAAAATAGGAGAGAAAAATAATTGTTGCCCCGAAACAGAGTCGACTAGTATCTGGACAAGCTTGCTCAGCCTGTCATCGAGAGCTTGAGCGCAGCAGAGCATGCTGCCATTCATGGTGTTCGGGCAGCTGAGCATACTAGATGCTCCCTTGTTGAGCTGATGAGCTCTGAGTCGACCACCAATGACGATTGGGAAGTGACAGTGGGATATAAATGACCATGCGCTCACGAAGCGTTCAGGGCCTTCGGGCTTGTTGTGTGTGTACGTACGTAGGTAGGGTTGTGTGTATTAGACAACCGCGGTCGCCACGGCGGCGGCCGTGGAGGCGAAGACCGAGGCTTTGCCTGCCGTATCGGCCGCGGAGGCGAAGACGGACGCTTTACCGGCGGTGACCAAGCTGCTGCTGCTGTATTCTTGGTCTTCGAGAAGGAACGACAGGACGGCGTCGATGCAGGGCGCGGCCACGAGCCGCTGCCACGCCTCATCGGCGGCGGGGCCGCGCTTCTGGAAAACCTCTGTGGCGTCGACGCGGCGGACGCGCCACATGCGCGCCAGCCTCTGGATCTTGCCTCGCTGACGGAACGCAAGCCGGGACGTGTTCGCCTTGATCTCGTCGACGGCCGCGGCGAGCATGCGCGCCCGTTCGTCCTCGTCAGCGTCGCCGAGGCGGCGCGTCCGGAGGTACGCGTCGAGCTCGGACACGCCGATCGCACGCCAAATGCCCCTAGAGTAGTCGGTGCGGCGGGGGTCGAAGGCCGCGGCCACCTCTTCGACGAGCCCGCGGCGGCACATGTCGTCGACGCGGCGGGCGACGAAGTCGTGCAGCACGGGGAGCTGCACGTCGACCCAGAGGAAGAGGCACTCGTAGCGCTCGCGGAACGCGCGGCGGTCGCCCTCGACGAGCTCCTCGATGTACGAGTTGGACCCGCCGGCGATGATGGGGACACGCCCCCGAGAGGCGGCCGCGGCCGCGGCGCGCGCGGCCTCGCGGCGGAAGTCCGCGGCCGTGAACTCGGCGTCGGGGTGCGCCACGCCGAGCAGATGGTGCGGGACGCCCGCGCACTCGTCGGGGGTTACCTTGTTCGTCGCCACGTCCAGGCCGGCGTACACCTGCATCTTGTCGGAGTTGATCACCTCCCCGCCGAACCGCAGCGCGAGGTCGATCGCGAGGCGCGACTTCCCCGTCCCCGTGGCACCCATGACCACCACGGCCTTATGCTTCACGCCGGCATGCCTTGCCACAAGCGTCACCGGCACCGCCGCGTCGACGCTCTCCGGGAGCGTGATCACCGGCTGCAGCGTCAGCGTCAGCCTCGGGAAGGCCGGAGTCGCGGGCGCCATGGACAGTGGCATACTGCTTGCTCGTCTATACAAGTGGCTTTATTGCTAGTGCTAGTGCTGTGTTACGTGCACTGCAATGCTCGCCGCTTGTGTTGTGTGGTTGGAATGTTGCTTGCCTTGGGTGCGTACGAAGGAGAAGGGGAGAAGCTGATATTTATAGGCGTGCTCAAGACTCAAGTCCCAAGCGTGGGAGATGCAAAATGGCAAATGCAATGAGTGGTTCGATGCGGCGACTAGTGGTGTGTGTGTGTGTGGGAGAGACAGCGTAATGTAAGTAGTATTTATCGGTCTAATAAACAGCGATTACTGAATGAAACTAAAAACTGTTGAAAAGCTAAAAAGAGCAAGGTCTATGGCCATTTTGATTGATTTGCAGCATTGATGTATCCTTTGATGTCAGTTCAAACAGCACCGGGAGCGGTGATTCAGTAGCATAAAACTGAATAGTTCAAACAGCACCGGGAGCGGTGTTAAATCTCTGTTTCATGGCTCTTTTTGGCAAAGTGAAACGCTTTATATCGACTACGGATGCGGGATTTGGGTCTTTTTGGTGATTACCTAGGGGTAGGAGAGAGTGCAATTCAGCCGTCACTGCGATGAAACGTTGACCTTTCGGGTGAAGAAAGTCGCCGCCTCAAGACAGAGTGCAAATCAGCGTGCAAATCGGAGTGCAAATCAAGACAGCGTGCAAATCAACTCTTCGTCGCCTAGAAAACCCATGAACGACAGGTCTTGGCATGCAAATGAACCAACCACCTGTACCAAACGTCTGTGCAACCACGATGTCAATTCTTTCATGGATAAGATAAAATTAACAATAGCAACTGGACAATCCGTGCGGAAATCAAGGACAAGTTAGAGCTCAGATGCCCTTCCAGGGATTCTCCGAAACCTTGAAACCGATTGCAGAAAAGAACGATGGCTTGTTTCTCAGACACAGAGAAAGCCTATGGGCAGGTACTATCTCTCACAAACGGCTCTGTGCTTTGTTAGTTATACGGTTGGCACCAACAGGTACGCGAAAACAATCGATTCCGCTCGGGGAATAATAAGAGAGAGAAATGAAGATGCCCAGTGACGCAAACCGAGCTAGATTAGATAGGCACACTTGGAAAATACAATACTAGAAGAGGCACCAGAATTTTTGGCACATATGAAAAAAAATCAATATATCGTATTTTTTTACCCATTTGCTATATCTAAAAAATTTTATGAGCAGTACACAAATATATTTTCTAATCATATAATTAACCAGCTAATTGCACGGGCTAATGACCTAGAGCCTGGCCACCGAGTCCACGGCGCTGCCTACTGGTGAACCGTCCGGCTACCGAACGATAGAAGTAACATTTTTATTAATATCATATGTATATTAATATTTTTATAAATACGATTTTAAATAGTGCGATGTTACTAAAAACTCGAGGCACCACGATAGAGAACGAAAGACACGTACTAGTACTTTGTGTTTTGTACCCGGTAGGTTAGTCAGGCCCTTCTTGTCGACTTTTCCACCAGTTTTAGCTATAATTTTGTATCATTCGGTACTATTTGTCAAATTTAGCGGTCGCAGTCCAAAATCATCCGCAGTCCGCTGTCGAAAAGACAGCACCATGTAGCATCAGGTGGAGCCTTGGCTCATCAAACTTGAAAGACAGCGCCGTGCTCCGTACCAGAGTAGGTGGATCCCATCAACTCGGCTTGCAAATGGTACTACGGCGTACGCCCAGGTTAAGCCCGGCGATTATACCACCACAAGGATGGCACTGATTGCCGACCGGACTTATCTGTAGCGATGTGAAAAGAAGCCGGCAGCAGCCTCTGGATGATGAGCCTGCAGTGGGAGGGAACGCGGACAAGGACGAAGAGACAGGCCGAGGAAAAGAAAATCGAGCAGCAAAATTACTGGCTGGGCAGCACCCAGCAATTACCGTAGCAACAGGGAGGCGACAATTTGATAGATCAGATTCAAAAGTATATATCAACGAGTTATGCTTCGTATGTACCTAGCATTGCACCCTCTAGTATAAACCGCCTGGTAACTGGATTGCAGAGTCGAACCCAACTTAGAGCGTCATCTGGAAATGGGCCGTGCTTACATGCACGGGCAGCTGACGTCCAAATATGCCTCCAAGGCATGTAGACACAGTAAATAGTCTTATCAAAACATGAACCCATGACAGAGCACATGATTCACGGGCTTGAAATGAACACGCACGAACTGGATAATAGCAAAAGAGAACAAATTTAGGGGACGCTGTGTTAACTTTTGATGATGGCTTTTGATCATATCTTTTAGCTAAAATAAATAGTGATAGCTAAAAAAGTGAATTTTAAAATAAGACGAGGAGTGTAAAAAGTGAGGAAAAATACCTACGTGTGACGGAAACAAGAGGAGTGAGCAGTGGCGGATCCAGCGGGGGGCTCGAGCCCCCCTACCGCTACCGGACCCTTGGAGCCCCTCTAAATTTTTAGCCATGGATGTATAATGTAGAAGGGGCTGAGGTCGAGCTGAAGGTACTTCAGCCCTTCCAATTCTGGATCCGCCACTGGGAGTGAGATAAGTAATATACCCGTGACCCTCTATCTTATCTCCGGAGCGAGATAGTAATAAGAGGAATGGAGAAACCGCTTCACAAAACTAGGTATTCATATTGACTTTTGACTTTTTTAAATGAAAAATCATAAGTAGAAACCAATATGCATAGGCACTTATCTACAAAAGCAGTTTTCTCCATGTGGTAGGTTACTGAGTCACCAAAAAAACGGGAGGCACGCGCACCAAACACATATGATGCACTCTCCCCGTCTCACCGTCGTTACAGCAGAACACCTTTTAGCAGAGTTCGAGTCTGTAGACCAGCCTCCCCAAACCTATCTATCAAGCAATCGAGAACAAAGTTCGGAAGTAAAGCTCAACAAGCTTAGTACAGATATATGTCTAGCAGAATAAGGATTCAGGTTCTAGGCGATATTTCATATATTGTCAGATTGCAGAACTAGCGGAGTGCCCCTCAAAATGTCAAGGCAGCAAGCCTATGAGGTGGTGTCCTAGATCGTCGACGCAATGGCCTGTGAGGAAGACGAACTAGTCAATAGACTAAAAGACACAATCATACATTTTTCACACATAGAAGTGAGCAACATCAACAAAATAATCCGAATTCCACTTATACAATACAAAACTTTAATCAATAATACAAAGGATTAAGATAAAATTTCCACATCTACAACACACATGGACATGGCATCTAGGGAAGGTGAAGCACTGAATCGGCTAAAGTTTAGATTAGGCAATATCGTCGCTTAAAAAATGCTTAACACTAGATATCAACATGGTTTCCCAAATAAGTGTTAGTGGACTGATTACTTAAGCAGATTATCATAATCATGAACCTATAACATAAAGACTTGTGCTCCCACCAAGGTAAACTCCTAGTTTCCACCATCGATTATGAGGGGAGTTGGAAAAAGAAAAGAAAAACTAACAACTCTCATGACTTGCATTTCACTCCACCAGACCAAATGTGATAGCTAGTTCACCAATGCTGAATCTTCTCCAGGAAAGATTATGTAACTTGTGTAATTATGTTCCAGGTTATTAGGTACGAAATAGCTACCAAATAAAAAAACTATGTTACAGATCTTGCATGCAAGAAGTTCAGGACAGGACATTTATAAGGGTAAATATTTTGGACATAACTGCGCTATAGAATGTAGATATATAACACAAAAACAAGACATTATCTGGTAATGACTAATGAGCTTGTGGACCAAATGAAATACCATGTCAACTTAACACACAGTTACCAACCACAGAAAATGCAGAACAAAAGCATGGTTAATAAACGCACCTTGTGCTCATGAGCTTCTGTATAGGACCTCTGTTGAATGCCCAATCAACATAGATAGTCTTTGTTAACAGCTGCGTCCCATTCATTGCTTTGATAGCAGTTTGTGCTTCCTCAAAACTTTCATATTCAACCAATGCATATCCCTGTTGAACAGAAAACCCAGGTGTGGATAGAAATTACAGAGCTTTGTGAGAAACACAAATATATACTTCAAATTGAACTGCAAGCTACTCTTACTGAACAAATAAGTGATAATTCTTATGTCTACCTTTTATCTTTACCATACTCTTCATTTTGAAATGTAGCTGACAAACCTTCCTCCCCCCCCCCCCCTCTTTTGTGTGTGTGTGTTGGTGGGGTGGGGGGGGGGGGGGGGCTAAGCATAACCACAACTGAAGGTCAGTACATAGATACATAGCAGACTACCTTCCAGACATAGTAGTTTACAATCAAACTATTTTATTGGGTCCCATCTCAAGAAAACATATTCATGGCATTCCCCAAACCCCAAGAACTGTATTACAAAGCAAGCAGAAATTCAAAAGAACTTTTTTTCTTAGATGTAAGAATATGCTAGAATCATGCATACACTAACTAATCTTGGATCACTGTAATTTGGGGCAAATTATAAAGGTGTATATTCTTCGCAGCTCAAGCTTTCGCCAGGAGATGGGCACCCATTGGATGCAATGCATTTGGAAATTGAAACTAGTGTGCATGACATTATGAATGCAGCAAATCACCAATGCCAGATAGTCCCAACACCTTTCTTAACCCTGACCATGCAAACGTTCAACACCTTTCTTAACCCTGACCATGCAAACGCTCAGTGATGCCTATATCATTCATGCTCTACAAGCGAGTGCAATGATGTTGTGGTACGGGTTGGTTAGGTACAAGTCCGAGACCGAGGGTAGGGCACTCGTTCTTGAACGGCTGACCATATCACCGCTAAGGCTCTGCGGCTTAGTTGAACAAGAGGGGGGAAAACTAGAAACTTTATTTATTCATTGCTTTATAAGAAAAGATAACAATGCCGTACTTATATAGTGTCAGCCTCCTAACAATCCAAATCTGAGTAGTGCTTCTATACTTTCCTCTCCAACAAGAGTGGCACTAATCTCAAAGCACACGAAGAGGTAAGTAATATATATCCACCATTCAACGTACATTAAAAATTGTACAAATCACTATTGAGGAAAACATAGAAGCACCTCTCAAAAACATAAAATTTCTGGTATGTAAGATTCTATCCCTAACAATAACTTGATAGTTAAGGAATTCCAAAACCTATCTAACCAACTAATATTTAATACTAGGAAACTAATCAAGCTATCTAAACAGATAACACTGCTACGGCACCTGTGAGGTACTGTTCACATGTCGCTACAATACCGCATGGGTATTTGTTCTTGTGTCGCTACAATACCGCATGGGTATTTGTTCTTGCGTCGCTACAATACTACGGGTACTGTTTACACCCTGTTGGTCTTGGGTCTTGGCCCTTAACAAATGATGTGCCACACCATGGTCTGCAAATTAGGCCATACAGTACTAGCAACCAAGTACGGAGCCAGGACTTTGTCATAGGGGGGCGAGAACAGATATGAAATTGTTACTACAATCCTATCATCATAGGAACACTTTGAGCTAAAATAAAGGTTTTCTTACAAAGTAACTCTTTTATATCTCATGGTAATTGGAGCTCAGGCTTTCATAATAGTATAGCAACCAAATACAAATAGTGATCAATTATTATGGGGTTTGGCACATACTTACACTTCACAGTCACCCGACGCCGCAGTTTGTGCATACATACATATTTACATGTGATAGGATCAAGGATCCTTCCTCGGTGCTTGCAGCCGCAGAGGCAGGAGGCGAGGCGAGGACGCGAGCCGATCTCCACGAGCGCGAGGGCGCCGTGAAGACAAAGCGTCGCGAGAGCAGGGGAGGCGAGAAGCAATCGGGAATACCCTTGAAGCCAGGCAAGGTAATTGTCTTGCTTGTTTATTTCTATGGTAGTTTGGAGAGTATATATCCTCCCCTTACAAAGCAAATCTCAATCCTACTCTGTTACGGCTAAGAGAGATAATCCTAATAGATTTATGCCTAGGGTTTCCAAATCCCAATCCTACTCTGTTACGGCTAAGAGAAATAATCCTAATGAGATAGAGTTATGCCTAGGGTTTCCTAATGCCCGGTTTGGGTTCCTCCCTGCGTGCGCCGCCTGCGCGTGTATGGGATGCCGGTCATAACATCTCTCCCCGCCTCCGCAAACAGCTCGTCCTCGAGCTGAACTTCGGGGTAGAGGTCCTTGAAGTCCTGCAACAACTCCCACGTCGCATCCTCGGTAGACAACCCTTGCCACTTAGCGAGGGCGTGCAGTGCGCGGCGCGATTGGGCACGCAAAGACGCGCGCTCGGGATGGCCACCGGCGGCCGCCCCTGCACCGGCGGCAAGGGTGGAGGGGCGGCCGGAGGTTCTCCACGGAATGGTTTGAGCAGTCCTACGTGGAAGACGTCGTGGAGCCGGGCGCCCTCAGGCAGCTGAAGACGATAGGCCACCTGCCCAATGCGTTCCCGCACTTGAAACGGACCTGCGTAGCGTGGACTGAGCTTGCCCCTGGGATGGTGAATCAGTGAGTGCGTCGGACGGTGAAGAAGACGGAGCCACACCCAATCTCCCACCGCGAACACCAACTCCCGGTGATGGTCGTCGTAGTGGCGCTTGGCATACTGCTGGGCCTGGAGGAGGTGCTCGCGAACTTCGGTCAAGAAGGCGTCGCGGTCCTGTAGGAGGGTATCCACCGCCTCCGTCTGAGCAGCTCCTGCGATGTGCGGGAGCAGCGGCTGTGGTGGCCGTCCGTAGACGACTTGGAATGGCGTGGCGTGGAGAGCCGTATGGAACGATGTGTTGTAGCAGTACTCCGCCCATGGAAGCCAGTCGACCCAGGCACGTGGGCGGTCCCCGGTGGCACAACGGAGGTACATGGCGATCACCTTGTTGGCGACCGGATGGCCATCCGTCGAGGTGGAACGCCGTGCTCATGCGGGCGACACCGCCATCTTGAAGAGGTCGCGCCACATGTGGTGGTGAAACCGGATCACGCCGGCGGCGGCGATCGAGGTGGGAAGCCGTGTAGTCGAACGATGCCCTCGAAGAAAGCGCGTCGCGATCGGCGTTACCGATCTGGTGGCGAGGCGATGAAGTGCGTGCTTGGAGAAGCGGTCGGCGGCGGTAAGAATAGCGGACTTCCGTGGACCTTGGGAAGACCCTCGATGAAGTCCATCGAGATGTCCGCCCACACCTAGGATGGTACGTCGAGCGGCTGCAAGAGGCCTGCCGGCTGTAGGGTCGGTGTTTTGTTGCGTTGGCAGGTGATGCATGTGCGAACGTGATCCTGGGCGAGCACCGTCGCCGGTATATAGAAGTCCGTGCGCAGGCGCTGAAGTGTCTTCTGGATTCCCTCGTGGCCGACTGTATGAGCCAGCGCAATCACCTGCTGGCGCAAGTCGTTGTGCGCCGGAATGAATAGACGCTTGCCGTGGATCAGGAAGCCGTCATTGGCGCGCCATGGGGACCGAGAGCCGTCCGGCGGTGTTGGTGGAGTCGGCCCGCCTCGTCGTCGCCACGTGGCGGCGCGGATCTCGTCGAGAAAGCGAAGCGAGGGCCGAGAGGCGCACCGCGGCCGAGTCGGCGGTGGTGTCGATGTCGCGGCGCGAGTCGTCGGCCGCCGCGTTGAGGCGCCGGGCGGTACTCGACCGCGGTCGAACCCAAACAGCTTGCCGATCCACGTCTTTGGGAATGGTGGAGAGTCGTTGATCCAGCAAGAACTTGGTGTAGTGGTCGGTGCGAAAGCGGCGCCCGAGTACGCCGCCCGATGCCGCGGCTGGACAAGGCCAATGAGCTCGCGTTCGTAGGCGCCCGACTTGTGGTGGCGCGGCGAACGCCGCCGAAGAAGGCGAGGCCCCGCCACGGTGTAAACGGCGCCGAACCCGTGCGGCGTCGCGATCGGCAACGAATTCTTTGTCGAAATCCGGCATTTGCGATGCGGTCCGGCGAGAGCGCGTTTGAGTGCCACGAAAGCCTCGCGGCCTCCGGCGTCCATGCGAAAACTTCCTTGCGCGATGAGGCTTGCCGATGGCGCTGCGATGGTCCCGAAGTCCGGATGAACTTTCGTAGTAGCCACCAACCCCGAAACCGCGCACGCCCGGGAACGGGGGCGGCCAGGCGAGGCGGCGACCACCTTGTCGTTGTCCATGGCGACACCGTCGGCGGAGATGACATGGCCGAGGTAGGCGGCCGACGGCGCCGGAAGAACACCGACCTCTTGGTCGAGGCCGTGGCGCGCAGGCGTCGAAGCGAGGCGGACGTCTTTGCAGTGCTCGGACCGGGGCGAGTCGTAGATCGAGATATCGTCGAAAAGACGAGCACGAACTCGCGGAGGAAGGGCGGAGGACATCGTTCATGAGTGCACGAAATGTCATTTGGCGCGTTGGAGAGGCGAAAGGCATGACGAGGAACTCGAAGTGCCCATGATGGGTGCGAACGCCGTCTTCTCGATGTCCTCCGGACGCATTCGGACTGATGATAGCCGGACCGCAAATCGGCAGTGAAGAACTTGGCGCCGTGGAGTTCATCCGAAGCTCGTCGACCACCGGATCGGAAATTTGTCCTGGACGCGTCTTGTCGTTCGAGGCCACGTAGTCGTCGCAAACGCCATGAAGCCGCCGGCCTTCGACGACGGAAGACGAGCGCCAGCGAGCGTTTGGCGTATTATGCCTTGCTCCGGCATGACGGCGCATTGGCGCTCCAGCTCGTCCTTCTCGAGCTGAGGGTAGCGGTAGGGACGGACGGCCACCGGCGCCGTGCCGGGCAGTAAGTGGATACGGTGGTCGTGAGGCGGCGCGCGGCGGCCACCGGGCACGTCGGCGCCTCATACTGCTGGAGTAGACGGTTGAGCAGGGGCTGTTGTGGCGAGCCCTCGACGGCGTGAAGCATCGGCTGTCGCCTGTCGTTGCGAGGTGAGCCCACGCCCTTCCAGAGGACGCGGTGGTCACCCCGGTGGAAGGCCATGCAGAGGTCGTCGAAGTCCCATAGGATGGGGCCCAGTGTCCGAAGGTAGTCCACGCCGAGAATGAGGTCAAAACCACCCAATTCGATGTCAAGGCAGTCGATGGAAAATTCCTCCTGGCCGATGCGCATGGCCACGTTGTGCGCCCGGCCCTGGCATGCGACGCGATCCCCGTTGGCCACCGTGACCCGTATGGAGCTGTCGGATGTCACTAGGCCAATGCGGCGCATCACGTCGGCGTTGATGAAGTTGTGGGTGGGCCGTCCCCGAGAGGCGAGGAGCCGGTGACCGTGAATGTAGGCGTGGAGGTGGAATGTCTCCTTGGTGCGGATGCCGGCGATGGCGTGGAGGGAGACGACTGGGTCGTCTAGCAGCGCCTCCTCCGTGACCACCTCGGCGCCTTCGTCGGCCACCATCTCGTCGTTGAGATAGTCGGTGACCTCGAGGTAAAGCGATCGGCGCGGTGACCTCGCACGTGCGGCTCGTCCACGATTGTAGCAGACCCTTGCGACGTCGCTCGGTCATCTCGGTCGGCGTCAAGCGGCGGAACGGCCGTGGAGGTGTGGAGGCTCCCGGAGTTCGACGTCGATGCGGATGTGCTCCGGAAGACCCCCCACGAAGAGTTCCGCCTTTTGAGCGGGTTGGAGATGCGGCGTATGGCACACCAGTGCGTTGAAGCGCTCCTGGTAGTCCTGGACGGTGCCGTGAAAAGGTAGACGAGCAAGTTCGGCGAGGCGATTGCTGCGATTCGCCCGACGGCCCGATGGCACAAGTACTTGAACCGCTCCCAAGACGGCATACCTTCATCCTGCTCCATGGCGTAGTACCAAGTTTGGGCAGCACCCCTAAGATGGTATGACGCGAGCCAGACTCGATCTGCGTCGATTGTCGCGGCCACGGAAAAAGCGCTCGCAATGATTGAGCCGGTTCGAGGATCTTCCTTGCCGTCATAGGAGGAGAATTCGAGTTTGCTGAAACGAGGTATGCCGACCCCGGGAAGCGCGCCGGTGGTAGATGGTGCCGGGGTAGCGAAGTGCGGAACCGGCGGCCCTGACGGCGCCCCCATGGAAGGCAGCGGGGAGGGCGATCGGGGAAAATTTATCTTGTGGATGGGAAGCGGCGCGGATGGTGCGATGGAGGATGGCGCGGCGTACAGGGGCATGGTGGAGGTGGTAGCGCGCGGGCGGCAGCTGAAAAGCGGCATCATGCGTCGCGGGCATCTCGGCGGAGAAGCCCAGGGTATGGCGCCGGCGAGAAGGACGCTGCTGGTTCTCGAGACGCCAGCGGTGGAGAAGTTGGCCATTCTTTGGCGATGTCGCCCGGGGCCTTCGCGATCGCGTCGGTGGCGATCGGCGGCGGCGGCGGCGCCGCTTCTCCTTGTCGTCGTCACCGGCATCTCGATACAGTTGATAGGATCAAGGATCCTTCCTCGGTGCGCAGCTGCGACGGCGAGAGGCGAGGACGCGAGCCAGTCTCCACGAGGGCGCAGGGGCGCCGTGAAGACAGGCGATGCGCGAGAGCAGGGGAGGCGAGAAGCAATCGGGAATACCCTTGAAGCCAGGCAAGGTAGTTGTCTTGCTTGTTTATTTCTATGGTAGTTTGGAGAGTATATATCCTCCCCTTACAAAGCAAATCTCAATCCTACTCTGTTACGGCTAAGAGAGATAATCCTAATAGATTTATGCCTAGGGTTTCCAAATCCCAATCCTACTCTGTTACGGCTAAGAGAAATAATCCTAATGAGATAGAGTTATGCCTAGGGTTTCCTAATGCCCGGTTTGGGTTCCTCCCTGCGTGCGCCGCCTGCGCGTGTATGGGATGCCGGTCATAACAACATGTCACCAAGTCGATCGATGGCAAGACAAAAACTAGATATGTTATCATGCCCTAAACGTATAGAGAGATGGAACATTGTGCACTTTTCGAGAAAAATCATGGAAACATTGTGCACTTGTGATGTTATGCAGTACAAATTAGACGTGATGGCAACTTGAAATGTTTGGTAAAAATTAAATAAAATCTGGGTATGGGCTCATGAATCATGAATTAACTCGTGCTTTTTAGCTTCACACAAACTACTACTTAGGGGCTAATGCCAATCATGTTCTAATATGGCATCCTAGTTGCAGCTTTACATGAATCATGGGGGGGGGGGGGCAGCCCCATTATAACAAAAGATCTGATTAATTCTATCAAGTAGAAGATTGAGTAAATAACTCCTGTAGATCAATTACCAAATGTGTAATCCAATTTTAGCATGCTAAAACCAAGTTGAAGTAAACCACCTAAATAATAAGCGAAACAAGAAGAATGTCAATCCTGACAAGTTAACCAAGTCTATACTGAATAAAGACACTGACCAGTTATGCAACTCAAGGTACACCATTTCATATTAATATCCGTAAAGTAAAAGGTTGTTGCTAAATAGCTTAACTTGTAATAATGTTCTGTTAAAGGTCCCACAAGAAATGTTTTCTGGTAATCAAAAGGTTCGACAATATGATCCTAAGACAAGATATACAAATACACAAATAGCTAGATCACTTCGTGCACAAAAAATTACCATTTCAATTGGACCTTTTACACCCAAAAAGCATAGCAACAGGCAATAATCTCAATCTAACAAGAATGCAGATGTTAAACAAAACACAACTTCAGTGAAAAAATGTAATACCACTAAATTGCAAAAGAGAGAATTAAGGAAAGAAAGGGCGGTTTTTGCCGTCAGACCCATTGGCTTTTAGAATGCCGAATAAGTGACGCTCGCAGAGGTTCCCATGCCACCCAGGAACGGTCGGCACCGTCTAGAAAGCCGCATAAAAGTAGCGCTCTCAGAGGTTCCCAGACCGTCCAGGGGCGGGCGGCGCCGTTTCGCGTATTGGGTTTTCGTCATTCGGCAGGAAATTCTATTCTTACCTCTTACCGATTTACCTGTCGCAGTAGAAGAGCGCCAAATAGTATAAGGCTGCCATTGGACCAAAAAGCCCATAGTGCCATAACCAGCCAAAGCAAAAAAGGAAAGGGCAAAAGCGCCATTTCACAGTGAGAGTGATAGCCATGCCTCTTAAGTAGACAAGACAACACACAGCCACTTTACCTGCTCCACTTTTCTGTCACAGCCACAAAAAGCCGAGCAACCTCATTTCACTTCCCTAGCCGAGAGAAAGTGGGAAAGCAGAGAGAGCAAAGAGGAGAAGGGCAAGAAGGAGAAGGGCTAGGAGAAGAGTTCCCAACGAAGCTCAGACGACGCCGTCGACAGCATCCAGAGGAGACCATCCACCACCACCGAGAACCCGGCCTTCATCAACAACCACTTCCGCTTCTAGTCCCGCAAATCAAGTAGGTGGCCATCCCCCATGTTTTTCCAACACGGCCACACTAGCATGCGTAAAGAAGAGAGGGGAGTAGGGCAGAGTGTACCATGGTGAATCTGCGCCGAGGATCGGCACCAGTGGTTGGGGAGCCATGTGGGTAGTGGAAGCCGACGGCGGCATGGGGGGCCAAACCCGCAGTGCAGCTTTGGCCGAGCAACGTGGGAGAAGGTCGGAGGGGGGCATCCAATGGTAGGGCCGGCCGGATCGGGCCCCGGCCGGCTAGCCTAGGAAGAGCCGCCGACGGCGTGCCCCAGCTCCTTGAGCCGGAGCCTCTCCACGCTGCTACCCGCTGAGAGAGAGAAGGGGGGCGTGGAGGAGGAGTGGCCGGCGGTGAGCACGAGACCGGCGAGCCCCTAGCACGGCCGTGCACCGCTGCGCCGCCGGAGCTCTCGGGCGTAGTCGGCGAGAGAGGGGGCGCGCAGAGGCCGTCGGTGGTGGCTGTGGGTGGCGAGCCGAGCTCGACCACGCGCGGCGCACGCCGCCGCATCCCCGAGAAAACCACAGACCGAGCGTCGGGGCAGAGAGGAGAGGGAGGAGATGCGGGAGAAGTAGGGAGGAGGAGGGGTGGCGGCGGCGGGCACAGGGCGGCATGATGAATAAGTCTCATCAGATTGTGGTCTTTGTGGGGTGTGGTAGTTTTTGTTTTTTTCTTGCTTTAGGATAGCATCTGCTTTTAGGACAAACATCTGCTTTTGCTTTAGGACAGACATCGCTTTTAGGACAGCATCGCTTTTAGGACGACATCGCTTTAGGACAGCATATTGACCGCTTTAGGACAGCATCTAGGATAGCATCGTAGCATATGCTTGGCTGGTTCTCACCTATAAATTTGTATCCCCAACCCTCAAAGGTTGGCATGGCATTGTGTGAGAAATAAACAAGAAAATTGCCCCATCTCCTAGTGTCATCCTCTCCATGAGAGTAAGGATCTTGCTATCACCAAGAGCAAGAGTCCAACGACTAACAAGTGGTATCGAGCCTTAGTGTCTGTAGCCCGAGCATCTCTGCTCATCTCCTTCTCGGCCTCGCAGCGGCCCAACCAAGAGCAAAGGCGGCTCCGGTTGTCCCCGCTCACTCCTCTCCGGAGGCGGCAGCGGCTCGTCGGCGATCCTCTCTCCATGCAATGACCCCCGATGCGCGCCATGTCCGCGAGGCGATCTCGGCCTTCGATCGCCTCGAGCATGCGGCGTCGCGAGACGGCCGAGCTTCGTCGCGAGCAGCAGCGCATGCGCAGCGAGCGCAGACGGCCGCGGCGAAAAAGCGTCAAGGCGCAGCGGCGGTAGGCGGCGGCAGAGGCGGAGAGTGGAAGCGGCGGCGGCAAATGCAATGCGCGTCGCGGCGGCAGAAGAGAGGTCAAGGGCTGCTGGCGGAAGCAGCAGCTCGGCTCTGATGATAGCGCCGACGCGACCCTCGGCGCTGGAGAGGAGGCGCGCAAGGGCGAAGCGGCGCAATGGGCAGCCGCGACGCCACGAGCGCGGCGGCGGCCGAGCAGTGCGCGACGCGCCGGCGGCGCTCTGAAGGCGCGCGGCGGCGGTGGCGCTCTGGAGGAGGCACGACGGCGGCAGCGTCTGGTCGGCGGAGCGCGGCCCTCACGAGTAACGCGCTCTCTCCGGTTCTCGTACCGTGGTCACCACGAGTACCGGTGTCGTCGAGGGCGTCGGCCCGACGGCGGTGGCCTACCTCGCCAAGACCAACTCGTCGAGTGGGCCGCGGTGATGAGGTGAAGCTCAGTGCGGCATATGTGGGATGCATCCGAGTGCGGCGACGTCGACTACGACCGGGATCGGCGGTGATGAATAAGTCTCTCGTGGTCTTTGTTGTGGTAGTTTTGTTGGCTTTAGGATAGCATCTCGCTTTTAGGACAAGATCTGTTTTGCTTTAGGACAAGATTCGCTTTAGGACAGCATGCTTTAGGACAGCATTCGCTTAGGACAACATCCGCTTTAGGACAGCATATTGACCGCTTTAGGACAGCATCTAGGATAGCATCGTAGCATATGCTTACCGGTTCTCACTTAAATTTGTATCCCCAACCCTCAAAGTTGGTATGGCATTGTGTGAGAAATAAACAAGAAAACTTGCCCCATCTCCTAGTGTCATCCTCTCCATGAGAGTAAGGATCTTGCTATCACCAAGAGCAAGAGTCCACGACTAACAAGTGGTATCGAGCCTTAGTATCCTGTGAGCACGAGCATCTCCCGCTCATCTCCTTCTCCGCCTTAGGAGCAGCAGCTCCGCTGTCCCCGCCACTTCCGAGACGGCGCACTCGTCGGGCGCCTCTCTCCACGCAACAGCCCCGTAGCGCCATGTCCGCAGGCGATCTCGGCCTTCGGCCTCGAGCATGCGGCGTCGCAGACGGCCGAGCTAGCGATCGGTAGCAGCGAGCGGAGGTGGAAGGCTGCAGATGCAGCGCGGCGCGCAGCAGCAGAGGTCAAGGCTCTGCGCGGCGCAGCAGCAGCTCCGGCTCTGTTGATGGCGGCGCCGACGCGACCCTCCCTGGAGAGGGAGGCGGCGCAGGGCGAAGCGGCGCATCGGGTAGCCGCGACGCGCCAGCGGCTGGGCGCGACGCGCGCGGCGCTCGCTCTGAGGCGACACGCGGCGGTGCTCGAAGGAGGCGACACGGCGGTGGTGCTCTGGAGGAGGCATGCACGGCGCGGCGTAGACGGTCGACGAGCGCGGCCCTCAAAACGCGCTTTCTCTCTGCGTTCGGCACCGTGGTCACCACGAGTACCAGCCGCCGCCGAGGACGCCGGCTCGGCGGCGGGTGGCCTACCTCACCAAGACCAACTACGCCGAGTGGGCTGCGGTGATGAGGGTAAAGCCCAGTGCGGCATGGGATGCAGACGGCGACGTCGACCACGAAGGATCGACGGCGCTGGATGCTCTCATCGCCGCAGCCCCCCGAGATGCGATTCGCTTACCAACAAGCGGATCGCCAAAGAGGCTTGGGACGCCATCGCAAAGACGCATCGGCAGCGACCGCGCCCGCAAGTCTACACCGCAGCACTACGCGACGGAGGGAGCACACGCCTTCGCCGGTGAGGACATTGATGACTTTGCTCTCCGCCTCAACACTCGCAGAAGTTGGTGCGATTCGGTGACGACACCTACGGGCGAGGAGAGAGTCGTGGAGAAGCTCTTCCATTGCGCCCCCGAAGTACAAGCGGATGGCTCGCTCGATCGGGTCTCTGCTGGACCTTTCCACAATGACCATCGAGGAGGCGCGGTCGCCTCAAGGTCGCCGACATCGATGAGCCACGAGTCTCTCGGACCCGTCACCATTGGCGGAAGCTCCTCCTCACTCGGGCGCGGTGGTGCGGCCAAGGTGACAAGAAGAAGGGGAGCCTTCTTCCACGACAGCGCCGCAAGAGTGGCAAGCGCGCAAGCCGCGCAAGGCGCCAGTGGCGGCTTTGGCAAGCAAGCAAAGCGCAAGACGAGGCGACTCTTGCCACAATCGCGGCAAGCTTGGTCATTGGGCCAAGGAGTGTCGGCGGCCACGACGCGGCCAGGCCACGTCGCGCAGCGGAGGAGGAAGCGGCGGTCTGTTCATTGCTCATGCGAGCATCGAACTACCTCCACCGCGCCGGCGCGGTGGCTCTCCTCCACCTTGACGAGCCAAAAGCACACGCCCTCCTCGGCGGCGATTCCGCAATGACAAGACCGACGGTGGTGCCTCGACACGCGCCACCCACCACATGATCGGCGGCGGAGTTCTTCTCGAGCTCGACCAGCGCGTCGAGGCACCGTCAAGTTCGCGACGCCTCGCCGTGGAGATCAAGGGCGTCGGCTCTGCCGTCTTCGCCGCCAAGATCGGCGAGCACACCGCCGCGCGGCGTCTACTACATCCCGATCTGCGAACTCCATCATCGGCTTGGGACGGTGGATGAGAACGGCTCGCGATGTCGAGATCGAGCACGAGTGCCGCGGATTTGGGATCTTCGACGCCGCCTCCTTGCCAAGGTAACCAGAGGCGCAAATCGCCTCTACACTCTTCACGCAGGTGGCACAACCCTCTGTCTCGCACTCGTCGGGACGACGAGGCGTGGCGCGGGCACGCAGCGCTGGGCACCTTCGCCCGAGGCCACAGGCGGCTCGGTGCCACGAAATGGTGCGAGGCTGCCGTGCCTTGACCATGTGGAGCAGCTCTGCGGCGTCTGCGTGTTGACGGCGCAGGCGACTCCTTTCCCAAAGCGGCGAGTTTCCGAGCCAAGGAGAGGCTCGAGCTCGTGCACGGGACTTGTGTGGCGGTGACACCGCCACACCGGGAGGACGACGCTACTTTCCCGCCGCTCGTCGGCGACCTCTCCCGCTACATGTGGGTGATGGTCCTCGGCACAAGGGAGAAGCCGCGGACGCCATCAGCGCGACGCAGCCGCGCTGCTGCGAGGCGGAGCGCGCCGCAAGTCGCTGCGGTCTCGCGCACTGGACACGGCGCGATTCACGGCGGCCGACCGCGTCGTCATTGCAATGATGAGGGCATTCGGCGCCACTACTCCGCGCCCGCATGCCCGCAGCAGCAGCGTCGTCTGCCGAGCGCAACAGGCGGTTGTGGGGATGGCTCGGCCCTCCTCGCGAGGGATGCCGCCTGTCTTCGGGAGAAGCGGTGGTGACGGCCGTCTACATCCTCAACCGCCGCCACCAAGGCGCTCGACGGCAGGACGCCGCAGACGAGGCTTGGCATGGGCGCAAGCCGCGGTCTCCACTTGCGGGTCTTGGCTCCCTCGCGTTCGCCAAGGAGCTTGGCCACATCGGCAAGCTCGACGGCGTGAGCACTCGGGAGTGTTCATCGGCCACGCGGAGGCTCGAGGCCTACCGCATCTCGACCACGACACCGGTAGCGTCGCATCTCGCGTGACGCCGTGTTCGGCGAGGCCGGCCGTGGGACAAGGCGGTGGGCGGCGGTTCGCCTCGACTCGTGGACTTTGTTGTGGACTACGCCCACTTCGAGAGCGGGAGCTAGCGGCTGCGTCTTCACCGAAGCTCGTCCACCTCGACACCTTGCTCGCCATCGGCTCCGCGAGTGCTCCACCACTTTCGCACCGCCACGCCCCCCCACTCTGCCGGCGGCCACATCACCGGAATCGGCCCCAACGCCCGGTCCACAACGAGCAGCGCGCGGTGGAGTTCGCTTCTCCACATCTCACGGCGAGGATCGCGTCGACGCTACCACGACGGCGAGACTACTGCGCTACGCTATCACCGTGGGCGACCTCCTCGGCGAAAGCGATCGGTCCTCAGGATCGGCGCAGCGCGACGAGGCGGGCGCAGCGCACGGCATGCGACGACGGCGAGCCCCGCGCTTCACGAGGCGGAGGGAGACGCGGCGTGGCGTGTCGCGATGAAGCAGAGATGGACGCCGCCGAGCGGAACGGACGTGGAGTGGCGGATCTTCCTGCCGGCCACCGCGCGATCACCCTTAAGTGGGTGTTCGCTGGCGGGATGAAGCCGGCGCCATCGTCAAGCACAAGGCTCGCAGGCACGAGGCTTCGTGCGGCGGGAGGGGTCGACTTCGATGACGCCGCACCCGCCGCACGGATGGAGTCTCGTGCGACTTCTCCTCGCACTTGCGCCCGGGAGGATTGGCGCGCCCATCACATGGACGTCAAGTCCGCCTTCCTCAACGGGCGATTTGAAGGAGGAGGTCTCGCCCGCCAACCGCCGGATTCGTCATCCCGGCAGGAGGGCAGGTTCTCCGCTGCGCAAGGCCCTCACGGCTATGCGGCGGGCACCACGAGCTGGAATGCTAGGCTGGACTCCACCCTCAAGCAAATGGGGTTCCAGCAGAGCGCACACGAGGTCGCGGTTCACCGGCGGGGCAAAGGCGCAACGCCTGGCGGTGGGCCTACGGCGACGACTGGTGATCACCGGCTCCAGGAGGCCGAGGTCGAGGCGTTCAAGGCGAGATGAAGACCGCCTTCCGGATGAGCGACTTGGGCTCCTCTCCTTCTACTCGGGATCGAGGTCCACCGGGACAGCTCCGTATCTCCCTTCGTCGGACCGCCACGCCAAGCGCACCGCCGTCGGTGGGCGGGCTCACCGATCGCAACCCACCCACACTCCAATGGAGGAAAGGCGGCCGGCCGCGGCAAAGACGGCGGGAGGAGGTGGGCGACGCGAGACGGCGCATCGTGGGCGACCTTCGCTACCTCGCCCACACGCGCCCGATTTGGCGTTCGCGTCGGCTACGTCGGTCGGTTCATGCGGCGACCGACGACGAGCATCGGCGGCCGTGAAGAGGATCCTCCGCTACGTTGCGGGCACCTCCGACTACGGCTTGCACTACCCGAGGTGTCCGCCGCGCGCACTTCATCGAATGCGACAGCGACCACGCAGCGACATCGACACGGCAAGAGCACAAGCGGGATTCTCTTCTTCCTCGGCAAGTGCCTCGTTAGTGGCGATCGATCAAGCGGCGGTGGTGGCCTGCTCACCGTGGAGGCCGAGTACATAGCGGCTTCCACCGCTCGACTCGAGCCCTCGGCTCGCCGATCGCTGGTGATCTCCTCGGCGGGGACATCAAGCGGTGGAGCTCGAGGTGGGCGAGAAGTCCGCTCTAGCCCCGCAAAGAACCCCGTTTTTCATGAACGGAGCAAGCACATCCGGGTGAAGTATCATTTCATGAGGTCGCTGGATGAAGGAAGCATCAAGGCAAGCTACATCAACACCACTGATCGCTTGCGGATCGCTCACCAAGCCTCTTGGAAGGATCAAGTTCCTTGAGCTCTGCTCCAAGATCGTGATGGTTCAACCTCCCACAAGACGACGCACAAGACTTAGGGGAGAATGATGAATAAGTCTCTGCATCTTGTGGTCTTTGTGGGGCTGTGGTAGTTTTTGTTTTTTTGCTTTAGGATAGCATCTGCTTTTAGGACAAGATCTGTTTTGCTTTAGGACAGCAGATTCTTTTAGGACAAAGATTCGCTTTAGGACAGACATTCGCTTTTAGGACAGCATCGCTTTAGGACAGCATATTGACCGCTTTAGGACAGCATCTAGGATAGCATCGTAGCATATGCTTGGCTGGTTCTCACCTATAAATTTGTATCCCCAACCCTCGAGTTGGTATGGCATTGTGTGAGAAATAAACAAGAAAACTTGCCCCATCTCCTAGTGTCATCCTCTCCATGAGAGTAAGGATCTTGCTATCACCAAGAGCAAGAGTCCAATGACTATATGACGGCGCTGGATGCTCTCATCGCCGCAGATCCGCCCGAGATGCGCTTCGCTACCAACAAGCGGATCGCCAAAGAGGCTTGGGACGCCATCGCCGCAAAGACGATCGGCAATGCACCGCGCCCGCAAGTCTACATTGCGGGCACTACGCACGGAGTGGGAGAACGGCCTTCAAGCCGGTGAAGGCGTTGATGACTTTGCTCTCGTCTCAACACTCTGTTGCGAAGTTGGTGCAGTTTGGTGACGACACCTACGGCGAGAGAGGCGTGGAGAAGCTCTTCCGCTGCGCCCCCGAGAAGTACAAGCGGATGGCTCGCTCGATCGGTCTCTGCTGACCTTTCCACGATGACCATCGAGGAGGCGCGGTCGCCTCAAGGTCGCCGACATCGATGAGCCACGAGCCTCTCGGACCCGTCACCATTGGCGGGAAGCTCCTCACTCGGGAGCGGTGGGCGCCGGCCAAGGTGACAAGAAGAAGGAGCCTTCTTCCACGATGACGGCCGCAAGAGTGGCAAGCGGCAAGCCGCGCAAAGCGCCAGCGCGTCTTTGGCAAGCAAAGCGGCAAGACGAGGCGACTCTTGCCACAATCGCGGCAAGCTTGGTCATTGGGCCAAGGAGTGTCGATACCACGACGCGCCAGCCCACGTCGCGCAAGCGGAGGAGGAGGAGCAGCCGGTCTGTTCATTGCTCATGCGAGCATCGAACTACCTCCGGCCGCACCGCCGCATGGCTCTCTCCACCTTGACGAGCCAAAGCACACGCCTCCGGCGGCGATTCCGGCAATGACAAGACCGACGGGTGGTGCTCGACACCGCGCCACCCACCACATGACCGGCGGCGGGAGTTCTTCTCCGAGCTCGACTCAGCGTTCGAGGCACCGCTGTTCGGCGACGCCCGCCGTGGAGATCAAGGCGTCGGCTCGCTCGTCTTCGCCGCTAAGATCGCGAGCACCGGCCGCTCACCGGCGTCTACTACATCCCCGACTGCGGAACTCCATCATCGGCTTGGGACACTGGATGAGAACGGCTCGCGTGTCGAGATCGAGCACGGTGCTGCGGATTTGGGATCTTCGACGCCGCCTCCTTGCCAAGGTAACGAGGCGCAAATCGACTCTACACTCTTCACGTGCAGTGGCACAACCCTCTGTCTCGCACTCGTCCGGACGACGAGGCGTGGCGAGCGGCACGAGCGCTTTGGGCACCTTCACTCGAGGCCCCGGCGGCTCGGCCACACGGAAATGGTGCGAGGCCGCCATGCCTTGACCATGTGGAGCAGCTCTGCGACGTCGTGTGTTGACGAAGAAGAGGCGACTCCCTTTCCCCAAAGAGGCGAGTTTCAGGAGCCAAGGAGAGGCTCGAGCTCGTGCACGGACTTGTGTGGCCCAGTGACACCGCCACACCGGAGGACGACGCTATTTCTGCCGCTCGTCGACGACCTCTCCGCTACATGTGGTGATGGTCCTCGGCAGCAAGGGAGAGGTCGCGACGCCATCAGCGCACACAGTGCTGCGGAGGCGGAGCGCGGCCGCAGGCTGCGCGTCTTTCGCGCCTGGACAACGGCGAATTCACGGCGGCTGAACCGCGTCGCATGCGGCGATGAGGGCATTCAGCGCCACTACTCCGCGCCGCATGCCGCGCAGCAGAACGGCGTCGTCGAGCAGCGCAACGAGACGGTTGTGGGGATGGCTCGGGCCCTCCTCGCGAGAGGATGCCGTGTGTCTTCGGGAGAGGCGGTGGTGATCGCCGTCTACATCCTCAACCGCCGCTTACCAAGGCGCTCGACGGCGGGACGCCGCACGAGGCTGGCATGGGCGCAAGCGGCGGTCTCCCACTTGCGGGTCTTGGCTCCCACGTTCGCCAAGGAGCTTGGCCACATCGGCAAGCTCGACGACGTGAGCACTCGGAGTGTTCGCCGGCTACGCGGAGGGCTCGAGGCCTACCGCATCCTCGACCTGTCACCACGCAAGGCCCGCATCTCGCGTGACGCCGTGTTCGACGGCGGCGAGGCCGACGTGGGACAAGGCGGTGGGCGATGGTTCGCCTCGACTCGTGGACTTTGTTGTCGACTACGCCCACCGAGAGAGCGGGAGCTAGCGGCTCGTCTTCACCGAGCTCGTCCACTCGACACCTTGCTCGCCACCGGCTCCGCGAGTGCTCCACCACCTTCGCACCGCCACGCCCACCCTTCACCACCGGCCACCACTCTCCGCACCGCGGCCACACCACCGGAATCGCCCCAACAACCGGCCCACGATGAGGAGCGCATGGTGGAGTTCGCTACTCCATTGCCCCACGACGAGGACGCGTCGACGCCTACCACGACGGCGAGCCTTCGCGCTTATCGTACCATGGACAACATCCTCGGCGAGCTACCCGCCCTGGATGGCGCAGCGATCGCGAGGCGGAGCTGCACTTGGCATGCGACGGCGGCGAGCCCGCCTTCGCCGAGGCGAGGAGACGCGGCGTGGCGTGTCGCGATGAAGCGAGAGATGGACGCCGTCGAGCGTAAGCCGACGTGGAGCTAGCGGATCTTCTGCCGGTCACCGCGCGATCACCCTTAAGTGGGTGTTCAAGCTGAGCGGGATGAAGCCGGCGCCATCGTCAAGCACAAGGCTCGCTTGGTGGCACGAGGCTTCGTGCGGCGGAGGGGTCGACCGATGGCGCGCCGCACCCGTCGCACGGATGGAGTCCGCGGCGACTCCTCTGCGCTAGCTGCCCGGAAAGGCGGCGTGTTCATCACATGGATGTCAAGTCGGCATTTCTTAACGGCGACTTGAAGGAGGAGGTCTACGCATCACCACGGGATTTGCGATCCCGGCAAGGAGGGCAGGTGCTCCGCTGCGCAAGGCCCTCTATGGCTTGCGACAGCACCGAGGGCGTGGAACGCTAAGTGGACTCCACCTCAAGCAAATGGGGTTCCAGCAGAGCGCACACGAGGCTGCGCTCTCACGGCGGGGCAAAGGCGCAACGCTGGCTGGTGGGTGTCTACGCCGACGACTTGGTGATCATCGGCACCAAGGATGCGAGGTGGCGGCATTCAAGGAAGAGATGAAGGCCACCTTCCGGATGAGTGACCCGGGTCTCTCCTTCTACTTAGGGATCGAGGTGCACCGGGATGATTAGGGATCACGCCGACTGCACCGCCACGCCAAGCGCGTCGTTGAGCTAGCCGGGCTCACCGGCGCAACCCGGCTCTCACTCCAATGGAGGAGAGGCGAAGGTCGAGCCGCGACAAGACGACGGAGGTGGGACGCCACGCAGATCGGCGTCTTGTGGGAGCCTTCGCTACCTCGCCCACACACGACCGGACTTGGCATTCTCCGTCGGCTACGTTAGTCGGTTCATGCAACGACCGACGACGGAGCATCAGCAGGCTGTGAAGAGGATCATCCGCTACGTTGCGGGGACTCTTGACCACGGCCTCCATTACCCGAGGTGTCCCGGCGCGGCACACTTCGTCGGGTACAGCGACAGCGACCACGCGGGCGACATCGACACCAGCAAGAGCACAAGCGGGATTCTCTTCTTCCTCGGCAAGTGTCTCGTTCATCGCAATCGATCAAGCGGCGGTGGTGGCTCTGTCGGTGTGAGGCCGAGTGCATAGCGGCTTCCACCGCTCGACTCGAGCACTCGCTCGCCGATCGCTGGTGATCTCTCGGCAGGACACAGGCGGTGGAGCTCGAGGTGGGACAAACAAGTCCGCTCTAGCCTCGCAAAGAACCCCGTTTTTCATGAACGGAGCAAGCACATCCGGGTGAAGTATCATTTCATCCGAGGCTGCTTGGATGAAGGAAGCATCAAGGCAAGCTACATCAACACCACGGATCAGCTTGCGGATCTGCTCACCAAGCCTCTTGGAAGGATCAAGTTCCTTGAGCTCGCTCCAAGATCGGGATGGTTCAACCCTCCCACAAGACGCACGCACAAGACTTAGGGGAGAATGATGAATAAGTCTCTCATCTGTGGTCTTTGTGGGGCTGTGGTAGTTTTTGTTTTTTTATCGCTTTAGGATAGCATCGCTTAGGACAAGATTCGCTTTTGCTTTAGGACAAGATTCGCTTAGGACAGCATCTGCTTTTAGGACAAAGATCCGCTTTAGGACAGCATATTGACCGCTTTAGGACAGCATCTAGGATAGCATCGTAGCATATGCTTGGCTGGTTCTCACCTATAAATTTGTATCCCCAACCCTCAAAGTTGGCATGGCATTGTGTGAGAAATAAACAAGAAAATTGCCCCATCTCCTAGTGTCATCCTCTCCATGAGAGTAAGGATCTTGCTATCACCAAGAGCAAGAGTCCAACGACTAACACGGCAGGCCCTGAGTTTGGCCGTGCGTCGCCGCGCCACCTGGGGGAAGAGCTCGGGCGCCATCGAAGAGAGAGAGTGAGGAATGGGAAGGGGCTAAGGCCATTCGGCCGAAAGAAATAAGAAGAGGAGAGAGAGGGTCGGGTGGGGAAGGAAGAGAAAAAGGGGCCGGCCGGGTAAGAACAGAAAAGAGAGAAGGAAAAAAAAGAAAGAGAAGAAAAGAAAAGGAAAGAAAAGAGGAGAAAAAGAAAAGAAAAAAGGGAAATGGGGGGTTTTTGGTGCCTGCGCGACAGGTCCCTGAAACCTGTGCGTTTTTACGCCAAATTCGGGATATACGTGTAGTATCGTCGTCGTCTATTTAATCTCTGGTTTCGTTATGATGTGTTAAGTCGGATTAATTGCTTGTCCAGGTGGAGGTCCTGAGTCGACGCCGTCTGCACGTCGTTCCGCTCCGCTTGGTTAACAGGCAAGTGCATGGTAGAGCGGTAGACCAGAGTTTACGAATATGCATGTTTACATGATGTGATAATGTTTATGTGGAAATACGATGATTACATGATATGATGTTTATTTATGGATGACAATGGGCATATGCATTTGCATTATGTGCACTCAAGAGTGAGGGCGGTGAGAAAGTCCCAAGCTACGAGTAAAGCTAGCGGACTAATCCGGAGTGCTCTTGAGTAAGACCTACTTCGGTAGACCTCCACGGGAGTGGAGAGATCCCCGTGCCGATATGGACGGGCCCAAGATTATGAGTGAACATCGACAGGTGTTCACTCGGCAATACCAGTATTTACAATATGATGAGCAAATGTGCACGTAGAACAGGGTTGCATTGCATTGATGATTTGACAATGTGGAACATGAAAATGCATGTGAAGTATGTACGATCAATGTGGAACCTTGAGAATGGTGGTACGAGCATGGCTATGTGTGCAGAGTATGTTGGTTGGATTAAATTGTTTTCATGTTGTGTTAGTATTTATCGTCCTATTATGTATTTGCTGAGTTCTTGGACTCACTCTTGCTTTGTTGTTTATTTCTAGGTGATCGTTGAGGACGCCGTGCCCGGGGCGGGAGTAGCACATGAATAATCTTCACAAACTAACCGCACTCCCCGTACCACCTTTTGTCAGTTTATTTTAATCTCTACTAGTCTGCTAGAGTAAGGGCTAAAAGAAAAAACTATGATGTATCTATTCGCTGCTACTTAAATATATTAATATTGATTTTCTGGCAATTGAAGAAAAGGTAAAAGTTTGCAATGGTGGTAGCATTCCGGGCCCAGAGGATGGGCGGGGTGTTACAAAAAAAAGAAACAATTATGCTTGTAGGAACCTCTTGGCGCCTATTTTGAAAGACTGCCAAACCACACCATGTGAGACATGCAGAAAATTGTGAGAAGAAAGAAGATGGCAAAAATGAATTTACGATAGTATATGCACTAGTGTTAAAATAATGTAGAAGCTCACTTTGTATTCAAGAAATCGCATTTAGCATATCAAGCACTTCATGCTCTAGTGATTATTTTCTGATTGTGCAGACCCATGGGAACCACTTAACTGCCGCACACCACATGGTAGACAAGCTACCATTCACATTGACCCTAAGGCCTAAACAGGACCACTTCAAGAATAGATTTTAGTAGAGACCAGTAAACATAGCTTCATGTCTAACATTATCAGTACAGTGTTTGCTGTTGGTGTGGATTAGCAGTTAGCATTACATTTTTCCGACAAACAAGAAAGAACCTCAGTTATTTAAAGCATCAAAGAGTAAAGCTATCAAAATTACCTTGGCATATCCAGTGCAACGTTCCAGATTGAAATGCAAGTCCTTGACATGACCAAATTCACAGAAAGCATTGTACAGATCATCTTCTTCCGCATCTTCTTTGACTCCTGAGGCAAGTATTATCCATCCTTCAATAGCTACGAATTAACAAAGTTTTCCAATCATACCGTTAGTAAAATGATCAATGAACAATATAGGCATGAGAAGTAGACAATCACTATACCAACAGATAATCAACTATAATAAGTATGACAAATGAAAACAAGTATAGCACAACCACATAGATCTGCATGAATTAGAACCTACCACCACTGGGCAAATAAATCTGCAGTTATTTTGTTATCCATGCTGGTTTACCAAGTATGCAAAAAAAACTAGGATGCGTGTCACCAGGGACCACCTGGAAGAGCTAGCATGCAAATTCCTGAGTGCAGAAAAATGCCAAGCAAGTCATTTTGCACTTTTGCAGTGGCTTTGCAGTGACATAATTGCTTACCTAGTACATTTACATGAATATAACCTGAATACCATGGGCTAGCAGACAAGCAGCACAGTGGAAAACAAAAGAAGCATAGCATCATACTGCATTGGATTAATCGTTACTATCATATTGCATCATCCTACAAAATTTATTCAGAAACACATCCTTGTTCTGTTCTCAATTATGTAGTTTGTTCTTGTGGTGGTGTATTAACCCACAATTCCAAAGGAAACTAACAACCACATTTTCAAGTAGTACAAATAAGTAAAACTGGCAGTCCTTCCAAACAGAATGGTGTCAGACCGCATTATGAGGCACAAGTACAACCGACAACAAGCAAAGGAGATGGAGAGCGAACAAACAAGGGGGGCATTATTCAATACCTCAGACCACCAAATTAGTCTTAATTCGCATTCATAGTGCATTTGCTTACTTGATTGTTCCATTAAAACACTGCAATCATGTATTTGCCAGTTAAAGCATTCTCATGTTTCCCTTTTAACCATAACCACTGTTAGATGCGTTGAAGGATGAACGCATAAAAGTTAGATATATTAATCTCAGCCTAAAGAGCTATATATATAGAGTACATAGAACACACAAGGCTAAACCTTAAAAACTAGAAAATACCGCAAATACCCTTATATCCTTAACACCTCCCTCAAATACAAGACGTATGCAATAGCATCGCATTTGAAAATTGAGAAAATCCAAAATCCGAGTCTTAAAGATGTCGTCGTAGCATGCAGCTTTTGAAAATTGTGTCGAGGCTAGAAGATCTCCATCTAGAATCATGCAACAGCCCATAAAGCATGGTGGCAACCCATAAAGCAGATCGAAGCTTGAGATAGCAATGGCGCGGAAGAAAAGTGTGGCAGCCTTAAAGGCAGCTCAAAGAAGCGGCGGTAATATAACTTCTATGATCTGCAATAGCTCAAAAGGAAGAGCGACAGCTGCGGTCATGCGAAAATGAGAACCACACTTGATTCAAGAGGATAGGATAGACCGTTGCCAGCAAAGCAATCAGCTGACTGACAAAGAAATTTGTGGACTCGCATGGTGGTAACGAACTGAAAGAGGCTATAGACTTAGATGAACGCAACAGATGACTCAAAAGAAAATACTAGCAACAACTTCCATACCCCAACACCAAGGCCAAAACCAGCCCACCTCCCATGCCAGTTACTCCACAATTCCCCCACTCTCGATGTTCCCCATGGGCACCAGCTTATAATATCCACTTTGGTTGGACGGCAAGGGCTAGGCACTTTCAAGGGTTATGCAAAGACAGATGGATTGGAATATATATGCCCCACTATAGTCTAGCGAACTAAAAGAAGCCATTCCCCAATCAAGAAAGTGGGAGGCGGAGAGTATGCGGCGGTGACGCAAGAGCCCACCACCCGTCGGATAGCGGCAAGCACCCTCAGCTTCCCGGCCAGACCGCATCACCGCCGCCCAAGGAAGCGGAAGACGACAACGGCTCTCCAAGGCTAGGCGCGGTGGTGAGAAGCGTGGCGGCCTAGCGGCTATGGCCTGGTGGCAATGACCAAGAAGCAAAAGCTGGAGCGCGCGACTGCTGAGAAGCGCGATTCCAGCGCGACGAGCTCAGAGGAAGAGCTCAGATCCGACAAGCATGAGGCTGGTTACAATGTGGACACCTGGATCCAATGGGATCCAAGGTTGGCAGCGACAAGAAAGACTCAATCCAGTGAGGACCGAGGATGTCACCAACAAAAGAGCTCGAATCCGTCGGATCCACCAAGGAAGACGATAGTGGCCATGGATCCATCTCGGCAGCGAGCTCCAGATCTGGCGGGTGGTAGAGAGGGCTAACGCAAAGATGAAGCCAAACACGGGTCAGAGAGCACGAGCCAGCGGCGACGATTGGCCTGGTGGTGATCGCCCCCAGGAGCGGAGATCGATCCTCTCAGGGGCAACGGCAGCGGAAGACCCATGTGGCAACTAGGGTTTTCGACTAGAAAACCTAGGGCTCTGATACCATGTTACATGCATGGAAGAATAAAAGCATAAAGGTTAGATGTATTGATCTCAGCCCAAAGGGCTATATATAGAGTACATAGGACATACAATCATGGTTGTCACAGCGTAGATGGTGACCATGGCACCTAAGGAGCGCCTGGACGCCATGGCGACGCCACGCCACACTATGCATGTCTACATGCATGTATGTATCCCAACATGCATACATAGCTCTACATGACTACATCGTGCCTGTTAAGAGATGTATTCTCTCTGTATTCTGTAGCTGAAGACTCAGTCCTTAACCAACCCAATCTACCGATTACTATGGATCTTGTAACCACTGTGAGATCTCTCTCACCACTCCTGTAACTTCATCTGTCTATTAATAGTCTTGAGTCATGAATGCAAAGGGTGAGGGATGCCACATTTTCATGGTATCAGAGCTAACCGATACTGAGCCTATCTCTCTTTTTCCCACCCTTCCCAACTCATATGGCTGACACCGCCGCCACCACCCCCTCTGTCACCGCCGCCACCGCCGGCGCTCTCACTGATTCTTCCCGTTCCGGTGCTCTCACCACCTCTGCTGGAGCCCACTTCCCCTCCCTCGCCACCTCCGTGCAGTCCGTCAACATCACCACCCTCGTCCCCATTCGCCTCGACATGCTCTCCACTGCATATCGCCGCTGGAAGACTCTCTTCCTCATTGTCCTTGGGCGTTTCTTTCTGCACCATCACATTGATGGCTCAGATCCCCTTCCTGGTGATCCGATCTGGATCCAAGATGATCTCACTGTCATCATGTGGCTCCACGCGATGCTCGCCGACGATCTCCTGGACATGGTGATGGAAGAAAATGCCACTGCCTACAGTATCTGGACGAAGATTGGCGACTTCTTCACCGGCAACAAGGCGAGCCGTGCCGTCCAGCTCGAGCAGGAACTGCACAATCTTCAACAAGGTGACCCTTCCGCTGCAGCCTATTGTCACAGGTTGAAGACTCTTGCCGATGCGCTCACTGATTGTGACCAGCCCATCCCGGAGCGCTCCCTCGTCCACCAGCTCATCCGCGGCCTCCACCCGAGGTATCATGTTCTTCGGCAACTTCTTCCTGCGCTACCGTCCTTCCCGACGTTCATGGAGGCGCACGGTCAGCTGCTCGTGGCTGAGAACACGCTAGCTTCCTCGACACCCGCCACCACCGATTCTGTTCTCGTTGCCACTGATGAGGCATCGGGTGCCGGCGCCGACATCACTACGCGCACCGACCACGCAGATCGTACTTCGCCATCCTCGTACTCCCGTGGTCGCGGCTATCATGGTCGTGGCGGTGGCTATCGTGCCCGATGGCGTGGCCGTGGTGGTCGCGGCTACACCAATGGTCGCGTTCCTCTCCACCGGGCGCAGCAGCTCCCCATGGCCGCATCTGGCCGCCTCGTAGCCGCGCCGGACCTGCCTGGCGTGCGCCCTGGACCGGTATGACCGGGCCTGGGATACTTGGTGCCCGTCCGCCGTCCGGGCAGGCCTACAATGCTCATCTGATGCCGCCGTCTATTACGCCTGCGCCGCATGCTCCGCCATCCTTCGACACCACGGGACTGCTTCAAGCCCTCCAAGCTGCCTCTCTGCCTCAGCACCAACCTACAAACGACTGGTACATGGACGCCGACGCTAGTTCCCACATGACCGGCGACCACGGTAACATTCCTGATTATTGTCCTACATCACTGCATAATTCCTCCCATATAATTGTTAGCAATGGGTCTCATCTTCCAATTCTTGGCACTGGCAACACCACTCTGTCTGCACCACACACTACATTTCTTCTTTCCAATGTCTTGCACACACCCAAACTCATCAAGAATCTTATTTCTGTACGAAAATTTACTACCGACAACTCCTGCTCGGTTGAATTTGACCCCTTTGGTTTTTCCATCAAGGATCTTCACAGCAAGAGAGAGATCGTGAGGTCCAGTAGCCGAGGCGACCTCTACCCCTTCGGTCCACATCATTCATCACCCGAGGCGGCCTTCACAGCTTCTTCATCATCCACTCTGTGGCATCGCCGTCTAGGGCATCCTGGTCATCAAAGCTTAGCTCAGATTTTGCCGCAATTTTCAGTTCCTAGTCGACATACCAACTCTCACGTCTGTGATGCTTGTCAACAAGGGCGACATGTCCGTCTGCCCTTTGCTACTTCTACTTCCATCACATATTTTCCGTTTCCAATACTGCATTGTGACTTGTGGACCTCTCCAATTGCAAGCTTTACTGGCTACAAATACTATCTTGTCTTACTTGATGATTATACTCATTACTTGTGGACCTTTCCTCTTCGCCACAAATCTGATGTCACGGCTACCATTCAAAACTTCTATGCACTCATACTCAACCAATTTCATTTGAGTATTCAGTCTCTACAATGTGATAATGGGAAAGAATTTGTCAATTCTGTTTTGCGCCATTTTCTTACTACGCGTGGCATCACCCTTCGCCTTTCATGTCCCTATACCTCTGCACAAAATGGCAAGGCCGAGCGCTCTATTCGCACCATCAATGATGTGCTTCGCACTCTCCTGGTTCAAGCCAAATTACCCCCCAAATTTTGGGTCGAAGCCCTACACACAGCTACATATCTCATCAACCGACGTCCATGCAAACCATTGAATTTCTCTACTCCCTATTTCGTTCTCTTCGGCCAAGAACCAGCCTACTCCCATCTCAAGGTCTTTGGATGCTTATGCTATCCCAATCTTTCCTCCACTTCCTCCCACAAACTTTCCTCCCGATCCACCGCTTGCATATTCCTTGGTTACCCTCCTGAGCACAAAGGGTACAAATGCATGGATCTGCTCACACGGAAAGTAATCCTGTCACGCCATGTTATCTTTGACGAAAACACCTTTCCGTTCTCTGCATCTCTCTCCCGATCAACCAGCCACAGCGGCTCCGCACCAATCACCACCGGAAGCACTTACCGGGCCAACGTCTGCATCCTCGTACCCCGGGATTCCACCGAACCTCCAGTCATCCAGTCATCCTCCGCCTCCTGCCGTTTCGGTCCAGGGGGGCTCGTTCGCACCGGCCGGCGCAGACTCTGCCTCCTCACCTCCCAACAACCCAGCTTCACCCCGTCGTGTCACATCCACCCCTCAGTCTCCATACACGGATCCAGCCACCGAGTCATCTCCATCCGCTCCTCCCACCTGCATGCACCCAGCTCCGCCTCCACACCATCCCATGCAAACCCGTTCCAAAGGAGGGATTTTTGTGCCCAAGAAACAATTTAATCTCACTGCCTCCAACCGCATCTCACCAATCCCTCACACATACCGACAGGCCTTACAAGACCCTAATTGGCACAAGGCTATGCTTGAGGAATATACTGCTTTGATGTTGAACAATACTTGGTGTCTTGTTCCTAGGCCTGCAGGTGTTAATGTGGTGACCGAAAAATGGATTTTCCGTCACAAACTCCAACCCGATGGCACTTTAGCACGATACAAGGCAAGATGGGTGGTGCGAGGATCCACACAAGAATAAGGAGTTGATTATGCAGAGACGTTCAGTCCTGTTATTAAGCCGGCGGCAATCCGAGTTGTTTTGAGTATTGCCACCTCTGCATCATGGCCTATCCATCAACTCGACGTCAAAAATGCCTTTCTCCACGGTAATCTCGCCGAAACCGTTTATTGTGAACAACCCTCGGGCTTTGTTGATTCTTCCAATCCTTCTCATGTGTGCAAATTGAATAAATCCCTTTACGGCCTCAAACAAGCCCCGCGAACTTGGTTTCTTCGATTCACAACATTTCTTCAAACCCTCGGTTTCAAGTCATCACGCTCGGATTCATCCTTGTTCATTCTCCACACTCCTACCGACACAGCATATCTTTTACTATATGTGGATGATATCATTTTAACTGCCAGCAGCCCACATAGAGATGGCAATGGGTACCCGAAACCCGATACCCGGTGGGTTTTTACTCTATTAGGGCATGGGTCTGAGTCAATTTCCTAACCCATGGGTCTCTTAACGGGCAAAAAGCCCAACCCATCGGGTCTGCGGGTTCGGGTACGTTCCTATAGTACCCAAACCCGTAAACCCATGGGTAATATAAACCCGATTCATAGGAGTTATAAACCCGGGCTCCCGGCCTCCCGTGCAAACCAGCCTAGCCCATTAGCCATTTAGCCCCAAGCCCCAAATCCAATGCGGCAATGCCCATTACCCATACGGCTAACCCTAGCTAGCACTCGCCACGGTCACTACTCACTCCTCCTCGCCCCACTCGATTCAACAGCGCCGCAGCGGCGGCGCATCCGCGCTCGCGCTCGGTCTCCGGCATCTTCCACGCTCGCCCTCCCTACCGCAGCTCGCCACCACTCGCCGACGCTCGTCCTCCCGCACGCCCCGCCGCCGCCTCGCTTCGATTCAGCCGCCGCCACACGCCGCAGCCAACGCACATCACATGCAGAGGCCCTTGGCCATGGCGCGCCTCCGGCTCCAACGAAGATGGCGGTGAACTTCTTCCTCCTCTCCATTAACCATTGTTGCAGCTTGCATTACCGACCCGACAGGCGACCCATGGGTACCGTTAACCCGGTGGGCATGGGTCCGGGCAAAAATTTGCACCGCCACGGGTATGGGTTTTTAGCGGCACGCCCAACTTTCATGGGCACGGGTTTGGGATAGCAAAACCCAGTGGGTTTATACCCGTTGCCATCTCTAAGCCCACACTTCTTGCACCAGATTATCACACGCTTATGTCATGAATTTTCTATGACTGATCTTGGGCCCTTGCGACACTTCCTTGGCATACATGTTACTCCAACAAGTCAAGGAATCTTTCTAAGTTAGGAGCAATATGCCCATGACCTTCTTGCTAGAGCAAACATGGCATCCTGTAATCCTACACTTACCCCCATCGATACTAAAGCCAAACTTTCAGCAACTGAAGGCGAGCCCTTGTGTAACCCTTCTGAATACCGCAGCCTTGCCAGTGCTCTCCAATACTTAACTTTGACTTGCCCGGATCTCACATATGCCGTGCAGCAAGCTTGTCTATTTTATGCACAATCCTAGAGAGCCTCACATGCAACTACTCAAACGAATTTTGAGGTATGTCCGTGGCACTACCAACCATGGCCTCCACATCCTGCGTTCTTCCACCTCTGATATTGTTGCATGTTCAGACGCCGATTGGGCCGGCTGTCCGGGTATTGTGTTTTCTATGGCGACAACTTGGTCTCTTGGTCCTCTAAGCGGCAAGCCACTGTTTCCCGATCAAGTGCTGAAGCGGAGTATCGTGGGGTTGCAAATGTTGTATCTGAATCTTGTTGGCTGCGGCAATTGTTAACCGAGCTTCATCGGCCACCAGCTCGGGCAACAGTTGTGTTTTGTGACAATGTAAGTGCGACGTACTTGTCTACAAATCCAGTGCAGCACCAACGTACGAAGCATGTTGAAATCGATCTTCATTTTGTCCGAGATAGAGTCGCCTCGGGTCAGGTAAAGGTGCTTCATGTTCCGTCCCATCTACAATATGCGGATATATTTACCAAAGGGTTGGCTTCAGTCCTCTTCCATGAGTTCAAGCGCAGCCTGCACGTTGATGTCCGTCCAGGCTGAGGGGGGCTGTTAAGAGATGTATTCTCTCTGTATTCTGTAGTTGAAGACTCGGTCCTTAACCAACCCAATCTACCGATTACTATGGATCTTGAAACCACTGTGAGATCTCTCTCACCGCTCCTGTAACTGCATCTGTCTATTAATAGTGTTGAGTAATGAATGCAAAGGGTGATGGATGCCACATTTTCAGTGCCGACTCCTACTTATTATCTGCCGACTCCCCGCACTCACTCCTCTCTCTCTCCCTGCCGCTACCTCCCCCGCCGCCTCACCTCCTCTCCTCCCCCTACCACCTCACCTCCTCCCCCTGCCGCCTCCTTCCCTCCCTGGTGCCTCCTCCCCTTGCTGCCCCCCCCCCCCCCCCAATGTCATGGCGAATGTCCACGGCGACGCCATAACAACCATGCACACAAGACTAAACCCTAGGAACTAGAAAATACCATAAATACCCTTATATCCTTAACAACCACATCTAAAAGGAACTGACATGTTTGCTGCTAGAAAATGCAGTTTAGTTAGAGTAGTCACAAAATGTATTTAGTTATCTCTCGACATCACAGTTCAATTGCAGCATTTTGGCGTTATTGCCTCAAATCCTTCTAAGACATTTGGCATTTCCTGTAAATCAACCGATTATGATAGAATCTATCATGCAAGCTCCTGGAGGCTACTAGACAATCGAACATACAATCCAGTAAACAGAATAAAGTCATTCTTAATTTGTATTATTTATCACAGGGCTACCACACGTCATCGCTCAATTTTCCTCCCTCTGACCAGCAGTTCACGTTGTTGCTCTAATTTGCATCATTCATTCACTGCGCTCACACTTCCCACCCAAAGCCTTTCAATATAATTTTCTATTCGTACAGAAGAACAATGATGGGAAAAAATGGCAGTTCTCAGCATGCATAATCAGATCATAACAAATCAACAATATACCACCAGGGATTTAGTTTCGATCGTCAGTCTGAAACATCAAACTGTCCAAATTCCTCGAGCGATTTCGAAATCCCACAACCACAAGCAGGTGTGCTCATGAAACCGAACAGCACGCCTTTGTGACCAAGCACACGCGAACCAAAAACCCTAAACCCTGACGAAAAATCACCAATCACGAACCTAGCTTACCAAATCCCTCGCGACTATCCACGAAACTAACAGCTAAGTAGCACGCAAACCCATCTAAAATGGTACAATATCCTGAAAACCAAAACCCCAAACTTAGAGATCACGCCAAAAAATGGTTGCGTAAGGGGTTCTCACAGCGCTGTGGGCCGTGTCCCGAGTTGCCAGCGTCGGCGGCGTCGGAGGAGTCGAAGCGATCGCGGCTGGAGGCGAGGACGGAAGGGCTGCGGCCGAGGAGGCGGCCGCGGGTGCTCACCACCGGAGGGGGTGGGGGGAAGATGTGGGGCACGGGGAGCGCGCGGGCGGCGCGGCCCCCGGCCTGGTCATCCTCGTCCATGGCGTCGTCGTCGTCCTGGTCGAAGTCGACGAAATCCACGTCCTCCGCCGCCGCCGCCGCCACCGACGTCCCCATCGCCGCTCTCGCAGCAGCCGCCGTCGCCATTGGATAGGAGAGCGAGAGGGGGAGAAAGCAAGGGAGAGCGGAGTGTGTGGGAGGGCCGAGAGACCGAGGTGAGTGCGGAGGTGGCAACGTGATTATGGCGGGTCTTATAGTGGCGGTAACTACGAGTTAAACGTGATTAACTGGGCAAAGAGTTGGTAATTAGAGGAGAGATTTGCGTAATGATCCCTTGCGATTTCATTAACTCGAAGCAAATCATCAGATTAGACCGGTTTCTAGGTTAATCCGTCCGATCAAGAACGGACGGCTCAGATGAGAACCGATTCGCACCCAGGAGCCTCTTCCGGTCTTTCCCTGTACAGTACAAAAGAAAAGAGCATCCGATCCGTCATCTGATCCGTCTAGGTCTGTTCATTGCCGGTTTCTAAAATCGATTTTTGATTTTTGCTATAATAATTAATTTTCAAATGAATTATTTTTTTAAAATAAGATCTATAATTTAATTATAGTACATATTAAAAATATAATATATGTATCAACTAAAATTATAAATTAGCATTTTTTTATAATCTCTTTTATAAACCGTTAAAATTTAAAAATTTTAACTAAAAACTATAAACCATTAGCTAAGGGACCGACGCCTCTTCCTCCGCCGCTGCCGCCTCCGGTAGTAACCGCAACAAACCAGCGGGCAGCGGCGGCGACCTCGACAGTGAGCGCTGTTTGTGCTTGCCCCATCTGCCTCGAAGCCTTCAAAGACGAGGCCTACCTGGACACGTGCTTCCGTAAGTCTCCTCCTCCAGTCCTCCTCCAAATCCCTAGAATCTTTTGGTTAATTTTCGATGTTTAGATTGGTTCCATTCGATAGATTCTCACTAACTGAACTCTAGAACTTCGCTAGAGTTTTATCTTGGGATAGAATTTTATACGATTCCTGCTCAAAGTAAGGGCAAAAGCTTTTGAGTCTGCAAAATTGCAGGATGGTCCGGTACTCACGTAGCTAATGGGCTTCCTAGTTTTCTTCATCGTTGCAAGAAACACTTTACAGGGATTGAGACAGAGATTTCCTGTAGTTCGAAATCACCATTTGCCATTTCTTTGTTCAAGATCTCTTCCGAGTTCTGAGCATCCTAACTGCTTCTGCAGATTCATTTTGTTACAAGTGCATATCTCAATGGGTAAAGGTTGTGGCGAGCAAGCATGCATATCTCAATGGGTAAAGGTTGTGTACGTTCTATTAGTTTTCATGTGCTGTTAAAAAGCGCAATTGGTTGGGTACCCCCAAGATATTCATTTGTGAAGACAATGCTTTTGGAGGGGATAAGACTTCACTGTTGGAGGTTGGGAAATTAGCTTCCAGTGTTTTGTGGCAAAGCTTAGATGTGGAAACCACATCAGCTATTCCTAGTTGGTGCTGCCAGTTTCAGTGCCCTTTTCTATTGATTAGCACAGTGCACTATATCTATGAACTTGACCAGCTATTGTTTTGCCTTGGTCTTAGTCCTGAGATTATGATAGTTGTGGTGCTGGCCACAACAGTGGGTTCTAGGTACCCCTTCCTCCTTGGGGACATGGAACCCACTAGGTACCCCTTCCTCCTTGGGGACATGGAACTTAAGAGAGTCAGAGACAGAGCTGGTGAGTAAAATGAGTAGATCCCCTCTCCTTCCATACGTACCAAGATGCCCTACTAGGCTTATTCTAAGGGCCACCAGGCCATCCCTCGGCTGGAGGGGTTGGGCACCCCACAACACTGACCATATGTATCCTTGTCATATTTGCAGACCGAGAATGTATCTATCATACATGGTTTTGATGGTGAATCATTTGGGCGGCAATACATAAATCAGGACCCCAGGAAGAGGTCTTGCCCCCTCTCTCATTCCCTCAATCTGGTTGTGTACAGCTGCAGTCGATAATCACACACAGACATTTATTTGTTTGCTGCGATGGAGACTATTTACATTTCGCTCTTCTGATCGTAAACTGAAACTTGTTCTTACATGCATGAATAAAGATATTGATCTTACTTTTCTTATGGTGCAGTGCAGGCATCTTTCAGATGCACACGAGTTGATATCACAATTCTATCACACAAGAGGTATTGTGTTAATTTGTACTAGTTTTTTCTGTTCATGCTTTTAGAATTAATGTCAGATATCTGTGAACCTCGTTTGTTTTCTAACAGTAAAGTTTTCTGAATTGAGCAGAGATTTCAGACAATACTTCCAGTGTGCAGCAATACCGGAAGCAACGCAAGTATCTCCGGAAGAACATTTGGCCTGAAACTTGGCTGAGACGGGAAGAGTTCAAGGCTCTGCTTTCTGATGCTGCGAGGCCATTTCACCTTGGCCGAACAGGGCGGTTCGTTGCCGAGGTTAGAGCTCTTCCTGGTCTCACATCTGAACATCGATGCGTACACCAAAGTGCGTGTTCAGAAACTCAGGGAGTCCACTTCGCATGTAAAAAATAGAGCAGGATGTGCTGCCGCACGATCGGTCTCTTGAGGACCACTACATGTACTTTGTAACTGATGGCACAGATTGTAATTGTGAGATATAGTGATCCGCAAATTTTGTCACCGGTATCCATGCTCTCCTGCAGATTCTATCAGTGCTGCATTTACATGTTCCAAGATGAGCTGTTCGTAAGAACATGTCAGAGCTAGGTGCTAGCTGATTGAGAAAACAATCAAAGCACAGAGCCCCCAAACAGATGAAAACATTACAAGCTACGTTGTAATACTATTACACGACACAGATACATTAGCAAACGGTGTGTACCACCATGACACACTCTCTTCTTACCCTTTTTTATTCATCGCAAGCTCCACATACTCAGATAGTCAGGTACATACATATCTTTACACACAGCAGCACAGGTCGCTTCACCTTTGTAAGCATCCAAAGCTGGCGATCATCACGCGTTCACAACCTCACCACCTAAAAAATGTAATTAATGGCATAACAAAGCAATATTAAAGCAGTGCTCAGGTATGCGTATTGCAAGTTCAAACTATCATGTTCAGTTCATTCTAATTAATTGGGGGCCCAATCTAGTTATGTTTAGTGGTATGTTTAGTTAGATCTAACTAATTGCGAGCTCAATATAATACCTGTTATTACTCTGGTATGCAAAGATTTATGTTTAGTTCAATCTAATTAATTGGGAGCAGGGTTGTTTCTGGAGCCAATTTGCGGGAGATTCAGCGCGTTTGGTGCAAAGTTAGGACGTTCTGAGGAAGTTTCGGCGGATTGGCGTGCTGTTTTGGCGCTCTGGTAACTGGTATGCATATTCTGAGTTTAATATATGGATTGAATGGCAGTGTTGTGTTTCGCTGCCGGTTTCATCAAAAGTTGGCCCTTTTTGTTGTCTGGGTGCTTGGCTCCACACAACTCCATCTACTATTTCACCAACAGTAGTTAAGCTGTATCCACGTAGGCCATCCAATTGGTTGAACCATCTAATCAAGCCGTAGCCGCGTCAGAAGCTGTCAAGTATGGCTAGAGTCACCAACGTTCGAGACCTAGACTCAGCCCTGGGGTCGTTTAAGGGTACGTACAAATTCAGGAGAAAAACGTGTGTCCATACATTGTAAGATTTTAGATGCTCTCTATAAATTTGAGTGTATTATGTGTTGAGTCTGCCTTATACTAGGAAAACGCGTAGCCACATGATGAACCCAAATGAAGCAAAATCGGTGGTGTCGTGTGAATCAATTTTGAATAAAAAGATAGCCGCGATTCATCAGAGCAAATTCTATGCCTCACAAACACATTTTTTTCGAAGGTTCATGTGAGGTGTCTTATTGAACCAAATTAAGCAAAACGATGTTGAACTCTTAGTTGAAAAACTCAAATCCATGTAGTTTTGACTGATATAAATAAAGTTACTATAATAGTTATTACAATCAAGTTATAGATCTCGTTTTAGAAAAAACACTTCATTTGAAAGTTAGTCACCGTAGAAAAACTCAAAAATAGTTTTTAGAATCTAAAAAGAAGAAGCCCAAACACAAATGAAGCAAAATCGGTGGTGTCGCATGAATCAATATTGAATAAAAAAAGGTAGCGTTGATTCATCAAAGCAATTTCTGTGCTTCACAAAAATGTGTTTTCTAATGTTCATGCGAAGTGTCTTAGGGTGTGTTTGGTTGCCTGAATCTCCTTCGTCCTGGCTAGGTGGATCCGTATAATCTGAGAAAGTGCATGTTTGGTTGCCTGTATGAATGGATGCAGCCTACATGAGCGGATGCAAAATACGCCTCATCTCGGATGGGTGGATACGCTCAAAATGAGCTTCACCGCCATCTGGATGGGTTGATGCGATGTATCTTATGCGGTCTCACGTGTCGACTTCTCGATTTGGTAGATCGCATCCGCTCATACGGGAGCAACCAAACAAAGCATCTCTAATTTTTGCATCCGCCCATGCAACCTTACCAAACATCTTCTTTTTCTGAAATACAATTCCACTCAGCCTGCATCCACTCAGTCAGGATATACGATACAACCTTCATCCACGAACCAAACACACCCTTAGTGAAGCAAATTAAGCAAATCAATGTTGATCTCTCAGTTGAAAAACTCGTTATAAACGCATGGAGCACGGTGTTCTAAAGCGTAACTTTTCAACTTTGTTTGTGCATGTTCAATGACTAATCGGAAAGATTCTATGAAGCGTAACTTTAGTACAGTGCTCCCGATCCGGTTGAATGGGAGATAATCCAATGACAAATTGTAACATTGTTGTGAACAACAACAATTAGTTTCCTGCCCCTGCGGCGAAGTCGGCAAGAGCACGGTAAAAGAGGCTTAGAGGGGAATAAGTGGAGCGCGGACTTAGGAAGGAGAATGGATGGTTCTTTTCGGCTGAGGTTTAGCTACGGTTTATGGTTTTTAGTTCTAGCATGAGCGTTTATATGAACGGATCGAATACCGATAAGCCGAGCCGCTTCAAAAATGTTGTGTTGATAAGCCGCTTCGAAATGATGACGGAGAAACCGTCCCATTTATTTGTTTAAGAAAAGCCATAAGTCATAAGCCGAAAAAAAGGAGACCAATAATACATCAATTTGTTGTGTACTTCATAAATTTATTTGGAAATGCAGGGGTGGAGCTAGCAGGATGTTCGGTATGTCAGATCACACTTAAAAATCGAAAAAAAAAACACGAAATCAGTGCTACATTCTTGCCTCAACTCACAACAAACAAACACATCTCGTGGCCCCAAACCAACCCACAGTCACCTTCATTTCTAATTTCTCCTAATTTCCAGACCATAATTCTCTTGTCTTCTATCCGCCTCACCAGCAGGAGCAGTCAAGCAGGAGTAGGTAGGCAGCACGCGGACGGCCGGGCACGGCCTAGCGAGGAGGAGCAACGCGGCACTGGGCAGAGTGCGACCACACGAGAGCAGTGGTGTGGCTTCGAAGCAGACAACGGTCGACGGGCATGGCGCCGACGCAGGAGGGGAGCAGAGCTAGAGGCGGTGCAACACATGGGTGCAGAAAGGAGGAGCTCGCGCAAGAGCAGCCGGTGGTGCGATAGGTACGCACCGACACACAACCACATACCACAATAAATTATTGATTTTGATTTGCCGATTTGGAGATTTGTATTGTGCTTTTGACAAATTTCAAATTTATATGCTGAAGTTATGATGCTACAGAAACATTATACTAGACTACGAAATTATGCGTGCGTTGCAATTTTTCTAGCTCAGACACTGTAGAAATGGACACCAAATGGCGACTACACGACCAAATTGAACCTATGACGCGCAGTTCCTCGGATCAGTACAAAAACCTTTCGAGTCCATAATTTGGAAGCCGTGGACACCGTAGAAATGCAAAATGCTTGCATGGCTATTGATGCAAGTACAACACTGAAACTAGCAGCATTGGTGTCCACTATGTAGCATTCGTCATGAAACGGCACTGCGTTTGTTCATCGAGTGCTCTTACGCCATAAGAGTTTGGAGTCTAATTTCGAATTGGCTTCACCGACAAACCCTAGACCCTGGACACTGGGATGTCCATGCTAGCATCCTGGAATGGACGAATGGTGGACCACTGGACCGAGCGGGTGCAGGGCGAGATGACCAACCAGAGATCCAGCCTAAACACAGTGATTATCCTTGTCCTTTGGCAAATTTGGAAAGAGCGAAACGGGAGGATTTTTCAGAACCAAAGGAACACGGCGATTGGAACAGTGGCTGTCATCAGAGAAGAGGCTTGTGCATGGATCCTTTGGTGCAAGGAAGCTGAGCTCACTTCTTCCGGAGGATAACTGATTCAGTATAACTTAACTCTGTCCCATTTTGGTTCTTTTGAGTAGGGAGCCTGCTGAGTGTACTTTTGGCTTCAGCAAGGCCTCTCTGTACGTTATTCACCAAGGGCTTGTTTGGATGTTATAGTTTTTAAAAATCACAGTATTTGAAAACTACGGTTTTTTTAAGTATTGGACATTAAGGCCCCATTTGGCACAGCTTTAGCTCCGAGATCTATGCTGGATCTGTAGTTTGTTGACTAAATTAAAGTGATTTAAATATTTTTATTTAATGTATAATATAAATGAAATGAGTCATGTAAATGCACTTAACATGCCTGCAACTCTAGATCTAGGATTTCCTAGAGCTACAGATGACCAGCTCTAGGAAATCTACAGATGACCAGCTCTAGAAAATCTACAGATTTCCTAGAGCTAGAGCTCTGCCAAACAGAGCCTAAATACTAATACTACAGCTTTGGGTTACCGCAGTATTTTATAGTGTTGAGAAAACCAAGATGCGTTTGGCAATATTGCAGTTTTGAATGTAAATTTTGTTTTGAAACATAATCCGTTGTGAGGATAACTGGCCATTTTACAGGAAAAAATGACTAAAGTTGTACATGCATATGGGAGCTAATTAACCTGCGTTTTGATTAATTGTAGCTATATTCAGAAGAGTTCTATGCATCACCCCCTCAATTCATTCATGCTTTAATATTTTATATAATTTATGCTTGAAAAAAAGAGAAAGGATAAGTAATGACCATCCACTATTCATTCATGCTTTAATATTTATGTAATTTTAAAATAGTGATACATACCCTTCAGAAAAAAAAAATAGTTATACATAGAAGCACCCTCTTAAACCCAATTCTATGGAAGCTTCTTTAACTAAAGATATCATCAATATATATTGAAATACGTGCATGGATGCCGAGTGGTACATTGTTCGCTCCCCTCCCACCTTTGCTCACGAAAGAACTCCCGCCGACGTGTGGCCCCTGGCCGTCGCAATTTTTCCGGCGTGCTCCTTCCCGTCGTAAATTCATTTGCACAGACAAGTCACCAAGATACGCGATCCCATTGGCTGTCGTTGTAAGGTTCTACGGCCGCGGCGCCCAACCTGACGTCCACATGGCTCGCTGTGATGAGATCTGAGCCCGTGCCGCCACCACCAGAGTTGCCAATTTGCCATGGTTGCCGTCGGCGTCCAGTTCGACATGCAGAAGGTAAACACATATCAAGATGTCCGTCCAATGCATGCACAATTAGCAAATCAACTTCACGTATAGTAGGTGAAGGCGACGGCCGCGCCCTCGAGCGCGAAGAGGTTGGCACACCGCGAGACCGATTCCGGAGTCGCCGCCCGTCACCAGCGCCACCTTGCCAGCATGCATGCACAAACTATCATTTTTCGTTTACTATACCGCAAGATGCACATCGATCTTGTTACGACATGTTTTATAACCGAGAGATAATAACACTAGTCAACGAATTATTATTCGTCTGTTTGATAAAACACCGCTCCAATAAATCATAAGAGCAGGTACAATAAGACTTAGTCGGCAGGCTATAGCAAATATAATATCAACAAAATCTTATGTGGCAGAGAGAGAAAGGAATAGTGAGAAGGAAGCTGGCTACTAAATTATAGCTAGCTATAGCACGTAAAAATATGCATTTCACTCTCTTACATGTGGGGCCAAATAGTTATTGTAATAGCTACCTTATTGTATGAACTATTTTTTTTAAAGCTATAGATGAAGTGGACAAGTGTTATAGCCGCTAGTTGGCTATACTATTGTACTTGCTCTAAGCACATCAAGGTGATGCAGCAAACAATAGTTAGAGACAAACATAATATTACATAAACATAATCACACAAGGCTACAGTCCGATACAAAGCCACTAGGGCTCAAATAGTACAACACCAAAAGTAGACAATCTAGTTCGACTTCTAATTATACAAAGAGTTCTAAATATCGAGATGTCATATTAATTTTACAGGTACTCTGGGATCAAGCCCGTGTTGCTAAGAGCTCCCTAGTTGGCCCAAGTCTCGTATGAGGGGTCCAACTCATACTGTTCGTCCCATAACCATCCCCTTCTCACTCAAGATAGAATTCCTAAGATAGGCCTCATCCACCCCAAGTGAGGATCCAAGTTGGCTATTATCTAAACAAAGAAAAATCATAGTCAGGGTGAGTACAGAGTACTTAGCAAATGTTATTAGCAAAATACACTTTATGCACTTAATCTAGCATTTCCTGGATTATCACTCTCATTTTCATGACATATAGAAAATAAAGGCTTTATTGAGTTGAGAAATAGTTTCATATTATTAATTTAGAAATCTATTGAACACCTGTATAAATAGATAAAAACCTCCATTTGGTTTCTGTAACCTCCAGTCCAAGAAACAGGCATAAATTCATAATTTATATAGCATTACACAATCTTGTATAATTTTACCTATGGTCGCCCTAATTTTTGTAGCGAATGGATCTTCACATTCCCTTAGATGCGATGTGCAAACCAGAGTACAGAATTTTTACCTCTATCTCAATATATTATACCTTTACCTGACTTACTTATAATTATTCACCTAAGATGATTTACTACCCTCACTTGGTACCTTCGCAATTATAAGACTGTCATTGGTAGGGCCGGAAATCGCCTTCACCCAACACTCCACATCGCTAAATATATGCGGTGGGCGTATTCTTTGTGGCCCAAAGTCTAATTGAGATCTTACCCGGTTCCTCCCTAGATAAATCTATTTACCCAATGGTGGAGTGCATAATAACCTTGATAGAATTACTAATCTGCCCACTTTTTGACGGAACGATAGTTGATACGACTAATATGGTTCATTACACAAGTGAAGTTTATATGTCTTTATATAATACCCTTGTAGAGGATCTGAGCCTGCCCCTTTTTTTAATCCGGGGACCCACCACCCACCTCATACTTTATATTGCGGGTCACCTGCTCCATCAGTTGAGACCGCTATATTCTTTTCATTTCTTTTTCATGGCATCACTCGATTTAAGCATGATTTATTTTTATGCAAGGTGATAATAATTTAATAGGTAAATATTTATTTTACTGGAGAAACTATAATCATATGTTCAAAGGTGAGCTTGCCTGAGTACTGGTCAAAAATACAGGCTTCAATGTCAAAAGTATGTTCAAAGGCCGTGCCGCCTTGCTCTTCTGCTCCTTCAGCTGGCTAGTGGATTTGGGTTTGGGATGGATCTGGAAGGGTTGGGGGAATGGCGATGGTGGTAGTGTTGGTCAACTGTTAGCTGTTCTGGTTGTCACTAAAACACCCTCTCTCTCTCTCTCTCCCCCCCCCTTTGCTTGGTTGGCTTGGCCTTATCTCCTCCCTTGTGTTCTTTGTGCTCTCTAGTGATACTATTGTGAATAGTTGGCTGGTTCTAGATATTTTGATTGGTTGGCTGGGAAATGGTATTTTGGAATGAATTCATACTGGTTTTTAACGTCGGTTGATAAAATCCTAGGCTGTGAGAGGTGTCGACTGGTCTCGAACAGTATAGTATCTCGATGAGCAAATTGCCCATTTCGATATATAAACTAGGGTTCTGGCAACAATTGCTTTTATTTTTTCTTTTCTTCTATCTTTTAGGTGTCGCCATATTCATTTTTCTCGCAATTAATACCGCAATTTATTTTTGTAAATATGGTGTGTTGCAATGAATGCGATGTAATCTAAATCTAGTAGCTTCTAATTGATTATAATTATGTATGAAATGCTCTCTGTTATAAAATTTTTAATTGTTGTACTCGGTGTATAATCGGCAATCGATGAAATGACATTGATTTTCATTGCATATTATAATTGGTATTAATTTACTCTGCTGTCTTTTACTTAATTTACTTGCTGTCTAATTTTGATGTTTGAAATGACTGCAATGACGAAGCTAATTACATGGTTAATACTAGTGTCAACACACGATTAGCAATTAGGTTTAGCCTAAAAACGCGGAGCGTTACAGATATCTACTTCTCCGGTATGCATACGTACATCGGTACATGGAGCCTTCCTGCCGGGTTGTAGTTGGGGTGGAGAGACTGAGGAGTGGGCTCCACGAGGTGCTGCTTCCCCGGCTACGACGCCTGAGAGGGAGGCAAAGCCTGCTCCGATAACGCCACTGCGATCGATGAGACGATCAGTGCATGCTGCTTCCTGTGGCAGTGCCTCCATGGCATACACGAAGAGAAGAAGGCAGAGTCCTACATGCACAGATGATTGCGTGGCAGATGGGGAGCAGCTCAGGGCCCAAGTGGCAGCTACATTGCATTGCATTGCATTGCATGCAGCGATGCTGATGCAGTTTGGCAATAGTGGTTTTGGTTGCATGCAGTTGTGCATATGGCTTGCATCACATGCGCACGTATGGAAGTATGGCTTCAAGCCCATGGCCAGCTTGCATGCATATTCAGCATTTAAAGAACATAGGATAGCTCAAAAGGGGGGCTTACTTTCTGATCCAGCATATAATCCCAGAATGTAAAGTTCTTTAATTAACATTTCTCTAACCAACCCCCTCACAGTTTACAGGCACAGCCGCAAAAGGACTCCTATGTATTTGCATTCTGCAGGAAAAACTGTTATACTCGGCCTCTGGAACACCGAAGCACTTGGGGCAAACTTTGAGACAGGACAGTAATTAACTACTAGTGAAACAAAAGAAAAGAAGAAGAAAAAAAGATTGGGTTGAAGCAGCAAGTAGGACAATCTCTAGACTCGACAAATCAATTGGGAATCCAGGGATCCGTTCTCAGAGCGTCGAAGTCAACGAATATTACTGATGTGTTGTCCTTGGTTCGCAAATTCCTAGCTTCACTCAACACGTGATCCGCTACTTTGTCTGCTGAAGTTTTGTGATCGCTGTTCCTCTCCTTATACTGCAAAATGGGTCACAAAACTAGAATCACACAACTTGAAAACAATGTGATTAAGTGCCTATTGATCTCTTACCTCAAGGACAAGCTGCACTGCCCTTTTGGTGCTGATAACATCCCATAGCCCATCGCTGCCGCGGGAGGGGGCACACAAAGAACATGTCATACAGTGGGTGCATTACATCAGTAAGCATGAGTTTAGTAGATATGAGATTTGTGTTACCTAGCAATAAGCGCAAAAGCTGAGCGTGCTTTTGTGATGTGAACCGCTTGGCTCACATATGGTTCTGAGCTGAACCTTGAATCTTGCTCTTTCAGAAACTTATCTCCAAACATCCTGCAAAGATTTAGTCCTGTGGAAATAAAGAGGGAGATTTTAACATCATTGTTGGTCAAGCCTGCGTTAGAAGTAATAAGGTGTCATACCACATATTCGGCTTTCACCATCTTTCAGGGGATGTCCTGATTTTGCTAACCGAGCTTGTTCCGTTATACTAATTACTCGATGATCCTCTGTCATTGTGATTGTTTTCCCATCGACACTGACAAAGTTATATAAATAATTGTTATATTATAGAGCTTGTGAGAAAAAAATAAAAACTTCCAAAGCACGGCTTAAGTATATTTATGCTAGTTTTTATATAGAAGGGAGGCGTTAGTTAATTTTGAATTATAAAGGATACGGAAAAAAAATACATATTTCACATATAACAAGTGATTACTACTCAAGAGAACATAGTATATCTTAGAGAAAAGCAAAGATGTCGGTATTACTTCATAATACATGCTGAGTCACCGAGATTAGCACATTGGGCAAAGCAATCTTTGTTCTGATCAAACCAAATAAGAAGGGCAGTTGCAGTACAACCCTGGAAAGATAGAAAGATAGACAGACATGGTAAGCCATAAAAGTTCATGTGATATATTGAATAAGTGGTAATTCAAGAAATGGAAAAGGGTATTCCTACTACTCTTTATGTACGGCCCCTAATTGACGAGCGCGTATAGCCATATAGAGCCCATTTCGAGTGTAGACATTGCCAAACAAAGTTTTAGTCGGAGACTCAAAACTCATAATATCAGTAAATCTTTGTCCGTGGTTCACGGGAACTTCACTCACAAAGGACTTCATGAAGTTTCATGTATACATTTCGGAACCAAAATTAAAGATCCAATGTATCTTTTGTAAATCTAGGAAACCAATATGTCAGGGAATTTCAAATCCATGGAAGGTTTAAAGGATGGAAAATTGCCATAGTGTATCATATTGGCAAAAAAGTTCACAAGCATAGCTATGAATGTTCGTTCAACCAATTATACCAAAGTAACCAAACAAATGTGTAGATAAACATTTTGAGAAGCATATGACTTCATTTATTTTATCAGGGACTTCATTTATTTCATCAGGTAAACTAACGAGCAATATTATTAACAGCAACATACTTGACAATACTAAAATGCATACATTAGGCAAGAAATCCAGATAAAAGGAAAACCTCATACTGATGATTGATTGCAGCTTCTGTCAAGGCAAAGGCATATTTAAGAACATCTGAGGCATTGTGGCATGAGAGAACTCTTTCTTTTGTTTCCTGTCGAGACAAAATGTTTGCAATGTTCTCCGGCAGAATCCTAGAAAATAAAAGTGGTAATCAGTTCAACATATAGATCATCATATCAAAGCAAAAAAAAAATCAAGAGAAGGTTCAAGAAACTCATACAAGAATGGCCATATTCTAGGATGAAGTCATGACGTGCACTTGATCAAACGAATAGGCAGAACTAGCTTACCTGCTGGCAGCTCTTGCAGCCCCATCCCCTCCGTGACCATCAAAAATGCCGAACAGCCCAAACTGTGTAAAAATTCGATATCAGAAATGAGTGCTACACTTTGCAAAAACTAGTTACTCCCATACCTGTTCCACACCACTAAGAGGATACTGGCAGCAGCTAACATCCTCCATGGGAAGTTTCTTTGTAGTTCGGCGGGCTATCATTGGATCAGATGCCATACCAACTCCAACAGGCACTTGTTGATTTTGTAGCGCAATTTGGACCTAGTGAGGTAGCACTGTTAGAAAATTACTTTATGTACAAACATAGATGCAGCCAAACAATCTCCAAGAAAGAAACAATGCTAGACTTAAATCATGGAGTTCAAATATGTTGAAGATTTTTTTGCATCTGTAGGCTTCACCACTTCAGTGTTCTCATGGCATGTGGAAACCAGGTAGATCAGCTTATGAACTGAACTGGTAACAGGAAATGTAATTGAGCATTGTGACATCAATGACATGTTTGAGTATGTAGATATGATGCCAATTTGAACAGGGTATAGTTTGATTTATATGAGAACAAAGACACTAGACTTTCCTTCCTAGCAGAAGGATAGTGCTAAGTCCCTAGTAAACCAAAGATATTGGAAGTACGTGTTAAGGGTATTACTGGTATTTCATATTGTATTAGGGTTTAGTCTTGTGTCCCCTTTGTATCCTATATATATTTCTCATTAGGCCTCTTGAATACATACACAATGTTCATAGTAGTCCACTTCTATTCCACGTCTTAGGCTTGAGGGAGTCTACACGTGAGAGGGAGTGTTGAAATATAAGTGAATTGTCTGTCTTTCCTCATCAGTTTAAACTTTTGGGTGAACTAGCTGGTGTATGCAACTCAACACACCAGATGATTAACAATGTTGAGCCCATAGGAAGGTCAGAGACTCATGCTACCGATTACAAAAGAAGTCATACAACGCTTCAGTACACTTTTAAGAAAATACTGGAATGAAAATCATTAGAACTTACAGATACTTTTGATGAACTCCCAAGTGTTATAATATCACCATCCGCAAGTTCAGCAGGCTCACCCCAACGCCTAGACCCAACATCAGGATGGTTAACTGGCTTGGAATTCAAGAAAGTTCCATTTAAACTGCCCATATCCACAAGTTCCCATTTGAGTGTCTGCAATATAAGAGTAATAATTTTAATGGAAATCGAAGAAGGCTAGAGATATTCACAGATACAAATGCCATATGAGTGGAATATGTTATTTTTCAGACTGTTGAATTGTTCATAAATGCAAAGTCTGTCACCAGTACGATTTAATATTTATGGATCAAAGACACCAAACACAATCTATGTGGTTTTCCTCTGTATATGCTGCAATCTGGAAATGCCCCAAGCTTTCATATTTACAACCAAAGGAAATGGCCTAAATATGTAGGGCAGCATCAAGCTAAGAATAAATGATAACTAACAACAGAAACAGCAGTTGCAAACTCCAGAAACAGTTAACAGACAAGGTTGAAGCACTGAAAGTCCCAGCAGAAGCAAAAACACTCCCACAATTACCTCTGCAGATATTTCAATTTCTGAAATGATCTAAAATTTGGATATAGTACTAAATCATATAGGCTGAAGGTGAAGCAATAAGAAATGCTGTGAAGATCTGAGGAACGTACATTTGCATTCCAGTCAATCCGTGCATGCTTTCCTGACACCTCCGAGTCATTTAACAACAAATCACTTGGAGGAACCCTTCCAAGAGTCATCCGGAGCATGGACGTATTACCTGACTGCAGGTAGCGGTTTATTCCATGAGATGGGCCAGCTACAACCTCCAAGACTAGGTGGCTTCCTGCACTCCTAGCAAATAATTAAACAGCATGAGCATATGCATGTAAATGCCAATATTTGCAACGTATGGGCCATTAGAACATCTAAATAATTTAAGGGACGTTTTACCAACTGCAGTATCCTTCACAGGAGTGCTACCATTACGATTCTCCTCTCTAGAATCCCTTCTTATGTACTTCACATCAGTTATTGGCCCACTCGCCTCTGCTGTATGCTCAAGTGTACTTCCCAAATAGAGCTCTTTCATTGTACCATTTGTAACATCAATTACATGAGTTTCTCCTACAAATCAAAAGAATTATAGGTTTTCATAATTTTATGATGCCGGTTAATAGAGGAGCCGAGTACTACCAAAATAGCAAACATTATTAACAGGGCTGCTGCTGAATAATATAATAATGAATTTCTGGGTGTAAATATGTATACCTTCAATACGATGAGATTCAGTGGGATAGATCATCCCTTTATCAACAAGGTCATGAGTCCTAGGTGAAGTGTTACTCCTATTTGTCCGAATTCCTGATTCACCAACAATACTACTACAAAGGTTATTGCTTGGGCCTGAGTAGTCATCCAAATTGTCAGATATGAGAGGCCTGTTAATATCATCGTCCTGCAAGCAAAGAGTCATATCAATTAGATATATAATACCTCCGCCTTCCATTGATAAAAATATAATGCAAGTTACATCTCCGTATTCCTTACATTATATGCGATAGTATTTGCAGTTAGCTGCATTACAGCAGCAAAAAAGTTTTCTTATCTTTTACGAGACAATTCTGTGAGATTAAATGAAATGTAGTATTTCATGCTCTTAGCAAGAAGGCAAGACAGTGAAGGTTTTATCAACCTATTACCAGTTGTTTGAGTGGATCACAAAGTGAATGCTACTCATGCACAATCATACGAGATGCAATGTATCATTAACTTGATATACTCTCGCAAACCATGTAGACTTTCATGATGACAGAGTTGAACATTTAAGTTTATCATCAATTACTGAGGTAGAAGTGGCTGATAACAGAAAGGTTACAGAAGTAACAGAACATGGAAAAAGACTTTAAGTAAAAGAACGGGAAAAATGACTGAAGTAAAGAAAAGGCTGATCCATTACATTGAAAAGCATTGACTGGTAAAAGGTGATGCTTTTGACATCCAAAAATAAACTAAGTTCAAGGATGCAAGATAACCATTGTGTCCTCGATTGCGTTTAAGAACATGGCACCTGAGCCAATACCACAACAACCCCCCCCCCCCCCTCCGATTAAGCACAACTTTAGTTTGTCGATGGTCAGAATGGCAAAGGCACCAAACAATCCAATCAAACCTCCACGTTGGCTCAACTATCAGAATATAGAGAGAAACCAACACCAATTCACCAACGCAACAGTCACCACCAACTACAGTCTAGCGCAGGGAACAGGTTACAGTATCAACATGGCCCCTCACCCGTACATGATGTATACATCCGCTACAATTCAGCCAAATGTTCAACCCTACGTGGCACCAAGCCACCAAGAATGCCGTGACCGCTATCCCAAGAACTCAAGATCAAATCACCCACCTAACAGAGCCCCTCGAAGTAATGAAATCAAGATTTGCAGCATCCGAAAATGACGAGCCAGGCCATCACTCCCCACAAGGGTTCCATGCCGTGATCAAGAAATGGAACAAACAAACGGAAGGAGGGGGTTTCGGTCTGACCTGAGGGGAGCCGGGAGATGAAGGCGCGGCGGGCGCGCCCCGTCGCCATCGCCGGCAGGCGAATACGGCTACGCCGAGGACGGCGAGGGTGGCAACGGCGGCCCCGCCAACGGCGAGGGGAGAAATGGCCATGGGCGCGGGGGTCGAAGGCTAAGGCGCCGATGGCAGCGGAGGAAATTGACACTTCTTTTACCCCCCGGGTGCTACTTATGTTGCTGCAGATTCCATCGATTTTAGACATGTTCTTTTTTGCTGCGATTTATAGTTTTTAACTGAAATTTTTAAATTTTAGCTATTTACGGTACAGATTACGGAGAGATCGATACTCACTTACGATTTTGACTAGTACAGATGTTGGGCTTTTAACGTATACTACGTTTAACTTGTAGATTCAGTCTTAAGAAAATACTCCGTTTGAAAATTAGATACTGTAGCAGCTGCGAAAAGCCGGCCGGCTTATTGCTGCAGAACAGGCCCTTTACCATTTTGTATCGGTTTACGTTTTTGTGTTTTACGTGTTTTACGAGAACTACGTTTTAACCCGTAGCTTTATCTAACTACATTATACACACGTTGCATCAACTAGTAATATGCGATTAAGATAGGTTCTAAAACAAAATCGAATTTTCCAAAAAAATCTGAATTCTTGTTTGATTTTAATTTCTTTTGAATCCGTGGCTTAATCCTGTATCAATCTCAGCCATCCACGTCATGATTTCACTGACGAGGCATCTCCTTCGTCTCTCCGCGCACAAGCAGTGTTCATTGTCCCTCGATATTTTTCAACCGCCACGGCTTCCTGGTGTTCCCTGCCACTGCCACGCCACTGCATTCGGTCAGAGACCGTACCACCTTGTCATTCCCACCCTGACATCCTCTTAAATGCTCCCGGCCGCGCGTCAGAGCAGTCTGAGCAGCTGTCGTCATTCCTGCTTTTTTCACCACCGCCTCTGCTCTCCCCTGTCTCACGGCCAACAACCCTGGCCGCAAATTCGAGCACCCCTGGAACCCAGCTCTGCCAGTAAGAGCCACCGTACGCCCCTCATTCATGCCATGATCCTTACTTGGACCAGCACTGTAGTCATCTCATATCCCACCACCTTGTCGATCTCCCTGCTCTTACCCTCTTATAGCTAACCTGGCACGTCTCTGACCACTTTTTACCGCCACAATACCAGGTTCGAGACACCCCAACACTGCAATCATATAGTTAATACCTTTAGCCGTCGTAGAAAAAAAAATGAATCAACAACATCACAACAAATGTTGGCAAATGTGTTGAAAGCAACAGGAGCAGATGTATCGTATCCTGTTTGGTTGTTCCAGGCTTCTAGATCACACCAAATTGTTTGGTTTCTCGCCTAACATAATAATCAAAGGACATCACGCAGAAAAAGTCCAACAAGCAAATATCAACGTCACTGACAAAAACACCATGACGCTCACCCAAAAGAAAAATGAGGTTGAGTGAAAGATAAATGATATGCCTCAATAATCCCGCCCCGTTCGTTTCGGCTTCAACTTCTGACTTCTGGCTTATTTTTTACTATTTATAAATTTTATCTTTTTCTGAACTTTGGTTTTTTTGAGCTTTTTTGCTGGTTCTTTTTTCTGTATTCGTTTGTGTTGTTCGTGACGAGCTAGCATATTTTTTCTATTTTTAAAATTTTTTAAATTTAATTACGCCAAATAAGCCACATTCAGTTATAGTAAAATTTCAGCCGCTATAGTGCAATTTCAGTCATAAGTCACATCTTTTCAGCCTAACCGAGCGGGGCCTTAAGTCTAATGAAGAGGAAAAAGCACATCACCTTTAGCTTCAGGGCCGTTTAGAGTTCATAAAGTTTTATAGGAAATTTCGCAGTAGTTTCATAGTGAACGGCATCTTAGATTTACAGTCCGCTCAGTTGGACTAAAAAGATAGTTTATGATTAAAATTGTATTGTAATTGACTAAAATTATACTGTAACTGATAGTGATCTATTTTGCGTAATTAAATTAAAAAACATGTTAGTTTATCACGGATAATGCAAATGAATATGGCAAAATGAATAAAAAAAGCTAAAAATTAAAAATAGGAAAAGATGAAAAATCTGAATAATAAAAAATAAATTAGAAATTTAAGTCAAAATGAGCTAGACTTTAGAAAGTGATACATGTTGGTTGGTTAAGCATCATGGTTCATGGCCGAGGATATGGATGGAGGGAAGGGTCGCACACGATTGAAGACACTACGCGGATTCCACTCGACTCATCAAGTCATCAGATGCTCTCACGCTCATAGGTAGCTTTCACGTATTTTCAGAATCAGAAGCGTGTACCCTGCATCTTACAAAAAAAGTTCTCATTTATTTGGACTTATGCTTTATGGCTATTTATGAACAAACAAGCACAATAATTTTTTTACTATTATTTTAAAACAGCTTATAAGAATAATATTTTTAAAATGATTTATTAGTCTATCGATATCTAATTTGATATAAATACTTATATTAAAATAAAAATCATTAATCGTAATCATAGGGTATCACTGCAGTAAAATAAAAAAAACAACAATCCGTCATATGCTAACATGGAGTCGATTTCAGAACGGAACGTCACTTGAGTACTAAGTGTACAACAGCACTGTTTGTCCTGCGCCATATCGGGCCTGACCAGTTTGCGTACTTCAGCCTTGCCACGGAAAAAGTTCCCAGCAAGGTAGCATCCAAGTGACGAAGCGAAGCGTGCAGTGCAGACAGCAGAATCATGGCAGGCTTGGCAGCCACACCTAAGCTAAACCGGGCCGAATTACTACCATGATTGGGCTGCACCACAACGGCGAAAGCGACCCAAATATTTCGCTGGCCTCGGCCGAACCCGACCACAAAGGCTAGTCCTGGCCTAGTTAATCTGGGCCGGCATCTGCACGGCCACGTGCCCGCAACCAACAGAGGCCTCCGTTTTGTCGGCATTAGGGGTTATTCATATCGCTTTAGCTAAAAATAAATAAATAGTAGTAATTAAAAAATAAAATTTTTAAAAGGTATCCTTAAACACATCGAGTTCAACAGATACAGGCCATCACGGCATGATCCATTAGCTCACTAGGCTATGTCTGGACTGCCCCTAAACCTATAAACTGATACGACACGATCAGTTTCGATTGGCGGAAGAAATAGGTCATGCCTAACGGATATATACCAAATCGGGTCTGTGTAAGACCAGATCGTGCCGAATGTTTACACAAGTATGTCTTCCTTAGATGCTGCCATGTCAGTCTGGAGAGCCACGTGGCAACATCTAGGAGGCCACCTATAGATGGATTATTCTCAGTGGCGCGGCCGCGCGCGGAGGCCGGGCATAAAAAAGAAGGGAAAATTTGTTCTGTAGCACTGAAAGATCACCTCTTTCGGAAAAATACCACTAAAAAAACGGGGTTCCGAAAATTACCACCGAAAATTTCATTTTTCTTCGGGATTTAGCATTTTGGACAAAAATACCCCTCCTCACCTTCTCTCTCTCTCGCCGCGCCCGTCCGCCTCCTCTCGCCGCCGGCCTCCACGCCTCCTCCTCGCCCTCGCCTCTCCCTCTTCTCCCCGCTCCTCTTCCTCTCCCTCCTCCTCCCGCCTCTCCCGCCGGCTCCCCTCGCCGCCTCCTCCTCCGCTCCTCCCCGCCGCTCCCTCGCCGCCCCCCTCCGCTCCTCCCGGCTCCCCTCCCGCCGCTCCTCTCCTGCATGCGGCCACCGCCGCCGGCATCGGCATCTCCGCCTCCACACACCCACATGCACGCCACCCCGATCGCCTAGGATTTGTCGCCTGTATGCGGCAGTCGTGCCTCCGTGTGTCGGAACCCGGAGTAACGACTCCTGGATCCTCTGTGTAAATCGAACTAGTCCAGGATCAGCTAGTGCACACAGTCACAACAAAGATAAATACCAAGCACAAACGACTGATTTTATTAAATAAAAGGTACGGCCTTATGGCCAAGTCTTACATCAATGCCCATTGGCAAAAATAAATAAAGGAAAGAACTGCGGAAGCAAACTGATAAATAGCGAAGCCCAAGCCTGCCCACAGGCAAACGATAGTAAGACGCGGCCTACTCGTCCAGATCTTCACCGTAGCTGACATCTTCCTTCTCTGTGTGGAAAAAGCAAGGTGAGTACAAACTTGTACTCCGCAAGTCACCCGGGAAAATGCACCATAATGATAAATGCTTCAAAGGAAGGCTTATAGGGTTAGTTTGCATAAAACAGCATTTAAGAAATACAATAGATAGATTGAAGTCGCAGAATTTAATACAGTAAGTAAAAGCATAACTTGAGTTAGAAAATAATACCGTCGGTGCAGGCTCCGACCATACACCAACCTATCCACGGGCATCCCACCCGGACCATCTTTTCCAAAAGCTCACGTATGGATTCCATCCATCCACACGCTTTCAAACACTCGCGGATTCCATCCATCCACAAGTTACCATTCTCTCTCATGGGTTCTGTCTACCCATAAGGTTTTCATTCTCTCATGGATTCCATCCATCCACAAGGTTTTCGAAAATATTTTGAAAAACAAAATCTAATCCATGAAAAACTTTTACTCAGCATGCCCATGACCGTGGGCACGGCTATCCAGGATAGATTATACACTCTGCAGAGGTTGTACAGCTTTTCCCACAAGACACGATCATCCCGTTGTACCACTAGATTACACACTTCCTTAGGTGTGCGGTGGGGAGTCGTGACAAGGCATTTACAATGCAAAGCCTTCAACCTGGCCGAGCCAACTCTAAGGTTTCACCCGATGAAGGAATCCACTGCACCGGGACCCCTCTTGAGCCTAGACGAGACTTCTCATGGCTTAACCACGCCGCCCAAGTGAGACTTCACATGGCACCAACCACGCCACTTTCAACCTACGACTCGACTCGCATTGGGACTTCACAAATTATTCACCGGTGTCCCATACCACCATGTGGTAGTACGATTAGGGCTTTGCACCAGTAGCTCACAGACCGGTCCTTAATTGACTCAAGCCCAACCACATACCCCCGTGCACGACAATCAACCACTGCGGCTCCAACCAACAGGGCATGCCTGCACCCACCACTCTAACCAATTGCCTAAGTCTAAACCAGTTTTATAATTTGCTTTTAAAATATTTCATAACACTCCTTGACTCACCAAAGTCAAGAGTACAGTTGAAAAGTTTATCATTTCATGTAAAAAGGTTATCATTTTATGTGAGAGATATCCCAAAACAAAATTATATGATTAAGCAGGGCTAAGCATTTGATTAAACTCTCTAGCCAACACTAATGTATTAACTAGAGTTTGATTCTAGGGTAACAAGGTATAAGGGGTTCAATAACAATGGAGGAAATAACAAATAGGCAATAACTAAATTTAAAACTGAATTGAAATACGTTGAATAGAAATATGCATGCAATATAATTTAAATCAACATAATTTTATTTGCAACTCTGGGATCAACATGATCAAGGAGGGTGACTTGCCTTGCTCTTCAAATTGGTTTGAATCTTCGTCGAAGAATTCTCCCGAATCGTCGAAGTCTACACGTGAAAATAACCCACTAAATTCAAATAAATTCAAATTGAACTCAAATATTTGAATTGAGGCTAGAAATGGATAGAGAGGAATTTTTGATGAATTTAGAAATTTGAATGGGCCAAATCGGAGTTAGAACGAAGGAGAACGGGCTCCGGGAAGATTGAAATCAGGGAAAAAGGAAAAACTGGATTTTTGGAATTATTTTTCACAGGAAAATCGAATTATTGCGTCAGCCCTGGGGTTTTTGTTTTCCGGCCGAATTATTTTTGCACAGGAAAAAGGGGGAGGGGCTGACATGCGGGCCTCAGTCCGTGGACCAGTCACGGAGAGGAGGCGCCGAGGTGGCACGGGTGGCGGCCGGCCGGCGTGGCGGCCAACAGGCGAGAGGCGGCGGGCGGGGCGTGGCGCCACGCCACCGCCACGCAGCACAGCCCCGCCGGCGTGGCAGACGGCGGCCGGGGCGCGCGCACGCGGCAGCGTCGGCGGAGCTCGGCGAGGCGGCGGAAGAGGAGGAGGAGGCGATCTCGGGAGAGTGCGGGCTCACCGGAGGTGGCCGAGTAGGGCGGCGGCGAGGAGGCGGTGGTGGATCGGGTCTCCGCGCGGCGGTGTCCGGCGGCGGAGAGGCGCGCCGAGGCGCACGGGCCGCGCCACGGGGAAGGTGATGGCGGTGTCGGCCCGGCGCGGCGAGTGGAAGCGGCGATTGCTCGCCGTAGTCCCGGCGGCGGCGGCGACGAGGCGCTCGGCGGCGGCGATGGGATGGCCGGGAGGCGAGGAGTGGATGGGAGGTGGTGCGGAGAATGCCGAGGCCGAGGAGGGTTTAAATAGGGGCGAGGGAGCGGGGTGGCGTGAATTTCGCCGGAGGCGGCGCGGTTGCTGGGCGAGGTTGGGAGGTGGCGCGAAAGAGGGATGGGGTGGAGAAGGTGGGCGCGGGTCATGCGGAGGCGGCGCACGTGCGGGAGTGGGCGTGCGGCCGGGAAGAGCGGAGGAGGTTACAACGGCCGCGGCGAGGCGAGAGGAAGAAGACGGCCGCGCTGGAAGAAAGCGGGGTGGGCGACAAACGGGCCGGCCGGTAGAGAGGAGGCGACGGGCGGGCCGGGGCGAGAGAAAGCGGAGAGAGTGGAGCGCCGACAAGGGGCGAGAGCGCGAGAGAGAGAGTGGAGAGAGCGCGGGCGGCGAGATGAGACCGCGCAGGGCGACGTGGCGAAATCCCAAACGCACACGTGGCGCGCGGGGAGGGGAGGAAGGTGGGAGGAGGCGGGCGGCTGGGATGGGCCGAGAAGGGAGGACGTGGGCGGCATCTGGCCGTCCACGTGGCGGCCGGAGGAGGGGGAGGGGAATTTAATTTATTTTCTGTTTTTCTGGTTTTCAGAAATTGCTAGAAAATGCATTTGGCCTCAGAAAAATATGAAATAAATTCCAAAAATCTCAGAAAAATTTAGAGAATCTCCTGGAGACATTTGGAACTTAAAAAATATTTTCAACTAATGTTGGTATATAATTTTCATACTTTAAGGTACTTTTTAAAATTCAAAAATACATTTTTAAACTCCAGAAAATCTAGGAAACCAAATAAAATTCAGATAACTCCAAATTTTTAATTTGGCATAGAATTTTTATATAAAATCAAAATATCTTTTTATTTAAGGTTTTTTTGTTTTTTTTTTCTGAAGTTGCTTTTCAAATCCAGCTTTTCCAAAAACAGAAATTCAGGGCAAAATCCAAATTCAAACTTTAGGCACAAAAAAATACTTATTTTAATTTAAATTTTATTTTAACCAATTTATTTATTTACTTTTATTTTAGGGAAAATTTGGGATGTTACACACACGCTTGCGCGTGTATGCGCCGCCCTAGAGAGAGAGCGGCGGCGGAGAGAGCCGGGAGGGCGGAGGAGGCGAGGAGGAGGCGGCGAGGGGGAGGGCGGAGGAGGAGGCGCGGGGGGGAGGCCGGGGGAGAGGCGGGGAGGCGGAGGCGAGGAGGAGGAGAGGAAGGGGGCGGGAGAAGAGAGAGAGGGGGGAGGAGGAGGGCGGGAGGCGGCGGAGAGAGAGACGGACGGGGCGGCGCAGGAGGAGAGAAAGTGAGGGAGGGGGTATTTTTGTCTAAAATGCTAAATCCCGAAGAAAAATGAAATTTTCGGTGGTAATTTCCGGAACCCTATTTTATTAGTGGTATTTCTGAAAGAGGTGATCTTTCAGTGTTACAAACAAATTTTCCCAGCAGAAAAAGAAAAGGAGCAAAAAAACTAGCGCCAAGCCGAGCAAAAAGCCGAAACCTCTCCCGCGCGGCCGCGGCTTCCTTCCTACCGCCTCCCCGCTCCGAAATCCACCGTTCCGATCCACTTTCCTTCCTTCCCCTCCTCGGGAGTCGGTTCCTCCCCCAGAGCCCTAGGCGGCGCCATGGACACGGAGCCATTCGACGAGGCGGACCTCCTCGTCCTCCCCACCTCCCCCGCCGCCTCCCCTCCTCGCCGCCTCAAGCGCCTCAAGAAATCCTCCCAAACCACCACGACGACGACCCCTCCCGCCGTCTCCTCACCCACACCATCACCATCACCACCGCCGCAGCAGCCTTCACCCGACGAGGAAACCCTAGCCCCGTACACGTCTCCTCCCCTTTATCACTCTCCGCCGCCGCCATCAGATGCGGATGCTCTGACCTCACTACCATCCTCTCCTCCCAACCCCAGTTCCTCGCCGCTGCCGCCTACCGACACCGCCGAGAAGGAGGAGGAGGAGGATGACGGGCTCGACCCGCTGTTCTCGGAGACCGGCGGCGCTTTGGGGTGGGACCCGCTGGGCGCGCCGATCGAAGGGGTGGATGGTGAGGATGAGGAGGAGATGCTGGGGGGAGGGCTCATCGAGGAGCTGCGCAGGGAGAAGTCGGCGAAGAGGCGGCTCGACATGGACGAGAGCGAAGGCGGCGGCGAAATGGAGGTGGAGGTGAAGGGGAAGAGGAGCAAGAGGAGGAAAAAGGAGGATGCTCTCAAGGAGTCGGCCCGAGGGAAGAAACAGTCTGAGAAGGTAACCAACCTTTCCTGTGTTTCGGCGCGTCAGTGGTGTTCTGTTGAATCGCGGTAGATTTTGTTGATGGGTGGTGTGGGTTTGTGTGCGCAGGAGAGGAGGGTGCAGCTTAATTCGATCCACGCTGAGTCGCAGAGGCTGCTGCGAGGTATACACTTGTAACACTTCAACCGTGTGCGTGATTGGAACTGATGTGTGTGAGGTTTAGTGTTTTTATCTAACTGTTTCTTATTACTTTTGTTCTTTGTAGAGACAAGGAGCGCGTCGTTTAAGCCGATTGCACAGCCAGTTTACAAACCCATCTCGTCAGTCCTGGAGAAGATCCGCCTTCGTAAGCTGGAGATTCTCAAGAAGTCAGTTGTCCGGTTGTTTTTTGAGGTTATGCAAATAATACCGTAATTGCCGTTTGACGTTATTTTCCTTCACTACGGTTTTCAGGTCAAATACTCCTTTTGAAGAAGAAGAAGATGATGATGCCTCTTCGGAGCCTGTGAGGGATCCTGCTGGGAATTCGGGCATGCCTCGGGCTAAGGAAGTGGACACAGACGACAAGGATTTGAAGATTGTGAGTCGTTATTGAGGTAGTTGATTTGAGTGTGGTGTAGTGTCCATGAAACTATAAATCTGTGTGTGATTGTAGGATGATGCCCACAATGATGTTGGAGCAAATGGCAGTGACCTGAATGAGCATGACAGTGTCCTTGGGGATGAGGTGAGCATTGCTTTCACTTGATTAGTTTGTTGTTTGCTGTTCATCTGTACTGATATGGTGACTTGTTTGCAGGATGATGCCGATAATGATGTTGGAGCAAATGGCAGTGACCTGAATGAGCATGACAGTGTCCCCGGGGATGAGGTGAGCATTGCTTTCACTTGATTAGTTTGTTGTTTGCTGTTCATCTGTACTGATATGGTGACTTGTTTGCAGGATGCTTTGACTCAAGAGAAGGATCTTAATAATTGTGGTAGCAATGTTCCAGACATGGTGAGTGCCCCTCCTCCAATTCTGTAGCCATTTGCAGCCACTATTTTGCTATGGAGCATAATCGGCAGGTGCTTTATCTATAAGCAGTAGTTGCCTCAATTTTGTTTTACCTGTGTCAAACTGTTAACATTTCAACTTATGTCATGTGGAATGTCACTGAAAGAATTTGCTCAATGTTCCTTATTAGGAGGATTACATATTGCTGATGAAAATGTCCGCAACTATGCTCTGTGTTTTACCGTTGTTGAAGACATCATTCTAGTGCATGCTATTCCTTCTAATAAATGGTTACTGGGTTATCAAATGCTTGGTAATTTGGCTATTGCTTGTTCGGGATCCACATAAATTCAAAGTTGTCATTGTGAAGTAAGAATGAGAGATTCGGTAAACTCGATGGTTGACAATTCTCATAAAATAGAACAGTGATTACTAGACAGATAGTGCATCTATGATTATAAATTTTAAGAGCTCATTCATATTTGCGTGTAATTCTTTGCGTGTTTAACTATTGAACGCTTGGTTCCAGCAGGAAGTTTTTGATGATTCTCGAGATAATCATGAAGACAATGCCCGATCAAGTGATAACCCCATCAATGCAGTAGATGAAACTCAATTGGCCCCCTCTTCAAGCCCTACCAACAGTTCAGATGACACGTAAGTATAGCAGACCCCCCTTCGTCCATTATATTTTCCACCTTTATTCACTCAACTTAATTATCTCCTTTAAAAAACTTAACTATCAACAAATATTAGAATTATTGCATATGGTGTGCATAAAAAGTTGCCTTGGCTGCAGTACCAGAGAATATTTTTTACCTGTACCCTTACATGACATGTGAATTGCTAAATAACAGCAGTATGTAAATTTTACTGACTATATTTTACCAATGCAAACCAGTCTGAGGTCCTTCTACCCATAAAGTGTGCAGTTATTTCTTACTAACTATTTCACTTATGACACAATTTTCCGGAAAGGACAAGTAATTGTCCTCTGCATCTTGGTGGAATTTGACAGCTCTTATTTTTCCCTATGTATATTGATGTACTATAATATTAGTCACTGTGTTGCATTATTTATATGACTCAGTTCATCAGAAGACGAAGAAGCTAATGATAAGGAGAACGTTGATCCAAGCTCTCAGAAAAATGATGTAAATATTCATCAACGACTCGAACGAGCTGTTGCAGGTGATTCATGTCCAGATGATGCCATCCTGAAAGATTTTCTAGATGTTGAAGCTGAGGAAGAGGATGATAGTGATGACGACATGATGAGGTTTAAGGACAATGAAGAAGATGATGGAAGTGACGGAAATGAAGTATTTAATGATCTGATAGCAGCTGGATTTGAAGAAGAAGAAGTAGATCATGAGAAACGTAATGCCCTCCACCAAAAGTGGCTTCAGCAACAAGATGCTGCTGAAACAAATAATGTCATGCAGAGATTGAAATTCGGCCATCAGGAGCAGAAAGAATTAATGGATCAGGATGAAGATGATACTGAAGACTGTGAGGATGAATCAGAAAATGAAATGTCGTTTGACTTAACACCAACAAATGTTGTGCGGCAGAATTCTGAAAAAGCAAAACAAATGATTGCAAAAATGTTCACAGACGAGAATGATACTTATGAGCACTCTGACAATGAGGAAATTGAGGAGCATTTGGCCCGTCAACGTATCTCAAAGCGGGAAGTAAGTGCTATCTGTTTGTATATGGTTCAACAGATGCTTGATGTATTATTAGAAATTTAATTTTCTAGGTGATAGTTCCTTGCTGTGCTAGGGCAGAACTTTTTATTCACCTTATGTGCTTTTGCAAAGTAATTTGAGAATGGCCTGCCTTTTCTACATGTAGGTTCATAGTAATTCATTCATATCTCCATTGGAAGATGACAATTCAAGGGAAGTATTTAGTCTGATAAAGAAGCTCAATATTGCTCCTCAGTCCAAGAGGAGGGGAAAGCAAGCCACATGTAAGGATGCCCTAATTTTGTATGCATGCCTACCTTTGATTGAAGACATGGTTGATTTACTAATCTATTCTTTTTAACATTTCTTCAGCAAATCTTGAAATGCTTATAGTTGGAAAGAACAGCAGCGGTTCTTCAAAGGTGAATGACTACTGATACCTGTATGCTGTCGTACTTAATACACGTGAATGCTAATTAACTGAAAGTTTGTAATGTGTTGCAATTCTTCATATGGCAAATTACTGAATACTGAACATTATATTTCATAACTTCGAGTGCTATATGGACAATCTGGACTTAATAAGGAATCTCGGTTTGTTTTTTATAATTATTTTTTGTTCATCATTATTATTGTATGCATAGGTGCTTACACTTTTTCCTTGCCATTGTACTGTTATGTTGATCATTTGATAGTTCTCTTCCTTTTTAAGTCATAGTTGAGATTTTGGATACGCAGTTTTTTCCTCATGTTGGCCATCACATGACAACACTATATATTCCTTGCAGTCATCTTTTCTTGGTCGAACAGCAAGTGGTCCAGTGGCAGCTTCCCACAGATCAGTTTACAGAACCTATGTATTTGGTCGTGATGACAGCAATAGCAGTAGCAGGAGCTGCTTGTCTACTTCCGAGAGTAACTCAGATATGGTAAGTTTCACGAAAAACTTAAGACTCTGTTCTTGTCATAAATTTGAATGTGCTTGGAGGCATGGCATTCATTTCTTACTTTCGAATCCATCCTCGTGTGCTTCCGCATTTTACTTTACAGGGTCAGACGAATTCCAGCCAACCCAAGAAAGCTAAGTTCAGTAGTTCACAGCCAAAACCAGTGGCAACAAGAGCAGGTTCTGAGGGTGATGCGAGTTCTGGTGTTTCTCTGTTTGAGATCCTGCGTAGATCTTCTGTTACTTCCGAGAAACAAGAGCACAGCCGTCAGGAAAGCTGTGGTATCATCACAGAAAGTCAGGCTGCACACCAATTCTCAGCGTTTAAATTATCTAGGAGGTTTTCCAGGGTAGGAGCAAGAAACTGATATATAGTTTCTTGCCCAACTTATCCTTGCTATCATACACCTGTTTATTGCAAAAGGGAAATACATTCCTGCCCATTTCCGTGTAGTATGTTTCCTCTTATCAAGTGTTAAAAGCTTAATCGTATGTTCCTTGCTTGTGCTATGGAAAAATGTATTAGACTTTCTGTATGCCCTGCAAGTCCAAAGATACTGTCTGCGTTCGTATTTCTAATGCATCGGTTCATCATTTTTCAATAAGGCCTCATCAAGCAAGCATCTGAACGTCAATGTGCATAATATAAAGGTTGGACGTTGTAGAATAAGGACGGTATCAAGAATTCAATGTCAATTTATTGGTTAGCCTCGCCATCTGGTTAGTCTTTTTGAAACAATCCGAAAATTTCAAAACCAAAATTTGATTTGAGTTTGGTTTGAATTTGAGTTCCTTTTTCCTCCCAATCCTAAACCACACAAATCTCAAAGCAACCCACTCCTTACCCATGCCATCAAGCCATGAATGGGGAGATCAAAGCCGGCTACTGTGCATCATTCGACAAACCATGAATGGGGAGATCAAAGCCGGCTACTGTGCATCATTCGACAAAAAAAAAATCCCCGCCGCCCACTGTTTTTCTTGCCGCCACCCGAGCTCTCCTCCACTCTCTCGCGCCTTCTCGCGTTTTCTTCCCCCTGCCAGCTCTCAGACCAGTGTCAGGCGCCGTACGCCTCCCCCTGCCGACCTCCCTACCGCCTTGGCCCAGCTCTCCCGAAACATCCCGAGCCAACCCTAAATATCGCTCTTTCCTCAAACCGCCTTAACCCGGCTATAAAAAGCCCCTGAGCCCCTCCATGAAGCTACACCGAAGCCCAGTGAAGCTCCACACGCCCCCAATTGAACCCTCACCGTTCCCACCGCCGGCAATCTCCAAAAATCCTCAAGTAAGCTCAAAACCCGATTCTCCTTCTCCGATCAATCTTGGTTCAATTGCTCATGCCAGTAGCCTCCCCTTACCCCAGGAAACTCCCCAAAACCTTGCTCTAGCTTCCCAGACCCTCTTCTTCTTCGCCTCCGAGCTCCTCCGCCCGGTCATGGTGCCCTACCGTGGCCAGCCTTGCACGGTTCGTCCTAGCCCTAACCACCACCTCCCCTAGGTTGCCCGAATCCCAGAGATGCTCAAATGCCAGAGACTTGCCCCCTTAACCCTAGAAATCGGCCATGGCAGTCAAAAACCGTGCCGCGCATTTGAGCTCGCCGCCGGCGATTGCCGCCTCCGCCGGGCCCACCAATGCCAAAAATGGAATCCCCGCACCTCCATGAGTCCGCCCATACCCTTGGTATGCGTCGCAAAACTCCGTAGCTCCGCCGCCACCGCCGCATCCCTCCCTGTTCTCTGCGCGCGCGCCTGGGCGGGAGGAGGAAGATGACTGCACAGTAAACCCCCGACCGAGCCATTTCAATTCGGTCGAACCGAATCCATTCGGCCGAGTCTGATCCACCCGACCGAGCCACTTGAATAGTGCAAACCCGGTATGAACAATAACCGACCCCAAATGCAAAAATATAAAAATATAGCCATTTTGACCGCTTCGAGCCCACGAATCCATATTTCGACTCCATTCCACCATTTGAGCCTCCCAAAAATCCTAAACCCATTTTATTTGGTTTTTCTCGAATTTTATTTCTTTATTCCTAGCTCATTTTCTTCGAGCGTGGAATTAAATTATTTTCTTGGCTTTGCGCTAGCTCACGACGTTGAAGATCGACCAAGTCAAGAAGGAGAAATCCCAGATCAAGCTCAAGATCAAGAAATTGAAGAATACGAAATTGTCAAAATTATAAATCCGCAAGGCAAGTCACATGTTTTTGATCATGTTGATCCTACTTTCCATTATTTATTATTTATCAGTATTTTCATTATGCTAATTATGCACTGTTATTTTATGTACAAATATTGTTTAGAATGACATGCTATTAGTTAATATCCTACCACCCGAAAACCCCCTGTTTAATCTGATGGCCATATTCACCTTGACAAAACTTAGTAAATATTAAAAGTATTATTATTGTAATCATGGTAGATCAAGGAACTTCAAACATTTTACAATTAAAAGTCTTGATATTCTACTAATAGTCTTTGATGAGATGTGACTTAAAAGCCATGAGTTGGCTGAACCCATCATAGAATGGGAGTTGTGTTGAGATTTGATAGCAGTGCCGTGGGCACTGGGATGTGAATTTGTAGATGAAAGTTGTTTAGTAAAAAGTGAATTAAAAACCTTATGCCAAGTGAAGGACATGGTAAACGCTCAACCACAAGCGTTGACTTGTCAAACCTGGTTTAGTAGCTACTCAAATCGATTGGACCTCTAACGGAGTACAACCAGTTGGTATGGAAACGGTAAAACTGTAACACCCCGGCCCTCCACAGGGCCCAAGATGCTACCACCACCCACTTACCAATTCACCAGTGTTGCTATTCAACTCTTAGCAGCACCTCTATTTTTTTTAATACCCACAGAAGACAAATGACAGATAAATTTCAGATAATTGCAAAGCCAACTACTTTATATTGCACAGCCATAACATAAACAAGCTTAGGGTTCCATTAATAGCAAACTAAACCCTAGATTCACCATACAAGCTCAGTATACGTCTAAACTGTTATTTCACATGTGCAGTGCCAAAAGTGCTATCCCATTCCATGCATGTCGTCATCCTTCACCTAAAAACAACGACAAAGCAAGGGTGAGTCCGGAGACTCAGCAAGCACACGATAAAACAGTAACATCACTTTAGCAATTTCGATCAACTTCATGAACTGTAATCTGTAATCCCATTCTATGTTTGTAAACTGTAATTCAACCCTATGTCTGTCTGTAAACTGTAGATCAATTCTGTAATTGTAAATCAACTCTGTGACTATAAACTGTAAATCAACTCTATAATCAGAAAGCGTAAATCACAATCAGAATCAGAATGGCTGTAATTCACAATCAGAATCTGTAAATCAATCAACATCAGAATCAGGCTGTAATTCAATCAGAATCGTAAATCTGTAATTCTACAATCAGAATCGTAAATCTGTAATTCACAAATCGTCAGAATCGTATCATTCTCTGTCACTTTCATGCAATGCATCTGTATGCTCTGTAACTGTAGCTTATACCAGTATAGCGGAGTGTCCACCCGTCGATGGACCACTCGCCTCGTCCTCTTTCATACGAGGTCACAACCTCCACTCCCGTGGAGTGCCTACCTCTGTAGGTCTTATTCAAGAGCACTCCGGACTAGTCGTAAGACTTTCTCACCGACCTGGCTCTTATGCAATTGCATGATGCAATATGCTCCAAATGTGAATGTCTAATCATAAATGTTATCATCAAACTATGATTAGCACATAATCACAGGCATCCTCTCATAAATACTGTAAATCATGGCATGGACTCACGAATAACATTCATCACAATTTACCGTCTACCATGCACTTGCCTGTTAACCTGGCGGACGGTGCGTGGACGGCACCAAACTCGAACCACCACCTGAACAAGCATTAATTATTTCAATTTATTACTCATGCAATACATTCGATTACGAGTAAATAACATCGCTCAAACGTCCAATCGACATAACCCACTCCTGTCTCACCGGGCAACCTCTCATTGACCCGATGCTTAACCAGTCTATAAATTGAGCGATCACGTTATTTATACTCGTCGATCAATTTCTACACATTTAATCTCACTTTAATCAGTCATACTGTTTAACCTCAAATTATACTTTCCTTCTCCCTCTTCTGCCACAGATCGACCAGATCAACAGTGGCAGTACCAATTTCGTCGTCCAGGCATTCATATTAATAAACGATACCTAACTGATCACATGCATCAATTATAATGATCGGTATTAATAATGCCCGACTCGGTAAAATAAGCAGAGAGAAGGATTTTCGAGGCGTTACCCTGGCCCCGAGCGATCGGATCGGGACACTCTTGGCCGGATCTGACGAATTTGACGGCAGGCCACCCCTTTTTTTCCTTTTTTTCTCTTCTCTTTCTTCCTTTTCCTCTCTTCTTTTCTTTCTTTTTCCTCTTCCTCTTTCCAGTCGGCCGGCGCCCTTCTTTCTTTCCTCTTTTTTTCTTCACGGGCGGCAGCACTCCCTTCCTCCCCTTTTTCTTCTCACGCCCGTCCGCTCCCCTCACGGCTCCTCATGGCTGACGCCTCCGACCTTCCTCCTCCCTCACCAGCTCGGCCTTCCCCCTCCTCCCTTGCACCGCGATCGGCGATGGCGAGGAGCGGCAGCGCACTGAGCGGAGGAGGGAGGGAGGCGCAGCAGCAAGAGGAAGCGGCAGCGCGGTGGCGCTACCGGGCGAAGCGGGCGCGGCGAGGTGGCACGGCGGTGCGCGGATGGCGGCACACTCAAGCGGCGCAAGACGAGGCGAACCAGCGGCGGCAGCGGCGATGCGCGCGGCGGCGCGAGCCGCGGCGGTGGCGGACCAGTGGCGAACGCGAGACGAGAGCGACGCCGGTGAGCACGGGGAGGTGGGCGGCGAGAATACTCGGGAAGGAGGAGAAAAAATCTCGTTTGGCCTCTCCCTCTGGCGCTCTCTCTCAGTCATATACGTGGCATAAAATGGGCCGGGCCGGGCTTATACAGCCCAGGTATTACAAAAACCATACTGAACAACGTTAGACCCTTCCAGGACGGGTAAAGATTCCCGGGTTTGAGTTGAGGTCTAACGGGTACCGGAAAGTCGGTATGGAAACGGTAAAACCATATTGGACAACGATAAATTCCCTCAGGACGGGCAAAATATCTAGCCATATCGGTAGATAATGTCTGGCCGTGTCGGCAGACACCCGGGTTTGTGTTGGAGTTTATCGGGTAGAGTTTACATGAAGAGATGAGCAGTGAAACGACGTTGTTTTCTTAACTCTTTGGCCGGAGTTAAGAGATCTTGTGGGTAAAGGTGGGCAGCTCTGCAGAGTCATTTATAAATAGTATTCGAATACACTATACTGTGTTTAATGGGTGATTCCAAGAAACATGGCATAAGTAAAAGTTTTGGATATGAATTAGAGTTGTGTTGAAAATGTGAATGTGTGAGTTAAGTATAAACCCCCTAATTACCTTATGAAGTTTATGAATTAATATTTTCTGTTCAAAAGAAAAATGTTTACAAACAAAATTGCATCCACATAAAATAATGAACCGTTATACCCCATTTTATGGCAATCTCCCGCAAGTAGTTAAATAGTATTTTACATGTGACTTGTTGAGTACGGTTGTTTGAACTCACACTTGCTAAAATCATTAAACAGAAAGTGCTTGTCAAGATAATGAAGGAGTTTCTAAAGACGAAGCTGAATTCTACGAAATAGACGACGCCGAGTGTTAGGGTTTATTCTACACTCAGACCTGCCTGTGGAGTTTCTTTTGGTAATGTATCTTTGGGTTGTACGCCCCTTTATGTAAAACTTGGCTGCTAAGCTTTACTTTTGTAATAAAGTTTGATTTCATGCTTAAGTATGTTTTGGCAATGGTGCACATTCTTCTACAATTAACAATCTCGATGCAGGTTAACCTAACGCTCCCGTAAATGGGGTTGTTACACTTTTTTTGTGGAGAGCCATCCGTTGGTGCTGATCACAATCTCGACGTGGTAGTTGCCGTATCTAAATTTAGTGGTTAACCTAAAAACAAGCTCCAACAGCTATCTAAATGGGGTTGTTACACTTTTTTTTGTGGAGAGCCATCTGGTTGGTCTGTCAGATCACGGAACACTGGCGAACTCGACGTGAAGCCGTAAGGTTGATGATGGATTGAGCCTACCCAACGCGAGCCTGTCCGATTTTGTAGGCCTGAATGGGCTTGAACTGCCCAACCGGCCCGTGTCCGGTCAACAGGCCCAATCTTGTCACCGCTTCCGTTCGGCTCGATCTCAACCCGAAGTCCCGAACGAACGCACCCACGTACGCATAGAAATTCTAGGGTTCAAATCGAATCAACCTTGCCCTCCTATCGTCTCCCAACCCCCTACAAGCAACCCTAATCCATGGCCACGGAATCCTCGCAACTTCCTTGGCGCGGGTAGGACTAGGCGGGAACTGCGCGGGCTCAAGATCTCATCCTCCGGGCTTGGAAATCCTGCTATTGCTATCCCGGTAAGAAGATTTCCCGCTGCCCTCACAAGAAACCATTTCCAATTTCTAGTTAAATCGATGGTGCAGGCTCCAACCTTGTGTTATTGAAAAATTTTCTCCATGCCCCCCCCCCCTTCCGAGTTCTTGGTTTGATTAAAAATGTTGAGAAATTCCAAATATTGCGTTCTAAGCCCAAGATTTCCTCGGTGGCTGTGCTACAGGAGGAGGTGATGAGATCTTCGGGAGCGGGTCTCGCTCGGTCCTAAGATGCTGGCCAGCTACGGCGGCGGTGGCAGCAGAGGCGGCAGCTTCCATCTCTCCTCCCACAAGGACCTCCTCCTAGGCCGCGGCGGCCGGAGCTTCCCCTTCGGCAACACCTGTTTCCTCCCCTCCACCTGCCTGGCGCGCCTCCTGCACACCGCGGATCGCCGCGCGCCCGCGGCCTTCTTTGCCGCCGTCCACCGGACGCCCTGCGTGCGCACGCACTGCACGGGGCAGAGCCTGCTGCAGAGGGGCATTGTTATGGCTGCCTGCGGCTATGCTTTTCGGCGAGCTGAGCTGGGTGCTACCAAGCGCCAGCCAGAGAAGGATGCGTCTGTAGGGACTCGCACCTCACGTATTGTGGCTATGGGATCGCTTGGGAGTGCGGCGAGGCCAGAGGTATCTTTCAAGTATAGAGGGGTGGAGTACTGTAAGAAGGTTGGTGCAAGCTTGAAGTTCCACGAGCAATGGGGATCGACTAGGACATTCTGGACCAATGCAGTTGGGCCAGGTTGGAAGTTGACCTTCTCAGTTCAGCCATGGACTCGGGACTCAAGCATGTCATGTGTGGCACCATATTCCGCTGGAGCCACAGAGCATCAAATGTCACTTGATGAGGCAGTGCAGGATAAGCAGATGGATAGCTCCACAGTTGCACCTGATGGGTACGTGTCATGATTCCTGTTGCATGTGCCTGTGGCACCATAAAAATTTTATGCAAATTTGTATTGGTTGCCTTGATTATGCATACGTACCCGTATGTGCATGTATCCCATTACAGGAATGCCTCACAGCCTCTCAAAGAGTCTTGATACGTGTGTCCGATTATATTGAGACATAATATTGTGTTGCATGGTTACTATTGTCCATATGCAAGTAGAGGCATGCGCACAAGTATTCCCAATCAAGAAAAGTTAAGCTGTAAATATAACTAATGGGTTATTTGGTGATAAGGAGTATAGTAGATTTAATTAAGGTTTTAGTGAATGTTGCCTTGCAACTCTGCAAGTGATATCATGGTCAAGCATGTCTTCATTTTGATATGTATGTCCTGTAATCCAAATATAAGTCAGGAAATGTGAAATTCAGGCACTGTGGCTTTGGATTGCAGTAGATGGCAGCAGGATAGCGCACAAAATAAAAATTCGACAGGAATCAACTAGGTTCTGAGTCAATTTCCCACACATAAGTTTACTATATCTATTTGAAATGGAAATTGTGTTCCTTATCATTTGCTTTGATGTACGATTTTCGTGTTACATATTAGAAAGAAGCATTTCTGCTCATTTCATCTGGTAGCAATTGTTTTATGTTTGCTTGCATCTGCTGGTTGTTAACTGTCATTTCCCTCCACAGAAAGTCACCCGCTTCTGGAACGTTGAAGCTGCTCTCAGGTTCTTGTTACCTGCCTCACCCTGCTAAGGAGGCAACTGGTGGTGAGGATGGTCATTTTATTTGTGTTGATGAACAGGCGATTGGTGTGGCAGATGGTGTTGGTGGTTGGGCAGATCTCGGCGTTGATGCTGGACTGTATGCTAAGGAGCTAATGAGTAACTCAATGAGTGCTATTAAGAATGAATCAGAAGGGACTGTTGATCCATCAAGTGTTTTGGAAAAGGCTTATGCAAGGACCAAAGCAAGGGGATCATCAACTGCATGCATCATCGCTCTTACAGAGAAGGTTAATCAGCTTTCCCTTGTTTGATGATTAGTGTAGTCTCCTTCCATTTTCATTTTAATATATCTCGGTGAATGGCAAATACACAAAAATTATGATTTTAAGTTTTTTTGGTCTATGAATAACACACTAAGTCACCTCCCACTTAGTTGGGAAAAGGGGATTCATTATTGCAGTAAAATGACATCAATTCACTTATGTTAAATGCCACGGGAGCTGAAATAGCACATTTTGCTGCTACTTGTTTTCTCGGATGTGATGATGCTGGGGTATTCTCATTCACGGGTATCAGAGTAGCTGGATTGGTAAATCTTGTACCCATCTGTCGGGTGGTGGCAGAGTACTTTCAACAGAACTAGAAGTTCCTAAGTCATATTTCTGGATAAGAAAGAAACAAATGTATTTGGTGCGGTCCTTTTTATATATAAAAAATGAAGTACCATGCTAGTTCAATGATGGTTTATAATATCATACAATCTGAACTTGCAGGGTATTCACGCTGTAAATCTTGGAGATAGTGGCTTCGTAGCTGTCAGAGATGGCCGCACTGTTGTCAGATCACCTGTGCAGCAGCATGAATTTAATTTTACCTATCAGCTCGAGAGTGGGGGTGGCAGTGATATTCCTAGTTCTGCTCAGGTGTGTAAATCCCTACTCTGCTTTAAATGTTAAGCTGTCTTACTTGGACAAGTTTCTTTGAATTGTTGTATGGAGAACTCTGATACACAAATTAATTTGGAATCCTATACTTCTATCTTTGTTGAATAGGTCATCAAGTTCTATAGCATAAAAAAATTCACTTTTCTTTGGCGAGGAAAAAAATGACATATTGTTATGCCTCATTCACCAATATAGGTATTTCGCTTTCCGGTTGCTCCCGGAGATGTTATTATCGCTGGTACGGATGGACTTTTCGACAATCTGTACAACAATGAGATTACTGGTGTCGTTGTTGAGGCTCTCAGGGTTGGACTTGGGCCTCAAGCCACAGCACAGAAAATTGCTGCCCTTGCTCAGCAAAGAGCGCAGGATAGGAACAGGCAATCACCCTTCGCAGCTGCTGCTCAAGAAGCTGGGTACCGGTACTATGGTGGGAAGCTCGATGATATCACGGTTGTGGTGTCGTACGTGACAAGCGCCTCAGCTGCGTGACTCGACATTTTCCATGTGATGTAATGTGCATAACCCTGCCCCAAACTAATGGAGCCCGCCTGCACCACGGAGTATATGGCTGAAATGAGGTGGTTTATTCCAGTGTTGTAAAAAAAACATCATACATGCCGATTCATCGTTGGTGGTCGGTAAAACCGTCACGTACAGTGTATGTGAGAACATTTAGCTGTCTCAAACAATTGATCGGTTGTTTTTTCCCAGATACTCGGCCGTTTTCCCGTTTAATTATCAAAACAATTTATTGTTGCTTGTTAATTACAGTTCATTAGTTTATAATATTTCGCAATGACATACTTGATACGTATCATACGTATGAGGTGTAAACTATGTGAACTTATAATTAGTCTAAAGCTGATTGCAAAGAAATGCGAATCACCTTATTTATTTCCAATCGTCCGATGTGCGACCAAACAACGATTACACTGCCAATAACAAACGATATCTTAATTTACAGGCCCCTCGTGAACTGTGAGAAGATTAAAACTCGGTATCACACTAATGGTACCTTCAGAGGAGGGGGATGTTGATGGGCGATGGTGCGGTTAAATACTAAGTGCGTATCTTAGGCCCTGTTTGGTATAACTTCACCAACAGCTTCATGAGCTATTGTGAGCTGTTTTTTGCCACTAGTAGTGTACCCGTGCTAACGCTACGGTAAAATACAAAACAAGATAAAATTTGTAAAAAATAAAACGAACAATCAGATTCATTAAGATTCACGTCTCATATATTGTATAACTAAATATTTTTGTCACATAATGAATGTCACATAACGACTGATCATTTGAGGAGGCAACAACATCATTGGACTCACCCACCGACGACTTTCTCCATCCCCACATTGTTTAGTGCTCTCGCCTTCGAGATTGTTCCGTGACGCCCGAGATGGAAAGAAAAACAAAACGGAAGAGTAATTTTTGCCTGCGAGATATTAGACGGGATTAATTGAAGAGTAATTTGTGCGAGATATTAGACGGGTACAAATAGAATGCTGCAAACATCACGCTCAAACTTGAGTTATCCCGGTACTATTTTTTCCGGTACTTGAGTTATCACGCTCAACATGGTCGCACAACGTGGTCGTTACGTGCGGTCGTCGTCCTTCGATCACCTTCAAATGTTATGCGGCGTGGTCGACGTCTTCTTCAGATTGCCGTTGTTGAACAAATTTCGACCACGTTTGCTAAGGCTTTGTCGTGGTCGTAAGTCCTTCCGACCATGGTTCCGAGTCCTTCGACTACGTCTACGAGATTGCACTATGAAATCGATGCTCAATGTTTCTCTTTTCCTCTTCTTTCGATCACGCTCAGCGACTCGACCACCGGCATCTTTGACCACGGGCATTCGACCATGGCCATCTTCGACCACGGGCTTCTTCGACCACGGTCATCCAACCACGGCCATCTTCGACCATGATGTGGTCTTCTACCATGACCTCCGACCATGTTGAGCCTTTCGACCACAGTCTTCGACTACCGAGTGGCTTCGACCGCAACCTTCGACCACGGTTCCTGAATCCTAAAGCATACAATTCAAATGCAGATGCATTTACCACACAAGTTACAGATGTTTGGGACCAAGGCATCATATTAGACACACAAGGGGCTCCATATGTAACACAAGATAAACAAAGGTCACACTTGCTTTATGTAAGTTTTTCATCTACTTCGATTCTCAAACCTATTAGCAAACAAAGGTTAAAGCCAATTCAAGCATCAATTAATGGAAATTATGGTTTCATAATCAACTTTGCATAATGAATCAATGCATTCACTTTTTAGTCTGTTTATTCAATATAATGATTGAACATCCAATGCAATTCATGATACATGCTTAACAGATGTCAAAGCATTTGAACAGGGTGGGGCAAAGCAATCCATTCTACATGCAAGAGGTCAATATTGGACAGAAGGCCATACTTGCTTCAAGTTGATGGACGGAAGATAGCCATTGATCACAATGACAGTGAAATTAGTCAAGGTGGTGGAGGCAAAATCCTCGAGCAACATCTTCTTAGATCCAAAGCCATACATCAGAAGGCCAAAGCCACACCCGCAACAGAACACCACATCGATTACTTATGCACTTCAATCTACAATGTTGACTGAGGATGCGTTAGAAATGAGTATATAAAAAAGAAAACCTTAGCTCAAACAGCCAGTTGCGGTATTGGTCCTTGTAGCTTGTCGTCAGAGCCGCCACCTCTTTCTCGTGCTTCAGGGGGATCTCAGCGAGGGATGCTCGCAGCACCTGCGCAGATCGCAAATCAGTCAAGTGTACCCAGTACCCACAAATTACAGGCGCAGCAAGTGAAGAGGCACAAGTACTCCTTTTCTATTCAAATAAACAGAATTAAGTGATACCTCACTAATGAAGCTTAATCCACAAATGTAGATGAGTCGTAAAAGAAACAACCTGTCAATTGTGAAAGATAGATAAATCAGTAGTGCCACAATTCGATAATAGAATATAAAAGATGCAATAAAAAAGAAGACAAAAAATATCTAGTTTGTGTTTCACATTCAACCATCCATGCAGAGAAAACGCAGAAAGTTACTACCACGGATGCAGAATGAAGCAGAGAAGCGCACGTAGAATAGAGACACGCACATGCGCAGCATCACATGACCCCCAAACTCTCTATGCACGTCACAAATCCAGTACTGCGCATAATCCAGTACTATGCATAATCCAAACATATGCTATTTCGCTCCGGTTTCCTCCAATCCCAATTCGCGACCCGTAATAAATCAGCTGCAGCACCGATCGCCGCAAAGCACAGAAATCGAGCGAGAGGCATGAGCCATACATACCATGAGCAGAAAGATGGTGAACAACCAATTAATATACAATGTATGTAGCAAGTAGAGGATCAGTAATTATGTCAGTAATAACTTTTGTAGTAGGAAATTCGCATACAATGCACAAGAAAGAAATAACTGAAGGTATGATAATTTGATTAACAACCAATTAATGACTGAAAGAGAGATCAAATGGCCTCTAATGCCTCATAGACATAGCCAACACTGAATACACAGATAACCATGAAGTAAGTTTTAAGGTCGGTGCGTGAATCAACGCATTACTTATATCGATAGCATGTGCCTTTTCGCCAAAAAAAGTGTGCTTTAGAACTCGGTTGTCAAAAATGGACTATCCCATGGAAGAGAATGCTGAAAGCGGCCAAGAAAAAGGTGTTTGCATTGGACATGCAAGTGAAGATCAAGCGATATGCCCAAGCTCAAGATCGGAGAATGACAAGCATTGCGGGACAGCAATTTCTTGGTTTGCGTGAGAATTACACACCATGGCAACCATTTCAAACCATCAGGTGAAGGAAAACATTAGAAAATAATTCCTCCCAGTTTGGTGAACGCCAATTTTGATTCTTTTGGATAGCCATTGACTTATTTTCTGGGGCCTAGTAAAAAAATAATACTAAAAAGGTTTCATATGGCCTATTAGAACAACCACAAAAAGGAGGTACAGTAAAGAAACTCCTAGCAAGATTGGTTTCTCTGTTTGCGTAAAAAAAAAGTACATAGAGCCAAAAAAAAAAGGTGCCCCAAACTAATGTGTGCAAACTGCAAAACCCACCATTGTTTCATTGAGGTAAATTTGTAAAATTTTATCTTGTTTTATATTTTACCGTAGCGTTAGTAGGGCATAAACCAGATGGCGGTGGTGCCATGAGAACAATGTGTCTCCAAATAGAATAAAACTTAGTTACAATTTTGCATGGTTATTGCATATGCATAATAAAGCAGTCTGAGATGACTGAATTAATGCATCATAATTCCTACATCGGATGTCAAAATTTACCAAGTTGCGAGATAATTTAAATTAGCTCTTATTGCTATGAATCTAAATTTAGCCATACTTAGAATCTAAATTTCTATATGTGCGAACGTCCAAAAAGTCACATTGAAGTTATATCTTCGCTTCTTCCTCCTAACAACATTTAGCATCAGACCATAAATAATCACCAAAGTTCAGACTCATTGATGGGGGCAAGAAAACAGAAGGTTCAAACTGATTGATGGGTACAAGCTTACTGAAGGCGTAGGGATCATCCCCATTGGGAGGTTGCACTGCCTGTCTCCGAGCTGTGTCATCCTACAATAATTAAAAAAACCATTAATTCGGGGCATAGGTGAAATGTGCTGACAAATAGGAATACATATGATACCACTCTAGAAAATTACAAAAATAAATTAATCTGAGATTATTTCATTTATTCACTTCCTGTTACTCATCTTGATAGTAAAGATAATAGCTCTCCTTTACAAGTCTGTAACACGTCACAAAAAGATATGACGCTATGCAACATATTCCAAGATACAAATCAAAAATCATGGAAAGGAAGATGTTTGACAAAAGCTGCTTATATATCCACTTAATTGTTTGATTGCTACTTTGTAATCATCGCTTGGAGCTTCCAGTCTCTCATGTCATGAGCCAAAAAAATTATACTTTCCTTAACTGAATACAACAAGAAAGAGCATAAATCTGCAATTAATCAAGATAATAAGGCTATTGACGATGGCACTTCAAGTCATCAACCAAGAATCTATTTGACAACTTGCACCAATCCTCATGTCATTCATCAGCACAATTAGAGATAAAATAGATATCTTTAACATGAAATCACTTAACTGACAAATAAGCACTCCAATCACTACCCAACATTCTACAGCTGCATCATACTATAAGGTTATACACTACTCGCCAGTAGTTAGAATTCATAACTGAAAACAAAATAACTACCTGTAAAAGAAACCGATAAAATGTGGGTCAGCTGATGAAATACTCTCGTTTGGTCACCAGCAGTTTTATCCTTTTCAACAAATTAGTTTATCTTCTGTAGCAGCCGGCTGTAACCATCTATGAAGATGCTGTGGGACAGTGTTTAGCAAGCATTTCAGCTATATGACTGGGATTTCCAATTATATGTTTAAACATGGTAGTCATTGTTTTAACAATGTAGTCATACGCTCCCAAACAAAGATGACATTTTTATTCACTATTCAGTTGTAATTTTAATAGCTGAAAGCAACGAAAAGACCAATTTTTTTACACACAACCTCACTCTAAACCCAGAAAGTAAATCCTGAAAACCCTCTCTCAGTCCAACTGTCCAAAATACTCACATGCACGAAACCTGAGCAAAAACATGCAGTGACGTACACAGCACCGATAACCTCGGTTAGGGCCCCCGAAATGATTAAGGAAAACCCACATTTTGCTCACCTTCCTCGGCCCGGCGGCGTGGTGATGGGCAAGCTCCTTCTCCATCAGGCGGAGGCGTATCCGCATCTTCTCGCCGCCGTCGGGTAGCATACGATGTCTGTCGCGCCAGCGATTGATCTTCTCCGCAATTGTTGATCGGTGAATCCCTTGAACTCCGCGGGTCCCCTCACCGCCGCGGAATCGTCATCGGCGTCGGCTCGCCTCGCCGTCGGGGCTGCGGCGTCATGGGGAAAAGGAGGAGCCGACGAGCTCCACCTCCGCCGGCGGAGGGTCGGGGCATCGCTCGCTCCCGGTCGATGAAGATCGCACCGTTCGGCGTGGCGCTGCCGCTGCCGGCGGAGGGAGGAGGCTTCCGGGATCGAAGCGGCGGGGAGGGTTTAGGACCAGAGGTGCGCGTCGGAGGAGAGGCCACCACGGAAACGGAATTGGAAAAGTTAAAGAATTTCTAATTTACGAGACAGTTGACGATTGACCGAACGACGGTGTCGGGGGGAGAGCGATGCGCGAAGAGGCGGTCGAGGACCGCGCTGGCGCGGCGCCCGGCGCGAGATCTCGGCGGCAGTGCAGGAGGTCCACTGCGGCGCCAACGCCGCGGCGCTCAGATCGCCGCCGTCTCCATCCCTTGATCACTCGCGCCGCCGATCCGATCCAAGCAGCGCAACGCTCTCCCGTAGGAGCACGTCAAGCGGGCGGCAGCGCGGGGTAGGAAGGAGCGGGGGAGGAGGCGGCGGCGCGGAGGGCGGGGGAGGAGGCGAGGGAGAAACCAGGGGGAGGAGGCACACGGGCTTGTGTGAGGAGGGGGAGGGGGCTCTGGGTTCAATGATGTGCATGATCCGGATAATTTTGGCCTTAGAATCTTCAATGAGTAAGAGAAGAAGGCTTGAGGAGAGATCCAGACCATTCATTTGTATGAAGTTGAATTACTTTGGTACACAAATCTGGGTGAACTTAGATTAGGCATGACTGTGGAGGTGGTTGAGGGGGTGGATTTAGTAAAGAAAATTTTGGTGTATTATAGAGGGGTAGAGATGCGTATGGTGGACCATGGATAAATATTGTCAAATGGAGGGAGTAACTGTTACATTGAGGCACATGGTATGACACATTACAATTTACAACTGGTACAACCGTATAATTTCATTGTATACCCTACACATTATATTCTTGATAGTTCATAGCACTAAGATGCAAAAGGTTGAATATGATAACGAAATATAGAATTTGACAATCCATAATGTCAATTATACAGTTTAACCTAAAAGAAGCCAAAAGATCAGCCGAGAGACAAAAAAGTAGTATAAAATAATGCAATGGAAACATTAACTACACTGACTCATACCAAAACTCAAACGACAATGTAAAACCTTGCTCATTCAGAACAAGGCAGTACCAAGTGGAAATATCACAAGAAACTAATTGCGTGATGAAGAAAAACAAGAAAATGGTGGTCCAAATTTCTTCTTGGCAGCACAGAACATGAAACATCATCAATACAGTGAAGCATACTAATGAACAGATTAGCTGTAACTCAGAAAAGATGTTCATTGAGCAGTAAAATGCACCTCCATTGTTTGTCAAATTAACTATTTGAACTAAATAATCTAACATTTGCAGTATTTCAGTAACCAATACTACAGGTCCATCCAAACTCAAGAAAACATGACTCACAAATATCAACATAATAATATGAAATTTACACCGCCGAGTAGGCGAGTACTATTTCACAAAGCTGAACCACTGATGATTAACCTACCCTCTTGGCTTAAAACAGCACTGAATAGAGGGAGGACAGAAATGAGCGAAACTATCAGCATTTCACCGTATCCAAACCTGCTATCGTCACTTGGCACATTTAACATTCGCACACAATCAAATTAAGCATTCTACTTGTGTAAACGAAGTGATGTCTAGGAAATTTTCATCTTGTCGACACAATAAAATGCAATCATATCGTGAATAACATCTCACATGATCTATTCCTTCCATGATTACACTACCATCACCAGATCTAACAACAACCGTGGCATCACGAAGCACAAACCGAGACCGAAAGATCACACAAAGCAGAGGAGAGAAAAGGATCGGGCCTTGAGAGCGGGCGGTAGAGGCGTTACGTCGGGCCGGCGGACGCAGACGCCGACCTCCCACTTGAAGCGCGCGCCGGTGTCGAGGAAGCAATCCACCTCCTCCCGCACGGCTGCGGCGTCGACCCCGCCGAAGCAGCCGCCGTGCATGAGCCTCCTCCATGTACTTCTTGCTCGACCGTCGCGCCACGCCCTTCACCCGCGTCACCATCTCGCCTCGCCTCCTCTCTCGTCGGCGCCTCGGGGCTTTGAGGGTTTTGGCGGCGAGGTGAGGAGGAGGAGGAGGTGGCGGCGGTGCGGGTGGGGAGGAGGAGGCGCGCGGAGTGGAGGAGCGGGTTAGGCGGCGGAAGAGGAGGAGGGAGGGGAGGAGGCGGCGGTGGAGCAGGGCAAGCGGCCTCGGATGAGGAGGGAGGGGAGGAGGCGACGGAGAAATCAGAGGGGAGGAGGCGCACGGGTTCGGTGGGGGAGGCAGGCGGCGGCGGAGAATGAGGGAGGGGAGGAGGCGGCGGAGAATGAGGGAGGAGGCGCACGGGTTCACCAGGGGGAGGCAGGCACACGGGTTAAGTTGGAGGGGGATGATGTGCATGATCCGGATGATTTTGACCTTAGGATCTTCAATGAGTAAGAGAAGAAAGCTTGAGAAGAAATCCAGGCCATTCATTTGTATGAAGTTGGATTACTTTGGTACACAAATCTGGGTGGACTTAGATTAGGCATGACTGTAGGGGTGGTTGAGGGGGTGGATTTAGTAAAGAAAATTTTGGTGTATTATAGAGTAGGGTAGAAACACCCTTTTTGCAAACAACTTCATGGATGATGCTCCTTAAATCATGCTCTCACAAGGAAATGGGGTGGGGTGAAGCTGAAAATAGTAGCTTTTCACAGCTCTCTCCCTCAAGCTCGCAGTTTTAGGAACACACTGCCCTTGTAGTTGACAAAAATTACAGCACTTTGCCACTGGTCCCCACGCCTGTTTCCTCTCCTCCCGTCCGCACTTCTTTACCGTTCGCACTGATTTTAATTATTTAATTGTTTTAATTTTTTAATTCATACTCATTCAAATATATTATTTTTTAATTCATATGACCATATACAAACATACAATTCCAAATGTTAGAACAAGTCAGGTAGACAGGGGTATCTTGGACAATTGCCCTCTCTCAGCCATGCATGAAGCTGTTGGTGAAGCTGTTTTGCCAAACAGTTTTCTAAAACAGCTTTAGCTTCACCAGTAAAGCTGCTCGTGAAGCTGAAACAAAAAAAACAGCTTCACTAGTGAAGCTGAGCTGTGCCAAACGGGGGCTTACTCTCAAGTCTCATCTAGAGTCACTCAAAACTACCCCTGCAGTCATTATTTCTATGCTATTTTTCTACCATGATGGTCAAAGTAGTTAAAAAACTAGGGCCCTCGGACTGCACCATTTCATCCTGCATTAGTCGGAAGAGCACTGTTATGGTGATTTTTTTAAAGGCTGTTATCGTGAGAATTAAGATAGCATTACAAAGATAACTTCCCTATGGTGAGAAACCTTCCATTATGTATTCATGGCAAAAGATGAGTAAAGAGGGGGTTGGTGTTTACCATTAGTTGTGAATTTTCTGCTTCCATGTCTTCACAGTCCTTAAGCTGGTCGAGTTCTGATCTGAGTGCGCTATTAATGGCAGTCAGGTCAGTTTTCTTTTGGGCCAGCTCCTCACATTCTTGCTGGGTAGTATAACACAAATACAAGATCAATCAGTGCACTGTTTTCCTAAAAAAAATCAGCGTAATGTGGAAATATAAAAATAATGTGTCTGCAAGTATCACACTAAATTTCATGTCATTGACTTACCACAAGCTTGTTTTTTTCATTTGTTGGCCTACAAAATCACATACAGAATTCGACCTAATTTTTTTGAGGGAAAGAGTTCGACCTACTTGCCAAACTGGATGTGTTTAGCTGAAGTTCAGATTTGTTTTGTGTCAGTTCCTCAAAATAATTACTGGGGAATCGTTTCCAAAAGAAGAAAAATTACCGGGGCAGGTATGTCATAGGCACACTTAACATCCCAATTGTAATCAAGTCAAGTATATCAGATAGCATTACTCGAGAAGTAGTACAAAGTATTTGCCAAATCAATTTTGTCAGAGATGATCGCAGTTGCCCAAGACTTTCTGAGATTGCTTACTTCTTTTAGGAAGTCATTGCTTACATTTGTAAAACTATCAAAAAAGAACTGGGTAGTACGGTGGACGAGAGACCTACTTGAGGTCCTTCCCAGATGTTCAGGCCCATGCCTGTTTCAGACATTATGAACGGCATAAACCATATCTGCAGCATTTTGATGTGGAGACTGGAGAGATCCTTGTACTGGCTGAACTTTATTGTACACATCAAATACCAATGTAGAATATGCATTTCCACCCATTGTTTCTCTGTTTCTAGTGCATGCCACATGACATAGTTTTCCAAGTTTAGTTGTAGTACCATTCACGAGCAAAGAAACACCAGGACAATAAATAAGAACAGAAACCATCGCGTAAAGTCATTTTCCTCCACATTCAACATGAAATTATTCATCTTTATTACTCATAGTACCTGCTTGCGTAGTCTTGATGTCCTTGCAGACTCTCTGTTAGATTGTTTTCTTCTCTCCCTCTTCAATTCCCGTTCATCCTGCTAAAACATGGATAGTTAGTCTTACAGAACATGGCAACAGTGGTAAACGAATATGCTATATACACTTTCCCTAAAGAGAGATGAAGACTACTGGTTATTCATGATAATTGCCATTATATGCTTCCATGCAGGAAAACCGTACCATCTGAGACAAAGTGTTGTTAGGCTAGGAAAGCGCCCCAACATTCACTATAGGATCGTCGATGGCAATCAGAGAGGAGGGATGAATGATTGCAATCCACAGCAGATTTTTTTTACAATCTTTCTTTCTTAAAAAAAAAACTCGACCTGCGGGGGGAAGAAATCCCCCGGGCATTGCTTAAGAAGAAGGTCTTCTCACGCAGACCGAGAAAACCCCCGAACCCCTGCTCCACCCTTACACAGCGGCACCATCGCCCGACCTTTGTGAGACGACCGGCGGATCCTTTGGATCAACACCTTGGCGGGTCCTTAGACCTGTGCTTTGGTGTGGTAGCAGGCGAGGGGATTTTTTCCTCCAAGCCTGAAATTCACTCCCACTGGGAGTCAAACCCAGGACCTGGGGGGTGCTACTGAGGCGCTCTAACCACCAGACTAGAGGCCCTTTCGCACAATCTTTCTTTCTTGACTTGATGTGACCAGTTGATGTGATGAAAAGGCAGCATTCCTGCTATGTATGCAAAGACGCAGCCTCGCCTACTCCTGTATGCGAAGAAGTGCCGATCTGTGACCTGCTACAATTCAAGAGAGGGCACGTGAGTATCTTGATCCTACGTCGAGAAGATCAGGCGACCTCGTATCAGAAGTCCTCGGTGAAGACCGTGCAAAGTCCTCGGCGGAGACCGCGCGAAGTCCGTCGGGGACGACATCCGCGCGGAGCTCGGCGAAGACCGTGCAAAGTCATGGGCAGAGACTGTGCGGAGTCCTACGGAGGTCGTGCGAAGTTCGTCAGAGACGACATCTGCGCGGAGCTCGATGGAGACCGTGCGAAGTCCTGCGGAGGCCGTGCGAAATCCATTGGAGACGACATCTGCGCAGAGCTCAGCGGAGACCGTGCAAAGTCATAGGCAGAGATTGCGCGAATTCCTACGAAGGCCGTGCAAAGTCCGTCGAAGACCAAGCGGAGTCTGGTGGAGGCTGAGCGGAATCTGGCGGAGGCGATATCCGCACGGAGTCCGGCAGAGATCGTGCGAAATGTCACGAAAACAAGCATTGACAAGAACATGACCACAAGGGGGTCGGGCAAGCGTTGATGACGAAGTTATGACCACCAGCTTGATCGAACGAGCGTCGACGGAGACCAGAGCACGAGGGGGAAGGGGGTGGGTCGGGCGAGTCGTGCGAAGTCACGATCACGAAGTGGTCATCCGACAGTCAAAACCGGTGTACATCGTGCACAGAGGCCGACTCCCTGGCCCCATGGCGACGACGAGAAGCGCCGCCCCACCTATGCTGGTGCGATGGGGCAGCCGCCGATAGCATCTAGCATGGTAGACTGCCGCCGGCAGCATCACTCTTTTTTTTGAAAACCAACAGAAGCTGGGTGATCTGGGGTGCTCGCGACACAAGTGCTCCAATGGTAGCCCTCTCTAGCACCTTCCCTTAAGCAGCTTCTTGCGCGAGTCCCCACGGACGGTGCCAACTATTGTAGCCTTGCTACAACAGGGTACCCCTTTTTCCATGGGTGGAGATAGAGCTAGAGAGAGCTAGAGATATAAGAGAGAGCTCGTGTGTAAAATGAGTGGATCCCCCTGCTCATACCCCTCTTGGGGGTTTATATACATGAATGGGTATGATGGGATCTTACCCCTTTGATAATTACAAAAGATGAAAGTATATTGGTACATTCCTCTATACTATTGGGCTTATTATATATTAAGCCAGTTGTAAGGCCTAGTCACAGAGGGTTGGGCCACCCCTACAACATTGACACTTTTTCCTTAAGCATTCCTTTTCTGAATTGTAAACCTTTATGCACTCACCTCATATTGACCTTCTACCAATGCATTGATAGGATGGATTCAAAGCCTTCAAAAGCACATTAAACCAAGTATGTTTTATCATCCTAAATGGGCATTTATGCACGATGATCATCTTAGCAACGATCTCACAGATTTTTGTCATGCTCATACTTTCCAAGATCAAGAACAATGGATACACTAGGATCACCTGAACCATCTTAGGAGAAGTTGAGCGTCCCTTGTCTCTTTTCTTGAGCAACTTTGTTCAAATAGATTGAGCAAGATTCCATGTGCCTCTTCAAAGTAGAAGTTAGACCTCTAGGTTTGTAAGCAAAATTATTGCGGCATGACATACATTTCGCCTTGTTTACAGTTTCCCCTTTCTCCTTCTTACTGGGCACTTGCACCACTTCGAAGAGTTCCCACACAGGTGAATGCTTCTTTCTGTCTATCTTCAGAGATTGATAGACTTCAATTCCCTTATGACATCTCTTGTTTCTTTGTGGAGATCTAGAGCATGCACTGTGATCTTCATCCTCTTCAAAATTTACTACTTCATTCTCAGTTGCCAAGTCCATAGAAACATGTGATTAGCGAACCACTGATCTAAAGAGAAGCATCATCCGAGTCCGAATCTGACATCTGTGAATCAAATCAAACCTCAATGTAAATAGCCTATGAAGGAGAAAAAATCCCAATAAAAATGTGAATCTTCATAACACAATTACACAAATTAGTACTAGTACAAAGCAACTGTCGGCTGCAATTAAATCTCCATGAATCATGTACTGAGTCTATTAATGAACATATATACTAGCATGCATTGGAATTGAACTTTTAAGGGCTACAATCCACCAGTAGGTAGTGGAGACAGGAGGGTACCTTGCTTGAGATCTAGAAGCAATGGAGAGTGGAGACGAGTTGAGGCGTTGGTCTGATGGTGTGATTGTCTGTCGCCGTCGGCCGTCACTGTTGCTCTGCGCCGTCTCTAGTCAGTCGGTCTCCATCGCCTTCTTGCCGTCTCGCGTGGTGTACTGGTGTTCGTGAGTTGGAGGAATGGGGATGAGTTCATGTGTGCAATGGATGGTAGCGGCTGTAAGCGTGTGGTAACTGGTGGTGCAGTGGTGCTAGGGTTTTGGTAAGGCTCTTTGATCAGACAGAACTAGTGCATGCGCCTGGACCTTGAGAAAACATTAATAGATGAAAGGGCATGAATATTTAGTTACCGAGCCCCAATGAGCTGCCCGTGAGTTAGCTCAGGGCCTGTTCATTTCTACCGAAGCTAGCGTCTTTTGGCTTTTATTATAGTATCTAACTTTCAAACGGGGTATTTTCTCAAGATAGGATCTACAAGTTAATTGTAGTACACGTTAAAAGCTTAATATTTATATTAACTAAAATCGCAAGCGAGTATCTATCTCTCGGTAATCTCTATCGTAAACAATTAAAATTCAAAAATTTCAGCTAAAAACCATAAGCCACAGTTGAACCAAACAGGCCATCAGTCGAGTAGCTCGTGAGTTTCTAGCTTTTCTGCCAGCCCAATTGGCCACCGCTACCTATTCTACCCCCTTGAAGTTCACTCCTTTTCGTCTAAAAAAGCTCACTCCTTTCAGTCTCATTAGCAGGGTTCAAAATTCCGGCAGTTACCGGCCGGTAACCGCCGGTTACCGTTTTTACCGGTGGCGACCAGTAGCCGAAAAAACCGGCCGGTAGCAATTTTTGATTTTCGAATTTTGACCGATTTTTTCCGGGTTTTCCAATTACCGGTCGGTTTTTCCAGTTACCGGTTTCAAAACATCTCAAAATTCAAATTTTGATTTTCAAATTGTGACCGGTTTTTTTACCGGTTTTTTTGGTAACCGCCCGGTTACCGTTACCGATTGACGACCAGGATTTCTTCCGGTTCCGGTTTTCGGAATCTTGCTCATTAGTAGATCCGGCAGCTTCAAGCCAGCAACTACTTCTCTTGTTGCAGATTACATGTTAAAGAGAATACTCATTGTGATACTACTAGTATATCAAAGGAAGTTAGTAGTGGATGAGTAGTCAATAATGCTTGAAAGTAGCGTGTCGAGATTTGCAAGAATATCACCATGACTGGCTTGTTGGAAATCATAATCTCCGGCATCCCTTACCGTGATTAGTGTTTACCTTGTATAGCTCTCTTGCTATGTATAGCTTCAGCCATGTATACTATATATATATATATATATATATATATATATATATATATATATATATATATATATATATATATATATATATATATATATATATATATATATATATATATATATATATATATATATATATATATATATATATCAATAATGGAACATGCACTGTGATTGCGTTTGGCATTCCTTTCTACTTCCTTCTCTCTCGTTCTCCTCATTCACATGGCTAAGATTAAGAATAGAAGAGTCCACAGACCTATAAGAGACCCAAGGGTGACGACGACATACGAGGAGAACGCTTCCAAGACAAGCAACAGATTCGTTCGTTGTGATCGAGACATGTCAGTTTCCAGTCTTGCCCCTGGTCGTTAGTCGTTGCTTCCTTCGATTTCCATCTCCCGGCCCGCTCGATACGAGCAGGACAATCGAAACTACAAGCTGCTACGGTTCTTGGGGAGAAAAGGAGGAAAAAAGTAAGGGAAAGGGGAAGTTACCGCGACTGCAAGCTGCTACGGTTCTTGGGGATCTCGCGCTCTACGACGCCGCGCAAGGCTTGCTTGGTCCTCCGCTCCTTCCGCTCTTCCAACATGAGGTGAGTTCTTGATCCCTTCTTACAAAGATGATTTCTTCTAGGCTTTCTGGCCCTTCCTTCGATTCGAGGATTAATTCGTGGGTCTTGTTGCTTGGGGCCAATTAGCGACAGTCCTAACCTTTTTTGTTTCCCTGCTGGTCGAGTTGCTGGTATTGATTCCCCGCTCGACTTGGGCCAAAGGAGAGATTTTTGTTTCGTTTTGCGGGTGTTAGGGCTAATCAAATGAGTTGGTTCTAGGTAAGATGTAGTTGGGTTCCTCTCTGAAGAGAGAGAGAGAGAGAGAGAGAGAGAGAGAGAGCGCAGAAGAAGAGAAGCAAATGTAGATGCGCATTTGAACAATGCCTTTTAGGTGTCCTGTTAAGTTAGGGAGAATATGTAGTCTCTTAGAATTTCGAAAGATATGCTATAAAGAGTATAGATAAATATTACTAAGATTAGGACTTTTATTTCTATTTGGATAGACTTTGTTTATAGAGATTCAGATTCTCAATTTTCAACTTATATTCTAGATTCTCCAAGAATCCACTCATTTGAGAATCTAGACCTGATTAAGAGAAGCGTTTAAGCACAATGTTTGCTCATAAAACCTTGAAAGAGAGGATTGGAGGCAAAAAAGCTATGCCACCTCTAGTTGTAACACTTCAATTCTATTTATTACTTATTCCATTCTATTTGTATATAAATTTCTAAAAGGTCTTTTACAAATTTATAATAACAATGTCAAATTCATACCGTATGAATGTATATGGATGAGACAAATTCGATGAATGATAACTTACACATATCTAAAAAAGGTGTACATTTTTAACATTTTACATTGTATGAACATTAACACATCTATGAAAATGTATACATTATTATAATCTCTGAACAACAACACATCTATGAAAATAAAAGTGAGAGAATCTCATGGGCTCATGGCAACATCAAGACTGACTCTTGACATCCCTAATAGGAAGTCAGAATCTTTTCACAGTGATCACGAGGTTAGCCATCATGCAATCAGCTCGTTAACTAGGTCCCAAGTTTCACTTTAATGTGAGCCACTCAATTAGAAGTTAATTAATATAGCACTTGAAATCCTCTACTCCTGGAGAGCTTTGAATTTTCCTTATCACACGCTTGCCATTTTGTGGCAATTCACTAAGTGCTCATTTGTGTCATATCTATTGTCTTGTCTTTTATGCATAAAATAAGTCCGAAACAGGGGGAAAAGACAGAATGCGTGTAGGTCTTATGGCTGCATTCCTGTGTAGTGTGCATGTGACCAAATTCTTTTGAATCACAGTTCAATATTCATCACCAATGCAGGTCTTCTGCATCCATCTCTCACCTCTCAAAACATACCGTGCACCTGCAAAACATTCTAGATCAATATAGATCCGTACCAAGGAGTGAGAATAGGTTAAATTGGCTTGAACTGAATAGATTGAAGCATATTTTATTTCACACAAATATCCCCAGGATTCCAGGAGTATCATGTGGCATTCACTGAAATATAGAACAAAACGTACCTTGCTTTGGGCTTTGTTGATGTAATCATTCTCTAATATTTTTTCCTTCTTTCAGGGCAAAGAAGATAGTATTTGGTTTCTCCATTTCTCTTATCCTCATCAATCTGGCTTCCATAATGGAGCGGGCTGATGAGAATCTCCTCCCAGCTGTTTACAAGGAAGTCAGTGCTGCCTTCAATGCTGGCCCTACCGATCTGGGGTACCTTACGTTTCTAATGAACTTTCTGAAGTCCATAGCATCTCCTTTGGCAGGTGTCCTTGCTCTTCAGTATGATCGCCCTGCAGTTCTTGCGATTGGAACTGTCTTCTGGGCTGTATCAACAGGGGCTGTTGGTGTCAGCCAGTATTTTCAGCAGGTTGCATTCTGGAGAGCTGTAAACGGTCTTGGACTTGCCATTGTAATACCAGCACTTCAATCCTTCATTGCTGATAGCTATAAAGATGGCACACGTGGCACGGGATTTGGTTTATTAAGCCTTGTCGGTTCAATAGGTGGTATAGGAGGAAGTATTTTAGCAACAATCATGGCTGGTAGGGATTATTGGGGATTGCCAGGATGGCGGTTTGCATTTATTATGGTTGCCTTTGTGAGCTTGTTAATTGGGCTTCTTGTCTACTTTTACACTGTTGACCCTAGAAAAACGTCTCCAAGCCATTTTGGTGATGATGAGGACCATGAGAGGTATGGTTTTCTTCTGAATTTAGCAAAACTCTCCAATTACCTTTTAATAGTTCAAAGGATAAATATCGCAGCAGTTTTATCATGAATGCTTATGAACTTTTCCCTGCTCAGAAATGAAGGCATAAGTAGTACTGGAGGTCATTAGGTACTGATGTTTGTATTTTTTCTATATCTTGTATTATACTTGCGGTTTTCTCATATGAACATTCTCTCAGCTGGAATATTGAAGTGTGCTATGTATTCTTTCTAAGCTGATGTTCTGGATGACCATTTGATTCTACATTAACTTACCATTCTCTGTATACCAGCAGTACATGCCTATTTGTTATATAAACATGACAATTGTAGTCTCATGTAAATGGCAGGTCGCATTTGGTCAGTAATGGTATTTTCTCTCCACAATCCATCTGGAAGGATTCATGGATAGCAGCAAGATCTGTTATGAAAGTGCGTACATTTCAAATAATCGTCTTGCAAGGCATAGTTGGTTCATTGCCATGGACTGCTGTAGTTTTCTTCACAATGTGGTTTGAGCTCATTGGTATGAAAACATATGGAGATTCCCAATATTTGAACTGATAAGCATCACTTCCTAAAGTTGAACATTGATGAAATCTTGAACCCTCTTAGGTTTTGACAACAGCAGCTCAGCAGGGCTAAACAGCCTATTTGCTATCGGGTGCGCCAGTGGATCATTTCTAGGCGGAGTAATAGCAGATCGCCTGTCAAGATACTATCCAGATTCTGCTCGCATTATGTGTGCTCAGTTTAGTGCCTTCATGGGCATCCCTTTCTCATGGATCCTCCTTACAGTCATTCCCCAGTCAGTTGATTACTGGTCTGCCTTCGCTGTCACACTGTTCTTGATGGGAATTACCATAAGCTGGTGCGCTTCTTGCGCAAACAACCCCATGTTTGCAGAGGTAGTCCCTCCCAAGCACCGCACTATGATCTACGCCTTTGATCGTGCATTCGAGGGCTCGTTTGCCTCCCTGGCTGCTCCTGCTGTTGGCATGGTCACCGAGAAGATCTATGGCTACAACGCGAAGACCGTGAATCTGGCAAATGGATCAGTGTTAGGGGCGTATGCACTCTCGAGAGGACTATTGACTATGATGATTGTTCCTTTTGGTCTGTGCTGCTTGTTTTACAGCCCACTGTACTTCGTGTTCAAGCGTGATCGAGATAATGCCAGATTGGCCAGCATCAAGGAGCAGGAGCTTATATGAACATGAAATGCTTGGTCATCTGGGGTGTGCAGCAACCAAGAGCCAACAATTCAACTTAGGCTTCTTTTTGCCTGGTTATTATCAGTTTCTGGTTTAGCTGCAAATTCCCTTAATGGCACGAACCAACAATTTCATTTTCGTGTTGAAATGGCGTAGTTGAGAAAGTTCAGGTTCGACCTTCTTTAGGTCGATGGAAAACACAGGAATACACAATGATTCCTTGTATAATTAGAGAGAATAAATTGTAATTTTCTTCAAGTTTTGTGTAGATAAATAAATGGCAGTTACCATGTCCAGTCTTACTGCCTATTTTCCAAGGGATTTTTTTTTCTGTCTATACACTGTAAACCTGAACTTATCCAAGAGAAACATCCACACCGACCAATGTGATACTACTATTTGCAGGAATTTGCATTGGTTCACTTTGATACTACAAGGCATTTTTTGAAAAGTAACAGGCGAACATTTCTCACTTTAACCCCTCCTGCCTCGGTGCCTCCCGGCTAGCTTTCGTACTTCGGGCTTTTTTACACCACGTTACATGATGGGACTGCAGTAGTTGTGGTCTTGGAAGATTGGAGTAGCAGGTAACTGCAGACTATTCGAGAGCACTAAAAGGGTATGGTCCCGGACAAGTGCCGACTACCACTGTACCACAAAGGACTCTGCCGAGTTGTAGCGCAACCTGACAGTTATTATTCCATTCCACATGCTTGGGGCAAGAGCACGGCAACGGCAGCAAACCATGAGCAGCAAGAACCAGGAAGTACGGAGTAGCAAGTTCTGATTCACAGGATCATGACTAAGCATTTCACGCCACTTCTATATTACACTACAGACAATTTTACATACAAGCTGGTAAACATAGTTTCTGCTCCTCCTGGCCGCCCTCTTTTCGGTACATGCTGCTGAATCACCGATACATAACATACCAACACTACTTTACAGAGCCAAGAATTGTAGCTGATTCACCGTGTAAAAAACCACTCTCTCGAAAAATCTGACGACCAAACCAGCACAGCAAAACAAAGGAAAGAACACTCAGTAGTCAATACCCACCCACACATATCAGCACCATTCTTTTTTCTGTTCAGTCTACTGCGTTTCGTCACCGATGGATCCATCCTTTCGAAGCTTCAGGCTCAGGTTGTTGAACCTCTGCCTAGAGTACTGCCTAGATGCCTTCCTCCAGTCTGTTCCAGCCTTCATCATGGCGGCAAACTCGTCGTAGCTTATTTTCCCATCCTGAGAAATCCAAAGATCACATCACGCCTTGTTGTTAGGATGGACTCTATCGACTACACGCCCTGTTGTTAGGACCGACTATCGATTAGTAATGTATCAAGGGGAATTTGAACAAATCTTATGTTCTGGTTTCAACTACTAATTGCATTACGTCATATTTTTCAAGTAAGCTATCCTTGTACGTCTGGTATGCCATTTATTTTATAACATTATAGGTGCAATGATAGCAGTCGCCAATCCTTTAGTTAAATAAATCCATGCCTTGCAACTACTCCCTCTGTCCCACAAATATAAGTCAATTTTGACTTTTCACGGTCTGCAACGTAACACTTTGATTGTGATTTTGTATCATGATATACTAGCAAAAATAATTGAAAAGTATTTTACAAGGCAAATCTAATGACATTATCTTCCTGTAGTCAATTTATATATTTTTAACATATAATAATAGCCAATGTTTTAACCCTTGACCGCATGGATCCCAAACGGACTTACATTGCGGGACAGAGACAGTAGCAACATTTGAACCCTGACCGCCGCATGGTCATGCATGTGGCACTATTCCAGAAACTTATATTCCAAGCAGTTTTGACCAGTAGTTTGCTTTTAATTTCGTTTCTGATAGTTCAGTCATTAGCATATGTTCCAAGAAAGATGTTCCACAATTTAGTGGGCTGTGAAGGTAAGATTGAGCTGACCTTATCAGTATCTACATCATGGATGATGCCATTGATGATGTCTTCATCATTTCCTTCCAATTCATCACTCAAAGCCTCTCTAAGCTCTTCAATTTCTATGTACCCACTCCTGTTTTGGTCGAAGTACGAGAAAGCCTTTTGGATATGTTCATCATTGCCTATTTTTCTCACATGGATAGACACAGCAACAAACTCTCCATAATCTAGGGTCCCATTTTTATCAACATCAGCCTGCAAAGCAGTGAAAGTAACATAAACATCTCTCTCCAAGAACCAGATTTTTCCCCTGTAGTAAGTAACTCACAGCATCCATCAATATCTGAAGATCTGAATCAGGCATTTTGTTTCCAAGTTTACGGAGGCCGGCCTTGAACTCCTCAAAGGTTAGTTTGCCATTCTTGTTCACATCCATGCTATCAAACATTTGCCTTATGTCAGCTACTTCCTCTTCAGATAAATGTTCAGCAATCACCTGCAAAGGTTAAAGAATAAAATAAGTTAATTTGACTAGAGAAATCCATCTGCTCAACTACCATTTAGAATGCACTTTTTATGTCATCAATTCTATGTAGAGTTGTTTTCTTTCCAATAAGGATACTGATGTATTTTGTAACCACCATGTAATGAGTCTTACCCTTAGGGCTTTCTTCTTTAACTTGTTCATTGCAGCAAATTGCTGCAGCCTCGCTCGGACAGTGTCACCGAGAGGAATGTCAGGCATCTTTTCGGAATTGTGTAACCATGGATGTTCTGGTCATGATATTAACATTGTCAGAAAAGCAATGAGAAAATTATTTGAGACACGCAATTTGCATAATGATGGTGAACTTTGAACAACATTTTGGATGAAAAATACAAGGTGATAATTAGAAATAACTGGCCTAGTTTAATTCCTTTTTGCACAGAAAACTACACTTTCCTGGGATTAATCCTATGTGATGTTCCCTGAATGAAAAATAGCCTTAGCTAATTTTAAATCTGCTTATAATCATGTGAGTTCATATATTCATCAATTGCATCACAGCTAATACATAACACAGGCATATCCCCACATAAGATTCAATTCACTATCAAAGTGAGAGTGAGATAGCACTGTTATGCATTAGGACAGGTAATTGATGATGCTTACCAAGTACTTGTGCTGCAGTAAGCCGTGTGGTTGGATTTGGATCCAGCATCCGCCTGACAAGATCTTTAGCAGGCTCAGACACTCTGGGCCATGGGTCTCTTTTGAAATCTACCACAGAGCGTATAATTGCCTGCGCTACTCCCTGCTCAGTTTCTGCGCAGCATCACAGGAATGTAATCACGATGGTGCTCTATAACTTTCCTGCAACATACATGCAGTCAAGACTGTCTAGTCAAGGGAAGGAAAGTACCTGCCCAAAATGGAGGCACACCACAAAGAAGTATGTAAAGTATCACTCCTGCACTCCAGACATCAGCTTCAGGGCCATAGTTTTTCTTTAAAACCTCTGGGGCCATGTAGTATGGACTACCTACAATTTCAGTAAAACGCTCACCTGCGTACAGAAGGCATCATCAGTAATTAACACGCATGCAGTTTTGCTGAAAACAATATTATACATATTTTCAATAAACTGTATCAACGAAGTTAGCTCCATTTTGCAGGGAAATGTAGCAAAATACATCGAGCAATTGCAATTGCACTTGCACTTCATGTTAGAAATAATTTTGACTTCGAGTTCAAGACGTAGTACAGTCCGTTTCCGTGTGTAACTCAAGTTAAAGTTGTGTTCAACTTGAAGTCCGAATACATAGACTAATAGGAGATTATTAGTCTATATATTGAGGAGGCTTGTAGCCAGTTTTGTAAGAAAAGCAAAAAAACGTGGGAGCAAATAAGAGAATAGAGAAATTCAGAAATTCTCCTGTGTTCTCTCTGTTTATTTGCGATGTGTGTGTTTTCTCCTAGATCAAAGTTTTAACACTTCACTTGCTTATTTCATGCAAGTACGGCAAATTACAGTTATTTCAAAGGTATGTACTTGAGCATCAGTTATCTGCAGAGCATACCAGGCCTGAAGAACATGGATAGACCAAAATCAATTGCCTTTAGAGGAGAATTCTCCTTCTTGTTCGCATATAAGAAGTTTTCTGGTTTAAGGTCCCGGTGCATGACACCATGCCTGTGGCACATCTGTCACAGCAGAAAGGACAATACATATCAGATGTCACAAAACAATCAATAACAAAAGAAACTAAGATGCAAAACACATGATGCTGCATCGCCAATGTACATCCTAGAGCCAGTGTGAACATACGCTTAGGAATTGGGATGCTACCATATTTGCAGTACACGTTGTGCTTGACTAATACATAGCTCCTTAAAGTCAATTCATTACCAGTTTGGTTAAACATTTAACACCGAGACAAACAAGCCCCAAGCCCCCAAGGTTTAACAAACTGTCCAAACGTAATGACCATCAAATTTCATCCGGAAGCCTAACCTAAGCTCAACTGAAAGCTAAGAAGAATTCCTCTTCTTCACTACTCTAAGACAACCAGCTCATGAGTCATGACCAAATTCATGATCATAACAACCAGTACTAGCAATTGTACAACTGTGCTTGTAAGCAGTAAGTAACACAGTCAATAAGCTAAGAAACAAGAAACAAAAGCAGCCTTTTATCTTTTCCCGGCTCACCTGGACCACGTCCACGATTGTGCGCATGACGGCGGCGGCGGCGCGCTCCGTGTAGTGCCCCCGCGCGACGATCCTGTCGAAGAGCTCGCCGCCCTCGCAGAGCTCCATGACGAGGTGCACGGCGTCCTCATCCTCGTAGGCGGCGCAGAGGCTGACGATGTTCGGGTGCGGCGGCATGTGGCGCATGATCTCCACCTCCCGGCGCACGTCCTCCACGTCCACCGGCGTCCGCAGCATCCGCTTCGATATCGACTTGCACGCGAACCGCGCCCCCGTGGCCGTCTCCGTGCACAGGTACGTGATGCCGAACTCGCCGCGCCCCAGCTCCCCTCCCAGCTCGTACCGCGAGCCCAGGTCCCGCCCCGTCGGGTCGCGCAGCACCACCAGCCCCGGCCCGCGATTGTACGCGACGGTGAAGGGGTTCGGCTTCTTCTTCCTCCTGTTCTTGCCGCCCTGCGACGGCGGCGTGGCGCAGCAGTTGCCCATGGCGAGCCAGAGCAGATTGGGGAATCAGGATTCCGACGCGAGCGAAATGGCGAATTGGATTCAACAAAGGAGGCGATTAAAATCGAGAAAAAATAGATGGAATTGGGAAGATTTCTGTGTGCTTTGTACTGGGGACAAGCGTGAGTTGGGTCGGGGAGTCCCACGAATTCTGGACGCGTTCTAGAAGCGGGCAATAAATACCAAAACAGGCTGCGGTACAAAGATGCAATCTTTTCAGAAGATTTTTTTTAAGTATAAGGCCTACGCATAACGCATAACCTACTCACGCCACATGTACATATATGGGCCTGTTCTTTGACACGCTTGAGAACCTTACGAAGACACAAAGGTCTTACAAAGAGCGACATACGCTTTTTCACTAAATACACACACACACACACATATATATATATATATATATATATATATATATATATATATAGGCAAAATAACAGAAGCACCATAGTGCCTAAACTCTATAATTAAAACTTTCCATCCATGATTAATACTTTCCATCTATGATTGATTCCTTTCCAAATTGATGCATTTTCGAATTAATGAATCTTAATAGGTTTACCTGATGTATTGCACCTGCACGCATCTAAAAACAATTTAACGACAGAGAGGCTTGGTGCCCGGCACCATGGTGCTCCATTTCAATGTGTGTGTGTATATATATATATATATTCTAATTATTTCGGTGAAACGTGTAAATAAAATCCTAGATGATCTCGTAGCAGGCCAAATGAGCAATAGCCCGGTCGTCGATTCTCAGAGATTTTATAGAAGTAGTAGTGATTTTAGCGGAATAAGGCATCGCTCGATTGGACTGAAATAAGTTGGTTTATGAGTAAAATTATACTGTAACTGGTCGAAATTATATTGTAGTTGATGGTGGCTTATTTGCTGTAACTAAAATTAAAAAATTTTAAAAAATGGTTAGCTTATTACAGACAATTCAAACGAATACGAGAAAAAAGAACCGACAAAAAAGCTCAAAAAAAATCAAAAGGACAAAAAAGACGAAATTTAGAAATAGTAAAAAATAAATAAGAAACTTAAGCAGAAATAAAAGGAGCTAAGGGTCTGTTCTTTTTGGCTGAAGTTTATGGTTTTTGACTGTGGCTTACGACTGTTGGGCTGTTCGTATGAGAGATTACAGAGTAACAAAAACTAGCGTGCGGTTTTTACCGATATAAATAAAATCGGTACAATATATACTATAATTAACTAGTAAACTCTATTTTAAAAAGATATTTCGTTGAAAAACTAATTATCGTAAAAATCCGAATAACAGGTTTTAGAAGTTAAGAGGAATAGGCGCCGCAAGAAATGAGGTAGTTTCCAGAAATGCGTCGTGTCAGTGAGCGAATGACGTTGGGCAGCAAATGACGTTGGCAGTGAGCGAAATAGTATTCCCTCTTATTCCCAATTTACTGTGACGCGTGAAGCTCGTATTACATGATTTTACTGTGAACTATTTTTGATTTTGCTATCGTTTAATTTCCGCGATCAATACTAACAAATTATCATAGAAATTATCGGTCAAAATAATACCTTTTAGGCTATGTTAATATATAAAATAACTTACATTTAGTATCAGACGGAGTACTTGGAACGGTGCGGGGTTATAGAATTGATGGAACGGAGGTTTTGTTAATTTGATTTTGATTAGGCTGAGAGATCTTTTTGGAATATAAAAGACCGAAGGTTTGAAAACTCGGAAGGACAACTTCTGGTGTGGAACGCGACGGCGACAAACGGCGAAGAAAACGAGCTTGGAAGAGGGTTTGATAAGCAAGAAAGTTATATCCCTTAAGCCCCCATTAACGGCACACAGAAGAGGAGGAAACAAAAAACCTCAAGACACCCTGCGTTGGAATTTAGTAGCACTGCCACGGAGTCGTTCATTATTCTAACCTCCAGCCGTTCATTGACTTGTGGCGTTGCTTGACAGGACCAACAACGAGGGAAAAGACCGAAAAGTACATGCTTCAGATTTGATTTGATGAGGGGATTGGATAAATCTTTAAATATATTTTTAATATTTAATTAAAGTTAAAGGATTTTTGTGGTTATAAATTTTTAGAGGTTGCTTGTTAAGTACCTTGGTTAGAAAAAGTACTGTGCTTGTCACCTGACTGGATGACTGTTTGGAGATCCTGTGAACTGGTACCTAGATCTGATTGCAGGATATTTCTTTCGTGCGATGGATAGAACATGTACTTTATCTATTTGAAACAGTACCACGTTTTAGCCGTAAGTCTCTAACAACGACCGTCATGCAGTTGTTCCCTACATTCATCTCCTATTGACAACAATCAACTGTCAAGTGTTCTTTCTTTACAATAACTACCTCTCCGATCAAACACACTGATTCCATAAGATGTCTTCCTCAACGGATAATTGACGTCCCTTCAATGCTATTTAAGGGGTGATGAGAGAAGACAGAATAACAACGGAAGACATCCGAATCAAGGCAATTCAAGAGAATTCAAGTGAATACAATTCGACCATTTAGAGTCAAGTAGATTGAGCAAGTTACATACTTGCTGTGGGAAGAACATAGAGGCTATAGCTAGTTTTTAGACCTTTGTAAAGGTATTTTGTAACCAGTTTATAGTAATAAAGAGCATCTCTATTCTATTCCAAGAATTTCAACTATTTTTCTTATATTATTTTATAAGATCGGCCACTTAATCGTCGACAAGACTTCGCTTGACAAGATCAACATCTAGGAAAAAGCAGCAGCAGCTTCAGTTCAGAGTTTACCTAGACTTCAGAATTCAGTGCTTCCCCTTTTAGATTCTGCAGTAGTTAGTTGCTAGTAAGGAGAGTGTTGCTGTTGCTGAAACTGCTGCCTCGTCTACCTCAAAGGTCTTTTTTGTTTGTGTGATTTGGGTTCTGCCTTACATCCTAAGCACAGGCATAAACACAGTACCAATTTTTATCTTTTGTAAGAGGATCCACTGCACTGAAACCTGCATTTTTCCTTTCCTGACGGCAAATTGGTCGCAATATTCCTCTTCCAGAAAGAAAACATGCAGGCATATATATCAACAATCAACATGCTTCGCTGCCTTTCAAGTTTCTAGACAAAAGAAGTCAAGAACGAGACGGTCCGGTCGGGTGTAGAAGATAGAAGCCCACGGGAGTCTCAGGTCTCCGAAGAAACAGTGAAAATACCACTCGACAGTTGGTGCGCCATGTCCGTGTGTGTTCTTGTCCTGATGGCTGTGGTTATCGTACGCGATTGATCGACGACTGTTGCTAAGCTTCGATGACGACGTGCCTGATCGCATTACGCAAATATTGGTCGAAGTGTTAAGCTTTGAATTTCGGTAGCCGTCGTGGCGTTGACGTAGATTAATAGCTCAAAAATCACACAAACACATGAACACAAGATTAAAGTCGTGGCGTTGACGTAGATCAATCACTCAAGAAACACACAAGCACATGACCGCACTGGCGGACCCAGGGCCCGGCGACCCTGGCCCCTGCCCGGGCTCATATTATGATGTCCTGATGGAATGCATGGCAGTTCCATGGAATGCATGGCATATTTGGATGTTCTGATACTCCATATTTGCATGTTTGCCCTGATGGATGCAGTTGGAATCGGAGCAATCTAATGTGGTTGTCATATTTTGCTTATATTATGATCTATGTTTCTGAGCGCTTGTTATTTAGACTCTGTTCTTCGCCCAGGCTCGTCAAATTCTCTGGGTCCGCCACTGCATGACCGCAAGATGAACACAAGTATATAAGAGAAAGCATGTGGCCCTTTTTACTCATCTTCAGCTCTCTCTTGACAATAGTAACACTCTACTTATACACTAAGATCCCATAGGGGTAAATTCTGTATGTACCCACTAATATGCTAGGATAAGGATCTGTAATATCCCCCTTGACGAATACCGCGTTATGCACATGCCTCATTAAAACCCCCTCTCAAAGAACCCTGTGGGAAAAAAATGGGATGGAGAAAAAAGTATATTGCATCTGCAAATTATGTTGCACTTGTTACCTCATTAAAAAAAATCCTTTCTGTAAGAAACCCAATTAGAAAAATTCACGAAGGGGGAAAAGTACAACATGTTTCTTTAGGATTTAGCAAGGATCATCAGGATCTAGCATGATCTTCATGGTGATCTTTGCAATGTTAATCCATTGGAATATCATTGTGTGTATTGCTCATAAATTATTTTATCCTCACAATCTCTAGAAGAATAGTAGAATAAATATTTAGAAGAATAAACATTATGATAATCTAGTAGATTTACTCACAATATCATTACTCATATTTTATTTTAAGAAATGTTATTACAACATTGGAACAGGAAAATTTCAACGGATGTCGTCTTGAGGAGGAGCACATATGCTAAACTTTAATCATCATACTTTAAAATACGAAAGTCTTAATTTTGGTTTAGCTAGAAGGAATCAATTTGATGATCACCATCTGAAGTATGTTACCTTAAAGTTTATACTAATTAGATAGTGCATAATTTAGGGAAGCGCCTCCTTGAATAATAGCCCACATATATTTTTTGAGCGCGAATATCAAACATTATGCAGGAAGAATAGTAATCCAAAAGATGATCAAAGTAGATTGAATGGTTGCACTCTATTTTCTTTAGTGAGTTTTTGCTAGGAGTTTTCTTACGTGAATGTTTTTAATGAGGCAACTAGTGTAATATAGTTTATGTATGTGATGTACTCTTTTCTTTATTTCTTTTTTCACACTGGATTTTTAGAAAGAGTTTAGAAACATGTGTATATCACGGCATTCACCCGAGAAGATTATGAAACCGACAACCATAAGGGGGCTGGCCCTAGGTGAGCCTCTGTAGGATCAAGGATACCAACTAGAGGGGGGTGAATAGGAGGTTATTTAAATTTTTCTTGTTCACTTGATTAATTCTTCACAATTTTAAAAGGCAATGATGTAAAGCAATTAATCCTATGCAATTCTAGTTAACTACTTAGCCAATTTAGCTCTAAACAATTAAATGATCACAAAGAAGCAAATTAACAAGAGCTAAATGGACAAGAGACGCAACCGATATTTTACCGTGGTGATCAGAAACTTGCCGGTTTCTCCTAGTCCACGTTGAGGTAAGCCCGAATGAATCGGACCGGCTCCACGAATTGAGCCAAAACACCTCGATCACTAATGTAGCTCTTCCCCTCTCCGGGTAGGCAAGCTCCAACCTTCACAATTGCCGGGTCTTCTCACAATCTTCTTGAGAAGATCACCCAAGGCCAACCTCCACCGGATCGTCCAAGTGCCGGCAAGCACTAAGAGTAACAAACCCCAGTGTTCGCTTGAATGCAATTCTAGTGCCAATGTGGATCAACAAATGAAAGATTGCACTAATTGCAAAACCACCTCAATTTAATGCTCAATGTGAGGAAATGGGTGGAATGAATGCTCTTGGGCTCAAGGAATATGCAATGAGTCTCTAAAAAATACCCTTGTGCAGTGGTGGGGGTATTTATAGCCTCCACCAACCAAAACTAGCCGTTTGACACAATTTCCCGCAAAAATCAGGATGAACGGTACTACCGCTTTCGGGGCCGGTACTACCGCTCCCAAATCTTTGCGTCGAACGGCTCTGCTCGACGTGAGCAAATGACCGTTGGATTTGGCGCGCGGTACTTCCGCTGTTGACATTTGCGGTACTACCGCTTGCCGGTAGTTCCGCAAAGTCGGCGCGGTACTACCGCTCCAACCAAACTCCGAAAGGTCCCAAATTTTGGCGCTCTCTGGAAATCTTGATCCACTCTGGGTCCGGATCTTCTGGACTCCGGAAGTACCGCTCTGAGAAGCGGAACTACCGCAACCTGCGGTAGTTCCGCCGTTAAAATCACCGGTACTTCCGCTCCAGGAAAATTCAGACTCCATCCGGAGGATGCTTTCTGGAAATGTTGATCCGCTCTTCCTCCGGATCTTCCGGAATCTGGAAGTACCGCTCAAGGATGCGGTACTACCGCTCTCTGCGGTAGTTCCGGCGTTCAACTAGCCGGTACTTCCGTTCCGCAAGATTTTAGGATGAACCGAGGGTGCTCTCTGGAAAAATTGATCCGCTCCAAAACCGGATCTTCCGCTAGCCGGTACTACCGCATTTGGGCGCGGAACTACCGCTCTCCGGTAGTTCCGACGTTCAAAACTGCGGTACTACCGCTTTTCCAGACAGAGTACAGATTTTGATTTAAAACAGAATTTTGATAAATGCAAGTTTCTAATGTTGATCCATATGACTCAAGAGACATGTTTTCAAGCTACTTGCCAAGATCCCTCTTGATGGTACGACCATCTATCCTATAATCCGGTCTTCCACCATTCACCAAAGACCGGTAAAAACAAAAAGATCCTAAGCTAAGTATACCTTTATCTTGAGCCAATTTTGGTCTTCACACATGTCCTTTGGCTTGCATCTTGTACCACATATATAGACTAATCTTTGCATGCTCATAAAATACGTTAGTCCCATATTCACATGATTTCATTAATTACCAAAACTATTTTTAGGGGCCTAGATGCTTTCAGCCTCGCCAGTTTCTTTCTTCTTCTTCTTCTTCGAGAAGAGATATGACAAAATACTCTAGACTATAGATATAGATAATATATTATCTATTATGTACATAGAATATTATTAGAATAAAAAATTACCGAATTGATCCCTCTGTATCTTGATTGTGTGGATTGCTCGAAGACACAGTCTTGGGCCGGACAACAGGCTTTTCAGACTGTCCTCGCAGATAGACGTGCTGCCGTGCCATACGGTCAGCAGCGAGCAGAACGTGGGTGACCTGACCGGCGGGGACTGGTCGGCCACCTGCGCGGGGCTGAACGCGGCCACGGGATTTGGGTTCACCGTCGAGGAGCTGCAGCGGTGGCTGGGCGAGTTCCGGCGTGATTTCGAGACCCTGAGCCGGATCAAGAACCACCCACGATTCAGCTACGACCCACGGCGCGGGGTCGTCGTCGCCAAGGAAGCCAACTAGAAGCGCTACATACTGGTACGTGATGCACTGACCTTGACGTCTCTTCCCGGTGATCTGATTGATCGGTCGGTTGGCAGGAGTTGAGACAGAATTAGAACAAAAATGATCGGAGTTCATCGCTTCACCATATATATAATAACATATATAGTTTTTAAGCAATGATATGCTAAATAGTAATATGTTCAGTAATTTTTAACATCAATACTTTACAATAGCCGACGACAGCGTATGATGGTAAAGAAGTAGTGACCAAAATATTTACAAAAATAAAAAACCACAATAATAATATTAATTAGTTGCAGCAAACTGAAGGAACTAAGAGTGAAACCACAAACAAAAGTTGATCGGCGTTAATAAAATACATCATTCAACCTCAATGACCTGTTAAAAGAGAACAAAATTACTTGAAGTTTTTAAGTAAAAATAGTAGAATGATCAAATGTAAGCTAATGTATTGTCTTTTAGTATTTACATTATTTCAAGTTCATAAAGCGATGAACCATAATAACATTAGTAAATTTCATCAATTCTTATTTCTCCACGTAGCAAATAAGTATACCATTCATGAAATTATCACTAATTAATTGAAAAGTCAGTTAGATATTTATATGTTCAATATTTCAAAAACAATATAATAGAAAATATATCAAGTGGCTTACTTACTTGACATTGCGATCAAATACTACAATTTTGCCCCGGATTTGCAACGAGCTAGACTGGCATTCCAAAAATCAAAATTAAAACCCTAAGTCTTAATCCTACAATTCGATAACAATTAATTACCAATTATCACATTGAGCCCTAACCCACAAATTGGAATAATTAAGAGAAATTTAGAGTAAAATACATATTGATTGAGTAGACCTAAGCTTCCTTCCGTCGACGAGGACGTGAGGCAACTGGGACCAGGTGACGCCACAGTGAGATGGTAGACGAGAGCGGCTGGTGGCTCTGATTTCTCCCATTCTTTGACAACTAGTCGTTGCCTAGCTGGGTGCGGCTGTGTGGGAATGTGGCGCACATCTCCCAACCGATCATCTGAGGTAAACAAGTGTCGAGGGTCGCTGCGAGGTGACATGCTTGGGATCATCAAATGGACATCATAGCCTGGTGCGGTCCTCCCTCTTACGTTGGCTCAAGGGCTGACTCAGCCTGCTGTAATTGCCTTATGGACTGGTGGAAGCGAAAGCTTCCCATAGATTGCAGGTAGTTATTGGGAATTTGAGCTGCTAGTGCTTCCTTTATTGGGTTTCAAAGAAAGAACCGGATGCACTCAGTTTAGTCTAGGGGGTTCACACATGGGATGAAAGTGACAAATCTCTGCTAATTTTTTCGAACCCCGTGTCCTGTGACACCGGAATCCACTACGTTGTTCCGCCCCTGGACAGGAGGCCATGAACGCAGGAGGGCACCTGAGTTTGGCACGACAGCAAGGCTCGTGGCAGGGCCACCGGCCTACTGAGGAGCCCAGGCTCGGCAGGTTGCCGATCGTGGCGCAACAGGCTCGCTGGCAGTAGCACTAGTAGTATTATTACCTTCACAACGTATATGCTACTTTGTAGAACTAGAAACAATGGCATATGCAGAAGTAGTACATAATACCCTAAACAAAGCCCGCGGGGTTTCTGGCCAGCGAGAGCGGCCACGTCGCCCCTGCGCTCCGTCCGGCCGGCGCGTGGCGCCGGGTTTTGCGTACGGGCGGGAGCCGTTTTTTGCGAAAAAGCCCCTGTATTTTCCTGAAATTACGTAAAGGTCCTTTTTACTCGCGAAAAGGTCCCTGCCAGTTTTTTAAGCCCCTCCACTTTGCAGGATAGCGCCCTGTGTTTTCTAAATTACGTACGGGTCCTTGTTTATTACGTACAGGCCCTCGGTTTTTTACAAAAAAGACCTTTGACTTTCTCGTTTATTACGTACAGGCCCTCGGTTTTTTACGAAAAAGACCTTTGACTTTTCCAAAAATACACATGTGCCCTCAATTTTTTTTAAATTTTTTTTTACAAACTCCTCACGGATTATCGTCTCTTTTACTTCGGTACACACGGTGGCTGGCGCGGCGTGGCGCCGCGCCTACAAGGCTAGTTAGTAAGCAATAGAGGAAGAAAAGAAACAATAGTAGAGATAGTAATGAGTCTTACCCTTAGGGGTTTGTTCTGGTTCATTGCAGCAAATTGCTGCAGCCTCGCTCGGACAGTGTCACCAAGAGGAATGTCAGGCATCTTTTTGGAATCGTGTAACCATGGATGTTCTGGTCATGCAATTAACATTGTCAGAAAAGCAATGAGAAAATTATTTGAGACACGCAATTTGCATAATAATGGTGAACATTGAACAACATTTTGGATGAAAAATACAAGGTGATAATTAGAAATAACTGGCCTAGGTTAATTCTTTTTTGCACGGAAAACTACACTTTTCTGGGATTAATCCTATGTGATGTTCCCTGAATGAAAAATAGCCTTAGCTAATTTTAAATCTGCTTATAATCATGTGAGTTCATATATTCATCAATTGCATCACAGCTAATACATAACACAGGAATATCCCCACATAAGATTCAATTCACTATTAAAGTGAGAGTGAGATAGCACTGTTATGCATTAGGACAGGTAATTGATGATGCTTACCAAGTACTTGTGCTGCAGTAAGCCGTGTGGTTGGATTTGGATCCAGCATCCGCCTGACGAGATCTTTAGCAGGCTTAGACACTCTGGGCCATGGGTCTCTTTTGAAATCTACCACAGAGCGTATAATTGCCTGCGCTACTCCCTGCTCAGTTTCTGCGCAGCATCACAGGAATGCAATCACGATGGTGCTCTATAACTTTCCTGCAACATACATGCAGTCTAGACTGTCTAGTCAAGGGAAGGAAAGTACCTGCCCAAAATGGAGGCACACCACAAAGAAGTATGTAAAGTATCACTCCTGCACTCCAGACATCAGCTTCAGGGCCATAGTTTTTCTTTAAAACCTCTGGGGCCATGTAGTATGGACTACCTACAATTTCAGTAAAACGCTCACCTGCGTACAGAAGGCATCATCAGTAATTAACACGCATGCAGTTTTGCTGAAAACAATATTATACATATTTTCAATAAACTGTATCAACGAAGTTAGCTCCATCTTGCAGGGAAATGAAGCAAAATACAGTGAGCAATTGCACTTGCACTTCACTTGCTTATTTCATGCAGGTACGGCAAATTACAGTTATTTCAAAGGTATGTACTTGAGCATCAGTTATCTGCAGAGCATACCAGGCCTGAAGAACACGGATAGACCAAAATCAATTGCCTTTAGAGGAGAAGTCTCCTTGTTGTTCGCATATAAGAAGTTTTCTGGTTTAAGGTCCCGGTGCATGACACCATGCCTGCGGCACATCTGTCACAGCAGAAAGGACAACAATACATATCAGATGTCACACAACAATCAATAACAAAAGAAACTAAGATGCAAAACACATGATGCTGCATCGCCAATGTACATCCTAGAGCCAGTGTGAACATATTATGTGCAGTACACGTTGTGCTTAACTAATACATAGCTCCTTAAAGCCAATTCATTACCAGTTTAGTTAAACATTTAAGGATGTTGATACAACATTTAACACCGAGACAAACAAGCCCCAAGGTTTAACAAATTGTCCAAACGTAATAACTCGACCGTCAAATTTCATCCGGAAGCCTAACCTAAGCTTAACTGAAAGCTAACAAGAATTCTTCTTCTTCACTACTCTTAAGACAACCAGCTCATGAGTCATGACCAAATTCATGATCATAACAACCAGTACTAGCAATTGTACAACTGTACTTGTAAGCAGTAAGTAACACGGTCAATAAGCTAAGAAACAAGAAACAAAAGCAGACTTTTATCTTTTCCCGGCTCACCTGGACCACCTCCACGATTGTGCGCGTGACGGCGGCGGCGTCGCGCTCGGTGTAGTGCCCCCGCGCGACGATCCTGTCGAAGAGCTCGCCGCCCTCGCAGAGCTCCATGACGAGGTGCACGGCGTCCTCGTCCTCGTAGGCGGCGCGGAGGCTGACGATGTTCGGGTGCGGCGGCATGTGGCGCATGATCTCCACCTCCCGGCGCACGTCCTCCACGTCCACCGGCGTCCGCAGCATCCGCTTCGATATCGACTTGCACGCGAACCTCGCCCCCGTGGCCGTCTCCGTGCACAGGTACGTGATGCCGAACTCGCCGCGCCACAGCTCCCCTCCCAGCTCGTACCGCGCGCCCCGGTCCCGCCCCGTCGGGTCCCGCAGCACCACCAGCCCCGGCCCGCGGTCGTACGCGACGGTGAAGGGGTTCTGCTTCTTCTTCCTCCTGTTCTTGCCGCCCTGCGGCGACGGCGTGCGGCAGCAGTTGCCCATGGCAAGCCAGAGCAGATTGGAGAATCAGGATTCCGACGCGAGCGAAATGGCGAATTAGATTCTGTTGTAAATAATGCGGTATGAACATATTTTTTCTGTTTTAATTCCAGCTAAATTAAACATATATTTAAATATTTTTAGCAGAGTATAAATGACATAAATTATATATTATCATATAATTCCTTTATGCTACTTATACAAATGCATATATCTAAAATATATAACCACAATACTGCTGAAAATAACATGTCATGTAGTCCTTTAAGCAGAAAAGCAATTAAATCTAGCATATGACAAAGTAATTGCTTTAAACTTGCTCTCTGAATAGAGTTGCGCAATATTGTAAGGCCCCGTTTGGCATAGCTCCACCCAAGGAGTCCCTTAAAACTTGCTGAGACAAAAGATATGTACGAGATGGAGCTGAAAAAAGTAGCTCCACCCGGCTCCATCCGCAGGCCCGCATGCCACTGCCCTTGTACTTTCGTGAATTTACGCGATCTGCCACCGGCTCTTGATGTTACTACAAGCCAAATAGACAGGAGTATATTGGACAATTGACATCTATCAACCATGCATGATAAAACAGGTGGAGCTGTTTTGCCAAACAGTTTACCAAAACAGCTCCAGCTCCACCGGTGGAGCTGTTCGTGGAGCTGAAGCCAAAAAAATAGCTCCACTTGTGAAGTGGAGTCGTGCCAAACAGGGCCTAAATCTTGGTCTTCTCATTCTAATATCAAAACTATTCATTAATGATCTCATTACTAGAAACTAGGATTTGAGCTCATAAATATGTTTTCTACTATCACAAACTGAGCAAAAATAGAGAACTGTGAACTGTTAAATTTCAGTTTAATGTTCACAAGCAATGAGACAACATGCAGTGACCAGACAATGTCCAGGAAATCAGAATTCAAGCATACAATGAACAGGATGAAGAAATAATCTGATCTAGACAAACTGGATAGAGGTGACTACAAAATAACAGGAAACATCAATTGCTTAGAAACAAATCTGCTCAACCGAAATATGTTTAGCTATAGTACAGACAGTAGAAACTAATTTAAATGAGCTCAAATCTAATTCAGTTAACTAGATCAATTTTAGTATTCGATATTCTCATCACAGAGCACACAATCTGAGCCCACAAACATGCATAGCAACTCCCAGGTACTTGAATAGAAATTAAAGAACAAGTACAGCCGCTAATCTTTGCAAAGAATCAATAATACTCACGGTGCAGACGGTACTCAAAGCCGTCCAGAAGCAAACCAAGTCGGTGAAAAACAAGAAGAACATGGCAAGGCACACTCAAGAGTGCTGTCCTAGAAAATCTAGCACCCCTCTGTGTTAAGCAGAAGAAGAGTGTGGTAGACGGAGATACAGTGCCCTTCTCCAACCTCGGATAGCCGATGCCGGAGTCGAAGGTCAGGGTGATGCCGCACAAGGCAACAAGAGTGCACCGGTCGAGCACACTCAAAAACAACAAGGAATCGTCACTATCTTTGTCCTCCCTTGGGTAAGCCTTCAACCTTCGGATTTTCCCTCACACCACAAAAGGGTTCACACGGGAAATCAAAGGCAAAGGCTTCAATCGGAGATGGCGTAGAAGCCCCAATCCTCCACACAACCCGAAAAACAGAGATGAAGAAGACCAAAGAGGAGCAAGTCGGGATCGGAAGAGAGATGTACCGCACGGAGGATGAACTTGGCCTTAAGAAGAGGAGGCAGGGAGGTGACACGAGCGGCCGGCTCCGAGGAACCCGGGCCAGCCCACGCCTCCGTCGCCGCCACCCAGTCGCCGTCTCCCCCCCACGAGCCATTGAAAACACCGCCCGGTGCGCCAGATCTGGCGAAGCCGAAGCGCCCGCACAGATACGCGCACGGGGAGGAGACGCAGTCTCCTCCCCCTTATCTCTCCGCTGGGCTCACTGACAGGTGGGCCCCGCCTGCATTTATTTTAATTTTTTTCCTTTTCAATTGGGAAATTACCAAAATGCCCTCGCTACACCAACAATCCCCACTAATTTATCAATTGATAAAAGATGTTCAACGTCTTGTTTAATATACAGCTATTCGACGATAGGTATCTTGCGAGTTTGAACCTAAAGCCTAGTGACAAGGACTACGACTCTGCACAGACAAAGGAGGACTTCGCCTTGATCCAATGCCTTGTGTGAGAATTTTTGCTCAAGTCACATTCTGTACTGAGCGGCTTGCCCTTTCCCTCTTAGACTATGTTAATATATAAAATAACTTACATTTAGTATGCTAAACTTTAATCATCATACTTTAAAGTACAAAAGCCTTAATTTTGGTTTAGCTAGAAGGAATCAATTTGATGATCACCACTGAAGTATGTTACCTTAATGTTTATACTAATTAGATAGTGCATAATTTAGAGAAGTGTTTCCTTGAATGATAGCCCACATATATTTTTTGAGCTAGAAGATCGAACATTATGCAGGAAGAATAGTAATCCAAAAGACGATTAAAGTAGATTGAATGGTTGCACTCTATTTTCTTTAGTGAGCTTTTACTATGAGTTTTCTTACGTGAAAGTTTTTAATGAGGCAACTAGTGTAATATAGCTTATGTATGTGATATACTCTTTTCTCTATTTCTTTTTTCACACTGGATTTTTAGAAAGAGTTTAGAAACATGTGTATGTCATGGCATTCATCTAAGGAGAAGTGTTATGAAACCAACAACCGTAAGGGGGTTGGCCCTAGGTGAGCCTCGCCAATTTCTTTCTTCTTCTTCTTCGAGAAGAGATATGATAAAATACTCAAGACTATAGATATAGGAAATATATTATCTATTATGTACGTAGAAGATTATTAGAATAAAAAATTACTGAATTGCTCCCCCTGTATCTTGATTGTGTGGATTGCTCGAAGACACAGTTGTTATTCAGTAACTATTTGGTTGGGTGACGCTGCGTGATACACAAGGTGATGAAGGAAAAAATATTGTCGTGTAGGGACATGCGAGAGGGCCTGGGCAGATGGGCTGATAATTGGGCTGACCGTCCTCGCTGATAATTGGATCAACCGCATCACCGGCAACAAGGCTATGTGATCCGGTGAGTTTGGTGTTGGTGCTGCCAAAGAGGGACGAGCAAGCACGACGCCGAGTGCCTGGACGTGCTGCTGCGCCACACGGCCAGCGGCGAGCAAAACGTGGGTGACCTGATCGGCGGGGACTGGTCGACCATCCGCGCCGAGCTGAACGGGGCCACGGGATTAGGGTTCACCGTCGAGGAGCTGCAGCGGCGGCTGGGCGAGCTCCGGCGCGATTTCGAGACCCTGAGCCGGATGAAGAACCACCGACGATTCAGCTACGACCCACGGCGCCGGGTCGTCGTCGCCAAGGAAGCCAACTGGAAGCGCTACATACTGGTACGTGCTGCACTGACCTTGACGGCTCTTCCCGGTGATCTGATCGGCCGGTCGGCAGGAGCAGAGATGAAATTAAAACGAAAGTGATCGAATTCACCATTTCACCCTATATATAATAACATATACATTTTTAAAGCAATATTATGCTAAATAGTAATATATTCGGTATTTTTTAATATCAATATTTTAACATAATCGACGACAACGTATGATGATAAATAAGTAGTGATCAAAATATTTACTAAAATAAATAATATTAATTAGTTGTGGCAAACTGAAGGAACTAAGAGCGGAGCCATAAACAAAAGTTGGTCGGCATTGATAAAATACATCATTCAACATCAATGGCTTGTTAAAAGAGAACAAAATTACTTAAAGTTTTCAAGTAAAAATAGTAGAATGATCAAATGTAATTTAATGCATTGTCTTTTAGTATTTACGTTCTTTCAAGTTCATAAAGCGACGAACCATAAAATCATTAGTAAATTTCATCAATTATTATTTCTCCACATAGCAAATAAGTATGCCATTCATGAAATTATTACTAATTAATTGAAAAGTCAGTTAGATATTTATATGTTCAATAGTTCAAAAATAATATAATAGAAAATATGTACAATGGCTTACTTACTTGACATTGCGATCAAATACTACAATTTTGCCCCCTATTTGCAACGAGCTAGGCCGGCATTCCAAAAAATCAAAATTAAAACCCTAAGTATTAAACCTACAATTTGATAAAAATTAAACAACAATTATCACATTGAACCCTAACTCACAAATTGGAATAATTAAGAGAAATTTAGAGCAAAATACATATTGATTGAGTGGACCTAAGCTTCCTTCGGTCGACAAGGACATGAGGCAATAGGGACCAGGCGACGCCACAGTGGGATGGTAGACGAGAGCGGCCAATCGCTCTAATTTATCCCATTCTTTGACAATTGGTCGCTGCCTACCTAGGTGCGTCTGTATGGTGAACATCGTGCACATCTCCTGACCGACCATGCGAGGTGAACAAGCGTCGAGGGTTGCTGCGAGGTGACATGCTTGGGATCATTAAATGGACATCGTGGCCTGTTGTGGTCCTCCCTCTTACACTGGCTCAAGGGCTGGCTCAGCATGCTGTAATTGCCTTATGGACTAATGAAAGTGAAAGCTTCCCATGGACTGCAGGTAGCTATTGGGAATTTGAGCTGCTAGTGCTTCCTTCATTGGGTTTCAAAAAAAGAAACGGATGCACTTAGTTTAGTCTAGGGGGTTCACATATGGGATGAAAGTAATAAATCCTTGCTAAAAATTTTTTGGACCCGGTGTCCTGTGACACCGGGATCCACTATGTGGTTCCACCCCTGACAGAAGGCCATGAACGCGGGAGGGCACCTGAGTTTGGCACGGCAGCGAGACTCGTGGCAGGGGCCACCGACCTGCTGAGGAGCCCAGGCTTGGTAGGTCACCGACCGTGGCGCAACAGGCTTGCTGGCGGTAGCACTAGTAGTATTATTACCTTTGCTATGTATATGTTACTTTGTAGAACTCGAAACAATGGCATATGCAGAAGTAGTACATTAGTAAGCAATAGAGGAAGAAAAGATACAATAGTAGAGATAGTGAGACCGATGGAGAGTTTTTGGTGCTTTTGGCCTTGTATTTGCAAGAATGGCCGTAGTCACATGACAAATATAAAAATATCACTTTTGCCGCATGGTCACCAAGCGGCAACCCTGGGAGGACGACACGTGCCTCGGCTGCATGGCCACCATGCTACATGTGAAGGTTGCACATCCACCATGGCGTCACGGTCGGTGACCTGCCGAGCCAGGGCACCTTAGTAGATGCTACTGAGCCACAGTAGTGCAGTAGGTCTATGGAGCTTGTTGCCTGTCACGTACCTTGCTATCGTGCCGAGCTTGGGCGCTCTCTTGTGGTTGCATTCTTCTACCGAACTAGGTAGTGCGATAGAAGACACATATCATTTGTTGCGGCTATCGATTTTGAGAAGAGAGTTAGATTTATAAAAACAGACGTTCAAAATCAATATTGTTAAAAATTATGCTACAGTGTCAAAATGCAAACAGTTCCTCTGTGCTTTATTCCCATGCATGTCTTGTGAGAATAATAACGCAGCTCGTAACATCGTATACGTCCATGGAACGTTACACCATCGGTTGGAGCTCAATGGTACAAGAATTACCAGTGATGGTTTTACATGCAAGCATGGAGGGCTTGTCACTCTCCCCCCCTCTGTTTCAAGAAGGAAAAAAAATGGAGGGCATGTTACAGTGAGTAGGATCAATTCAAATACTTTCTGAAGTTTGGTAGGATGTAAACAATATTCTGTCAAACGGAAAACCTACTTCAGAGGAGAATAAAAAGGTTAGAACGGAAGGGGGGAAAAGAGGACAATCTTGTGATCGCTAGATTCTGCGCATCCACTCATTTTCAGCGATTGTGCAGTGCTTAACTAACTATTGCCTTTGATTATGCTTTTTTTGGTTTTTAGCGGATTTTGGTTTTTAATTTTTCTTAACAATTATTATTTATTAAACTAATAAAGACTAATAAGTTGTAGTTTAAAAGAACATGAAACAAGAATTGATTATTTTGCTAAAATCCGGAAAAGCTAAAGTGCCAGCAGCCTAGCACTAACGGGGAGCATGATTTGTCACGCATGCACTTCCAATGGCCATGCATGATGCATCTTCTTCTTCTTCTTTTTTTAATTTTCCTCTCAGTCTCGGTGGTGCGCAATCCCTAATCAGCCACTATCACGAGCCATACAGAGAGTACTAGAACTAATTTATCAACAATCGTGTGTCACAGCTTCTGCAACAAATTAACTAATTTAATGTATAAATATCAGGTCGGTACAATAATTGGTTTGGTTCTAAAGATTGCTAGCTCCATGACATAATTAAAGTGAGAGTACTAGAACTAATTTATCAACAATCGTGTGTCACAGCTTCTGCAACAAATTAACTAGTTTAATGTATAAATATCAGGTTGGTACAATAATTGGTTTGGTTCTAAAGATGCTAGCTCCAGGACATAATTAAAGTTAAGCCGGTATCACTTTGCACAAAAGTGTTTGATTCGTTTTGCTACTCTATTCGTTCAGGACAATACTCATGCCTTGTACGTCCGATAGGTCTGAACTCATATAACTATTCACTCCGACTTTCCAACGTATTTTTGGGAGAGCTCGATTAGTTTTAACCCAAAAAAACTCAAATCCTCCCAAAGCTGCCTGCAAGCCTTCGTACGTGACGAGGTATTCTGAAAAGATTAACCTCTAGCTGCTTAAATCGATGGCGGTGGGTCACTTTCTACGAACGCAAAATCTCTTTAAAAAAGGAGTGTCTATACAACATTCAACTGTTCAGTCAGATTTTGAGCTGTTAAATGGAGATTTAACGCCTTAGATCATTTTTTTGGAGGGGTTATATGGGTGGATCCGTTGGATGGAGATCTAACGTCCCAGATCAATCTGATTATTTTTGTCTAAAAAACAGTCGAATATTATATAGCAATACTTTAAAAAAATTGTTACCCACTGCTGTGCTCCACTTCCAAGTTCCAACCACCTCACGTACAATTTCTACCAGTTACAAAAATTTGCCGTGGTACGAGCATAACAATGGTTGACCTATGCCGGTTGCACCCATGTAATATATCAACTATTTATAAATCTATACTATATAAAATTTTAGATGATACGTAGAAAGAACTTACTGCTATCTCCTTGTGCATTCTGACTTTCCTTCTCTCTCTGTTGCTTGCTCTTTAATATTTGATGCGGTGGTTTTATAGACAGTTTTCTACTTCTATATTATTCCTAGTTAGAGACACGTGCGTTGCAACGGAGTTATAAAAATGGTGAGACAGAACTTACTGCCTAGCCAACTTCACACATCAAATATTAGAGAGCAAGCAACAGAGAGAGAAGGAATGCCAGAATGCACAAGGAGATGAGAAAGTGGAGGGGTGGGCGGTTGTATCCTGAGAGAGAGGAGAAGAGAGACGAATGATCCAGATCAAATCGGATGATTGTAGAGAGGGGAGACGAGGGAAAATTTAATCATTTGTCACTCTTATGAGTCCAGTGGCAACAGATTTGCCACCCTGGCCCATTGTCAGTGACTCAGGTGTCCCCACATGTAAGTGACAGAGTGAATTGGTCAATCTTAAGAGTGGTAAAAAATTGAATCTCCCGGAGACGAAGATCACCAACTCCTCTTTATATAATAGTAGAGATTATTATATAAATAACATGTTAGTTATATGATACCACTACGTATGACTGTTTATATAAACCGCAACCTCACGTACGCGCGCCGGCCGATTGACGGAGCGCGCGGCGCGCGCACGCAAGAAGCTAGCCAAGGCACGTCGCGTCGTCCGTCCGCGCGCCTGTGCGTACGTGAGCGAGCCCGTCCGTCCGCGCGAGAGAAAAAAACACGTCGGCGAAAGCGCCCGCCGAGCGACGCGCGGTCCAGTTGCGCGGCGCCGATTGGCTGCCCGCGCACGTCGTACAGGCTTGGCTTTAGGCAAAAGCCGAAGCAGCAGGAGTGGGTAAGCTTGACTCCTCGTCCTAGAGAAAGCGACGCCCCGCCACGGCCACTCTCGTCTTAGCTGCCCGTCCTAATCCTCCTCTTAACACGTCACGCAGGAAGGAGCATACTTGCGCACGAATTAAACTAGCATTATCGTCTCGAAGACTAGTCGATCCCCTCGACCTTTGGTAACTGTCCTGTAGTAACCCGTTCGATCGACGATAAAGATTAGTAAACAACAAGGACGTACGTGCGAGCGAGGATTGGTGCTTGCTCCGTTGTGATTTTGCGATTGAAGGAACACCCGTGATTAATTGACACACTAACACCTGCTTTTGGTGGGGATTTTTGGAGGAAAGCATGCACGATGTTGTGTCGTTCACACTCGTCATGTTTTGCTCGAAACAATGTATGCACAGCTCCATGTAAAGGCGGCGTCCGAGCGCTTGCTCGGTTGGCCGAGCGTGGCAGTGCCACCTCGCCCGACCAGCTTTCGAGCCTGAGGCGACGTTTTTTTCTATGCGGCGCTATTTATATAAATAGTGTCTATGTTTATGTGAATAATGTCTTAAATATACGTGTGTCTCTGTTTATGTGAACAATGTCTTAAATATACGCGTGTCTCTGTTTATGTCTTAAATATACGCGTGTCTCTGTTTATGTGAATAGTTCCTTTAAATACACGCACGTAGATGGGTGTGTTCATCATAGCGCGTGCACGCACTCACGGAAACTTTGGGTCTCTGTCTAGTCTCAAACATGTATATTAGACGTACCCATATAGATGCGTGTGAATGTAGGTGTGATGTTGAGTACATGTGATATTCTAATGTCATCTATGGAAGTGCAAAGAAGTACTCTACGGGATGGCTCGGACCCTACGGAACTCTCAAGCTCCAACCGTACACAAGGGCAGCATTTTTTCTCTTGGAATAAGTACATATAATACACTAAACTTTATTTAAAAGTCTGTCCAGCATCTTGAACTATAAAATTAGACATTTGTTCTTCCGAATTTTGCAATCCAATTCAAATAACACCCTATCCGATTTTGTATGGTGATATTGCCCGTACGATGCGATAAGTGGATGATTTTATCACGTAGAATCACACGCTAGCTAAGTTAGATAAATGATATGTGGGCTCATAAGAGCTTTTTTCCTACCGAGCTCCTGTAATTCCCTCTATCTATATTTTGATTTGGGAGAGAAGGGTCTGTGAACCATACTTGGTATTTATTTACTTACATGGCCACCATCTTTGTAGTTCCCTTCATCTATATTTTGATTTGGGAGAGAAGGGTTTGTGAACTACACTTGTTATTTATTTAAATTTGATCAACGTATCATCCTACATAGTAAAAATATTCACTTGTCGTGTCATGCGGATAATACCACCATCTAAAACTGGGTTATTACAAAGTTATAGAGTTAAAATGTCCAGTTTTATAGTTTAAGATACTATACGGATTTTTGAGTAAATTTTAAGTTGCTATATAGGATTTTTTTTCTTTCCTGATTAATCTTTACTAGACAAACTATAACTCCTTTTAACCCCAGCTAGACGACAGCAAGCTGCACAAGAGCTGAGAACCACCTCGAGTTCTCGACTGAACTGATAATCTCCTCACCCTGTTTCTTGTCAAAAAGAAGTTCTTGTCCTCCCAAAAGAAACTGGTCAGCTGTCACACCACCACTAGCTCCTACCAACGTTTACGTACTGATTTACAGTCCACTCCTAACGACTGTCCATCCATGAAGAAACATCCCCCGATGAACGGTGGTGATCATTGAGCTTTTTTTTTTTTGCTTATAGCTGAAAAGTGCTGTAGTTGAGTAAAAAGCAATGTAGCTGACAGAGACTTATTTAGCATAATTAAATTTAAAAATATAAAAAAAAAATATGTTAGCCCATTACGTATAATATAAACAAATACAGAAAAAAGAACCGGCAAAAAAGCTTAATAAAAAACTAAAAGTTCAGAAAAAGATGAAATTTATAAATAATGAAAAATAAGTCAAAAGCTTAAAAGTTAAAACCAAAATAATCACAGCCCGCCCATCTGCGATATCGCCAATCTCCAGGCAGCGCACGAAAACACTCGCCTCACCTAGACTGAAGACACATAATGTGCATGCACTAGCTTTGGACCCGCGCATATTGATATACCTCACCACGCACCACACCACACCACACCGCAAAGAACACGGCGGCTCTTCTCATGCATGGTGGCGCCCTCCAGCCGGCGACGACCCCCGCGCGGCTAGCACATGTTGCATGAGCAGCAGGCACCAGCATCGGCGCCAACGTCTGGCGATGCCGCCGGCGAGAACGACGGGGCCACCACGTTCCGCGACATCTACCCTCTGACGCCGCCCACGACCACGCCGACGCCCCCCACGCGCGCGGGATCCGCGTCCTGGGACACCACCAGCCACCGGTCCTTCTCCTCCGAGGAGCAGTTCATGACGATGAGCCGCGAGTTCACGGCCATGGTCGCCGCCGGAGCGACCATGCAGACCAACGCCAACAGCAGCAACCCCGGCGGCAGCTACGACGTCGGGGCTAACAACAACGGCGTCGACCAGCTCACCAGCATCGGCGAGGACGAGCTGGAGGAGACCAACCCGCTCGCCATCGTGCCGGACAGCCACCCGATCGCGACGCCGGCCAGGAGCAGGGCGCCCCTGGAGGTGATCCCCGCGGGGCCCGCGCCGCCGCCGGTGGAGGCTCGGCAGGTGAAGAAGGAGGAGGTGGAGACGAAGGTGACGGCGTGGCAGACGGCGGAGATGGCCAAGATCAACAACCGGTTCAAGAGGGAGGAGGTCGTCATTAATGGCTGGGAGAGAGAGCAGGTGGAGAAAGCCTCCGCATGGCTCAAGAAGATTGAGGTAACTACTGCAGAGACACAAGAAAAAAATATTTTTGTCTTTGCAGTTTTTCTAATGAAAATTTCACTATGCAATAGTTGCTTTTTAGTCTTAATTTGCATGTTCCCATGAGTACATGCGGTCTATCATCTTTGCTCGTTAAACTGTGTGCATCAATTATTAAATATCAACAACAGCAGAGCTTGACAATCCTTTCAATTTGCATGGTTTTAAGTATATTGTCCATGCAATTAGCATATGTCTGATTTGTGATGATCAAACCAAAACAAATCAGAGGGCTATAAGTATCTCCAGAACTCATAAAACATTCAGTCCTCTTCCCTAAAAAAAAGTTCAGCCTGGCAACACTGGAGTAGCAGTTATCTGTTCTTGCTTTGACAAAAGTTCTAGGAGAGAAGTTGGCAATATCAGTAAGGAAACAAGAACTTGAGGTTAGAGGTATCAGGTATGTAACATCAGTGTGTCTCCATTTGCCCCCTTTTTTGGGTGCAGGCATGTAACATCAGATGAGTTAGTTACAACTCAATCATGCAATGTTCTGTTGCCCTCCTCAGCAAAAGGCGACTGTCCTGACCATCGTGGATCGTTAACACGTTGATTTCAGTGTTAGGAGAATGGTCTTTGTCCGGGAGAACTATATATGCATTCAGCTTTTGACATTTCCTTTCTTCTCTTCTGCAAATCAGGCTTAGATATGCTCCAATTTTGTTCTCGTAAACGTCCATTCTTCACCTTGATCACCAAATAAACAGTGCTTATCTATAGCATCCTCCATCCCCATGCCTCCTTGTTCCAAATGTGACTTACTTACAGATGCTGGGATTACTCCATCACACAGAGAAAGCTGGATGAACAGCGTGCCAAGGCGCTCGAGAAGGCGCAGAACGACATCGCAAAGGCGCGGCACAAGGCGGAGGAGAAGAGGGCATCGGCGGAGGCGAAGAGAGGGCTGAAGCTGGCCAAGGTGCTGGAGCTGGCGAACTTCATGAAGGCAGTTGGAAGGGTGCCTACGAAACGCTCCTTCTTCTAGCCACACGTCACCTTGTCCCTTCTGATCTGTTCCCCAGTACTCGTGTGCTAAATCTGTTTTGCCTGTGATCGTAGCTAGTTCTTTGTATGGTGTATGCTGCATCCGAGAACCTAATTGTAAAGAGATTTAAAAGTTGTATATGTACGGTTGTCCTGTTCTACTTGTGATCACAGATTGGCCCTTGTTTTTTTGGTGTGTGGCTTGTATCCATATGGTATAAATGATTTATTTGCGTAATCTTGCAAACATTCAGAACACAACACCGCAAAAAGCTACATATTATACAATTTTACCCTCTAGAGGACTACAAGATGTGAAACAATAAGCTTTTCTTGGTTTTTGCTACATGCATCCATCTATTTCCATGACTAGTCCATTTCTTCTGCTCTCCATGCATCTAGCTCAAAGTAATCAGAATTTAGGGCTTGTTTGGTAGGGCTCACCTCCCATTTTTCAGCTCCCAATTCAACTTCCTCCAAGGAGCCACTCCTGTTAGAATCTGAAGCTGTCTGAGGAGAGCGTTTGGTAGGAGGTTGTAGGATTGGTATGGTGAGTCAGAGAAGGGGAGTGAATGACACTTCAAAATCCTCCCCCTAGATATTAATAATTCTATACAGCAGAAATACAAACTTACAAGCTCACCAAATCCAAGAGTCAAGGATTATAAAGATCGCTTGAGACATCTTATCTCAACCGGTCTGACCGACGGCCTGTGTGCGGTCTGAGCGCTAGCCAGTATGACCACCAGGTGTACTAGTTTGACCAGGAATGACCGATCTGATCACTCGGTTCCTTGCGATTTGATTACTCGCCGAGGCACAGGGAAAACTACACTGCATACGATCTAAGAAATGAGCTAACTTTTAAATCATTAATCAAAATATTATGAAACTTAGCACAAGTCCTCCCTAGGATGTTAGAAGCCTATTCCAATTCTAGATCATGAAGATAAATATCAAAGTTTTGACCTTTATCCAAAACAAGGAGGGTTACACTAAAACTGGGCAAAAGAGAGAGACCTTGATCTATCCTTGCTCGTAAATCCTTGATGATCTAGATGACCTTGGATGTGTTCTCACTTATCATAGCAAACTAGATCACAGTAAAAACTTAAGCCAAAATACCCAAAAGAGCAAAGCCCTAAAAACACTTATCTCTTGAGGAAAACTAGGCAAACTCAAGAACTCTCTAGAAGGTGCGTAGATGGATGGTATCTGATCTCCTAGAGATATCCACCTCTTACATGTCCTTGACACAAAGAAAGACCAAGAAGAAAGAAATCTAAACAAGAAAACCAATCAAATCAAGAGCATAAGAAAGGATTCATAGGACAACTCATTAGGGCAAACTTTAGATGTTTATTTCATTTACAGATAAATGTTTTACAGTCACTCCATCATGGATAACCAAGCTCTAAACTGAGTACACACATAAGGCTTCACACAAAACAAACCATAATATCTCTCCTAGAGTTGATACATCTCTCAACACATAAAGTCTTATATAGTGGAGACTTTTACTTCCCACTTTACCCTAGCAACTAGCAACCCTTAGTGCATACAACTACTTACAAATAGAAAAACCCAATAACCCATACACAAATAGATTTTATACTCACACACACTTGTACGTTTTTCAAAACACAACTTCCATGACTTCAATAGCCTGATAAGGCGCCCCATCCTCCAAGACGTAACCTAAACCACTTCGGCCAATGCCGCAATTTTGCAAATCGCCTTTCCAACTGGTATTGGATAATTTTCTCAATTACCACCCACTGGACTTCACACAAATATGTTATGCCCAATGCCTCGTCGCCAAGATCGTATACTTGTTCTGAGGCCATCACCACTTGAAATGTCTGAGTCCTATGGTACACCGTAGTCTGGATGCCCAATTACTTACTGCCAAGATCATATGTCAAAGCACAAGTCCTACACACCACATGTGCACATTTACCTCTTCATGATCCTTATCTTTATTCCATGCTTCTCCACTTGAGATGATACTCCATCCAGATTTATGCAACACGTTATGGCCTTAGGACCCCTTCCGTAGCCTCGATCTTGCCGTTGACGACAACAATTATCAAGCACCTGCACACCAAAAAACAAGCAATCAATCCGAGCAAAAATAACATGCACTTGACTCTCATTAGCATAACACATGTATGGACACATGCTATGACACACTTGCATTGATTCCCCATGACTAACACTTGCATGGACTTCGCCATGACGAACACAATCAAAACCAATGCAACTCAGCACAGTTCCATAGAGGTTGGTCTGACTACCAACCGTAAGACAGCCAAACCGCCATCAACTGACTTCAACCTCTCTTAATAACAGGGGATCGGTCTGACTGCGACACCCATGCCGGTCAAACCGCCCGACTCCCACCAGTCAGACCACCGTTACACGACCAATCACACCACCGGCCGGTCTGATTACTAGCCAAAGGTTGATCAACCCGACGAACACACTAACAACAAAAATCAGAGATTAAATGGCACAAAATCAAACTCAAACAATGACAACAAAACATAAGCAAAGGCAAATACGCATCACCATTCAGCAACATGGGGCTGCCACCACATGGTCTTACAGAGGTTGGTTCTCAAAACCTTGAAAGAGATGATTGGAGGCAAAATGATCATGCTACCCTTGGTTTTAACACTTGAAGTATATTTGTTTCTTACTCATTTCTATTTATACACTAATTTATGAAATTTCTCTACAAATTCTTGGACTGACTAATATTCTTTTTGGATGCTATACCTTACAAATGTAATGTGATGAATGCATATCATAAACATAATAAAAGGCCACTGATTAGGGGTTCTTGCATGTACACATACATATATGTGAGTATTGCATTCCCAGCCATATACCAATCATCATGACTGATGGAGGAGGGCAGATGAAGAACCCTGTGAGAAGGATCAAGATTTTATTGTATGAACCATTGTTATTTTGGAGGAGTGAAAATTTTGAATTTGCATATTTTTCTGGACGACTTGTAGAGGCGGCGGTCTGATCGGTCAACTTATGTTGCTCGACCGAAATTGATGATCTTGGAAAAATTAAGTCATGAGATGATTTAGTTTGACCTAAATCTATGCATATGTGTGGTATGATGTATGTTTCAGCTACGTGGATCAATGTGAAGAACCTGTGCCCAGAAACGATTTCTTGATCTTTGGATGTATAGGGTCGCTTGGAGTCAATCATGATCAACGGTGAGGATCTGGGCTATGCTCATGGAGGATCCGAGGTCCAGAATGATCAAGGATGTTAGGTGAGATGGCTGAATTCAAGCATGAAACAAAAAAAATTGGAAAATGTTGAAGTGAAGTTTAAGCAACGGTTTGCACCATGTAGCTTGATTGGTCCAAGTAAGATATGGTACGGTGAAACTGGAATAGGAGAGACTTGTCAACCCGTGGTAAGCCAGTAGGGCACATACACATGGCAAGCATGTCAACTTTGTTTATCTCTCATGAATCCATCTTGTTCTCGTTGGTTTTGACCTTGCCTCTCTCTTTCTTGATTTTGCTGGATATTAAAGATGAGTAAGTGATAGAGATATACTATAAAATCAATATCCATCTATCTAGGCATCAGGTTTGACAAGTTCTTAAAGTTGCCCTGTTTTTGCTTGTTTTGGCCTCTCCAGTTATTTATTGATCCAGTTGTTTTGCGTCAATTCCTTGGGTGTTCCAGTTTACTGTGATATGTGAGAATATATCTAGACTTATTTTAGTCATCATTTAGCTACGAACAAGTCATATTTGCTATTTTTTTGGATTTTATCCGGTTTTAGTGCAACATTTGTTCAAATGAAAAAACATTGGAATTTTAGTAATAATTTTCTTGATCATTGATTAAAATAGATTTCTGGTATCCTAGAGAAGGCACATACCAAAATTTAAGTGATTTAGAGCATTTGTTTGAGAGTTTGCTCAATTTATATTTTTACTCAGTTTTGCTGCAACAGAGCTTTACGAACCGAAAAATCATAATTCTTTTAAGTTTTTTCAAGATATTTGGTTGGGATAGGTTATTAAGGTCATGATATAGTCTTGGTTCAAGTTTTAAGTTTTTTGAATCTATGGATCAAAAGTTACATAGATATTTAGATTTAAAATATTGCTATTTTTATTGTTCACCGAGCTGATTTTATTATAACAGTGAATTTTTGGAATTTGGTTTCTTGATCTTCATAACTTCTCATAGCTACTAGAGTAAAGAATCAATAAATACTTAAAAAAATTTGAAGATGTTATTCATCTATTCCTATTGCCACATCAATCCTACATCAGATTTGCCTATGAGAGAAAGAGCCCTCGCTACCCTGAGCTGCACGTCAATACGTTTGCCCTCTTCCTCATGATAACCCCATTTTAATTGGGGGAATCATTCTACGGTGTGAATCACAAAAAGGACCGGCGTGATTGACTGGGATAACCGAAGTAGAGAAGGGACGGGCTTGGCGTCCGCGAGGAGATGGAGATGGCATCATTCTATTCGTGGCTGTAGACATCTGCAATGGCGAGATGCTACCCGCCGGCACTTACCGGAGTCAGGCAGAACGCATGGAGACAGTCACCGTGGAAGGTGAATTCTTTCTTAACTTGCGACGTGCTAGCTGGTCAAGATAATGATCATTGCAGGAAGCTTAACAAGAGAAGGTGTGGCGCCTTGTGCCGGAGAGTTGGTTATGGTATTTTGGGTATGAGAATAAGCATGCGACTTGGGGGAAACCTGTAGGAGCTTCAGCTTTTCCGGGATTATTATTATTCCATTATGATGAGAACCTAGGACTTGTCTTCGCTAGCTCCTGGGAAAAACTAGGCCCTCCCAAACAAGAATCTTTAACCCTCATGATCAACATGAGATTTGTGGATCAAATGATTTGAGCACCTAACTGAAGAGTAGAGGAAGGTCCCTGTAGAAATGGTCTGCACTATCCGGGCCACAGGCCCACAACTATCGGGCCATTCTATTGGAGAAAAAACTAGAACACGAAACGGTATACATCCTCTCTCGCTCTCTCTTGGCCGCCGCTCCGTTGTGCTCTCTCTCTCTCTTTTGGCTGCCGCTCCATCGCTCTCTCTCTCTTGCTCACTCTCACTCTCACGCTGACAGGGGCATCGTCGTCGCTGCGCCCCTCGGATGTAGAGGGAGGTCGAAGAGGCGGTGGTATGGCAGTGAACGACGGCGGAGGGAGGCACGACGAGGTGACACATTGAATATTAGGTTAGGGGTGGCGGGAGAGGGGGACGGTGATGCAGTAAGGCGCGCGAGGATGTCATCAACCGTCGATGGTGGAGGAGGAGGTGGGGGGAGGCGGTAGAGAGGTGCAAAGTTGTGTTGGCGTCAGAGAAGAGAGAGGAAGGAGAGGGGAAGCAGCGGGAGAGGAGAGGGAAAGCTCATGAATAGGGAAACTACATCGGCATCGAAGAAGAGAGATAAAGGGAAGTGAGAGCGAAGGGGAGGCTAGCGTTACCTATCCAGCCGATCTACTTCTTATCCGGCCGAAAAAAATCCCTATCCAGGCCGATCGTGGAGGCCTAGGCTTTGCCAATTGCTCGGTCCGGGCCCAATCCACTGTGGGATTACGAATCGCGAGCCACACGTCGCAAACCCACCGTCCACGAGCGACTCCGGCTGCCCACAACCCAAACGGCGGCACCACCACCCGCACCCGTGCGATGCGGCAAAACCACCGCCCCTCCCTCCACACAGACCACACTCCCCGCCTCGGCAGCGTCGAGGAGGAGAAAGAGACCGCGTCCGCGGCCACCTGCACGCGCGAATCCGAGGTCCCATGTCTCGAGCCTCGGCGGCGCCATGTTCCCCTCCAACCCCAAAAAGAGGTAATCACTCACACTGACCATCTACTTCTGCTCGCCAGCCCGGACGCGATTTTTGGTGTGATTTTTAGTAGTAACGGTTAATCTTATCAAGCTTGCTTCTATGTAATCTAGACCGTCTTGTGCTCGTTGTAGCTGTTCTTGGTTGGGATTATCAGTGGCTGGTTACTAGGGTCTAGGAACAAGTGCTTGGTGGTGTAATCTTTATGGGTAAACCTTTCTTGTTGCTGCAAGAAACTGCTCTTGTTGGCTAAAATGCTTGGTGTGGTTTTGGAATGCGCCGTTCCTTTTCTTAGCATTTGAGCAATTTGGCTGGTGAATTACCTTTAATGGTATGATTTTATTTTTGTTACAGTTGATTCCTTGGACCACGCTCAGAATCCAGCCTTTCCAATTTTGAAACTTAAATTGCTGGACGCCGATAGCTTTTGGTGTTTTCTAATTGAGTGATTATGGAATAAGCCACAAGGATGGAAGGTTGTTGTTTCGATATCTGAATTCTGAATTAGTATTCGTATCTGAATTCATGGATATATCAGCGAGGTATTTTTTTGTGTTGATTAGAAAAAGTGCAGGTTAAGGCACAATTGCTGCTTTAGTGTTTCCAGGTTTCGAAAACGTACCATAGTTAGTTTGTAGATCCATATTAAAGTGCATTGTGCCACCTTGGGTGCATGTACTATGTTAGAGTTGTCTTCAGGTAATGTTGGATTAATTTGTGTTCAACAATATTTATAGAAAAGACTTTGTGTTCAACATATGTACCCTGCATTTTGTGTTCTTGATTTGTCAAGGTGAAGTTTACGAAGACTGAATCTGAATTTGTGTTTAGATATCATTATATCACTCCACGTCTCCACCTAATTACATGATTGCAAGTATTAGTGTATTGGACTGTCTTATGATCTATGTTGGACCATTAGCGAGGCAGGGCTCGTTGATTTCCCCTCCCGGCGCCGAAAAGGGCACAGGCGGCAGACGGGCAGAGGGCGCTATGAGCACGACAGCTGAGCCATCGCCGAGATGATGCTAGCTTGGCGCCAGCTCCCTGATGCTCCCTCGTTGTGAAGCTACTTCTTTGTCTTCCCCTTCTTCACCGATGGGCTGCTTCTCCATGCGTGCTAGGGGATTATCTTGCCGAGTTAGCCAGCTATTGTTTGCTTCAATCAACCCGGCATGCCGAGTGAGTTGGTCATTGATGTTGGCGAGAGCCTTTACTGTATCTTCACATGCTGGTGTAGGATCAAGGATACCGACTAGAGGGGGGGTGAATAGGAGGTTTTTAAATTTTTCTTGTTCAATTGATTAATTCTTTACAATTTAGATGACTAGAATGTAAAGTAATTAATCCTATGCAATTCTAGTTAACAATATAGTAAGTTTAGCTCTAAACAATCAAATGATTACAAAGATGTAAATAAATAAGAGCTAAGCACAAAAAAACACAACCGATGTTTTACCGTGGTGATCGGAAACTTGCCGGTTTCCCCTAGTCCACGTTGAGGTTAGCCCGAACGAATCGGACCGGCTCCACGAATTGAGCCAAACACCTCGATCACTAATGTAGCTCTTCCCCGCTCCGGGTAGGTGAGCTCTAACCTTTACAACTTGATGGGTCTTCTCACAAGCTTCTTGAGAAGATCACCAAGCCAAATTTCGCCCGATCGTCCAAGTGCCGGCAAGCGCTAAAAGTAATAGACCTAGGGCTTCACTTAAATGCAATTCTTGTGCTAAGTGGATCAACAATTGAAAATCTTGCACTAATTGCAAAACCACCTCAATTTAATGCTCAATGAAAGAAAGTGGGTGGAATGAATGCTCTTGGGCTCAAGAAATATGCAATGAGTCTCTAACCTTAGCCCTTGTGCAGTGGTGGGGGTATTTATAGCCTCCACCAACCAAAACTAGCCGTTTGACACAAATTCCGAAAAATTCTGTCGAGCGGTACTACGCTTCGTGGGCGGTACTACCGCAATCAAATCTTCGCGCCAGAACGGCTATGTCAGAGCTTTGCAGTGATCGTTGGATTTGGCGGCGCGGTACTACCGTCGTTGACATTTGCGGTACTACCGCTCCCCGTAGTTCCGCAAAGTCGGCGCGGTACTACCGCTCCAGCCATCCTCTAAAAGGTCCCAACTTTGGCGCTCTCTGGAAAAATTGATCCGCTCTGAGGTCGGATCTTTCGGACTCCGGAAGTACCGCTCTGGACAGCGGAACTACCGTACACAGCGGTAGTTCCGGCGTTGAAATCGCCGGTACTTCCGCTCCAGGAAAATCCAGACTTCATCCGGAGGGTGCTCTCTGGAAAAATCGATCCGCTCTCCCTCCGGATCTTCCGGGCTCCGGAAGTACCGCTTCATAATGCGGTACTACCGCTCGGTGCGGTAGTTCCGGCGTTTAAGTGGCCGGTACTTCCGTTCCCGCAAGAGCTTAAGTGCATCCGCGGGTGCTCTCTGGAAAAATTGATCCGCTCAAGAAACGGATCTTCCGCCCGTCGGTACTACCGCATTTGGGCGTGGAACTACCGCTCTCCGGTAGTTCCGACGTTCAAAACTGCGGTACTACCGCCCTTCCAGACAGCACAGAATTTGTTTCAAAACTGATTTTTGATGGATGCAAGTTTCTAATGTTGATCCATATGGCACAAGACGTATGTTTTCAAGCTATTTGCCAAGATCCCTCTTGATGGTACGATCATATATCCTATAATCTGGTCTTCCACCATTCGCCTAAGACCGGTAAAAATAAAAAAGGATCCTACGCTAAGTATACTTTTGTCTTGAGCCAATTTGATCTTCACACATATCTTTTGGTTTGCATCTTGTTGCACTTATGTGAACTAACTCTTTGCATGCTCATAAAACACGTTAGTCCCATATTCACATAATTTCATTAATTACCAAAACTATTTTTAGGGGCCTAGATGCTTTCAGCTGGCCGATGCAACAGGCAGCTCTGATACCAAGATGTCAGGTGATGGCGTTCCGAGCAGAGGTGGTAGGGAAGGACTTGGCTGGTGGGATGTGTATGGCGTCTAGGGGGTGTGGGAAGATGGCGGCCAAGGGGAACCCCTAGCCGCAGAGGGAACGGAAGGAGGAGGTTAGGGAGGAATCCTTGCTTGCTTTATTCATGCAATCACTTCTTTGTATAGAGAGGAGACCTAACAAATCAATCTATTAAAAGGAATGGATCGTAAGGATCCATTTAATTTGATCTTAAGGATCTTATCTCTACTAACCATATATTGCAAGCAAGTGGAGCTCTAATTGCTCATGCTCCGGCCAGATTAGTGGCCTTGTGCCGCCGGCTATAGACCTTACCCCACATGACAAGGAGATACAAATCAATGCCCAGAATTCCCAGTTATCAAAGTGTCGTGGCCTCCCTTTTGAATGCGCGGAAGTTGATATCTTTGGCTTCTTCTCAGGTCTTGACATACTTGATGTTTTGTTTGTTCACAAAGGTGGCCGATTCAGTGGAGAGGCATACTGTTTGCTGGCGTACCGTTTTCAAGTGCAGCTTGCCCTTCGGAGAAACATGCATTACATAGGTCGGAGATATGTAGAGGTTTTTCGGAGTAAGAAAGTGGCGTACCACAATGCTATTGCTCATGAAATCTTTATCTGTGAAAGGGGTGGTTCGCAGCAAAGGAGAGCACCTCCAAGGCCTAGCTCATTTGGTGACGGATCGACAACTTTGAGCACACTGGGATCCTGAGGCTGACGGGACTGCCGTATTCTGCTGGGAAGAATGAGGTGGTGGAGTTCAAGGACTTTGCGCTGTTGGAAGACCGCACTCCGCACCCGTATTTGCTTGCACTCGGACGGCGGACCGTCTGGAGAAGCTTATGTGGAGTTTGCAACTCCTGATGACTCAAAAAGCTGCAATGGAGAAAGACAGGATGACACTCGGGAACCGTTAAATCGAGCTGTTCCCTGCAACTCGCGACCATATTGTTCTCTTCGACCACTCACTAATCTTCGATCATGATATTTGTACCATAATATTTTGACCACGTTGTTCTCTTCGACCACTCACTAATCTCTAACCACGTTGATTGATCATGATATTTTGACTATATTCTGTCAACTACATGTTAGGTGATAGCACCTATCGTCCGACTGTTGGGCGACTGCATTCCTGTCGCCCAATGGTAGAACTCCTGCCTGCATGTCGTTCGGCCGTTGTACGATAATGTCCAGTCATCTAACGGTTAGGCTATATATGGTTACTTTTGTAAAAAAAAATAAAACGTATGTATAATTTTGTATTTTTGAATAAAAAATAATTATTAAAAAATTCTCTATACATCACTGTTTAACATGAATGAAAGATGGACAGTGAATACTTCTCTTTCTTTAAGATTTATATAACTTGTATTAAATGGGTGATGCATGGAACCACTACTCGTGATTGAGAAGCTATAAGTTTCTATGGAATGGTATTGCTACAAGTTTCTTACAACGGATGGATGGATTGTTGCATTGCGTGTGACACTGCAGACTCTTGAAAACACGAAGAGGTACACATCAAAATGGAGCAAAGTTATAAGCGATGGGTAAGAGGGTTAAAATGCTTCTGTTGATTGATCTAAGTATGTTGTAGACTATAGAACAGCAACAACGAATTTGAGACTGAACTAGGATAAGACGTCAATTGCGCATGCCCCTGTATCCTGACCTGCACGGCACCTTCAATTGCGTCCGCGAGCTCCTCACGTTTGTCCCTGCTGCCAAGTCAAAAAGGTACGAGAGAGCATTAGTTTTGTTGAGGAACCGACGCTGGAGACCAGTCCGAGCGATTCCTCTGCTTAGAACAAGAACGAATCAATCACAGAATCACAGAATAATAGATTGAACACAGAGAGGTAGAGAGAACTCCTGGTCTTTCTTTATTGCTTTAGATTGCATCGGGGTACATAATGAGGGGGGTCTAGGTCCCTATTTATAGCCTACGGTGGGGTGCCCAATTAGATCAGAACTCTTGGATAGAGTCCAGGTTTCCTAACACTCCCCCTTGGGTACTCACCCAACATGCTCATGCCTCGTTAAAACTCCATAAAAACCCAGTGGGAAAAAATTGGAGAAAGAGTACATGATACATGTGATGTTTGGATGCACGAATTGCCTCATTAAAAACCTTGGTCGAGAAACTTCATGGAAAACTCGTCAAGGGAAAAAGAATACAATTCACCCAAATTCATTTAGTCTGCAAGACTTTATTTTTGGGTACTTAATCTTCATGATCAAGATTTATTAGCGGGCTTGTGAGAATTCTCCCCGATTCTGCACTTCTCTAAGTCTCATCATTCCAATTCCACGCACGCACCTTTCAAAGCTAGATGCGGGAGTGACTTAGTGAATAAATCTGCGAGATTTTCACATGACTTAGTATGCAGTACTTTAATCTCGTCCATCCTTTGCAATTCATGTGCATAGAAGAACTTGGGGTTGATATGCTTTGAGATGACTCTTCACATAGCCCGTTTGCACTTGTGCAACGCAAGCGGCATTATCTTCATAGATAATTGTGGGGTTCGCACAATGTTCATCCCACATGACTCGCTGGATGTGGTGAACCATTCGGCGAAGCCAAGCGCACTCGTGCGGCTTCATACTGATGCTATAATTTCGAGTGGTTCGTCAAGTAGCTACGGCTTTGCTTAGACGATTTCCATGAAATTGCGGTTCCACCACACAGAATACATAGCCTATTTGTGACTTAGCGGTATGCGGTCCGACAGATACCCAAAGATCTGCATAGCCAATCAAGTTCAGATCTTGATTCTTTCGTAAAACAATCCGAGGTCCTTGCTACCTTGGAGGTATCGGAAAATGTCCTTTATGCCCCGCCAATGCCTTTTGGTGGGCTCGACTGCACCTTGCTAACAGGTTCACGGCAAATGCAATGTCCGGTCTAGTGCGGTTGCTAAATACATGAGTGCTCCCACTGCACTCAAGTATGGGAATTCCGGTCCCAGGACTTCCTCCCCCTCTTCCCTTGGTCGGAAATGATCTTTTTCTTGCTGTAAAGACGTACCGATTATCGGTACTTTCGAGGGAAATGCCTTCTCGAAGCCAAACCTTTCAAGCACCTTCTGGGTGTAGGTCGACTGATATACCAAGACTCCTTCAGGGACATGCTCAAGCTGCAAGCCTAAGCAAAACTTGGTCTTGCCCAAATCTTTCATTTCAAATTCTGACTCCAAGTAGGAGCTTGCTTCTTTTATGTCTTGGTGTCCGATGATATTCGGATCATCTACATACAGAGATTATACTGAATCCATTCTCGCATCGCCGTATAAATACGCAAGGACAGTCTTCATTGTTCGTGTAGCCTTTCTTGCAGAGAAAGTCGCTCAGCGATTATACCACATTCTTCCAGATTGTTTCATCCATACGGTGACTTTCTCGAGTTTCACACTGCATGATTTCTATTTGCTCTATCTTGGTTCGGAGAGGAATTCCTTGAGGACTTTCATGTAAATCTCGAATCCAAGTTACCAGTAAAGGTATGCAATCACAACATCCATCAATTTCATTTCCAAATTCAAGTTCACCGCCATTGAGATCAAATATCTAAAGGTAATTCCACTCATGACTGGGAGTAGGTTTCTTCATAATCAACTCCGGGACGTTGAGTGAAACCTGGGCTACCAACCTTGCTTTGTATCTCACTACTTCATTTCTTTCATTTCTCTTTCGAACAAATACCCACTTGTGCCCAACGGGTATGTGGGGAGGTGTGCGACATCTGGCCCAAACACCTCTCTTTTATTCAGAGATAGCAATTATGTTGCTATTGCCTTCTTCCAATCTTCCCAATCTGATCTTTTCTTACATTCGTGAGCGATGCGGGCTCGGGATCAAGATCGATGATGGTGGCAATTTTCTTTGAAGTAGATATCGATATTAGCCGTTGTCTTATTCAGGACTCTCCCGTGTGCACATAATTTATAGCTATTTCTTCATGAGTTGCTTCTTCTGGAGCGATTGCTTCTGCTAGAGCTTTACCTTGCGCATCGCTTCTTTCAATTGCGGTGGTAAGTCCCTTTAGTTTTTCGGCTCCGATGTGTGTGCACACATCCATGCCGATGGGGATATTCAGATCCGGTATGCCCTTTTCTGAAAGTGTCATACTTGTGCCAGGTCTCAACTAGCTCCCCTTCTCATTTTGGGGGACTTCAATGATCGGCTGTGATAAATTCCTCTTATCCTTTTTCACCAGGCGTCCCCGGTTACTAAGAATTCGAGGAACCGGAGTTCTCGTCCTCTTTTTTATTTTTCTGAGGCCTCTGGACGAGATTAGGGATACCTTCTGCTTTCTTTGGTATTTCAACCCTCTCCGGTGCAGTGCGTGCAGGCACATGCGACTTAGTCACGCTCTTCAAATCACTAAAGTGATCAGGCAACTGATTTGCTAATGCTTGCAAATCTATTTTGTCTTCTGGACTTTTCTTGTCTTCTGGACTTCTATTGTCTTCTAGACTTCTCTTGTGCGCGGGTCATCTGCATGGATTCCCCAAGCTTGCCACGTAATTTCCCGACATTCTTCATCAAGGGGTTGATTTCCTCCCCCTAATGTTGGGAAATTTTCGGTGGTGACCCTTGCGCTAGTTGCATAGGTGAATGGATGTTTGTAGGCCGAAGATCTAAAGTTGATGAGATTCGCTGCATGAAGGACTGCGTGTCCCCAACATGTAGCTGGCAGATTACAATTATGCAAGAAGGGTTGGGCAATAAATTTGATTCTTGTAATTAAAGTCTCTGCCAAACCGTTCTGGGTATGGACATGCGGTACCGAATGCTCAACTGCAATTCCCATCGCCATGCAATAATCATCAAATGCCTTCGAAGTAAATTCTCCGGCGTTGTCCATTCTGATGGACTTGATATGATGATCTGGAAACACATTTCTGATGCGAATGATTTGCGAGATCAATTTTGCAAAGGCGAGGTTCCTTGTGGACAACAAAACCCACATATGACAACTTCGAGGAAGCGTCAATGAGCACCATAAAATTCTTAAATGACCCTGAGACGGGTTGAATGGGACCGCAAATGTCTCCTGGATGCGTTAGGGAATGCAGGACTTTTCGTTCACTTTCTGAGTGGAGGGTCTAGTTATTGGTTTCCCGGTGGCACATGCAGGGCACACAAAATCTTCATGATTCGGGAAATTCTTTTCATTAATATTATGCCCATGCGAGTTATTTATTATATTTCTCATCATTCTTAGACTTGGGTGGCCTAATCTATCATGCCAGAGACAGAAGAGTTCAGAGCTTCTAAACACTGTTTTCATAACAGTGTACGCTCCAGGCGCTTTAATTCTGGTATAATATAGCCCAGTTTCAAGTGAAGGAAACTTTTCTAATATTCTTTTGCCATTCTCTTCGCGCCAGAATGAGCGGTATTCCTTACCATACTCTTCTTTGGTCTCAACGTGGAAACCATTGGTGCGAATATTCTTAAAAACTTAGGAGAGTTCTAGTCGATTCTGGGTACAATAAGGCTTCTTCAATGACCAAAGTTGTGCCCATTGTGGCTCTTCCCGAACCAATTATACATGCATCGCTTCTGGCGATTGTCGTAAGGCTGCTACTGCTCTTACGAATCGACTAAAAATGCTCAATCTCTCTTAAGTCGATATGCGTTGTGCGCGCTAGCTAAGCACACTTCCTTCATAGGCGCTACACATGTTCTAATATAGGTATTTATTAACATGTATGAGAAGGCAATCAACACATAAATAAAATACTCCAATATCGTAACATATCATGCCATCATAAATGAATAAATGAATGAATTCTTCAAATATCATCCAACCATCACGAGAAAATAACAATTCTTAAGTACCATCCATGCAAATTCTAACATATTCTTCCACACAAAATAGATGATAATTAAAGTCTAAATGCATTCTGTGCGCTAGACTTCTTCTGCTATTTTTTTTCGGGTTTACATTCTCTTCAAGAGAAATTATGGCATTGGCTGCTTCTAGGTCGAGAGGGGTGCTGCTGTCGTAATGGTCTCAAATACCATCAACGCGGGCAGCTGCTCAGGATGCTCCCCCTCAACCGATGCAGAGCGGGCTTCATGTGCCCTTTGCCATCTCGTTTTGGCTTGGCAGCCTTATTCTCACGTGGAGCATCTGATTTGCCTTTCTGGGCTGCGGTCTTACCCTTCCTTCCCCTCTTCTCTATCAAGGGCTTTCGCACCTTGTTGCTCTCGGCATTGGCTTCACGGCCAGTGGAGCTACCAGATGGCTGAGTGACTTAGTTCTTGCGGAGAACTTCGTCCTGAGCTTCCGCAATTTGCATCATATCAATCAATTCGGCATATTCCTCATAGCCGTCTTGACGATAATTGCGTGCGGATTATACTGCATTGGGGTGGAAGGATTTTCTCAATTTTCTGTATTGGGGTACAAATCCTGTGCAAATTAGAATTGTATTACTCGACCGTCTTAAATTCGGCAAACCTCAGTCTGATCCACTCTTGCTCTGCTTGGGAAAGAATGGTATACTTTAGCCTCTCAAACCTGCTTCTTGGGTGCGGTCCAGAGTGCTAGCGCACTATTCTCTTCCATGTACTCATTCTTGAGAGTGAGGCAGAAGTGGTGCCTGAGAAAATGAAATGCCTGATCATTCTCTTTAGGCGTGGGTTAGGCGTCATTCAGTCTGCCAATCCCAATAGTCGCGCGGAGCTTCCTGGCTCCAAGCACAATCTCGACATCGGATGCCTACATCAGATAGTTTCGGCCATTCTGGGCCAGCTCCTCGAACTTCCAGTTCGTGATGCTAGTCATCTAAATGTGTATAAGTCTACTGCCGGTAGACATGCACGGAATAATTCACTACGGATAAATAAATGGTACAAAAGGTTCTCGTAGTGTTTCATAATTTTCTGTGCATTTTCTATAAATTTTACTGCAAATTTCAGAGATTAAAAGTAATTTTCAGCAATTACAATTAACCAAAACAGTAAATAAATACAGAAAATACAGAGAATAATAATGGCATAAATAAATAAGCTTCAAATGCTAAAAATAATTCAAAATTCGGATTCCCGAGGCCCTTTTATGCTAAAATATGAAATTTCAGCAAATTCTGCAATTCCAGGGGGTTTTTACGCAAAAATTTCAATTCAGAGAAAATTCGCGCAATTTCCTGATTTATCGAGGGGTTTTCTTGCAAAATTCTGGACCCGCTCGTAAATTTGAGGGCTTATACATAATTTTCGGAATTACGAAGCCTTTTATGCAAAATCAGGACCTCAATTGAATAATTAAGGTATTTTCGGTAATTCCCGAGAGATGGAGGGCTTTCTTGCAAAAACCGCCCCATTACCCGGTTCGGGCCTCCCCTTCCGCCCCCTGTTTTTTTTAATTTCCGGCCCATTCATTTGGCCTGGTTCAGCCCACCCCCTAGTCGCCCATCCGGCCTCCTAGACCACGCCCCTTTAGGGTTTCCCCTTGCCCCCTTTTTTTTTCTATGGCGGCGGCGGGAGTAGCAGCCCCGGCGGATCGGCGGGGCCAGCGCGTGGCGGGCGGCGACCGGAGCGGGAGTGGCTCGCACGCCGGCGCTCCGTCGCGAGAGCGGCTAGGCGGCGGCGGCTACGAGTCCCAGCTTCGAGCGCGGCGAGGCCAAGGTCGGCGGCGGCTGGCGGTCTTGTCTTGGCGAAGTGGCGCGGCGGCAAGCCGGCGGCAGCGTCGAGACCGACTGCGGTGCGGGTGGTCGGACGGCGGGCGGCCGGGCATGCGGCGCGCACGATACCTCTGAGCGCCGAGCGATCATGCGGCCGCGGTGCCTTGCGGGCATGCTCTCAAGCGCGTAGCGGCGGTGCTAGCCGAGACCGGGAAGCGGTGGCGTGGAGGGAGACGGCGTCGCGCGGCGTCGTGGGAGACGATGGCGTGGCGGCCGGCTCGCGCGGGCGGGCGAGCGGCAGCGGGCGGCGTCTGTCGGGGGCGGCCGGCGCCCAACTTCGGCTACGGCGGCGGCGGCCGAGCGCGATATTCGTGGCGGCTCACGAGCACGCGCGGCGGCACGCGGCTCTGGCCGGTGAGGCGGAGGTGCAGAGCTCGGAAGACGAGGGGCCGGGTGGCGGTGCTCGTGCACGGGGAAGCCAAAACCGGCGTTCGGGCCGGGTGGCGGCGCGGCGAGTGCTCGCCGGGAAGGCGGCCGGGTGGCGGCCGTGGCGCAGAGGACCGAGCGGCGACCCGCGCCATGGGGAGGAGCCGAGATGCCTTGCGGGGCAATGCCAGTCTGCAGGCCGGCAATCGGCGTTTTTTTTTCATGTGTGATGCCATGCATAACAGGAAGAACAGATGCGTATATAACGATCATGCAGGATCAAACAAATTAATTCAAATTTCCAATCTGCGATGCAATCGACATCTACCCCGTTTCGCAATCTACCGATCGACATTGTGCCGGCGATTTCAGATCTGCTCGCGGTAGATTTAGGGCGGATTTGCATCGTTCTATAGTGCAATCAACATCTACCCCGTTTCACAATCTACCGATCGGCATTGTGCCGGCGACTTCAAGTCCTGCGCGGTAGATTAGGGCGGATTTGCATCGTAGAATTTCAATCTAGAACGCGAAAAGAAAATCTGATTCAAAAGCGATCTAGAAAATTCAATCGGCTTCGATGATTACCTCGTTCACCGGAGCGGTTGTGCCGATAACGTGTTGAGGAACCGACGCCGAGACCATCGAGCGATTCTCCGCTTAGAACAAGAACGAATCAATCACGTAATCACGAATAATAGATTGAACACAGAGAGGTAGAGAGAACTCCTGGTCTTTCTTTATTGCTTTAGATTGCATCGGGGTACATAATGAGGGGGGTCTAGGTCCCTATTTATAGCCTACGGTGGGGTGCCCAATTAGATCAGGACTCTTGGATAGAGTCCAGGTTTCCTAACAAGTTTCACCTCGATTGGACGGTCCCGTTATTTTCACCTTCGCCTTGTGGTTTTTTTTACTTTTAGTTCGTTATTGTTTAATTTTATTTTTTTTTCTAGTTTTTAATTTTTTATATTTTTCTGTTTTTCTGTATTCCTTCGTGATAGATTAATATGTTTTTATTTTTATTTTTTAAATTTAATTACTTAAAAAATTATCAGCAGCTAGCTACAATGTAAAATAAATCGGTTAAAATAAAAAACTATAACACATAAAAAAAAAAGCCCAAGTCGAGTAGGGCGGCTGATGAGCTAGTACACGCTACAGTTGGAATCTGGACCATAAGCAAATTCTCCATGTAGTTAGTTACTGCACTAGTAGGGCCTGTTTGGCAACGGCTACGGCTTATGATTTTTGGTTGAAATTTTTGAATTTTAGCTGTTTACGGTACAGATTACGAAGAGACAGATATTCACTTGCGATTTTAGATGGTACAGATGTTGGGCTTTTAATGTGTAGATGTTTAACTTGTAGATTCTATCTTTAAAAAATACTCTATTTAAAAGTTAGGTACTATAATAAAAGTTAAAAACCGTCAGCTTTGAAGAAAAAGAATAGGCCCGTAGCACCAAGTACAATTCCAGCTTTTGCTATAGCATGCGTGTTTCAGTGTTTGATGTTTCGGAATCTGTGTTGTGTTCCCCTGGCTGGTTCGTTGCCACGTCGAGGATTATAAGGAATTACAGAAATGCCCCTCCGGCCCAGCAGCCGAGCCCGAGGTCGCCACATTTTTCACCCGTGGGCTCTGCACAAACGTGTCGGTCGGTAAATTTTGCTAGGCTCACCCACAGGTGTAGTTTTTTTGCCGGGTAAGAACGTTTCTGGACTTTTTTTTTAGCTAGGCACAAAGTGTTCCATCGCATACATCATGAGATTATCACCGCTACAAAGTCCAAACAAAGTTGATGCAAGGGTATAAGTCAAACAAAGTCGATGCAAGGGCATAAGTTTACTCAGGGTGAAACAAAAATGAAAATGGTCGGAGTTCACCGTTTCACCACAAATACAATTACATGTATAATTTTATCTCCGGTTTGCAACGAAGTAGGTGACTATTCCAATTTCCAAAAATCTAAATTGAAATTCTAATTTTGAACCCTATAATTTGACCCCAAAAAAATCAATCAACAGTTATAACATTCAAACCATAATTCATAAATTCAGTCTATTTACTTAAAGAAATCAAAAAGTTCAGGAGAAATTTAGCAATACCCTATATCAATTTAGGACTTAATCTATGCCACCAAGTGCTCGGCGAGATGATCGACGGATGGTGACGACCAGGAGACATGGCAGGCTACAGCCTAGGCCTCCAGACTCTAGCAACCGACAGTTGCAAGCCTATGACCAAGCGAGAGGAAGGAGCGAAACGCGAGTGACTGAGGCAATACGATGCGTGTGTGGTGCGGCCTCTGCCCGCTATCTTTCCTTTGTAGAATGTCTTGGCTGGACGAGCGCATTGGGATATGCTTGTATCAACTGGGTTGCACTTGGGTATGTTAGGCTGCGTGTTCTGGACCTTGATTGGTGTCATCTTGGGCCCACCTGTAGGAGCACCGAGTAGAGCAGCGGGAGTCGGAAGGCCAAGAGCTTCAATCATTAGGCTGGCTAGGTGTCCTTCAATTTGGATTGAGGGTTCACACTCGAATTTACATATTCTATACCATATAAAACGAAATTGGATCTGTTGTCTTGTGTACCCCCATGGACCTGTTTGAATCTGCTCCTGAGTTTCCTAATGTTGACTTTCTTACTACGACTGTGAAATTTTTTGTAAAATCAGAAAACAGATAAACCCCTTGCAAAGGATAATACTTTGTGTTGGTTTATCAAATACTTTCTATTGATTTTATCTCGAATGAAAATAGTTAGTTGTCTTGTTGCACCTCGTTTGAGCAAGAATTGAGGTCATGGTGATACTAAATTTGAATGGTTGGGGTGATGCATCCACTATCCGGTATCCACACAGCTCGCACGCATGCAGGTGCCCAGAGGCCCCTACATGTCTGTCCTTCGCTCAAGTGCAGCTAGCAGTTCTCCATCCTGTGGTCTCCTGCGACCCTAACCATTCCCAGCTGGCATGCATTCCTGCGCTCACCGACACCCGGTCCCACACCCCAGAGCAAATCGAACGCATACAAATCAAATTTAAACGTCAAATTAATCTCAGCAAATTAGGGGATTGGACTTACTACTAAACCCCGAAAGGAAAGTGCAACGCGAACCGATGCGCGCTGCCGCGTGCGCTCCTCGTCATCGCCGTCGGCCTCGCTGGTCGCCGCGTCCTTTTCTCCCACCCTTCGTGCTCCCCGTTTAATCCTTGCTGCGGGCTGAATGCTGCCTCCTGCCGCTGCTGCTACTGCTGCATCCTGATCCTAGTGCGCCTCGTCGGCTGGCTCCCTCCGGCGCCGGATTGGTGAGTTCTTGGTGCGGGCGCCATGGACGGCGGCGGCGGCGACGCTGCGGTGAGTGCCATCTTGGGGGAAAAGTTGGCGCTTTGCTGTGTTAATCTTGTGGGGATTGGAACTCTGAAGCTGTTGTCTATTTGGTGTCCTTGTGCGCGAAGAAATCGGGGAAGCATGGCGGCGGGCAGGTGTGCCAGATCTGCAGCGACAGCGTGGGCACGACGGCGGACGGCGAGCTGTTCACGGCCTGCGACGTCTGCGGGTTCCCGGTGTGCCGGCCCTGCTACGAGTACGAGCGCAAGGACGGCACCCAGGCGTGCCCGCAGTGCAAGACCAAGTACAAGCGCCACAAAGGTAAGCCACTCTTCGTCCGTCCTCCTTACCATTTCCATTGATTTCACTGTGATTCTTGTTAAGAACAACAAGTTAGGTTGGAGCAGCTGGTGAATTCAATCTTGTATTTTAGTCAAGAAGACTAGAGAAGATTTACTGTTTGGTGAATTTACTGAGTTCTCAGCAGAAAGGCTTGCTCTTTTAATGAATTGTACTCCAAACTGTGGTACTGGCAACAGAAATCAGGTCTTCTGTTGGGTTGTTGTCATTGAGAGCAGCAAAGGGGAGTAGATTTATTGAGTTCAACAAGAAATTGAAGCTTTGCTCAATTGTGTTTTGTTGTTTAGGGAGCCCACCAATACGTGGGGAGGAAAGCGAGGATGTTGATGCAGATGATGCCAGTGACTTCAACTACCCAGCACCCGGCAACCAGGATCAGAAGCACAAGATTGCTGAGAGGATGCTCACCTGGCGCATGAACTCAGGAGCTAGTGATGATGTTGGCCACACTAAGTATGACAGCGGTGAGATAGGACATCCCAAGTATGACAGTGGCGAAATCCCTCGCGGATACATCCCTTCACTCACTCATAGTCAGGTTGGAATTGGAACTTTAGTGGATTGCATTAACAGTACTCGGGAAGATGAATCTAATGTTTGTTTTCTTCATCTGGATTCATTCTACAGATCTCAGGAGAAATTCCTGGAGCTTCCCCTGATCATTTGATGTCCCCTGTTGGGAACATTGGCAAGCGTGGACATCCGTTTCCCTATGTGAATCATTCTCGTATGTTTATCTACTACTACGATCTCATGTTTGGTTTCAACTCTTGTATCTGCTGTGAAAATATAATCAGCGTTTCTTGGTTCTTACCAGCAAATCCATCAAGGGAGTTCTCCGGTAGCCTTGGCAATGTTGCGTGGAAAGAGAGGGTTGATGGCTGGAAAATGAAGCAAGACAAGGGTGCAATTCCCATGACTAATGGGACAAGCATTGCTCCTTCTGAAGGCCGTGGAATTGGTGATATCGATGCATCTACTGACTATAACATGGAAGATGCTTTACTGTGAGTTCTGATATGCTTTTGTCCACCATTAGTCATCTTTGAATTCTAACAATAATTAGTGCTATCTGCTTTATCTGAGGTACTAGCACTGTCACACCCATTTTCACTTCAGTGAACTTGGGAGGGTTTCTGCTATATTGGAAAATCTAATAGCTTTGTGTTTATAATATTATGCCTTGCTTTCAATCAAGACATTTTACCCATCCCTTATATCATATTCGAAATGGGTGTACATGTCTCTGAAACCATAAATACTGACTTTGCATGACTTGCAGCAATAACTTTTGTGCCATCTAAATTGCAGGAATGATGAAACTCGCCAGCCTCTATCTAGAAAAGTGCCAATTCCTTCATCCAGAATAAATCCCTACAGAATGGTCATTGTGCTACGTTTGATTGTCCTATGCATCTTCCTGCACTACCGTATCACAAACCCTGTGCGTAATGCATATCCACTATGGCTGCTGTCTGTTATATGTGAGATTTGGTTTGCGCTATCCTGGATTTTGGATCAGTTCCCCAAGTGGTCTCCAATCAATCGTGAAACTTACCTTGATAGGCTGGCTTTAAGGTGATGTACAGTATTTAGTGCCGATAAATATTTTCTGTATTGCTAGTACTGACAGTATCATCATGTCACTTCCACTATCAGGTATGACCAGGAAGGTGAACCGTCTCAGTTGGCTGCTGTTGATATTTTTGTCAGTACCGTGGATCCTATGAAGGAGCCTCCTCTTGTCACTGCAAATACTGTGCTCTCCATCCTTGCTGTGGACTACCCCGTTGACAAGGTATCTTGCTATGTGTCTGATGACGGAGCTGCAATGCTGACCTTTGATGCACTTGCTGAGACTTCAGAGTTTGCTAGAAAATGGGTACCGTTCTGTAAAAAGTACAGCATAGAACCCAGAGCCCCAGAGTGGTACTTCGCTCAGAAAATCGATTACTTGAAAGACAAGGTTCTCCCTTCATTTGTTAAAGATCGTCGGGCCATGAAGGTACATTTGGTTTATAAGCATGTGCTTTTTTATTGTTGCACTTGCTGTTTCTGATAATAATGTCTATTGCAAAACTAAACTTCACAGAGAGAATATGAAGAATTCAAAGTTCGTGTTAATGGCCTTGTAGCCAAGGCTCAGAAAGTTCCGGAGGAAGGATGGATCATGCAAGATGGCACACCTTGGCCTGGGAACAATACCAGGGACCATCCCGGAATGATTCAGGTCAAGTTCATCTTGTAGCAAAGACCACTTGATTAACAGCTAGATATGCGAACACAGACAGAGAGTTATTACTCTGACCATTTTCTAACTCAAATTCTGGTCATGCTCAGGTTTTCCTTGGTCATAGTGGAGGCCTTGATACTGAGGGTAATGAGCTTCCTCGTTTGGTTTATGTGTCTCGTGAGAAACGTCCGGGATTCCAACACCACAAGAAGGCTGGTGCTATGAATGCACTTGTGAGTAACTAAATGTTACTGAAATCAAAAGGTATCTTGTATGATTCGATTACTCGGATGTAATGGAAGTTGAATGCTTTCTGCAGGTTCGTGTATCAGCTGTCCTTACTAATGGGCAATACTTATTGAATCTTGATTGTGATCACTACATCAACAATAGCAAGGCCCTCCGGGAGGCCATGTGCTTCCTTATGGACCCAAATCTAGGAAGGAGTGTCTGTTATGTCCAATTCCCTCAGAGGTTTGATGGTATTGATAGAAATGATCGATATGCAAACAGGAACACTGTGTTTTTCGATGTAAGCTGTAGCAACATCCTTTTAGATTGTTGTGTATCTCACTTTCATATTTTCACGACTCACGAGCATCAAGTATTTTTGATGAATCACTGATGTTAATATTGTTATCAGAAAATCCAATTGACTATGATCAGTAATCCAATTGACTATGATCAGTAACTCTTCTCCATCTGTTTGCTGCAGATTAACTTGAGAGGTCTCGATGGCATTCAGGGACCGGTTTATGTGGGAACTGGTTGTGTGTTCAACAGAACAGCTCTATATGGTTATGAACCCCCAATTAAGAAGAAGAAGCCGGGCTTCTTCTCTTCGCTTTGTGGGGGAAAGAAGAGGACAACAAAATCGAAGAAGAAGAGCTCAGAAAAGAAGTCACACAAGCATGTAGACAGTTCTGTGCCAGTATTTAATCTTGAAGATATAGAGGAAGGGGTTGAAGGTACTGTCAATTTGTGCTTTTTATTCAAGTAGACAATAATTAACAACCCTTGCTTTGCCATTATTTGTTTTCTTTGTAGTCAATATGAAATTTTTTCTTTGACTGGGAATAGCTAGGCATACATTTATTTTTGAGCCGACTGCCATTCCCATGATAGGTGCTGGATTTGATGACGAGAAATCACTTCTTATGTCCCAAATGAGCCTGGAGAAGAGATTTGGCCAGTCCAGTGTTTTTGTAGCTTCCACTCTGATGGAATATGGTGGTGTTCCTCAATCTGCAACTCCAGAGTCTCTTCTGAAAGAAGCTATTCATGTCATCAGCTGTGGTTATGAGGACAAATCTGATTGGGGAACTGAGGTAACTAAGTTATACATTCAATAATGTCAGCATTGTTAAGAACTTAAGATACCAACCGATCTTCTACAAAATTGAGGATGCAGTTGAGTTTTTTGTTCTGATTTATATAAAGACTCGTGAGTTCTTCTGAACAAACTTCAACTAAATTCACATCTGTGCTCTGTTGCGGTGTTGCCATTGTTGCAGATGATCTATTTATTGTTGACTTGAAAAAAAAATTGTTGATTCACTGTATATCTGTAATGGTGCTGTTGTGGTTTGCAGATTGGATGGATCTATGGTTCTGTTACAGAAGATATTCTCACTGGGTTCAAGATGCATGCGCGAGGCTGGCGGTCAATCTACTGCATGCCTAAGCGACCAGCTTTCAAGGGGTCTGCTCCTATTAACCTTTCAGATCGTCTGAACCAAGTGCTTCGGTGGGCTCTTGGTTCTGTGGAAATTCTTTTTAGTAGGCATTGTCCCATATGGTATGGCTATGGAGGACGGCTTAAGTTCCTGGAGAGATTTGCTTACATCAACACCACTATTTATCCACTCACATCTCTCCCACTCCTCTTGTACTGCATATTGCCGGCTATTTGTCTTCTCACTGGGAAGTTCATCATCCCAGAGGTAAAGCACAGCTCAATTTTGTTCTTGTATGAATAACCTTGCGAAAGAACTTATATTGACTAGCTTTATTTTGGAGCGCAGATCAGCAACTTTGCGAGTATCTGGTTTATCTCTCTCTTTCTATCAATCTTTGCCACGGGTATCCTTGAGATGAGGTGGAGTGGTGTTGGCATCGACGAGTGGTGGAGGAATGAACAGTTCTGGGTTATTGGAGGTATTTCTGCACATCTATTCGCTGTCTTCCAGGGTCTCCTGAAGGTGCTTGCTGGTATTGACACCAGCTTCACTGTCACCTCAAAGGCCTCTGATGAAGAAGGTGATTTTACTGAGCTCTACATGTTCAAGTGGACTACTCTTCTGATCCCACCGACCACTATTTTGATCATCAACCTGGTCGGTGTTGTTGCTGGTATCTCCTACGCGATCAACAGCGGTTACCAGTCATGGGGACCGCTCTTTGGGAAGCTCTTCTTCGCCTTCTGGGTGATTGTCCACTTGTACCCCTTCCTTAAGGGTCTCATGGGTCGGCAGAACCGCACACCGACCATTGTTGTCGTATGGGCCATCCTCCTTGCATCTATCTTCTCCTTGCTGTGGGTTCGTATTGATCCATTCACCACCCGGGTCACTGGCCCGGATACCCAAAAGTGTGGCATCAACTGCTAGGGGAGTGGAAGATATTAGGAACAGAACTGCCACCCATTCTGTTGTAAGTTATTAGCGGGTGACTATTTATAGTTTACCGGATGATCTTGGTTGTCAGAAGGCTACTTATGTATTAATATGTAGCACCTTGGTGTTCGTCTGTTGATAAGTTAGTACTACTATTTCGCTGAAAAGTGCCTGACAATATCTAGGAATTATGTACTTTATGGAGGAGGATAAGCTGACTTAGTACATTCACTCAAGCCTCATCTGGGAATATCAAATCAACATTAAGCCTGAAGTATCAGCTGCTGCTGCTTTGTATAAAAGAATTTACAAGAATGTAGCTTGAAACAATTGACAAATACATTGGTAGGCACACTGCATTGCAGGTTCCTGGTAGAAACCCCATGAGTGTTTGAACTATGCATGCACGACCAGTTCTTTCTGACTCTCTGTACACCTTTTCTACATGTTTACAAACTTGCCAATTCCAATCCGCCCATTAGTTTTTGGCAGTGCAGGGCTGTGGAACAACAGTTCCTGATTTTCTCCATCTTGCATTCTGGCAGGTGCTCTCTGTGCCACCCTTGCCACCCTCCATTTTTAGGTTGATGTTCTGCAAGACAATGTCGTAGCATGGGACATTCTTGCTGCAGTTGAGCTTGATGGCATCCCTGGAAATGGTTGTCCCTCTGATGTTCTTGAACACCACATTGCTGACCTCCACTGCTGACCCCTGAGAGCATGACAATACATGAGTGTGTTACATGCAACTTGCTGATCGGTGAACATTCACACTTGAGTCAAATAAAATATTCTTCATACTGAGATGGCCAGTGAACCCTACATGTGTTTTGCATGGCTTAGCCGAGTCGCAATAGTTCTGATCAATGATTATTGGGTTCTTCACATTATCCATGATCATGTTTTGGAATAAGATATCCTTTGCGTATCCACTTCCTCCCTGCATGGATATTTTTAGCCAGCAACAAAATAGGCAATATATAAAAATCGGAGTGTGCAGTACAAAACGGAGAAATTTGAAATGTAAATTTTCCTAGACCAATCTAATTAGGATGTCACTTGTGTGAATGATGCAACGTGCACTCACCTGCCATGTCTTGATCCGGGCTCCATTGGTTGTGCCGTACAACCGTACCCTGTCTATGTAAATACCAGAGACCTCTGCTCTGGAGTTGTCATCTCCCAGGCTCCCAACGCTGATTCCATGCCCGGGCCCACACACAAGTCTCGTGGCATGCAGATCACGAGTCCCATTCTCGATCGACATGCAGTCATCCCCTGCAAAAATAAAAATCCGGTAAAATTCGCCCAAATTTATGCATTTCATACGAGTTTGATCTTTGGACTTGTCAATTTCATTTTACCAGTCTTGATCGTGCAGTCTGTGACCTGCACGCCTTTGCTGCGGGCGACGTGGATGCCGTCGGTGTTCGGGCTCGCGCCGGGCGCCGTGATCGACAGCCGGGACAGCTGCACGCCGGCGCAGTCCTCGACGGACATGTGGATTTGCTGGCTGTTCACTACCTTCAGATCCTCCACCCTCAAATTTGTGCAGAAATGGAACGTCAGAGCCTGTTGAATTCGTAGCAAACACACGTTCATATATAAGACTCATTGCAATTTGAACGGGGGAGAGAAAAAGATTTGCATGGATGTATCGAACACGTACCGTTGGAGCCCCGTTGCATGGCTGGAAGAGAGAGAGAGAGAGAAAAGAAGCCAACTGAACTAGGTTAGAACACTTTCCAATTAATTAGCTAAACGAAAATGCACGAACATCACAAAAAGTCAAGGCCCATGCAATGAGCGTACACCATTATATGTCAGTTCATCATGAGCGTACAATGAAATTAAGCGGCAACATGCACATACAAGAGCCCGGTTGATCTTGCACGAGTTCCGCCACCAGATCTCGCCGTTCCCGTTGATAGTGCCGCCGCCGTTGACGGTGAGGCCGCTGACGGCTCGGAGCACGATCCAGTGCCTCCTGTTCTTCTCGCTCCAGTCCGACCTGTTTGGAGAGGCAACCAGCGCTCCCTTCACCTGAAAAAAAACATGAATTGCATTTTACCAAGTTATACACTAATGTTCATATTGCATTAGCTTCCATCAGGAAATGAAGTAGATGCATGTATGGTAGCATGCAGAATGTTGAGTTAGTGGAATGATCTGTCTATATATCTCACCATGAAGACGATGCTGGATTTGCATGGGCCGGAGAGAGTGAGAAACTTAAGCAGGTAGCTCTTTCCCTTGGGAACGAGCAGAACGGCCGGCAGTGAAGAGGAGCAGGCTGCATTCCATGCCTTCGCCAATGCCTGCATGCGTGCACAAGGTAGCACAAAATTAGCAACATTTATGGACTGTGAGTAATAGTGATCCGTGCAAAGCACAGCTATGACATTCAGAGAGGCAATGGGTCAGAACATTTTACTTGTGTGTCATCGTGCTTCCCATCGCCATGGGCGCCGTAGCTGTCGAGGCTGAACACACGCCGCGTCGACGCCAGGGACCTGCCTCTAAGTGCAGGTGCAGCTGATCCATCATTAGGTATGTTCAACGAGCTCGCATTGTACATGGCAGGCGTGCTCTCATTCTCATTGGCCGAACTGCCATTGCTCACGGCTGCAGCCTCCAGCACACGAGCACTGGACAGGAAGAGAAGCACGAGTAGGGGACGCGCCATGAACAGCACGAGTTTAGGCGAGCTCGAGGCCATTTGCACAAGGAAATGACAAGAGCAGCAGAACTGTGTTGCAGTTCTTTGTTTTTGTTTAATTGGATGGGATCGAATAATCGATGGATGCGAGTGATGGAGACGACGTGAGTGCTCATGAGGCGTATTTATATACATGTGCTAGCTAGCTGAGAGGACAGAGATTTGGGAGGCCGGGGTTGCGTTGCTTGTGAAGGAGGCGGCAGAGTTAGGCTGGTAGATACATGCTTTGGAGTGTGCAAAACTGCAATATTGCATCATCACCATCCATCCAGATGCAACTAGCTATAGATCCCAAAGATTCTTCAGGTATGGCAAGGTGATAAATGTGCCTGAATCATATCGTCGTTCAATTCCTTGCAGGTTTTGCACGACAAAGATCAAGTTCAAATGGAGTATCAGTTATTCCATGTTTCTTTTCCCTCTCGATCTGTTGATCCGTTGACACAAGTACGTACGTAAGGACGTATCACTACGTACCAGAAACCAAACCTGTACGTGCGTGCTGTTGCAGTACTTAGGCATGCGATTAATCACCTTCTTTAATTCCTATCGGCATCGTCGTCCATCGATCACTTCTTCCAGAACACGAAAAGTGAAAGTAATTAAGCACGAACCGGGCCGATCGACGTTACTGCCGCGGCGCCGTGGCGCCGTACCAGCGCGCGGCCGAACGTTCGTCCGATCAACCGGCGCGCGGAGTCGACAAAAACCATCGATTAGCCCACTGTTAGTGACACGTGGCACGGGAAGCCATGTTTAATTAAGCGATGGACGAGTCGTCGAGATAGCCAATTAGGCCAGCGGCCAATAATTGAAGCCGATCGATGTACCATTAGCTTGCAGTAGTACGAGCTAGTTCGCCATAGGTGCTCTATAGTAATTTTTATCATTTTTAAAGCACGATAAATAATAGATTTATTTTTTTTGATGTGTCTAGATATCATTCGGATGTTTTCTTCCTAACAATCATCCAGATTTGAGATCATTGGATTAGAGATCCAACGACCCCTTTTTTCTGGAGGAGGGGGAGGTTTTTTTTGGAGGGGGTGGGGAAGAATTCATGGTCATTGGATTTTTAATCTAATGGTCACAAATCTGAATGATAGTTAAGAAGAAAACATCTGGAAGATGTTTATCAACACCCTTATTTTTTATGTATTTTGAGATTAATGTTATTTTTGTTGAAGAGAAAAGCATAGAGAAAAGAGTGGATTCAGAGAGAGACACTAGCTAATCACCTCGGAGAAATAATGGCGTAAGAACGATGCGAACTGCAAAACTAAAACGTGCGTGCGTGCCATATGCTACTACGTTACAATGATATATACATGCATGCCCATGCATGCATCGTGTCCATACGTACAACGCAGAAGAGCATTCTAGTACAACGTTTTGCCAAGAAGGGGATCGAAGACAGTCTCCATCGATCTACGTTAAGATGCGTGCACGATATAGATGATAAGAAGAGGCGAGCTAGCTAGTGGTGCTAGTAGTGTATATCGCTTGCTTAATCGTGCGTGCGTGCACACACGTACTACGTTTATAACAGTTCAGGCCTAACAGGCTAACGCTTCAGCTAGATTCAGGGACTTGGTACGTGCGTACCGTGTAGATGTTAATGCTAACGTTTTCCTTGATTTATAGGTGTGACAAGAAGCAACGTAACTGGCCAGATAAAGTTACCTAATATGTAGTACAAGACTCATGGATAGAGTGTTTGATGGAGAAGGCATTTGATTGTATATGTGAATCCAAACTAGCGTAGGCAACCAAACAATTAGCTTTGTTGCTTTCTTGTCAGCGTAGACGTTTGTGTAGCAAGTTGTGAGACCACGTGGTTTGAGTTTGATTTTATCTCTATTATAATCTCGAATTTTTTACTGTTAAGTACTAAGTGGTCTGACCGGTCATGGTTGGTGGCTTGACCGAGGTGCGGTCTGACTAGGCCATGGCCTGACTGGGCTATGGTTGGTGGTTTGACCGGTGAGCTGTCGAACTAGCCGCCATGGGCGGTGGTCTAGCGGTTGTACCTGTTAGAAAAGTTAATCTCCTTGTATATGATTCATATATCTAGAGAAACCCGGGTGATTAGAGATAGATAGCCCAATTGTATTTCTTTCCGTTTGAGAGTCCTGATTACCCGGGATTTCTTCTAGGCTGTTGTACTTGCCATGATTGCCGGCTATTGGCATCTATATCAATGCAATCGCGGACCAGACGAAGGTGCCGCTTCCAGCACCTCTGATTATTTTCACATGGTATCAGAGCCATCAAAACTCATCTAGGGTTTGCGCCATGGCTAGCTCCTCCAAGATTTCGACCGGCAGTCCCTTTGTCGGCGTGACCGTCTCGGAGAAGCTGTGCAAAGGAAATCATGCGATCTGGAAGGCCCAGGTCCTTGCGGTGATTAGAGGAGCAAGATTAGAAGACTACCTCACCGGTGCTGCAAAGGCGCCAGATGCAACCATCACCGTCAAGAAAGACAACAAGGAAGTAGAGGTCAAAAACCCAGAGTATGAAGAATGGGCAGCTACTGATCAACAAATACTTGGGTACCTCCTCTCCACCATGGGCAGAGAAGTTCTTGCCCAAGTAGCGATGTGCAGAACATCAGCTGCTGTCTGGAGCATCGTTGAAGGTATGTTCTTCTCGGTGTCAAAAGCTAGATCGATTAATACAAGAATTGCCCTGGCTACAACAAAAAAAGGTGATCTTAGTATTACTGAGTATATCAGCAAGATGCGTGCACTTGCTGATGAGATGGTGTCGTCGGGCAAATCGCTCGATGAAGAAGATTTGATCTCATATATTTTTGCTGGGTTGGATGAAGACTATGAACCAATTGTTTCCTCTCTCGTGTCGAGAGTGGAACCAGTCACCGTTGGGGAAGTTTACTCCCAGCTGCTACACTTTGAGAATCGTTGGTCTCTTCGACAAGCCGGGGCGCAAGTCTTGGCAAATCTGGTGAATCGAGGCCGCGGACGTGGGTTCTCATCAAGCCATGGTCGCGGTGGCTTTCAGCGCAGCCGTGGCAATCGCGGCAAAGGCAGAGGCAACAACTCGGTGCAACGATCGGGAAACAACACCAACAATGACAATCGGCCGAAGTGCCAACTTTGTCACAAGAAGGGACACACGGTAATGGATTGCTGGCATAGATTTGATGAAAATTTTGTGCCCGATGATAAGTATGCAGGAGCTGCTGTTACTTCATATGGGGTTGATTCGAACTGGTACATGGACACGGGGGCGACTGATCATGTGACAGGAGAGCTGGAGAAGCTGACTGTACGTGACAAATACAAAGGAGATGATCAAGTTCACACGGCAAACGGTGCAGGTATGATAATTAGTCACATTGGTCATTCGGTTGTTAACACCCCATATCGAAATCTTCATTTGAACAATGTGCTATATGTTCCTCAAGCTAGCAAAAATCTTGTATCTGCACATCGTTTTATAACTGACAATTCAGCCTATCTTGAGCTATATCCTAAACACTTCTTTGTTAAAGATCAGGCCACGAAGGTGACACTTCTTAGAGGCCAATGCCGTGGAGGTCTCTATCCACTTCCTCCTGCAGTCGCTCAAATCAAGCAATCCAAAGAAGTCAATGTTGCCGTGAAGCCCTCTCTTGAGCAATGGCATAACCGGCTAGGCCATCCTTCATTTGTCATAGTTGAAAAAGTTGTCAATAAGCATGGTTTACCTTGTTTAGCCGAGTCCAATAAGATGATGGTTTGTGATGCTTGTCAACAAGCAAAAAGTCATCAATTGCCTTTTGCTAGATCTCTTAGTGAGTTTAATCATCCTCTAGAACTTATTTACTCAGATGTTTGGGGTCCTGCACCCGTTTCTGTTGGAAGAAATAAATACTATGTTAGTTTTATTGATGCTTATAGCAAATTTACATGGATTTACCTTCTCAAGTTTAAATCTGAGGTATTTCAAAGATTTCAAGAGTTTCAAAATCTTGTTGAAAGAATGTTCAATCGCAAGATTATAACAGTACAAACAGATTGGGGAGGAGAATATCAAAAACTTCACACCTTCTTTAACAAGATTGGCATTACTCATCATGTGTCGTGTCCCCATACTCATCAACAAAATGGGTCGGCCGAGCGAAAACATCGTCATATAGTTGAAGTCGGTCTCTCACTTCTTGCTCATGCATCCCTGCCTATCAAATTTTGGGATGAAGCCTTTGTTTCTGCAGTATATTTGATCAATCGCACACCCAGCAAATTGCTTCAATATAAATCTCCCCTGGAATGTTTGTTTGATCAAGTTCCTGATTATAACAATCTTAGAGTCTTTGGATGCGCGTGCTGGCCTAACCTTCGCCCTTATAATTCTCACAAAATGCAATTCCGTTCAAAACGATGCACCTTCTTGGGGTATAGTCCTTTGCACAAAGGTTTCAAGTGTTTAGATGCCTCAACTGGTCGAATCTATATCTCAAGGGATGTAGTGTTTGATGAAAGCACTTTTCCTTTTTCTCAATTACATCCTAATGCCGGTGCAAGAATTCGTTCTGAAATAGATCTGCTACCAACTCATCTTCTCAGTTCTGGGGGTGTTCAATCTAATGATCTTGTGATTAATCATGCCACAGAGATTACTAACAATTTGAATGCAGTAGCTACCAACGCTAGCGAAGATGCAAGCTCAACCGATGCTGATAACATACTGACTGAGGCCGACAGTGGGGGAAGCCTGGGAGACAATGTGTCCTCAGCGCATGCGGCTCGGACATCGGTTTGAGAGGAGCCAATCGGTCGCGTCGCCTTGACTCATCGAAGTCTCGGCGTCGGTTGATTCAGCTACACCCATACTGACCACAACGTCCATCACTCGGCTACAAAGAGGTATCAGAAAAGAGAAAATTTACACTGATGGTACTGTTAAGTATGGCTTTCTTATTTCAACTGGTGAACCTAGAGATTTAGCTGAGGCATTGCATGACAAAAATTGGAAAAATGCCATGGATGCAGAGTATCTAGCCTTGATGAAAAATAAGACATGGCATTTAGTTCCTCCTCAACATGGTAGAAATATTATAGATTGTAAATGGGTCTATAAAATTAAGAGAAAACAAGATGGTAGTCTTGATAGATACAAGGCCAAAGCTAGTTGCAAAGGGATTTAAACAAAGATATGGCCTAGATTATGAAGATACTTTTAGTCTGTTGTTAAATCAGCTACAATTAGAGTTGTGCTTTCTATTGCTATATCTAGAGGGTGGACATTACGCCAATTGGATGTACAAAATGCTTTTCTCCATGGCTTCTTAGAAGAAGAAGTATATATGCAACAACCACCTGGTTTTGAAGACACAGATCATCCAGAGTATGTGTGTAAACTTGACAAGGCTTTATATGGACTGAAACAAGCCCCTAGGGCATGGTATTCCAGGCTAAGTCAAAAGCTTTATCAACTTGGTTTTAAAGGATCAAAAGCAGACACTTCCTTGTTCTTCTATAACAAAAATAGTGTGATTATTTTCTTCTTATTTATGTGGATGACATAATTGTTTTAAGTTCAGAACAGGAAGCAGTACCAACTTTATTAAGAGATTTACAGAAAGAGTTTGCACTCAAGGACCTGGGAGATCTACACTATTTTCTTGGAATTGAGGTAAATAAGACATCCAATGGTATTACATTGACTCAAGAAAAATATGCTAATGATTTGTTGAAGAGAGTTGGAATGATAGATTGTAAAGCAATCAATACACCATTGTCTACCAGTGAAAAATTGACTATACATGAAGGTGATCCACTAGGACCTAGTGATGCATCAAACTACAGAAGTGTTGTTGGAGGATTGCAATATCTTACTTTAACTAGACCTGACATAGCTTTTTCAGTAAATAAAGTTTGTCAGTTCTTACATGCCGCAACTACTGTACATTGGGGAGCAGTAAAAAGAATACTCAGATACATCAAACAATGCACTCGGCTTGGACTCAAAATCAGCAAGTCAAAATCAATGCAAGTCAGTGGTTACTCGGATCTTGATTAGGCGAGCGGCTTGGATGATGAGAAGGTCTATAGGAGGGTTTGCAATATTTCTAGGAGATAACTTAGTATCTTGGAATGCTAGAAAACAAGCTACGATGTCAAGATCCAAAGACAGAATCGGAGTACAAGGCATTAGCAAATGCCACACCAAATTATGTGGATACAAACATTGTTAGCGAACTTCAAATTCCAAGTCCCCTGCAGACAAAACTATGGTGTGATAACCTTGGTGCTAAATACTTATCATCTAATCCTGTTTTTCATGCTAGGACAAAGCACATTGAAGTTGATTATCATTTTGTACGTGAAAGGGTGCAAAGGAAACTACTAGAAGTCGACTTTGTTCCTACAGGAGATCAAGTAGCTGACGGCTTCACCAAGGCTCTACCTGTGCGACAGCTAGAGAACTTCAAATTCAATCTCAACTTGGGAAGTTTAGATTGAGGGGGAGTGTTAGAAAAGTTAATCTCCTTGTATATGATTCATATATCTAGAGAAACCCGGGTGATTAGAGATAGATAGCCCAATTGTATTTCTTTCCGTTTGAGAGTCCTGATTACCCGGGATTTCTTCTAGGCTGTTGTACTTGCCATGATTGCCGGCTATTGGCATCTATATCAATGCAATCGCGGACCAGACGAAGGTGCCGCTTCCAGCACCTCTGATTATTTTCACAGTACCAACCCTAGTTAGCAGTACGTTTATTCCAAAGGGATCCTCGTTTTGTTGCGTGAAGGATTTGAGAGCGGTGCGACCAACCGTATGATGGCAGTCTGACCAAAGGTGTGTCGAGCTGCCGCAGTCAGACCGGCTCCCCTATTGCTAGGTTTTATAGGAGTTGATTGGCATAGTCAAATCGGCCAATGGTTTGTGGCCTGACTGGCCAGGCAAGGTTTAGGAGAATGGTTTGAGTATGTGCATGGTATAGGTGCTGGTATTTTATTATGGTGTGTTGCATGATGCATTGTTTTGACTAACGTGAGTCAAATGTATGGAACTTGTGCTCGACATAATTGTTTGGTTTTTGGATGTGAGTGGATGAAATCCAACTAGAGGGCTAGTTATGGTTTCTTGTAAGCCTCAACTATATAAGGAGATGTGTTGAGAGAGTTAGGATTAGCTCTCTGGGAAGCCGAGTGTAGGAGAGTGTAGGAACGCGTCGCACAACGATTGGACGACTAGCCCAGGTCCAACTGTACGACGATGTATGATCAAAATTGCAAAAATAAAAATGCACGTATAATGCTGTAATTCGAAATAAAAAAGTGATTATTTAGAAAATAAATTCGGAGCACAACATTGCCAACAAACAAGATTGAAAGAAATTACAAGTATGCCATTTGCACAGGCCACTAAAGAAACACGTGTAGCACCACTTCTTTTGGAGTCGAACGCACCTGTACATTGACGTGTCGAGCTCTTTGTTGCCTTGTCGGCGACTCCGAAGTGATCCAGTGGCAATCAGCCATGGCATCGGCAAGCTGTGGGTGGCGTAGCTGCAGAGTGAGGCGAGCCGCCGTGCGACCTCTAGAGACCAGTGGTGGGAGGCGTTGTTCATCAGAGGATCGAACCGCCGTGGAACCTTCAACGGCCAGTCGAGGGAGGCGTTGATCGCGCCACCGCCATTGCTGAGGGCCTCACGTGCTCCCGTTATGAACGGAGCTAGAGGTAGAGGACAAATGCATGAAGCTCTGTTCGCCGGCGCTGCCTTCAGTCGTCGGAGAAACTCAAACCAAGTTCCTTCTTTGGACAGATAGGGTGTGAATACTAAGAAAGATCTTGTGGATTGGGGCTCAGATCGATTGAATTCAGGGGATTTACGAAAAGAAAAAGGAGGGGGGAAGTGTACGTACTCTTCTCTAGATCTTGATTTATACATCTGACTCGATAGTGCATTGGACACATACTGGTACAATATTGTGCACTTTATATACACCTGACTCGTGCAGAAATCAGAATGTTCGACCTACCTATAATGAGCTAAGTTTAAAACCCAAAAGAATGTACTAATTAATGTCTCAGCTAGGCAGGCATGCATCAACCAATTTTCTCTGTGTTTGTGTCGTCTGTTGGCCAGATGACCGTCTCCATGAGCCGCTCTCGCATCAGCGCCAGGTTCTCGTCAGATATCTTCTCATACATCATTGCATGGTCACATTTCTGATAATTAAACAGAAGTATATTTCATTTCAGAGCTTAGCTAATCTCAGCAGGTTGCCCAATAGAGTAATAGACAACCACAGTAGTCAGTAGAAACTGATGCCAATTACCTTAATCCATTTCCCATACAAGTGAAGCCTGGTTATCATCACTCTCTCTGCAAGCTCCTGCCTCTCCTGTATCAAAAGAAAATAAAACATTTTTTGTAAGCTTTGCAGCAGTAGATCGAAGAAGATCTTATTTTGCGTTCGTTCCAAAATTACGTCAGTTGTGGATGCATTTACCTTTCCAAGAGCACGAAGGAACAATTTGCCGTCAGTGGGCTTGTTCACAGCAATAAAGCTGTCAGGGAAACAAGAACAGATTCATACAACTGTGAAAAGGGTTGTAACATCATTAGAATTACATGGATTGGATGATGGATGGAGGCCTTACTTGTGGAACCAACGGTAGCTTGGTGGGTTCATTTCGTAGAGCTGGTTAAGCACGGTCCTCACAGCTTTGTAGGTGAAGAAATTCATCAGTTGCTGCACAAACATGAACAGCAAATTGGATGATCATGTGAGAAGGTCTAAAATAATATTGTGATGAACCATTGTAAGATTTGTAGAGTGATCAAATAGTTTTGTAAAGAGTGCAATTGTATGTGCGGTACTAAAGATTTTACCAGAAAAACAAGGTTTTAGGATTTGAGTCATGGATTAAGTAGATTAAGACTGCATGATGCATATCTTGGCTAATGCAGGTCAAGTTGTAAAGAATTTGTGCCTGAAAATGATTTCTTTGTTTTTGAATGTGCAGCTCGCTTGGAGTCAACTGTGGTCAACGGCGATAATCGGGGCTAAGCTCATGGAGGAGTTGAGACCCAAAACGATCGAGGATGCTGGATGAGACGGTGAGCTCAAGCATAGCACGAGAAAGGGAGAAATATTGAAGGCGAGTTCGAACGACGGGATAGCATCATGTAGCTTGCACGGGCCAAGTGAGCCGTGGTTCGGTGGAATCGGGATGGGAGAGACTTGGCAACGCATGGCAAGTTAGTGGTGCATCTACACATGGCAAGCATGACGATTGTTTGCAGTGGTTAGTGATGACCGGGTCAAAGAAGGATATTTTGGTAGTTTCAACAAAATACTGAAAACCATTTTGGATCAAAAAGGCGGTGCATGGGTGATGCGTTTGAGAGCGGTTTAGATCAAGGTGGAGCTGTTTGATCAATGCGGATCAAGGTTAAGAATTTAGCGGATGCACACTTATGCACTTTAAAAAACGTGCATAAGTGAAAATGTGTTAGCAAAATCCGTGTGTGTGGGATTAACGGGTTTTCCATTGTAATAATAGATAGTATTCACTAAGGTGATTAGGTGGTTGGTTGCCCACCTATAAAAGGGGTTGGGATGGAGACATACAAGGTTAATCATCTAACCCCTCTATCATATGCTTTTATGTCTAGGGTTAGAGTTTGAGAGTTAAGAGTCTTGTGTGTTCTTTATTCTCTAAAGTGGAGTGGCTGTAAAACCTACCTCTTCAAGTGGCAATATATAAATCTTTGATGATCTCTATGTCTACCTCTTGTTTTTGATTGATGTGCTTGACTTTTGGTTGGTTTTAATCTATCTTCTTTTCTTCTTGTAATATTGCCGGGCCAAAACGTGTAAGAGGTGGAGATAATTTTTCGGAATACATCTCCACCCATCTAGACACTTTGATAGCAAGATTCACGAGAAAACTTGGTTTTGCTTAACTTTAGCGTCTTTGGTCCATCTTTTACTCCGAGGGTTTTTGGTTTGGGTTTTGTGGTGATCTAACTTGCTGTAACGTGTAAAAATACATTTAGACCCTTCTTGGCCATCATCTACTCACGAGCAAGTTGTATTCATCGATTGGGGTTTTAGTTTGGTTTTGATGCACCTCTCCTTTAAACTGAAAAATGTCTCAAATTTGGCCATATTTTTCATAATCGTTTACTGGAATAGATTCACAATCCCCTAGAGAATATTTTTGCAAAATTTCATATCATTTGGATCAACGAACCAGAAGTTATCTCGATTTTGGTTTTTGAAATCGAATTGAAAACATAATTTACTTGCTTGATTTTACTGTAGCAGCAGTCAGACCGTCATTGAAGTAGCGGTCAGACCGCCCAGGACCAGTCAGATCGCCATTTCTATGCCGGTTAGACCTTTGGGAAGTGGTTACTTCAAGGTTTTGTGTTTTTGAGCTATTTATCTTGATTTTTGGATGAAAATTGTATTTTCTGCAACTCTGTAGTTATATGAGAATAGAATATTGAATACTTGGGGCAGGGGAATTTTAGTTGGTATCATTCAATCCCCTCTGTTGCCATTCGGCTCAACACAAATGCTCCTCATTCACCTTGACTCAGGAAAGTCAACAAAAATAGGCTACCCTGTTTGTTGTTTTCAATGATTTTTTAAGCCAAGAACACATCTTCTAAAACCAAGAAATTCGTCTTAGTTAGAGATGTTGCAACAAGTTGAAGGACAAGAGAATCCCCCCAGAAACAGCAGCAAATCCTTCAATGTTCTTCATGTTTCTTTTCACATCTGACAGTTGTAATATAGTACTACTAGTACTAACGAATAAACCTAACACATCATCATAGCTAAAGAAAGTCATGGTTAGGAACATGTACACGCAAGAAGTACAAGATCCAAGGAGCAAGGGGAGGACGAAACTAACGAGCTTAATTACCACGTGGACGTCCTCAAAGCCATCCTCGTAATGGCCCCCGAGGTTGCTGACGATGCTGAGGGCCCTCTTGCTCCTGCCCCGGCACTGCCTGAGCCTGAGCGAGCACGCCGGCCGGCGAGGCCTCCTCCTCCGGTCCCCGACGAACAAGCCAGTACTGCTCACGCGTCCTGACCCTGAGGCATCCCCCACACGCCTTTTCCTCAGCGCAGCCGCCCTGCCGCCATCCGCCCTCACGTCGACGGTCGTGGCCGCGCCGACCGCCGGCATCACCTGAACTACGGCCATGCTTATGCTGCCGTTCTTCTTCAAGGCAACCAATGGAGCAGCAGCAGCAGCAGCTACTGTTTTCTTGATCAAGCTCAGTTTCACCCTTGGCTGTGGTAATATGGTATATAACCAACCAAGTGGCAGGAGGAGGAAGACAAGGAGGTGGTGTTGAAGTATTGTTTCGCCTTCCCTTTTCCCCTTCTTCTCTGACCCTCTCCTCCTGGTTGGCCTGGCTGCAACTCTCACCAACCAAATTTTCTGAGGCCCAGGGCGCATGCAGTTTTCAGCCTAGCACCAGGAAAATTCCACGCTTGCACACCTCGTTTTGGTATTTCAGCTCCGTGCTCGACACGCGGCGGCGAGTGGTCGGACGCCATGGTCCCGGCGAAGATTCTAAAAGGCCGGTTTTGCACTGCCGGCGAAAGAGAGATTCTCTTGCGACCCCATGTGTCATTGACACGTTCAAATGGTGAGGGCCTGTTTGGCAACTTCAGAATGTTTAACAGCCGAATTAAAAAAACAAATGTAATTCTGCGTGCACTACGAATCCCTTCAATTACCCTGTATCTATTTTCCCCTGCAATATCCTGTTTGGAAACAGTTCTACCTCATGTTATGAAAACTCGCTACTGGAGAATAAAAGCGAAAATGAGCTCCAAATCGAAGTTGGATGTTGAAAAGAATCAACATAACATAGTCATTGTAACGTCATAGGGTCTAAATCAGTTTAGGTCCAACCTTATTCTAGATATACCACGCACACGTAGCAACCGGTTTACACTTTCATTCACGTTTATATGTTAGTACTTCTCAAGCTAAACTAGCAACCAGGTTACACTTTCGTTTTCGCAAAACGATTAACCGAATGTTGCTATCATTGGAAACTCTAAACTTATATGTTAGTATTTCTCAAGATAAACTAGTAAGATGGGACTAATGCACACCCTCTTCTACAGGGGTCGAGATGTTACATAAACCCCTCAAAGGACCCAACGTTCTTATCAGCCCAACATACTCACATTTGGGCAAATGATCAGGATCTCTCCTCTTGACACATGTATGTACGTTCAGTGCCAGCACATATGCCATGTCATGAGGGTCGGCTCTGATACCATTTGTAACGTTCTAGGGTTCAAATTAGCTTAGGACTAACCCCATTCTATATAGGTCACGCACACGTAGCAACTTATTTGTACTTTCGTTCTTGCTTCGCGCAAAATGGTTAAGCGAAGGTTGCTACCATTGAAAGTCCTACGCTTATATGTTAGTGCTTCTCAAACTAAATTAGTAAGATCAAAGGTGAAAATCCATATCTTATATGCACACATATATAGATCATCATAGATCTAACTCTACGTAGGCTGAGATGTCACATCTTGCCATCCCATTCGCTGCTGCAGCTGGAGATGGATTTCCAGGTCATTTTCCGCGGCAACTCCAGTAACAGGGGAACGCCGTGAGATTTATGGATCGAAGCATCATGAGGGGCTTCTCGATCGCAGACGCCATATACATTGGATGCCCATGGCAGCCGCCGGACTAATCGAGCTCCTCGCCGAGCACATGATCATGGTCGATTACGGCAGACCCGATCGGAGCGCGCAGCAGCGACGAAGATGCGAAGCGGTCTCCACGGCGAGAGTCGGATCATGTGTGGTTGCTGCCGCCGATTAGCCCCTCTCGCCGCCGTGCCGATGAGCCCGCTCGCCGTCGCCATCTTCTGGTTTCTTCTTGCGTGATGGAGCTGAGGGCTCGATTCAGTTGTCGAGCCACGAGGGGCAAACGGGCGAGACGTCCCGACCTTCCTCGGGAAAAAAAAATACTCACCTCATCAAGAGATTCTTTTTTTCCGGTTGTAACGGCCCAAACAGACTGCAAATTTTACTGCGTTACCAGCCCACCCAAGCACTTCTTTAAGCCCAGCGTGAAATTTTTTTGGGCCCGTAATTTACACCGGTTTTGGGCCCAAAACCGGGCTTCCAAGCAGGCCCTGAAGGGAAGAAAGTCTCGTTTCGTGCAGGTTCGGTGAACCTGAAACAGGAAGTTGGAACGGCAACTAGTGAGTTTCAGAACAAGGCCACAGCATTTCAGGTTGCTGTACACGACGATGGGTCTCAGTTCCCGTCCGTGTACAACGTGTATTCCTACAGTATTTCTTCCCAACTCGTCTCGTCCCCTGGGCTACCGTGGTGTTGCACGGTACGCAAGCTGCAATGACTCTTATACGTACACCCGCACAGAGAGTTTCTTGCAGGAACAACTGAACAAGCACCAAACCTGGCGTTTCAGGTCAAGGTTTGCATGCAGTAGCAGCACAACAGAACGAAATCTCGTGTTCCAGTAGCAGATCTAATGGTCTGCAAACGATCACATGGCCTGCGTTTTTTTTGTCATCAACAGCGGAGTAGAGCTCAACAGCAAAAATGCTTCTTAAAATTTTAGCGGCGCCGAGGGACGGTAAACGCCAGTAACCATTCCATATCGGTGACTTTACACTGAATAAACACACCAGTTCCAAATCCTGCCATCTTTACAAATTTTAGTAAATCAGGAGAGATACTGACAGAGTATGACAGGTGAAAAAACAGGGGATACCATCGCCAGCAAGATGAATAAAATACATGACGACCGGTGACCGCTGGGAAGAGGGGAAGTGGGAACCCAGCATGCAGTCAATCAGACAGGTTCCCAATCGGGTTAAATTTTGCAGCAGAGCATTTGACAGTAAATAGGACACAAAGACAGCAGTAGGTAGAGCAGATCAACACATCGAAAACATGGTTTCGAAAAAGAAACTACATATAAAAAAAACACACGCAGTTAACTGGGAAGCTGACATAAACATTATCTATAGGTAACAGTAGTCATCACCAAAAACTATCAGCACAAAAAGATTGATCCAAGCCATAATTATATAGCATTCATTGATAAAAAGAGTAGCATGGTACCATAATCCAAAACTTGACAGCAAATAGAGACATCCAGACGCAGCACAATCCATAGATGACACCCAGTTCTGAACTATAATAAAGCAAAGTGCATTGGACAACTCCCAGCAAGTAAAACTCTTTACTCCAACATCCTAAGCCTCTATCTTCTCAACAGGTGCCTCAAGCATAAGACCCTTAGTTGGCTTTGCCAAGAAGTCGGTGTACTCCTGGAATGGTGCCTTGGTGAACTTGGTCTCCCTCCAGAAGTCAGGAGTGAGGAATCCATAAGTCTTCATCAGGCAGTCAAAGGTTGCCTGCAAACAACAAATTAATCAGCTTGTAATATGCAACGAGTCATTACCAACCAGAATAGATCAATTGAACAACACTTCAACCTGCTAGGAAGTAAACATCAATATGTTTACAGACAAAGCAAATCAAAACAATTAGGGTAGAGTTGCAGGAATAAACATAGTTCATTTTACCACCACTGACTTACAAAGTAAATCAAAACTTCATGGAGTTTAACAGACAAAAATGCTAGACATCCAAAAGGTTGCCACAAACAACACAATGCCATTGAGCAGCCCTTACTAGGAAAGCAGCACAAACAGAAATGTTAAACCTCTTAGAACTTACAAGATGTCTTACACATAGACAGGATTGAAACATGATTCATCTTATCATAGCAAATACACTAAACAGACTAGAATTTGGCAGTAACTGGATGGTGTTTCAAAAGATTGAAGAACAAATGTAACAGCAGTAGAAAGTATTGCACGCACGTATAAAGCAGAACTAACATATCACAGATTTGTGAGCACTACAACTACTATGTAAATTTCTTCTGAACCGGTCAGTTTACATTATACTAAATGCCATCAAGTGCGAACCACTAAGAATCCTCCCGCAATATATGTGTACATCTAGTAAGAATAATAGGCAATGTTGTATAAAGTGATCACTTCCAACATAGTATAGTAGATACAACAAAACATACCATGCCTACAAGCAATCCATACATCAAAATTTTTATGACTGTTAGTCATCCATACATAAATAATTCTACGCCTACTAGCTATTCACAAATCAGCAATTATATGCCTACTAGTCATCCCAACATCCATCATACAAATCTACTGGACAAGTCTACTGGAAGTGAAAAGAGCAGAGCAAAATATGAACAAGAGCAGGGCAAAGGTTGTACCTTGACAAAGTTGCCAAGGGTCTTTGTGGATCCACGTGAGGAGGTGAAGACGTCCTCAATGCCAGCAAACTGCAGCACCTTCTTTGGCACGCGCGCGGCGACAATGCCGGAACCCCTCGGGGCGGGCACCATGCGCACAGTGACAGACCCGCACTTGCCGGTGACCTTGCAAGGCACGGTGTGCGGCTTCCCGATCTTGTTGCCCCAGTAGCCCCTCCTGACTGGCACGACGGAAAGCTTGGCCAGTATGATGGCGCCGCGGATGGCGGTGGCCACCTCCTTGGCGCACTTGACTCCCAGCCCGACGTGGCCGTCACCATCGCCGACGACGACGAAGGCCTTGAAGCGCGTGCGCTGGCCGGCGCGGGTCTGCTTCTGCACAGGCGTGATCTTCATCACCTCGTCCTTGAGCCCCGGCACGAGCAACTCCACGATCTGGTGCTCCTTCACGGGGAGCGAGTGGAGATAGATCTGCTCCATCTTTTGGAACTTGCCTTCCTTCACGAGGCGGCCGAGCTTAGTCACCGGCACCCACTTCTCCTCCTCCTGGCGCGCGCCGCCGCGGCGGCCACCGCGGCGCCCGCCACGGTCGCCGCGCCCACCGCGCCCGCCGCGCCCGAAGCCGCGGCCGAACCCGCCGCGCTCGCCTCCGCGCTCCGCCATGTTCGGGTGTGGTGGGGATTAGGGGTGTCTCGAGGGAGTGGGTGATGAGGGTTTGGAGGCTATGGCGGCGCGAAGAGTGGGATAACAAGACTAGAGGAGGTATTTATATGGGGGAGGCGTCGAGGGTTAGAGCTCGGGTTTTTACGAGAGGATGGGACGGCGGAGGGAGTGGGCTAGGCGGTGGCCCAGTATATTGTTGGATAGGCCCATTAAGCGTAACTGCTTTTCCTTTTTTTAAGTATTTTAAGGCCCATGTAACATTAATGATGGAACGGCCCATCAAATCTACTGTATTATCATTGCCTTTTGTTTCTTCAGTATTTTATGACCCATGCAAAAGCTTCTTCTCGGTCCTGTTGGATCATCCTGGCAGTAAGAATTCAGAAGTACTAGCTGAATGCTCATATTTCCTCAACAGTCTTCTACAGCAAACTGAAGTGTTTTTCTTTATTATACACAAAATGTAAAACTCAAATCAAATTTGAGTGTCCATGAGTTGCAATGCAACGAGGCCTCAAACTGCTGGAGGACAAACACGGAGCACCTTGCGGTGGCAGAGTGCAGAAACTAGGCAAAAGCCATATATACATTCTGTAACAAAACGGATTCATATTCTACGTCCACTCCATGCAAGCATGGGGATTCTGTAACACGCGCGGTTCTTTTCAATAAAGAAACAGATGCTATGCCGCTCACACAATTTATAAAGAAGTCAACTGAGATAACAAGCAAGATCTTCTCTGAAGAATAAATGCTGACTTGTGTAGCGCCTTTGCAGAAGGAAATTGGTTTCAGTAGGTGATGTACTGATGTTATTGTGCGAAGCAGAGTAGTTATATGGAAAAGCAGCTGATCCTTTGTATCTTGCAACCATTTCAACAAGGAAGTCAGACGAGATCTCCACCACAACATTCAACATGGAAGTCAGATGACCTACCGCCATCTGTGAGGTGCTGTGATAAACTCCATTGTCTAAAATGTAAGATCCGGCTAAACTGAAATTCATTAAACGAAACAGGCAACGAATATCTGTCCAATATTTGGAGTGCATGCTGAAATTCGCATATAGTGATTTTGGCAATAGAACAACTCTAGCGTCAGACCACCCCATAAAGCAACTCATAGTACAGATAGCAAATCGCAACAGCCCGCACATTAAAACCATAAGATGTTTTACTCATAATCCAAGTGCCCCCTGATCGCGTCTTATTTGTTGGCGATTAATTTTTTAAGACAAAGTCAAATTATATTTGACTACATGATAACTATCAGAAGCTGCCGACATATATGAACATCTAGAGAAAAGATGCCGACATGCATCTGTGAATGCCTAAGTGCTTAATGAGCTGTAACATAGATCTTGCACCTGATATTTCTAGGAGCCAGCTGACATGCTGTATACAAGCATCCGAAATGCATGCATGTAGACATTCCCTTTAACTCCTAGAGACTACTGCACTGGAAAAGAAGAGACCAGAATATAGTAGCTACTCCTAACATTACAGTTTATATATGTACCACTAAAAACTGATCATATTCGCCAGTAGTACAATTCCATGCTCCCTCCAAACAAAAATAGAGCTCCAGTAGTGCAATTCAAGAACAACCAATCACAAGACCTCCCCTGTAGGAATCTTGCCAAAATACTTACATAATTTTGTGGCGCCATGCCCTTCATTGTTTCCCCCGCCCCAAGTTATCCCCTAGATGCTCACCATCCATTTCCCTACCTATGTGATAAAAATTATTACATACTTATGAAACTGGAGTGCATGACAGGTAACAGAGCTTAAATTTAGTCATGAAGAAGCACCTTAATAGTAATCAACAGCACTCTTCATGAAGAAGCTTCCCCATTGAGCTTGGAATGAAATTACAGATCACAATTCTACTATTGATGCAAAACTGATAAGGTACAGAAGACATGGGGTAAACAGGTTAGAAAGATAAATATACATACACCCTATTTGCTTGCACACAATACATTACACGCAACACAAACTAACCAAAACGAAGTGTGTATATGTATGTATGTATGTATGTATGTATGTATGTATGTATGTATGTATGTATGTATGTATGTATGTATGTATGTATGCATGTATGTATGTATGCATGCATGCATGTATGTATGTATGTATGCATGCATGTTATTTGTTTATAGTAGTCACTATGTGATTTTTGGAAGATCATATCTACCCAAAACTTAACAAACGTTTAGCAACATCGAATTCGATCATGTAAACAACTTTAAATCACAGCAACAACGTCACCAAAACATGTACATTATAATCCCATGCGTCGTCATCATTAAAACTCGACAATTAAAATTACATCATGCATGTCCATCATCGTCATCGCCACCCACCAATAACTACCGATCGATCGATGAACTAACACACGTAATGATCACTGATCAGATCTCGAAGACGTTCTTGCCGGTGAACTTGACCTCGATGGGGCTGGCGTTCTTGCCGATGCTGCGGAAGTTCTGGCCGACGCCCTGCCTGCCGGGGTTGACCTTCTCCGGGTAGACGCCGTCCTTGGGGTGGAGGTACTGCACCTCGCCGTTGGGGAAGACACGGTAGAACTGGTAGTTGATCTTGTACTTGGAGCGTAGCCGCGTGCCAAGCGCGAGGCACTGCTCCTTGCGCGCGAGCTTCAGCAGGTTGGGCCCCTCCCGCATGATGGCGGCGCCGCCGGTGGGCATCTCGAACACCTGCTCCTTTGGGGACGTCCACGTGATCACGTAGAACTCCTCCACCTGCGCCTTCCGGAGCAGCCCGCCCGTGCTGCCACCGAAGATGGGCGACGGCGTGTTGGGGTCCAGCTGCGGCGGCACGAACCCCTTGGGCGCCTCGGCTTCCGGCGCTTCGGCGGCGGCGGCGGCCTTGAGGGCCGCGGGGCCGCGCGAGCTGGAGGGGAGGGAGAGGGAGGAGCCGAGCTGGCGGGGCTTGGACTGCGACCAGGAGGCCAGGAATTGGCGGGTGGCGGCGGAGGCTTGGGTGGCCATGGCCATGGCGGACCTAGCTAGCTAGCTAGCTTTCGAGGAGAGGCGTGCAAGATCGAGCAGGAGGGGTGTGGCGCGACGAGGGAAGAGTAGTAGAGCTGGCTAGCTAAGAGGTAACGGGTTGGGGTGGGGAAGTGGATAAGGGGATCTGAGGCCGGCCAATGGGAGTGCGGACTTTGATCCGTCGAGAGGCTGCGCATCCACACGAGCGCGCGCGCCCGTCATGACGTGCCACACGACGCCGGGCCCTCTCGCCGCGCCGTCGGGAACAATGGGTGGGTTCCAGTCGAACTTAGTTTTTAACCTATTACTTTTTGTTTTGGTAACTAATTTAAAATAGTATGTTTTTTAAGATTAGATAGTAGTGACTAAATAAAGTGATTTAAATATTTTTATTTAATATATAATATAAATGAAATGAGTCATGTAAAATTTAATTATATCTAGAGCTAGAGCTCAGCAGGGCCTAAGTTAGAGTCTATAGGTAGATTTTAGTAGATACTATACTAAATTTAATTATATCAGTTAAAATCATATATGATTATTTCTCTCGAACAGTAGAAATTAAAAACCCAGAATCGCTGATCAGATCAACCTCTGTCGATCCATTCATCTCTCCATCCCACGCTCATGTGTGCGTCATACTTATATGAGACTATGAGAGAAGTGGTGTGGGAACGTGGGATGGACGGATCCACCGTAGGGCCGCCTGGGAAAGCAGTGAAAACTCTCGTGCGTGCATGGGGTGCGTGCTGCTGCCAAGGGTGCTACAAGAAAGACCCTCTTCAAATCATCAATGTGGTCATGCAAAAAAATACTTCTTTTTATTATGTTATGTGTTGTGAGATTTAAAGGATCTAATATGGGTCTAATGACCATGATGATGTCTCGTAGAATTTTCTTCGCGCCTCTTGGCTATACGAGCAGCAGCACGCGCATGAGATTATGGAAACTTGGCGGCGTTACAATATTTATGTACGCCAGTGTAAATTGACGTGCGCATACATGTAATTTGTGGGGTGCTTCTGGTCGTCGTTGAGGCAGGGAAGATGGCGGCGACAGGGTAGAGGGATACCGGCGGAGTTAGGAATGAGGGGAAGAGGGAGGCTAGCGGAGTTGGGGCGCGGGGACGCCGCTGGGCGCCGGTGGAGTTGGGGACGAGGGGAAGAGGGAGGCCGGCGGAGTTGGGGCGTGGGGACGCGCGCCGGTGGAGCTAGGGATGAGGGGAAGAGGGAGGCTGAGGGAGTTGGGGCGCGGGGATGCCGGCGGCGGAGTTAGGGATGAAAGGAAGAGGAAGGTCGAAGGAGTTAGGGCACGGGGACAGCGCCGACGAAGTTGGGGCGCGGGGAAGAGTGAGGCCGATGGAGTTGGGAAGAGGGATGCCAGCGGCGGCGAGCGCGGGGAAGAGGGATGCCGATGGCGACGAGTGCGGGGAAGAATGAGGGCGGTAGAGTTGGGGCACGTGGATGGCGCCAGTGAAGTTGGGGTCCGAGGAAGAGGGAGGCCGGTGGGGTTGGGGCGCATGGACGGCGCTGGCGGAGTTGGGCCGTAGGAAAGAGGGATGCTGGCGGCGGCTAGCATGGGGAAGAGAGAGGCCGATAGAGTTAGGGCATGGGGATGGTGCCGGCGGGAGTGGGACGGCGTCGTTGAGCATTGTGGGATAGTGAGAGAGCCGAAAAAGGAGTGGGAAAGAGGGAAAAAAGGAGGAAGAAAGAAAATGGAAAACAAAATAGAAGGATTTGGAGTTATATATGAATGACATTTAGTGTGTAATCTTAGTGAACTTTAGTGGTAAAGGGATATTCTATTCTGCAAAAACAAAAAAAGCACCTCTCCTATGGCTTTTGACTTTTAAGTTTAAAATGGCTTAAGCTTTTCATAAGCTAGATAAAAAAGTTATCTCTTTGTTTAGGGTTTGGTTTTTTTGGTTATAAGCCAAATAAAAAGCCTAAACAAATATGGTTTATACATATCTCATAAACAGAAAAAAAAAAAGAGATGCATTACAAGCACAACTATGATCCAAATCAACGTAGTTATAGCCGTGATCATGTAAATTAACATAATCAAACTTTTCGTAAATGCATAGATGTTAAAAACCACTTTACATGGTAGTCTATTTCAATCTTTACAGTTTTCAAAACAACCATACGTATTCAGGTGTAATGCATGGAAAGATAATCCCCTATCGCTGCAAATACGAGCCATTGCAAAGCGAGAGCACTTGCGTTTTCTTGGCGAGAACATGTCTAAATTAGTTCGTTTTTTAGGGCACAACTACTGAAGGTATAGCTATTTTCCACAGGGGAAAGGCCCTGCAACACGGACCCACCTAGGGCGCCAAAGCGAAACCGGAGATAGGAAAAAACCCCTCTCCCCCGTCTGAACCGTGCATCTCCAATCCTAGGGCCAGGAGCTTCCCAGGGCAAAGAGCAGCCACGATATAGAGGAGTAGCCTGCCTGGCTTGCCTGCTTGCTTGGTTCTCTCCGAGAAAACGCAGCCCAGGAAGCAACAGCCTAACCACCCCCCAAGAACTACTCCTGTACTCCAATCTCCAGTGGTTTTCTCCCCCAATTTATAGGAGATTTCTTGGAGCAAATCAGCGGTGAAGCAGAAGATCTGTAAGCATTCTCTTCCTCCTCTCGATCCGTCTGTGTTTTGGGGGGATTTTGGGTATCTTCTGGGCTCAGATGGAGTCCGTTCCTGCTATGAATCTGGATACTAGTGGTAAAACGTGTAGGTGTGTTCGAAGGGTGAGGTTTTGAGTGCTCCCTTTAGGGATTTGTTTTCCGATCTGGTTTTTGGTCGCTGGGTTGTGTTTTGGGGTTGGGCGGTAGGTTTCTGCCTCCCCCCATTTTCGTTTTTTTTTCTGTTGTATGACAACTAAGAGGCGTTTAACTCCAGATGTTTAGGTGAAGAAGCGGAAATGACCATTTTGTCTAGTTTTTTTTCATGTAACTCTGGAACTAGATTTTTGTTTTCATGCGCGTCTGATTTACTTGGAGCATTCTTTTCGTAGAAAAAGACTAGATTTTTGGGTCAAAATGGAGTAGTTTCCCGCCTGCTAGTTCTACTGGATGTTTTGTTTTCCCTTACTAAATCGATGGAAAGAGTGGGATTTTGCAATCCCATCCCATCCCAGAAGTGCCGCCGCTCCGCCAACAAGCTGCAAGCTGGTAAGAGAACGCGGAAGAGCCTTTGTTTTGTGTTTTGGGGCAAGATTTTGCTCTCGTGAGGAGGGCTAGAACTTTAGTTCAAAGCCTTCCTTTTTTTCTTCTTCTTAGTTTCAGTTTCTACTTTGTACCCAACCAACCCTGTACTACTAGCTGGAGAGCATTTTTGAAGACGATGAATCTCCGATTAGCCTATCTTTTCTGCTGCTATCTCTTTTTCAGGAGTACATTCTGATCTGCAGTCTAGGATTTGTAGTTGCTGACGGCTTCCGGCTCTTTCAGGCTGCAGATGGATCAGGGGGCGAAGGATTCAAGACCCTCAAGGTCTCCCAGCGAGCCAAACCTGTTCCTGCAATGGGGCAGCCGGAAGCGGCTTCGCTGTGTGAAGACACGTGACGATGGCTCACCATCACCAGCACGGTCTGAAGTTGTTAGACGTGCCATACCCCGAGTGAGTCGACCCCTTCTTGGAGGTGATGCCGCACCATTTCGTTCACCACGCCGCCCTAGCACCCTTCACCGAAGGTAATTTCGGTATGCACAGGCCCCATTCTCATTGCAGTGGAAAATATCAACGAATGCTCTAATAGGGTGTATCAACATGATTTTTGTTAGCAGGAAATCTGAGCCACTTGTGAGTGAGAACAGGCAGTCGATATCTCTCTCGCCAGAGAAGGACCGGTATTACTCCACTAGGGGTTCCCCGTTTCCTTTTGAGGGGACTGGATTTGATTTTGGTGGTGGAATGGAAGAGAAGGGCACCACCGTGCCGCCAAGGTTCTTCATTTCATTGTCAAATAAGGAGAAGGAGGAGGACTTTATGGCGATGAAGGGCTGCAAGCTCCCACAGAGGCCAAAGAAGAGGCCGAAGTTGATGCGGAAGTGCTTGCTTGTAATGCCTGCTTTCACAGAGTCAACTGCAAAGCTTTGTTCTTTTCATATATGTGATCATGTTGATTTTTTTAACCCTCTTGTTTTCTGTGTCATTGTTGTGCATGCCTGTAGATGGTGAGCCCGGGAGCATGGTTGTCAGATTTGTCGCATGAGAGGTATGAAGTTAGAGAGAAGAAGAGTTCCAGAAAGGTAACCTAGATTTCATTTGTTTTCCTTTGGTTGCAAGTAACATATATTGTAGCTTTCAGTTCGAAGTTAAGTCTAGTGGTCTATTATTGTCGGTTGCTAATATGAGCAAAACCATCTGCAGAGGACTAGAGGCTTGAAGGCTCTCTGCATGGAGAGTGATTCAGAATAGAGAGGTGGAAGCGGATCAATTTTTTTGACTTATGCTAGAGGCAGAAATCTCTAGTTAAGTAGTAATGCTGGTCATTTAACTAGACAAACCTCAGCCGCTAATATAGTGGGAGATCAATGGCTGTTCCACTCTCCTTATTCACCCTTGTTGTATCTCCATCCCTTTTCCTTTTGTTATTCTAAAGAAATTGTCGTATGGAACCATGCACATTGACCAAAAGAGTAAATTAGATCATTCCTGATCTAGTGAGTCTGGAGTTCAGCTCTCGAGGACGCCTGTTCAGTTAGTACTGAAGCTACTGAAAACAAAATGCAGCTTGAGACACAAATGATAGGAAGGAATAGTCTGGTTCTGAAAACGATGAGAGGAAGGAATAGTCTGGTTGAGTATGATTTCCATTTGTTGTGATAGTAAGATCAACCTGGAGGAAAATTTGTGGTCATTCAATTGATTGCCGATTTTGCAATACTAGAGTCGAGATCAGTTGAAGCTTCAAGAGCACGTCATACATGAGCCGTGTCTGGGCATGATCCTGAATTCCTGGTGCAGTGGTTCCTAGCCCTTTCGATGGTTGTTCAATGGTTGTGTTATTTGTCAGCTCCATTGGTTGGTGATGTAAACTGTAAAGTCTCTCCCTCCCTCTCCCTCTCTCTCTGAGGTAATGTAAAGTTTATTGCAGTATTGCTTGGTTTTTATTACGGTTGTTTTAGTAATTTAGCTTTTGACACCTCTAAAAGATCGTGAACTCTAGGGTAAAAATGTGCGATAATCTTATGAAGTGCTGCAAGTACTCCACTCCATTCCATAGATCAAGAAAAACTGCTCAAGCAGTGCAAATGTAGCCTTAGCTGGGCTCTGACTATCAGTCAATGTTATATAGCCTGCATGGCTGCAACTCTCTTCTGTTAAAGCCGAGTTTGTGTAACCTACTTACCTGCACAACGCCGATGTCGTTGAGCTCAGCTGTTCCCCTGTGACGTAAGCTAGTAGGGAAATTTTGCTCAGTAGCATACTAGTCCTGATCAACTCGGCTTCGACTTCTGGCTTATTTTTCATTATTTATAAGTTTCGTTTTTTTCTGAACTTTTGGCTTTTTGTTGAGCTTTTTTGCTGGTTCTTTTTTTCCCGTATTTATTTGTATTATACGTAATAGGCTAACATATTTTTTATATTTTTAAATTTTTTTAAATTTAATTATATTAAATAAGCCTCTGTCAACTACATTTCTTTTTTCAATCAGCTACAGTGTTTTCAGCCATAAGCCACAAGCTTTTCAGTCGAACCGATCACCACCTAGGTGGGTATCATTGTTTTCCTATTTGACAGCATTATTCATAACACTAGAGATCTGGTTTGTTGCGAAACAGCACTCCCTTCACATTTTCCAAAGTAACACTCACTTCATTTTCCATCTCTGACAGCCGTTAGCCATTACAAAAGACCAAATTGCCCCTCCAGTCTTGCTAATCACCTCTCTTCCATTATGGTGGTGTTCCCCCATCTCCGTCCATACAGCACTACCCGCAGCACCTACTGCGCAGTATGACCGTTTTCGTCTTGGTTTCTGGTTAGAGAAGATATAAATTAATATATAAATATTTGGCTTCTTGAGATATTTTTTTTACTTCTGTTACTCTTATCTCGCTCTAAGAATAACACAGAGATTATGTATCTCATTTCTCTCATATTCATCTCGCGCATACATCTATCTCTCAATTTTCGCACGGCTCGCCACCTACTTCTATAAGCAACTTCTTTTAATTGCTACTATTTATTTTTTGGTTTCAGCCAAAAACCATCTGCAGAAGCCAATACAAATACCCACATCGTAGTGGCTCGCCCGCGCCATCAAAGTAACATGTAGCACCCTGCGTTTTCCTAGAAGGGGCCACTAAAACCAAACTCTAATTAGCTCTAACCTGGGTTAGGGGCTCTTAAAAAAGGGTAAGCCCGTTTTCTCGAACCAGCCACCATCTCTTTCCCCTCTTAGGTCTCTCTCTCTCTCTCTTTCTCTAGCGTTGGGGGAGGTCGGCGCAGGGCCTGGCCGGCAGCGGCGGCAGTGCCGGTGGCAGGCGCAAGCATAGGCACGGGCGGCGTGCGTTGATGTTGGCGGCTAGCGGCGGCTGCGGCGCGCAGCCGCAGCGCTAGTAGCGTCGCGGCGCATGGCGATGGGTGGCGTGGCGGCTAGCAACAAGAATCGTCACGGCACGGCTTGGGCGACGATCGTGTAGCGTGGGTGGCCGGCGGCGGCATACTGAGCGGCCGAGTGGCCGTTTTCCACTGCTCAATGTAGCTTCAGTTTCTAGCTCCTTAATTTCATTCCTTTTGTTCCCCCCCCCCTTTATTCCTTACATTGTCCGTGATGACATAACTTTTTTATTTTTCTTTTTTAAATTCAATTACTAAAAAAAGGTAAATATCACCTACAATGCATTTTTAGCCGCTATAGTACAAAAAAGGCAGAAGCCACATTGAGTAGGGCCTGAGAATAACTTTGGACATTTTTTTTAAAAATACACCAGGAAAGTTTTTCAAAAAATTTACATGGAGGAAAATATGTTAATCTTTCTCAAATTTTATGGAATATTGCTAAAATTTTCTTGATGTAATTTTTGTGATTTTTTTTTAAAAATTGTTTAGAAGTGGTCCCTTCAATTTTCTACATCTTCTATTTTTTTTTAAATTTTTTTGATATTTTTGCATATTTTTTAACGGTCAAAGCACATTGACTTGATGGAAAATTGGACAGAGCGGCAAAAACAAAATACTCACGGGCGGAAGAATAGCAAAAACGAAATTAGCATATTTTCAATGACAAAAACGATATGACATATATTTTAAATGGCAAGAAACAAAATTTTCCTTACTACATAACCCACTAACTTCTACCTATCCCCATACATATGCAATACAAGTTTGGGGACCTTGTTTCACAAGAGACTCAAAATTTCCAGCATCTCCACATAAAAACATACACATTTGAGCCGTGGTTGCTCTGCCCCAAACCGTCTCTAAGTCTGATCCGGGCCTGCCAAACAGTACGGGTTCTCTCTTCCGCCCCACCAAACCATATTATACACGTAGCAGTCACTGATGTTAAGGATGGCAACACCTCATAAGAATGGCCGTAACCAATTTGTTCTTCTGGTTTTAGAAGATAAAAGGACCAACCATGTTATTCTAATTGGCCAAGTTAGCTTCACGACAAAGGTGGTGATCAGTTCGGCTAAAAAGTTCATAGCTTATGGCTGAAAATATTGTAACTGACTGAAAAAAGCACTGTAGCTGACAGAGGCTTATTTAGCATAATTAAATTTAAAAATATAAAAAATATGTTAGCCCATTACGTATAATACAAACAAATACGGGGAAAAAAGAACTGGCAAAAAAGCTCAACAAAAAACCAAAAGTTCAGAAAAAGATGAAACTTATGAATAGTGAAAAATAAGCCAGAAGCCAGAAGCTGAAGCCGAGTTGATCAGAGCCAGATCTGTTGATGACATTGAGATCTGTACTTTACAAAACTATAGCTGACGCATTCAAACTCCCCATGAAAAATAACCCCAATATTGAAGACATGCTCCGATACTTTTATGGTTAACCTATACAAGAATCCTTTTTTAGTGAGGAAATACAAGAATCTTAGATGGAACAAACTAAAAATCCCTTCACCTCTGTCAGCCCTTGTTCTTTTGGTATGTTCTAGCGAGAACAGTAGCTTAAACATTTAGTTAACTTCGTACCATTTACCCATGGATGACACACAAGCTGCTAAATTGAAACACATTGAGCCTCCCTCGAACTAGCTTACAGCTTCTAACTGACACTAGAATTACACCTACAATGCAAAGGAAAAGATAAAAAAAGAAATGACGAAATACCCTAAAAAACCAGAATAAACTAAAACTAGAAGCCAATCCGTTTCAAGTGACTTCTGATTTAAATAAACCGAAAATCAAAATAAACCAGAAACTGAATCGGAGCAGGGCTGAATCGCTGCCATTCCTCCTTTCAATACGCCACAGTGACATTCAAAGGAGAAAAAGGTAGCAAGAAAAAGAAAGCATGGCCCTATCACCCTTCAGCTAAAACCAAAAGAGAAACTCCATAACCATAAAGACAAGTGAATCTACCATATAGGAAAAGGAGGTAGGCCACAGGTCCACCGCCACATGCCATGCTTCTCTTCAGAAGCCTGACATAGAAAAGTAAAAAAAAGCTCAAGAGAAAAATTAGAAAGCAACACAGGGACCCATTCACATGACACACACTATCTAGGGCTAAAAAACTGATGCAGATGGGTGTATTACAATTGAATTGTTACATTTGCTCAGGGTGTTTAGTTATGGGCAGTTCGAGCTCCTGCCAGGACCTCCATAGTAGAAGTATGTGCCCCAGTCGCCATTGTTACCATTCTGCACATCATAGCAGTTTGATTGTTCAGTGAATGTGCCCACCCCCTTTGGGGCTTTCAGGTTGTTGGTGCTGTCCACCACCTGTATGTTCTTGAAGTAGCTCGCCTTGCTGAACCCTTCCTCCGGGAAGTGCCCGCTGCCCATTTGCGTCGATGTGTGCACACCGTCGGGCTGTGAGTTCACCACTTCCCCACCCCACTCGATCATCGATGCGCTGTCGGCAAGGTAGGAGAAAAGGAAGGATGGCCAGTAGCCGAGAACATAATCCTTGCCAAACTGCATCCACCAATTCCCCTCTTTCGGATCCTGCTCACAAAACATATACAGCAGAAATCTTCAGAAGCCATGCATTTCAGAATATGATGCATCAACATTACAAAATCATTAACATTGGCATGTCACATATCTAGACTTCAGTAAAGGGGAACAGTAGCCGTTTAGCAACTCATGTTGTACCAAGCAAACCGTGCACTCATTACCCGTGCTCAATGGAAATGAAGAACATTTCACTTTCTATCTCACACTTTGCATACCACTTGCTTGTTGAGGTGAAAAGTAGCAATGGTTCTTTCTTTTGAAAAACCCACAACTAGAGTAATCATTTTGAAAAACGCACAACTATTGTAATCATTAGGAATAAGAAAGGTTGTTGAGAAAAAAAGTATTATAAGCACAGTGAGGAGGAAACTAATTTTCAAAGCCCCAGGGTTCAGTCAAGGAGCACGAGTACGAGCACAGCTGCAAGTGGGCAAAGAGTGTCTGGCCTGCATGCTTGTGACAATCCTGAACATACTGGGCATGGCATGTGGTGAGTTACTAGTTTTTATTAGGAATAAGTCTACTTTGCCCTTCTAAACTCTTAAGATTGTGTAACTTTCACCCCCTTCAACTATTAGTACCGTTTATTTTACCACCTCGACTGATTGAAAGCGGTTTTGCGCTGAGGTGGCACCCACTCGCCATGGTGGAAACGATTTTAGCATATATAAGCTACTCTGGGTGATATGACAGCCCTATCAGTGTGATCACCATGGTGGGCCCACCAATCAGCCTCCTCTCCCTCTTATTCCCCTCCCTCATCTCTCTCATCTTTCTCGCTCCACACCGACAGTGGCGAGCTCAGGTCCGACGAAGGCGTATGAACCCGACAGCAGGACAAAAGGAAGAAGACTAGATCCACTACCTCAATAGTCGGCAACTAGATCTAGCGGTGGCCACCTCCGCCTCCACTGACGATAGGCCTAGATCTAGGCACAATGGGCACGGGTTTGGCTGTGCCGGTGATAGCCCGAGCCGGTGACGAAGACGAGGCATGGAGCCGGTAGGCCCTCTCCACCGCCGACGCCCTTCCTCACCTCCTCCACCGCTGGTGGGCCTAAGATCTGGGCATAGCAGGCCCAGATTAGACCACACTAGTGACAAGGAAGACGGCTGAAGCCAGCGACGAAGACAATGACGGAGCCGGCGACCTCCTCTCCTCCACTGCCGATGCACTGTAGAGAGGAAGGAGAGGGGCATGGCCAAGGGCAGGGGCAGGGGAGGTAAGGGGAAGGAGGGTCAAGGACACATGGAGGAATAAGATTGGGAGGGAGGAAGGAAGAAGGTGTGGGTGTCACTGACTGGTCCACACCGGTGTCAAGCTGCTTCCATGGCCGTCTCTCGCTTGAAACGAAATGGGGAGAGAGAATGGAGAAAGAGGCAGGAGGTGATTTGGCTGATGAGGTGACGAAATTCGGTGACATGGATACTATGGTAGATGCCATGCCAATGAAACCGGAGTGGCTTTGATCTTAAGGGGTGAAGTGAATAGTATTAAGAGTTCGACAGTGTCAAACATCCGATTTTGTAGTATGGGCTTGATTTCCAGCCTTTCGTAAGAGCTAAGGGTAGAGTAGACTTATTCCTTTTTATTACTTGCTCACCTTCCATATCAATATGCTGATATCGTATTGGGAGCCAGAGTAGCTTGAGGTGGGGAAGATGCTGGCTCCCATGGCAATCTCACTGTTAATCTGAACGAACCCTGCGCACAGTATGTTGTAGCACCCCGTTGCTTGGTACGCATCACTCTGCAGAATGCCGGATAGCGAGACAATGAAGCAAACATCAATACTTGCACATTTCATAAATTGCAAGGTTGAGTTTATATGGAATGTGCAAAACTTACAGTCCAGTAGGTGAACAGCCTTGTGTTGTTGTCCCCGTAGAGGTCCGGGCTAACCTGATGAATGAATCAACGGAAAAGAGCACATAAAAGATTCAGACTTCAGAGCTCGTGACACCACGCGCTGCATCGCTGCAGTGCTAGCAACCGCAGAAACAGTGCTATCAACCGCAAAAACGGTGCTGCATTTACTCGACATTGACTATGAATGTGATGTTCAGCTCATGAGGTTTGCGGTTCTTTCGCTACCTGCCAGCCAGCCTCGATGCTGTTGAGATCCTCGCCGAAGGAACCCCCCAAGATCCAGAGCTGGGACAAGCTGAACTCGTTCGGCTGCTCGATCCTGGGCTCCCAGACATTGATGGTCGCCTTCGCACCGTAGTACTTCTCGCCTTGAACGTACGCTATCGCATGCTGAAATTCACAACAGTTACTCAATGAGTTATTAGCAGTGGCACGGCACATCATGGCACATCAGTGGAATTTTCCTTCCACCACAACACGAGATGGATAATGCGTGCACGTACTTGATGGCCGCCCTCGTTGAGCATGTTGGGATCGACGGACATCGGGTTGGGCACCGTGCGCCGCTTCTTGCCGTACCGACGCATCGAGCTCGCCCGGAGCAGGTCGTCCTTCTTGGTCCTCCGGATTGGGACAGTGTCCTCCGGGCACCTGCCGTTCTGATGCCAGAGCTGAAGCATGGGCTTCTCGCCGCCGCTGCTGGATGCCACACTGCTCTTGGATTCGTCGTACAGGCTATCCGGGTGATAGTTCGGCCTCATCTGCAGAAGTAAAAAATGTAAAACGCCTTGAGTACAACTGTATATTGTTGCAGCTGAAAGGAGATAAGCAATCCAAGGAACTTACCTGGATAGTGTGGTTTTTGAGAAAAGGGTGATCAAATGCTGGCTGGTGTGAGATGTGCACACAGTCTATGATGTCCCCATCTGGGCTCTGCTCGATTTGCAATTTGCAAAAAAATAAAATAAAATTAGATGTGTTTGGGTAATTATTGGAAGAGAGCACTATTACAAAAGGACTACTTTGGCATCCTCTGAAGACTAAAAATTTTGCCCAAAGTTGAGCAAGAAAGAACTTCACACAAGAACAAGCACAAAGTGCCCCTAGAAGGAAAGTCGCCATCTTTCGCGCAAAATTTGCTTAAGTTTGCCTAATGTAGCCAAAAGAAAGATGATAACTTTTGCACAAATTGTAAAGCGAGAAAGCGAATTGCCCCAAGAACAACCACAAAAGAAGCTCAAAAAAGCCGTCCTTTTTGAATCAGGGTGCAACATTCAACTATTAGCCAAGAACTACGCCTACCACATTGCTCAAATCCTCCCAAATGCAGCTAAAAACGCAAACTTTGACCAGGACGAACCCCCCATAAAAAGCTTATTTTTTTTTCAAGCAAGCAATTCAAATCTCCACAAGGACAACAGCGAAACAACCAGCTCGGCGCACCTCGATGCTCTTCACCGCCGGCTTGTTGAGCCGCTTCAGGTGCCGGTGCATCCTCACAGCCGTCGACCTGGCCGCGGCGGCCGCGGCGCACGAGAGGCAAATCACCGCCACCAGCAGGCACGCGACTCCGCGCGCTGTGACCATGGGCGGCGCCTCGTCACACCTCCACTGCTCCTCCGCCTCCCCTCTGCTCTCACCCCTCCCCTCCTCCGGCGAAATCGCAAGAACGCCCCCTCTCCTCTCTACCAGAGAAGCCCCTCACCAGTGACCGCGCGGCCCGCTCCGAGGGCCGATTTGAGAACTTTGAAACAATGCTGCGAGTAATGGCTCGCTCTCGCTCCCACTCCTCCTAGGGAGGGAGGGTCGTCGTCTCCGGTGGGACTGCTAGTGCTGGGAGGCGACAAGTGGGCAGTGAAGTGAGGCCGCCTACTTACTGGGAATGTGGTGAGACGTGAGAGAGCACACTCGCTGCAACTTTTTGCCGTTTCCGAGCTTTACTTTTGGTTTCCGGACCAAAATGCCCTTGCATGATTCAAAAATTATTAGGGGCACCGGGCGTGTACAACGTCCAACCGGGGACCAACGGCCACTGATATGTGGGTCCAAGGAGATGGCTCGAGAGTTATGCTCGGTTTGGTGAAAAATATGGTGTATAATTTTTGTGAAGCGCTGGTATGCATACAAATGAAATGTTTTGCAGAATAAACAGTGGAAGAGTGGGTTTTAGGGGCATTCATATTGGTTTTGATTTTTAGCTTTAATTTATAAATAGTAATATCTTATAGAAAGATATTTACATGTGATTTTGACTAAAATAAATAAAATCACTACAGTATGTACTACAATAAATTAATAGACACTATTTTTTTAAAAAATATTATATTTAAAAGTTAGGTACTGTAAAAAACTAGTTTTTAAAAATCAATACAAATAGTGCTTTAAGAGTAAGTTTAATAGTACAGATAGCTGCTACCTCCAATACATTTTCATGTCATCAAAAGATAATGATGCAGTCAACTCATACAATAAACTGGCTATAAGTTGTCTCCACAAGAGCTCTCAATCATTTAATACATACATGGGTATTGATAATTTAATACATGTATGGGTATAGCAATTAGTTCTATGGGTACATGCATGGATAATGTCTCTTTTCCTGTGCTATAGCCTGACTCTTGCATGGGAGTCGGCTTGGCTCTCTCTCTCCTTTTCTCTCCCCTCCACATAGGATTATGCTGACATGGATTCCCTTATAGCTAGCACAGTCAGCCTTATTAAACTTGCTCTAACCTCTCGTAGTATAATGCAAGGTTTATTTTGGCTTTGCACAAAGATTGAGAAGTGCAAAATTGAGAAAGCAGAAGAAATGACCTAAGCACCCTTTCATAATTGCCTTGGAAAGATGAAAATGATACTCTCGGTAAGTAACGATGAATAAATGCATATACGAAAAATAAATAAAGGTATACTAGTAGGAAAGGCAGCACTAAATTTACATGCACCCCACATTTATATAAAAAATTATATGTCCCATGAGCTATAAATAATTAAATAAATGAGTGGGATTTCAGATTATCCTTAACTAACAAAACAGTCGAATGACATGAATTTAATAATCGAAGTAAGGTCAATGTTTATTTGCCCACCACTTCGTACAAGGTGAATCTAAATTAGGATGACGTTCTTATAAAGGGGCTTTTGCTTATAATTTTTGTCTTTGATTTATAAATAATAATATATTATAAAAAATTTATAGAGAGATATTTATGTATAATTTTGATCGATATAAATCAAAGCACTATAGTATGTATTACAATAGTCTAGCAGATATTATCTTAAAAATATTTTGTTTAAAAGTTAACTACTATAGAAAAACTATTTATTATAAAAATAACTTATAGAAGTCCCAGCGAACGGCTAAGACAATTGAAACTTCTCACGAGATCTCTTAGGCCCCGCTCGGTTGGGCTGAAAAATTGTGGTTTATGGCTGAAATTGCACTGTAGCGGCTGAAATTTCATTGTAACTGAAGGTAATTTATTTGGCGTAATTAAATTTTAAAAAAATAAAAATAAAAAAATGCTAGGTCATCACGGCCAATGCAAACGAATACGGGAAAAAGAACCGGCAAAAAACTCAAAAAAGTCAAAAGTTCAGAAAAAACAAAATTTATAAATAGTAAAAAATAAACCAAAAATCAGAAACTAAAGTTGAAACGAGCCAAGCCTTAGATTTGTAAGGTTTAGAACATCATAAATTTAAGATATCACTGAGTAAATCGAATGCCCACTCCCAGACCGAATAAAGCGCGCGTGTGGCCGGTAATCTTCTTTACCGGGGTTTGGTGGTGGGCCCCACCAGTTCTGCGCACTGCGGCGCCACCTCGGGCCCGGAGACACGTTACGTTCCGTTCCGTTCCGTCCCGTCCCCCCACCCCGCGGCACGTGGGGGCAGCCCCTTGCGCGTGATCTTGGACCGGACCGCCTCTCACTGACCCGTGGGCCCTACGTAGGGGGTCCCACCTGCCATTGCTAGCTTTTGCCTTTGGTGCGTGTGAGTGGCCGTGGCCGTGTGAGAAGACTGAGAGGTAAGAGGAGCGTGTCGTGGTGCGAGCGTAGCATTGGATCCGGCCGGGCGGGCGGGCGTGATCTTTTGCGAACGCACGCTTGCACCGCCGAACGGCTCGTTTTATTTGTGCCAAAATGCTCGGTTAAAAGAAGTGGCTTTCGCTTGTGATCGAAAACAAACAAAGTAAAAGCCAGAGAGAGTGATTTTTTTATAGACAAAATAAATAGTTACATTTACGAGCGGCACACAACTACTGCCATGGAATTTCTAATGGAAAGGGTATGCGACTCTGCATAAGAAATGCCGCTCATAAAATGTTCGTACCATTCCATAAAACTAGCGTCGTCCGTACACTTATCGCTCTATATTTAACTGTGCTTGTTCCAGAAGTTGTTCGGATATCGTTCACTTCGGTAAAGGTGGTGATCGGTTCGGCTGAAAGTCTTATGACTTATAGCTGAAAACATTGTAGTTGGCTGAAAAAAACACTGTAGCTGACAGATGCTTATTTAGCATAATTAAATTTAAAAAAATTTAAAAATATAAAAAATATGTTAGCCCATTACGTATAATACAAACAAATACGGGAAAAAAGAACCGACAAAAAAACTCAACAAAAAGCCAAAAGTTCAGAAAAAGACGAAACTTATGAATAGTGAAAAATAAGCCAGAAGCCGAAGCCGAAGCCGAGTTGATCAGGGTCAAAGTATATCAGCCTCAAACTGTGAAAATCAGAGGCGGGTCAGTACTGACAAGGCTGTTATTATAGTAACTAACTAAGGTGATGTTTATTTGGGTTTTTAAATCTGTTCTTCTGGTTTTTTTATTATAACAGATTTTTTTGTTGTAACTGTTATTAATTTTTTCAACTTAATTAAATTTAAAAATAAAAAATATTAAGAGAAAAAATAAAAAAAACCAAAGAACTAAAAAACAGTAAAAAATAAGAAGCTAAAAAATCAAGAGCGAAGCTAAAGTTCTACTGAGCGGGGCTAAAAGTAAAGAAACCGTGGTAAAAACCAGGTCACAGTAACCACAGTGCTCGCGCTGCCTGCCAGGGGTTGTTGGCTGGCTGTGGAAACAGTAACAACACATGGTCAATGCAGCAGAACTGTTAATGCTATGATTGGTCGCCCCATGGCCGGATCTTACCGTCTTGGTAAGGGGTAAAAATAACACTCTAACACGCAGGGCTACAAAATTTACTACGTGCGGTCCTCTCCTCGTGCTAGGCCCACCTGTCACTAGGCCCCTGCATTTGGACAAGCTTGGGTGTTTCGGGCCCACCTGTCCATAGGGGCCCTGCAGCACAAGAAGCAGTAAAAGAGTTTTCACTCTCGTCTCAGGCTGCCCACAAGAGGCAAATGTCCTTCCAAAAAAAAAACAAGAGCTGCCCTGTTTGGTAACGGCTACTGTTTATATCTTTTGATTAAAATATTTGAATTTTGGTTGTTTACGATACAGATTACGGAGAGACAGATACTCACTTATGATTTTGACTGGTACAAATGTTGGACTTTTAACGTATAGATCGTTTAACTTGTAGAGCTCGTCTTGAGAAAATACTCCATTTAAAAGTTATATACTATAGCAAAAACCAAAAATCATCAGCTTCGGAGGAAAAGAACATGCCCTTTGGCAACAAACACCTTTCTGTTTCGAAGCACACTGTGCAAGCTTCAAACTGTAATAAACTAACTTAGCCCAGATAATATTTCGATACATATACTAGCATTTGCTTGATCTACAAGCTGAAGCGCGTGCAAAATAAAAAAAGCATAGCCACGGCAACAAACAAGGGGAACCAATCCTGGCGAGAAAGCCATCCGTTGCTCTTTTGCTACTCGCTTTTTCATGCACAAGCACACTTGAAAGACCTTTCTTTCCTACTTACTTTCATGCTTCTATTATATCCAAACAAGAAAAAGGGGCTACCAAAGGTTAGTGATACTCTATACAAATGGTCACTTCTCAACTGATGAGTTTTTTGGACTGTGGTTTATGGTTTATAGTTCAAAATTTTGAATTCTGGCTGTTTGTGAGAGACAGAACGCAAAAAAAAAAGTCGTATGTGATTTTGATCGGTACAGCTGAACTCAATATACTTTTTACTATAATCTTTCTAATAACATCGTCTTAAAAAAATATATCATTTAAAAACTACTTACTGTAATATGTTATATATCATTTAAAGGAGACGCGCTGAGAACCGAATCATTGTCCTAGCCCGCCACTACCTCACAAAGGACGGCTTACGGCACAAAAAATGGAGGGCACTAGTAACACAATCACCAAGCACCAACATGGATGAATATACGTACTTAATAATTTGTTAACATCAGGGCATGGAGAAGCAGGAGTGAAGCTATGGGCACGAAAAATCTTACACAGCAACTACTGCTAAAATAAGCTCGAAACAGTATAAAACAGTGTGTAAACTTTGATCGCGGCCGAGACGCTATCACATGGTTTGCCCCCGTTATGCCAAAGCAGCTAAACAGTAAACACACAGGGGCAGGGCATCATTTTTCGGCCTTTCCTATCATCATTAATTTATGCTTTGCATCAAACTTCCTGCAGCGCACTTAAATAGGGCTTAATGCACGCTCGCATGCTTCATATATGGCCATGCTTTGAATTGCTGATGTTTCTAGCAGCTGCTGAGTGCTAACCAGCTGAAGTTTGGTTGCCCTGACAGAGGCGTATCACATGCAAATCACTCTCATCGCATTTATTCTGATATTATGCCGTCCTTGATCATATTCTCCACCACCGGCCATTCAAATCACCTACCAACAACCAAGAACCTGCATGGGTCTACATGGCCCGCTCGGTTAGGCTGAAAAATTGTGATTTATAAATGAAATTTTACTATAACTGAAAGTGGTTTATTTAGCGTAATTAAATTTAAAAAAAATTTAAAAATAGAAAAAATATGTTAGCTCATTACGGACAACGCGAAAGAATACGAAAAAAAGAACTGGTAAAAAGCTAAAAAAACTAAAAGTTCAAAAAAATAAAATTTATAAATAGTGAAAAATAAACCAGAAGATAAAGCTGAAATAAGCATGTCCGAGCTCCTGAGCAGCAACCAGGGGATTGCATGGCCTATGGGCTATAAGCTCATTTATTTGAGAGCTTTCTTGTGTGCGGTTGAGTTGCCAAATCCGTTCTCTCCACAAAATGATAGCCCGTGCCTTGTAACAGGCGTAACAGGCACAAGGCATAGCCGCGTAGGCATAATTGCCGGTACGTGTTGGACATGGGTCCATTCTATCACAATGTGTCACATGCATGCATGGTTCACCCAAAAATTTAACTTGGTTCACATGCAATCTTCCCGTGCTTTTTTCACCCGTGTCACCAGTCACAACTGGACCTTGCAACCTCAATAATTATTTGAAATCCAATAGGTCGATCTCCAGTTCATGAGTTCCAAGCTCTTAAGACAATTAACATGCATTACGGATACCCATCAATTCAACAAAAAAAAAAGCTTTAAGCTACTAGAGAATGCCAGGCAATCTACTCTACGTTTTTTTCACTTGAACACAATGAGATCCCTGGACCTTAGTTCATCTTCTCATTACTCTCTTGGTTTTTCATTACTATACGCCATGTTATTTTGAGATACGGTGTATGATTTTTGGCTATGGCTTATAGCTTTTGTCTATACTTTTTGAAATATCAGTGGATAGTGAAGATATTAACGCGGCCTACACACATGGTTTTGGATTCAGGAAACCGTTTAGAGAATCCACTTGAAGAAGTTGTGTTGTTTGTTTTGACTTTCAAAAAAGACAAAAGTAAAAAAAACAGAACCTAGGCCTCTTCTTTTTAGTTTTTCTACATTAATTAGCTTTTAAATATATTATCTTTTCAAAACAGAATCTATAAATTAATTATAACACATACTGTCGTATCACTAGTCACTAATCAGATCTCCATTGCACCATAAATTGCAAAAGACCTAAGGCCAGAACGGCAGAACCCAATTGGACAGATATATCGCTTGCCCGTGAAGCAATTAGTTGCCTAGGAGGCTACCAGCCACAAGCTCTTTTATCAGTGCTCCCCATAGGCTCCAAAGGGAGAGATTAATGGCTGTTGTCCACAAGACCGGAAGTGGCCGAGGCTTAGGCCCTGTTTAGATCTGTTTCAGATTCTTAAAAACCAACTATTACTTCTAGTTTTTAAAAGTTGGTTTCTAAGCAAAAATTGATGGGGTGTTTAGATCCCCTAGTTTTTATAAGCTGATTTCATTTATGATTGGTGCTAATAGACTATTATACCCTTACATTTATTGCTCTTGAACAGCACATTAAACAGTCTGCGCGTGGTCTTTAATGAGGGTAAATGGGTATTTGTGCAAAAAAACTGGCAAAAGCTGGGTATCAACAGCTTCTTAGTTTTTAAGGCCCTGTTTGGATCAGTTTCAGATTCTTAAAAACCAGCTATTACTTCTAGTTTTTAAAAACTGGTTTCTAAGCAAAAACTGATGGGGTGTTTGGATCCCCTAATTTTTAAAAGCTAGTTTCATTTATGATTGGTGCTAATAGACTATTATACCCTTACATTTATTGCTCTTGAACAAGACATTAAATATGCATGCGTGGTCTTTAATGAGGGTAAATGGGTATTTGTGCCAAAAAGCGGCAAAAGCCGGGTATCAACGAACTTCTTGGTTTTTAAGAATCGGGTAGGTAGATTTTAAAACTGCCTAAAACTGGTCTGTTTGGATCCCACCTAGTTTCCAAAAGCCAGATTCTTAAAATCTGGGTGGATCCAAACAGGCCCTAAGAATCTGGGTATGTAGATTTTAAAAACTACCCTAAAAACTGATCTGTTTGAATCCCACTCAGTTTCTAAAAGCCAGACACACGCAATAATGCAGCCACGGCTAAAAGGCCAGTGTTTTTTTTTCAGATAAAAAGGCTGGTGTTACTATGGTGAGCATTAGGTCCATACGAGACCCCACGTGTTCACGGTCCATGAGGGCACTCATCTGCCGAGGTTGGCCACAGTTCGACAGTCAACAGTGACGGCCCCTCTTCCTCTGATCCATTTGAGCAGCTAATGAGAAATGTGAAGGCTACATCTCAACAATAGCAAATCATTTGTGACAGATGAAAGGGAAGGACTTGTCATCTAACCTGCTAGTTCTATCAGAAAAAGATATAAACTAGATGGATTGTGGATAATGGATAGAGGGAAAGGCAGTCTTTAACTAACTCTGATTTTGTCACTGTCGGATACTCCAATTTTGATTGGTCTCTTCTTTACAGCTTTTGGCTTTTGAATTTTCTACAGTAACTAGCTTTCAAACAGAGTGTCTTTTTAAGATAGAGTCTACTAGTTAACTATAATACACACTGTAGTGACTTCATTTATATCGGTAAAAATCACATATGAGTTTCTGTTACTATGTAATCTCTCTCACAAACAGCTCAAAAAGCCACAAGCCACAGCCAAAAGCCATAAACCACAGCAAAAAAGAACATACCCTTACACACATTATCGCGGAACAGTGCAAGTAATCGAAACAAAATGATACAAAGAAGATTTTTTATTAAATAATTCTTTTTAAAAGATATTTTATTAATTACCCTCCTCAATTTTATTTATAAATCTAACCGTTTTGGCCGCACTGTAGCCCGTGACGTGGCAAATACACACCACTACATCATCAATCTTGCCGTGGCCGAATATTGCCCATGGCAGTGTTGTTTTGTTGCTCCGTGTTGGACTTACGTAGTGGCGTGATAGGGTTATTTGCCACGCCATAGACTATAATGGTTAAAAAGTTTAGATTTAGAAATATAATGGATGAAGAGTTATTAATAAAAGTAAATTTAAAAGGGTTAGATTGTAAAAATTGTTTTTAAAGAAGCCACGTCATACGTACCTTTATGCAGTCTGGAGAATGGAAGCATACATGCCTTGTATCCCGCTCGGTTGGGCTGAAAAGTTGTGGTTTATGGCTGAAATTACACTGTAGCGGTTGAAATTTTACTATAATTGAAGGTGACTTATTTGACGTAATTAAATTTAAAAATTTAAAAATAGAAAAATATGCTAGCTCATCACGAACAACGCAAACGAATACGGGAAAAAGAACTGGCAAAAAAGCTCAAAAAAGCTAAAAGTTCAGAAAAAGACGAAATTTATAAATAATGAAAAATAAGTTATAAGCTGGAACCGAAACAAGCAGGACAATTTCTTCTCTTATAGGCTTGAAGCCTAGATAAAGCTGGTATATCCTATGCCAGTAGAACTGAAAAAGGGCAATGAGATAAAATTTCACTGACCTTGATGAATGATAATTTCTCACAGTAAAAGGACGAAACGTTTTCACTATACCAGAACAGGAACGGAAATCACATGCAATGGCACCGGATAAGATCCCCCCTCTCTCTCAGCTCAGCTGACCACGTTGTCCAACATATTCCCTGACTAGGGAAACAAAATTCCACAACTACCACCAAACAGGTCATTAGATGCATCATAAAAACCTGACGACTAAACATGATAACGGCCAAAAGTCATGTTGTCAGCATCACGATTTCTAGTAGGATCATTTTTTGTCCGTTAAAATCGGATCATAGAATTATAATTCTATTAGATTTCCAAATATATATATATTTTTTATATAAAAATAAATTTAAATTTCTAAATATGTAAATCTATAGTAGAAATTTTGAATTTTTAAATCTAATTTTGTAATTTGATCCTAAGACTTGGGTGGCCTAATCTATCATGCCGAGATGTAAGAGTTCAGAGCTTCTAAACACTGTTGTATGAGCGATTATGCAGCTGCAGCGCTTTAATGTTGGTATAATATAGCCCAGTGAAGGAAGTTTTTCTAATATTCTTTTGCCATTCTCTTCGCTTCATAATGAGCAGTATTTCTTACTGTACTCTTCTTGGCCTCAACGTGGAAACCATTTGCGCGGATATTCTTAAAACTTAGGAGAGTTCTAGTCGATTCGGGTACAATAAGGCTTCTTCAATAACTAAAGTTGTGCCCATTATGGCTCTTCCTGAACCAATTATACATCCATCGCCTCAGCGATTGTCGTAAGGTCTGTAGGTGCTCTTACAAATCGATGAAAATACATAATCTCTCTTAAGATGGTATGCGTTGCAGCCATTGCTAGCTAAGCACACTTCCTTCATAAGGCGCTACAAGCGTTCTAATATATGGTATTTTATTAATATGCATGAGAAGGCAATCAACACATAGATAAAATACACCAATATCAGAACATATCATGCCATCATAAACTGAATAAATAAATGAATTCATCAAATATCATCCAACCATCACGAGAAAATAACAATTCTTAAGTACCATCCATGCAAATTCTAACATATTCTTCCACACAAAATAAATGACAATTAAAGTCGAAATGCATTCAGTGCACTAACTTCTTCTGCTATTTTCTCGGGGTTGACATTCTCTTCAAGAGAAATCATGACGGTGGCTGCTTCTAGGTCGAGAGGGGTGCTGCTGTCGTAATGGTCTCAAACACCATCAGCAACGCTCGAATGCTCCTCAACCGATGCGAATGGGCTTCATGTGCCCTTTGCCATCCCGCTTTGGCTTGCTAGCCTATTCTCACGTGGAGCATCGATTTGCCTTTCGGGTCGCGGTCTTACCCTTTTCCCTTTTTCTCTATCAAGGGCTTTCGCACCTTGTTGCTCCGTCGTTGGCTTTACGCCAATGGAGCTCCCAGATATCGAGTGACTCGGTTCTTGCGGAGAACTTCGTCATGAGCCTCCGCAACCTTTGCATCATATCAATCAATTCGGCATATTCCTTATAGCCGTCATGGCGATAGTTGCGGGCGGATTATACCGCATGGGGTGGAAGGTGGATAGGTTCTTTCAATCTTCTCGCTTGTCTCGTGATCCGCTTGTCACGAGTTGAAGATTAGTACAAATCTATGCAAGCGTAACCTGTACTCTCGACCGCCTTAAAGTCGACAAACCTCGATCGATCCACTCGCTCGCTTGAGGAAGAATGGTGTACTTGACCTCTCAAACCGCTTCTTGAGTGCGGTCAGAGTGCTAGCGTGCTTTTCTCGCCATATACTCATTCTTGAGAGTGGTGAGGTGATGCGGTACTAAGAAAATGAAGTGCTTGATCATTATCCTCGGTGTGGGTTAAGCGTCATTCGATCGCTAATCCCAATAGCGGTAGGCTGAGCTTCTTGCTCCAAGCACAATCTCGACATTGGATGCCTACGTCGGATAGTTTTGGCCATGCCGGGCGCCTCGAACTCCCGGTTCGTGATGCTAGTCATCTAAATGTGTATAAGTCATCGCCGAGACATGCGCGAAATAATTCATCGGGTAAATAAATGGTACAAAAGGTTCTCACAATGTTTCATAATTTTCGTGCATTTTCTATAATTTTATGCTAATTTCAATGATTAAAAGCAATTAAAACAATTACAATTAACCAAAACAGTAAATAAATACAGAAAATACAGAGAATAAAAATGGCATAAATAAATAAGCTTCAAATGCTAAAAATAATTCAAAATTCGGATTCCGAGGCCCTTTTATGCTAAAATATAAAATTTCAAAGAATTCGCGAATTCCAGAGGGTTCTCATGAAAATTTCATTGAGAGAAAAATTCGCGCAATTTTAGATTTCTGAGGGTTTTCGCAAAGCCGGACCCACTCGTAAATTTGAGGGCTTATACGTAATTTTCGAACTACGAAGCCTTTTATGCAAAATTCGGGACTTATATGCGAATTATAGGGCCTTTTATAATTTACATAAAATGGAAGGGCGTTTGCAAAATTAGCCCCTTTAGGCGGGCCTTTCCACGCCCATCCGCCTCTCTCACGGCGTGCGGCCTACGCCCACCTCTCTTGCCCTTCTCCTCCCCACAAGGCCCATTCGGCGGCTAATCAAGAGAGGAGGAGGTTCTAGGTTTTCTCCCTCACTCCTCGGTGCGGGGAAAAAGGGCTTGGCGTGCCCTTCATGGCGGCGCGCGCGGCTTGGCGGCCGGCAACACGGAGTGCCGGCGCAACGCGGCAAGTCGCGCAGCGTCTGCGAGCCGGTGGCGGCCGGAGGCGGCTGCCGCAGGAGGAAGGGCGGCTCCGTCCGGCGGCGCGGTGTGAAGCCGGCCGAGCCGGCCGGCCGGTGGCGGCGAGGCTAGAACGGCCGGAAGGCGCGCCGGGCCAGTGGGTGGCGTGCGGCGCGCGTGCAGAGTCGCGGCCGCGGCGGGAGTCCGGCCGCGCGTGGTGCGCGCAGTGCATGCGGGCCGCAGCGCGAAGCGGCGGCGTTGCGTTCGGCGGCAGCAGAAGACGATGGAGCGGCGCCGCGTCGGCGCAGAAGGCGGGACGTCATCGCGCGGCGGCGCGGAGGCGGTGGCGCAGCCGGCAGGCCGGCGCGCGTCTGCGGCGAGGCGCGGCCGTCGAGCGCCAGGCGTCCACGGCTGGAGTTGTCGGCCTCGATCACCGGCGCTAGGCGCATGCAGGTTTCGGGCCGAGCGATTGTTAGGCAAGCGGCGCGCGCGGCGCGGCGAAGCGGAGCGGCAGCGGGGTGGTGCGGCGGCATCCTTGCGAGGCGCGACGCAGGTCAACCTTGGCGGCGGTGCTTGTGGGCCTGAGCGCCGGCGACGGCGGCGATGCCGTCGCGGGCTCCGTACGGTGGCGCCATCGTGCATCGCGCGCACGATGTCGATGTGACCGATCGGCCGGTTGAGGTTTTTTTTTACGTGTGATGCTTTGCATGAACAGAACATATGCATATATAACGATCATGAGGATCAAACAAAATATGCAAAATTTTCGTTTTCAATCTACGATGCAATCAACATCTACCGTTTCACAATCTGCGATCGGCATTGTGCCTTGCGATTTCGATCTGCGGTAGATGGGGCGGATTTGCATCGTTCTGATTGCAATCAACATCTACCCGTTTCTCAAACCGATCGGCATTGTGCGACTTCAAGTCTCGCCGCGGTAGATTAGCGATTTGCACCGTAGAATTTCAATCTAGAACGCTAGATTCAAAAGCGATCTAGAAAATTCAATCGATAATTACCTCGTTTCGTCGTCGATAACGTGTTGAGGAACCGACGCCGAGAATCCGGCGATAGAACAAGAACGAATCAATCACGCAGAATCACGGAATAATAGATTGAACACAGCAGGTAGAGAGAACTCCTGAATTCTTTAGATATCGGTACATAGAGGGGGTCTAGGTCCCTATTTATAGTCTACTCGGTGGGGTGCCCAATTAGATAAGGATTCCAGATAGTCTGGTTTCCTAACAATGATAACGACCAAAAGTCATGTTGTCACATCACGATTTCTAGTAGGATCATTTTTGTCCTTTAAAATAGGATCATAGAATTATAATTCTATTAGATTTTTAATATATATATATATATATATTTATATAAAAATAAAATTATATTTCTAAATATGTAAATCTATAGTAGAAATTTTGAATTTTAAATCTAATTTTGTAATTTGAGCACACTTATTTATTTTATATTGAATTAAGGTTATTTTTCATGTTGCTCCGTCGTTGGCTTTACGGCCAATGGAGCTCCCAGATATTGAGTGACTCGGTTCTTGCGGAGAACCGTCATGAGCCTCTCCGCAACTTGCATCATATCAATCAATTCGGCATATTCCTTATAGCCGTCATGGCGATAGTTGCGGGCGGATTGTCCGCATTGGGGTGGAAGGTGGATAGGTTCTTTCAATCTTCGCTTGTGCGTGATCCGCTTGTCACGAGTTGAAGATTAGTACAAATCTATGCAAGCGACGTACTCCCGACCGTCTTAAAGTCGACAAACCTCGATCGATCCACTCTGCTCGCTTGAGGAAGAATGGTGTACTTGACCTCTCAAACCGCTTCTTGAGTGCGGTCGAGTGCTAGCGTGCTTTTCTCGCCATATACTCATTCTTGAGAGTGAGGTGAGGTGGTGCGGTACTAAGAAAATGAAGTGCTTGATCATTATCCTCGGGTGTGGGTTAAGCGTCATTCGATCCGCCAATCCCAATAGCGGTAGCGAGCTTCTTGGCTCCAAGCACAATCTCGACATTGGATGCCTACGTCGGATAGTTTTGGCCATCTTTGGGCGCCCTCGAACTCCCGGTTCGTGATGCTAGTCATCTAAATGTGTATAAGTCTATCGATGAGACATGCGCGAAATAATTCACTGCGGGTAAATAAATGGTACAAAAGGTTCTCACAATGTTTCATAATTTTACGTGCATTTTCTATAATTTTCTTGCTAATTTCGTGATTAAAAGCAATTAAAACAATTACAATTAACCAAAGCAGAAATAAATACAGAAAATACAGAGAATAAAAATGGCATAAATAAATAAGCTTCAAATGCTAAAAATAATTCAAAATTCGGATTCGAGGCCCTTTTATGCTAAAATATAAAATTTCAAACAAATTCGCAATTCCAGAGGGTTTCTGCGCAAATTTGATTCGAGAAAAATTCGCGCAATTTTCAGATTTCTGAGGGTTTTCGCAAAATGCGGACCCACTCGTAAAAACTAACAATCTAAAAGTCCAATATATCAAAATAATACTTTTTTTATCGTAGAACATGTAAACAACAAAAACAAAATAAATTAAACTAGTTTAACTTAAATTAGTAATAGATAATATCAAATTGTATATGGTAATATAATTTATTTTTAAGATCATAATTTTACCTAATCCTGAGCATGATCCTAACAACCATATTCGATTCCATATGACCCTACCTTTAGAATCACGATTCTATAAAATTCTAATCTATACACCGATCAGTATCACGTCGATACTCCATGAAATCGTAGGATCGTGAGATCCATCCATGTCGCGATCCTTAGATCCTCGCCAAAAGTACAATGTCGAAACATTGCAGAATTAATGCTTCTGACTAAAACCCACTTCCCTGAAGGAAGCATGATAAAAGTTTTTTGTTCTCAGAGATTCTCCTCGACTTCACAAAATCATGGAATTCCTGAAGAAAAAGTTAAGTGTTTTACAAGCGTAACACCTGTTCTCTTACAAACATTGATGGCGACGGGATAAGGAGTAACAGATCGTAGCATAGAAAGCATGCCTTTGCTCAGAAATCGACATGGCAGAGAGCGCAGCTGTAATCCATCACACAGCAACAAGGTCTCCATTAGCTGAAAAATGACAAGATGATAGATCCATTTCCTTGTACTGTCCTGAGAGAAAGATGTCCTAAACTACGTATATATACGGACTGGTAGTTTTTGTATAAAAAATTGTTACAATTTGCGACAGAACACTTGTACAAGGCACTTGCAATTTCTGGAAGGCAGAGACATGTTTGAGTTTTACTGTGCACAATTTATGTACTCATTACGTACAAAAAGTTCTGCAGGATCAAATTGCAGTGTGCAGGCTGACTGAGTAGGTAAAAGTTGTAAACGTAACCAACGGGTAGGCATAGTTCTTTTCGGACTGGTAGCTACTAATGATTTTTATTTTTAGTGTAAGTATTTAAATAACGAACTGAAATCGATAAATTATTTTAAAAAAATATTCTAACAAATCATTTCAGATCTGTAGTTCAGCACGGCATAGCAAATCTCATATATAGCAACACAGCTTTGTGTGCTTGTTTTTTCGGCTTTTAGTTTTTGTTGCAGTACCTAACTTTCAAATAGAGCATTTTTTTCAAGATAAGATCTATAAGTTAATTGTACTACACGTTAAAAGCATATATACCACCTAAAATTATGGGCTTTTACAGCGTGTTTGGTTGCTTATATAAGGCCGAGCTAGGCCCTGTTTGGATACGCTTAGCTGAGAATTGATTTTAATTTGATCAAGATTTTCTGATAAGTCGCGATCTGAAGAATCTGCGATCTGAATAATCTGAATAATCCTGATGGAGCTTGCGGTACAGGATTTTGGATTCTCAGTGCAAATGCTGATTTTTCCCACCGCGGCGGTTGAAAGAATCGAAAAATAATCAAAGCGTTTGAGCGGAATTCTCGCTTAATTCTACCCAGAATCGGATTTTAAGCGTATCCAAACAGGGCCCTAGACTCACGTGATGCAGTTTTCAGTTGTTTGGTTGTCTGGACAAAAGCTTGAGCCAGTCCCGCAGGATGTAAAAGAGCTCCCTCGGCCTGGCTCCCGAGGAATGAGTTTCATTTTCGTTTCTCACGAGCCTGGCTGAGCCCATGCGAGTCAGCCTAGATGATACAAGTAACCAAACACGCCATTAGTTTTTGTTGCAGTAAAATCGTAAGCGAGTATCTTTTTCCGTAATCTCTATCGTAAACAGTTAAAATTCAAAAATTTCAGCAAAAGCCACAGCCAGTCCCTTAAAGCATGGATGGATAACATGAAAGACGTCCAAATTGTATACAAAAGCAAGAGCAAAGAACAAACAGTTGCTCAGACGAAGTACAAGAGTATATGGCTTCATAATAACGATGGAACAGAAAAACTTGTTACCATTAATTAGGAAAAGAAGAAAAAGAACTACAGTTGATGATGGTCAATTCACCACTACATCAACATGAAACTGGAACTTTCGATAAGGAAACAGTATCATCCACTGCATTTTATTTCATGCATTGTGATGTGATAAGGAGAAAAACAGCGACACATATCAAGAAAAGACTTCATGGAATGGTCCTCTGGTAAAGGGGAAGGGCTCCCAGTGCTTCACGCTCCGCGCTCTCCTTTTTCACCTGCAGCAAAGGTGGTATCAAACAACTTGGCGCAGATTTGAACAAGATCCAAAAGGAAAATAGCTTCACAGCACAAAACCAAATCATCAGCTTGAAGCCCAGAATTTTCTTAGGTACTGACATCAGCTTTGCTTATATCATTATATGTAGAAGTAATATAGTCGCAATATATATTATATTAAGTTATCAAAGACGTACACAACTCCCGATGGAGTTAAAAAGGGTGCTACAGTATCAGTTACACACCTTGCATAAGTTGACAATGAATTTGCAAATTTTAGGACTGGATCATCATGTACTCAGTTGTCAAAACAATAATAATGACAATGCTCAACAAGATAATGGCCAAGAAAACATGTGAGATTGATATCCATGCTGTCATGCACCCTTTGAAGGTCAAGATCAAATAAGCAAAGGCTATACATCCACACAAGAAAACTTCAAGATAGCATGGCTTCAAGAGGAACTTGATCATGGAACTGTTTTACATGAACTTAATTGATTACCACTTGAAGCTAACCTATACATTTCACCAAACTCCAGTGTTCCAGAAAATTACAAGGGCTGCAGTGTACATTATGACATGCTAATGGATAAACAAAAGCAGTGCGGCCTAATACTTAGAAGTGGATAAGAATATAAGAATAAAGAAACGGCATAATGTAGACTATAGCTTAGAAACGGCATAATGTAGACTATAGCTTACTTACACATGAAAATATAAAGTGGCTGTATATGCAATGAACAAGTGAAATGACAAAAAGACAAACATCAGCAAATACACTTACCAGAGCCAACATGTCACTCAAATAGCCTCTGAATGGTGTCTGCAGAGCCTGTGCAAAAGAAAGTAAATGTTTCCTAAGATCTGTGTAAAGTTAGATTAGAGAATAACAAATGTAACGGTAAGCATTGCTGAAGATGAAAGATGCCCCTATTACAAATTGAGGTTCCATGGTGAGAAGATAATTTCAAGAATGCATAGTTAACAACGATCACATATCACCAATTCATAGGTTTAATGATTTAATGGCTTCAGATAAATTACTCTGGAACATCTTCAAGGCTGAAGAAAAAATTGTAGGTCGTTGAGCATCCATCTAAACATATCGCAACTAAAGGTATGTGGAAAGCAGGGAAAAGAACTTGGACATCCAAAATATTAAAATACATATAAAAAGGCGTATGAACATCTGAAACAATCTAACCACCTCTCCCTCCTAACTGATGTAAACTAGAAATGGGAAATGACACGTGAAAGATAGTAAAATCCCAATAGGATTGTCAGCAAGAACGCCTGAAATAATCAGACCCACCAGTGTGACAACCTATCCTGCAAGAAACTTCTACAGGCATTTCAAAAGGTTTATCAAACCTGACCACCATTACTCTCATTCTCATGCAGTAATGTCCATTGCCAATTTCCTGGATACCACTTCTCGTATCCAAACTTAATTGAAACCCCCACCCTCTTCAGCACAGTTCACCTCCTATGTGGACCAGTTTCTCAGCAACCAACAACATTGCATTGTTACATCCATTAACCGAACGGGAAATTCACAAACTTAAAGCCCAGATCACAGATGCAACTCAAATGCACTACACCCTTCTTGTTCCTGACACACAATCATCGACCACATTACACAGAAATCGGGCCATTGCAGAGGCTCTCAGGAACACAGCCTAGAACTGATTAGGAAAACCCGTACACCATCGTCACAACCACGCATCCACAAGCCGCACGCATACGAACCGAGAGATCCAGAGGGCAGGGGGAAAGGAAAGGAGCGGACCTGGAGGTCGTCGGGGAGGTACTGGTGCTTCATGGAGAGGTCCATGGCGCGCTTGAGGCGCTGGATGCGGGCGTCGACCACCTCCCTGGGCAGCCTCGCGAGCGCCTCCTTGATGTCCAGATCATGGTACGGGTCGTACAGATCGTCGTACCTCAGGCCTTGGATCATCATCACCACGCACAAAAGAACAAGAAGATCGCATTCAGATCAAGAAACACAAGAAGGGAGACGCGAACGCCAATCGAATCAAGGCTCCTCGGAACCGGATCCAGGATCGATCCGTTGGCTACCGTATTTCCGGAGACGCGCGGAGACGGCGTGCATGTGGATGCGGGCGAGCGGGTTGCGCCGCGGGTTCACCAGCCACTGTGACAGCGCGGACAGCATCGACGACATCGTCTCTTCGTTCTGCGGCGGCGGCGGCCGCTTCCTCTTCGCCTCCTCGCTTTTGTGGGAGAAAGAGGTGGTGGGCTGTGGTTTCCGTCTTGGGCCGGCGTCGTAGGGAAGCTTCAGATAATGGGCCGAGAAGCAGAAGGGCCCATTATTTCCTAGTTTAGTTTTTTTTAAAAAAAATTCAGGTTTTTTAAAGAGAGAGAACATCTGTTCTAAGTTAGGAGGAAAAGAGTTGGATAGGAATTTTTATGTTCTTATTTTGTTTAATCATGGAGTGGAGAATTTTCAATAATTTGGAGGACCACAGCTGGTTGGTATTAGAAAAGAGAGCAAAATTGCAAGATTGCGGTTGTCGAGGTCCTTAAACTTGTCTTTGTTGTGTTGTTTACGTTTTTAAGAATTTCAGCTTTTGTAACCTTTTAGGTTATTTAATTAAAAGCTTTTGTAACTTTTTAGGCTATTTAATTAAGTCACTTAGATCCATTAGTTAGTTAGAAATTAGAATTACTCCTTTGTTAAGAACTACTGCGTTAATTTACTATAATTTTGACATTTATATGTAGTATTCTATTGTGCAAATTTTGACATTTTCATCGGTTCTTAGTTTAGTAGTATAGCTGCATTCCGAGTTCTTTTTCACGGGCACCAACAACACGTGTGCGAGAGAGAATTAAATTGACAGGATATAATACTTCCAGAATTATATATACAAATCAACCTATTATTAAATGAGAAAAAAGGCAAAGAAAAATACGCACTACCAAACTTCATACCATTAGGTAAGGCATCAGAGCATCTATATACAAATACATTAGCTCAACCTCACTCGCATCAAGCAAAGGTGACATTTCAACCTCACTCACAAAGTCACCAGGCTCAACACATCAACACACAAGGAAAGCATATACTCATCTTCCTCTCTCTTTTTTTTCCCCTCCTCTTTTCTTGATACCACTGCACTTATGTAGTTCTGTACAAAGATAATGGCCGATTAAACGGCAAAGTCACACACACCATGGCTGCCATCCTTGCCCTGTCTTGCAAGAACCCTAGAGCTTCAGCTTCATCAGAGCCGGATGACGGTGCGAATCGACCAGGATGGACCATAGGACATGCACATCCTCATCCTGGCAAGACTTGACATCCTTGTACAGGATGTGCATTCCCCTCCCTGACAAGGAAGCATCAAGCACAACAATTAATGTCAGTGCTTAACAATGTTAGATGGAAGAGAAACAAATACATCGATCGCCACTGTCTACGATGCTAAGAAAAGGTTTCGCAGCAACACCAAGAAGAACGATGTATATTGATTGCTGTCTTGCTGAAAGAAGAGCTGGAGAAAGAACTTACTGTTCTTACGCGCGGAATGCGCGCGAACCCAGAGCTTCCTCAGAGGGGAGAAGAGGGAGTGGAGCCACCCCATGAGGAAGCCTTGCTGAGACCTCTGGCTATGGCCTCATGGGGGAGGGTGAAAGGAGGAATGGAGCAAGGTATGCGAAGGGAAAGAAATAAAAAAGGGTGGGTTCAGAGAGGAAGTAACCATCAGCTTTGCCTTTGGCACTGTACCCTTCTCCTCCTGCCACATTGTGCTTCCTTGCAACCCAATCATAGCGCTTTCAGCAATTTATTCTGGTATCTTGTCCCTTTCCAGTTCTTACTCTTCCTACCGCCTTTCTCCATTTGAAGAGGCCACCCCCAGACCTAACCACAAAGAATAATGCAGGGTACATGGCAACAATAACGTCTATAGCGTTCTCTTGTTGATATCTGAGTGCTGCCAGTTTTGAAATTCGCTCGCCGAATTTGAGGGTTGTTTGGTCAATTTTCTTTCACTTGGGTCAAGCTGTGGGGTTTATTTCACACTAACACCGTTGTATACAAGTAACCTTTTTTTGCGATTACAAAGAAGACATACACGCATATACACCACCATGTACACACATGGGAGCGTGCCCCATTAGCACAAACCTAAACAGACAGAGGCCGAGGATAAAAATCCTCAACCTCACAAGCAGGGGCGAAACTATAACAAAAATGACATAGATTCATCATTTGACTATACTAACAACACATATATAATTTTCAAGTAACATTATACTAATAGTAATGTATTCAATAATTTTTAGCATTAGTAATTCAACATAACCGATGGTTATGCACAATGATAAAGAAATAGTGATCAAAATGCTTACCAAAATACACTAACACTACTCATGTATTTGGTTTTCCCAAACCCACATTGAAACCCTAAAACAATTTGACAAAAAACCAACCACGGACAATCAAATTGAATATCTAACTCACAAATTTAGTCCCTATGTTTAAAACAAATAGGACAAATTGAAAGAAATTTAGAGCAAAGCAAATACCATATACCAATTTCTTGACTCGGGTGATCGAGTTCGGGTCTAAGCCTCCTTCATCCTTTTGTGTCTTGGTTAGGCGTCAGCGAGGCAACGGAGACTAGATGGCGTCGCGGTGAGACAGCAAGCGAGGGAGTCGATCAATTTCTCCGACGACCAGTGGTCAAGCGTGGTGCGACATGCGTCTCAGCAATAGGCAACACGAGATGAACAAGAATGAGGTGACTAGTGAGGTGGCGCTATAGTTGCACATTGATCCAAGAGGGTGGATAAGTGGGTTAGTGGGGCAAGGAGCATTGGTCTGGGTTGGCTCTGTGGCTTGGCCTCCTAATGGGCTAACTCGGTCTCTTGTCTTTGGGCCACACGCTCTAGGCAACTGCCAATTGGGCCACATGATATGTGACGAGCCGAAGGCATGAGGTTGTGAGGCTCGGTCGCGGGCTGGTCTAGGCTGCACACATGGTACATATGGACACATACCTACTAAACTTTTTTGGACCCGGTATCTTGTAACACTGGTTAGGCCTATTGGGCTTTGCCCCTGCTCACAAGTAATTTGAAATCATAACAAAGCATTTTGTATTTGTTGTAAAATGCACGACAAAATGTGAAAATAATGAAAAATAATCAGGATCATGAAACAACAATTTAACATGGAAAACCCTTGCGAAAAAAACCATAGACACCGGCGAAATAACTATATGGAGAAGTTATAGAACTTTCTTGTCGTATTACATGTTTAGATAACTTGAGCTATGCGCACTATATATCATGAGACTTACATGAGGTATAAATGGTCTTAAAAACAAGAGTTACAGACGAGAAAGGAACATTTCTAGTTGGTAATAAAACAAATATCTACTTAAAAAATGAAACAGTGACCTACTTGCAGACGGGAATAACACCTTGCTTAGAGATGAAATAGACTCTCAGAGGATAATGGTGAAGAATTGTAATCAAAAGTATCTCGAGTAGCCAATCAACTCCAGTCGACGCAAACACCTTTGAACACCATGATGGTGTAAGTTGATACAGAGTCTATCACAAACTCGAAGATGATCCCAATTATTATCTCTGACCAGTTTACATTACTGACCAGTCAAATTGGTCGGAATATATAGTTAAGCGAAATTTGATCGGATTCTTCAAGTGGTCGGATCCGACTAGATTTGCAAAATACAATAATATTAATAAGTGATTCTGGATTAAAGTATCCATTGAGCTTTTGAATAGATTATGTGCCATGGCTAGTGGCCATACCTTTTCGCTACCGTCTGATCTGCTGCTGGTATGCCACCCTTGTCAATAAGTATAGACGACCTTAACTACGACTCCGGCTTCTTCCAGATGCAAAAGGAAGATTGTATTCAGAATATGACATGTTACAAGTCATTGATTAGAAGAGTGGGCAAACACATGTGAAAAATAGAAGTGTGAGCTGGCAAATTTATTCATCAGCTAAAATAGTGGATGCACAAAGAGCTAAAATAGTGTGCTCATTGTGGGCTAATCCTTCCATTGCCATGTAACAGGAAATAAAAGCAACCTATATACTCTTATGTATGATTTCACATAAATTTGCCTGGTCAGTACAATGTAGTATGTAGTAAACCTGTTCATACTGTGTCACTCTTACGAGCTCGAACCATCATTCCTTCCCCATGTACTAGATTAACCTTAGAATGAAAGTATTGTAATCTGAACACTCCATGCATATGGACATCGTAATGGTATGAGCATGCAACTTGTTAGAAAAAATCGAGTTATGACACACTTAAACACGATAAATAACAAGTTTTGTGCTGCAATACGGTAGTATTTTTTTTTAACTTGTATTGCTAAATTTAAAGGACTCTATGTATAGAATGTGGCATGGATGACCTCCTAGACTCGTGCCACAAACGAACTACTCATGTACGACGCCACTACGACCTGCTTCCGCGCGAACAACACGTGCGTCGAGCTGAAACCCACACCCACGACCACGACTACGCCCATGACCACGAACACAACTATGTCTACGACCATGCACATGACTACGCCCACACATGCAACTTATCCAACAAATACCCCTTAAGTCTTACTGCGCTTACTCAATGTCAATGAGGCCAATCCTGGAACAAAGTTCTTAAAACTTAATGTGGTCAAGTAGCTTAGTGGAGAAGTCACCGAGCTACTCTGCTGTTCCAATGAACTTGATGTCGATCTGGCCTTTCTCTACACACTACCGAATGTAATGAAACTTCTTGTCGATGTGCTTGCACTGGTCGTGATGCACTGGGTTCTTGATCAACGAGATTGTGGACTTGTTGTCCACTTTCAGAACCGACGCACTGGACTCTAAACAAAGCATGTCTGCTTGAAGCTGTGCCAGCCAGACGCCTTGTCAAGCCGCGGATGCCATGGTGATATACTCTGCGTCGCAGGAGGACAGAGCCACCACTTTTTGCTTCTGAGATTGCCAAGTGATGGGTCCATCTTTGAGGAAGAAGATTACACCCGGGGTGCTCTTTCTATCATCGACATCCTCGGCCATGTCACTGTTGCTATAGCCTAGCAGACACGGCCGCACGCTCTTTGTAACGCCCTAGGGTCCAAACCGGCTCAGACCTAACTACATTCTAGATAGGCTACACACACGTAGCAACCCGCTTGCGCTTTCGTCCTCGCTTCACGCAAAACGGTTAACCGGGGGTGCTACCTTTGGAACTCCTAGGCTTATATGTAAGTGCTTCTCAAGGTAAGCTAGCAAGATTGGACTAACCCAGAAATTCATGTGCACACACACATGGGCCAACATGGGCTGGGGTGTCACATACACCCCCCTCAAAGGACCCGACGTCCTCGTCGGACCAACATACCCACACCGGGGCAAATGATAAGGATCTCCCCTCTTGGCACATGTCCGTGCGTCCAGTGCCAGCACATATGCCATGCCGTGTGTCCACTTCGGGCCCACACGCGCCATGCGCCATATGCCCACGCCCCTGACCCGCACGCGCCCATGTAACCGCAAGAGTCGGCTCTGATACCATTTGTAACGCCCTAGGGTCCAAACCGGCTCAGACCTAACCACATTCTGGATAGACCACACACACGTAGCAACCCGCTTGCGCTTTCGTCCTTGCTTCGCGCAAAACGGTTAATCGGGGGTGCTACCTTTGGAACTCCTAGGCTTATATGTAAGTGCTTCTCAAGATAAGCTAGTAAGGTGGGACTAACCCAGAAATTCATGTGCACACACACATGGGAAAACATGGGCCGAGGTGTCACACTCTTCTTCTTCCCGACCGTGTAGAAAACACCCCATGTTTTGTCCCCGCAACATAGCGCAATATGCGCTTGACAGTGACGAGGTGCTCTTCACGTGGCGTCTCCATGAAATGGCTAATGTAGCCTACTAAGTAGGCCAGGTCTGGCCAATTGTGGACGAGGTACCAGAGGCTCTCGACTAGACTCCAGTAGAGAGTAGCATCGACTAGCGGGGATGAACTTGATTTGCTAAGCTTGAGGCATTCCTCCATTGGAGTTTGGCAGGGGTTGCAGTCCACCAGCCCGGCCTTCTCCAGAATCTTCAACGTGTAGGCAGATTGCCCGTGAGTGATGCCGTCCGAGCTCTGGTGCACCTCGATGCCGAGGTAGTACCTAAGCACCCTCAAATCGCTCATCCGGAACAGGCTCTTCATCTCCCCCTTGAACTCGTGGATGCCATTGGTGTTGCCGCTGATGATGATTAAGTCATCAACGTAGACGCCCACGATCAGCTGACTCCCACCTTCATCTCGCATGTACACTCCATGCTCGGAGTTGCTGCGATGAAACTCGAGCGAGAGCAGAGTGGCGTCCAGCTTTGCGTTCCAGGCTCGCGGTGCTTGGAGGAGACCGTAGAGCACCTTATGGAGACACAACACCTTATTCTTGTGCTTGCTGTCGATGAAGCCAGGCGGCTGTGCGATGTAAACCTCCCCCTGGAGGTCACCATTCAAGAATGCAGACTTGACATCCATATGGTGAACCTCCCAAGATTGGTGCACAGTAATGGCGAGTAGGAGTCGCACTGACTCTAGATGGGCAACAAGGGTAAAAACCCTATCGAAGTCCACCCCCTGTTGCTGGACGTATCCCTTGGCGATGAGGCACGCCTTGTGCTTCACAATGGTTCCACGCTCGTCACGCTTCACCTTGTACACCCACTTCAGGTCGATCGCGCGGTGACCTATAGGAAGATCAACAAGGCTCTAGGTCTTGTTGTCAGCAATTGAGTCCATCTCCTCCTATATCGCCTTCCTTTAGCTATTGCTTCGCTCTGCTTCACTGAGCGTGCTCGGTTCCTCAACGCTCACCATGTGAAGCTCGTTGAGGTCAAGTTGGCGCGGTGCATACCCTCGTGGTGTGGCCGAACCGAGGATGTTGTCGACGGTGCGGTAGTGTTGAGGAACATATTCATCAGAATCCGCATCAAGGCCGGTGTCATGTGTAGGTGGTGTGGTGTGCTCGATTACCACTAGAGTTTGTTCCGTCGCAGTTGCAATGTTGCCGGCGAAGGTGTTTGACCGTGGTCCGGGGAATTCACACGCGTGTCGCGCACTAGCTCCCCGGTCACTATGTACTCCACGGTGAAAGGTTTCGCGCTTGCACTTTGATCTCCACCATCTCCGCTCCAGTCCCATTGCATGTCTTCTTCAAACATGACGTCGCGTGACACATGCATGCGTTCACCAACCGGATCGAAGAGGCGATAGGTCTTGGTGCCTGGTACATAGCTGAGGAAGAGCATCAGGATGCTGCGGTTGTCCAGCTTCTTGAGGTGCGGATTGGTGCTCTTGGCATACGCTATGCACCCGAAGGTGCGGAGGAAATGCACCGTCGGGTGCTCTCCGTGCCATGCGTCGTAGGGAGTCTTGCCATCCGGGCTCCGCATTGGCGCTTGATTCAGTATAAGGTAAATACCAATCCTGGCCCATCCCATTTTGCACTCAAACAAATCTTTGCAACTTTGATGATTAGTACTGTGCGACGTATGACTTCAACAAATGCAGTACTCTCAACTCTCAAGAACATGGAATAGAAAAAGGTTTCAGTTGATCAAACAATACAAAATTAGCAAGTTTCTAAACACAAATAGTATGGTGGCAAAGTGCAAAGATAATGTTGGATCGAGTTAATCTAGTGGTTTGTGAATATGTGAATCGATTTAACCAGTTTCCTTCGAGGTCGTTCCAGAAGGGACTAGTGTTAGCAACAAAACTGTAATAGTTGACGACAAGCATTACCATAGGACACAAGCGGAATGCAGCACATACATAATTTGTTTTCATAATGTGTAATCATTTGTAGTTATATAAAGAAAGAGAGCAATATAATTTAGAAAACTTGCCATTAAAGCTATTATTTCATATTCTCTTCTCCCCAACTTATGAACGATAATATGCAGGAGAACTCAAGCAATCAACTTTATGAGTAATTGAGTACTATGCACAAAACTTTTAACCTCAGTATTGATGTGTTTGTTTGCAGAATCACAATGAGCTAGAGCCATGAAAGGGATTTGGTTGACATAAAAGTTATGTCAGTATACAAACGTCTCTTTTAACACAGTGAAACCAGAGATGTTTGGCTCTTGTTACCATCACAGTCAATGGCCTTGGTTTTTTGACTGGGATGGCCTTCTTGGTTGACGACATGCTTGTGCAAAATCTGATATTTGAAGCAGCAGCAAGAATTGTAAACCGTGAACCAATGACAATCAAAGTAATTCGATACTCTCTAATATAAACTCCTATGAAGCAAGCCATCTTTTCACAGTATGACTCATTGACTTGATGAAAAATGTCATTTGTATAAACTGCTCCCTACTTCTCACCTGACATGGTGGTGTTTAAAGCAAAAATTATTAAAATCTTCTGTAATCTGTACGCAAGCATAGAGATATAGAGTTCTCCACAACATTTCAGGGACACTTTTTTTTTTATTAAAAAAGCTTCATTTGTCCAGCAAGTCACCAGCCAAGAGGGAGATATATATTACAAATACTGAATTAGTATTATCAAGTGTTAGTGACAGATTTAAAAATGGATTTTTTTGCTTTCGTATCAAATGCAATTTCTTTTCCCCTTTTAGATATTTCAGCTTCGTTCTCTTTCCTTTCCATTCCTTTTCTAGAGGCAACAAGATATCAACTATTCAGCTATGTCACTGTACCAAACTCCACATGATCACTTTCCCAATATCAGTATCTGGCCACGGTAAGATTCCTGCAGTACTTCAGTCCTCCCTCCATACTACCGTAACTCACTAAGAAAATTTGGAATATTTCCTTGCTAAAAACTAGCACTGGAATCAGGTAGTCCTGACAGAATAACAATATGTTCCTGTACAGTAGCAGTCAATAGACAATCACTACTGACTGCTACTTAGGCGTTTTGTGGCATCCTGCCCTTGACTTTCTGTTGGGTTAAGGGGTGGTTGGTATAAACCCTGGACTTCCTCTTGGGTTAAGGGTGGTGTTGTTTGTTTGTTTGGGCTGTTTTTTCTTCTCTCTATATTATATAAAGATGTGCAGTTCTCCTGCGCGTTCGAGAAAAAAATAGACAATCACTACCATCAGTTGTGTTGTTCTTCTCAAATGTCAATATCCAAGGTAGCCATATACTTTGTCTGCGCTTGTATAAAGCTCCAAATATTAGGCAACTAACCAAGTAGTAGCTACAATAAACGACTGAATGAATGGACAGGCACTAACACACAGCACACTGTGTCCAAAAGAAAACAAACTGTCAGCAAGCTGAATATGACACCCAAAACTTTCTATATGGATGGTTTCAGTGCTGGTTAGATAAACTTTTGGTAGGAAGGCTATATTTGAATTTTAAAGACTAAATTGAAGAATTTAAGCTTGATTCAGACAAGTACAGCAAGGAGCAACACACCAAGCTCCACTCAGGTATGTCTAGCTTGGGCTGCACGGTGCACACGGAGTAGAGACCAAGACAGCAAGCCCCAAAGAAGTACTTTAGAAACTCAAAACAGCTGAAGGAAAAAAATTCAGGATCCACTCGGTTGCTGGTCAAGAGTTTTCTGGTATTAGCGATAGCTCAGATTTTTCCTTTATAGTATTCATATAAAATAAGTCAATAAACAAAACTGCCCACCTACAGCATAGTTAACCCATTTCTTGCTTGGTTTAATAGTACTCAGCCCATTTCAGAGGCCCATGACTTGATCAGCAGTATCAACAAATTATTGTATAGAGCTAATGATCAGTTTTCACAATCTTCTGTTGAAAGGGAAGCATCAACTGAATTAGATAAACTCGTTAAAATTAGGAAAAATATCACAAAAGAAAAATATAATGTAGTGTCCCTATCAGTCAAGAAAAAAATTGAGGCCAAGAGATTTTAATTTATTGTTGATGACTCAAGATAATGCCTTATTTAATATTTCAAACATCAGAGCTGAAGTGATCCAGCAGTTGAAAAAGCTGTTTAATTTCATTGTACATCATTTCCAATGTCAATGCAGTCTCCTCATATAAACATACTAGGGCTACACCCGCCTCAAGCCCTTACTTGTTAGCCATACACTACAGATGATTAAAATACCAAGAAAAATACTGCAAGAGAACACTAAGAAATTACACAGGAATTCACAAAATGATCGCTTTGGAAGATCTATAAAATGATACCAACCAGATTGCACAGAATTTGATGTCTCTTCATTAAGTGGTAGCATTTGAACTTCAGGGTGATCTGTCTCCTGCAAGAGAAAGGCATATTAAGATGTCTACAGATAAGCACAAAAAGGACTGTCATCAGGGTAACAAACCTTGATGCTCAAGTAGTCCATGTGTTTTGAATCCTCAAAACCTCCACTTTTCCACAGGGATAAAAGTTATATTGCGATGTGTTGTGTACGTTGGTACACAACGGGGATAACTAACAAAACGACATGAATTATTCGTCTTTCCTTATCAGTTTAAGCTTTTAGATGAACTGACTGGTGCATGCAACTCAATAGTCGCGACCTCTCACGTGTCACCCGCCACGCTCTACACCTCCAAAGGCATGGCAATGGTCGGCGGTGTAAAGAACATGACCGCGGTATAGCGGCATCATTCTTCCTCATCAAAAGCATCATGTCCCACGATGGCGCCGAAGCCGGAGACAATGGCCACGGTGCATTCATCACAGCAACATGTCTTGCTTCTTCCTCGATCGCTGGACTTATCTCCTGCAACCTTGCGAGGATCTATTCACATGCATCCCTTACGGACTTGCTATCATCAGCGACAGAAGCCATGGAGGATCGACGGCTTTGATACCAAATGTTGTGTACATTGGTAAACACCGAGGATAACTACCATTAGAAAAGACTAAACAGCATGGCTTGAAGGAGAAAGTGCTAAAAGAACAAGGGCGCTTGGTAGGAGAGACTTGAGATACTTGGAAGTCATTCTACTTGAGATACTTGGAAGTCTATTAATTCTTTCTTGTTTGCCATAATGATTACAATAGACCTCCTTATATAGAGGTCTCTTCTAATAATTATGGATAAAATCAATCTAAATAATATCTTTCGAAACTAATAGATATGATGTCAAACAAGTAATCCTTATATGAGGAAACTAATCAAACTATTTAGAAAATAGATAAAGAAACATCCTCCCTGTAGGCCTGCAGATACAGTACCCACGAGTACATGCGCAATCATTTCTGCATGTAACATGATGTACTTTAGAAATTTGTTATTCTCCAGGTAACAATGGTGACTGATCACAAGACAATCCGGGGGGAGAACAAGTAGCAACTCAAAAAAAAAACGTTAGACAATATTATCATAACAAGTACTCTGTGTCCGAACTTTGATATATACTTTACATCATGACAACATCCTTTCTAAGAGCATTGCCATAGTTGAGCATTAGAACCAACCTCAGGTAAAGCAAAAGGGAGGGAAAGAGAGTGACAAAAATCACTGGAATATCACAGAATCTTGCCAAACTATTCAAACACAGCGTTTATAAAAGATGGCAAAACAACCCAAAAAAAATGAAAGAACATATATTGGAGCCTCCATAACATTCCAAAGAACAGACAATAAAAACATCTTGTTAGCTCTAAAAAGGAGGCAGATGCAGAAGCAAATTATGATCCTGCACACCTACTCAACCTTCCATGCATATAGGATCAGCGAGAAACCAAGACCTTGCAACTGAGACTCCCTAAAAATCTGCGAGTATGACCATGGCATCGACTTCTCAGGCGCTTGGCATGTCTGAAACATGAACACTGCATTGCTTGTCGTCGATTCAAAGAGCCAACTGTGGACATCCCAGAACACCTCCACAGGCAAGCCGTCGACAAGAATTGTCTGGTTTCCCCTGAACTTCCATGCCAACCTCTTCACCTGCATGACGGGCTTCTTATCAACACGTATCTCAAGACATGGATCCTTGAGGCCGACAGTATCACACACTATCACAACATCATGGAACTGGCCATTGCTGCAGAACTGTGCCTTGGCAGAGTAAATCTTCTTGCCGTATATGTGCTCCCTCCTCGCCACAAATGCAGCATTCAACATGGGCCGGTTGGAGCCCGTCTTCCGGTACGCGTCCTTCTTCATGTCGCCGAGCAAGAGCACCAGCTCAAGGTCGAACACCACTGCGACGTAGAACCCCTCCAGTGGTTCTGGCCCTGCACCAAACTTGGCGCCCGACAGGTTCCAGAAGATCTCAATCTTGCCGTCCTCGACGTCGAGGCTCTTGGACCCCTTCTTCTTGGAGAAGAGCCATGGCTTGATGTCTACCTTGCACAGGCACTGGTTGGACAAGTCGTCCACGCCAATGCTGAGGCCCTGCCCCATGAGGCCCTTGCTCCATGTGACCGAGATCACGCAGGGCCGGCCCGAGAACTGCGTCTGGTAGAGGCAGGTCACCAGGTTCTGCGCCGCGCCCTTGCCGACGCTCGACGACGACGACGACGCGTCCGCGATCTGGACGCCGCTCTCCCCAAAGCAGGAAGGGAAGTCTCTCATGCTCGCGCTTTTCAGCGAACACCTGGCGTGCAGCCCACTCAATGAGCACAGCGCGAAGCTCGGCTCCTCCACTCACCGCATCAATCAGAAACTGGCGAGCTCACCCCCGCAATGCCGGCCAAGAGCAGCAGCAGCTGCTCACAGATAGCTCGTGCAGATATACAGATTGCCGCAGAAGATTTCTCGATCCAGCAATGCCACCGCAAGATCCCACCTTTACTGCAAAAAGCGGCACCAAGAACAGCCCAGAAAGCAAGGGGAGCACAGCAATCGGTCCCGCAGCAAGATTTCTTCACGAAGCCGCCCTCTTCCAATGCAAAAAAGCGCGCGGATGCGGCAAAATCCCAGGCTTTGCCGCCAAACCGCGGCAGAGGGAGCAATCTTCCACCGAGATTTCTCCAGAAGATGTCCCAAGGCGCGACCTTTACCACGGAAAGCTTCAGGCCAAAAGAACCAGGCAACCATCAGAAGATGGAGAAGACGAAGAGAGGTGCAGAGACATGGGAGAGGATAGTGAGAGGAGCAAGTTGGAGAGAGAGGGTGAGTACCAGCAAGCAGAGAAGTGGACAAGAGGGGGGGGGGGGGTATCAATACAACCATACAAGGTACAACACACGCACACACTGTCAGCCAACTCATGGAGGGCAGGGCAGGGGGAGCAGTTGCCCGCTGCTCTCTCCTTTCTCTTTTTGTTACTCTGCTGCCATTGCCAGTTGCCATGGTTTGTGCTACTATTTTGCAAGCTTCTTGAGAATTTGCTTTTAAAAGATGGCTTCTTGAAGGTTGAAATTATACTACTCCTAAGACAAAAAAACAGGATAAATTCAGTTAAAGCACCATCTTGGGATATAATCATGATTTTGTTTTTAATCTGTCTCCATTCATAGGTTTTGACCTTTTACTATCATTGGACAAACTCAAAGAGAGGTGAACAATTTCTATGTCAGAAACAACTGTCACACACGGGGTATTTTCCTCCTTCCTGAAACTGTTGCTGCTGTGTGCAGAGGTTGCACAAAATTTGTGCCTCTGGGACTCTGGCTGGTAGTGGTATTTCTTCAGTTCTCTATTGAGTCTACTGCCTTTGCCATGAGAATACCAGCTCTTTTTATGTTTTTTCTTTCTTGAGAGGACCAGTTCACATGCATAACAGTGGAAAATGACTGGAGGATGTGTCCTGCTACAGGTACTCCAGTGTTTACTCCATGGGAGCCCATAGTTGTTATTTCAGAATTCAGAGAGATGTTAAAAGATTTTAGTTGCTCACTTGAATGTAATTATTGTAAAATGGGTATATGCCGTCTAATTATTTATAGGTGATGATGCCCTTATTTTTTTTAGAAAAAGGCAAAGACGAATTGAGCATTGCTAGCTCACTAGTTCTTTGCTTATTTGCCATGTTTAGCTTTGTTGCGACTTGCGAGTATTCAAGTGGTTGGCACCTGCTTTCTCAATTATTTCCTTCATGTATCAATTGTCTATACAACACTCAATTGTTATATTGCATGACTGAGAATGCACAAATGCAAATTTTCATTGTAAAAAATCTGTATATTTTCTCTCCAAAATTTCTTGATCAATAAGAGGAGAAATGAATTGACTTTAGGTGCAGTGAAGCAAGTAGTGTGAAGGTAGAACCACTAGGAGTTTTTATACTACCATGTCTGCAATGTGGAAGTAAACAATGTAGGGGGGAAACAAAGAAATCAAAATATACTCCGATTATACAGCATGCATGCCAAGTTGTGACTTGGAGAACAACGGCGGTTTTCTTGGACCCGGGCCCCTCTCATCTCATCTGTTCACTGCACGCCCACGAGGCCGCATTTATTCACCTCCTGGAGATCCATCGTCTTCCACTCTGCTTCGTCTCCAAGCAAAGCAACCCAAAAACTTTTGTGTTGACACATTTTTTAAAGATGAACCATGGCACATTTTTATCTCGGGCAGCAATACTCTTACAATTTTTTCCTATATTAGAGCTGGCAGGATCATGATTCATAAGATAGTACTCTAATGTTTTAAATCTCACTCCTGCAGTCTTACATTATTAGAGGATTCACTTGCAATTGTTAGAGTATTACTCCCTCCGTACAAAAATATAAGACATATTTTGTCTTGAACATAAATTAAAAATACATTGAAATTGAATGATTAGATTATCCCTAATTATTATCTCTAAGTATTATATCCAATATACACATGTAGGGGATATGAAGTAAAGCTGGATATTTAATACGGGTATAGAAGGAATAACAAATTTATTTTGTATTGGAATATAAAATATATCATATATTTGTGAACAAGACCATTCAGAAAATACACTCTATTTTTAGATGGGGGAGTAGTTTGAACTTTGAACAATAAACCTTCCTCTTCTATTTAATTGACTGACTGATTTGTAGTGTTTATTTTGGAGAGTTCATGGAAAAGTAAGATCCACTAGTACAGACATAAAATTTTAAACTCCAAAATTTAATACAGGACAGTTTTTTAGTCAAATTTGTGTGATCTTTAAAGTGAAAAGTGTGAGCACTTCTTTATCTTGCACCCACTTCACCTGAACTAAAGCAACACTACTACTGATGTGGAGTAGCACACTAACACCTGACTGAGGGTACAAACTTGGCTGTTCATGAAGAAAATTTTTGTTTCAGGCCCCATCTCAATTACTCACCTAGAGCCAACTCACATAATGTTAGGTATTGGTGGTGTTCAGCGGCCAATTCTTTTTCTCTGACAGGGTGTTAATATGATGTTACAGACTCAAACCTGAAAGAAAGTACTTGGAGAGTAGTAGTTTGTGAGCTACCCACCCACTAGGTGGAATTTGACCTAGACTTTAATTACTAATCCTATAGTTATCATTCATAGGTTTGTTCCAGAAATGGAAAAGTGAAGGATTGACAGTCTCACTATCATCTCCATCTTATTACCTCAAAATTGCACTGTTAATTAAGAACTCTTTCTCTTGGATCCAGGCTCCTCCACGGAGATCTTTGCACACACACACACACACAACACTGTGGTAGTGTGTGCTTTGCTGTTACGAGGTTGTTTACCTTACCTGAGCATTATAAAATGCAAAGCTTCAGATCATGACACATCATGTTAATCTAGGAATGTGCTATTCCAAGTAGAATATTGTCCATTCTGGTTGCCATTTTGCTTTCTGACCTGCTGGCAATTTTGGCATACTATCATGTCCATGCATGCCAAGCTTTGCTTGCTTGCACAGCCCAGAAAATCTGTGTGCAGCTGGGCATTGCAGATACTGGTATCCAGAAAAGTTAGGGGGGAATACTTTGGTGATGGCAAGGAGATTGTGCGCTTATGTATGTCCTTTTAATTTTTGATATTTGGCCCTTGAAATAATAGAGAGAATGATTGATTTATGACAATATGGCCATCACTGTCTAATAATATTTTCCCCCAATGGTGATGGGGCTCTTGATAGCTACAAGGAAGTCGTCCGTATAACGAGCATAGCGGATCAGGATGTAAACCCGTCCAATTTTTAGGCGAGACCTGCGAATGTGAAAGAGAAGGAACAAAAATCATGTTGAAATTCTTAATTAGCTGCTTCTTTTCCCCTACTTATTTAAGAGAATTCCATTTCTCTTCTTGAGAGAAGATTTTTAGGTATTTTTGTGAGGACTGAGGGTATAAAATAATCGTGCATATCTTCACTGCATATCTCAGTCATTTAGAAAGGTTTTTTCTTTTGTAAGCAAAACAAGCTTTGCTCCCCATTCGACGGCAATAATCACAAGAAAAGGGTCGAGATAATGACTTTACAGCTTATAGGCAAAAGCCTACCAATCAGGGATAAAAAAAAATGCAGGCACTGCTAATAATGACTTTGTTATGACACTGACGGTGCATTCCTAGCAGCTGTAAGGAGTACCAGATGTTGCTAATTAAGAATGCAATTATTTAGGGCTAAACAAATACAACAGATTATCTTTTCTGGAGCGTCTGCCAGCTTCGTTGGTCTTCTGCCTTCCATGGGAAAAAAATTCTTAAAATATACTTATCTACATTTGAGTGTTTTTTGAGTGTCGCTTACTTCTTTGTTTTCCAGAGTAACGCTCGCTTGTTCTTCAGAACTGTTTGCAATGGAATAGCTTTTATTAAAATTTCACAGGTAACAACATAAATCGCCCAGAAAATATTATAGCTTCTCCGAATTCCAGACGAGGCCTCAAGCATCATTCATAATGTGGCTCCACATGATCAGAGGCAGCAGCACTACCACCACTCACCATGAGAGGGACACCACACTGTCCCTGCAAGCACTCACGCGCACACGGCGTGAAAAGTTTTACTCATTATGCCACAACACAGCAGTGTCCTGGAGATGGAGCATGCAGCCATTCAGGACTGGAGCTTGCTTGATCTGCAATTATCCCTCTCACTTTTGATTTAAGGCTGTGGCTTTTTGTTAGGCTGGAGATTACAGCTGCGTAGCATAGCAAAGCATAAAGCAGTGAGCACCCAGCTGCTCAGGTGACAATCAAAATGCTTGCTCCTGTCGAATCTTGTCAGGATCCCAACGTGAGACGTTTGCTTGTGCTCCTCCAACGAGCCTGTTTGGCCTAGCTTTAGCCGGTGGACTTATATAAGCGAAAGTCGAGAGCAAATAAGCAGCTTATTTCAGGTTTAGGGCCAACAGGTTTAAACCACTTTGTAAGCTTAAACATGTTTTACGTGCATATGTGATTTTGCCTATGCTCATACATATGCAATTGCTACGACTAATTAATCACGCGTGCAATAGCTTGTGAGAAACCAATTGAGTGCAAAAGAAATGATACGAGTCTGCAACACTATAATGGGGCATGGGAAAACCTGAACTTTTCAAGCATCTAGCAGAGGAGCCTTTCGGCTGCATCGCTTGGTGTCTGTCCGCTTTACCTGGCTGGCTTCTCACTTCACTCCTGCCATCCTACCAGCAGCACGCAGAGATGGTCTTCGCCATGGATGACTGACTCGCATGCAAGTGCTAAAATCCGTTCCAATCCGGGTGCATATCGCGCGCGGTGCCCTTTCTTCTTCTTTTCGCCGTGTCGTATGAGGGCATGTACAATACAAGATGCTTATATTAATATATAAGTGCTTAAAGAGAGAGAATATAGCCACATCATCAAGTATCCATACAAAAGTTATTTCCTCCAATGTAAGCATCTCTTCCATAGGTGCTTAGATGCTATATTATCTATTAATAGATATAGTTATACACATAAGCACCTTATCTATCTTATGTGGCAAGAAAAATCAGTTTTTTATTATTAAGTATCTCTTTAAGTGTTTGTATTGGACATGCTCTGATTGGGAGGTTGCCTGTTGGGAGCTTAAATCGTTTGTTGTTGTATTACATACGGACGCTTCATTTCGATTCAGTATGATTGTGATTCCTCAGTTACCTTGGGATATATGTCAAGTGTAGGATGCTTCATGCGATATTGTGCTTCATGCGGATGCTTCATTTTGACTTGGTGGTAGCTGGTTTTTTCCTCTGATGTATTAGTTACCGAGCGTAAGAACGGTTAGTTGGTTGTGGGTATCATGGTAACCGCTCTAGGTTGCGATGTTGTAAGAATGGTTAATTGGTTGTGGTATCATGCCTTGTTCTTTCCGGTTTCTAGCTTATAGCTTTTGAATTATAGTTATTCATGAGAAAGTACAGAGAGAGACAGTTATGTGCGATTTTAACGGATACTAGCTGAATGTCCGTGCGTTGCTACAGATTTTAAAATTTTATCATACTATATGTTCTAAAACTAACGGGTGGTAAAATTTGTTGGAATATGCATACAAATATGTTCTAATTTTTTTTAAATCCGTAGCAACTGCTGGTGGAAGTGGGAGGAGGGGCAGTTAGATGTGAGAGGGGTGAGGGATGTTAGATAGATGGTCAAGATTTCAATATTCAGATCGGACGGTTGAGAAGAGAAGAAGGAGAATGAACCTACTACCATCAACTCAAACTTTTAAGTAGTAGAGATATTTTAAAGTAAATATAAATATAAATTTGAATATTCTCGAATATGAATACGAATCGAATGTCGTAACGAATACGAATTCAAATCAAATATCGTAACAAATACCAATTCGAATCGAATATGTACTTAATTCGGTTGAATACGAATATCCTCCTACAACTTCTGTAACAAATCTCGGTAGAACAAATTTATGTAACATGATTACATATCTACATAGAAAACGGATCGAATAGTCTCGAATATGATTACGAATACAAATATTCTCAAATACAGATACGAATATTGTAAAATACGAATATGAATATTTTTTAAATACAAACTTTGTTTATCAAATTTATATTTTCTCATATACTAATATCGGATAAAACAAATTATTCGTTAGCGTTTCGAACCCCTATGCATCAGGCGAGAGTAAGCCCTGAGCCATGAAACTTTTCCCCGAGGATTGCGTCCAAACGTTCCGCCATATCAGCTGTCATGTGGTTCACCCAATCTCCCACTGCCCCCTTCCTAAAATACGAATCATGCGAGAACTTTATAGAATCTCCTTGGAAACCTTTCTTGTTGGCTTCTAGGTTTTTTAGATTCTCCAAACTGCAAAGCCCCACAATTTCTGCAACTACACCGGCTTCCACTTCAGAGCTTGAGAATGGCTGTCCAAGGAACCGCGATAGCTTCTTGACATTGTTAACTGGATCTTGAAGCATGTGTTCGTAGTTTAGGAAGAGCACTCTGTCTGGCTCTGCGTTGCTCGCCCTCCAGTAATCGAGGATGTGATCCCAGGCAGGTCCCCCGGAACATGTGCCCTCACACACGGATTCAAACACATCAGAACATGACACATCAGGCAGAGCACGCTTGATAAAGTGCCACATAGAGACCACTCTATCCTTTTGATCCCTGGAATTCATTTAGGTTAAATTAAGAACAAGAAGATAAGATCATCTAGATTCTAGAAATAGTAAAAAAAAAATCATATGTACTAACGATATAGTTGGCAACCTGCAAATATAGACGATTTTGCAGCTGGAACTACCGGCAATTGACTTCGGCAGCACCGAGAGCGGCATGTGCGTGTGCATGAGCCTCGGCGACGGCAGCGCCTCCAGTATTGCGTCACGGCCGACGGCAAAGAGCTCGTCGAGGTAAGGCACGCAGTCGTGAGGGTTGAGGCGGCGGAGCGGGTGGTCGGGGCTGGCCGGGGGGCATGCGCCGCGCGCCATCGTGGCGAAGGCCAGGGCCTTCAGCCACGTGGTGCCGGACTTGGGCAGGCTCGCGAGGACGACGTCGCCGGCGCGCGCCGCGAAGCTGCGCTGCATGGCGATGACGCCCCGCACCCGGGCCTCCCCCACCCAGACGGCCTGGTAGCAGCGCAGCTTCAGCTGGCATTTGCAGAGTCTCGGCAGGGCCGCCACAACGGCATCGTGCTCGTGCGGTGGCCGCACCGGGATGGTGCCGTCGTCGGCATCCTTGAACGCGACGGGGCCTCGGATGCTACTCGTCTTAGCACAAGCCATATACTGAATGATATGATGTGCAAGCTTAGCGATCGATCGACAGTTTACACGCATCTATAAATACGTACACCAGCACTTGCCCAGCGACAGGCCACAGCTACCAACCACCGATTTATTATTCACCATGCGGTCCACGGTCGTGCACGAATTGATACCAAGTAATTTTCTAATATGTAGTGATAGATGAGCCGACGAGTATCGGAGGTGTATGGTGTCAATTTATAATTTTCTAATACGTAGTGATAGGTGAGCCGATCAGTAATGATGGTCCACGATGCCAATTTACTACTTTGTAAAATCCTCTAGTCTAGAAAATTTGGACACCTGAAAAATATAATATCTTCGCCTAATTAGTCATACAAAATAGATTATGGATGACGGATCACCTAGACAAGCATAGGTGGCCAATTCAATTAACATGTCTCTTGTGTAAATAGGAGCCTGAGTCCGCCAACCGCCTATTGGTTGAGTGCCGTTGCATTATAAGAATCTGAACTTCTATAGTGCAGTGGACTACTTGCGATTTCATTAATCCGGATGCCTAGCAATGCTAATCTCTTGGTAAATATGAAATGAACGGAACGTCCGAATTTTCCATTCGATGAGGACTACACCGGTACTCTTGATCATTGCCATAAAGGAGACTAAAGTCTGCATCCTAGCAAGGACCAAGAGGCTGACAGAGCTCCCAATCAGCTCTGTAACACATTTAAGTGAATTCTTCCTCTGGCTGGTTACAGGCATCGCTCTACCCTCCCTCTGTCTCTCAAAACTAACTTTGTATTTCTTTCAAAACTAACTCAGACACTAAGGGCGCCTTTGGTTTTTGGCTGGGGCCTGCTTTAGTACACCTTTTCTGGTTGTTTAGTTCCTTGGACGACTGAGTGGGGGCCTCTGGTTGGATGCCTGAGCGACGCGTCTTCAAAAAAGTGAAACCTTGAGGTAGCCTGAAATTCTGATATTTTTTGCGTGTTGGGGGCCTCTCTAGCTTGTCAAGGAAAGAGAAAACAAGCACACTCTACAAAATGGAAAACAAATAGTTAAACATCATAAATCCATTGTATATTACATATAAAAGATACGAAAAGATTTAGTAAATTGCTTACGTTATTTAATGTCCAAACATTCTGTCAAGTGTATCATTCCTTATGTCAACGGCATTCATGATAAAGTTCCTTACATTCAAATCATGCAGCACTACTTGGTGTAGTTCTGTTTAAAGGGAGCATTATTTAAATTATGAAAGATATACATACTTGCATACATTATTTACTTGGTTTTTTTACCTTCAAGCTCTTGTAGCCTATCATCTTGTGGTCCAAATATGAAATTTGTACAATCCATTGTCATTAAGCAACCTTTTCAATAATGTATCAATTTGATGAGGAACAAGAATAAGATATAATATGATGAAATATTCGTATTAGTTGCACACATACCATATCGACTATTCTTCTTCAGCATTGTCACAGCTAAAATATGGTTCTGTTCCCCCGCAAGTCTCCATTGTGTTAGATACCGCACAATAAGTCTATCCCAAACGCGCACAAATAATAAGTTCTCACTGATGTACATAAAAAATGGAGTCAATCAACAATATGCAATATAAATTATTTGTTTTCAAGAAAATAGAAGCATTCTATGCAACTTGCCTGTCATCCATGAGGCATAATTCCCTCATTGGTATACGACGTGGGAAGCTGTTGATGTGCCGTATTGGGCCGACATGTACAACCAAACCGACCACATCTTACCAAAGTTGCATCAATTGTAAGGATTGTTCAAAGCAACAACACAAAAGTATATCAAATAAGAGGAAACATATGTAAAAAAGTGGAGATCTTACCAACAATTGACTTGTTTGGTTTTAAATAAACATCTTCAAAGTGTGTATATTGGATAGGGAGATCAGAAAATTTAATGATATTGCTCAACTGCCAAACCGTAGTTCGGTATGTGAACCTTAATTCAAACTCCTTTCCAAGGAACCAAAATTCGTCGGGATTCGGGTCAACGTTTACTGAGTGGACCTCATACGAACTCCCTTCAGCAAGTAATCGGTCAAATCTATGAGATTACCTGCCGAAGTAAAATACTTCCATTTTCATGCCCTAATAATAGAAATGCGAAAAGCATATAAGTCATTGCATGAAATAATATTGGGTTGAAAATTAAAAGAACATATGGTGTAATGAATATTAAAGTAAATATCGATACATACATTCTCATCAGCAACTATTAGCTGAAGCATAGATCCAGTCATAATCTCTTGAATTGGAAATTTGTGCACTATGTGTACAAGAAATTTCCACTTGTAATGTATGCTGTCTGGGCCCAACTCATGAAAGTGGATACACCTATAAAAGGTAAATCATCAACGACATTACTTTTTGTGTTAAATGTACATTAAGATACATAAAGAATGAACTAAAGGAAAAATAAGAATATGCATAAATGTATCTTCAAGAACACTTACCTAGACTGGAATGACATGTGGGCATCAAATGGAGCATAGACTCTTCGCATAGAAAGGCTTCTAATCGACATCATGCTCACACAACAAATAGTTTGTCAGAAAGAAATCTAATACGACATACATCTTTTGTGTTAAACATTCCAATGAGACATACATCTGCACAAGAATGCCAGTTGCAAAAAACAAAGGATAACAAAGAAAACAATTTTACATTTACACGAAACATCTCATATGTGTTTTGAAGTCTCATATGTGATTTGAAGTCTCTTGGTGCGTATAAAAAAATAGTTACATTACAACGCGACATCGATATCACTCAGATAAAACCAAGACTAAATTGTTCACAATCAAACTTTTCACGTTAATTCCTCTCATAAAATACATGAATTTATTCATAATTAACCAACATAGAGGATTGTCTGTGATTGGTTTTTCTCATTGCTAAAGATCCAAACAACACACCATATGAAATTTAGCCCTGTTCAAAGAAAATACATTTAGGAACTTCGACAGGAATTAAGTAATTTCCAAGCATGAATTTACAATCGAGTGATTAATACCTCATCTATGATGTGAGTACTTCTTTGTAGATGATGTTTTTCGTGAAGGTACCACGGGTCTTTCTAGACATGCGCTGCGTGTCCTCCTTATCCGCAACGGCAAGGACCTTGATGTTGCTTCTGGCGGTGGCCCTAGATAGCGCGACGTACAGTTGCCCATGAGAGAAGACCAGAGCAGGGAGGTAGACACCAACATTCGGGATGGTCGCCCTGCGCCTTGTTGATTGTCATTGCGGTTGAGCTCGACAGGATTTGCTTCCTCTTGAATCTAAATGGGAACATCTCGTCATCGAGAGGACATAGAGGTATCCGAGGAGGAACACCCTCTTCCCGGTGTCTTGACCGAGCACAATCTTGGCATCAATCGCATTCTTTTGGAACCCTGGACTACAGTCTCATCCGTTGCATAGTCCATTAGCGGGATCGATGTTCCAATGATATCACGGACGATTAATCTTGAGCTTAAGTACATGCGGAGGTAGCCCGTTAGGGGTCAGTGTGTTTAAGAATTCAGAAGGGTAGTAGCTGTGGGGATCATCCTCCGCACAGTCAAAGCTATGGTACACCATCTCCTCCCCGCAAAATAGGTCAATCATTTTCATATTGATCTTATCGATATACTCATTTCGGGTTGACAAGATGGCCCGAGATGTGATATAGCTGGCATCTGATAGGTTCTGATCTAAAATAGGGAACACACTCTGTATAAGTTTATCGAGGTCTATGTCCTTTCCTGTATACGGCATGCATATCTCGTCCGGAAGCCATACACAGCCATCTTCATTGGTCTCTTCTGTACCATTGCCGACCTGCAATAGGTACTCTGCAAACTCAGGATCACTTTGGGCCCTCAGGTTACATACGAGCCTTAGTTGTCGCATGCATTCCCATAGATATGACTTACGCAGCGTCGCATTAGTTATCTGTGGCCTAGTCCCCTTACGAACAACTGGAAGCACCTGCCTGAAGTCTCCACCGAACATGATCGTCTTCCCACCGAACGGCAAGTCGTGTCGATTCATGATGTCTTGCATGGTACTGTCTAGGGCCTCGACCACCTGTCGCCTCGTCATGGAGGCTTCGTCCTATATTATTAGCGATGCCCACTGAAGAAGCTTAGCGGTCCCACTCTGCTTTGTGAAGCTACAGATCGCCCCATTACCAATGTTGAGTGGGATCTTAAACCTCGAGTGCGTCATCCTACCTCCAGGCATGATGGAGGTAGCTGCACCCGACGTCGCGGTTGCCACTGCAATCTTCCCATCGCCTCGAACCTTTGCGAGCAAAGCTTTATACAGGAATGTCTTTCCCGTGCCTCCCGAGCCATCAACAAAGAAGACACCTCCGTTGCCGCTGTCAACCGCAGATAATATCTCGTCGTATGCTGCCCTTTGCTCAAAATTGAGGGAGGACGACAGAGAAATATGGTCAGGGTCTACCTCGATCGTTGACTCCTCATAGATCTCCCTGGCCTCTCCATCGTTGTTTTCATTTGACTCATCTATAGCGGGGAGAGGGAATGATGTTATGTCCTTACCCATCAACTAGAGCATATTTCTGATGTCCAACAACACCATCTGCTCTACTGTGTGTGGGCATACATGGGAATGGCGGTAGTCGCCCGACATTCCCTCAAGGTGCCTGTCCCATAGCCCACGCACATCGTTTGGCTCACAGAACACCAGTATAATTGCAAAGAGCCTTCGGAGCGAGGATGGCATCTGGAATAGCTCAGCCTCTGTCAGGCACTCTTCTAGGGTGTTGTCAGCCTCGATAAGTCCCCTCTTATCAGCAGCATCACGGAAGAATGCGTAGACTATACTATCCACCGTCCTGAGGTCTTCAAAGGAGGTGGCGCTAGATACGTGGTTTAGTAGCACCCTGAGATAGTACCGCTCCCCCTCATTCGGGCGGGTAGACACAATTCTGCCAACTTGTGTTCTTTCCATCCTCTTCTTCCACTTCTTAAGGCATGGCTGCCAAACAAATGCTGCTAGAAAATCCCTGTACAAGATGCCTCGAGCCTCCTCATTTGTTCGGTTCATCTCAAAATACTCTGTCAGCATGGACCTCTCGACGCCATACCGGGCGACCACATCATGAAGATCTTGACCCACGTGGAACGAGACTATGTGCATGTTCGGTAGATGCAGCTGCATCTGCAACACTGGTGGGGAGATCTTGCTAAGGTCAAAACTATAGATCCTCCAAAGAGCTTCTGGTGGGGTAACCCACCTAGCATCCCTGTACTGCTTGATCTCATCGATGTTCCCATTGCTATCGGGCTCATCAAGAGAAATAGATGCTTGGTCATGGCCCTTGTAAACATACTTGAAAAGGTACTTCACGGTCTTTATGCTTGAGTAAACCTCAACGTTTATGTGGCAGTTATACTTCCTCAAGAGGTAAGGGTTGTATGGCACAACCCACCTGTTGTCAAGCATCTGTCATCGAACCTTTGCATGGCGGCCATCGTCCCGTCTCCTGTACACTGGGTACGAATCCTTGCCTTGTAGTGTAACTGCGTTGAAAGGGCGTGGGTAGTAGTTCTTGCTTCTACCATCATGCATGCACACATTTTTGGGATTTAGGACTCCGCAAGGGCCATGCATCATATGCTTAACGACCATCTCGTATAGCTCTAGGTACTTGTTTTTGTCCAGGAGCTCTGCGGAGATGAGATAGTCATACTGCTCGGGACAAGTGAGCTTGTACCTTCCCTTCATGATAAGAAGAAAGTGAACATGAGAAAGCCCCCTCTTCTGGAACTCAATGACATAGACATAAGCAGCTACTACACCAAGGATATGCCTCTTGAATAACTGCTCCTTGAGGTCCTCCAGCTTAGCTCTGAATACCCGAACGATGAGATCAGGGCGATCCTGTGGGGTCTGTCCAGGCTCTAGCTCACGCCTTATCTCTTCCCAATTTGGGTTGTAGGTCATAGTTAGGAAGATGTCCGGCTTTCCATACTTTTGCACCAAGGCCAGAGCGTCCATGAACCTTCGTTTCATATCTCTATCACCCCCAAGGAATGATGCTGGGAGCACAATCCTTTTGCCTACAACATGCACACGGCTCTCTCCAGACTCTATGCTATCAACCAAGCCTTTATACAAGTCTGCGCGTATCTCCTTCTGGTGTTGCCTAAAGTAGTCCAGTCTTGTACCCTCCACCTTGACGTACATGTCGACCACATACTGCTGGAATAGGCGCTTGCTGTATAATAAGGCATTGAATATCCCATGACGCATTTGGAACTTATAGCAGTAGTAGTCTCTTACAGACACGCAAAGTCGGTTATTCGTATCTACGCACATGAGTGGGACAAAAATGTTAGGTCAAGCATAATTAAGCAAGACATCAACAATGACCAAATGCCATGTTCACCATAAGACTAACCTTGATCCTCGTCACTACCCTCGTTGTTACTATTTTCACATGCTTGGATTACAGCTTCAAGGGGCACGCCATGCTTTGGAATCAGCGCCAGTCCTAGGGTTTTGAGGGCCCTAAGGCGAACATGTCGTGACGGCCCATTAGACCATGTATAGAATTTTATAATATATAGGTGCTAATTTTACTTGCAAAGCAAAAACAAATCCAATAATATATTTTTAATTTAGCATGTCTGATAATTATCAACGAATAATGTAGACTAAAATAACAATATATTTGTAATATGATTACCTTAAGGAAGAATAGAACTCCATCATATCCATTGCTTCTCATAAAACGATACTTCTTCGGGCATTTCTTGATGCAAAATCATCAAGGACGGTATTGAGATCAATAGTGTCCAAGACATCCTTCTCGATGGTGCACATAGCCAAGCCATTTAACCTTTCTTGTGACATAGTTGATCTCAAATAGTTCTTCAACAACTAGTTTTCTTCGTTTTCTTTTCTCAGCCCCCGACAAATGTTTCTTAGGTAACATTCTAAAATTCTAACACCTAAATTATAATAAAAACACGACTATATGAGTACAGTACTAGAAGTCTGAAATCTTGTACAAAAATTAATTTGGATTAAAAAGAATAAGGAAAAAATACCTAGGGCCTGGACTCTGAATCTCTGATTGAACCACCGAGCAACTGATGAACTGATCGGCTGATCGCAAATCGCAAGAACCAAGATGCCTGATTGATCGGAGTGCCGAGCGCGAGCCGAGATGTCGTCGTCGTCGGTCGTCGAGCCCTGGTCACCGCCGTCGTGTCCGCGGACCGCAACTCCGCGCGACTCTCCCTCTCCGTCTCGCGATCGCGGACTCGCGGTGTAGGTCGCGGTCTCTGCTCGCGTGGGAAAAGAAACGAGCTCGGGACTCGATCAGGAATTCAGGAGTCGGAGTCCGACGTTTGGCCTTCTTGGGCGTGGCGATTTTCTTCTTCTTTGGTTCTCATTATTTTGCTAATGGACTATAGGGCCTGGGGTTTGTATACATGGGTTTGGGCCCCTCTCTCGCCTGGGCCCTAGGCGGTCGCACCCGGTGCACCTCCCTAGGGCCGGCACTGTTTGGAATATGTGGATGCCAGCTGAGTTCCCCTCCCGGGAAGAACATTGGAAACGACAGAGGGTCGTAGCATCCGTAGTACGGCTTGATACTATATTTCTCATTATTGTTACCGTACAGGATTACGCTACGATTGAATTCTTTGCGCAACTCATTGCCCTCAACCCACACAGCGGCCACCTCCGATGTTATCGGCCTGTTGTAGACTCTCTGGTCCATCTTTAAGTCCGTGTTTAGTGAGACACGATATTCCTCGAGGTTTTCAACCTGGCCTAGGCTCCGGAAAGTCTGTGAGTAAGGGTTGTCCCGAAGAATGTTGACAAGCGTCCTCACGACCTCCTGGTCGAGGCTAGGGGAGTAATGAAACCGGTGATCGAGAGTGGAGTCGTCATCGTAGAAATAGAGCTCTAGATGCTCTGGAGCAGAGTCACTTGAACCAAAGGAATGTACATTGAGGTAAATTTGTCCATGGGCTCTAAATGTGTACACTCCAGACCTCATGTTGGTGTAGTTCTTATCAAGACTCACGCCTAGAGTAGTAAAGGAGAAGTGACCATTGAAGAATCTAATGTTGTCTTGAAAATGCCTGGCATCAGGATCTGCACTTGTGTAAGATCGAGGTGGCCGACTAGAGGGGGGGTGAATAGGCGGTTTTAAAATTTTCTTCAAATTAATATTAGCAATTCAAGAGCTCTTCTAATTGCCTAAACCAAGTATACAATGCGGAAGCTAAATTCAAGTTGGTTTAGTACAAATAGTGCCTAAGTCAAATAAATTCGCCTAAGTGCACCAACAAGTCTAGCCTAGGTCAAACTTTGTAATTCTAGATATACAAGCAATCAATTTAATTCTATGAATGTAAATTGCTTGAATATAAATGGAACACAAGAAAACAAACCACAATTGACACAATGATGTTTTACCGTGGTGTTCGGAAACTTGCCGGTCTCCCCTAATCCACATTGAGGTTAGCCCAAACGAATTGGACCGGCTCCACGAATTAAGCCTTCCACCTCAAATCCACTAGTGGTAGCTCTTCCCCGCTCCGGGTAGGTGAGCTCCAACCTTCACACACGCCGGGCCTTCTCACAAGCTTCTTTGAGAAGATCACCGGGCACGACGTTTCCCACGCCGTCTAGGAGTCGGCAAACTCCAAGAGTAACAAGTCTCTCACTTGACTCTCATCACGTGCAACGAATGCACAAGCTCAATCCGGACACAAAGTCCTCCTCTAGATGCAACACATGCACTCTAGATCACCTCTCCTCTCTCACAAAGTGCAACACATGCACAATTGAGTGGAGAGCCTCACACTAGCTCAAAAGAGTGAAATGAAGTCCCTAGAACCTTACCCCAACCGGCCACAATGGAGTATTTATAACCCACACCTCAAAACTAGCCGTTGGAGTCAAAAACAGGATTTTGCGGTACTACCGCTGCTACAGTACCGGTACTACCGCTCCCCACCATAACGGCTAGAAAAATAGCCGTTAGTCAGCCATTTACGGTACTACCGCAGTTATAAAATGCGGTACTACCGTTCTGCGGTAGTACCGGGAAGTCGGCGCGGTACTTCCGCTTCAGCACAGACAGCACTCAGAAAAACGGTCATAACTTTTGACTCCGACGTCGGAATTGAGTGATCTTGGACTCTATGGAAAGCTTATTCAAAGGGCTACACAACCCATCTATTTGCATGATCTCAAACACGTTAGATCAATGTAGAAATCAAAAGAGATCCAAAAGAGTCACTCTCATGGTCTATGTCCAAAGGGAATAGTACTAAACGATTTTAGACCATGACAAGGGATAATACATGATCTCCAACTTTTGCAAAATACATTTGCAAACTTAGATCATATCACAAGGAGTAGGTACATGGACTTCAACCTTTTGCAAAACACATTTGCAAAGTATAGTCACATGTTACAAGGATTTGCCACATGGGCTTCAACCATTTGCAAAACACATTCGCAAATGCAAGCCTCATGCCAAGATGAGCTAGAGCAAGTGAGGTTGAGCCATCAACATATAATGAGACTCAAACTACTAGACACGACCCCTCTTAATAGTACGACAACCTATACTAGCAATTCGGTCTTCCAACCAAACACCAAGACCGGTAAAAGACTAGGAACATATCCTTAGCCCTAGCTAGTCATACCTTTGCCTTTAGTCATCGTCTCGATATGCATCAACTCATGATGCATCCTTTTAATCAACTCCATCAACACATGATGGTCTTCCTTGACTTGATCAACACATGATCATTATGCATCAACTCATGACACATCTTCTTCTTCTTTGATTGCCTTCAACTCGTGAAGCTATCTTCTTCTTGATCTTGACTTGATGATCTTCAACCCATGAAGTCATCCCAAGTCATCCTCATTTGTGAAACATAACCTATTCATCCAACTCATGAAAAATGTTAGTCCACAAAACAATTGTCATCAATTACCAAAACTCACCATTAACTCATAATGGAGGGACTAGATTCTCAATCTTTCCCTTTTGGTAATTGGTGACAATCTCAACAGATAATGAGATAATAAATTGAATATAAAAACATTTGAATTCAAAGTGCGGTACTACCGCCGTTGAAACTTGCGGTACTACCGCTTTCCGGTAGTTCCGCAAAGTCGGCGCGGTAGTTCCGCTTGAGCCGGAACCAAACTTGGCGCTCTCTGGAAAAAAAGGTTCCGCTCTACCTCCGGAGCTTCCGGACTCCGGAAGTACCGCTCTATACTGCGGTACTACCGCAACCTGCGGTAGTTCCGGTGTTCAGATCGCCGGTACTTCCGATCCCATGAAAACTCAAATGCATCCGGAGGGTGCTCTCTGGAAGAAAGGATCCGCTTGAAAACCGGATATTCCGCTCCCCGGTACTACCGCTTCTGGGCGCGGAACTACCGCTCTCCGGTAGTTCCGACGTTCAAATCTGCAGTACTACCGCCCTTCCAGACAGAGCACAGATTTGCCTTTAAAACAGATTTTTAATGAATGCATGCTTCTAGTTTGATCCCAATATATGTATAAAATGAAACATGGATCAATACTAGTGAAACTCCAAAACATAGAGAGAGCTCCCCCTAAATGTGTGCATACAAGTCTATATGAAGAAAAACATATGCACATATTCATTTGAACTATTTGAGGAGTTCAATCTATATTTTGGATCTAAGGAATGCATTAGCATATGAGAAAGTGATTTTGATTGCATACCTCTTTGATTTCACCTTTCCATCCAAATGAGACTAAACATAAATAAACTTAAACAAGCATATTAGTCTCATATATGCATTTGTCATTATCACCAAAACATTATAAAAGTATTTGTCATTTATATCAAAATCTCATAATGGCATTTGTCATTAACATCAAAACCAACTTAAACGGAGCTTGATCTTTCAATCTCCCCCTTTTTGGTGATTGATGACAAATCCATTTATGATAATAGCACATAGGTGAAAATGACCAAATGATATAACATGAAGTGCATAAGAGAAGGTGAAAGCATTATTTGACATATAGATCAAAAATTTTAATTTCTCCTCAACGAATATGTTATCACCTTTCTCCCCCATTAGCATTGGCATTTCTATTATTTCTCCCTTATTTGGCATTATCACAATTTTAAATTTCTCTACCCCATTATCCAAGGCTATTATCACAAATTTCAATGCTATTATCACGAATTTCTCCCCCATTTGGCATTAAGCACCAAAAAGAGACAATTAACACCAAATAGCATTGATTATTGTAAAAACAAGGGAAGAATACAAGTGAAACCATGAAAGGAGATATTTTATCATGAGGAACTTGATACCAATTGTATTGTTATTATGAGGAGTTTGATACCAATTTGATTTAACTTAATATGGTCATGAAGAAATATGAAACTAAATGCAAATGACCAATTGAAACCACTTAAAATAGTTAAAGATATTTGAAACACATTCAAATAATCTTACTCATGAGAGCTCCTTGAAGACTTTTGAAGTTTTCTTTGTTTGGTAGTTGATACCACTTGATGTTATACCACTTGAGTTGATACCACTTGTATATAAAACACTTGTAGCATGTGGATCATTTCCTGATTTTGCATTCCAAGTGGCCTTGAAAAAGCTTCCTGAAAAACTGACTTACAAATATCCAATAAATCTGAGAAAAATTGTCAGTATAGTTCCATATCTGAGGATCAAAAGTCATAATTATAGTTTTCTCAGATGATGAGCCTAATTAAAGATACAAAAATCACAAATCGGCTCAGAATAATGGAAGTTCTGAATTTTCAGCACATTTGCAAAGAGAGAAAAAATCACAACTTTTTCAAATTAACTTGAAACTTTTTCAAACTTTGCAGATTTGAACTTGATGATATTTGTGACATTTTCCAACAAGAAGTTTTGAAAAAAGTTTTCTTTCAAAAGATATGCCTAAATGCGTTTTGAAAGCAAGAGAAGGAATTGATTTTGCATCAAAAGCTAAAAATCCAAACCAATTGGATTTTCATGGAGTAATTTGCTTTCTTAGCTTCAAATGAGTTATAAATACTATTTTAAGCCAAGATCCATAAAGAAATCTTGCTCAAATAGCTAAACTCATTATATGCAAGAATAGGACATTTTGGGTCAATTGAAGTTTTTGGATGAGATTCAAATGCATATAACTTTTCAATGATTGGTCTTTTGCAAAAGCTTTGAACTAGAAAAATATTTGAAATGACCAACCCTTTGAGTTTTGCATTGAACACTTTTTCAAAAACTCAATAGATTTTGATATAAGGAAATATGTCATTTAATTCAAAAAACAAGATCATATAAGATTCTTTTGGGACCAAATCTTTCTTTTGGTTTCTAAAATAGAAATTTGTACTCAAAAGGCTTTGAAATCATTTGAAATACATAGTTAAGTACTTTTATTTAGTTTTTCACAGATTTTAGCATTTTTAAACAAGATTTTTGATTTTTGACCAAAAAGGCTCTTTTGAAAGGGTAATCTTGCATATCATTTGTTTATTACTCCATGAATAACATAAGAGAATGAAACCCATTCGTTCCCAAGAACCACAAATCAATTTTGGGCAAATAAGTAAAATAATTTTTCCAATAGTAATATTTTACCCCCTTTTTTTGCTTTAGTAAGCACAAAAGTATTATATATGTTTTTCACAAAGAAAAACTCCCCCTTTCAAAAAGGATCTTCTTGGCATTCTCTTTTCGTTTGACACACAAAGGATTCTCCTCTTCTTGATTTTCTTTTCTTTTCTTATCTCTTCCTCCTTTGATTAACCATGTTTTTCTTATGTCATCTAGCACAAGGATTAATGGGTACCACTTGTAAACAGAAATGGCATTTGAAATAGCACTTGGAGGAGGATGATATCATTAGAGGATATACCACTCGTAAAGGTGGATACCACTTGAAATAATATGATATCAACGGTGAAAGAGCTTGATTAATAGAAAAGATTATCTCGGCAAGAGGAAATACCAAGTCAAAAGAGTAGATACCACTTGAAAGATAACATCACATGGAATCAATGATATCATATATGTGAAGAGCTTGGTTAAGAAATATTTGCTTGCCAAGGTGAAAAGGATATCAATTGGAGGAATAAGGATATCACTTAATTTTCACAATCAAGAGATACCACATGAAGGAAATGGATGATATCACTTTGAGAAGATAGGAGTGAAGCACATGCTGAGGTCAAGATGATCAAAAGTCTACCACTCTTTTAGAGATTGCCATTTAATGAAATGAATCAAATTAAGAGCAAAATGGCATATGGAGTCAATAAATACTTGAGGGTAGCTAACAAGGATTTACAAAGATCAACTTGACTGAGAGGAGCAAAGGAAATGGCTGAGGAAATTTGAAATCAAATTTTGAATCAAATCAGCCACTCTCCAAAAATATCGGTAGTACCGCAATTTCACTACCGGTAGTTCTGATACCCGGAAGTACCGCAGAATGACTGCCGGTAGTTCCGATTTTTCTGGGAACACGCCAAGAGATTGAATTTTCGAGAGGAGGTTTGATATAATGTTGTATCTTGCTCCAAAGTTTTTCACAAAGAAACATAAATCTCTTATGGAGCATTTCCAACTATATGCCTAAATTAAAAACTTTTTCAATATAGTTTTTAACAAATTAATCTTTCAATTTTCCAAAACAAGCTCATTTTCAATAAATCCTTCACGATTGCAACAATGAGCATTTGAGGGTATATTAATCAATCATTTGTATGTATGAGTTTGTAAATACCCTTGTGAGCCAATATACATCAATTATTTGGGCTCAAATGGCAAAACTCACATAAGTGCTAGATTGGGACCACATAGGTCAACTTAGGATTTTGGACGAGTTTCAAATCCAAATAACTTTTGATTTGTTGGCTTTTTGTAAAATTTTTGAATACCAATAATGTTTGAAATAGCCAACTCTATGTTTTTGGTATTGAATACATTTTAAAATTCCTTTTAGAATTGATTTTGGGGAATTTTTGAGTTTGAAGCCAAAACAAGATACTAAATAGATAGTTTTGGGTTGGAAACTCAATTTTACTTGAAATAAGATTTCTAAAGCCAAAAACTTTTGTAAAACCTTTGAAAATCATTTGTATACATTTTTCAACTAGTTTTGCAAAGATATACTAATAGTTTCGAAATTTTTGACTTTTGGCTAAATGACTCAATTTTGAAAAACAATTCTAGCACTTAATTAATATGGACACACTTAGGGATGTGATATAAATGAATATGATTTAGCACTCCCCCTTAATGTGCCACTACATCTTGCTCACAATTTACATTAATGAAATTTTAGCACATGAGCAAGCACACCCCTTTTTAAATGATTTTCATGCAATGCAACCTACACAAGGCTAGGGGCTAAATAAATTCAAATGTAGATACTTGTTACCGAGATGGCATTGGTTCATAATATGGCATGATCATCCTCAAGCTTGGCTTTCATTTGTGCATATAGTGGAGTTCATCTCTTCATAAATGAGCCAAGCCTCCAATGCCTCTCCAAGTACCTATTAAGCATTGAAGTGCATTTTGGTACCCAAAACTTGGTTGGGTCCATGAATATTAGTCACAATAGATTTGGGCACCCAAATGGCCCTAACATTAAATTTATGTGAACTAACATCCCTAGCAAACACATTGCCATTTTTATCTTTCCTAAGCAAATAATGTTCATTAATGAGAGATGGCTTAGGAATGATACCTTTGGGATAATCCTTACTTAAATGTCCTTTTCCGGCAATTGTAGCAAGTTTGGCAATTATTACCTCTTCTTATCTTCTTGCATTGCTCTTTGCCGGTTTGCCTCTTCATAGATGGATTTTTCTTGTTTTCCACCTTGTTGGGGCACTTAGAGGCGAAGTGACCCGTTTCATTGCAACCATGGCACTTGACATTCTTCGTGTGTCTTGCATTGTACCTTGTCTTGCTATTCTCCTTCTTCTTGGAGATGAAGCCAATGCCTCTCTTGTCGTTTGGCAATCTTTGACTCTCTAATATTTTGTCAAGAGAGGCTTTCCCTTTATAACTTCTCTCCAAGTCATTCTTCAAACTTATGACTTGGGCCTTGAGCTCATTATTCTTTTCTACAAGGTTAGTATTGCAATGCATAGAGGAAGTAGAAGCATTTATTTTTGAGCAACACGGTAAATCTAGCAAATCATCACAACATGTAGAAACACTAGTTTTAGATGAATTGCTAGAATTAGAAACTACATATGACATATCATCTATTAAATCCTCACATGTGGTGGAAGCATTGATTTTAGATGAAATGCTAGAGCTAGGAATTACACATGGTATATCATCTAGCAAATTGCATGTAATTCCTATATCCATGCTAGGTTTAGAATATTCCTTGAAAAGAAGAGACTCATGTTCTTCTTTTAACACATCATAATTATTTTGAAGAGAGACATATTCTTTCTTCAAAACCTTAAATTTAGCTTTCTCCTTTCCAAGAAATTCATTAAGTTCTTCTAGCATGTCCATCAACTCATCATAGGAAGGTGCATCATCATTATCATCAAAGTTTACCTTCTTTTTACCTTTTGCCATAAAGCATCGAGTTGATGTGGAGGGAATGGTGGACTCTTCATCATCGGGCTAGAAGTTGAGCATTCTTCTCCCGACATCCACTCTTGTATGCAATCTTCATCACTTGATGTGGACGCTTCATATTTGTCTTGAATTTTTGTCCACATATCATGAGCGCTATTGAGATTGCATATTGTGTTGAACACCTCTACACTTAGGGCACTAAATAAAGCGTTAGTAGCTTGAGCGTCGAGATGTGAGCATTTCTCATCCTCGATTGTTGAAGCAAGAGGATCCAATGGAGGAGAAAAGCCCACATCTACAATCCGCCATATTTTTGGGCTCATGGCCTTAAAATAGCATATCATGCGGATTTTCCAATTTGCATAATTTAGGCCATTGAATAGAGGTGGTTCATCTAGGTGCACTATCCCACTAGTCGCCATCCTTTACTCTCTAGACGGTTAAGTCTAATAGATGAGAGACCAAGCTCTGATACCACTTGTAAGATCGAGGTGGCCGACTAGAGGGGGGTGAATAGGCGGTTTTAAAATTTTCTTCAAATTAATATTTGCAATTCAAGAGCTTTTCTAATTGCCTAAACCAAGTATACAATGCGGAAGCTAAATTCAAGTTGGTTTAGTACAAATAGTGCCTAAGTCAAATAAATTCGCCTAAGTGCACCAACAAGTCTAGCCTAGGTCAAACTTTGCAATTCTAGATATACAAGCAATCAATTTAATTCTATGAATGTAAATTGCTTGAATATAAATGGAACACAAGAAAACAAACCACAATTGACACAATGATGTTTTACCGTGGTGTTCGGAAACTTGCCGGTCTCCCCTAATCCACGTTGAGGTTAGCCCAAACGAATTGGACCGGCTCCACGAATTAAGTCTTCCACCTCAAATCCACTAGTGGTAGCTCTTCCCCGCTCCGGGTAGGTGAGCTCCAACCTTCACACACGTCGGGCCTTCTCACAAGCTTCTTTGAGAAGATCACCGGGCACGACGCCTCCCACGCCGTCTAGGAGTCGGCAAACTCCAAGAGTAACAAGTCAAGTCTCTCACTTGACTCTCACCACGTGCAACGAATGCACAAGCTCAATCCGGACACAAAGTCCTCCTCTAGATGCAACACATGCACTCTAGATCACCTCTCCTCTCTCACAAAGTGCAACACATGCACAATTGAGTGGAGAGCCTCACACTAGCTCAAAAGAGTGAAATGAAGTCCCTAGAACCTTACCCCAACCGGCCACAATGGAGTATTTATAGCCCACACCTCAAAACTAGCCGTTGGAGTCAAAAACAGGATTTTGCGGTACTACCGCTGCTACAGTACCGGTACTACCGCTCCCCACCATAACGGCTAGAAAAATAGCCGTTAGTCAGCCATTTGCGGTACTACCGCAGTTATAAAATGCGGTACTACCGTTCTGCGGTAGTACCGGGAAGTCGGCGCGGTACTTCCGTTTCAGCACAGACAGCACTCAGAAAAACGGTCATAACTTTTGACTCCGACGTCGGAATTGAGTGATCTTGGACTCTATGGAAAGCTTATTCAAAGGGCTACACAACCCATCTATTTGCATGATCTCAAACACGTTAGATCAATGTAGAAATCAAAAGAGATCCAAAAGAGTCACTCTCATGGTCTATGTCCAAAGGGAATAGTACTAAACGATTTTAGACCATGACAAGGGATAATACATGATCTCCAACTTTTGCAAAACACATTTGCAAACTTAGATCATATCACAAGGAGTAGGTACATGGACTTCAACCTTTTGCAAAACACATTTGCAAAGTATAGTCACATGTTACAAGGATTTGCCACATGGGCTTCAACCATTTGCAAAACACATTCGCAAATGCAAGCCTCATGCCAAGATGAGCTAGAGCAAGTGAGGTTGAGCCATCAACACATAATGAGACTCAAACTACTAGACATGACCCCTCTTAATAGTACGACAACCTATACTAGCAATCCGGTCTTCCAACCAAACACCAAGACCGGTAAAAGACTAGGAACATATCCTTAGCCCTAGCTAGTCATACCTTTGCTTTGAGTCATCGTCTCGATATGCATCAACTCATGATGCATCCTTTTAATCAACTCCATCAACACATGATGGTCTTCCTTGACTTGATCAACACATGATCATTATGCATCAACTCATGACACTTCTTCTTCTTCTTTGATTGCCTTCAACTCATGAAGCTATCTTTTTCTTGATCTTGACTTGATGATCTTCAACCCATGAAGTCATCCCAAGTCATCCTCATTTGTGAAACATAACCTATTCATCCAACTCATGAAAAATGTTAGTCCACAAAACAATTGTCATCAATTACCAAAACTCACCATTAACTCATAATGGAGGGACTAGATTCTCAATCTTTCCCTTTTGGTAATTGGTGACAATCTCAACAGATAATGAGATAATAAATTGAATATAAAAACATTTGAATTCAAAGTGCGGTACTACCGCCGTTGAAACTTGCGGTACTACCGCTTTCCGGTAGTTCCGCAAAGTCGGCGCGGTAGTTCCGCTTGAGCCGGAACCAAACTTGGCGCTCTCTGGAAAAAAAGGTTCCGCTCTACCTCCGGAGCTTCCGGACTCCGGAAGTACCGCTCTATACTGCGGTACTACCGCAACCTGCGGTAGTTCCGGTGTTCAGATCGCCGGTACTTCCGATCCCGTGAAAACTCAAATGCATCCGGAGGGTGCTCTCTGGAAGAAAGGATCTGCTTGAAAACCGGATATTCCGCTCCCCGGTACTACCGCTTCTGGGCGCGGAACTACCGCTCTCCGATAGTTCCGACGTTCAAATCTGCAGTACTACCGCCCTTCTAGACAGAGCACAGATTTGCCTTTAAAACAGATTTTTAATGAATGCATGCTCCTAGTTTGATCCCAATATATGTATAAAATGAAACATGGATCAATACTAGTGAAACTCCAAAACATAGAGAGAGAGCTCCCCCTAAATGTGTGCATACAAGTCTATATGAAGAAAAACATATGCACATATTCATTTGAACTATTTGAGGAGTTCAATCTATATTTTGGATCTAAGGAATGCATTAGCATATGAGAAAGTGATTTTGAATGCATACCTCTTTGATTTCACCTTTCCATCCAAATGAGACTAAATATAAATAAACTTAAACAAGCATATTAGTCTCATATATGCATTTGTCATTATCACCAAAACATTATAAAAGTATTTGTCATTTATATCAAAATCTCATAATGGCATTTGTCGTTAACATCAAAACCAACTTAAACGGAGTTTGATCTTTCAACTTGACCAGAGCCTACGGAGTTCTAGTGTTGGCTCTGGGTTCGACAGTCTAATTTTACCATTTCGGCAGCAAAAACCCTTTGACTCATACTGGAACTTCTTCGCGTGGCAGTGCGCGCAGTCTGGCTCAGGCTTCAACACGTGTGTGCTATTGGTATATTGCTGTATACATGATCGTAAAGATCTAGGACATTTGATCCGGCGGGACAGGCATCAGCTGGCTCATCAAAGTCAATGTCTTCCATTGTGTCGCCATCTGCAAGTATTTAAAGGGAAGGGGTGATGATAGGTGTTGGATTCTATAGATAAGAGAGAAACGATATTTCAAATACCTCCACCAATGAACATGTAGTATTCCTGATCCATATCATCCTCAACGATGGTTTCTAGACCACACGTCATTTTGTGTGAGTAGGATAATAATGGTTCAATGCTATAGTTGGGATGATAAATATGAATATAGTTATTACCATCATCTGTAATAAATAATTGTGTTGAGAGATCAGTAGTAGCGAAGCCGTGCGAGATCAATGATGGATTGACATTCGATGAAGCTTCTAAATGTGGGCATTGCATTGCAATTGATTCGGTGCATGGGGTATCTCTCCTGGTTGCATAGCTTGCATTACGTTCATGAAGCAATGCTTGCTTCTCCTCAGATGTAATGCTTCGCCTGGCTGATCTTCGACGGGCATTAATCTCACCCCGCTCCTCCACTGTTAAACTTTGGACATGTGTTCTACGTTGTGCTCTTTGATGGGCATTAATCTCTTCTCTTTGTTCGGGTGTTAAACTTTGACGTCGTGCTCTTTCACGTTCTTGTCTTGCTAGCCTTTGCTCTGGTGTACGAGCTGCATACCTACATCTCGCTCCATTTTGCTTGAATGTAATGCGATCCTCTGCTTGACCATGACTTGGTTGTGTTTGCTCTGGTGGTATGGTAGCAGAACTCGCTACCACATCGTGGTCACGATTCCTACCTAAAGTTTGTAGGACATCTAATTAATAATTAATAGAATGTGCAACAAAGTACGTTCCATTAGAAAATATGTGCATAAAACAACCTACCATTTGAGTAATCTCCTTATAGCAATACCCCTGTCGTGACGGTACTACGAGATGGAATGTACACAATGTATGTGTTTGATTAGGCGCATCTTCATCGTCTGACGATGAAAAACTCTGGCATGCAACGTTGGATGCGTCACGTATAAAGAATCCAGTTAGGGCATGTGGTATATTGTTGGTGCGCGGTTTCTTTGGACCACGACGACCATCCACCACTGTTTCCACGATAATTCATTAAAACACCACACACAGTTTTATTTAGTACACTCGAGTGTTGTAATATAAGCAATATTAAAAAGGCCCAGCAAAATTGTAACCTTCTTTTCCTTTTTGTGATTGGTTTGGATGATGCGACATCTTCACTAAAATCCTTTGTGATCTATGGAGAAACCAATGTGAAGCCCAAAGAAAATATCACTGCCATCAATTTGGTCAGACAATATTTGACCAAGTTAGGAAATTGCTACTTTCAGATGTTATACTTACTACTTAGGAAATTTGAGCTATGCTTTTAGTTCAACAAAGTGCTCTGTTCATCAAACACTGAAAAGATCTTTCCATTTCATTACAACTGAAAAGATGATTACATTTCAGGTATGCATTTACATTATACAACATTTGAAAAGATCATTTCATTTACATCCATTCATCACACATTTCATCAATGCTATTCCTAGTATTATATAGTCAAATTTTCATCAATGCTATTCCTAGTATTATATAGTCAAAACATGAAAACATAAAGAGTAAAAGACAAGAACGTAGGTTAAATAAGCATTATGAAATGAGTAGAACCTGAATTATACCACAGAGGTCAATTCTGTCCAAGCTCAATTTTGTTAGAAGTACATGGAGATATATTAGGAACAGTGGAATTTTACCATCAGTATACTAAGAATAAGTTAAAAAGAGAAGAAAAAATGTGTAGGGTGCCTGCCAACCATCACTCAATAGTGCTACTGTTTTGCTAAGCATTTATTTGTTGTAATAAATTACCTTAGTGTATATTCTGTTGCAGTAAGATAATCCTCTCTCTTTACTGCTTCACCTCCTCGTAACAGTTGTAGTACTACACAGAACCAGGATAGATACACAAATTAATGTAACGCCCAAATGAATAGTGCAGAAATTCCGATCGTCATAATAAGCCATGCCCATAGGCCAAACAAAGCACATAGATAGGAAAAATTAACATGAAAGGAGGATTGCAAATAATATTTTGAACACTAAAAAGGGAACATAGATCAGCAGAAATTTACCAAGCAATCGATCATATGCTGAAAAACATTATAGTTTAGCAAGATAACACCTTTGAATTCTAGAATGAACAAAGACCATTCAGTATCACACATATCTTTTCATTTACACCACTCAAAATTCCTGTTGTATTGACCAGTAGCAATTAGTTTGTATCCCACATCAAGCACAAATAAATACATGTCAGATAACATATTTATTACATAAGCCAACTGAACAAACTGAACATTACACAAGCTGACACAAAGAAATAAATGCATAAATTGGATTATCGTCCATTCATACAGTAATAAATGCATTTTGGTTCTCCAGTTAACTACAAGCATGCATAGGTGCAGAACTGCAGATAAGAACCATAATACTACCTCATATACAGACAGAATAATAAATAATTGGTCTGCTGGAATTCATAATCAGAGGGCATAATTACGAATTAGACAAGGAAAAACTGTTCAAATAAGAGTGGATCCCACTTACGCATCCCTGGTGGTCGACATAGCCAACCGGACGTGCCTACAAATCTACATTCTAGAGTCATAACTATGACATTGTGAAACACTATTTTCATAATCATTGTCTTGCCAAGTAGAGAAGGCGTCTATTTTCCAGGTTTGATCAAAGAAACTGTGCTATACGACTTCCCTGGATTATTCTCGACCTGAACAGTTAACAGAACAATGAACATGATAAGTTTTCAATCTTACCAACTTCGACACTTGCTTAGATGCCACAAAATCAGCGAGCTTAATGCACCCTTTGTTATCAACAAGAATGTTTGCACCCTGAAATTTCATAAAATGCCAGGAATCATCACGATAAGGAAAATAACCAAACAATCAAGGATTTAAAAAAATATGCCATTAACTCTGCAGGCTTCAGAGTTTGTACCTTGATGTCTCTATGTATTATTGCATTGCTATGCAGATACTCCAACCCTTGCAAAAGCTGCTTAGTATACTTCCTAATGACCTGATCAACATATGCAACGGATTAGTGTCCCTTCCGCAATGAAATCCACCCAAATTGCAAACCACACTGATTGAAGATTACTTACAGCCTCCGGGAATGAACCGAGCTTCCTGCGAAGCGACTGAATGGACCCTCCGGGAACAAACTCCAGCAAAATATTCAGTGTGTCTTCCTCCCGGACCGTCTGAAGGTACCTCTTCTCAAACCATAGAAAGCAGATATGAGCAAGAGATGGGAGACCGAGAAGAAGCTAAGAAGGAGAACGAGAGGAATAAATAGGGAAGCATGTTACCTCAATGCAACTGCTAGCCAAACACGTCCACGCTTGCAACTGCCGAATCTTATGCCACGTTCGCCCACAGAACTCCTCACTTTGTAACTGCCAAGGCTGCAGCTGCTCTGGCTTCACCTTGCTCTTAGCTGATGCACACCACAACCCATGCCGCATTTTTGCTGCCATGGTCGAGTGGAAGGGGGATAGACGGGGGAGGGGAGAGCAGCGGCGCGGAGAACGGGGGAAGAGGACTCGGCGGCGACGCGAAGGAGTAGGGGAGGAGGCGAGGGCAGACCGGAAGAGCGGGGGGAGGAGGAGGCGGCGGCGGCGTGGGGTGGGGGAGTAGGAGGTGACGGCGTCGCGGGGTGGGAGGAGGGAGGAGGTGGCGGCGCGGGGTGGGTGGGAGGGGAGGAGGCAGCGGCGCAGGGGTGGGTGGGAGGGGGAGGCGGCGGTGCTGGGTGGGAGGGAGGAGAGGAGGCGGCAGTGGCGCGGGGTGGGAGGGAGGGGAGGAGGCGGGTTTAAGGTTCGGGGAGGAGGATGCGGCGGCGCGGGGGTGGCGGAGGAGTGGCGGCGGCACGAGGGGGTGGAGGGGGTAAGGGCGGGAGCGTGGGCTAGCGAGGAGGTTGGGGGCTCGGAGGAGTGGTGGCGGCGAGGGGGGCGGAGGTGGTGAGGGCGGAGGGAGGGGAGGCGAGGGCGGCGCGGCGGCGGAGGAGGGAGGGGAGGAGCGATGGATAAATGAGAGGGCGGAAGAAATGAGGTGGGGGAGGTAGCTGCACGGGATTCGGTGGGGAGGCAGCGCACGGGTTTCGAGGTGAAAGGGGTCCACACGTCAGTCAACATAGTTCTTTTATGAGAAGGGGGTGAGAAAGGATGTACCAGCCACCAAATCCTTTTTAAGGAATAAAGATAGCTGAAGTCGATACAGTGTTTACTTTCATTGATTTATAGATCTCGTCTTGAAAATGCACTCCGTTTGAAAGCCACAACCTAAAAAGGACGAGCCCATGGTAACCGCTCTCGGTTACCATGTTATTTCGGTTCTTGCAACAGTGAGTATGATCGATCTTATTCTTCAAAAATAAGTATGATCGATGTTGCATGTAAATCAATTATGTTCAAATATCACTGGCTTTGTACAGCATGGTATAACTAACATCACTGCACATAGTTTTTTATAGTAGTCGAATGTTTAGGAATCTTATGTGGGTTTGTTTAGGTACATTGGCAAGAGTAAAGTAGCTAAATTTCTCTCTGAGTAGTGCAAATACTACCTGTCTAACAACCCAAAATTGCATATAGAACTATTACTCGATAGATCATCTTCCTTTCAAGTGCATCCACGGTGTTTGAATGCTACGTAATTTGCTGGGATCTACCGGTGACCATCAAGCTTAGCATAATTCACCGTAATATTTCGCGTCTTCAGTTGCCTCTATAACCCCCCCCCCCCGGGGGTGCTCCTCTCATAGGCCAAAGAAATAGCACATTGTGGTCAAGCATGCATGCGCAGAGGATCCGGATACGACTAGGTATCTCGGACAGCTTTGGGCACGTTTGGTAGACTGCATTAGGGTTGAGCCAGGCTAGGTTGGTGCAGTATGCTTTTGTTTGGATAGCTGCATTTGTATTTCATCCTGGCTTGCTGTATGCACGAGGCAGCCCACAGCCTGGCTCTGTAGAAACGGGAATGAGTTTCGTTTCTAGAGAGCCAGGCTCTAGCTGGCTGTATTAACAATGTGATTATAAAGTGATTAGTGTGTATTAAGTTGTATTAGCATCTAACAAACTATATTATTGTAGATTAGGGTAGTAATTTGTATTTAAGATAAATAAAAATAGTGGTAGTAATTTTCAAAACTTCACATTGATTATCCAAGATCTTAAATACAATCAACCAAACAACATCCTAGCAAATGCAGTCCCACCACATCAAAGCAACCAAACAAGCGGTAGTTGTATTCCAATATCCTGGCTTAGACTAGCTAGGATGCCTTTATTGAGCCAGGCAAAAAACATGCGAGCAACCAAACGCCCCTTTGTGTACCAATTCCAATCCACAGGATGACAAAGGCCTGACCAAATGCGTGTAGATAGGCAGTGATAATACCCTACGTGGTGGAATTATAACTGATCATATTATTTATATATTTATGATTTTTAAATAAATATTATTATATTCTTTAAATGGATTATCATTTATAAAGATTAGCAAGTATGTAACTTATTGTGAAACTCTTTCATTGTTGTATAATGTCACTCGTCAGGATACCAATGACTTATAAACCAGCACATATATTGATTAATGAACACGTTTCACCAGTTATAGATATAGGGATATCAAATCGATAATGTGAGCACATGTTAAAGAACATAGTGTCGAATTGATCCATCTTGAGACAATATTGAGATTGTTATGTTTTTATGTGTAATCAGTTTGTCTTGAGTAATGATGATGTATAATCCTTATACCTGATATCAGTATAGTTTCCTACATGTATAATAGTGCACTTAGAGGTTGTCAAATGCTACTCTGTAACTGGGTAGTTATAAAACTAGTTTTCGGGTATGCTACGAAACATGAAGAGAAATATGACCGGTTGGATATAGAATTTACCCCTCCTACATAATAGGAGAGATATCTCTGGGCCTCTCGATGTGATCGGATAAAGAAAGTGTATGGTCATGCCATGAGTGGTCGAAAAGTTGATCGCATGAAGTTATTCATCATTGGATTGGAAAAAGAATGAACAGTCTATGGATGACACATTTCTCACATGGAGTTTGATCAGATATTGTGAGGCAAAAAGAGGATACGCAAACAAATCGATAGATCCAATCGGATATGAACTAATTGTATGAGTATATTGACTGGTCATTAGCTGGTCAGACATATCATAAATTGGTCTCCGAACTGGTCGTAAGGGGATATGGACTGGTCGTAACCAGACATGATCTGATCGTAAGGAGTTATGAACTAATTGTAAATGGCTAAGACCTAGCTGCAGATCATATTATATAAGATTCATTCAGATTAATCTTTGCATATATTTGGGGTCAATATGTCTTGCTAGAGGCCGCTACTCATATTAGATACCGGTCAGAGGCTCTCCAAGTTGGATATGATATTTAATCGTATTGGATAAGGATTTGATTGGACGTTGTATATTAAGAGAGACATGGGGCCGAGGGTTTGACGAGAGCCGAGAGGAAATCCTGAGTCACATCCATTGAAACCCCTAGCTATCACCTCTTGATAGCACCAGCGCACAGTGTTCTATCCTTGAACATATAGGCTTCGATAGAGATTCTGCTGCGACTGTAGCGCTGATCGGGAAGACCACGAGGAAGAGATGGTTGGCTTGTAAAGATCGACTACTGCTCGTGACGATAGACTACTTCTACTACATTGATGTGTGCTATGTTGAACTAGCTGCTTTAACTCTTTTTTCGCTGCACCGCGCGTCTAGTGGTAACGATCTATAATCTCTTATTCACATGGCTTCCTGATTTATGTGGTAAAAATTTTAAGAGTAAATTACACTTTGCACTAGGTAAATTATCATTTATTTCACTTTACACCAGGGTGGAAGTCGAAGCCAGGGCCATGGTCGAAGTTGTTGTCGACGTCGAAGCAATGGTCAAGGGGACCACGCAGTGCTCAAAGTCGAGACCGTAGTCGAAGGGGGCCATAGTCAAAGTCGGGACCTTGGTGCAGGGTGAAACAGCATTTTCTTCACCCTAGTGCAAAGTGAAAGTATGTGTAAACTTAGTACAAAATAAAATAAGTAACAATTTGCTTAGTGCAAAATGCAATTTACTTAAATTTTAATTTACCCTAATATAGCCTATCCTATATTCCGACAGGTAGTGCTGCCTAGGTAAAGCTTTAGGTCACCTCTGCTAATGCTCACTTAGCCAAACGTGCAAATCTATTGGACACCTAAAACATTTTTTGCTGGACCACTCCTTTCGATTGGACCGATGTATATATAGACAGGCACACATGGAGGCTGCAATTGGAGTGCCTTTTGCATACACACGCGTTGGGTTGGATTTCTCTAGTAAGACATAATAAAAGAGTCATCCTAATTATTTGTTTTTATCTGGTGAAAGCAAACGAAGCATAAGAGGATTCCTTGTTCTTACGTAGCATCGTGCTACATGGTGAAAAGGGGAAGCCTGGCTAACTGCTGCTGATTGTTGAATTATTAGTATTTTTTCTTTTGTGGATGATCTTTTATATGGCCTTGTTTATTTTAACTTGAGTTTTTGACTTCTGGCTTCTAATTCACTATTTCTTGATTTTGTTTTTTATTTTTATTTTTTTCAGCTTTTATTTTTCCGTATTTGTTTGCATTATCCGTGATGGTTTAACATATTTTTTATTTTTAAATTTAATTACATCAAATAAATCACTATACGTTATATAACAAAATAAATTATAAATCAGTTTATTTCAGCCAAACTAAGCGGCATGCATTAGCTTTTGATTTTAGGTGCCATCTCTGCAACCAGTGGTTCATATAAAAACCAGTACTCTGAAATCCCCATTAATTGCTAGCTGGAGTTGGACTAGGACTGGAATTGATACTATTCCTACATCTTCGGGCAAATGTTGTACTACTACCTTTCTAACCGATTTGTGGAGGATTCAAGTAGCATTCATTGCTCGAGCTCACATATCAGTCACTCCCGAACTTTGGTTTGGTCTAACGGCTCTGGCATTGAAGGAACGACGCTGTCAGTTGGTTGAGCCGCCAGGGCAACCGCATGCCTGGGATGAGCTGAAAATGGAGATGCATTGGATGGAAGCTAGCTGCTCAGCTCAAGACTAGACCAGCCGTCCGATCTGATCTGCACTTGGTGCGCTGCTGCTGACTTGTCCGCTGCCATTTTGGTTCTGTTCCGGTTTGCGTTCATTTATTGTGAATTGTAATTGTTACGATTATAGATTAAGCAGCATTGCTATGCGTGCGAAGAAATCGTTGCAGGTACATGCTACATGTGATACAAAAGGGTGTTTATTTTTCTGTTATGGCTGATGGTTTATATTTATGGAAGATATTTTTTTATTCTAGTGTGAGCGTTTCGATAAACCGTGTTGAAAAGATAATGACAAAAATCATTCTTTTTATTTATTCAAAAATCTACAAATATAAACTAAAAGGAAGGATACCAAATTTGCCACCAACCACGGGTATACACCAATGGCTATCGGCACGGTTTTCGGTTGGTATCACGAGGGCTACTTGTCAGCGATACAATTCGTTGCCACGCGACGGTGACCGTGCGCCGTGCGCATCTCTGATCGAAATATGCCATGGAAGTGAAGCCCAATATGAAAAGTGGGCCGGCTCAGATAAGACGTCCAAAGTGTCAGCATCAGTCAACAACGATGTCAAACTCGTGTTCCTGGATCGGTCCCCGGCCATTGCTGGCCTCTTCTGATCATCTGATGTGGATGCAAGATTTTTCTTTCTTCCCTGGACGATTAATTTTACGTTTTCTTGGCATTTGGATTATGGGAGAAGAAGAAAAAAATAAAAAAATCACTGTCGGTTTCACGGTGTTGGGCTTTGCAGTAAATCGACAAATCAACAGTCTCACATGCCGACCAGACTCAGCGAACATTCAGTCACAGACTCACAGCCAAATGATGGAATATTCAAACAAAACTTTGCATCTAATATCTATTCATTCCTGCATGATGTTTTCCTTGTAATTGATCAACCCAAATATTCACATCTAGTAGGGAATGTACAGGAGACAGGTGCAAGATGCTAGTATACATGCAGGCCACTGGGGCCTGACCAATATAAAGAATTAGTCTACATGGCAATCGTAGAACGCTGCATCAAATAATTTGAACATGCATAGAAGGATTCTAAAGGTTTGTAACACATCAAAACCCGTCATAGTAGCCACCAAATGATATGCCTGCCCTTGTGGATGCACCTCCCATGACTGATGACATGGCCTGGTTCAGTCTGGAGGCCTGCTGCACAACCTGCTGAATTCTCTGCAGATCAAACAAGCAGAATAAACCGTCAGAAACTGTGGTCCATTTGCCCAAATTCTTTACTGCTTTAGCAAATCCAAAGATTAGAACATATTTTTAATTGCGCATGGTGATGTAAAGTTGCCGACCTTATCCGCATATTTTTGCACCAAAGTGAAGTTCAAGTAAGATATAGAACACGCCCTTAGGAACAGTGCACAGATTAAGATGACGAGTTAAGCCAAAGAACAAAAGGAAAGAGCCACCAACCTCATCATCAGCATACATCTGGAACTGGATCTTCTGATTATGCTGCTTATTCTGCTGCTGCTGCTGCCTGCCACCAAGCAGGAAGATGCAGAAGGTGGCAGCTGCAACCCCAAATGAGCACAGTGCCCCAACACCATTCACTCTCAGTTTGCCCACACTGAAACCAATGCATTCCAACCCTCTCCTGCCTTTCTTGATACCTTCTTCCTCTCCAGCACATAGATCGGGTGCAGCTTCAACCATCACCTCGTCCTCATAAACTTGCTTTGCACCAGCAGGGCACTCGATCATCTCTTCCTCCTCTTCTGCATCAGAGATCAGTATGTCGGTCACCTTAGGCATGAACTCCCCTGGCTTCGACTCCGTCTGCACGACACCGACATTGTTGAATTCAATGACAAGATCCTGCGCGCAGGCATCTTGTAATGGTTGCAGAGGTGGAGAAGGGTGAGATGTAGGGGTGAAGTGGTCCATGTTGATCATGACCAACTTGGCGCCAAACAAGAGCTGATCACCCTTACCACCAACAGTGCCATGGCCAATGGTGCACTCCATGAAGGAGCTCTTGTGGTCCGGCAGGAGCTCCCACTCATCCAGGCTGATTGCATCCATGGAATCCCCTGATCTGCTCATGGCAGGCAAACTAGTGCAAGAACAAGCTCGAATCTGGGAGTTATATAGTTGCTCACTTGCTTGCAACTATGATTGATACTATGGAATGGTCAAGGATGGATGCTCCCCAAGAATCAATATAAGTGGTGGTTTGGAAGGATACTTCCTTTTTTTCTGGAGGGGAAACTGAGATGGCAAAGCAATTTAAGGAGTTTGTGTGTGTGTCGGCTTAGCCCTCCCAGCTAAGAGACAAAGGTGAAAATGTTGTTTGGGGCCCACCAGTGGGGACTTCTTTCTTCCTTCCTAAGTTCTTTCCATGTTTCTGCAAGATAGGCTGAAAAGATGAATTGTTCAGAGCAATCCATAATTAGAAATTAATCATGTAAGGAAGATACATATAACAGATAACAGGAGAGACAAATACTAGAGAACAGCTTTAGGATATACTGTCGGTGTGCAACTGTGTATTAGTCTCGAGTTGGCTAGAGCACTTACATTAAGGCATAGAATACGTGGAAAGCCCTAAAATTAAACCCTAATACTGGTAAACTCCCAATTACTCTAAATAATCCCATGCACGGATGCACCGGCACAACGTTACATAGTAATCTTACTTGGACGGCATAACAAACTTTTATTAAATGTCTTACAATTGCTGTCAAGGATTAGCGTGCCACCTAATCCGAAAAAGGCTTTCGACGTCCATCCTTTTCAATCAAGTTATGAAGAATGTTTCCAGAATATTATATACAAGTCAAATTCACAGAAAACTGCATAGTAAGAGTGACATAAATAAGAGAGGGTCAAAGTTATCATTATTACACCGTAGATGATAAACAACGGAGCTGATAGACGAAATCAACAGGAACTAACGAAGATAGACACACACACCAGTCAAACACGGCAGGCATAGGAGAATGAGACGCGTGTTAAGAAGCTTCTGCAGAAATTTAACTTTGATAAGTTGAGAGGCAGACCCAAGATAGCGATGGATAATCATGTAGGGGACGACTTATGCACAGGAGAATGTAAACTGGGAGAAAACTTGAAACAGATATTTAGAGTAAATAACGAATTTTACTTAAAAATGAGAACCTTTCAGATTCGACATTGTTTTGTTTATTTCAAACAGTATGATGTGTATAACAAATCAAGACAGTTCTACAAATCAGAGCATGACTCAGCAGCCCAAGCTTCAAGCTGGTGCAGACGACGACGACAAAGTGATGCCAAGTTCTTCGATGGAGATAACACTGTAAATTACCAATACAGTACCAACAACAACAGAAAGACATCCTAAAAACTGCTCAAATGTTCACCATACACAAATTTACTGTAGTTAATTGACAGAAAGATTAGGCATTGCGTGAGCAACGCAAAAGGTATTCCTAATATACAACAAGATGAGATCCTCAAAATTTACATGCCTGTGAGGTTTCCCACATGCCTGAATGCACAGATGGGCGAAGCATATCATACATAGCAGGATGGCGAAGAAAGATTAAATAATTTTGGATCATATGAGCAGCTACACTAACAAACAACATCTCCAAAAAGGCTAGGCTTGCCTTGAGGAGGACGGTTCACCCAGTGAAACAGAAGTAAATGAGGATGCCCAAGCTCGAGCATTACTCACCCCTTTCCTTAGGTCCCTTGTCTTATTGCTCAGTCTAAGCTTGCTCCAAAGCCTCTTAACATCAAGCACAGTCAATACTCGTTCCATGAGTTGGCTTGATCCCCATCCCCTATTGATCCCTAAGTTCAAGTTCCGAACACGCACAACCAAGAAGGCCCTCAGATGGGAGATGAAAATGGGGATGAAGTCTGCCACAACCTTCAGGATGACAAAAAGCACTGCAAACAACACAAAGGGCTCGTCTTTTGCCAATTTATGCAGAGACCGGTCTCCTGGCATGACTGATCGCAAACTTCCAGTGCTCTCTTGCTGATCAACATCAAAATATGCAATCGGATCGAGGCCTGCGGCAGGAAAAATCTTCCTTCAAAAATGCTTTGAAGTAATAAAAACAACCCAAAAATCTAACCATCAATAGCTGTGGTGTGCAGCATATCCCTGTTTAAAATTGATTAGACAATGGAGCCCTAGCAATATTATAATGGCAGGTTCTTATGAACATGCCCAATTGCCCATAAATAATTACAATGTGCTGCTCGTCTACATTCACAAGCATCAATCACTCTAAGGTTTTAAAGAGTAGACCATTGTAGTAATGTACAGGGTCAAGAGTATCATGAGGCTCACAGTGCCATTCATGGGTGCAGCTAATTTCCCACTAGGTAACCATATAGTTTCCGATGTAAAGGAGCACTCAATCAATTCAAAGCAAAAATATAAAGGGAGATAATTCGAACTTCCAATGAAGGGAACCCAAGGCTACATTCTTAATTCCGAATTTTGCTCAAGTTTCAAATATGACATATTTGAGAGAAGCTGTGACCATTCAACAAACCATGTCTGCAAGTAACAGAAAAGAGCAATGATTGTACCTGTAGTTTCTTTATAGAAATTCACCAGAGAGTTGAGATCTTTTGGGCCCCGGTATAGAACCATTGTAGTCTCACTGACCAGAAGAATGGCTGGGAAGCCATGGACACCGTATCTTGAAAACAAACTACAGTAAGCAGAAGCAGTAGGATGAGCAGTAATCCACTGGTCAAATGGCATGTTATTAAAAAAATGGACAGGGCGCCTCACTTCAAGGGACAGGCACATAAAAAAGAGTTCAACATTCACATACCTAGGCATCGCAGAAGATTCTTCGATGGCAAAATGATGTATCTGAGGGAACATAGTGCTGAGTGCTTCAAACATTGGTCGAAATTTGCTTGAGAAAGGACACCATGAAGCATAGAAGAGAATGGAGTACGAAGCACCTCTACGGCGAAGGTTCAACTCTTTATCAACAGCCTCTCCCCTCGCCTTCAGTAGGAGACACATATTTTAAGTTATTATCAGATAGTCAATAACTACAGAAGAAACCAGAAGTTTGCAAAATTCGCGATATGAACTATCAGCATTCTTTACAGTGCCAGGGTTTTCACTTATCATTGATAGACAATTAAATGAAGGCAGACCCTTCAGTTAAGCAAACTGACATTAAAGCTGGTTAAGGGATCTGCAGAAAATTAGCATGTTCAACACGCATTGCACAATCTCAATAATTTAAGGTTGGAGAAACAGCATGACACTATTTTCCACTTCAGTGCCAAAATTAACCCAAAGAAGTATGGAAGTATCATTTACCCAGTCTTCTTAAGGATCATGTTAAATTTTCCCTAAATTATTTGCTAACCAACTAAAGTTTTCCTTCTTTTTATATGTTGGATACAGATGAACAATTAAGATTCCCCAGCACCAAGCAAACCCACATAACACAGAAATATATTACTAGTTATTATTGCATTGCATATGGACACTGCTCAATCCAATTTTAACTCAAATGGTTGGTTCACATAATAGCATGTCGAACCTAAAGTTCCGTCTGGACATCAACAAGTCCAGAAGATATCTTTCACACATGTTGAAGAAGCACCAGTCTATTTTTATTTCTTTAAAAAAAATACCAACACTGCAGAAGGTAACAAGTTAACAACACTTTTCAACTACATATTTAACATTTTGTAGCTTTGGGGACATCAAGAGTCAATCAGCCTAATGTCATAGGAAGCCTAATTTTAGGGGCTTTTGTGTATGAATTCCTAATTCGCTCTTGTGGATGAATTCCTAATTCTCCTAATGCCATTATCTCAACAATTGCTTCCTCCCACAAGCACTCTTACCTACAGTGTGCCATTGCGTCATTGGCACTATTGTTGTTGGTCTCTCTTCACATTTCATTTCTCTCCCAACAACTTGCTCCGACTAAGCATAATAGACATGCTTAATTTTTATTATAACTCCTCTATATAGACTCACTGTATCCCCATCACTTGTCTCTTTGCTCAAACCAAGACTTCATTCTTAGTTCTTAATGTAGAAAGGAACAAGATGCTTTGACAATTAAGCACACATAATCAAGCTATTTATGTTGTCTCATGCCTTCCTTTTTGATCCTACATAACCCCCCAAAGTCCCTCTTGCCCAAGAAGGTGTTATTCGATTCACATCATGCTTGCCTCAACATACGAGGATCCCTAACATATGGATCCTGCTGCTGGCGCCTGGACAACATAGCACCAAGTCACCAACGCATCTTGCATCTCCATGATTCTCCTTCGTGGTGCCGATCATGCTTTGTCGGCCTACCTTATATAATTTCCCCCTGTTTGCTCCCGTTTATCGGCTGATTATATGCACAAACGCATTTCTACACACATCTACATGCGAATATTGCTCACAATAAATTTCCCCGCTCTCTTTCCCAATCCCCCTCTAACATCGCGCCCCGCTTTGCGCTCAAAATCGCACATCTCACCGGTGATTCAAAATCACGCTACGTCACTACTGTTTGGCCGCATTGACATGTAAATATTCAACAGGAGGAAGAAGCCGCGCGGAATCTCCCGGCTAGCAGGATGACGGGCTGGATTGGGCGACTAGGCGGCGGAGGGGGAGGACCAGAGGAGGGCACCTACCTCGACAGGCGGGGAGGGCTCGATCCGGACGTGGGGGCAGCGCGATCCCAGCGCGTCGACGAACGGCGGGCCCCTCCGCTCACAGGTGGGCGCCGGACCCGCGCCGGCGGCGCCGGCGACGAGGAGGAGCACGGCGGCGGCGGCGACGCAGCGCATCCCTCGCTCTCTCCCTCTCTCTCTCTTCTTTTCCTTGGATTTTTTTTTTTTTTGCCTTGGGAAATTTCTCCGTGTGTAGGGTAGCAAGTGGTAGACTGGTTAGTAGGAAATTTGCTTTTTTTTCAGGCTTATTATTTTTAGGTGGGGGCGTGGCTAGTGGTTGCGGTGGGTCCGGTTGCCGCCCCGGTTCGGTTTGGCTGGCATCATGTGTGACCGACCGACCGACCGGGGGCGCGGGGCCCGCAGAACAGCGGCTCTCTCCCTCAGTTTTGTGCGCGGACGTTTAGGGTGGATTATTTTACGCCGCGGTCCATAGTTACGGCTGTGACTGATAATTTTTATTTTAGTATAAATATTTATATAAATAAATTAAATATTAAATAATGGTTAGAAAACTATTTTATTTATTTGTTTTAGAGAAAATCAGAAGAAATTGGATGTAATCTCAATGTTGTGCTGTTCAATCATCCTACGTGGCTACCAGGGGTGAATCATCCGACATACAACCATTGTCTAGCTTAGCTTAACTTATTTCAGTGTAATCGAGCGGTATCTTAGTGCATCAAAGGCACCATCGGCAAGCCTTTGCAGGCCCTTGGATCGAAATCCGATGCTCCAGAACACAGCACAAGAGAAATTCATGTCCTCCTAACATCCCGCGATAAACTCACAAAATTCTTGCGCACCTCGCTCTAGACCATCCAAGACTTCATCCAATGGTTGCAAAGTCCCGAATGGCACGCCACTGTGCTTCTCCGCCTTTTTACATGGAAAGGCAGAGGATACGCATCCAATTGTCATACATGTTTAGGTCCTGATCAACTCGGTTTCGGCTTCGGCTTCGGCTTCTGGCTTATTATTCACTATTCATGAGTTTCGTCTTTTTCTGAACTTTTGGCTTTTTGTTGAGCTTTTTTGCCGGTTCTCTTTTCCCGTATTTGTTTGTATTATACGTAATGGGCTAACATATTTTTATATTTTTAAATTTTTTAAATTTAATTATGCTAAATAAACCTCTGTCAGTTACAGTGCTTTTTCAGCCAACTACAGTGTTTTCAGCTATAAGCCATGAGCTTTTCAGCCGAACCGATCACCACCTATACGTCTCCTAAAGGCGAAAGCTGCCATCATAGGATTTTTTTTTAAAGAATCTGATTCCACTTTCCTGCGCCTCTCGTTTGATGCGGTGAGCCGGTGACGACTACTTTATACAGAGATATACGCCTTCCATGGGAAAAAAAAGAGAAATATATGTGAGATAATGATACGGGTCCACGTTGCCTATCAAACAGTGAACAATGCTTTACGGTGCGATGTTCGTTTCATATAGATTTTTAGCTTTTGTTTTTATTTTAGTTTATAAATAGTAATAGCTTATAGAGATATACTCATAATTATAATCATATACATAAAATCGCTATAGTATGTATTACGATTGACTAATAGACTTTGTTAAAAAAGTTTTTATTTAAAAACTAGGACTGTAAAAAAACAGTATTTAGAAGTTAATATGAAATGGGCCGAAATGCAGCGAAGCCGGATTGACCACAAAGAAACGGGCCGCATTTTGTGGGCGTAAGGTCCGCCCACGTAGTAGGGCCGGCCGATGTTCACGGGCCACCCGGCGATAGTGCGGCGATCCATTCTAAACTCCCCGCGCCGCGGAGGCGCAAACGGAAACGGCGAACCCGACCCCGACTTCACTTCGCGATGCAGATCCTCCGGCGGAAACTCCTCGAAGCTTCCCGCTGCCTCCTACCCCTCCTCCCCTCTCCACCTCCAGCCCACCACCGCCACGCGCACGCCGTCGCCACGCTCGCCGCCGCACTGTGGGCCCCGCCCCGCCTGCCGGCTACCTCGCCGCCGCCCCGTGGGCCGCCACCCAGCGCTGCGGCGCGAAGATGCTCGGCTCCGAGGTAATCCCCTCTCCATGCTCTCTCGCGCGTATGCTCACTTGATCGGTACCCACCCAGGGTTTTAGCTAGGGTTCTAAGCTAGATGCGAATCCCTCTTCTGGCTATTGATGTTTTGTTTAATTCAGAACGAATTTATGGGAGAATGGGTTCGCGAACGGGGTAGTTCATCGCTAGTTTGTTTGTGGGAGAATCGATTCAGTTCAGGTTCCTATAGGACATGTTTGTTTCGAATGATTATGTAGGTTGTAACTTAGCCTGGGTGTTTAGTGGTTCTATTTAGACGTATTAGTGATCGAATAAATGCTGTGAAATGCGCAAATTGTATGTGCTAGTTTGGCATCTCTACGGACCCTGTAAAGCAATCTCATTAGATCGTGGTCATGGATTCACCATGGCTACATATAGTGATAGCGCCGCTAGTGCAGGACTTGGGTGCGAGCCTATTGTATCTAGCAGAATTAGCTGACCGTTTTAGGATTAGATTGATCGGTTTGTCATGGATATTACATTTTAAAAATTCTCCTACTATCTGCCTTGTTATTGATGTTGCATTCTGCAATTTGCATTTAGCAGGAAGGCTTCCAGCTTCCATATGGTCCAAAAATGTACACAAAAACAACTCTGGGTGAACACTTCATAACATGTTCTCCAAATGCTTTTTTTTTCAATTCTGGATTCTGTTGTCTGTTCTCTTTGCTGAAGCACATAATGATGCTCACATTAACTCGGGACTATCTTCATATGTTGTAGGTCAAACTTGGAAATGTAATACAGAGAAGAGGTGTGTGCTTACATCTCTTTTGTTTCATTTTCTTTCCTTCAAGTATTGTGGATTATTACTTATCCATCCCTTTGGTCAACTGTAAAACCAAGGTCGCATTTATCAGGTACGGTCAACTGCTATTTGTGTTCTGCATGCAGCGATAATTACTGTTTTGCATGAACTTTGTGATTTATATTCCCCTGGTCCTGTGTTTGTTATAAGAGCAACCACCCTATCCTTTCCTGATTTGCTTGTGTTTTGTTCAGGTGATGAAAGCACAGCATTCACATCAAGGAAGAGGAGGAGCCACAATACAGGTCATTTATTTTGTTTCATTCTTTTAATCTGTCGCAGCACTTGGCATGGCATACTTCACTGTCATAATAGCAAGTAACAGCCAAACTAATATTCGCCAGATTATTCCTTTTATGTATGGCATTGGACACAATTTAATGTCACATTAGAGTTCCTTTGTTAGCAACCAGGGATCAAAAACCTGGAACCAGAGGGAATCCCGGCCGGCCGGTGGTACCGATTACCGGAAAAGTCAGAACAAACCATTCAAAATTCGTGAACCAAATTTCAAATTTGGGTGGTTTGAAAACCAATAACCGTTCCGTAACCGGACAAACCACTTAAAAATCGGAAAACCTGCTAAAAACCGATAAAACCACTAAAAAGGCCAAATAATTGAATTTGAGTTGGGAGTACAATAATTAAAGCATATTTAGCTTACATAGTAGGTAATCTAGCACCAAAAAGGTCTAAACCAACCTAGGATTTGCATTAAGCCTAAAAGTAACCTGGTCGAAATTTTTTACAGGTTCCACCAGTAAATCCGGTTACCGGTTAGTAACCACCAGTTTTTTGTTCCCTGTTAGCAACAGAACATGGAAAAAGATAACTTCGCAACAAAATGTGAATGAGAAATAACAAGGACAGTAAGATAAACATCTAGACGCCCAAGAAATACAGATGACTAGTCCAAATGGCATCTGGTTGACCCCTACAATTCACTAGCACCCCATTGGTCTGTCTGCAGGTTCATGGGCACATCCGCTAAAAAAAGAGCTCATGGGCACATAGTTTTTTGTTAACCTACTTATGTGCTTGATTTAATTTGGAGCTTAAGGACACTTGTTTTTACTTGTCTAGTTTCATTGCCAATCTGAACTTTTTTTTTCTCAACTCTTGAGTTTGCAGGTGGAATTGAGGGATGTTGACACTGGAAACAAAATAGCAGAAAGATTTCGTACCGATGAGGCTCTTGAGAGAATGAACATATTTTTCACTCATAGAAAAGACAGAATGACACATTTTGTTATTTAGGATCGATGCTACAGTGGAATAGTGAGATTGATGAAGATGTGAACCACAAGATAAGAGCGGGTAGGTGAAATGGTGCTAAATATCTAGTGTCCTATGTGACAAAAAAAGTCTCTTAAAAGTTGAATGGTAAGTTCTATAGGATGGCGATCAGACCCGCGATACTATATGGAGCAAAATGTTGGGTGACTAAAAGACAACATATGCAAAAAATAAGTGTAGCGGAGATGAGGATGCTACGATGGATCTGTTGTCACATAAGGCGGGATCGCATCTGCAATGATATACGTGATATGGTGGGGATAGCACCAATTGAAGAGAAGCTTGTCCAACATCGTTTGAGATAGTTTGGACATTTCCAATGAAGACCTTCTGAAGCACCGGTGCGTAGTGGAATTTTAAGGCATACTGAAAACGTAAGAAGAGGTAGAGGGTCTATCCTTTTCAGCTTCTAAAAGCTGCTTTTTGGTTTTTCTATAGTAACTAACTTTTAAACGAAGTATCTTTTCAAGATAGAGTATACTAGTTAATTGCATTTCTTGTGTTTAAGGTATGCAGGTAATTGCTTATCTTTAGACTTTAGACAAAGCAAACTACATTCGCTTGCATGCGTCATTATAACGTTCAAGGTTTCACTCAGAATATTCCCTTCCATTTTTTTTCTGTGTACTTATCTTTAAGACAAGAAGTTGGTGGCATTATAATATAACATCTGCACGCCCAATTTTTCTTGTGATTTTAGCAAACTTAATATGCAAGTATCCAAACCCGTTATGCATCATGATTGAAAGACAAAGTCGCACTCATATTTTGGTCAAGAAATAGTCGTGACCATATTACAAACAACATCCATATCCTGACTTTATGCACACCCTGCCTAGAATAATTTATACTACTAGACGGCTAATTTGACCTGTGTGAAGCTCGGTTAACATAATACGGCAATATGAGCCAAATTTTCTTGCGTGTCAAAGCTGAAGGAGTCAAGCTATAATCACTATACACCTCTGCTTTCCTTACATAGAACAGCTATTGTCCCATTCATCTTGGTGTGCTAAACAGAGCTAAAAGATCTCCAAGTCAGCCGCCACATCAATGAGATCACCACCCCATTCGGCCATTCTCCCTGACCACAGAGGAACCAACTGCAAAATCAGATGCGTATTCTGCAGCATAGTATTGCTTATTTTCCTAACTTTTAAGTTTCGATTGTGTCGTTTTGCAAATGATTTTACCTTAATTATAAGTGGGTCTGCGACAAATATATTAATGGCTTATTTAGAATGCAGGAATTTTGAACGAAGAGTCTCGTTGGGACTCCAAATTCAAAAGCGAGGAAGCGTAGGGACAAGATAAGTAGGACAGATTAGGTGCATTTAAGAGTTTAGGGCTCCTTTCATTTCTTTTAATTTATTTTTCATTATTTTTAAATTTTGTCTTTTTTTTGTTTTTAGCTTTTTTGTCGGTTCTTGTTTTTCTTATATTCGTTTACGTTGTTTGTGATGGACTAACCTGTTTTTTCTATTTTTAATTTTTTTAAAATTTAGTTACGCTAAATAAGTAATCATCAGCTACAGTGTAATTTCAGCTAGAAGTCATCTTCTTTCAGCCCAACCGAGCGGCACCTAGATTGGACGGCCACAAGCTATCCCGTTAGTTGCCTGAAAAATGGTACAACATTTTCTAGTATTTCACTTATAAATTTGGCTATGTTATCTTGTATAATGTGACATGAAAAGATTTGGACATGCAAACGTCAGTAGCCTAATTCTCATAATAAGTAATCTAAAAAATCATAACAAATGGATTAAGCACGCAATAAACTCATAACTTCCTACCCGGCAAATTTTTGCACGTTCACTCACAAGGTCACACCACAAAGGTATAGAGCCTTTTCTTTTGGGTTGCGACTTATAACTAAAATTTTTGGCTTTTGGCCGTTCACGCGCAAGAAAGAGAGTACGGAGATTAAAACACTCATGTGTAGTTTTGACCGATATAGATGAAGTCACTACAATGTCTACTACAGTTAATTTGTAGACTTCACCTTAAAAAGACACTCTGTTTGAAAACTAATTATTATAGAAAAATCAAAAGGCAAAAGCGAGAAGCTGAAAAGAACAGACCGATAGAGTAGTGCTCTAACCAATAAGGGCCTGTTTGGATCCTCCCAGATTTTAAGAATCTGGTTTTTGGAAACTGGGTGGGATCCAAACAGACCAGTTTTTGAGGCAGTTTTTAAAATCTACCTACCCAGATTCTTAAAAACCAAGAAGTTGTTGATACCCAGCTTTTGCCAGTTTTTGGGCACAAATACCCATTTACCCTCATTAAAGACCACGCGCAGACGTTTCCAATCATAAATGTAAGGGTATAATAGTCTATTAGCACCAATCATAAATGAAACCAGTTTTAAAAACTAGGGATCCAAACACCCCATCAGGTTTTGCTTAGAAACCAGCTTTTAAAAACTAGAAGTAATAGCCGGTTTTTAAGAATCTGAAACTGATCCAAACAGGGCCTAAGACAATTACTTCCCAGTACTAGAAATAGGTAACATTAAGATGAATACCTAAGTGCTATAATTCAGTAACTATGATAAATAACCTTAAATGTTCCTTATACATAACAACTGGCATTTATAATGGATTCATCATCCTCGTTCATCTCGAGCCTACCTTCGCCGCTACTAGTTGTTTATATTAATTTTTGCTAATAACTTTTAGCTTTGGTTTATAAACAGTAACACCTTTAGAGAAGTTGTACAGAGAGACAGTCGTATGCAATTTTGATCGATATAAATGAAGTCACTATAATGTCTACTACAATCGACTAATAGACCTCGTATTGAAAATACACATCATTTAAAAACTAAATATTATAAAAAAGCTATTTACTATAAAAAAATAATTTTTAGAAATTGATATGAACATACCTAATAATAGCAGGAGTTTATACCGGGTCTGTTCTTTACCTCACAAGCCGGCGGCTTTTGGCTTTTGCAACAGTACCTAACTTTCAAATAGAGTATTTTCTTAAGACGGGGTCTACAAGTTAAACGATCTACACGTTAAAAGCCCAACATCTGTACCAGCCAAAATCACAAATAAGTATCTATCTCTCAGTAATGTAAACACCAAAATTCAAAAATTTCACCATAAATAAGTCAAAAATTTCAGCCATAATCTATGCGTGTAAGTCGCTTGTTTCACTTAAGAATTATAATCTAGCTTATAGGTGGGGATTATATAAGTTAGCTTATAATGCGTGTTAGTCAGTGTTTGTCGATTATCGAGTTAAGATTGTTGTATTCGAATGTTTAAAGACTACAATGCCTGGAGAGAAAGTGGGAAACCAAAAATTAAATGAAGAGCGGGAATCAGGCGCCGGGCAATAAAAACCAAGGAAGCCAACAATATAACGCGAGAAAGAGAGAACAATTTCCCGAGAGCCGCGTGGTGCTCCGGTCCAGAGCGGGGGGCGGACGGCAAACCGCTACGTACGAGTGAAGTCACCTTCTCCCGTCGTCGTTCCGTCGTCCACCACCACCACCACCCGGGTGACCCCGTCCTCCTCGGCCTGCGCCCTCCGGCCACCCTCTACCTCTTCAAGAATCCCGCGCGCCTGCGCTGCCCTGCGAATCTCTCTCGTGGGGATCTTGTGTGGTCAAGAACGAGAGGTCCAAGGACTAGGCGTCGCCGGCTGCGGTTGTACGGATCAGAGGAGAGATGGAAGTGGTTACGGCTGCCGGTGGTGCCGGGCTGACCAAGTGGCAGGCGGCGGCGCTGTCGGCTGTGGCGGGGTGGGTGTGGGCGGCGTCGTTCTTCGACCTCACGCGGCGGGCGCGCGCGCTGGCGCAGCCGTGGGTCACCCGCCGCGTGCTCGCTGAGACGTCATCCATCCTCAGGTTCCAGGTTCGTTCTTGTGCCGTCTCACCTTCTGTTTGTTTCCAACTAATAACCAACGAAAGTTGGAAGGAAGAAAGGAAGGAAATTTCCGCATTCGTGGATATTTTGTTATAGGAGTTGGAATCTTTACCCATTCTAGTACGCAGTTGATGTTCTTCTTGTTGGGCTTGATTTTTGTAGGATTTGTTACTTTTTAGGAGAAAGAATTGGGAGGTTTATATTCTGAGAGAGGGAGGGAGGGAGGTGATTGAATCAAGTAATTTGAGTTGAAATACCTGGAGTGGATAGTAAATAGACAAAGAGAAATGTTGTCTTATAGAAATATTGATCTCTTTGTTGTAGTCACGTAATCAGGAAATTTATATTCTGAGTGAGAGCGAGGAAGGTGATTGAATCAAGTATTTGAGATGAATTTGACTTGAAATACCTGTAGTGGATAGGAAAGAAACAAAGATAACTATTGTCTTATGAAAACATTGATATCTTTGTTGTATGGATTTACTTGGCTTCGATTTCTATGTTGTGCTACCTTGTATGTTTCTGATTATTACTATTATTTTGTCTGTTGAATTATTGCAGAGGTTGCATCACAAGTTGCTGGACAATTTCTTCTCTGTGCTGTCATGCGTTGTCTCTGTCCCTTTCTACACAGGATTCCTCCCTCTCCTCTTCTGGGTATGTCTTATGGCACATTGATCACCTCGTTTTATTCTGTTGCTGTAATTCCAGGTGGGATTAATTGTGAATTGTTCTTGTTTTCAATTTCATGGATATTGTAGAGTGGACACTGCAAGCTGGCTAGGCAGATGACCCTCCTCGTGGCTTTCTGCGATTACCTCGGCAATGCTGTTAAGGTTATCATCTATATATCGTTCTATGGATTGGAGTTAATCTTTGCAGTTCGATTGGCTTAGCTTTTGACACTTTGGATGTTTGTGGATATAGGATATAGTGTCAGCTCCCCGGCCAAGCTCTCCTCCCGTGAGAAGAGTCACAGCTACCGAAGATGAGAAGGAAAATGCCATGGAATATGGATTGCCTTCATCGCATGCTCTCAATACTGTTTGCTTGATGGGGTATACTTCTATTCTAATTGTTTTTTATGAATAAATATATTGCGATGTATTTATTGGGTTTGCTTGGATGAGGGAAGTTCAAAAGGATTTCTTGGCTAATGCTGCTTCCGGTAAATGCAGATATTTGTTGCATTATGTCCTAACATATGGACCGCATGACGGTGTTATGATTGCCACGGGCTTATCTCTAGCTTTCTTGCTTGTTATGCTAGTTGGCATTGGTGAGTCTTTAATTTCTTCATGCAACTGTCCCTTAACAAAAGATACTAATGATGTGGTTTGCTTGAAATTGATAGCAAGGATATACTTGGGCATGCACAGCTTGACCGATGTTATCGCTGGAATCTGTTTTGGCTTTGTGATCCTTGCTTTCTGGTTGGCTGTCCATAATCATGTTGATGCCTTTGTTGTCTCCGGGCAAAACGGTATGTCTACATGCCTCAGCACTTGCTTACTGTGAGTGGTGATAGGTGAAATGTGATATGCAAAGGCAAAGAATATTCTCATAAGAGTTCTTTTCTTCTGCAGTTACATCCTTCTGGGCAAGCCTTTCTCTATTGCTGTGCTTTGCATATCCAAAGCCAGAGTTCCCAACTCCTAGCTTTGAATACCATACAGCATTCAACGGGGTGGCTTTCGGAATTGTAAGAACTCTCTGCTTTTGACTTATGGTTGCTTAATCCAAAATTTTATTACTTCTAAACGAGCTTATGTAATAATGGATTCTGGTCACATTGAAGATATTATCTACAACGGACTTAGACTTGAAAACCAAAATAATTTTAGATGAAGCAACACGGCATGCACTCTTGCTGGTTCTTTGCGAATTGCTCGACCTACTGTTTATAACATCTCTAGTTTTTTACTTTAATTTGCCAATGGAATTTCATCTCTCTCGGATTTTAACCAATGGAATTTCATCTCTCTCGGATTTGAACTGTAGTTAGTTCATAATGTTGGTCATTGACTAAACGTGTCCTATCCAAAAGAAGTTCTTAGCACAAAATCTTTCTCCTGTGTTTATTCAGTTATCAATACAACCTTTTTACTGTTGGGAATTTTATGGTCTACATAAAGAAGCTCTGACATTGTTTTTTACACACCTGATTCAGGTCTATGGCATCCAACAAACCTACTTCCATTTCCACAACCCTGATGTTCCCCTCATTTTCAGCCCGCAACTACCCCTTCTTGCATTTGTCGGGAGGGTCCTCGTTGGGATCCCAACCATCCTAGTCGTGAAATCCTGCAGCAAAGCGCTCTCCAAATGGCTTCTGCCGATCATGTGCAACACCCTGGGCATTCCTATTGTATCATCCTGCTATGTTCCAGCGCTGAAGGCATCCGACAGCAGCAAGAACAAGTCCGACGCCAAGCAGGCCGTTTATCTCCAGAAGGTCTTCTCCCTCTTCCCCCAGAAGGCATACGACGTTGACACCGGCATTAGGTTTGTTCAGTACGCCAGCCTTGCATGGTCAGTGGTCGATTTGGTGCCAGCCATATTCACTCATCTAAATCTGTAGCCAACCCAACAAGCTACCATTTTGTTTCTCTTGTGGAAGCTCCCAATGAGCTATTCCTGCTCACAAGACATCTTGTGAGGCTGTAAATCCGATGATCTCGAGTTTATTTTTTTTTCTGTTATATGTTTGGCTAGCACGACCTCGATGGGTGGTGTTTCTGTAGAGTGTTTTTGTCCAGAGTAGCAATGAGGAAGTGTTAACGTATTATTACATTTGTTTCATGAGAACAGTGACCACCAGCAGCACCATGTGTGCTTTCAACTGCTATTGAATCCTAAAACTTAACTGCAAAGAAATGCGTTTTCTTGCCTTGCATTCTAGAAAGACGACTTGCGTGCGCCCTGTGTGTGTGTTTATTTTACTCAATTAGCCACCTCCGTACATCATTAAGGCTGAAGTGTCGTTGAAACAAAGAGAAGGAAAAAAAGTGAAGAGACTAGAAAGAAAAGGAGATGCTGGTATTTACCAAGTCTAAGCCTGACGATGAATGTGTGACTTCAGCACTATTGACTCCGAATTCTGTGGGCTGCCGCATTTTTCCTCTGAAACTCACGTTGGCCCAATTGAAAACGCTTAAGGCATGTTCTTATGGCTCTACTAACACAAGTGACTTTGCTATTTTTTGACTTTTCAAAGTGGAGTTTTAAAGATGAGACTTTTTCAGCTCTTTGTAGAGCTACTTTAAAATCCAACAGAGTTTTAATCAAAATCGCAAGTGGAGTATTTTCTTTCATAATCTCTGTCACAAAAACTAAAATTCCAAACAGCTAAAATGATAGAGGTGTGCCAAACGGGGCCAAGACTTGTACGCACCTGTGCAATCCCAGACAGTTCTTCACACAGCGATTTGTTATGTGCACGGCGGTGCGTTGTACAGAATTGACTGCAGCAGCGATCACATGCTGGCGAAAGCGACGCACGAGAGTGGCCAGTAGGCAATCGATCGCCCTTTGCCAGTGAATTTCTAATGAATCCATGGACGTGCCTCCGGCTGTCGCCTGTCATCTACTTCCAGCTGCTGCTGTCCCAGATGGCCAGATATGACACGTTCTGTGGGTGTGGGCAAGGTGCCATAGCCTTCTGGAATCTAGATTCTATGCTAGCGACACGTAACCGCTGATGGGAACCAGAGAAACAACACTTGTCAAATGCCTTCTGAAATGATAGAGCTCCACTGTTTAAACCGACAACCGCATCAGGCAGGCTAGATGGTTAGCAAAGAGCCATGGTATTCCAGGGGTCTCACGTGCAGCTACATCTCCACCCCAAATGGAAAATATCGGAATTTCATAGTTGGTGGTACGAAAACTATATTTGGATAGAAGCAACGTTAACCCGAAAGCCCAAGGAAACAGAGAATTTTTCTTGTAAGTGTTGAGGACACTACCAAAAAAAAAAACAAGAGAATTGATACGGCTCTTACTCAACAGAATAAATTGATCGAACGCCTCACTCGGTCACTCCACTCGAGCGTACCCCCTCTCCAAACCCTCAGCCATCTCTCTCCATTCCTGCTCGTCTCCAAACAAGAGAATTGATACGACTCTTACGTCCGACAGAATAAATCGATTGGACATCTCACTCGGTCACTCCCCTCAAATGCACCCTCTCTCTCCAAACCCTACAGCCATCTCTCTCTCCATTCCTGCTCGACTCCTTTCCCACCTCCTGCCTCCCACCTCAATCCTAAATCCCTAGATCCATCCTCCACGCCCGTGCCGCCCAATCGCTCCACGCATGCGGATCCACAAGTACGCCTCCCATGTCCTTGCGCTGTCTACTCTCCTGCAACGCCGAGACCCCGATTCGAGCTCTCACTCTTGCCCCCGCCGCCAGCCCCAAATCCCGCACGGGGGCACCAGCTTCGTGGGCACGACTGCCACCTGGGAGTACGGCAAACTCAGTTATAACCTCCACGAGCTCCGTGGCATCCTGACCTTGACCGATGATAACGGCCTCATGAATGCTGCACAAGCTCCGCCGCCTTCTCCTACCGGTGCTGGATCCACGCCACATACCGCCGCCGCACCTGAGGCCTTGCCGTCGCCTACCATGGGAGGTAGGTGTTGTTTTTGTTGCAATATTTTTTATTTTATGTGTAATATTTTGATTTCATGCGTGCAATATTGATATTATTATCATTTCTTTTGTTGCATATATGGCCGATTTCATGCGTGCAATATTGATATTATTATCATTTCTTTTGTTGCATGTATGGCCGAGAAATGTTGCATAAATGGATAAAAAAATGTTATGACCGACCGTACGACCACGATCACTTCGATCAAGACCGTTATGACCACTGCTATCACAACCACGGTAATGGTCAAAGCGACCGTGGTCGTAGCAACCGTAGTCGTAGTGGCCATAATTGAAGTTCCTAACACTTCCACGGCCTCGTCGCCGGCCTCACACTCCGCATGCCCACCGTTGTCAGCGATGGTTGCAGCCTCACGCATGACACCATCCTCATGCTATCCTCTCTGGGTACCACCACATAAGCTGATGCCAATAAAAAACGGTGCAAATCATTAATTATCCCTTTCTGATTTCATGATTGCAACAATTTAATTTCATGCATCCAACATTGATATTCTTATCAAAAAATTTTGTTGGATATATAGTTGAGAAATACTACATAGATGATAAAAAAGATATTATGACCGACCGTACGGAGCTAGCGTTCGGATCAGACGTCTGGGCGCTAACAACTCCCAAAAAATAAGGTTGATAAGCTGTAGTCCAGGGCTACGGTAAACAGGCTTTGCAACATTACAGATCGCGCAAGAAACAAACCAACAATCCGCTAACCATGACCATAACTTTATTGTCAAAGGAAACACCAATATTTCCTTTCATCAAACCACAGCGGCTTCATGGGGGCAAAGATCATCGCATCTTTATGGAAAGCAAAACTGGCGCTCAAAATACTTGTGCAAAAGAATGCTACCGTTCTTAAGTAATTCTATACGGCAAATCAAGATGTGTTCAGAAAGACCTGACGTCTCAACAGAGAACCACAAATACATTGTTCGTCTCTACAAGAATCATGAAAAGAAAATTAGGTGAAACATGTGAGAAAGGGAGCAAAATGAATACAAAGGGGATAGTTTCCTCTGTCATAATACAAATTGCTGCTTGACGTTTTAACTCAATCACTGCAGCCCCCAAGCCAAGCATAAAGCAATTAGATTTAAGCGAGAACACAATGAATGCTTCCAGCTACTGTAGGTATACACTTGAATCACGATGCAGCAAAGCAGCTCGCAGTAGCCAAAGCGCCATGGGCAAAAATAGTAAGAATAACACACAGGATATTCAAGCAAAAAATATCTGCGACCAGGAAACTTCACCTAGCTATCAAACCTTTGCTGCAGAGAGTCACCACTTTCGCATCACAGGAAATAGTCAGGCGTTCTACGAGTTACATCTGGCTCTCCCCTTCTTGGGGCTGGCTCAAACTGCAGTGTGACACATCATAATTCATGAATTACAACAGAAAATAAGCGTGGAACTAGATGGCAAAGGCGTTAACAAAAATTTGAAACCAACTCAAAGCATGGGTGTTGCAAAAGGCTGAGCATATGTGTTGCAAAAAGCTGAGCATAACTCAAAACTCATGACAGAAGCTATCCATGATTCAAACTGAAGATCAAGACATATCAAGATGAAAAAATATCCTATTTGTGAGAGCAGTAAGAACCATTAGTCCAACACTATAAGTTAAGACTTCATATCAATTCTCAAATTGGTTAGCCTGTGTGCACAATATTTTCATATCAATTTAATACTTACAAGTGCTAGTACTTCTCAAATTGGTTAGCCTGTGTGCACAATATTTTCATACCAATCTAATACTTACAAGTGCTAGTCCAACCCTTATATGCTACAGAAATACATGATTTAGACAATAATTTATTGATCTCAACTTGCATCTGGTGATCCATGCCCTCAGTGTGAACCACAGTTCATCAGTTCGATTACTTATGCCACTTGGGGTATATGAGCGGACATGTTCTTTTTATTTTTTGCAGTTGTCAAAGTTTCTTCACCTTTAGAAATAATCATGAAATCTGTGAGAACAAATGAACGAATATTACAATCAAATAGAATGTTACCTGGATGAAAGTATGCTCCCTACAATCATCAACTTCCAAGATTGATGCCATGTTTCCGCAGCGATAGCAATAATTAGGTGCACTAAATATGGTGACCACCTTTTGCTCCTGTTCAATGTAGTAAAGTGTTAATAAAATATAGTATGGAAACCACAGACAAGTATGGAGTTCAGGAATAGATACTTACATGAGCCCAATTGAATCCCTCCATGACCAATTGGTGAGCTCTAGCAATAAGTCTTAAATTATTGGTATGGTTGAACTGCTCTGATATATCCTGAAATGGTAGAATTGGCAACGTCAGTGGAAAACAGATGCACCGCTTAATATGGTGAAAAAGGGAATGTTTTGTACAAAAAATACCTGTCCGAAGGTATATCCAGCACCTCGAGGAGAAATACCCCAACCACATCGATCATCTGGATCAGACCAGAGAAGATCACACATGGGCCCTTCATGAGGAACTTCTTGGACCCGGTCAAAGTTACGTATGTTATCAAGTGTCTCAATGGATGGTGATAATCCACCATGCAAGCAAAATATTTCTGACTCGACCTATGAAAAGAATGAACAGCTTGCATGTAAATTTCACTAGACAAAGTGAAAAGGAACTTCACATATAAGTCACCCTATAAATGAAAATGATACACTAGTGCAATACACACCAACGCAGTCAACGGGAGGTAGTCAAACAGATCTGTAAAGGTTTTCCACACATTTGCATTTCCGTACCTGCAATAAACGCAGGAAAGTGATTCTTCTAATTCACTTCACCAAAAAGAACATGACATGGTCAGCTTTATTTTGGACAGGACAAGTCGAACAATAAGAATCATAACCTCTCACAAAAAATAGATCACGGGCACAATACATGCATGAAAAAAGTTTAAACTAATAATTGAAATGTTGCAAGATTGCCTAAATACTTTTGTATGCATGATTCAGCACTATGTTGGATTAGCAACATAAAATGGCAATTCCAAACAACAGAGTACTTATGTAAAATTGCATACCAACTTAGGTTCATCTTAGGGCTTAGCAATAGCAGTTGCAGGTTGCAACCATACATGTGTAGGATACAGACATCCTTTAATGGTAGTTCGGCCAAGCTGATGTGTAATGCCTAGGCACGTTATAAGCAAATTAAACTAACAACTTTCCAGCATGTACTAGTCTTCATGGAGAAAAGAAGCGCTGAATTGAAGTAAATTAGTTCCTAGGGCATCTTGTTATGTTATTATTACATGCATTTATCAGAATAAGAATCAAGAAAAGATTGTTTAGACTTTAGAGCAGAACCATACTATATACAAAGAAAGATACTTACTTCCTTAAGCACTCATCGTAGAATCCATAAACTTGAGTGATCTGCAAATGATTGACAAATTATTCAGTCAAATTCTCAGTGTGTACAAAAGGATAACAGATAATGAAGTGATGTAACAAAAGAACACTAGAAACTTCACATTATGTATCAGAAAAATAACAAGCAAACTAAAAGAACCTGTGAAAAAATCTACATACCTGTCGACTTTCGTGGTTTCCTCTAAGAATGGTGATTCGCTGAGGATAACGAACTTTTAAAGCCACCAAAAGCTGATTATTTTCAAGGATTATATTAGTACCAAAAGCAAGTTACAAAATATTAGAAAGTTAAATGTGTCCACCCAAAAAGCAAATTTGCTAAGCTACAAACAAATATTGCACATGAATGCAAATAACTTTTTTCTGTGGTGCAAGCATAAAGCTATGTTGATGCTTATACTACTCTTACCGTGACAGTTTCGACAGAATAGTAGCCACGATCTACATAATCTCCCATAAACAAGTAGTTTGTATCTGGGCACTGGTAAAGACAGAAAGTGTCAAGATATTGAAGTTAGGGTTTGTCCTTGATGACTCAAAAAGACGGCACAAAGGAAGATGAACAAGAAAAAGCAACTGATACCTTTCCACCAATTCGGAACAGTTCTGCAAGGTCATGAAACTGTCCGTGAATATCACCACATATTGTAACAGGACTCTTTACAGGCTGCAAGAATGCCAAAGAAATCACCTAAGTTAAACTACCAACAAAACAAGAACCCAATTCTGAATCTAGATTATGAAAGGCAGATAATCATCTGAAGGAATCATTGTATATTTAAAATTTTCACACACTCCACAGGTCTAACTTCAGTTTGTATGTCCATTTCAAAACAAATCAAACTCCACACCAGTTGCCACACAAGATAAAGAGCAACCAAAAGTAAATTTTTGTCATGAATTCTGATAGTGTTCCATATGTCTATTCTATCCAATACCGTTCAAAGCCTGTAATTCAGGCAAAAGTTCTGAATGAACTCTGATGAGATGTCTAACCACCATTACCATCAAAAAGTGCAGCTGGATTCATTGGTTAAACCTGTAAGCTGTAACTACAGTACGATTGAAAGCCTGGTACAGTCCCATACATTGTTTTTGTTGTTCCAGAGACATTCTTAGTTTATCTTGAAAACACATGAGACGGTTGATGCAAAACCCTGTAGATCTCACAGTAGCCAAGCAAATAGATAAATTGGGTACTTGGTTTGCAATGACGTGGGGATTAAGATTTATATAAGCACAGTAAAAATCAATGATAGCAAAGTAACTAAAATTTAACATTTAATTAATACATACAAGCTTCGACCAGTGGCAAATAAGTCCAATCCAAGAGGTGATGAACTGGTGCTTAGACAGCTTGAACACCATTGACCAATTTGGTTACAACTTACATAGCTACACATGATGTGTCCTTTGCAAAAAAAAAAAAAAAGGAACATAGTTCCAAACAAGTGGTGGATATCTCAAGGGCCTAAAGAAAATAAAATAAGTATAATTGCATTTGAACTGGTCATGTGCAGCGCAGTCCAGTTTCCCCAGGCTTGGTCAAGCTGGACTCACTCTGGACCAAGCCTTTGAGCCTGTTGGAAGATTTGGGCCAGGCTCGGGCTTTGCTTAGGGCAGCCTTGTAGGCCAGGCCAGGCCAGGCCCAGTGTACGTTCTATACAGGGTATAAATGATGCAACCTAGCAAGGCAGCAACCTTAGTTCACTATTCTTCTCTGTGGCATTCAGGTCTTGTCCTAGCAGCAGGTGCGATATCTATCCCATCCCCATTTCTCATGAATGCATACAAACCTAGGGAGTGATAGGCAGATGCCATGCCCAACCTGTGACATGTTATCTTTTGAGCTGCTGGAGTTGATGAGTTTACGACGCTTTCATTTTTCCAAAACCCATGTATTCAGGAAAGGTGTGCACAGCACTATAGTGTATATTTTTCTCATCTCTATCTCAAATATTTGGTTGCTTGATTCCGATCTTGCCCGATTTATGTAGTTTGCTGTTTTGGGGAACTTGTGCTTAATATAAAAAGGGTAGAAAATCAATAGTGTATTCTTGCTACGTACCAGAACTTTTTCTGGTTAGTGTTATTCGAATTTAGCACTTTTAATATTGCTATACAATTAGCCAGACTCCATACCTATAGCAAATGGGCCTATTCTTTTGGGCTACGGCTGGTGGCTTTTAGCTGCGGCTGATGAATAGTAGCAACTGATAGAGACCGTGAGAGAGGGTATGGAGTAAGAGAAACTCGTGTGCGGTTTTAGCCGATATAGATGAAGTCGCTACAGTATCTACCACGATCAACTTGTAAACCTCGCATTGAAAAGACACTTCGTTTGAAAACTAGTTATTGTAGAAAAGCCGAAAGCTAAAAACGAAAAGAAGAGACCCAATACATTGGGCTTATGGCCGAGCTAATGGTTGCACTTTGAGTCCAGGCAAAGGAGACCCAATTCAGTATGGAGTTTGAAGAAGTTGAATTAGCATGTGCCTACTTCTATTTGTGTAAAAAATGATTTGTACGCATGGATGTTTTGGTACGAGTTGGTTGGGTATAAGTCCAAGGGCCGAGGGTAGAGCACCCGCCCTTGAACGGCTAGCCATACCGCCGCCAAAGCTCTGAGGCTTAGTTGAAGAGGGGGGCACTAAGAACTTTGTTTATTTCTTGCTTGCTTAGAAAAGATAACAATGACGTGCTTATATAGTGCCAGCCTCCTAACAATCCAATCTAATGTTTCCAACTACAAAAAGCCAAAAAAAGAGGCCCCATATATTGGGCTTATGGCCGAGCTCATTTTAGCACTTCGAGGCTAGGCGAAAAAGACCCAATTCAGTGTAGGGTTTGAACAAGTCGAAATAGCATGTGCCTACTTCTATTTGTGTAAAATATGATTTGTTCGCATGGCTGTTTTGGTATGAGTTGGTTGGGTACGGGTCTGAGGACCAAGTGTAGAGCACTCGCCCTTGAACAGTTAGCCATGCCACCACCAAGACTCTAAGGTTTAGTTGAAGAAGAGGGGGGAGATTAGGAACTTTGTTTATTTCTTGCTTGCTTAGAAAAGATAACAATGACATGCTTATATAGTGTCGATCTCCTAACAATTCAATCTAATCTTTCCAACTATAAAAGATAAGATTCTATCCTTAACAATAAATTGATAGTTAAGGAATCCCAAAATTTGCCTAATCAACTAATCTTTTATACTAGAAAACCAATCAAACCGATAACACCGCTATAGTACCCACACAACACTGTTCACATGGCGCTACAGTACCGCACAGGGGGTACTATTCACGTGTTGCTACCAACGGTATTTTTCGTGCACCTGCTAATATTGGTCCATAACATTACACCCCTCGTAGTGAGATTGCTCGTCCTCGATCTGTTAGGTGGCGGCCATGGACTAAAACGTTCGTGTCCCCATGTCGACGAAAGAACACAATGACAACGTCGTGCGGCATAGATGATGATTGGCGACACTCCGACATATGGAGCCCAAGAAAAAGGCGTCTTAGCATGACGTGGAGTTGAGGAAGACGCCGGCAACATAGGCAACCAGCATGGGATAATAGTGACACCCTTACTGCTACAGAGTGTGATGATGGCAGGGAGGACGCGACGGCGGTGCTGGCCCCTCATCTATTGCACTCCGCATCGCTTATGGCACAGCGTCGATCGGCCCCATGAAAAAGACTGCCGCTGAACAACGGCAGCTTTTCTTCTCGGCGAATGCACCAGAGGTGCAACCATGGTTGCCCCATGAAAAAGACTGCCACTGGATAACGGCAACCTTTATTCTCAGCGATGCACCAGAGGTGCAGCCATGGTTGTCACAGTGTCGACTAGGCGTCGCCCAATCAGAATGGTGCTCCTCGGTAGACACTATGGTCGGTCGCCATAACTGGGCCGCCTTGCCAGGTGAGAGAAAGAGATAAGTGGGCTGTGAGTAAGGGAGAGGCATGTGACTGTAGCGTGAGACAGAAGAGTGAGCAAGAGAGAGAGGCGACTCAGGATGGAACCCTAGCCGCCGGGCTGCCGGCGCCGCCGTCATCCAAGACCCCTCCAGCGAGCTTCCCTCCCTCCTCCACTCCCTCCGCCACCAGCCAAGATCTCCATCTGCAGCCCAGGTATTCTTCTACCTCTGTCTCGTCTCTATTTTTTTTGTTGCTCTGCTTCTTTTTTTCTTTGTTTCTTTGTTCTTCTTCGGTTCTTCCTTTGCTCCCAAATCTACTTCTATCCCGCTCATGCTCTCCTCTCAGATCTGCTCACGCTCTCATGAGTTTATGGAGTTCTTCCCATGCTGCTCATGCTCTGCTCCCTGATTTGCTCGTGCTCTGCTCTACCCTGCTGCCCTCTACTACTCTGTTGTTCTCTGCTCTGCTGCTCCGCTACTCTCTGCAGAATCTAGGCACAATCAAAGTAACCAACAGAATCTGGGCACAATCAAATATTCAAACTTGTGCACTGAGATAATTGAGTTCCAAGTCCAACCAAAATTGCTCATTGCTATACTTTTGCTTTGTTTGAATTCAATCATGACCAATCACCAAGGTATGCACTGACATTCACCTCTCTAATTTGTTGTCTTAAGTCACCCCATTTTGCTCATCGTACCTCGCCTTGAGGATGCCATGGCGCTCGCCTGGACGCCATGGTGTCCTGGCGCCTCTGAGGCACCGTTGTCACCAAGTCCGTCGTGACAACCATGGGTGCATCCAAGGGCAGCGCTGCCTACTGAGGTGTTGGTGACGACAGTCGGAGTGGCATGGTTGGTGGTGCTAGTTCTAGAGGTGATGGAAGTGGCGGCGCAGCCATGTTGGCGATGACAGGCGTCACCTCCTTCGGCTCCTCCATCTTGGCATAGCTTCTCTTCTACTCCAGAACACCAAGCATCTTTTCAAGCATCTCAATCATGCGACCAAGCATGTCACTAATTGTCATGGAATCGAAACCCTCGCTGCCCGACATGATGGAAGGGGCAACGATTGGCTCTGATACCAAATGTTGTGGTACGGGTTGGTTGGGTACGAATCCGAGGCTTGAGGGTAGAGCACTCACCCTTGAACAACTAGCCATGTCACCGCCAAGGCTCTAAAGGCTTAGTTGAAGGAGGGAGAGATTAGGAACTTTGTTTATTTCTTGCTTACTTAGAAAAGATAACAATGCCATGCTTAGATAGTGTTGGCCTTCACTTAGAAAAGATAACAATGCCATGCTTAGATAGTGTTGGCCTTCTAACAATCCGATCTAATCTTTTCAACTATAAAATATAACCTTCCTAATAAATATGATTCTACCCCTAACAATAATTTGATAGTTAAGGAATCCCAAAACCTACATAACCAACTAATCTTTTATATCATGAAACCAATCAAACAGATAACACGTCTACAGTACCCATGCAATGTTGTTCACCTGGCGCTACAGTGCCACGCAGAGGTTGCTTCTCGCGCGTTGCTGTAGTGCCTATGGTGTTCGCATGCCTCTAATCTTGGCCCATAACAATGGAGTATTTTTCTCAACAAAGGTGAAAAACATGCTACTGAAAATTATTTTCCATTTTTTAAACATATGCACGTGTCCAACAAAACAAGGGTACGAACAAATTAGCCGACAAAACTTACTAGTCACTACTCACTAACACTAATAAAAAAAAAGGTGTGGACATATATATTTTTTCCTAGCCATCATTATTGCTAGTCTTAACATATATTGCTATAGTGACTTCGCTAAACTAAAGGTATTCCTAATGCACCGTGACCTATCAAACATTTCACACAGAAAAAAGTGTGTTTTTAGCATTTGCAGTGCACCAGTCATCACTCATCTTCCTTGTGAGCCGCAAGTATATACCATATTGTTATTCATTAGCAGCAGTCATCTCAGTCCCTCCGTGATAGTGTGTTACAACCTATCCTTTTTGCCTTATTCTAAAATGGTCCTATGTTAGTGTTCAAAAGTGATAATGCGCTGTTGTAGCAACAGTGATAAGAAGTATGCTTTGCAGTTGTGCACAGGGACCAAATAGCTAGACCAATTTCCACAATAGGGAGCATATAGGTATTTAGTCCTCAGGAAGTGCGGGTGTTTGCGCATCTCCTCAGAAAATTATTGGCACTCTATTCTTTAATTTTATCTTGTCATCAATTAGACCAGCCTATTCAAGTTATTTTAAGTTTCCGGTTATAATAAAATTTTAACTTAGATAAATGTGTCCAGCGACCTCAGCAAAGATCCATGACGACAATAAGAGCCTAACAAGTTATTAACAAGTAATGATTCTTGCAATCTCAACACGAAACATTTATTATTGTCAAACTGTGTTTCAGATACTATAGTTCATACTACCTAAAATGGTTGCACAGCGACTATCCAAGAAAAAAGTTGGGAGATATAGACAAAATAGATTCAGGAGGTTTTTCTTTGGAAAGTATTGTACCAAATGAGCTCACCAAGGACCTTAAAAGCCTTTTTCTATGGGGCAGAATACATCTCAACAGATTGCACCACTACAGTAGTACAATATATTGTACATATAACCTTACCCTATAGGCCTATACGTCATAAGATATTTTTTGCCTTGTCATTCAATTAGCATGCGATCGACAAATACCTTGTCACTTTCTCTTTAACCATTAACACCAAACTGGCTAACATCAATTGCAAGTCAAGGCAGACATCTTAGAGATATAAAACGGCATACCTGAACGTTGCTCTCCTCCATTAATATCTCCTTAGCCTTCTCACAGAGTGCTCTAACCTGTACGATAAATACTCCAGACTCAGAACAAATTAATGGTAACCTGACTATTAATTGTACAAATATATCTAAGAAAGGTATCGATTAGGCTGAAGGTTGATATCTAACAGTTTGGAGGAGCCATAGGACCCCCAACATTCTCCCGGCGCAACTCCTCCATTTTTACCCGAAAATAATCGATCGACCAGAGGCCAAACTTCTGCGATTCCCAACGATCAAAGAGAAACCGGATGGCGTAGGTGTTTCAGTTCATGCAGACATATTAATAGTATAATGTTGCGAAAGCCAGAGGGGGCCTCGAGCAGCAATTAACTCTGCGTTTCGTCATCTCGCCACACCTAAATCTGCGAAATTATTCCACGTCCGAGAGCAATACTCAGCTTCACTCACAATCGCAAGCCCAACTCGTAACGACCCAACAACCGCAGAACAAACTAAACAATAGCCACTGCAACCCATTTCCGCTCCACGAAATGGAGCTGAGCCACGGCCTCAGGCCCGATCTCCCCCGGAACCCCGCCCTGCGCCCCGCAATTCCGCCAGATCTGGCGAAACCCGCCCACCCGCAACCGAGACGAGCGGGAAAGACACGAGGGCGGAGGAGGAGGAGGGGCCGTCGTTACCTCGGGCTCGGGGAGGGGCTTGCACTGCATGAGCCGCTCGATCTGGTCGTCGAGGCCGCCATGGGGGCTGCTCATCTTCGCGGGGGCGCGTCCAACCCTAGATCTCGCCGCCGCGCGCGCGGGGAGGAGGAGAGAACGAGAGGCGGGGAGGGGGAGGGGGGCAAAAGGCCTGGAAAGGTGGAAGGGACGGTGGTTATGTAATGGAGATTTGGAGCCTAGTATAGCGGCGAGCCTGAGGTGAGGAGAGGAGAGGAGACGACGCAGGGGAGGAGCGGAAGCGGAGCGCTGCGCTCGTGGTGGTGGCGGCGAGGGCGAGGTGTGGTCGTGCGGTGCCCAGCCCAGCGGCAGGCGAGGCGAATAGGTGATGGTGAGGAAAGGTTGCCCCGGTGGGGTCGCGTCGAGTTGGAACTATCATCGGGGCAAAATCCCAATTTTTAACCGGGTCGGGGGAAAGTCCGGTTTTGGTTAATTTTACTGAGGTAAAAAAACTCGTTGACCCTGTTTATTTTGACTTCTACAAACTTTTTTTTACAATAAATTTTTTCTACAGTATTTATTTTTTAAATTGAGTGTTTTTTTTAAAGCAGAATCTACTAGTCGATTGTAGTATATACTATAGTAATTTTATTTATATCGGTCAAAATTGCACGTAAATATTCCTATGTAAGTTGTTACTGTTTATAAACCAAAACCAAAAACCATTTTGCAAAAGCTGATATGAATGGCACCTAGGCCTCAACTGGGACATTGAGTGTGTTTTAAATTAAATTGATACTTGTATTTGGTTGTTTCCTATAAAATTCACCTCGCATTTCTACGAAATTTCCGCTGAGTTAGATTAGTATTGATGTTATTATGCTGGACTACGCTAACCTTTGTATCTTTTGTGTTAACCAGTGAGATACAACGAAATTAGGTGCCTAAATATCAAACTTAGCTCAACAAGGAAACTTCCCCGAATCGACAATGATCAAGCCACGCCTTTTCGGATTTGAAAAAGATTGCTCTTTCGAGGCTATTTGATAGTAATAGTAATTGCCCTTGAGTGGGATATCATACCTGTATTAAACCCGGAAGGGTTCCCGGCCAGAGAGGGTGGCCACATCGCCTCGCAAGACGCTTCGCGCGCCGCGTGGCGCCGATCTTCGACGATCCTGGGACCGGTTTTGCGAAAAACCCCCTGCGTTTTCCGGAAATTGCGTTATGGTCCTCGGTTATCGCAAAAAGGTCTCTGGATTTTTCAAAAAAGACCATGCGCATATTTATTTTTCATTGATAATGATCCGCAGTTTCCGAAATTACGTACAAGCCCTCGGTTCTTTTAAAACAACCCCTGATTTTTACAAAAAAAACCCCTCTGGTCTCCTTTTATTGCGAAAAGCCCCTCGCTTTTTAAAAAAAACCTACGTTTTTTCCTTTAGCTATGAATTTTCGCCTCTTTTACTTCGGTACACACGATGGCTGGCACGCACATGCCGCCGCGCCTATGAAGCTAGTTGCATTGACCATTCAACACAACCTTGGATAAAAGAAAAATGCTAGACAAGTAAAGGCGTCTCTCCAAGTTGGGATATATCATTTCTTAGTAAAAATATGTAGGCACTCGCATAATAAAGGTGGTGATCGGTTCGGCTGAAAAGCTCATGGCTTATGACTGAAAACACTGTAGCTGACTGAAAAAAGCACTGTAGATGACAGAGGCTTATTTAGCATAATTAAATTTAAAAAATTTTAAAATATAAAAAATATGTTAGCCCATTACGTATAATACAAACAAATACGGGAAAAAAAGAACCGGCAAAAAAGCTTAACAAAAAACCAAAAGTTCAGAAAAGGACGAAACTTATGAATAGTAAAAAATAAGTCAGAAGCCGAAGCCGAATTGATCAGAGCCAAACTATAGTGTCGCATAGGTTAACTTGGCATCTCGTTTGTTGTGCTATGCGCATTTGAGCTATCATTAATCTCAAGCAAAATAGACCCAGTTTGATTAAACCATCACAACCAAATGGTTCAGATTTTTGTTTGCGATTTCTTAGATGGTGTTACGAGAATGTACCACACACAGTGCAAAACACGCGTGCAACGAACATTTTAGTTAGATCAAAGACTATGTGACAGTAACCATAATGTGACTACAACATTCGACAACTATATTTCCTACTCTCGGGTATAACTACTCTTTATACTGGATCTCATAAAGTAGAGAGTATCTAATGTAACAGAGGGTATGCACGTGTGGTATATGAGTATATAAGATCACCTAATTAGTATGTATACTTTTTTAAGGTGTCTATGAATATGAAGGTATTAGCAAAATATGTCAAAAAATCATGTGCTCCCTTGCAAATTTTTTATGTGGCTAGCATTAGAGTATTTTAGAATTAATATAAGAAGTATATCTAAAGTGATAAAAGAGTATGCTAAGTCTGTTTAAATGGTATATCATAGATAGAAGTAACTACACTCAGAAGTAGAATGTATTCTCTCTCTATATATATTTGGCGGTGCGTGCCAAAGAGAATTTCACATGTATTTTATGCAAATTACATAGAAGAAAAGGTGCTATTGTTATATTGTTTTAAAGCAATCACCATAGAGGCATACACAACGAAGATATTAGCAACACACAAGTGCAAGGTGAAGTTACTCTCTACATAAAACAATTATCTTTACTATTTAATAAGTTTGAGTTGGTGGTTGGTGCATTTTCCTTCCTCCTTTCTCAACCGTCCGATCTAAATACTGAAATCTTGACCATCTATCTAACATCCCTCTCCCTCTCTCTCATATCTAACTGCCCCTCCTCTCCACTTTCACCAACAATTACCATCTCCCACCTCCTCTTCTACCCGGCCTCTCTCGTCTCCTCCCTCCGCTCGCTCTTTCCGCCGCTCTCTCTTCACTCTCTCACCCCCTGCCCCTCCTACCGCGCCGCTGCCTTTTGCTCCCCTGGTGCCGGCGTCCGCCCACGATATGCGGTGTAGGAATGGGATGCATGACGAGGATGACAGTGCGGGGTGGGGGAGGGAGGAGGAGGCGAGGAGGTGGGGCAGGGAGGGGAGGTACGGGGAGAGGTGGACGCCGACGTCGAGGGAGACGAAGAGCACGCCAGAGAAGAAGAGTACCTTGTTGCGGCTGAGGTACCAGCCGCAAGCCCCATGGGGATGAACAGCACCACGCAGGGCGCGAGCACACCTACATGCGTTGCGGTGGACACCATCGACCGGCCAGCCTCGCACGCAAGCAAGAGGCCACTAGATCTGGGCCTCGCTAGGAGGGACGAGATCGCAGGAGGAGGTTAGGTGGGTGAGCGATCGAGCGGCGCGGCGTGGAGCGGAAGCGAGAAGCAGAGAGGGGGCGTCGCGTGGTGGGTTGGTGGGGTTCGACAGGGTGGGGGGAGCGGAGCGGAAGGGGTCGACGGGATGGAAACAGCAGAACGACAAGTGGGTGTGGTGAGGGGCTGGCTGGCTCCAGCACTTTGGCGCTTGGAGTTGGCCGGAGTCGGTGCGATGCATGCGCCGGTGTGGACCCCGGGGGTGTAGGCACCAGGCCGGCTCGGCCCCGATTTTTGTTTGTAAAAGATAGTGAGATGGGAGGATGTTTATTCAGATTAGTGAAGTTATCGTTTCATTAATGGCATGTGTTTTTCTTCTACTTTGTTAAGTGAGAACAAAAATGATGACAGGTCAATTCCAATGCTACTCTCTCTGCACCGTAATACTAGCTGAATGCCCATGCGTTGCTACGGATTTTAAAATTTTATTATACTACATGTTTTAAAACTAACATGTGATAAAATTTGTTAGAACATGTATAAAAATATGTTCTAATTTTTTAAATTCGTAGTAACACACGAACATTCAGCTAGTCTTGTTTAAGAACCGAGTCAGAGTGATCATAGAAAGTTATTAAAGCAGGATAGATGTAGTTCTCGAGCTCGAATCTAAGTCGAACATGAGTTTGCTTGTCGAGTTTTTGAGTGGGGCAAAAATCCCGAGACAGCATCTCCAATGTTCCACTGCGCACAAACCGCTCTAACTATTCACGTAGCACAAAGATGGCATATCAGAATGGACGGTAGCTTCAATTAATTCGTAGATATCATATTATCGCTTTAGATTTTTGTGAACCCACCCTAAAGTCACTACGTATTGGAGTGGCAGGAGGAATTTTATACACTTCAACTAAGCATTTATTTGAACTGAATGGCTGCTGGAGGGGTTCACTTGGTTTTATGATTCAACTTTTTACAATAATTAGTTTTTAAACGAAGTGTTATTTTAATATAAGATCTATAAATCAATTATAGTATACACTGTTTCAATTTCATCTATATTGATCAAAATTGCATATAAGTATCTTTTTCCATACTCTCTCGTGAACAGTCATTTTAAACAAAAAACCACAGTTTAAAAAAACCCAATGATTTTAGGTGATGATTATGGTACTTTCTACTAAAGCTGCGTCTGTGTATTGGATATAGGCTAGGTTTGATTTAGCTATGGGCTTATGGGTTTTGCATTTTGCTATAGTAACTCGTTTTCAAATGATATGTATAAGTTGATTGTAATAGATACTATACTGAGTTTAGTTATACCAACTAAAATTGTATATAACTATCTCGTTCTATATAACCTCTCATACGAATAACTAAGATTTTTAAAGATTAAAGCCACACGTTACGGTTAGAAAAGAATCCTCTTGCCTTCCACTAACGGGTCATGGAGAGGAGAGGAGAGGCGAGGCGTGCGGCGTTGTGTTGCGGGCCAAAAGTAAGAAAAGGGCAGATATTTTTGGTGCCCTCTCGGCCTCTCGTATTTGCACTCTTCCTCTCGGCTATTCGGCATCTGCAGCTATTGCTCCGTCCCTTCGCTTCCTCCTCTTCCCTTTTTATCTCCCTCGCCTCCCTGCTCACCTTCTCTAGGGTTCCTCGCGACACCCACCACCCGCCGATCGGACTCCAACCCGCCTCGCTTCCTCTCCTCGCCCGCAGCAGGTCGGCCCCCAATCCCCCGCCCCGTCTTGATCTGGGCGCTTCGCCGCCTTCCGCTCTCGATTTGCTCGATCCAATCCGCAGTTTGTTTTTTTTTTCCACAAAAGAGTTCTCCTGTTCTTTTTTTTTTCTGTGTGTGTGAGCGTGCTTGAAGTTAGCCGTGGCGTCAGTGCCGCTTGTTGTGTGTTCTTCTAATTTTAGTCGTTGCAGTTGGTTGGTGAGTTGCTTGTGCTCTAGTAGATTTGTTAGATTTGTAGGGTTTTCGAGGGGGGAGCAGCGGTGGATTTTGCTGAATTACGGCTAGAGTTTCACTTAGCGATGGTTTAGTGCAAGATGCTGCTGCTTAATCCTATCGGAATGGTGTGGTTGGTTTCCTCCTATAGGGGCTTCGATTTAGAAGTTCATTCGGGCTTACCCCCTTGCATGCTGCTTTTCGCTTTGCATCTAGGGTCAATGCGCTAACTTGGTGCATTTGCCGCTCATTGGCCATGTATTTGGGTCGTATCCTTAGATTCCGTTCTTATCCTAGATGAGATCTAGTTGTTGTTCTGAGCGTAGCTTCTTTTGTTCGTCTTTGTAAGTAGATTTATGGCACCACGGTGCCGATTATACTGGTTTAGTTTGATTTAGGGGACTCGCTAGGTTTTGGTGTTTGGTAGTAAGTAGTAACCTGTATATTTAATGGGTTTTGATAAACATGTTTTCTTCCTAACAATCATCCAAATTTCTATCTGGATGTGCGTGAAGATTCGTCTCCACCTTCTTCGGCGACACTTTCTTCCTCCTCTCCGGCGACCCCTTCCTCCTCGCCGATGAGCCTGAGGGGAGAATGCCGCCCCCCCACACCTAGGATTCACCGTTCCCCTGGGCATAGAGGGAGGGAGGGGGCGTGGCCTGGCGGCAGGCGGCGGAAGGTGCTAGCTATTAGGTTGGGCTGGGGCGGCACGGTGGGGAGGGGTAGGGGGCAGTGAGGCAAGGCAGCGGGGGCTCCGCCAGCCGCAGGTGGTGGAGGGGGAGGCCGTGCGGAGGGTGTTGGCGATGTGGAGGGGGCAGCACGGGGTGGGAGGCGGCGGGTCGGGGGATAGTGTTAGGGGATTGGAGAGAGAGGATTATATAGTAAGGGGGAAGGGATAAGGGCCGTTGGATCTTAATCTAAGGGTCACAAAATTTTGATGATTGTTTGAAAGAAAACATCTGTTATTACTAGACACACCTATATTTTATTCAGTGCTGCTTTTGGCTGGGCCTGGTGTAGTTACCGGTGCTCTTGAGCAAAATTGGGAGTTGTCGATCACACGACCAAACCTAATCGATGGTACGACCATACTTTGATCTGATTAAACAATGTGTTCACTTAATTTTGCCCGTTGCTTATCAAAGATTGAGCAATTCTTAACTTCTATTGATTTTGGCTTTATGTTATGGTGATTGGAAATTTGTAGACTTTCAAACTGAAAATTTCTTTTGTTGTTAGGTAAGTTTTGTTAATATTGGTAGAGTATTGAGATATTGTTGTGGTAAGAGAAAAGGAAACAATTTTTTCTGTGAGATTGTATATCTTGTACTGCTGGAATATTTGTTGTGCTCCACATTTTTTTGTACTGACTTGCATTGTATTTCTGATCTCTAGGTTTTAGCGATCAGCAGTATCATCTTCATCAAAGGTTTTGTGCAAAATTATGCGATCTTCATGGGCTGATTCAGTTGCGAACGCCGAGGAATCGGCGCCCGCGACTGGTGCTGCTCCCGCTGAGGAATCGGCGCCTGCGACTGGTGCTGCTCCCACCCCTGTTGCTAATCACCAGAACTCGCGCCCCACGCGCAGCGCGTACGTCCCTCCACATCTCCGTGGCCGCTCACCAGGTCCTCCCTCTGAGAATCAAGCACCATCTCCAGCACCAGTTCCAGCTCCAGCACCAGCTGGCGCACAGTCTTCAACTGCTGTACAGCCTTCTGGGTACGCAGCTATTGTTGGTGGTGGCCCTCACCGGTCTGGCCCTGCTGGTGGTGGTGGGAGAAGTGGCTTAATTGGTACCCGCCAGGGGGGTGGTGGCGGCGGCCGTGATGGTGGTGGCGGTTGGAACTCCCGCCCTGGGTGGGACCGCAGAGACCGTGAACCAAACCCTTTTGCCAATACTGAGGCAACAAAGGATGACTTTGAGAGTCAGGCGAACACAGGCATCAACTTTGATGCCTATGAGGACATTCCTGTGGAGACAAGTGGCCATGACGTGCCTCCACCAGTCAACACCTTTGCAGATATTGATTTGGGTGATGCACTGAATGAAAACATACAGAGGTGCAAGTATGTGAAGCCTACACCAGTGCAGCGGCATGCCATTCCAATCTCCATTGCAGGGAGGGATCTCATGGCCTGTGCTCAGACAGGGTCTGGAAAGACGGCTGCTTTTTGTTTCCCAATCATCAGTGGGATCATGAAGTCAAGGCCACCACAGAGGCCAAGAGGTTCGAGGACTGCATGTCCTCTTGCACTGATATTATCACCTACTCGCGAGCTATCAGTCCAAGTATGTTACCAATCTGATTTTATTCAGGGTCTTCTTGTTTATTTTGTTTTGGTTTCGTTTGACCTCTTTTAATTGCCTCAGATTCATGAAGAAGCAAGGAAATTTGCGTACCAGACTGGTGTGAGGGTGGTTGTTGCATATGGTGGTGCACCAATACATCAGCAGGTAATTTTTTTGCATTATGGTTTTCTTTCGCTATGATGATTAGTGATTACATTAATGGCCTTTTTAGTATTATGGTTTTCTTTTGCTATGATGATTAGTGATTACATTAATGGCCTTTTAGTTTCTTGTGTACCTCATGGTGTTTAATATAATATGTTGTGCTTATTTGCCATATCAAGTTTTCTTTCCAAATCTTGTAACCTTGACTAATGTACAACAAGAGCTCATGAGAGTCCGGGCATACTATATTAGCCTTTGTTTGGAGGGTATGATGATGCAACCATCAATTTTTGTGGGTGGGTACAATCCATAGCAATGTTGACTGTTCTAAACATGGGTATTAATTTGTTATGATGAAATTGAAAATTAACAGTGATATTTGTTGGTACTCTCTCTCTCTATACGTGTGCATGCTCATGTGCTGAAATGTGGGAGACAAATTATTCATTATATGTGTCATGTGAAGAATTTGTATAGCATGGAACTTTCCACCTACACTGTGCTAGAACTGTACTGCATCTGACTTAATACTAGTATTTTTTATGTTGTGTTTTTTAGCTGTAATCACATAATACAATTTTGATTATTATATTACTTATAAGCTTAGGTAAGCTAGCTCAGAACTTAAATGGCCATGGGAAAGGACCTTTCCTCATCGAATAATTTAATCAACTCAAATTTATTTCAGATGCAGTTACTTGTTTTATATCTTCAGGAATGAACTGACGGTGTTGTCCATATTGTACTTGCTTTCACAATAACCTTTGCAAAATGATATGTGCAGCTATTGAACATTACTTTTATCTGTTATTGTAGTTGAGGGACTTGGAAAGGGGTGTCGAAATACTTGTCGCAACTCCTGGTCGATTGACGGATCTGCTGGAGAGGGCTAGAGTATCACTGAAAATGGTGAAGTACTTAGCTCTTGATGAAGCTGATCGAATGCTCGATATGGGGTTCGAGCCACAGATACGTAAAATTGTTGAGCAGATGGACATGCCGCCTCGTGGTGTGAGACAGACAATGCTGTTTAGTGCTACTTTTCCAAAAGAGATACAGGTATGTCTTACTCTTTTTGACTCCCACTTTAATAATATATGTTCAAATGTCATCAGCATCTGCATTGTTACTGTTCTATTGGCAGTCTAGCAATCTAGCTGAGGTAATGGGGCCCATGTGCAATGTCTGTTTGCTGTCCATTTGTACAACAGGACTACCAGTTTTCCGAACATATGGTGTATTGGTGTCATGTTTTCAAGTTGCAATTTGTCCTTATTGCATGGTAGAATGTTCATTTCTATTAGACCTCTACTCTGTATCCAAAGTTTTTCAGATTTTGTATTCTTTTATTCTATTATAGTGTATGGATTGGTCAGAAATATTGCAGGCATTAAAATTTGTGTTTGCTAATTGCATTTAAAAGGTGTATAACAATAAGATGTATTATTGGGTTAGCACAATCAACACTTTTTGCACATGATACGAGGATATGATACTGGGAGAATCAATATGCATTTCTTACATGACAGAAAAAAAATATTTGCTTGGTTGTTTGTTGTAGCATGTGATAATGATTGTTTTCTGTGCTGAATATTTCATATCTTTTTTTCTGCAGCGGCTGGCTTCAGATTTCCTTGTGGACTACATCTTCCTTGCTGTTGGAAGAGTTGGTTCTAGTACCGATTTGATTGCTCAAAGGGTTGAGTTTGTCCTTGAAGCAGATAAGAGAAGTTACCTCATGGACCTTCTTCATGCACAGAAAGCTAATGGTTCTCACGGGAAGGTACAAAGCATTTAGAGTTTTTGATCTTCATTATTTTATGCTACCAGTTCATGGACTTGCTTTCACTAGACTAAAGCTGTAAGCAGTAAGGTTTATAATTAGTGCTTTTTAACCTAAAATCTCAATTAATTCTGAGTTTGTTTTATAATTTCTTGGAATGTTGTTCCACCACCTTAAATTCTCAATTAATTTTGAACTCGGTGGCATAATTAGGAATATTGTTCCACCAACTTGTGTTTTCCGCTTGTTTGCAGCAAGCTCTTACTTTGGTCTTTGTGGAGACAAAGAGGGGAGCTGATTCACTGGAGAACTGGCTGTATACAAATGGGTTCCCTGCAACAAGTATTCACGGAGATCGGACACAACAGGTACGTCAGAGCTGTGGCTTACTTGCTTATATTATATGATAGTCACTTGTTATAAGCCAATTCTGTAGACATTTTGTTATTGTCTGACCTATCCATGCATACATTTTTATTATTGTCTGAACTATCCATGCATATCATAATTGGGTTTTCGAAAGGAAGTAAGAACCTGCATGCTCCAAAAACAAATGCATTTTTATCTGACTGTGGTACTTGGAAGTGATGATTTATCCTTTTCAATACAATGCAATGGTATCACTATCTGTTATGCTTGCACATGAGTGATCGATATTTCTGTCCCTTTTCTTTTACCCATCCAGGTTGAGCATCTGTATGCCTTATGGTGCTAGAGATATGCGCCTTCTTAATGCCATATATTCTTGTTGAATATCACATTGTTGATCTTTCTGCTTGCTTGGTCTTATTCAGGAAAGAGAGTATGCACTCCGAGCCTTCAAGAGTGGTGCAACTCCCATCCTAGTTGCAACTGATGTGGCTGCTCGTGGGCTTGACATTCCACATGTTGCCCATGTCATCAATTTTGATCTCCCAAATGACATAGATGACTATGTCCATCGAATCGGGAGAACAGGACGAGCGGGGAAGTCTGGTCTGGCAACTGCATTTTTCAATGAGGGCAATACATCACTGGCAAGGCCATTGTGTGAACTAATGCAGGAAGCTAATCAGGAGGTTCCTCAATGGCTTGAGCGATATGCTGCCCGTTCCTCATTTGGAGGTGGTGGGGGCAGAAACCGCCGATCAGGTGGTTCTCGATTTGGTGGCCGTGACTTCCGACGGGACCACAGAGGTGGCGGTGGAGGTTACGGTGGTGGGGGTGGTGGGTACGGCGGCGGCGGCTATGGAGGCGGTGGCGGCTATGGTGGTGGCCAAGGCGCAACTAGTTCCTGGGACTGATACTGATTCCCGGTTACCGTGAGAATTGAAATGAACGATCATATTCCATTGACTTAACTGAAAACAGATATGGGATTTGTAGTCACCCTGGTGGGTATGGTGCTGGAAAATGCGCCTTTTACCTTATTTATGGTTGGCTGTCACTGCACTGTTGTTTCCCCTGTATTGGGTTTTGTTCTTACTGGCATGAAGTCTGGGTAGTGGGTGGGCTAATTCTCCTGTTCTTTTGTCACTGATTCTTTGTTGCTGTAGTTTTGGATGATGTGTGTTTATTGGGTGGCTGGAGGTTATTGTTGCGTTTCTGGATGCTTTTATGATAGTGATAGTGATGGTCGGTATGGATGTTTTTCTGCTTGTTTCCCTGAGGTTGGCTTGGCTTAAGGAAGATCGATTATGTAATCGGAATACAATATTAAGAAACATGGCTCATGGACCTTGTTTATCGTTCTCGTAGTATTCGCTGCATAGTCTCATCGGTACTTCTGGAGTTTCTTATGTGATGGCATAGCACGAGGTGACAGTGACACTGGATTCTGGAATTCTTTTAACGCTATTTATTTTGTCCCATGGTAAACTGTCCTTTAAGCGCCTCCTTATTCCATGGTAAACAGCAGGAACTAGATTGACTTCGATTGAAACCGAAGTAATGAGAAGTAAATAAACCCTGAGCACAGGGAAGCCCAACGCAAGACAATCAAATTCTCGAGCTCCCATTGAGTTCGTCGGTGACAAATTTCCCTGGGAGGGCAATCTAAGCGATGCCCGTTCGTCGTCACGCATCTTTGTATCGCCTCAGGTGATCAACGAGCTCGTCGATGTACCGCGCCTGCAGCCCTTGATCCGCGACGACCTCTTGTAGCTTCTTGGCGTTGCTCGCAAACACCTTCCCTTCGTCCTCCACCATGACGCGCCGCACCGCCGCTGCGACGCCGTCTCTGTCGAACGAGCCGTCGCTCTCGTCCCTCGCCACCTCCACGCCGATCCCCTTCTCCGCCATCGCCTGCGCGTTCAGGCCCTGGTCGACGATGAATGGCAGCATCACCAGCGGGTGCCCGAACATGAAGCTCTCGATGGTGGAGCCCCACCCGCAGTGCGTCAGGAACGCGCCCACCGCGCCGTGCGCGAGCACCTTCACCTGCGGAACCCACTCCGTCCACACGACCCCGCGCCCCCGCGTGCGCTCCTCGAACCCGTCGGGCAGCACGCCGCTGGAGGCGTGGGAGCTGAACATGCCGGCCGGCTTCCGGAGAGCCCACAGGAATCGCGCCCCGGCGAGCTCCAGCCCGAGCGCGAGTTCGTGCAGGTTCTTGGCAGTCAGCGGCGTCTCGCTTCCCAGAGCCACATAGATGACAGACTTCGGGGCCTGGTTGTCGAGCCATTGCAAGACCTCGCAGCGGTCCGCGGCGCCGTCGCTGGCGGGGTCGAACTGCGGCGGGAGGAGACCGGCGGGTACGGCGGGCTTCCGGAAAAGATCGGCGAGGAGGTCGAACAGCCGGGGCTCGAGCTCGTGGCAGCTGCGGTGGATGATGAGGCGGCAGCGCTCCATGGTTTGCCAGAAGCGTTCGACGTCGGACATGCCGGACGCGTTGGGCTGGAAGGTGCCGGCGACCCACTCGGCCTCGTGGCGGCGGTAGGCGATGGTGGAAGGGAGGGGGATCCACTTGGGTGAGACGGTGAAGTCCACCGTCGTGCGCGGGTGCGCGGTGTTCGCCCACCGCGGCCCGATGAAGGCGAGCATGGCGACCGGGATGATCTGGAACACGGCGCATGGCACCTGCACGCGCGCGCTTGGCGTTATTCGGTGAGTTACAAGACAACGTAAAACAAATATGGGAATACACTTAGGACATGCATTAGTGTACACATGCACGTAAATTAAATTGACCGCCCTAGCCAACCGAAAGGATGGGCAAACGGCGTTAGGCCCGTTCGGATCTCGAGAAACTAACTGAGGTATAGATAAGGGTGATGCCAAGACAAAATTGGGAACCAACCTTTTTTTTCTCGCTAGCTTGTTCTTTACCTCACAAGCTGACGGCTTTTCTAACTTTCTTCTAAATTTGATACTCAACCATCCGTATCTATCTCTTACAAATATAGTCAAAAATTTCTCCTTAAGCATGTAGAAAAGAACAAGATCTAAATTTGATATAGAAGTTTTTCTTAGATCTATAGATATCTACCAAGTTAGAAAAGCTTAATAGGTGCCTACTGAGCTATAATAGCTCAGCAAGACACCTACCGAGTTCCTTTTGGCTCGGTCAAGCCCTCCCATGCAGCATGTCGTGGGCGCTATATGTATATTTAAATAGTGCTAATTATATTTAATTAGTACTAGTTACCATTAATTATTTGGCTTAGTAAGTATGTATCGAGCTTGATAGATCTATAGAAAGAACTAAATTTGCAAAAATAAATACTCAAATGTTGAATTTGAAGAAAAAATATTTACAATACTATTTATATGAACAGCTGGACAATTGGTCTCGAGCAATTTTTGTTTGTTTGTTTGTTTCAGAGGTTCTTACGAGCCATTTGATCGGTAATGATAACTGAAGTCTCTGAAATAATAGACCGTGAAGGCATTCGGCTAAAACAGGCCCATTAAAGTCAAAAGACCCATTAGATCATTTATGGTAGCGGCTCTCTGCGTGGTTGCTCGCTCGATCGTCCGGCAACTTGACCCCATTTACAACACTAACGAACTGTTACCACACAGATTTACAGTGACATGCACAGTAAAGATTCAGCAGACACAGATAACGCATCTTTTAGCTGGAAAGAAAGGGGGTTGCAGTTTGCGCAGTACGGATCCAGCGACATGGATTTTTTTGGTACCTATCGTCTTTGACCAACTCACAGTGCTGATCCAGTGACCTAGGTCCTACTGTGATCATTTTACATCTTCTTTGGACCATATTAGAGTGGTTCTCGGTTGGGTTATTTTTTTATGGCTTATGACTCAATTTTAAAACTGTAGTGATGGTGGCATATTTGGTAAATTACATGGTAGATAATGGTGGCAGTATGTATTTGGCATAATTAAATTAAAAAAGACGAAAAAATTAAAATAGCCGTAAACCCAAACCCAAAAGCGGGGCTTTCTAAGATACGTTAGTACACAGTATTAAAAATGTATAATGCAAACGAATATCAAGAAAAAGAACTAGCAAAAAGCTTAAAAATCTAAAAAGTCGACAAAAAGATGAAATTTAGGAATAGTCGCCATTCAAAAATAAGTACCTTTGAATCATGTCTCTATATAAGCTAGTGCTAAAAATAAGCCCAAACCCAAACTTTAGATGAGTATGCTTGATTGCTTGCCTCAATCCATTTCGTGAACATGTCCATAGCCATCATAAAGTTGAATTCAGGTTTGGTCTCAATCCTTGGTGCTCTTAGGAATGGTCCTAGGATGTCTGGACCCCAAGTCGTAAAAGGTCAAGATAGAGGAATCGTTTGAAGAGCTTGAGATACTTGGTGTATTTGTTTGCTATGAAACTGGCATTGTACAACTTCTTAACCAACTCTTTGGTGTCGTTGAGGGCTGCTGGCTAGTAAAAACCTTGTCAAAAGGCTTTTTCAACCAACATTCTATAAGAAACATATGCTCCACAGATACCCCATGTATGTCATTAAGAAGTTGTAATCCTTCTTTCTGCGAAATACATCGTATGAGAACCCCTTGAGTATTCCATTTATAGAGTACTCCATTGACCAAAGCATACTGATGAGGATATATAATCCTCAATTTATTACATCATTATGTTATTTAAATATACCCATTATCGATAAGAGAGAGGTTTCATAGGGTAGTCATAAGGTTTTCTACAACTATATAGTCGTGAGTTCTTCCACGACTACTCCTCACTTGTAAGCTTTTCTACAACCATATAGTCGTAAGTTCTTCTATGATTACTCTTGGTCATAAGCTTTTCTATAACCTTCTAGTCTCTAATCCTCTTGTATGCCCTCTGCTTTGAATGAGTAGCCTCGATTGCTTAGGTTGCTTGGTTTTTCATTGTCACCCCCATAGTTTATACTATCCCATCTAGCTTTTCTTCAATTTAAAGTAGAAATCATAATCTAAATAGAAGTAGGAGTCCTAGTCATAGTAAAATTTATCTAGAATTTTTTTTATATCATACATTTGTAAATCTTAAAAGACTAGATATGAAGTATCCTAACTTAAGGTAGAAGAAGGGGAAAAAAGAGGTTAGAAAAACATGTTTGCTACGTGGAAGATCAACTGACCTTTTGTTGATTCGAAGTTGATTTTCTTAGCCCTTTGGATTAGCTTTTGATATGTGTGTTTTGATCCTAAATTGATTCAATGGTTCAAGGAGTGACTTGTACTTAAGAAAGCATAAAGTCACAGGAGAAATAAAACGCACAAAAAGAATCCAAACACTACATGATGGCCTCAGTTGCTACAATGATCGACCGAGTATGCACGCGATAGTTTGAAAAGTTCGCATTTTGTAGGACTGATTACCAAAAACTTGTCCTCCCTGTACGTAAAATGAAACAACACAAGCACGTCCGTGCTGTCCGTACCTGGTGCTCGTCGGCGATGGGCGGGAGCCAGTTGTAGCAGAAGTCATTGATGATCCAGTCGGGCTTCCTCTCGCCGTCGCAGGCGCCGGCGAGGAACTGGGCGAACGGGGCGGCAAGGCCGTCGAATGCCATCTTGATAAGCTCGTTCTTCTCCGGCGGCACGTCGGCCGTGGACTCGGCGTCCTCCTGCAGGCCATCCACCGTCGGCAGCGGCAGCGACACGAACCGGACGCGAGCGGACAGCTCCGCCGGCACGGGCGGGAGCCTGTCGAGGTTCCTCGGCGTGGAGACGAAGGTGACGGCGTGGCCCCTCGCCGCCAAGCGCTTGGACAGCTCCAGGAACGGGATCATGTGCCCGAACGCCAGCCATGGGAACATCACCACGTCGAGGCTGCCGGCTCCGGCTGCTTCCATGGTGAGGTGATCGGAGGCGAGGGAGTTCACGTGCAGACGAGCTCGGTAGGTCGGCTTCAATGGAGCCCTGTGAGCTAGCTAGGACGATGGCGAGTTTAGTTAGGTGAAAAAGCAGAGCAAAGAAAAAATACCGATAGGTCAGGGGACAAGGAAGCTCCACACCACATGCCCTGTCAGAAGTACAGCAATCTCCGGACTATTGGATAGGCACAAAAACTATTCCTGTGCCCCATCCAAAAAAAAAAAAAGGCGAAATTCCTATGAGCTAGGTATGGTGGTTGCAAGCCGATTTCTCCGGTCCAGTACAGTGCCCTATCCTGTCACTGGTAATAAGATCGAGACTCATATGTATCTTACCTCGTGGAGTCAGATGAATCTGTTGAGGAATCATCGCTGACGACCAGTTCAATCGATTCCTTTACTTAATAGAAATAAATTAATCACAGAAGATAGAATAATAGATTAAAAATACAGAGAGAAATAGAGAGAATTTCTGGTCTTTCTTTATTGCTTTTGATTGCATAAGTACAAATTCTACCGGTACGACTCCCTATTTATAATCTATAATAAGGTGCCTATTATGAATCTAAACTCCTGGCCCAGTCCTAGGTTTCTTAACAGAATCCTCGGTCATTGTACAAACCAGACGATGACCTTCTTGCATCTTTTTTTGCAAGATCTAGAGCTGTTTGATCGAGTGACTGATTGGTATGGTCGAAAAGGGTGGGAAACTGTGACATCTGGTAAGATATTGCGAGCTAGATGGATGGTACAATTGAGAACATGTTCACATTAGTTGCTATCGATGAATTTTAGCTGAAAATAAATAAGCGATTGACAAATACTTTCTAGAAGAAGGTGTGCAATGGAAAAGTGAAAAAGAGATACATGTGTGGAATAAGAGCGTGAGTGAGATACATGATACGTTCATGACCTCTTAACTTATACTCGGAGCGAAAGGAGTAAGATATCCATTTCAAAAAGCCAGGTTTTGAAAAGCTTTATTAATCTAGTCAAGTCGATCTATATGTGCTGCTACCACCGGAGTAGTTACTACATACACCAAGCTTTTTCACTGCACTGCAACGGTAGTAGTAGATTGGTGGACAGGTTAGCGCTATGGAAAAGCTTGGTGTACATAGTTATTACTCCAGCAACAATAATAGCATATAGATTGAATTGACTAGATTAATAAAGCCTATTTTACTATTAGAGTAACTATACAACACAATGGATGATGGATGATACATCGATGATGGCAGGGCGGATGGATGGATAGATGAACAAGTAGGCAAGACCGATTCACCGATGATTTTTCTAGCTCACCTAGGCACTCGTACTCTGAGATTTTTCTAGCTCACCTTTACTCATCTTATTTTTTGGTTGTATGTGAGAGAGATGGTCATGCGATACATTGATATGTGGGGGCATAGAGACGTTGTGTCACCGGTGCAAGCGAACAAACACCACAGGGGTATCGAGCCTCTCCCTAGTCATTTGCCTGCGCGCCTGTCTGACCGTCTACCGAACTGATGTAACTTGGCAACGCCTATCGAGCAGGGAATGAGATCCTCTGACGTAACTTCCTCCGACATGGGTCACTGACACGTGGACCTACGCGCGAGGAGGCCCACACGTCAACGACCCATGTCAGAGAAAAGTTACGTCAGAGGATCCTATCGCATCGAGCAGGGGCAGCTCGACAACATCGTGGGCCTGTCCTGCTATCGTGCCTCGGCTTGGCTTGCCACACCGAATCTGCTGCCATGTCATCCGATCTTTATCAAACTTTTTAGATGTAGCAGATGACACGTATCACCTGACAAGACACGCGCGGCACCAACTCAGCGTCTCGATGGCGTTCCGCACGTGTGCGACCCGCGCGTGTGTGCGGCCTCCACGCGCGGCAACTAAAAAGGTCGGTGTAATACGTTGATTCCTACGCGCGTGCATCTACGTACGTTGTGCGGGGGCAGAGCTGCTGCATGCATGTGCTGCCCTCATCTTTTGTTTGTCCTGCTGTTCTGCTTTGTGTTGCGTGCTGTGTGGCCTGTGAGTTCTGTACTGCTGCTGCTGCTCTCTCTCTCTCATCACCACGGCCCAGTGCTTCTTTTCGACGTGAGTGGTGAGAGAAAATAAGATTATGTACTAAACAGTTTTGGCTTTTGTCCTTTAAAAATTAAAAGTTTAGTTTTTATTTTCTAGAAGCTAAAAGTTAAATAGAGTGGCTTCTTAAGATGGATTCTGTAAGCTATTTATAGGAGTTACTATAGAACCCATTTTGAATAGAGTGACTTCTTGAGTATCCTTTACTTATTCAATCTCTCTTATAATTAGCCAAAAGCCACAGCATCTTTAGACGGGGCCTTAAGATCGTAGACATGCGTGCATCTGTTTTCTGTGGCCCCGTGCTATGAATTATGAGTTTATGACTGGCGCCACTCGATTTGAATGTACTTACTGTTGCAAACAGCGTCGATCCCGTGACGCTGTAAGTTTGCGTTTTGTTTCCTCGGAAAAAACTTGTTAGCTTTCCGATATAATGTGGTGATCTAGTACTGCGAATATATGCTTCCTGCTTGACTCACTCCTCCTTTTAAAAAGTCTTGAGGCGAATAGCTTCCCACCGCGCGCGGGAGAATTGTTTGCTCCACCACCTCCGCCTCCAGCGCCGAAACCCTCTCTTCTCCCGCCCGTCGGCTTCAACCCCGAGAAGACCGCCGAGATCTTCCCAGCGCCACCCTTCGAGCGTTTCATCCCCGCCCGCCACTGAACACTGTGGCGGACCCAACAAACACCCGCCCGCCCTCCGGCGAGAAGGGCTGGGGGATTCCGCTTCACTCGCCGTCCTTCACCGCTCCGCCACTGGACGACTCGGACTCGATTCCGCTTCAAAGCCGCACTCCAACAGGCGCACGCCACCGCCCTTCGCCTCCGCGACTTCACTCCCGACGCGGCCTCGCGGAGCCCTTCCCGCCTTCGGACCTTGGAGAAGTGGACGGCAAAGAAGGACACTCCGATTTGTGACTGATTTAGTGGGGATTTGAGGAAGAAAACCAACCGAAACCCTAGCTGGGATGCTAGGGTTCGGAGCCTACTTACTGTTGCAAACAGCGTCGATCCCGTGACGCTGTAAGTTTGCGTTTTGTTTCCTCGGAAAAAACTTGTTAGCTTTCCGATATAATGTGGTGATCTAGTTGAATAGTTGTCGGTGACATGGTTTTTCTACCACCCTTTCATACCCATTTCCATCAACTTCCATGCTAATTTTGCCATCCAGTTGCACTCCCAGCCAAAGCCACAGCATCTTTAGACGGGGCCTTAAGATCGTAGACATGCGTGCATCTGTTTTCTGTGGCCCGTGCTGAATTATGAGTTTATGACTGGCGCCACTCGATTTGAATGTACTTACTGTTGCAAACAGCGTCGATCCCGACGCTGTAAGTTTGCGTAGTATCTCCCACCCCCATCCGCTCTGTTAAAACTTGATTTTCAAACTCCAACCTCCTCGGTAAGCCACCTCTCTCCTCAAGCGCTAAGCATCTTTAGACGGGGCCTTAAGATCGTAGACATGCGTGCCTCTGTCATAAAAGGCATGCTTTTTCAAAAAAGAAAAAGAAAAATAAGAGGTCGTTGACATGACTGAATCCATAAGTTACAAGGTCTACTGTCATGGACTCATGGTTCAGATGTTCAGTTCCAACATGGTCGACTTGCCCAATTAGCTGCAAACGACTTTTTTTGTTTTGCAAAACGTAAACCAAACTAGTGTCTGACAAAACAGAAAGAGGGAGATATAGAGAATATTATGCTTCAATAATTTGTAGGCTGCACACTAATTTTCATTTATGAGGTTCTATGCAGAAAACTTACACGGCATTGTCAGCGTCAGTAAGAACCAACCATGACGCCGCCTCGTCAGTAGAATACTTAGTAAGAAATTGCGCAAGTAGCACGTCAAACGATCTTTCATTGCATAGACAAGGCATAGAGATTAACAAAGTGCCGTCATACATGGTACACCAAATCATCCACGAGACCACTCAACGCAGCGTGCCAGCTGCTAGGTGAATAAACACAGGTTCATAGGATATATGTAACAATTTTCTCCTACCTTTCAAACATCTTTAAACAGATATACCAGACAAGAAAACTAAAGAACAAAAGAATTGAGAATAGCATGGCATCATCGTAGCGTAATATGCAACCATATCCATCTGCAGTCAGTACTCCCGATTGTCGCCCCTACTTGGAGACGAAGAACAAAGCCTAAATAACCACAAGTTCAATTCGGAATCAGCCTTGGGCAGTAGGGACCTTCTTCCATTTAAAAGTTAAAAATGCAATAGGTCAAGTAGTTGAAACCGTTAGTCATACCGAATTGCCATAGATGCTCCCCTTTACGGACCAAGGACCATGTAGACTAAATCACTTGGCATACAGTAGTACAGTACACCCAAAATAATAGCCACCAACAGAAGTGCAAGCATGATCTGAGCAAGTCACATAAGCAGCTTGAGAAAATTATAAAACTGAAGGCTTGTTAGGATTGTGCAGTTTATAGATTACTCACCAGCGTAGGGCTGTACTTTGACTTATCCGAATCATATCCCCTGCAGAATCAAGACAATCAGTAAAGATGAAGATACCAGCAGCAAAGTACAACTCTAAATTATTCAACAAACCTTCTCTTTAGCAAACCAGATGACTTGCAAGTTTTCTTTATTGCGTCCACACGTTTCCGTGTTAGCGCAGCACTCGGATCATTATCGTCAATCTGGACATGTAGAACAAACATCTTATGAATAAACTCTCAAACAGAAAATAACTAGGGTAGCCTTTAAAGGCCATGACTAACAGCAAACATGTAACAGGGAACAGTAGAAAGGTTGCCCTATCCTGGCAGTTTATTCTGAAATCTGAATGAACCTATATTTATCATTTGGAACAAAAATATCAAATGTCCAAAACAAATAATTGGCAAGTTTCATACAAAAAAGAAAAAATGCATAAAGGTTCAGCTAGGCACGCCATCATCTTGAAGTGGAGCTGCCTAGTTAGGAATTTTTGTGTTCAAAACTTAAACAATCCCAATGATCCATAAGTCAACAGAAATGCTTACACACAACTAACAAGTTTCAAAAAATGTTTATGCATTAACCACAAGTCCAAATGCAATGTCATTGATGGATAGAAATTCAAGTACAAAAGGAACATGACAAATTATCTGCAAATGTTTTATTATCTGTATGGTAGACTCCACATGTTTGTTTGGATCAATACTCCACAGCATACCTTCGACTCTAGCAATGAAGAGAACTCATAGAAAGCAGTATAGACATCTGACGTTGATTTTGTCTCATCAATAACTAGTGCAGTGAGCCCTGAGAGAGGGGGGTGAACATGTTAAGTTCCCACTCAGATGATAAGGAACAGGAATATAACTTTAAAGCAGGAATAGATAAGTTATTTAATAGACAGAACAAAAGTAACAAATTAAACTAAAAGTTGATAAATGAAATTAAAGCAACTTAGCAAAAACAGTATAATGAGATAAACAAACAATATTTTGCCCTTCTGCTAGCTTGATTGGTAATCTGAGGCTGTTCTACTCACATGTAGACCAATCTTCCCAATAAGAACAAGCATAAAACCACCCCTAAAGTTGCATATCTTTCTCAACCATATCCAGAAAAATTGGACAGCATGCCTTTCTTCATCTTAATGAAAACTCAAGTGAATAAGCACGCTAGTAATGTAACTACTGTATCGTAATTCACAAAGTGGATCTTACGATATACTAATTTTATGATCAAATAAAATTAATACCAAGTTACCAAATAAACCAAAAGATGGCAAATTGTATTTTTGATGACAAGGAACATCGAAGCACTCCATGATGTAATTTGTTGCATCACTGATTAATTCCTAATCACAAAACAGTAAGCATAAAAATGCATTTATTCCAAATGCGATGTACAAAAGTAGAACACTACATAACCTATCCTTATTAAATTACTTAAGCATAGTGTGGCAAGGTGATCATGGAGAACAAACGCATATATTTCTGGGAAGAAGAAGGCAGGCTACTACAACTTGGAGCAGCTTAATATGGCTTAATTAAACGTCTTACCACGCCTCATCTTAACAACTCCTTTAAAGACATTCACGTTATTGTAGCAAAGAGCACAGGTTCCAATTGCCATTATCTGAAAAGAGGAAACGATTAATAAATATATCTTAAAGGAAGTTGTTTCAAAAAAAAGATTGAACATCAATATTTGAACAAAAAAGGCAAGTCAAATCATAGCCTCCACCAGTGTATAACTGGGAACAAATGAGATGCTGAGGATGATATAGAAACTAGAGCGAATATCAAATATCTTTGCTTCAACATCTTTGAAACATGATTAACCTCCACAAGTAGCTAGCTCTTTATCACAGAAGTTTTCTTTTATTGCTAAAAGGGTATTTTGAGCAGCAGCTACTTTCGCTAGCTAGGGTACAAAGGTTGAGTATCTCTAGGGCAAAAAGAAAGTATGACGTTTCTGAAAGATGACTCTGTGCACTGGAAATAGATCAATGCTAAAATTATAACCTCACATCCTCAAATAAGATTGATCATTACTAATTAACACGGGGTGTAACAATACGTCAATTCACTAATATGGCCTAGATACCTTGAATCCTTGATGCTTTCCAACTCCAATTAAGTCCAAGAACCAAACAAAGGAAGGTTCAGTTACAACAAATCCTAGCTAGTACCAGAAATCCAATCTAGGTTCCTTTTCTGATAAAATAGGGCTGCTTTATGGATCTCAAACTAGCACCCCCTTTTTTGCCTGTGCTATTCTGAGCTATGAGCTAGTTCCATTAATACCACCAGAGTTTTACATTATTTTCCCCATACACACTATTGAGAAATGGAGTTGAGGTGAAGAGAGTGCTAGATGGCAGTGTCCATCTGGTACTGGATTTAAATTGTAAGGCCATGTAAAATTAGGTCCTAAATAGACAGTAAAACTCTTAACATGCCATAAGCTCTGCAATGTACCTGAGGTATTGCGCAAAAACGGAAAATGGCATGATCCTTCAATGCTGACATGTATTTAAGGCAGTCTTCAGCATGAATCAGAGCATTAGTCACCATATCATTCAAACACTGCACTGCCTTTTCTGAATTTTTCTCATATTTGAGATCCTGATTTCATATAAAAAAAATTGTGTATTATTATTGAGGAGAAAATAGTTCAAGCTACTTTGACTAAACTCATGTGTGGAAAGAGTATAATGAATAGATTGGGTGATTGTTGACTTTCCAACGTAGGTAAATGGATTGGATTAGATTTCATTATTGACAGTTAAATTTAATATTTGAATTACTATCTACTACCAGCTTTCATGATCTCCCTAAAAAGGTTGGCCTGTTTAGAACGCAGGAATTTCACAGGAATATTGCACAAATTTTACAGGAAAAGTATAGACTCTATACGATTCCTGTAAAATTCCCTCATTCCCCCAAGATAGAAAATCCCTGAATGTGTGACCATTTAGTAATTTGGAAGTACAACACCTAAAGCTACTCACGAGGAATAAATATAAGTAAATGGATATGTATACCTCAAGTTTATCAGCATATTTACTCCATATTTCTTGAGGCCAGAACATACGGCACTTTGGTACTTCATTTATGTCCTCCAAATAATCCCTAATTATATTGGTTTTCTGCAATTGAAGTTCAAATACTAGTTAGCAAGGTGAACAGTAAAAAATATTCATTCCGAGAGTGAAAGTATATATATTTGATTCAATAACACATATGAACATACCTGCAGAAATAAACCCATTGAATTCGAAAGTTGATCTGAAGCCAGATCTTCCGTCCCAGCAGCATAAAAGAGCCTGGAAAGTCCATAGCCTACTAGCCCTGCTACATAGTGACAGTATTCATCATAGTCATTTACGGTTTCAACCTACAAAATGAAAGTTGCTTCACATTAGTTCAAAACAATACTAAATCGGTATTTAATTAATAGATATATACAAACTCCAGGTCTAAAACCAGTAGATGCTTCCTTTTTATTTTTGTAAGCTACCACTACTAATCATTCTTGCAAATAAAATCTCCTTTACTCCTGATTTTTAATTAGCTGCAAGTAAAACATATAGAAGCACTTCTATCCACTAATGACCATACCCTGTGTAATATGATAGCAAATAGTTTTTATTTATAAAGTCTAGATCCAGAAAATCATGTGGCAAGTTCGCTGATGACCATAAGTTACCATGGAAAAAAATTTGGTTGTATCACAATTCTTGTGGCACAGCAGACATTTCATGGCAAAGCGTGTGCACGATTGGTTGACAGACATTTTTGTAAGCCACAAGGCCCACAACCATCTTTCATATGCAGAAGTCACCAAAACGACCACACATTGCTATGGCAGCCAAAAACTGGAGTTGCAAACCAAGTAATAGATAGAGAAGTGTAGCACAACTGCATGACCATACCTTTTAGCATAACCCATGGTCATGAAGTGAATGCCAGTATAACATTTGTATTTATGTTCTAAGCACGCCACAGTCTAGTCAATAAATATGAGGCACATTCTCATTATTTTCAATCATGAAATTCACAATGGCACACCTAACAACCATCAAATTTATAAAATGCTACAGAAATGCAGCACAGAGCCATAGACATCACCATACGCCAGACCAACATTTCTATTAAGAGATGCAACATAGAGAGTACCCTATGTTGTTAAAAAGAAAAGGAAAAAAAAAAAGAGAGAAGGCTGTCACCGCATACCAAATATAAACATTGTCTTTTCACACAAAATGATTATATAATCTCTTTATAATTTCTGTGACTAGGCTTGGATATTTTTTTATGTATGTGTTAACAGACCTCATTGCATATAAATTTTGCCATTCCTGCTCCCATACGCCTAGTGATCTCCTCAATTGCCTTTTGATAACTGAAAAACAAAAGACAATTATTTTCCAAAGGGTTCATATGAACGAAAATGCACTAAATTAACAAACTATATCTGAGAAAAGAATAATGGGGAAAGAAGGCTTCAATTGAAGCATATGCAGTGCTGTGGCGATTTTAACTAGCCTAGTTCTAAAAATGCACAGTGGATGTGCAGCATTGGCCTCTTGCATGTTGGGGGATACATCAGTGTCCAATGTATTTAAATGTATCCAATAGCATGACCACCCAAAGTAAAATGCAATTTCACATTTATAAACTATTGAATGCATTGTCTCAGTTTTCAAACAGCAGCATGCCCATTGCACAAAGAACATGAAGATAACCAAATATAATGGAAGAATAATTCAACACAAAATAAGCAAAAGATGGCATAGTTCTAGTGTATAGGCTTTCTGAACACAGTAAAGAAAACCCTGTGAACGCACAAGTATTGCCCTATTTTCAATTTTATAGAATCCCTTGTTTTTGTAGGTTCACTTGTGACAAGATCACAAAATAATTTAGCAAACCACATACTTGTTTGTTGAAGGACAAACATTTTCCTCATACAAGTTCTCTTCTCATGTAACTACAAGCATTTTATTTCACCCTTACAACCTGACCGTGACATGATTGTTGTGGTCGGTGGTTGGGTACGGGTCCGAGGACCAAGAGTAGGACACTCGCTCTTCCCTGATGTGGTAGAGAGACTCTGAGGCTTGACTTTACAAGAAGAGGGAGACTAGAGACTTGTTTGATTGTTCATTGCTTGATGATAACGGTACAAGACCGTCCCTTTTATAGAGATAGCTAGACTTAACCCCTAAGAAATCGATCTCTATATTAAGTAAACTAATCTCTAAAAATAGGAAACTTATCCATAATATATGGAGTAAATCTAAAAGAAAATAAATCCAAATAATAAGGAAAGTAATTATTCAAATCCAAATTAACGACATGCTCCCATGCACCATGTCCTAGCCATGGCGTGTGACGCCATAACATTTCACCCCTCACGGCGAGACAACTCGTCCTCGAGTTGTCAGGTGGTGGCCACGGATGAAGACCTTAGTGGCCCCATGTCAAGGAAAGACTGCACCACCGATAGATATAGGTTTAGTGGCGCTGGCAGATATGGAGGAGGCCGGCAGCCTGGGCAACCAGCACGGGACAACAACGACGCCTTTCCCACCACAAGGCGTGATGACGGTGGAAGATATGCGACGACATCACAATCCCCCATATGGCAGCTGTCGCATTCCGCGCCATTGGGAGCATGATGCCGGCCAACGTCAAGGGGAAAGCGATCGCCAAACAGCGGCTGCTTTCTTCCTTGGTGCAGCTACCAATGGTGAAGCCCAAGGGAACCCAACCGGTAGCGATGCAGAAATCCCAGCAATATGTTGCAGTTCCTGCTCCTCCATCTTGACAAGCACAAGAAGGGGCGGTGTGGATTGCCAAGGTGTCACCGCCATAGCTTGGAGTGGCACTAGTGGAGCCATAGACAGCGTAATGGTATGTTGCCTCTCCTTCACCATGGTCTCCGCCTTGTACTCCAATACGAGCCTCTTGATGTCCACAAGTGCCTCACGGATGACAACGTAGTTGGCCCTCATGGCCTTTATCTCATTGGCAACAGAAGTCATGGTGAGTGACTCTGATACCAAATGTTGTAGTCGATGGTTGTGCTTGATAGCGTGATGATTTCATAATTAGGCACTGCTACCCAGTGAAAGCTCCATATCTAGTAAAGTCATCAGTATGCTACTTGTAAATGGTATCAGTGCTGACTGAACAATTGTTGTGCTCCCTAAGACTTTGACAAAACACCAATCTATATGAAGCCTCGCGTAATCAAAATATTAAGTACTAACTAGTCAGAAAGGAAATTACTCTTGACTGAGCTCCAAGAAAGCCATGGAGACGTAACGAAACTTATTCATCAGCACTCTGTAGTCCTTCGTTCCACCTGAAAGGCCAAACCATTGCAATCAGCATTAGATTAACAAAACAAGGTATGCAGCACAAGAATCGCGTATTCTTAGGAGAGATCCCGTACATGAATAATGCCAGTTGGGGTTGTAGACATGCCGGTAGAATTCTAGAAGGATCGGCACCTTCACCTCGGTAGGGATGCTAGTGTCATCCTCTGCACTTCCATTAATCACAGCAAGCAAGGATGGAAAGCATTAATAAACTTGACAAACAACAACACGAAATCACACTCTGAAACTAGGAGAAGTTAAGCCATTCCAAAAGCATCCTAATTATACCAAAACGTGGTACGACAATTAAACCCGAGGGGAAAATAATTTCAAACGCAAATAGTAGAACGAGAGCACTAACCAACAGTGTCCAGGGCTCGGAGCACGAGGTAGAAGATGCACACCTGCATAATCGCAACAACGACCACCTTATTAGAAACTTCTCTAAAACCCTCTCCATGAACAAAGAGGAAAAAACGAACAAATCCTTGAAAAGAGAGTATTAGAAATAATCTTGACTTAGAGTTCAAGACGTAGTAGAGTCTGTCTCCGTGTGTAACTCAAGTTGAAGTTGTGTCCAACTTGAAGTCCGAATACGTATGCTAGTAGAAGAGTATTAGCCTATATATTGAGAAGGCTTGTAGCCAGTTTTGTAAGAAAAAGAAATAAAAGCAAGGAAAAGGGAGAGCAAGTAAGAGAATAGAGAAATTCAGAAATTCTTCTGCGTTCTGTCAGTTTATTTGCGATGTATGCATTTTCTTCTGGATTAAAATTAACAAGTGGTATCAGAGCCTAGGCGAGAAACGAGTCGCTGAAAAAAATCATCTCGACGATTCCGTTTCGTGCTCGTCTCGAGCGGTGCTCCCAAGGCCTCCGCGCGTGTCGTACAGCTGGAGCAACAAAAGTCAGCGCCAAGAGAAGCAAAGCAACGCAACTATTTCGAAGCAGCGCAGTAAGGCAGAGGAGACGTGTCACCGTTCTCTGTCAAGTATGAATTTAGTAAGTCGTAGTTGAGACCAACTGGCTCAATGTTTTACAATCTTTGCATCTGAATGGACCCGTACCAGTTGAGTTGAGTTCCTACATGTAGATTGCATATAGAACGCTTCATGTGGAGGCGTGGCTGGTAGTTCATAATACATTGAGACTAAAACTAGAGTATGTCAAGTCAAGATTAAGGGAGAGATTGTTAGAAATAATCTTGACTTAAAGTTTAAGATGTAGTAGAGTCCGTCTCTGTGTAACTCAAGTTGAATTTGTGTCCAACTTAAAATCCGAATATATATGCTAGTAGAAAAGTATTAGACTATGGCCCTGTTCTTTTCAGCTTTTAAAAGCTGCTTTTCGGCTTTTTTACAGTAACTAATTTTTAAACGGAGCATTTTGTTAAGATAAGATATACTAGTTAATTGTAGTACATACTTTACTGACTTCATTTATATCGGCAAAAACCGTACATGAATTTCTGTTACTCTGTAATCTCTCGTACAAACAGCCCAAAAACCACATACCGCAGCCAAGAAATATAGACCATATTGAGAAGGCTTGTAGCCAGTTTTATAAGAAAAAGGAATAAAAGCATGGAAAAAGAAGAGAAATTCAAAAACAGTTTATTTACGATATGTGCATTTTCTCCTATATCAACGTTTTACCATAGGGGAAAACGAACCGATCCTGTGCGATCGGCATCAGATCCCGACGTTGCGTCGCTCTAAACAACTTCGAATCCGAGCACCGGAAGCGAATTTCGCAAGGGAGGTGACGGACGGGAAGAGCAGGAGAAGGGCAGGGGCGGTGTTGGCGCTTACGGCATTGCGGAGGTCGGGGCCGAGCTGCTGGATGACGAGCGCGAAGCTCCGGGAGACCTTCTGGAGCATGGTGTACGCGAACGCCCAGTGCTCCTCCGGCGGGATCTGGCGCTTGATCCGCCCCGCCGCCAACCGCAGCTTCACCAGCGCCACCACCTCCTCCGGCCGAGACAGCGCGCCCATCGCCACCACCGCCGCGCCGCGCCGCTCCAACCCAATCCAACCACCCCTTGATCCCTTCTCCTCTTCTCCTCACAAATCGCGATCGACCTATCGATCAACCACCAGCCTGATCTTACCAGTGGGAGGGATGCGGATGGACGCGCAAGCGCTGCTTGCGTGTGTGTGTGTGTCGCCGTCCGCCCCCTGCTTGATCTGTTCGTTCGGTGTCCGCTTGCATTTAAAGGCTGAGCTGCCGCTGGTGCGGTGACCTCCTCGCGCTCGGCGCGGCGTGGCGCGGAGTGGCGTGGGTTGGGGTGGGGTGGCTTCTGAATTACGGGTGGGGCCCGATATGTGGGTGCCACGTGTGGGCGTCGCGCGTCAGCCGGTGTGAGCTGGCAACAACGTGGATCTCGGCAGGGAGGAGGACGACGCCCACGTGGGACGGGAACGGTGGGCTGGGCGCACGGGGGAGGGATCTCTCTCTTTTTTTTGGACGCGCACGCACGCACTCGTGCGCCGTGCGGAATTGCGCTGCCGTCGAATCACGATCCGCTGTGTCCGCGCCCAGGCGCACCGACCCGCCGTACCCGTCGCCATCGCAGCACGCGTCGCCACCGCATGGCGCCGCCAGCGTCGTTGACATCTCGCCGCCAGATCCACCGACTCGCTGCGCCTCCTGCCGCCATGCCTCATCCACGTGCGTCCGAACGCGCTGCACCGCATCACCACCGTCGATCCACTCCCGTTGACTGTGCCCGAAGGCACCGCCGCCACCAAACCAGCGGTTAGGACGCGGACCGAATCAGGCCTATCTACGAAGTCGGGAACAAGCTGAATTGAAATGGCCCAACAGCGGAGTCGGATCCGGTTGGGAAAAAACAGACCCAATGGAAAATTTGTGGAAAAGGCCTCCGGTTTATGCAGAATCACCGGAAATCTGAATTATAAGGAAATTTAACAGAAAAACCATCAAAGCTTTGGTTAATTATGGGATTTTCTTGGATTTGGGTATTCTTGCAGATAAACCCTCGTATTGTCAGATTTTCGCACCGGATAATGTGTTCTTGCGGTTTAGCACCTACGGTGTAAGGTTAATTAACGCTAACCAACAGAAAATTGTGAAATTTTCATTAAATCATAAAAACTGAATTTTAGGTATACAAGCTTCTATAAATTTGTAAAACCTTAGAGTTAATACATATTTTGATGCATCAAATTTTTATGATTTTTTTGACAATTGTTTGTTTGGGGTAATTAATTTTCTACTCTTGGGCCTATGGTTTTAGGCGTTTTTGGACCCAAGGCCTCAACCATAGGTGTAATTGTCAATAGTAGAAAATCTTGAAAATTGCTAGCAATATTTTGAAAAATTATGAAAATTATCTGCTAAATAGATAAAACCAATCTTTACTATTTTGTACTCGCTTCATTCATTTGAAATTATTTTACTAGCATTAAACCCGTAGAAAATTGCATAAATAATGTAAGTTTTGTAAAACTTCACCCTGAGAATCTTTGCCTGCCCTTGATGGCAACAACCAAGCTACCTGGGCATTGAATGTTGGGATTAACCTCACATCCTTATCCATTAACATGCAAATTGATGGTATAGATGCACATTCTCTCGTAAAGAAGTCAAATGTATACACTACCTGAAGAGTGAATACTTAACTAAGAGGGCTTTGTTAACACTGTAACAAATCTATGAAGGAATACTATAAAGCAACAAAGTTAATTGTGCTCCTATAAGCATGATGTGATCGAATCCAATTGTGCTTTTAGGACAACCAGTCCTTAGCATAGTATAAGCCTGTCATGTATCATATTATATTTGCTTGTGGCTAAGTGGGAACAATTACGTGGATCAAGTGGCTTACATGACGGGTATATTGGTTTCTAGCTAAAAAAGGCCTAGCAAAGGGGGGTGTTGTTCTCAACTAATACGAACATGTTCTCAATTGTACCATTCATCTAGCTCGCAATATCTTACTAGATGTCACAGTTTCCCACCCTTTTCATCATTCATTTCAGCTTGACCTTCTGACTTCTGATTTATTTTTTACTATTTCTAAATTTAGTCTTTTTATAGCTTTTTAGTTTTTTTAAATTTTTTTGTCGGTTTTCCCCATATTTATTTGTATTGTCCGTGATAGGTTAACATATTTTTAAAATTTTTTAATTTTAGTTACGTCAAATAAATCACCATCAATACAATATAATTTTAATCAGTTACAGTACAATTTCAGATATAAACTAATTTATTTTAGTCCATCTAAGCGGCACCCGTATCAATCAGTCACTCGATCAAAGAGCTCTAGATCTTGCGAAAAAGATGCAACAAGGTCATCGTCTGGTTTGTACAGCGACAGAGGATTCGTCTGACTCCACGAGGTAAGATACGTAGGAGTCTCGATCTTATTACCAGTGACAGGATAGGGCATTGTACCGGACCAGAGAAATCGGCTTGCAACAACCATACCTAGCTCATAGGAATTTCGCCTTTTTTTTTGGATGGGGCACAGGAATAGTTTTTGTGCCTATCGAATAGTACGGAGATTGCTGTACTTCTGACATAGATGCACGTGGTGTGGAGCTTTCTGGTCCCCTGACCTATCGGCATTTTTTCTTTGCTCTGCTTTTTCACCTAATTAAACTCGCCATCGACCTAGCTAGCTCACAGGCTCCATTGAAGCCGGCCTACCGAGCTCGTCTGCACGTGAACTCCATCGCCTCCGATCACCTCACCATGGAAGCAGCCGGAGCCGGCAGCCTCGACGTGGTGGTGTTCCCATGGCTGGCGTTCGGGCACATGATCCCGTACCTGGAGCTGTCCAAGCGCTTGGCGGCGAGGGGCCACGCCGTCACCTTCGTCTCCACGCCGAGGAACCTCGACAGGCTCCCGCCCGTGCCGGCAGAGCTCTCCGCTCGCGTCCGGTTCGTGTCGTTGCCGCTGCCGACGGTGGATGGCCTGCAGGAGGGCGCCGAGTCCACGGCCGACGTGCCGCCCGAAAAGGTCGAGCTCGTCAAGAAGGCCCTCGACGGCCTCGCCGCCCCGTTCGCAGCATTTCTTGCCGAGGCTGTCGCCGGTGGGAGGAAGCCGGATTGGATTGTCCACGACTTCTGCCACCACTGGCTCTCGCCCATCGCCGGCGAGCACAAGGTGCCATGCGCCACATTCATGATCATCCAGGCCGCCGCAGTCGCCTTTCTGGGGCCGCGGTGGGCGAATACCGCGCACCCGCGCACAGCGTTGGAGGACTTCACCGTCCCACCAAAGTGGATCCCCTTCCCGTCCACCATGGCCTACCGCCGGCACGAGGCCGAGTGGATCGCCGGCGCCTTCCACCCCAACTCGTCAGGCGTGTCCGACATGGACCGCGTGTGGCAGATCTTCGAGGGCTGCCGCCTAGCCATCTACCGCAGCTGCGACGAGGTCGAGCCCCGGATGTTCGCCCTCCTCACCGACCTCTTCCGAATGCCCGCCATCCCCGCCGGGATCCTGTTACCGCCCGACCTCGCCAACGACGGCTGTGATGAAGACGAGAGCAGCTCAGGCGTCGTCCGTTCCGAGGTCATGCGATGGCTCGACGACCAGCCTCCGAAGTCTGTCATCTTCGTTGCGCTGGGGAGCGAGGCGCCGCTCACGGTACAGGACCTGCATGAGCTCGCGCTCGGGCTGGAGCTCGCCGGAGTGCGCTTCCTTTGGGCACTCCGGAAGCCCGCCAGCGCAGACGCACTGTTACTGGACGAGTTCAAGGAGCGGACGCGGGGGCGCGGGGTCGTGTGGACGGGGTGGGTTCCGCAGGTGAAGGTGCTCGCGCACGGCGCGGTGGGCGCGTTCCTGACGCACTGCGGGTGGGGCTCCACCATCGAGAGCTTCATGTTCGGGCACCCGCTGGTGATGCTGCCATTCATCGTCGACCAGGGCCTCATCGCGCGGGCAATGGCGGAGAAGGGGATCGGCGTGGAGGTGGCGAGGGACGAGAGCGACGGCTCGTTCGACCGAGACGGTGTCGCGGCGGCGGTGCGGCTCGTCATGGTGGAAGACGAAGGGAAGTTGCTTGCGAGCAACGCCAAGAAGCTAAAAGAGGTTCTCGCGGACCAGGCGCGCCAAGAGCAGTACATCGACGAGCTTGTAGAGCACCTGAGACGCTACAAAGATGCCTGACATGAAATTGAGAGCACTTGTGCTGTGAAGAAATAAGATCAAATTTCCCTCCAATGCTTCAATCAAAGCAATGGAATGAATGAATTAATACATAAGTTCAGAACTTGATGTTTGAGTAATTAATATTTAGTACAGTACGTATCGTGTGCTTTCATATATGTGCTGTAAGCATTCTTAGCATGTACTGGCAATATATCGTCTTACAAATGAAAATAATTGTGAGACATGTGGAGGTCACGGAGTTTGTAATATTCAAAGTTTCTATCAGGTGTAAGGGGGTCTAACCTGACAAACGGTCAGACCAAATATATGACTTTTGAAAATTGCACATCAAACACTTGTGTATGTATGTTTGAGGATATGTTTACACTAGATGACACCTAAAATAGAGTTCTGAATTAAAATTAGATAGAGTTTAACTAAATTTTCAGAAAATATGTTTTCTGGTGCTCGTAAGCGGCTAGACCGGCCAGACATTGGTGGTTAGACCGATATGGTGCTAGCGGTCAGATCGGCCTGGTAATAGCAGTTAGACTGGTTTTTAGCAAAATGGTGCTGAAAGTGTGCATTCCAAGGAGATTAGGATCAGTGGGATGTGTTGAGTGTTTGCACGACATTGATGTCGTTGTTTGTTGCATGATGCATTGTATTGGTTAACATGAGTTAAGTGCGTGGAACTTATACTCAATATGATTACTTAGTCTTTAGATGTGTAGGTGGCTTGAAGAACACTAGCGGTCAACGGAAAAAGACTAGAACTAGGTGTGAGAGCTGAGGTTCGTGCGGTCGGATAAGTTCGGGTGAGGCTACGTGGCTCAAGCGAGAAGCATACAGAAAACAAGGACCATAAAGAGATGAGTTGGTGCATGTGGTACACCGAGTGATAAAGGCCGATGCATGTAGAGACTGTTAATGTGTGCAGACATGACAGCTAGCCATTGGTCACTACGAGCTATGTGTCAAAATATGTAGAGATGCTTTGATGCGAAGGTAAGAGTTATTGGTTCATCAATCGTGTAAATTGATGATTTTTGTGTATCGTGTGGTGCTACATGATGGTTTATTTGTTGTTATTGGTCGTAGGACTCCAGAGCTAAGTCATGGTAAGATAGATAGGATCGGGACTAAGCTAGGAGAGTTTAGGTCTAGAACGGTCAAGGGATCAGGACTAAACTAGGGGAGCTGAGGTACAGAAAGATGAAGGTGCCGTTGGAACATGATTGAGGCTAGCGAAATGGTTCCAAGTCTGAAAGACAAGAAAGCAGAGCTAGCTACGGTGGTAGACATGATGGGGCAATAGCAACGTGGATCGGGGCTAAGCTTAAGGAGGGCTGAGGTCTAGAACGGTTATGAAGCCATGTGTCATCATGGTACGTGGAGAGGCATGTGGTGTGTCAAATTATTTGGACCCGCTTGCAAGTGATTTAGTGGAATTTAGACGTGTCGGAGGCTTGGCGGCAAGTCATTAGAGCCACATGGTGTTAAAGATAAAACACGATATTGCTTCGAGACGAAAGAAGCATGAAACGTCGTGGAAGAATGATAGATGGGCATTTTGATACATTGTCCTATAACAAAAAAAAGTGACGGTGTGTGAAACCACGGTGATGGCCTAAATGCATTAGGTCAGGGAATCTTCAAAGATGCCATGGAAAGACGAATTGGGGTTATTGGAGCCAAGTGCAAGTCATGTTTTGAGAAACGTGCATGTGCAAGTGTAAAATTTAGTATAATGTTAGATTAATGAGTTAATTCATAAAGTGAATGATGACCACTAGTGTGTATGCTAGTTAGGATTTGCTAGGGAGATGGATGCCTCTATTTAAGCTAACGAGTGGAGAGAGTTAGAGTTAACAGAAGTCAAATGAAAAGAGTTAGGGTTTTGGAGAAAACTTTTTAGAGATGAGTTGTGGCTCTTTATCTTGAGCTTTTTGTCATCCTTAGGTTTGTGTGTGGCTAGAGAGTAGCTGTAAACATTCATATACAAGTATCAATAGACATCCAAAATTCATCCAAGTATTTCTTCTCTTTAATCAAAGTGTTGATTTCTTGATTTAGCTTGATTTTTTATGTCTCTCCTTCTCTTGATCTTGCTTTGTGCCGAGAGTGTATAAGTGATGAAGATGTCTTTAAAGACTAGATAATATACATCTAGGCACTTTCCATATCAACTTCTTATAATTGTCCGATTTGACTTTAAGAAAAGGTTATTTTTTAGGTTCTTTGGGTTACAGTCTTTTAGCTTGTGTTCTTGCTATTATTAGGCTTGCTATGACATGTGAGAGTAGATCCAAGAATATCTTGACCATCAATTACCCACGAGAATGTCTTAGTTCAAGTTCTTATGTTTAGCTCGATCTCGATGCAAGCTTCCTTTAAACGAAAAAAGAACAAAACTTTAGCAATAACCTTCTTGATCTTTAATTGAAATAAGTTCCTAACATAGGGAAGTTGTGTGCGAAGCTTAAAGTGATTTAAATCAATGGATCAAAAGTTACATGGATTTTATGTTTGGAATCGTGCTAATTTTTAGCTCTGCCCTAAGGGAGTGGTCAGACCACCCCTAGGCAGGTCAGGCAGCCTAAGACCAGCCAGACCACCCTTTGCACTATGGTCTGACAGTCCGGGCATGTTCCGATCCATTTGGCTTAGTTTTTCTCTTTGTGAGTGGTTAGGTTTTGTTCTACACAGCTCCTTCTATTGAAGTGTGAGAACCGTGGTCTTTTCTTCTGAGAAAAAAGATTTTAATTGTGTTGGCTCATATTCACCCCAGCCCTGTTGCCGTTCTCTGTTCTTCTCGTGGTTTTCTCTTTTGAGAAAAAAAAAGACTTTAATTGTGTTGGCTCATATTCACCCCAACCTGTTGCCGTGCTCTGTTCTTCGGTAACAACTGTAATTTTGCTTTCGGTATCGGGCTGACGGTCTGGGTACGCCTTCTTCTGGGCTGGACGATCGCGGGCCGCGGCCTCCTTGGTTTCGTATTTGGGCTATTAATTTGCCAAGTTTATACATGGGCCGTGTGATTACATACAAACTACGTGCGGCTATGTCATTTGGCAATAATTTCCGTAATTCTCTGCTGGCTTATCGAGCTAGTAGGCACTCTTTTGAGTGTCACTTTCAGTTTTTTTTCCCAAACAGCAGCACAACTGAATGAATTTATGGCAGGTCAATCTTTCCAAAGAGAGAATAATACTGCGAGTTTAAGAACTTTATTGATGCACCAAAATATCCAGTCAAAATATCAAACACGGCAAACAACGTTATGTACTCGTATACAACAATCAAGCAATGCATGCAGTTTCAACCACCTGGAACGATGTGCCATTTTCATTTCCGGAACTTGGACTTGAGGAGCTTGATGATCTCGCCGTCCACCTGGAAGCTTTTGGCCAGCACGGCGTTGGGTATCTCCGGGTCGGCCCCGAACAGCGCCGGCGCGGCGAGCACGACGCCGGGCAGCTGGCTGTTGAACACCGTCATGGCCCGGGCCGCGCGGGTGCCGGCGTTGTACTGGAAGTGCACCATCCCGCGGGGGATCACGAAGCTCTCCCCCTCCCTGACCACCTTGGAGTAGAACTTCCCCGCCGTGCTGACGAACCCGACGAGCATCTGGCCCGTGACGACGTGCACGAGCTCGGCGGCGCGCGGGTGGCTGTGCAGCGGGTTGACGCCACCGGGGGCGAGGTCCACGCGGTTGATGGACACGCCGAGGGTGTTCAGCCCCGGGAAGGCCTCCACGTTGCCGGACGTCACGTTGGACCCGAACGGGTTGTCCGTGCTGCCTGCGCGCGCGAGCCCGGCGAAGAAGAAGTCGTCGGAGACGACGGTGGACGCCGGCTTGCACGGGAAGCCTGGGAAGCTGGCGGCCTGCTCGGCGTAGCCCGGCGGGACGGCCACGCAGAAGTCCTGGACCGGCTCGGGGTCGGCGCCGCAGGTGGAGACGAGCACGGCGAGCGCCGTCGCCGATAGGACGAGGAGGAGCACCAACGGCGATGACCTCGACATGGCTATGGAGCACTCCGTTGCTGATGGCGAGCGTGATGAGATTGGCGTTTTCGAGCAATGCTGTGATGGCCATATAACGAGAGTGCGGACGGGACAAATGTCAAAAGGTTGAAGGGTTCAAAAGCTCGCCGAGTCTCTGCGACTTGCGCTGAGACATGTCCAGGTCTTGGGCGATATTTCCACGAATTTTCATGATCTCCTTTAGTTTGTTAGTTGTGGTTGGTGCCTTGGGCCCCTTCTTTTCAGATTCTAAAATCTGATTTTTTTTATTTTTCTACAGTAATTAACTTTTAAACGGAGTATTTTTTCAAGACAGGGTCTACTAGTTAATTATAGTACATACTTTACTGACCTCATTTATATCACCAAAAACCATACGTGAGTTTTTGCTACTCTGTAATCTCTCGTACAAACAGCTCAAAAGCCACAAGCCGCAGCCAAAAAGAACATGCCCTTGGTGAACATCTAGATTCTTTCTGGGTGAGCGTTTTCAGATTACAGTGCCCTGTCACGTTGCAATCCTGGTCGTCGGATCGTAATCCAAGGGCTCCGTGGAGAGTGGTCGTATGATCATCGCCATCGATGACGGAGAATGGTGTGGCATGTACGGCTTGTGGTTTGGTGGAGGAGACCCGGTCAGTCGGGAGAAACCTTGTCCTACAATGGGAAGTGAGTGAAGTAGTCGGTAAACCGAAGAAGAAAAGTAAAAAGTCAGCACTCGGCAGGCAGGTCGGCTCAGAGCGCGTGCTCGGATCGACGCATGGGGGAGGCGGCCGTGTGGTTGCATGCCCGCGCGCGCTCCTGTTCTGTCGTCGGCGACCACCTTGTCAGTGGGCGTCACGCCGTGCGTTGCATCTACAATTCTGCACGGCTATTCGTAGTGGAGTACATGACTGCGTCTCAGACATGCCGAGAGGATTTTTCTCGATTTCCGCGCGGAATTAACCAATCAGGAGGCACTTCTCGGCGAGGCGACCGCGGGTGCGCCGTGGCGCGCAATCTCGGCGTAGAATGGATGGTGCTACAAATAATCTTATTTAAAAGTTTAAGACGTAGTAGAGTTCGTCTCTATATGTAATTTAAGTTGAAGTTAAGTTCAACTTAAAGTCCGAATCGGAATATGAGTAGAAGAGTATTAGCATATATATATTCAGAAGGTTTATACTTAGTTTTAGAAGCAAGTAAAAGCGAGAGAAAAACAATGAAAAAGGGGAGCAAATAAGAGAATAAAGAAATTCAAAAATTTCTTCGGTGTTCTCTTAGATTATTTACGATGTGTGCGTTTTCTCCGGAATCAAAATTGTAACAGATGGAGAGCACTGTGGAGAAGAAGACGGCGGTTGCCGGTGGGTGGTGGGATGCCGAGCTCGCTGCCGAGCCTAGCGAGGGAGCGGAGGGTGGCACGGTGAGGGGAATCCGGCTGGCGCCTAGTTTGCCCGAAGAATAGATCCTCAAGCTTGTTAGGTTCATAGAGAGAGCTAGATTTATAAAAAATACTAGCCACATGCTCGTACGTTGTAATGAAATTTATTGGATATATAGAGAATCATGCTATAAAAGAGGGCTACTCTGATCAGCTGAAAAGTTGAGAATGATGAGAAGTTGAGAATAAGACGGTTGAAGAAGAAGGAACGTACGACCACCAACTCATTCTTTTATAATAGTAATGAAGTATCCAAAAGTTAATTTTTTTCAAAAAAAGGGGTTTGTTAAACATCATCCGGATGTTTTCTTCTTAACTATCATCCAAATTTAGGACTGTTAGATTAAAGATCTAATGACCATGAATTATCCCCCTTCCCCCTTGAATTCTGCCCCCTCCCTCTTGAAAAAATCTCCCCCTCTAAAAACAAGGGCACTTTGATCTCTAATCCAAGAGTCACAAATTTGAATGATAGTTAAGAAAAAAAATGCTTATAGAATTTTATGTATTAACGATTGGAAACCGTCAGGGTATTTGTGGAAATAGATATAATAGTTGCGGAAACTATCCAAATCAAAACGTAAATTACAATAATAATAATTATAAGTATACGAAAGATAAAGAACCCCATTTTTCTAGTTCCTATGATGCACTGGGAGCTTATAGACAGAAAAAAAATCAGTTTAGACAGTCCCTTGTGGCTCCGATGGAAACTAGATCATCGCGTCATTGGGTCAAAAGAAGTTCTGATTGAAGTTCAATATGAATCTTTGGGGACTTATCATGAGATTTATGCCCACTATCTAATAATGGGAAATAGAAAAAAATCTGTTCTATATACATTCGAAATACTCTTGGTCATATTTCTTTTTATAGAGAAATAGAGGAAGCCATACAATGATTTAGTCAAGCCTATTCATACACTATCTACACAAGGAAGTTAGATTCAGCGATGCCCCTTTCAGATTCGTAACCACATGCTCTAATCCTTTGAGCTACAGGCCCACCCTATCTCCACTGGATCTCTTCCCGGGGTACCCCAAAAGAAACCTTCCTCTCCTCAGCCATTTCATTTCGGAAAAATATCCGGGTGATACCTAGACACTCAAAAAATAAGTAGCTGCAGTGAGTTACATAAATAGTTCCATATCTACACACAGTACGAGGCTTAACAACCGGGTGGGAGGTCCTGATCAACTCGGCTTGACTTCTGGCTTATTTTTCACTATTCATAAGTTTCGTCTTTTTCTGAACTTTTGGCTTTTTGTTGAGCTTTTTTGCCGGTTCTTTTTTTCCGTATTTGTTTGTATTATATGTAATGGGCTAACATATTTTTTATATTTTAATTTTTTTAAATTTAATTATGCTAAATAAACTTCATCGCTTCTGATGCTTTTTCAGCGATTCTGTATTTTCAGCCATAAACCATGAGCTTTTCAGCCGAACCGATCACCACCCGCGCGTCTGAGCACACCCACCAACGCGTCGGTTCGCCGAACGAACCCGACGCCATCGGCCGCGCGCCGCGCGTTTCGTGGACTTCCTGCTGGAAGGATGACACAGCGGCTGGGAAGTTCGTTGCCATCTACTGGCTATGAATGCATAATGCCTACCAAATATACAAACCACAGCTCTGAACAATGACTCAATTCAAAGGACTTTCCTAGGCCAGATAACGAACCACCCAGCTACACTAGCACAAAATATTGCAGACCGGAAATAAAGCCAGAAGATGCAAAAGAACAGGAAAAACAAACACACTATGGCTTACACTCCTATACAAGGACCTGTCTACAAAAGGCTACCCTGCACACTAGGAGCTGCCGTGGGATCTGACCGACGACATAGATTGCGCTGAAACGGACGCCGTAGGGCTGTTCGCCTCCCTCTCCCCATTGGCAACTCGAGCCTTCCCACTGATCCTACTGATAGTGCCATGAGCAACGTCGATGAACCAATCGTCGCTTGGAAGCACACTGCATAGATTAAGCCGGTGCGTTAGCTTCAGTTTAAAGGCCAGCAGCCTTAGGAAGGAACCAAGAAGGATTACTATCCTTGCAAAATAGTCAGAAAATATTTAAAGGCATAGCGCCATAGCTAGGTTCCACTTGTACTTCCCTCCCAACCAGGTTTTGGTAAGGGAGGAATCTATAATTCAACTACAGTTGTATTTGTAACAGAACGAAGCAAAACACATGCGGGCGGGCATATGCTTGCCTTTTTACAGTGCAACACTGCATACACATTAGCACTTCCTATTTAGTTGCATTGAAAAGGATTTATTAACCACTGGAAGGATAAATGGAAGTCAGATAAACAGTAGAATACCTATCAGGGTTCATTCCAGTAGCAGAAAATGCTGCCATCGCTCTATCAATGATATCCAATATGACTTGATGTACATGCCGAGATAAGAAACGGCCTTGCCCGAAAAGGATGACAAATTGCATATCCAGGTAGAACTGCAAAGGAAGGTAAATTTAAGAATAACAAATCAACAATTGGTGGCATAAAAGAGAGAACAAAAAAAAAGAGCTTACCTGCTGAAGTCCAAGGGGACCCAGAGCCCTTGGTCCCTCTTCAATCTCTTCCCAAAAGCTCTGGTCCTCTGAGAGCCACAATATGACCGTTTCTGTAAGTCGCATCATTAGCAATGTAGCAAACCTTTCCCTACCAACAAACATATCTGCAGCAATGCTCGCCATCCTGTTTAGTTTCGCATATAATTCCTGCAAGAACTGCAGATGAGATGCTGCGAAAGACAAAAGTTTCTTGGGCAGATTCGCAAGGAGCAGCATGAATGCTCTAGTTTCATGACTTGTCATCTAAACTCTAGGTTCTGAAACATCTGGCTGAAAAAAGACTAAAGTTATTCTATCCAATTCCAAAATAGTTCACATGGTTAGCATTTCTCTAAGTGACTAAGTGCAAATTTTTTTTCTACAAAAGGTACTTTTTTAGAGTAAAAGGATAAGACAGCCCACAGCCTTAACGTATGCTTGCTGACAAATATTCATCAGAAACCATAAATAATGTTGTAGTTTAATAACATTCAAATATGATTGGTTTCACAATTTGGTTTATTATACAAACCTAAGGCTAATCACACAATAACACAAGCAACAACCAGGAAAGTTTTTGCAAGCTGGTGCAACTTTTTTCTAACTTATAAGCATAACTAAGATCCTCCAAACAAGAAAAGAAGTGTTAGGTATGTATTATATATCTATATATTTAGCCTGTTGTGTGAGAAGTTTTCTGCATATATACCATATATGTATATATTGGACCATTGGCCTCATGTTGAATACAAACGTTATTCATAATATGGTATCAGAGCCAAACCTAGGTTTTTTCGTGCTGCCGCTGATTCATCTCGTCAGCCGTCGCCATGGTTATTACGGCGGTGCGGCGAGGCGCGGCACCTCACCACCTTCACACAACAATATCGCTTATGGCGCGCGGCGTGGCGACGCCATACACATAAGTAGCCACAAAAATATTGGATTTCCGGAGGGTTTAAACAGAAGAAATATAAAGTAAGAATGACTTTATTGTAATTTCAGAAAATAGGAGGACTAAATTGCAAAATATCAAACCCTAAATCGATAAGCGGTGTGCGTGGCGGCGCGACGCACGCTCGCCGCTCGCTCGGCGCCTCCTTCGCCCTTCGCTCGGCCGCTCTCTCTCTCGCCTCTCGCCGCTCGCGGCCTCCTCTCTCTCTCTCTCTTCCCCATCTCTCCGCCTCCAGACGGCGCGAGGCCGAGCCGGCTTCGCCGACGGCCGCTCCTCTTCCGCGCCACTATCCACCGCCCAGCGCAACCGCGGAGGAGGCGGCAAGACTCGTCGCCGGCTGGCAAGAGGCGGCGCGACCGCGATCCGGCCGCGGCGTGGCGATGGATCCGGCGGCGCGGCGGATCCGGCCGCGGCGCGGTGGATCCGGCTCTGGCGGCGGCGAGGAGGCGAGAGATCGCGGCGGCGGATCCGCCGCGCGCGACGGCGGATCCAGCGCACCTCCATGTCGTCCGGACGACATGGAGCCTCCGGTCCGCCACGACGATATGGCGACGAGATATCGCCGATATCTCGACGCCATAACAACCTTGGCCGTCGCTACCATCTGGAGGTTCTTTGCGCTCACCGTTGACTTTCGCCGCCCATTGCGTTCGCCGCTTCCATCGTTCCTCGTCGAATCTTCTTCCGCCACCACCGCAGCCGATCCATCAGGCAATCCACGGCACGCTCGACCTTCTCGCATTACCGACGGATCTTGGGAGTCGCAGCTAGATCGGCCGCCCACCGACTGTAGCCATCATCGTATCGCTTCTTCCGCTCGAGCTCGCGAGGGTACCGCTGCGCTGCCGCGTCTTCCACCGCCATCCGGATCCGGGCTTGCAGTAGATTCGGGTATCTTCCGCCGCCGCCGCTACTCGAGTTCTTCCGCCACTGTCGCCGCTCAGGTACTTCCGTCGTCGCTGTTCGGGTTCTTCCACTGTCTCCGCTTAAGACCACTGTCGCTTGCTCCGGCTGTCGTTAGTGTCGGTCCCGAGTCCCTGAGACCATTCTTGGCTTTGTGCATTCGGTCGATTTTGTTAACTAGCCGAAGAAAAAGAAAAAGGAAAAAGGAAAAAAGAAAAGAAAAGAAAAAATGTCATCCTTTTTTAGGCATCGTTTCTATTCCTCGCTGCCCGGTGATCTTCGATAGTCTCAATTATCAGGACTGGTTTCAACACATGCGCCTCCACATGCGTGGTTAGCGCCTTTGGGAGTTTGTTACTGGTGAGTTGTCTTATCTGTCTTGTCCTACTCCACCTGCTGAGCCTGTACTCCCGAAAGATGCTTCCGAAGATACTCATACAAATGCATCTGAGGCTTTTGAGGATGCTATGGAGATTTTTCAGACTCAGTATACTATTTACAAGACATGGATCGATGATGATGTTCATACTTCCGCTATTTTGGTTGCTAGCATGGAGGTGCATCTCATTGGTGATGTGGTTGGCTTGGCATGCGCACAGGCGAAGTGGGCACATGTGCACCACCGCTACAAGCCATCTAGTGATTCCTTGTACCTTACTGTTGTGTGTCAAGAGCAGTCGTTGCAGCAGGGAAACGCCACTGAAGACGAGTTCTATGCTCAGTAGTCCACGGTATGGTGTCAGATTGACTCTTTGAGGCCAGATGTTTGCCTCACCTGTTAGTGCTATTAGTGTCAGTAGTCTCACCTAGAGCTTCGCTACATTTACGACTTTTTGACATGTCTCTGGTCTGAGTTTGAGAAACTCATGCTCAATTGCTAGCTCGCCATCCTCGTGTAACTCTGTTGGAGGCTCTTGCAGCTGTTCGTACTGAGATTCGCCTTTGTGGTACGGGTCTGCTGTCGTCATCGTCGTTTCCTTCAGTTTTGGCAGCTCCTCCAGCTTCTACACCTGCTGCGCCTCCGGTTACTCCACCAGTGATAGCTGCTGTTAGTAGGGGAGTCCATTGCACCTATTACAACAAGGATCGGCATGTAGAGCAGTTTTGCTACAAAAAGAAGGATTTTTGTCATGGTGCCTGTCCTCCGAGGGGCACTGGAGATTCCTCCTCTCAGCGGAGTCCTAGTGCCTCTGACAATCAGGAGTTTCTCACACTGCTGCGTCATATGGTTGCTTCTGCATCGTTCGGTTCTGCTGCTCAGTCTTCTGGTGAGAGACCACCTTTTGCTTCTCCTTCCTCAGGTATATCACCTTGTATTCTTGATTCTGATGCTTCTTTTCATATGACATCTGATTCCACCTGTCTCACTTCCATTAGTCCTTTAGCTGCTCCTATCACTGTTCAAACAACAGATGGTACCACTCTTTCTGTCGCAGGATGAGACTCTTTCAAATTCATCCCTTCATGTTCTTGCTGTTTCTCATGTTCCAAAACTAACCATGCAGCTCATATCTGCTGGTCAGCTCACTAATCATAGTTGTTGTGTTATTCTCGATTCTGACTCTTGTTGTGTTCAAGATCGTCGCACGGGAACTCTAGTTGGTACTAGCCCTCGCCATCGTGACTCACGACGGCTTTGCGAGCTTGACTGGCTTCATTTTGTTTCCGCTGCCCTTGGCAGCCTTGTTGCCTTCACCACTGCCTCTGTATCTACTGCAGCCTCCACCGCATCTTTTGCTCAGTGGCATCATCGTTTAGGACATCTTTGTAGGTCGTGTATGTCTTCATTACTTCATCGTGGTCTTTTAGGGTCTGTATCTGGTAATGCTTCTCTAAATTGTCAGGGTTGTAAGTTTAGTAAACAGCTTCAACCCCCCATTCTTCCAACGAGTCAGTGTCTCAGCGTCCTTTTGATCTTATTCATTCTGATATATGAGTACCAGCTCCTTTCGTTTCAAAAGGAGGTCATCGATATTATATAGTTTTTACTGATGATTTTTCTCGGCATACATGGGTATACTTTGGCATCTCGTAGTGAGGTTCTATCCATCTACAAGACTTTTGCCACCATGATCCATACTCAGTTTGACTCTTCTATTTGTGTTTTTCATGTTGATTCCACTAGGGTGTACTTGTCGAGAGTTCTTCGTGGTTTTCTTGTTGAGCAGGGCACTCTCTCTCAGTTTTCTTGCCCCGATGCTCATGCTCAAAATGGTGTGGCTGAATGCAAGCATCGTCATCTTGAGACAGCTCGTGCTCTCATGCTTGTTTCTGTTGTTCCACCCACTTCTAGGCTGATGCTGTTTCTACTGCCACTTTTCTGATCAATATCCAGCCCTCTTCTGCTCTTCAGAGTGGGATCCCAGTTGAGCGTCTCTATGGCAAGACGCCTAATTATTTCAGTCTTTGCCTCTTTGAGTGTGTGTGCTATGTTCTTCTTGCACCTCATGAGCGCACCAAACTGACAGCTCAGTTTGCTGAGTGCATTTTCTGGGCTCTAGTGCCGAGCACAAAAGATATCGTTGTTGGGATTCTGTTGGTCGACGGATGCGGATTCCTCGGAATGTTAATTTTGATGAGTCTCGTCCTTTCTATCCTCGCCCTTCTCCTTCCTCCACTTCAGCATCTCTTATCAAGCCACTTTCTGTCCTGACTTTTTCTTTCACCCCTATAGTCACCACTCCACCACAGCCTTTGGTCTCTTCGGTGCCTCTTTCACAGTCAACGCCTTCTTCACCACTAGCACCCTCTCTTGAGGTTACTCCTGACTTTGTTCCTTCTTATCCTCTCTATTATACTCGTCATCCGCGAGTTGAGGATTCTTCTTATGTGCCCTCTCCTTCTGATGGGTCATCCTCTTCGGCCTCTCCTTGATACGCTCTTCGTAATCGCCAGTCTATTCAGCCTCCTGAGCATTTTGGCTTTGCTATCACTGCTCTTACCGAACCAACTTCTTATCGTGATGCCGTTGTTCATCAGGAGTGGCAGCATGCGATGGCAGAGGAGATCGTTGTCCTTGAGCGTATTGGCACGTGGGATCTTGCTTCTCTTCCTGCGCGTATTACTCCTATCACGTGCAAGTGGGTTTATAAGGTTAGGATCCGCTCTGATGGTTCTTTTGAGTGCTACAAAGCTCGTCTTGTAGCACGTGGTTTTCAGCAGGAGCATGATCGTAACTACGATGAGACCTTTACTCCTATCGCTCACATGACCACCATTCACACTCTCCTTGTTGTGGCCTCTGTTCGACAGTGTCCTATCTCTCAATTGGATGTCAAAAATGCCTTTCTCAATGGCGAGTTGCGTGAGGAGGTCTACATGCAGCCACCCGCTGGGTATTCTTTCCCTAAGGGTATAGTTTGTCGCCTTCATCAATCTCTATAGTCTCAAGCAAGCTCCTCGTGTCTGGTTTGATCGTTTCTCTTCTGTTGTCACTACAGCTGGTTTCTCTGTCAGTGCTTATGATCCTGCTCTTTTTATTCATACTTCGCCTCATGGTCAGACGCTTCTCCTTTTATATGTTAATGATATGATCATTACTGGAGATGATTCTCAGTACATCACTTTTGTCAAGGAGCGTCTTCTTGAGTAGCTTCTCATATCTGATCTGAGTCCTCTTCATTATTTTCTTAAAATTTAGGTTATTTCTACTCCTAAGAGCTTCTATCTGTTCTAAGAAAAATATATCCAGCATCTTCTTGATCTTGCCTCTTACTGATCAGCGCACAGCTGAGACTCCCATGGAGCTTAATGTTCATCTTTGTCCCACTAATAGTGAGCCTCTTGCTGATTCTACTCACTATCGTCGTCTTGTTGGGAGCCTTGTTTATCTTAGTGTCACTCATCCTGACATTTTGTACTATGTGCATATCTTGAGTCAGTTTGTTTCTACTCCTACTCAGCTCCACTATAATCATCTTCTTTGTGTTCTACGATACCTTCATAGAACTCTCTCGTCTCTTTTTTCTCGCTACAACTCTTTACAGCTCCAAGCATATTCGGATGCCACCTGGGCTATTGATCCCTCTGATCGCCGGTCTCTCTCTACTTATTATGTTTTTCTTGGTGGTTCTCTCGTTGCTTGGAAGATTAAGAAGCAAACATCAATTTCTCGTTCGAGTGTTGTGGCTGAGTTGCGAGATATGGCTTTGTTGACTGCGGAGGTTACTTGGCTATGGTGGTTACTTGAGAATTTTGGTGTTTCTATTTCTGTACCGACTCGTCTTTTATCTGACAATACAGGTGCTATTAGCATTGCTAAAGATCCGATGAAGCATGAGCTTACAAAACATATTAGTGTTGATGCTTCCTACATGCGGACACATGTGCAGGATCAGATTGTTACTCTTCAGTATGTGCCTTCAGGGCTTCAGGGTTTCAGTTGACAGACTTCTTCACAAAGGCACAGACCAAAACCCAGCACAACTTCTACTTCTTCAAATTTCATGTTGTTGATGCACCATAAGTTTGAGAGAGGTGTTAGATATGTATTATATGATTGTGTATTTACCCTGTTGTGTGAGGAGTTTCCTGCATATATACCATACCTGTACGTGTGTGTAGGCCTCATGTTGAATACAAGCGCTATTCATAACAGGAAGTACTACTAGATCATGGATTCATAACAACAGAATGGTTTATTCACTCTGCAACGTCATTTAGAGCCAGACTGCCATTAAAATCCATCCAAGCATCATTTTATAGAACATGGAAGAACAAACATGATGACACTTGCCATAATGACCTCATTTTTCAAACAAACATTAACAATTAGGTTTATCCAGCAAGTTGTTAAGGGGGGAAAACTTGTATGTACCTGAAAGATTAGAGATGGGACCCATTCTGGTTCTTCAACAGTATTATCCATATTGATATACATTTCTGCGCTCAGATGGGTGTCACCTTCTTCCGTGAATATAAGATCAAGAGCATGTTGCCTGCAGAAGCTATCTCTAAGTTTGTCCACCATACGGTGCAGTTTCTTTTTCCATTCTCGTTGCTCTGCTGCACGGTTTTGCTTGTCTGGACCTCTTTTACGAATATCATCCATGCTGGCCTGGTTTACAGATGACAGCTTCATAGCTGCTCTAGGTAGCAACTCTTCAGCTAGTAAGGATGCATTAGCTAACAATGCTAATTGCTGCTCCTCAGTCTCTGCCATTCGAACGATTTTATTTCCTAAACCTTCCAGATTCGCTTCATCATCCATTGAGCCTGGTAGAGCACTTATGAGCAAATTGACATATGAATTGAATATTTTCAGAAGCCCGTCCATTGTAGAACCACCTAACTGCAAGCTAAGCAGTGGCCCAACATCCTCAAAGAAATCCTGCATGTCAAAATACCATTAAAAGATACTACATGTATTGATCCCCAAAATAAAAAGAAAAGACACTACATAATTTGCAAAGGAAAATGTAGAAAAATCAATTGATAGTATCTCTCCAAGGAAAAGGATATAATCACTTGACATATGCTTAAAGTGGCCTCTCCAGAAGTTCACACCTTACAGTCAAAAATTAAACTAGAAATTCACACATTAATTGAGAGAGAGAGAGAGAGAGAGGAGACCCCAACTGCAATTGCTTGCAACATTTGTCAAGAAACAGATCATTACCTGAACCATTGAATTGAACCTATGAGCACTGCTTGAGAGCTTCGGCTGGAGTGCCAAATGACCAGCAGATGATCTAGCAAACGGCCGTATACCAGTTGGAGGATAGGTGAGTACCCAATCATCAGCTGCAGCTAAAGCAGCAGTACTCTCTCCAATTCTCCTCAAATTGGAATCTAATGCTTGCTCAACAGAGGGTCGGAATTGTTTCATCAGAACCGCTGAAAGTGACAGACCATGAGCTTCCAGCAAGGAAGAATGACCAAGTGCTATCTGAATGCATTCGGCAGCAGCTCTTAAGCCCCCAGCAGCAGCACAAGAGGCTAAAGCATGCCTCTTTACAAGTAGTGCAAATGACATTGCCTGCTTAGTAGCCCATGTAACTAGTTCAGATGCATAAGATGATTCATCACCAAAGACTTCTAAAGAGTCTCTGAGAGCCTGAGCTATAACAGAAAAAACTTGCTGTGCAAGAGACGCGGTGTACGCCCCACCATATGATGCACTAGACGGATGTATAGTTTGCATGTTGCATTGAAGCCTTTGGTTATGTGCGTTGAGCAGCAAACTATGAGCACGGTGTCCATCACCAAGTCTCTTGAGAGCAGAAGCTGCAGCACGAAGTTCAATGCCACGAGTAGAAGACTGGCAAGCAGCTTCAGCAAGTTGATCTGCCAATTTTTTACGATTATCAGAGATAGTCCTCTTCAAAGCCAGAACGTCGGATGTGGTAAGAGTCTGTTTCTGTTTTGCATCAGAAGCAATTCGTTCTGCTTCATCCAGGGCATCCAATGCTTCATCCACTCTTCTCTCGGCTAGTAAAACATCAAGCATGTCAGGGAAATCTGTACACCATTTCTGTACTTCTGAAGGCTCCTGCTCTTCAACAGTAGATATGTCCTCTTCTACAGAACCTTCAGGCCCTGTAGTCAAGGAATCAATCTGAACCCCTTCAGATAGACCATGAATTAGAGCTGACTGTGTATTTAGCAGATTCCTGATAGATAGCAACTCCCCTTCAAGGTCTGATATCTCCTTTGATGTTCTGATAACAAGGAGATTAGTTTTCAGACATTGTATTCCAAAGTCATGAATTGGATAGAAGAGAGGAAAGAACACAGTAAATAACAAAAAGCAATAATTTGAAAAGGTACCAATGTGAAAAAATATAACTATGATTTTGCATGCCACAAAATTCATGGCTCGTAAATAGAAAGCAACCATAAAGGGACAAGAAAACTAAAACAACACCAATGTAGCATCCATTGAGAACAATAGAAGAATTGCTACTAAGAAATTCACTACCTCCTTTTTGTTCTCAAATATTTGTTGAGACCAATAGAAGAATGGCTACTAAGAAATTTGCTGCCTCCTTTTTCTTCTCAAATATTTGTTGGATTGTGGTTCTTACAAAATACTAATTCAAAATTAGCGAAAAAATATTCTGAGAAGTTTTGCTACTTAGCGCAGCACTTGAGAGGCCAAACTATTAGCAGTGAAACATGCTAGTGTGCACACCATTTCAGTTAAACAAAAATAAGAAAAGGGGGGTTTCTCAGACACAATACTCTGCACCCATAGGTTAGGTCAAAGTTAAACAATTGCTTTCACACCTGATGAACGCAGCATAATTCGCATAAACACTTCTGCGCATCTCTTCAGCAGAAGCCTTCTTTAGATCTTGCAAATAAGAACACAGGTGTCTTATTTCCTGTCATAAATTTTGAACGTCAGTCCTGATTGATAATTTCCAAGAATTTCGTGCAAATTATCATAGTAATACTTCAATTAAAATATGCTTCAAAAATACCACGCACAAAGAAAACACCACCATTTGAAAGGCCAAGCTTGCGTAAAAAGGGCATGTGCATGAAATGGTGCAAATGTGCAATTGCAAAATTAAGGGAATCCTAAACCATAACTTACTCCCCAATTTAACCTACTTAAGTACAACTCATATAGAGAACGGAGAAACATCCATACATTACTCCAACAACACCGTGTTCAATTAAAAACCTGACGTTTCCAAAAATTCAATATTGTTCAGTTGATCTCGCTCTGCTAAAAGGTAAACCCAGTTAAGAACTCATCTTATGGATGAACAGAGAATTTATAACTGCCAGTTGTTTTCAAGGCCTACCCATAAATTGACAAAAATCTCCAACTTCCAAATGGATCAATTGACTTTGCATGTGAGTATCTATTTGGTCCTGGTCCAAAATGTTATGACTTTTGGTTGAAATGGTACTATGGCAGCTGTTAGCTTTTTCTGAGATATTCAATTAAAGGAAAATAAAGAAAAAATAAAAACACCGTTATATCTCCACGAATAATGCAAAGGGAAAAAAAGGGGGAGAAAAGGGAAAAGGCTACATTAAGAAGCCAACATATTCCAAACAACTTTTGTCTTCTGGAAACTAGAAGCCATCACTATTTGGGACGGGGTCATCGAATGCTTCATAGGCCCTATAATGAGTACCCAAATCCACACAGCAAAATGAAACATAGCATCATCTTTCTACCACCACATTCAACATGGTAGCCTTTTGATAACTACGAGCAACATTGGCCCTCAACCCAAAATAATATCTACAAGACTCCAACATCTACAAGACTTAAGAATATGTGCCTCTCAGATCACACCATCTAATTAAAGGTCTCCAATTATATCATACAACAAATCTCAGCTTTCTAACACAAGATTAAAAAAACAAACTAAACAAAATTACTCTTAGAAAAGTAGTGGGATTCAAAAGTTTCACTTAAACTTGCACATGATCCATTTCACCACCAGGCCACCATAATTCAGTATGAACTCACATTTTTTTCATTTTTACAAGGGCGTAATTACAAACATTTCTAAATCTATATGTGCCCGCAGAAAACTCATCGGTAACATCTCTCTCGTTTCGTCTATGCAGGGCAATCATAATTTTGTCACAAACTTGCATCGGGGCAGAAAAATACCGGTTTTCTTCACACCGCAGTACCAAACTTCTTCCATAACCAGCCTCCGACTATGAAACATATCAAAAACAAACTAAAAGATGTCAATTTGACACCACCACCATACCATATCTAATCCCATGCAGTAACCATTTCCGCTAAAATGCAACCAAATCACGCCCAATTCACGCTTCCGTAGCCCGTATCCCTCGCACCTCTCGAACACAAAACGCGACCTTTCCACCACAACCCAAAGCCAATTTCCGAAGGGATCGATCCCTTACCTTCTCGTTCATGGACTGGCACTTGGACTGCACGTAGGCGTCAGGGTCGAAGTTGTCGGTCTTGAAGATCTTGAGCTTGTCGGCGAGCTGCACCCCGCCGTCGCTGCCCCCGGCGCCGGCCGCCGAGTTCACAGTTAACACGCCGGAGTGGCCGGCGGGCCGCGACCTCGACGACTTGGCTGACGCCATCGCGGCGGGGAACCCTAGCGGGGGCGGGCTTCCCCTCTCCCTCCTCCCGCGAGATCTAGAAGCTTCTAGAAGTGGGATTGCAGCTCGACTGGGGTGGCTCGGTTTGCTCTATTGGTCATCTTGGTGGCCCGATTCGGGTGTTTTGAGGTTTTTTCCCAATTTTTTAGGTGGGGAATAATGGAGAGTTGCGTTGGACGGTTGCCAAAGGTGGAAAGGTTGGGCGGTTAGCTGTTCTTCGAATGGGTTGAAGAACTTTTCCTTTTCTAAGTGTATGTGCAATACAGGATGTTTATATATAAATACTTAAAGAGAGAAAATATAGCCACATCATCAAGCATTCATACAAAAGTTATTCCCTCCAATACAAGCATCTCTTCCATAGGTGCTTAGATACTATATTTTCTATTAATATATTCAGTTATACACATAAGCATCTACTAAGCACCGGTGCTTATTTAAGCATCTTATCTATCATATGTGGCAAGAAAAAACAGTTTTTCATTGCTAAGCATCTCTCTAAGCACCTGCATTGTACATGCTCTAAGAGAGAGAAGATTAGGAGCTTATTTAAAAGTCTCGGTTAAGTCCTGGTTGGATTATCTTGCACAATACTACCGTGTTATTTTGCTATTGCTACCATGGTAATCCGTCATACGTGATTAAAAATGTACTGATTTATCCATATGCTTTCTAGCTTATGATTGATTTGCGAGTGTTTTTCACTTGAATTCGTATTGCATGTTTTACTTTTTTTATTTAAACTAGCATGGTGGGCCACACACTTGCATAAGTATTGTTTTTAGAGTATATTTAATTAGTTGATGATACATATGTGATGGATAATAAAAGAACTACATGCGAAAAATAAAGAATTACAAATCGCATAAAAGAATTTAAATATTAGAACATTTAGAACGTTATAAATTCAACTTAATTTCTACATTTGTAGAATTGGTTTCTTTTGTGATATTGATGTATAGTAGTATACGTTATAACAAAGAATATAGAGTACATTGTCAGGATGAGATACTTGTTCTTTATAGTTTTTAATCAGCATCTCCAATAATATAGATAATAGTTGTATCCATATTAATACAATTAAAAGAATAAAAATTATAATGAATATTGTAGACAAGTTCGTGTCTATGTGTGGATCACTTCAGTTTATTTCTATCTTTAGCATAACGCGTCTTAATTTCATACAATAGTACCCCAACTATACATGCATGTACAGTACAAATCAACTTCATGCGCACTTCTATAAATCAACAAAAACATTGGTTATCATTTGTTAATCATGAGAAGGGTGCATCTAATTAAGAGTCAAATGCTTTTTTGAGAATTTCTAGCAATTATTATTATCTATCAGATAACATCCATCGGTTATGGATTGCTAAATATAATTAAGGTCCACCAAATTAAGAGACAATTGTTTTTAGGAGAATTTCTATAGTATTTTTCCTTTTTCTTAACTGACGTAATCAACCATTATAAGATTTTATTATATGATATATAACATACTAACGGTTGATATAGTTCAACTTTAATTAGAATGCACCACATCGATGGTGATTCTAGCAAAAAAATTCAAAGTTGTAAAACACACATTATGGGGAAGAGTGTAGGTCGAATATGTCTTATCATTTTTTCTTATCGAATGCCATTTTTCTTTTTTCTCATACATGGCTTTCACTCATTTATTTTACATGTCCACATCCATCTTTCCCTCTCGTACGCGGCTTTTAGTGCAGGTTATCTAAGATTCTTGTTATTTATTGAGTTTATTTAGAATTTATAATGAGTAGCCCTGTCTTATAGAATTCATTATTTTATCTAAAACACCCATTAGTAATCGTTTACTGACCATAATAAAGGTCCACTGAATCGAGGGATAGATGTTTCTCTTTTTCTGAGAATTTCTAACTCATATCTCTTTTTTTTCTTAGGAACTATAAAATTCATGTCATCAACTTTTATTATATAATAGATAGATTTTTATTTTGGGGGGATTTATTTTGGAAATTGTATGTAAATCAAATTGCTAATTTTTATTTTTTTCCCCTCAAATTTTAGTTAATCTGGATTATACTTGACATGGACTATTTTTTAATTTGCTAATTTTTATTTAATTATTATTTCAAAATTTAGTTATTTATGGATGTTACTTTAGATGTCCTATAGAAATCAAATTGTAAATTTTCTTTATTTTTATTCTGAATTTTTGTTAATTTAAATTACACTTGACATGTGATTCTTTCTTTTTAATTCGAGCTAGTCTAACTTGGGTCCATGAGATAGATGGCTAGATCTATCTTGTTAATATAGGAGCTTTCTTGAAGTACCTAATCAGTATAGGTTTACAAAATTTAATATTTTTAGAATTTATGTTTTAAATTCATCTACAAATTAAAAATTAGTAATCTTTTAATTTTTATTCTGAATTTGCATGTTTTGAATCGTACTTGTCGTGGAGTTTTTTTAGTTTTAGGCTAAATTTTTGTATAAATGACCAATTTCTACTTTCTTGTTATTATTTTGAATTTAGTTTTTTAGGGGTTTACTTTGAAATTCATATGGAAATCAAATTACTATTTTATTTTAAATTTAAGTTAATTTGGATTATATTTGATATGAACTCTTTGTTTTAATTGCTAATTTTAGTTAATTATGATTTGCAAATTTAGTTATTTATGGATGTTACTTTGGAAGTTGTATGGAATCAAATTGTTGTTTTTTACTTTCAATTCTGAATTTCTCTTAATGTAAAGGATACAATAGACGCACATTCAACGCACACACCACACATACTCGTGTGCACATGTACACATGCCTACGGATAACCGATGATAGGAGACTACAGGGTCTCCGGAACATGGGCACGTGCTATCCCACTTAGAGCACACGTGTGTGTGCACCCATTTATTAAATTGGTGAGCGGGCAGCACCGAATCGAGGATTCGAATCCTGACGGGCAGGGTGCACGACGGTCGTCAAGCCAAGTGAGCAAGCTCAGCTATGTGAATTTCTTTTAATTTGGATTGTACTTTATATGTGATGTTTCTTTTAATCTGAATCGTTATAATTTGGATCCACAAAATTGATGGCTTGATCTTTTTCTAAGTGTATAATTAGTATAGATATAGATAAATTCTTATATCTTTGTAACTATTAAATCTAAGCCTTAAAAATTAAGACCCATCAAATTAAGGGCTATATGTTTTGCTTTTTTGTGAGAATTTCTAGCATATTTCTTTCCTTAGCAACTTTAAAAGAAATGTCGTTGATTTTTATTATATAATAGATGACATTATATGCACATTACATACGTACACAAGCATATCATTTGTGCCCCATTTTGGTTTTCTTGAGATACATTGGGTCACGTAAGTTTGCAAAGGTTAAACAGTTATTGATGCAGATGTTAAACGTGCAAACAATGCTAAATGTGTCAATTCATCATTGGGAAAAAAAGAGCGCACTGATTCGACAATCTTTAAGACATAACCTGCTCTCTCTCACACACACATTAAACCGACATCGGTTGATAGACGAGTGATTATAAGTTGTACAGACCTACCTCCTCCCCTAGGTTTAGATAAGGACGTGTCCACCTTCCACGCATAGAACAAACTAGCTAGCAAAGTATTGTAAATTTAAAAGCATATTAATATAAAATATTAGAGAAATCGGTATAAATTTGAGAGCAATATTAGTGTAAATCCAAAAGCAAACTAGTACAGACTTACGAGCAAAGTATTGCAAATTCAAAAACATATCGGTACAAATATTGGAGAAATCGATACAAATTTTAGAACAATATTAGTGTAAATTTGAGAGCAAACCAGTACAAACTTGTGAGCAAAGTATTGCAAATTCAAAAGCACATTAGTACAAATGTTGAAGAAATCGGTATAAATTTGAGAGCAAACCGGTAAAGACTTGTGAGCAAAGTATTACAAATTCAAAAGCACATCAGTACAAATGCTGGAGAAATCGGTACAGATTTGAGAGCAAAGTAAGGGTAAATTGATTCCAAATCAATCAAAAAACAAGAGCAAATAAAAAAAATTACGAGCAAATGATGCGGGGGATTGCCCGATCTTCACGGCGTAGGATCGATGGAGATAATTTGGATCCGTGTAACCTGACGAACCGATGGCGCCAACCATCATTAGAACAACAACTGCGACAAAAGAATTCGCCCAACCACACGCACGTGATCCCGTCTACTCGACCACCAAGTAGACGTGTCGTCGCTTCTGCAAATCACAAGGAATCACAAGAACGACGGGGAAGAACGCCCGATTCCCCTCTAGGTTGTATCTGTGTGTCAAACCCTAGGAAGAACAAGCGTATAGCTTTCTCTGAAAATAATAGATTGATTCATAGTGGTCTCCCTTTTACAGAAGGGTATACAAGGCTATATTTAGCCAGACTCGACCAACAGGGAAAAAACAAAACCCGACTCGTCCGCAACATAGAAACGTACTCGGTCAAGAAAACAAACCAACGCAAACCCGTAGGAAAACAAATCGGATTGTTAACTACTTCTTTCCCGTGCAAATCTCTCACGTCATGCACCCAACTAATGACTTCCCTAATTAATCTTGTGCAATTAAGTGATGGCTCACGTCATTGTTTTCCTCACGTGGCATGCATGCATGCGACTAGATAAATCTTCCATTGCTCTATTCCGTATGAAGCATTCATGCATGCATTTTTTCTTGATATTTTTTCTTTGATTCGCTCCTTTGTTGATTGTCTCCGTACAAATCTGAGAACAATTAAAATACGAGAATTAGGTAGTAGCCAATTCTCATATAAATTAAAACCAAATTCAACTAGGAGCGAGTTCACCTATTGATTAATCTTTTAGCTCGTGCTCGCGTAATCGGTCGATCGTGATGTCCTCATCATCTTGTACACTTGAAGTGATGAACGTTGCACTAGTATCGACGAGACCTTCTAAACGCATCTTTACTTTAGGCTTGTACAAATCGAGTATGGGCTGTATATAATTAAATAAAATAGTAGTAGCTCTGTATCTCCAAGTATAATTATTAAAGACCCAATTAAATTAGAGTTCACCTGATAATATTTAATATGGCTCAATAATTCCTTCCAGTTAAATAATATATTTAACTGAGAAGTACAAGACATGAGCGTATCCGCGTCATCCTCCCCTTCTTCAAGAAAAGCCGTCCTCGGCTTTTGATAACTGAAATTGTGCTAAACAAAGAATACAATGTATATGCATGGTATATATATTTATTATCAACACTTCTCCTGTTTAGCACATCATGAACATCTGAAGACATAGTAATCAAAAAGAACAACACGTATGCATGGTATATATATGAATCAATTTTGGTTCCATTCTCATTGTTTTGCACAAACCATTTAGTACAACAGTAACTATAAGATGTAAGCATTGCAATACTGTCATTCATATAATTCTCCCTTCCATGAGAAAAAGTCGTCCTCGACTTTGCTAAGTACATGGACAAGTCATTATTGAGCCAATCCAAATTAAGTTGTTCAAATATGGGGGAGAAAATTTTTATTGCATTCCATGCTTCAACTGCGCTACTCTGATTATTTGTACATGATTTTACATTAAAGGATGAACAAGTAGGCTTAAGAAATCTTTTAGAACATGAAGCACTATTGTTGAAACTCATCTCATTGTGATCATGATATGGCACAAAAGATTGTTTATCCGAATTATGCAATTTAAAGTCAGCAAGCTTATCACATGTAATGCATATTCGATAGACATAGAACTTGTTGTCTACACCATAATCTCCGATTAAATTGAACTTATAGGTGTAGGCATAAGTACTAACTAGTGATTTTAAACATGAAATTTCAGCAACATTCTGAATCACACTAGATAGCTCTTTAGGATCATCGAACATGATATAATACAAAGAATCACTAGGAGATATTCGAGTAAGAACTTCCTTATGAGTAATTAATTCCACATTATGTAAATTGAGCACATTAAATTCAGAATGTGGTATTTCCAATTGGGCACAAAAATTCTCATAATTACTCACCTTTTCTTCATGAACTACCAATATATCACCCTTATTGTTACCTTGAACGTCCTCCTCAGATGATGTAGGTGATGTAGGTAGTGTAGCTTCAACTTCAAGTTGTGCGATTTGTTTAGCATTTAGCTTCTCTTCTTCTTTAACCTGCACAATGGGAGAAACAACACTAGAAGTAGAGAGTAAATCATTAGTATAAAATACAATCTCACTTTTTCTATCATCTACTTTTCTCTTTTCTTTTTGTGTATATCTCTCACTCTCAATTTGGATGCTCTCAACCTCACATATGGTGGAATCACACAACTCACTCTTTTTATCACTCCCACTCAATTTGGCTATGTGGCTCTCATCCTTACATAGGTTTTGAAGTATCTCATCTTTTATGGATCGTGGGCCAGCAATGGCGCAATTACCATCAACCACGATCTCCTCATGTAACAACGGGGCAGCACTATATGACGCCTTGACCGAAGGGAAAGTCCCATGCTCGGTCGTCTTCTCATGTGACGCACTAGTAAGGGCACACGAACTGAAGTGTGGACTCAGGTTAAAACATGATGTATGCCTCTCCTTAATTCTCTTCTCCTCCTCTATAGCATAATTCACAAGATCCTGCATACTACCATCATATTTCAAACGAACAGTAGCAGCGATCTCAGAATTCAAACCTCTTTTGAAGTAAGCTCTCTTTGCACATGCCTCTGTGATATTGGCACGATACATAGCATAATCTAGCTCATCATAATAAGATTGGATAGATCGACGTCCTTAGCGAATGCTCTTCATATGATGAAGTAACTCAAGCTCATACACATATGGCACAAACTTCTTTCTCATCACTTCCTTTAATTCTTTCCAAATAGTGACATATTGCTTCTCAGGATATCGCTTCCACCAAGTGTATGCATATATTTCAAACTCCATAGTGGCTTGTGTCACTTTCTTGGCTTCGGACAGCTTCTGAAACTTGAGGTCACATTCGAGTTGTTCCACCCATTCAAGATACTCCTCCGGATTTGTACTTCCATAGAATGGAAAATACAAGTATCGAGAGTCGCACCATGAGGAACGAAATGTTGAATATCCTGCCATTGTTAGTATTGCAAAAAAACAAAGAATATGTGGAATTTATGTGGAATCACTCATCCTCGCCTTCTCTTACCAACCGAAGTTCTTATGCCTCCTCGAATTGCAAAGACACACGTACCTTGGGGACGGTAGACAATCAAAGGTGATAGATCAAGCGAATTCAATTACACAAGCACTGTTATAACAATGGCTTATATGTGGAGCTTGGAGGGAAAATAACAACCTATGCAATCTGAAATTCTTGATGTTGTTAAGTTAAATAATAATCCAAGCTAGAATACTCTGCCTAAGTGCTGATCCAAAAGGTTTAAGTGAAGGGTATGAACGCACACGCAAAGATCAATGTGACTCGATGCAACAAAGAAGTGAGCTAATAAAGATAATCTGAAATTGAGAATTAAATAGCTCGTTTTGCACCAAGTACTAGGAGAGACGCTAGCCAATTGCAATGATATGAATGTAAGGGCACAAGATTGCTCAAGAAGATAAATTACACAATCTGAATTTATGGACAAAGAACTCACCCAAATTCGGCCAAATGCTCTTTATTTTTTTCTTTTTTTTTTGAAATATACTCACGCCGTGGCTTTTTTTTTAACGGCTGCCCTTTTTTTTTGCTTTCTCTTTTTTTTTGACTCAAATGTCGAACTAGAGTTTCATTGTCTTTTGAATTTGCACAAGTTACAAATATTCAGTAAGGTGTAAAATACTCAAGAGCAGCCCTAGATACAATATTCAACAGCTAGTCTCGAAGATGAAATAAAATATGGATATAAGTGACGCTCAAAGCACCGAAGTTTCAGTTGGGGAAAACACCAACAAACCGAAACAGAATCGATATTTCGATTTAGTGGTTACGACAGACGGAGTGTTTGATTTGGGCTTGACTTCCTTCCCAAAAACTTAGCAATGCACTCGGATGGCAAAAGTACTTGTGTTCTAATCCACATGAAGAGTTAGCAATGCATTCGGATGGCAAAAGTACTTGCACGTGAAAACCGAACACAATTCTCCCAATGGAATTCAGATTTAATCACAGCAGGCACTCGGGCTAATCACGGCTCAATTCGGCCACCAACCCTTGCATGTACAAACCGAACAGCAATAAGACTTTCGGCGGTGATAGAAATTTAAATGTTGCGGTGCGATTTCAATCTCCCAACAGAGCTGCTAGGAGATCAACTAGGAAGTCTGAAAGACGCGCGTTGGACTCTTGACTCCACCGTTTGGATTTTTGGTGGAAAAAGGGGATCCGTGCGCTCATTGCTTAACCACCTTGCGAGCGTGAACACAAAGATGTTTTTTTGGATGCTAATTAAGGGATTTAACTAGCAAAATTTTCTAGGATTTATATGAACACAACGATTAAGCGACGCAAAGGAACACAATGATCAGCACCTAAACAAAATTCTAATGGACAAAAACTTAACAAAACTCACAAAAATAACAGATGCAAAAACTAGGATTTAGATTTTTTTTGGCCTTTTGTGTATAGGAAAAAAATAAATCTAACTACGGGTAAATTGATCCTACCGTGTCAACCGCGCTCTGATACCAAGATGATGCGGGGGATTGCCCGATCTTCACGGCGTAGGATCGATGGAGATAATTTGGATCCGTGTAACCTGACGAACCGATGGCGCCAACCACTGTTAGAACAGCAACCTGCGACAAAAGAATTCGCCCAACCACACGCACGTGATCCCGTCTACTCGACCACCAAGTAGACGTGTCGTCGCTTCTGCAAATCACAAGGAATCACAAGAACGACGGGGAAGAACGCCCGATTCCCCTCTAGGTTGTATCTGTGTGTCAAACCCTAGGAAGAACAAGCGTATAGCTTTCTCTGAAAATAATAGATTGATTCATAGTGGTCTCCCTTTTACAGAAGGGTATACAAGGCTATATTTAGCCAGACTCGACCAACAGGGAAAAAACAAAACCCGACTCGTCCGCAACATAGAAACGTACTCGGTCAAGAAAACAAACCAACGCAAACCCGTAGGAAAACAAATCGGATTGTTAACTACTTCTTTCCCGTGCAAATCTCTCACGTCATGCACCCAACTAATGACTTCCCTAATTAATCTTGTGCAATTAAGTGATGGCTCACGTCATTGTTTTCCTCACGTGGCATGCATGCATGCGACTAGATAAATCTTCCATTGCTCTATTCCCGTATGAAGCATTCATGCATGCATTTTTTTTCTTGATATTTCTTTCTTTGATTCGCTCCTTTGTTGATTGTCTCCGTACAAATCGAGAACAATTAAAATACGAGAATTAGGTAGTAGCCAATTCTCATATAAATTAAAACCAAATTCAACTAGGAGCGAGTTCACCTATTGATTAATCTTTTAGCTCGTGCTCGCGTAATCGGTCGATCGTGATGTCCTCATCATCTTGTACACTTGAAGTGATGAGCGTTGCACTAGTATCGACGAGACCTTCTAAACGCATCTTTACTTTAGGCTTGTACAAATCGAGTATGGGCCTGTATATAATTAAATAAAATAGTAGTAGCTCTGTATCTCCAAGTATAATTATTAAAGACCCAATTAAATTAGAGTTCACCTGATAATATTTAATATGGCTCAATAATTCCTTCCAGTTAAATAATATATTTAACTGAGAAGTACAAGACATGAGCGTATCCGCGTCATCCTCCCCTTCTTCAAGAAAAGCCGTCCTCGGCTTTTGATAGCCTGAAATTGTGCTAAACAAAGAATACAATGTATATGCATGGTATATATATTTATTATCAACACTTCTCCTGTTTAGCACATCATGAACATCTGAAGACATAGTAATAAAAAAGAACAACACGTATGCATGGTATATATATGAATCAATTTTGGTTCCATTCTCATTGTTTTGCACAAACCATTTAGTACAATAGTAACTATAAGATGTAAGCGTTGCAATACTGTCATTCATATCAGCAAATCTTTGGGACAGTGGCACCGAACACCGCATCAACCACCACAAATTGGAGATATTACATTGACTAATACCAAGCGTAAGCTTCCAGCAGCACAAGGAGCATCACTGGCATTCAGATCGTGACTAATTAAGCAGAGATTGGGTGGGGTAGTAGACTGGAGAGAGGCTTGGAAGGGGATGGAAATAGAGACTTTGGAGGGGAGAGAAAATGTCATCGAGGTGAGAAAGAGATGAGGACTGGAAGTGCTCCCATGGCCTAGAGAATTCTATGGCCAGGTGGGCCATCGTTCCCTACAACAGTTGAGAGGGCTAATCCTCTTTTTGTGCAAATAAAAACCTAGTAAACAACAAACGTCTATTCCTTAATTACACATTGAAGCACAGCAGTTCGTAGGTTTCATATGCTTTCATCCGACGGTCACAGAGACCGTGTGGAACGAAGCATTAGTGTTGGATCAATATTTTCCCAGTCATTCTTAAGTGCAATGTTCTTTAAATTTTACATAAGTAACACTCCAACTTCGGAACGTTTGTTCAAGAACAAAAAAACATGTGCTGAAGTACCAAATTGACAAAGATGAACATTCTTTCCAACCCTGTGACATAGCATAAAGGAAACTTCTATTACAAACCCTGCGGGACTGCAGGTTTTCTTGCGAAAAAATTTTTAAGGGAGAAACTAAACCCGAAACCAAACTTGCAGCTTCAATTGGTGATCAGACAGACAACGAAACAACAATCAATCTCTGCTTCATCACATTTAAAGAGCCCAGGCTGGAAAGCAGCCCAGCAGAGGCATCTGGGAGTAGTACAGGTTGTTGCTGGTGATGCACAGCCAAGTTATACCAGACCAGATCGAGCAAGGACGCTTGTCTTTCGCCAAGAGCTCTCTTATCTGAATATCTGATACCTCCAGGCCTGCTTATCTACCTACCTATCTACCATACGAGGACAGAAGCGGAGACGAGCAGCGCCGAGACGAGGTAGAAGACGAGCGTGCAGCGCTGCCTCCCCGCCGCCGCCGCCGCCGCAGCCGCCGTGCTCGCGCTGTTCCCGCCCGCGCTACCTGCAGCAAAGCGATCAAGACGTACGAGAACGTACGTGAGAAAAGTTAGCGTGACTCCAAAGAAGATTCTCATAAAGCGTATACTGTACATTGTACAATTCCTTGTAAATTTGTGACTGTACATACGAATGGGATCCAGGGTTATGTACTCTCTAATCTCCCATAATTGCATTGCACAGTTACAGTGATATGATGGAGTACCACTGCAATGGCAACTCAGGTGGCATTAATTTCGTGCAAATGCAGGTGCACAAGATGATACCGGTAGCTGTTTAGCACTGGGTGCCCAGGTGTTGAAAATCACAGTACCAGCAGTGCTCCACAGTGCCACTTGAAGCTTCTTATGTCCAAATTAGCATGCGCACACTTGCTAGTGTTAGCTAACACTCGCTGCTCCTGACCTGCAAGCACCGCCTGATCTCCATATGGATGGCTGAGGTTTGCTTCGGTCGCTATAGTGCAGTACATACTCCTATCAGTGCGGGTGCAGGGTGACCCAGTGCACGTACACCATGTTTGATGTGCGTAGTGCTCCAGGTTTTGGGTTCGGTTGGATCAGGATGGGCCATACATGGCATTGATTTCTCATGCACCTCAGTCCTGAATGCGCAGTCGTACTATTGGCACAGCGTTGCCTATGGTCGTGGTTTTTTTTTTCTTTCTGTTTTCTCTAAAAATCGAAATAAATGAGACGACTTTTTATAGCGTATGTTTTAAATGATTTTTAACCTATATATATATATATATATATATATATATATATATATATATATATATATATATATATATATATATATATATATATATCATTCACATTAGTGTCTTTGTAACCCGCTGCTATCTAAAAAAGATTCAACGAAAAAATCATCTATTATAATTAAAAACTATTAGTTATGATCAAAAGAACAGAGCTCTCCCAACATAAGTGCACGTCATGATAGCGTACTTACTTCGCGTGTCGGCAGGTGCCGGTCGTACATGCAAGCAGAGAAAGCTGAAAACTTTCTCGCTCGATTTACAAGTAGTCAAGTACTCAAGATTCTTAATTTCTCATGTGATCTTTTGTACAACTCTAGTGTAACAAGGTGATTTTTCCTGTGATATACTGCTGTGGAGTAATATTAATGTACTAACTGAAGAAAATGAGCGGATAAAAAAGGCTTAATTAGTTACCGCCGGCGGCGGCAGCAGCAGGTGTGGTGCCGTTCTTCGATTCGTGCTCCCTCGCGTAATCCTTGAAGATCTGCGCTTCCTTGGAGTCGGGCGACATGTTCAGTATCTCTGCAAGGTGCCATCCAAAACAGCAGACATGTAAGCTGTCAATCAGGCAGGCCGGCCGGCATTACCAAGACTAACGATATGATAACGACGAGAAGAGGACATGAGAAGGTTGTGGTAAGTTTCATGGTGGTGGTACTACTAGCATTGTGACTTGGAAAATATATGGCCAATTTCTCTCGCACTCTGAATTTCCCCCACAGAGTTTTGATTGGCAAATCAATTAATTCAGGTCAAACTGTCACTACCACCGGTTCTTCAGACTTCAGTGCTGAGCTAGAGCTGCTCTAACTAACTTGTGGAGCAGAGACGGCTTGATTAGTTTAGGCGCATACATACAGTGCGGTGGATGCACTACCTGGAAGTGGATGGTGAGACAGCAGTTATTTTCTTGGCCCTTGACCGTACATTACGTACGTACGGCTTGCTAACGCAACACAAGCTAGGTAGCTCGCTCCAGGGATAATTTGGAGGTGTGAAATATTTTCTTTAACTAGGAGTATAAATTATTCGTCGGGTAAACAGGCATAGGTATGGATAACTCCATCCGTACATGCCTCGCCCGTTGTCCCGTGGACGTAAATCGGGATCATGGATACTACCCGTACCATGAATATGAAGGAGTACTACCCGTACCCGTCGCGCTCAATTGCCATCCCTACTTCTGCTGGTGTGTGTATATGCATGATCCAGGTCCAGTGTTCGACTCTCCCCAGAGATATCAGATATGCACTAGCCGGCGCGATGTACGCACGACCAACCACAGGATCTTATGCACAGGGCGATCGAATGAGGTGAGACGCGGATACGCACGTCACGAACGTACGTTCAATTGGTGATTGCCAACACATATAGCATGTGTTGCGGGGCATAGCCACACTCCGGACAAATTAGGCTTTAGTATAGAACGTAAAAAAATCTAGTGTACAGTTTGGGTAAATCAAGTATAGTCTAAATAACATTTTTATGGTCCAATTTAGATAACATAGATCATTTCACCACTGAGCCTAGAGCGTAACCAAACCCCGACTCCGCCAGTATTGCGATCGATCTCACAGTCTGCATGAACTGATGAATGGAAGCAACGGGATCAAGGCATATACGTACGTGGGCAGTCCGAGAAAGTTGCGGGGATGGAGCAGAGGGAGGGGAGGTCCATGGCGCGGGTGACGTTGATCTTGAAGCCGAGCGCGGGCTCGTCGCGGTCCTTGACGAGCACGCAGAGGCACTTCTTGCTGGCGCCCAGCACCTGCTTCAGCCCCGCGCAGCAGTCCGGCGTCGGCGCCCGCGCCGTCGCCGTCGCCTGCACGAACGTCAGGCACGTCGCCAGCCCCATCAGCCGGTCCGCGCACTCCGCCCGGTCCGCCGCGAAGTCCGCCGCCGCTAACCCAACCACCACCGCCGCCACCATCACCGCCGCCGCCCGACCGCCACCACCACTGCGACTGGTTGCGAAAGCCATGGCCGCAACTAAATTGTGCGCGCGCCTCACTCGTACGTGTGTACACTTGTTGGGCCTGGATATATGTAACGGACGGCTGGGAGTTCACTGGAGCAGCTAGCGATCGGTCGGCCTGGGATATATAGTAGTGGATCGATCGAGAAGAGTGGATTAATTGAGTGATTAATTGGAGTTAGTTGGGGAGCTGGCCGGCTAAATTTCGTGTGCGTGGGTGGTGGAACGCCTGCTTCTTGAAGTACCATTTCTATTTATCTCGATATGAGGATTAGATTGTAGTTACGAACGCATTATATATCTAACTCTTTTTAATTCTTCTTGCACATGTATCATTTACTCATTTTTCTCATAGTACCTTCTTTTTAAAAATTATTTTTTTCAGCTTCGATTATTTATTTTTAACAAAAAAACTATTGATCGCAGCCAATACAATACCCCTAAGACTTGCAAAGTTACTGAGTTCCAAGCAGATCCAGAGGACGTCGCTGCGTTCGTGGAGAATTGTTTGGTTTGTTGGGGGCGGTGTGATCCTCGGTAAAACCAGCAGCAAAACGTACCTGCTTGCTCTCTTTCTCTCTCTAAAACAAAACGGAGCACCTGAGTTCCTTTACACTTGTGGCTTAAGTTTATGTTATAATAGTTAGCTTTCAAATGGTATATTTTAAGACAAGATTAATAGAAAGATTATAATAAAAAATGTGCTGAATTTAGCTGTACCGGACAAAATCACATACGACTATTTTTCTCTGCATACTACCTCTTATGAATAGTCAGAATTCAAAAATATAAACCATAAACCATAAGACACAACAAAAAAAAACTCACCCAGTCAGCTCTAGCATGCATGGTCCACAACAACAAAAAAAAAACCACCCAATCGGCTCTAGCACGCATGGGAAATCTTTTTGCCGTAAATTGACAAACACGTAGGACGGTAGGAGGCGCCGCAGACACACATAATGGTTGCCATAGAACCAAGCCATGCATGCTCCATTTGGTAGTACAAAGTAGTATGAGTATAAACGACTAATCAAGCATTAAAGCTCGCAGTGCCAGTAATGTACATGAAAGGAGAAACATCAAAATCGTTAGGAGTGCTTAATTCGGTTCGAGCACCGATCTGGATTTCTGGCCAGATCGTCCTCGCTGGCTAGCTTACTACCTTGCAACCGCTTTCGGGCCTGTTTGGTACAGCTCCTGCTCCCAGCTTCTCTGTTGAATCTTGTGGAGCTGTGCCAAACAACCTACTTCTCAAAATTAGCTGATTCTGCTTCTTATGTGGAGCAGGATCAAAAATGAACTAACCAGGAGAAGCTGGGTTGAGGTGGATTCTCGTGGGGAGCTATCTAACCTAAATCCAACCTACCCATTGAAGTTCATAGTATTTACCCGCAAATACCACCCATATAAAAACCGCAAATCCGTTTCGCCCCCGCCCCATCGCCCGGCGCCTCCTCCTTCCCTCTCACGCTGGCTCCTTCCCTCTCCCTTCCTCTCATGCCCCGCCTCCCTCCTCTCGTGCCGTCGCCTCCCCCCTTCTCTCGCGCCCCGCCGCCTCCATCCCGCCTCCTCCCTTCCCCTCTCGCGCCCCGCCACCTCCCTCCTCTCGTCCCGCCGCCTCCCTCCTTCTCTCGCCCCGCTGCCGCCCGACACGCCGCTTCCTCCCTTCTTTCGGTCCAGATCTCGCCCGCGCCGCCTCCTCTCGCCCGCCGCCTCCTCCAGATCTCTCCGACGCCGCCTCCCTCCGGTCCCAGCCGCCGCCGCCGCCGCCTCCTTCCGCCTCGGGACCGCCGCCACGCCTCCTTCCGCCTCGGGACCGCCACGCCGCCTCCTTCCTCCTCCGGCCGCAGCAGCGTGAATCTACAAGTTCTTTTCTCCCGCCGCCTTCCCTCTCCCCTTCCCCTCTCACGCCGCGCCGCCTCTCGCCCCTCTCCCGCGCCGCCCTCCTCGGCCTCTCGGGATCGCCGCCGCGCCTCCTTCCCCTCTCCCTTCCCGTCTCCCGCGCGCCCTCCTCCCGCCTCGGGACCGCCGCGCCGCCGGCCTCCTCCGGATCTCCGCCGCCTCCTCCCCTCTCCCTTCGCCCGGCGCCGCCCTCCCGCCTCGGGACCGCCGCCGCCCACCTCCTTCCTCTCTCCCTTCCCGTCTCCCCTCAAGCCACCGCCGCCGCCACCCGGCCGCCTCCCTCCGGATCTCGCCGCCGCCTCCTTCCCCTCTCCCTTCCTGCCTCTCCGGCGCGCCTCCCCGCCCCTCGGGACCGCCGCGCGCCGCCTCCCCCTCTCCCTCGCCGCCTCCGCCTCCTCGGCACCGTCGCTGCCAATTGGCAAATTGTTGATTAGTTGATTTACTTCAGCTAAAATTTACCCTTTGTTCTATGCTAGATGTCAGATCCTTTGACGACCCTAATGCATGATGTCCAAGTCATGAACTTTCTGAAGACATTGATCTTAAGGACACTTCGAGAGCGTGACGACGCAGCTACCGGAGATTACACTCCATACTCATCTCCAACATCTTCCAGTCAGCATTGTGATGCGGAATACTATGGCAGCGAGCGAGACATGGACAGGAGTTGTGAACTGAGTGATATGCATAGCCAAATTAGCAAGTCCAAGGTACAGGTGGATTATCTCGTGCGGTACAATACCTGTTTTGACAGTGAACAAGAAGGCGACGATCCCCTAAGCGAAGTAGAAGAAGGGTTCTTGAATCGGCTAGAATGCCATCTTGAAGATGATAAACTGGAGGAAAGCGCAAGAAAATAGCGCGAAATGAGCTCAGAGATGATGGACATCAAGGATGTTCATCCTGAACTGAAAGCTGAAAGCAAGGGAGTGGAGAAGGACATACAAAAGGAAGAAGACTTGAAATGATCAAAATCTTGTATTTTATTTCGGCTAGAACTTGTGATTTAGTTTCTACTGGATTGTTTTTTCAACATCTGGTTGAATGTATTGCTGTAGTGTATGAACTAAACTTGGCTGATTCTTGGATATGGCCACGTGGGTCAATCATAACTGCCCTAGGACATTAATTTATGGGAACGATCATTAGTGTGTATGTCAATATTACTATTTGTATGTACTACTGTTATCTGGGAATACCTTTTTTTATCTTACATCTGTGAGTTAATGTATAATTCTCCATCGTCTGCCAAGAGAAGATGGTCACCAGGCATTAGTAGTAAGATGGTATCACTAACAGGACAATGGATTTCCATCGACTTGTTCGTGTGCATATAAAATTGAAATTTGAACACAATCAAGATTCAGTAAATTCATCATTTGCTATGCTAGGTTCATTTACTATGCTAAGGGTAACAACATGACAAGAAATGTCAAAGAAGAGCTCTTAAATCAAAATCTCATGGTTACAACTAGGGGTAACATGGTCTATTTCCCTCCAATCTCTTCTTTTAAGAATCTGGAGCCAACCCACTAACCAAACGTTTTTCAGAGGTAGCTAGCTCCAGATTCTCAGAGAAGTGGATTCTTACAGAATCTGGAGCAGAAGTTGAAAAATGAGAATCTGGAGCTCTGCCAAACAGTCCCGAAGTGAATGAATGGAGGTCATTAGGGCACTCCTAATGAGGTGATATAAATAGTGCTTATAGTGTGTGAAGTAAAAGATTGATATAAAAGAAAAATTAAGGAAGATAGATGATAGTAATGTCTCAAACAAGAAAGCTAGAGGGTAGAGATTGGTAGAAAGGAGAGAGATATGGTGAGGTAAGAGGAAAGAAATTAATTGAATGGAGTGGTTGCTACATACCATGCATTAAAAGGATTAATTTTAGTCTTATGTTTATATAAGGTAGCAATGTATAAATATTGCTATGCAATATATGCATTAGAAGCAGTGTTCATCAAGATATTAGTCGGACGGTAGATCAGTACCTAACGGCTAATCACCGTCTAGGTAGGCTAGCCGGCTGTCTAGATGAGAAAAATCAGTTAGACAGATTAAACTGGAGGGTAACATCTAGCGCCTAGACGGCCGTCTTGGGGATCAGAGATTGGAAGTGCCCTAGCGAGTAATTGGAGTTACCGAAGGGGATAGGAAAGGATCAACCTTTTTGAGCCGGATTTGGTTGTTCAAGTTCTATGCCTTACATGCAGTCTGATGCTGATTGGATTCTCGAGTTGTCGTAACGGCATACATCTAAACAGAACCAGCATCTCAGTTGGTCACAGCACTGAGCGGTTCTTAGACTTAGGTCTATTCTTTATACTGAAACTTATGGCTTTTAGCCTATTCATATGAGAGTTTACAGAATAATAGAAATTTACGTACGATTTTTACCGATATAAATGAAGTTGATATTACAATTAATTAATAGACTCTATTTTAAAAAGATATTTTGTTTAAAAGGTAGTTACCGTAGAAAAATCTAAAAATTATTTTTAGAAACTGAAAAGTTCAAACCCTTGGGCTGGAAGCATGCACGCATGACAACCAATAGGAAGAGAGTTGAAATACGGGACCTTTTAGTACCAGTATAGAGTACGCAGTACTTATTTTGGCGTTGATGCATGAACTCTACTAGTACTCCACAATCCAAGAACAATGCTGTGGCCAGCAATTCCTGTAGCACGTTGTTAGTGTCAAATTGAAGCAGTAAATTAAGAAACAGGACATGACCAAACATAAATCGTAACCGAAGTAAATTAAGAAACAGGACATGATCAAACATAAATCGTTCCGGGGCAGCGTGCGTGTCCACGTCGCCCCCTTCGCTCCCTCGGCCGGCGCGTGGCGCCCGGTTTCGCGTACGGCCGGGGGAGCCACTTCCCTTCTGTTTTTCGAAAATTGCGTAAAGGTCCTTTTTCCTCGCGAATAGGTCCCTGCGCCTAGTTTTTTTTAAAAAAATTTTGGATGGCGCCCCGCGGGTTTCCAAAATTACGTATAGGTCCTTATTTACTCACGTGCAGGTCCTTACAAGTCCTCGGCTTTTTACGAAAAAGGCCTTTGATTTTTCCGAAAATACGCACGTGTCCTCGATTTTTTTTACGAAACTCCCTGCGAATTGTAGTCTCTTTTACGTTGGTCCACACGGCAGCTAGCGCGTCGTGCGCCGCGCTCATGCAGCTAGTATCTTCTACTCCCCCACTTTGCGTTCCTAAGGGCAGTCCCAATGGTGTATTGATGATGGTTTTTATCCTCATTAAATGACTTGCCACGTAGGCAAAATGCTGACATGGCAACGTAATTAATGATGAAAGAGAGCACAAATCCTAGAAACGGTTTCCTCATGAAGAAATCAGGTCTTCACTCCACCCAATGCACCAAGAAACTATGAAATCGCCATTGGGAAGAAACCACCAGTTTCTAGGGGCTCGTGGCACACTCATTGGAGAAAAAGATAGAGTTGGGAGAGAAAGAGAAAATAATTATTACTCGAAGACACCTCCACTGTGGAAGATAGTTTCTATAGATGATTTCTTGTGCTATGGAAATCGTGTCAGTTTCTTCTATTGGGACTGCCCTAACTAGGAGCGTAGTACCGATGCTGGCTTATTTTTAAGATTACGGCTTATAAAGTTTCATAAATAGTAATTATAAAAAAAAATTAAAAACAAAAAATTACTGAAAAGCTAAAAAAAATCTAGGCCTTGCCGTCACCTGCTGTTGGTGAATGCTGTTAATTTGACTGCTTGACTGTTTGCCGGCCGTACATGCGCAATCGTGTGGCCATCCAACAGTTCTCTCTCGCCCTGATCAACTCGGCTTCGGCTTCTGGCTTCTGGCTTATTTTTCACTATTCATAAGTTTCGTCTTTTTCTGAACTTTTGGCTTTTTGTTGAGCTTTTTTGCCGGTTCTTTTTTCCCGTATTTGTTTGTTTTATACGTAATAGGCTAACATATTTTTTATATTTTTAAATTTTTTTAAATTTAATTATGCTAAATAAGCCTCTATCAGCTACCGTGTTTTTTTCAGTCATCTACAGTGTTTTCAGTCATAAGCCATGAGCTTTTCAGCCGAACCGATTACCTAAATCCGGCCTGTAGTACCGTGGTAGAGTACTACATTATGAGTTGATTAACTTGTAGAAGACCATTAATTAATGACATCCTCCCATCCGTCCGGCCGGCTCGGCTTAATTGGCAGCTGCTCCTACGTTTCAGGAATGCGTGTTTAGCGTGCAACATGTGCGGTATATACTATAGCTGAGCATGGCTAGCTCACCGCCGTACATGCATGAATGTTTTTTGGGGCCTATACATGCACGCTTTGCTTTTCAACGATTTCAATTCCATCGTGATCGGCTGCATATGCAGATGGTATAGCATCTCATATATTAATATAAGATATTACTATAGAATATCATTGTCAAAGTAAGAAATAAATAAGAGTAACAATAATAACCTTAAGGAAATTTAAACTTTAATGGTACTTTATTAGAGAACCAGTAGAATCTAAAACCAATGTTTGAAACATAGGATCGGTTCACTTCTAACCAAATAAAAGAGTAAATAAGATAACATAAATAATAGCAAGCTACGGTGCTAAAAACTCGAGTACTCCCACCCATACATGTTGCTATCACTCCACTAGTCTTTTACCCGAGAATGGAAAGAGCAAGCCTAAGATTTGAAAATCTTAGCAAGTACCCAATAACACCTCAAGTTAGGTGTAAAAGGACAAATAATTCAAGTAAGTAATTGACATAGATTAAGTGCAATGAAACTAGGTTACCGGGAACACTGATAAAAGTTAAAGATAGAGGTAACAAGAATAGTAAAATTAAGGATAACCGTTATTTAGCAAGTTATGGTAATAGCACCGGCGATTACTTCCCACATACCCAATTATATGAGAGTAATCAAGCACAACACTATCCTCAACTGTATAACTGTAAACAGGGTGTAATATCCTGAGTAACGAAAGTGTACGGCCCCCGTATGTTACTAGGTGGATGAAAATCTTTTCTATATGTGGGTAACCCTAGGCCAGGTAACTGTTATATTGTTAACAAGTTATATAATGTGAATCTAAGGGAACTAAGGGAAGATTAAGATAAGATTATTATACGTGGAAGGATTTGTTAAAGTTGGAAATGGAGAAACTGAAAGCATCTAGGCCCCTAAAAATAATTTTGGTAATTAATGAAATTATGTGAATATGGGACTAACGTGTTTTATGAGCATGCAAAGGTTAGTCTATATATGTGGTACAAGATGCAAGCCAAAGGACATGTGTGAAGACCAAAATTGGCTCAAGATAAAGGTATACTTAGCGTAGGATCCTTTCTATTTTTACCGGTCTTTGGTGAATGATGGAAGACCGGATTATAGGATAGATGATCGTACCATCAAGAGGGATCTTGACAAGTAGCTTGAAAACATGTCTCTTGAGTCATATGGATCAACATTAGAAACTCGCATTTATCAAAAATCTGTTTTAAATCAAAAATATGTGCTCATGCGGAAGAGCGAGTAGTCTGCAGATTTTGAACGCGTCGGAACTACTGGAGAGCGGTAGTTCCGCGCCCAAATGCGGTAGTACCGGTAAGCGGAAGATCCGGTTTTGGAGCGGATCAATTTTTCCAGAGAGCACCCTCGGTCCATCCTAAAATCTTGCGGGAACGGAAGTACCGGCTGGTTGAACGCCGGAACTACCGCTGCGAGCGGTAGTACCGCATCCTTGAGTGGTACTTTTGGATCCCGGAAGATCCGGAGGAAGAGCGGATCAATTTTTCCAGAGAGCTCCCTCCGGATGGAGTCCGAATTTTCCTGGAGCGGAAGTACCGGTGATTTTAACGCCGAACTACCGCAGTTCGCGTAGTTCCGCTTCTCGAGCGCATTCCGAGTCCGGAAGATTTGGACCCAGAGCGGATCAAGATTTCGAGAGCGCCAAAATTTGGGACCTTCGGAGTTTGGCCGAGCGGTAGTACGCGCCGACTTTGCGAACCACGCAGCGGTAGTACCGCAAATGTCAACGGCGAAGTACCGCGCGCCAAATCCAACGGCCATCGCTCCCGTCCGACAAAGCCGTTCGACGCAAAGATTTGGGAGCGGTAGTACGCGCCTGAAGGCGGTAAGTACCGCCCTGAGAGGAGTGTAGTACCGCTTATCCTGATTTTTGCGGGAAATTGTGTCAAACGGCTAGTTTTGGTTGGTGGAGGCTATAAATACCTCTACCACTGCACAAGGGTATTTTTTAGAGACTCATTGCATATTCTTAGAGCCCAAGTGCATTCATTCCACCCATATTCTCACATTCAGCATTAAATTGAGGTGGTTTTGCAATTAGTGCAATCTTTCATTTGTTGATCCACATTGGCACTAGAATTGCATTCAAGTGAACACCGGGTTTGTTACTCTTAGTGCTTGCAAGCACTTGGACGATCCGGTGGAGGTTGGCTTCGGTGATCTTCTCAAGAAGATTATGAGAAGACCCGGAAATTGTGAAGGTTGGAGCTCGCCTACCCGGAGAGGGGAAGAGCTACATTAATGATCGAGGTGCTTTGGCTCATTTCGTGGAGCCAGTCCGATTCGTCTGGGCTTACCTCAACGTGGACTAGGGGATACCGGCAAGTTTCCGATCACCACGGTAAAAACATCGGTTGTGTCTCTTGTCTCGTTAGCTCTTATTTATTTGCTTCATTGTAATCATTTAATTGTTTAGAGCTAAGTTGGCTAAATAGTTAACTAGAATTGCATAGGATAAATTAATCAAGTGAAAAGGAAAATTTTAAAAACCTCCTATTCACCCCCCCTCTAGTCGGTATTCTTGATCCTACAGAAACATAATTCCCAATATGAGGGTGATGTGGAATGATAATATATGGTGGTAGTGATATAAGAATTTATTTTAAAAGATGCATTATAATATAGCTCACACAAGGGTTGGTAACCATCCGAATTTTATTACGTAATGAATGATTATTAGTCAGATTAACAGATATTATATACATCAATCATGACTCACATATTATATCATATGAACAATGAATTAAGAATGAATTGTAAAACACTAATTAAAATATGTTCATATGATATCCTTATTAATGATTTAAGAATAAATTCTAAAACACTAATTAAAACATGAATTCTAGTACATTATTAACTGAGTATTGTAATAAACCTAAAAGCATATGAAACAAGATAACCAAGAACATCATGGTATGAATATAATATTAGAAGTCTATAGCCAGACAATCATTACTAATATGATAATAACCATGCAAGCATTTGTAATATAATAACAACCAGACAAGTTAGTAATATGACAACAGCCAGGTAAGCATTAGTGATATAATAATAACCAGGTAAGCTTTATTGATAATAACCAGGCAAGTATGAGTGATATAATAATAACTAGGTAAGCATGAGTGATATGATAATAACCATGTAAGTTTTAGTGATATAATAATAACCAGGCAAACATGAGTGATATGATAATAACAAGGTAAATTTTAGTAATATGATAATAACCAAGCAAGCATGTAATGCGATAATTGTACTTACCACTAGTGCATTTGAGGTGAAAGACTTAATTCATGGAGCTGGTCCAATTCGTTTGGGTTTACCTCAATATGGATTAAGGGAGACCGGCAAGTCTTTGAACACCACGGTAAAAAAATAACTGTGTCAATTGTGGTTTGTTCTTTTGTGCTCAATTTACATTCAAGCAATTTGCATTCATAAAATTAAATTAATTACTTGTCTTTCTAGGATTGCAAATCTTGATATAGCATTAGAATTATTGGTGCACATAGGTGAACTTAATTAATTTAGGCGCTATTTGTTCTATACCAATTTGAGTTAAGTTTCCACATTATATACTTAATTTAGCTAAATAGAAGAAGAAATTAATTTAAAGAGAATTTTTTAAGACCATATATTGACCCACTCTAGTCGGCCTCCTCGATCTTACACCTGCGCGCCACCATCCCGCTATCGTTTGACCTGCCGCCGACACGGCCGCCACGCCCCCTCCGGCCTGCGCACCACCCCCGACTTGCATCGCCACGCCTGCCGTACTGCCTCCGGCTTACACCCCCGGCCGCCGTGTTGTGCCTGCCCACACACCTCGCGGCCAAGCCCGGTCAGCACTGCCACCAGGCCTCCGCATCGCGCGCCGTCATGCGCCCAAGAGCGCCGTCGGAGAGAGAGAGATAAAGATGAGAGAGAGATAGGGATGGATTTTTGAAACACTGTAGTCCTTCCTATTTTTAGGGTACTACAGATGGATTTTCCTGGTTGAACTTTCGTGCAAAATTGCAACCTACGTCGAATGTCCCAAATATGCCTCGTCGTACCGGTGTTTGGGTTGAAGTATCGGATGAGACTATCCAACTTTAGAGAATAATCCACCTAGACGTTATATCAAATTGTTCGGCAAATTCAGATGAATCACCTCGTCCTGAACGGGATTGCTCACTCACATGAGCTTCACGTGACTTAGGCGAACGCTGCGACACCGATCGAGATGGGGCTACAACCAACGTCGGCAGCGGCGGCATCCCAGGGGAGGCAGGGACGCGGCGGCGCTAAGGGGATGGCACTGGGGAGGCGCGACGTTTGGAAGGCAGGAGGAGACAACGACGCTGAGGAGGCGGGAGGCAACCGGTGAGATGAAGAAGAGTAAGAATGGCTGTTGGTGGAAGAAGAGAAAAGTGAGGAAGAAAATGAGAAAAAGAGGGGGAAAAGAAAGAAGAGGGAAAAATGAGAAAAACGAGGAGAAAAAAAGAAGAAAAATTAATGCCGTAATCTCACCCACTTCTACCCTAGAGGTTAATTGAACCAATCTTATGGCCAAGCAAACACCATTTCATACCATCCCGAATCATTACATACAGGGTATGTTCTTTAAGTCAAAAGCTGACGGTTTTTGATTTTTGCTACAGTACCTAACTTTCAAATGGAGTATTTTCTCAAGACGGGGTCTACAAGTTAAACGATATACACGTTAAAAGCCCAACATCTGTACCAGCCAAAATCGCAAGTGAGTACCTGTCTTTCCGTAATCTGTATCGTAAATAGCCAAAAGCCATAAGCCGCAGCCGAAAAGAACAGGCCCACAATCAACCAAACATATTCCGTACGATCCCATATATTCAATTAAATAGCCTGCCTATATCATCCCATTCATGACGATCCCATTCTCCTTGTACCATTCTATTCCATTCAATCTCTTCCCACCAACCAAATAAACCCTAAATGTTTATTTCTCAACATGTGCTGGCACTACCAACACGAGAGTTTGGTTTGTTGCGTTGAGAAGGATGCTCTAACCTCTGACCTAACATTGCTCAGTGGTGTTACAAAAAAATTTGATTTCGACGCATCATGCATATGCCCGGTCTTACATTTTGGTTTTGGAGAATACTGTGATCGACCTCTAATAGCCACATTGCTCAATGATGTTTCAAAGTTGATCTCGACACATCATGGGGTCTTACATTCTGAAAGAGATGAACTTAAATGTTGCATACTGCTTTCAACATGCACCATGTAGGATTACTATGCATGGAAGCTTTCTTGGCTGTGATGATTGCCCGATGATCGACGTTACGTCAAAGTTGATCTCGACAAACTCATCACGTGCACATGTACAGCGATGTGTAAATCATCGGAATCATCTACACGTTCTGAAAGGGGGAAACTCGATCAGGAGCTAGGAGTAGTGATTAATTAACTGAGCATACATGTATGTGCAGTTGGTTACACAGCTCGATCGATCGATCGATCAAACATTCCACACCATCTCTTTCTAGCTGAAAGAGAGATCGACACTAATTAGTGGCAGTACTGCTATTAAATATTGCCCGCAGTTAGCCTCTCACATGCTGGCAATTGATCAACTCATCATGGCCAAGGTGGTTGCACAGCTCAATCAAATTAACGAGACGCCCTCGATCTCAAGTCGTTAATGACGACATGATGCCACTAGCTGGGGCTGGCTGCCTAGCTAGCTGTGGAAACTGAAGTGAATGTGCAACTGCACTGAAAGTGAGAACGCAAGTCGCCATGAATGTGCAGTAACTAGCCAGTAAAGCCCATCTTCTCACTACACTGGATGCATTCAGAGGCAGAGCGACCACCGGCGCTGGAAAGCTGGTTCCTCACCGGCACCGAACAGTGGATCGGAGAAGAAGCTCGCAGTGGTTTCTGTAAGCCTAGCTAGCTAGGTGCAACAGGGCTGAGGGTTCGTCTTCGTCCTACCCATGTGGACAGGGGCGGATCCAGGATAAAATCTGAGAGGGGGCACAACAATACACATAGTATGCTGAATTGTTCTCATTCATAATTTTAGTATGAGTGAGGGCCTTTTAGTTGGGCTGAGTGGAGGCACTAGCATTAAATCTTGAGCTATATATCTGGGTTCCTGCGAATTGAGTGGCGGCCTGGGTCCTCACTCCCCTCTCTTTGGATCCGCCCCTGCATGTGGATTCCTTTATTAGCTCTACTACTAGCACTCGTCACTGTCCTGTGATATGGGCACCACGTTGCGCCTGTGGCCGGAAGCGGTTCCACGCGCGCGCCGCCGCCGTCGAGCGCGTGGGAGATCGATGAGAGTGAGATGACGACGAGAAGACGATGGGGTTGGATCACTGGGTGCACGCCGCGTCGCTGTAAGGGTGGTTCGTGGTTGGCGCGCGAGGCGCGGCGTTGCATTAGTACGTCTCTGAAGTACACGCCAGTCTATTTATTTTGCAGCAGGGAGATGGCGATCGATTGGGGTGTTCATGTTTGTGGGCTTCCCTTTCAGGTCAGACACACCGGTACGTGTTCTTTTCTCCTTTTTTTTGGAGTACTGCTAGTGACAGTGCCAAAATGATCGATGCCGGCAATAATGTTGTTGTCTCTTCTTGGATATGTCGTTGCAAGGAGAGTTGGCATCAGCGCCTTAAAAAGGATTCTTTGTCGATGTTCACGTCATAGCTCACTATCTCACGAGCGATAGTGTGTTTGCATAACAGTTTGTTCCATCGGAGTCATCTTTGGACAGGTTGATCGGTGATCACACCAAAAACAAATTTAGATGTTTGTTTATCTTGAGAGTGGTAGCAAATTAGAGTTCATATCTCTGACTGCCGATCGAATGATGGGAAATTGTGTGGTTTTCATGGATTTTATAGACTGCATGTGTTTACAGGACAGCTGATGGAGCCACTAGCTTCGGATTATATGATCATGGATGATGCATAGCCATGTTCTTGCATGTCCGTACGAGTGTTAACGACTTAACTTTGCCACAGGATGATCAAATATAATGTTACTGCAGTCTGCAACAGCAAGAAAGACAGGATGCGAAACTCGGAAGGTACCCTGTTATATCACAAGAATAAAATGCATCTGATGTTCATCGCTGAGCCAATGGTACAGGATCGAATGAAAATATCTAGCATTAAGCTCTAAGGTACAACAATCACCATCAGATGCGTGTATAGCTGCATCTGTTGGGGGGAGAACAAGACGCATGTACACTAGCCTACTCTGCAAAATTGAACATCCATACCCTGCAGCACATTTCGTCTATCATGACTCACGAGAGCTTAGCTTCATCAGTATCGCTCAATTCTGTAGCTTCATAGTTAAGTAGCTTGTGCAGCGGCAGAAAATGTGGTGCCAGTAATGCCAACACAATGCAAACTAGTGCTGCAATTCCAATCCACAAGGCAAAATGAGTGATCCCAAGCACAAGTTCATCGCAAACTGCACAAAAATCAAAATAACAAAGCATTCTGATCAAAAGCGTTATTTAGGAGCTCGCATCAAACCAATCAGTAGAAGAGCCAAAGTTGATAACCAGAAGCAAAGACCGACAAAACTAGAGCTACCTAATTTGACATATTCAAAGAGTAAGAATGGAACTAGTTTCAAGGAAGCACTTGGTATCCAGTTTTCTAAATCTCTACTCCTTAAAAATGTGAGTTGGTGATCGTCGGACCATTCTCCCTCCTTTTTTCGCAGCCGTTCGATCAAAGATCAGTCGTCCAAATCCGCATGTAGGTAGTTCTTCCGCTCCTCGTAGAAAAGGTTGGGCCGACGCATGGGCTGCGCTCCTCCTCTCTTCCCCCGCATCGTCTGCCTACCGCAATCACTCCACCTCCTGCAACCGCCGCCTCCTCTCCCCCGAACCTCGTGCCACGCCTCCTCCTCAACGCCGCCACCAATTCCTTCCCCGCACAGCAGCATCTGATCGTAGTCCCCCAACTTCCCCCAACAGCGCTGCATCCCCCCATCGCCGCCTCCCCAACGTATTCGCCTGCCACCTCCTCTCCCTATCTGCCCATCGCCGCCTCCCCACCTCCACCTCTCGCAACCGCCGCCTCCTTCACTCCCCCAAACCCTCGTGCCTCGCCTCCTCCTCCTCCTCCTCCTCGACGCCGCCACCACTTCCTTCCCCACGTGGCGGCGTCTGGTCGCAGTCCCCCAACTTCCCCCAGCAGCACCGCATCTCCCCGTCGCCGCCTCCCCAACGCATTCGCCCACCACCTCCTCCCCCAAACCCTCGTGCCATGCCTTCTCCTCGGCGTCGACACCAATTCCATCTCCCATTGCCCCTCCAACCAGCGGTATGACACTCGGCGACAGCGGCCGGTGGATCGGAGAGAAGAGCGCTCGACGATGGCGGCGGCGGCTTCCTCTTCCTATGCCTGCCCACGTGGCTCTCCCCCACTGCCACCGCCCAGCGGTCGCTAGCCCGATGAGCCTCTCTGCCTCCTCCTGCTCTTCGCTCAGAGCCCGTCGCACTGTCTAGCGATTTTGGTCTCCTAAGCTGGTCGTCGAAGTCGGTGCCGTGGTGGAAGGGAGCCGTGGTCGAGGTCGAAGCCGTGGTCGAATGGAGCCGTGGCCGAAGTTGAAGATCAGTGGTCGAAGTCGAAGCCGTGGTCGAAGGGGCGGTGATCAAAGTCAGGCCGTGGTCGAAGTCAAAGAGTTGTGGTCGAAGTCCAAGCCATGGTCGAAGGGGGCAATGGTTGAAGTCGAAGGGCTGTGGACAAAGTTGGTCCGCGGTCGAAGTCGAAGGGCCGTGGTCGAAATCAATCCGTGGTTGAAGTCCAAACCGTGGTCAAAGGGGATAGTGGTCGAAGGGGGCAGTGGTCGAAGTCGAAGGGTTGTCGACGAAGTCGGTCCGTAGTCCAAGTCGAAGGGTCATGATTGACATCGGGGCCATGGTCGAAGAGGGCCGTGGTTGAGGGGCCGTGGCCGAAGTCAAAGATCCATGGTCGAAATCGAAGCCATGGTCAAAAGGGGCGATAGTTGAAGGGGGAAGTGGTCGACGTCGAAGGGTCGTGGTCGAAGGGGACAGTGGTCGACGTCGAAGGGCCGTGGTCGAAGGGGGCAGTGGTCAAAAGGGACGATGGTCGAAGGGGGAAGTTGTTGACGTTGAAGGGCCGTGGTCATTGAAGGGCCATGGTCGAAGGGGGCAGTAGTCGAAGCCGTGGTCGAAGGAGGCCATGGTCGAAAGGGAAGTAATTGACGTCGAAGGGCCGTGGTCGAAGGGGGCAGTGATCGAAGGTGGCGGTGGTCGAAGTGGGAAGTGGTCAACATCAAAGGGTCGTGGTCGTCGAAGGGTCATGGTCGAAGGAGGCAGTGGTCGAAGTTGCAGATCCGTGGTTGAAGTCAAAGATCCGTGGTCGAAATTAAAGTCGTGGTCGAAGGGGGCCGTGGTCGACGTCAAAGGGCCGTGGTCGAAGGGGACAGTGGTCGAAGTCGAAGATCCGTGGTCAAAGTCGAACCCGTGGTCGAAGGAGGAAGTGGTCGTCGTCGAAGCGTCGTAGTCGTTGAAGGGCGGTGGTCGAGGGGGCAGTGGCCGAAGTCGAAGATCCGTGGTCATCGTCAAAGCCGTGGTCGAAGAGGGAAGTGGTCGATGTCGAAAGGCCGTGGTCGAAGGGGACAGTGGTTGAAGGGGGCAGTGGTTGAAGTCGAAGGGGGCAGTGCTCGAAGTCGAATGGAATAGTGGTTGAAGTCGCGGTCATGGTCATAGTCATAGTGCCCGTGGACGTGGTCGTAGCGGTTGTGGTCATAGTCGTAGCGCCAACCCGGAAGGCACTTGCTGGTTTATCCATAACCTCCGCTGCTATGAGTTCCCCCTCCAGTTGGACATCCCTGTCGCCTACACCCAGGTCACCCCCGAGATCGAGCTCCCCACCCTCGATGGCAAGACCCACAAGGTCTCATACTCCCCATGGATTGTAACATGCTTTTGGCCACGAGGTGTGATCGACGGCTTCCGATTTACGATCACGAGCGCTGGTCGATGTGTTCCGACTTACGACCACAAGCACTGGTCGACGTTGAAGATCCGTGGTCGCAGTCTAAGCCGTGGTTGAAGGGGGCCATGGTCGAAGGGGTAAGTGGTCGACGTCGAAGGATCGTGGTCAAAGGGGACAGTAGTTGAAAGGGCAATGGTCGAAGTCAAAGGGGGTAGTGGTCAAAGTCGAAGGGGACAGTGGTCGAAGTCGAGGGGCATGGTCGAAGTCGGGGCTGTGGTCGAAGTCGACGCTGTGGTCAAAGTCGGGGCCATGGTCGAAGGGAGCCATGGTCGAAAGGGGCCGTGGTTAACGTCGAAGGGCCGTGGTCAAAGTTGGGGCCGAGCAGGTCGAGCGGGCCGAGCAGGTTGACGCCGGTAGTCAGGCAACAGGGCACAAGCGCACCGGAGGCCTACCAACGTATGACCACCAGCGATGGTCAACCGCTCCCGACCTACGATCATGTGCAATGGTCGACGGCTTCTAACTTACAACCACGAGGTGTGATCGACGGCTTCCGATTTATAACCACGAGCACTGGTCGATGTGTTCCGACTTACGACCCCAAGGTGTGGTCGATGTCTTCTGACTTACAACCACGAGTGCTTGTCAATGTGTTCCGACTTACGACCATGAGGTGTTCTCGATGGCTTTCGACTTACGACCATGAACGATGGTCATCGGCTTCCGACATATGAACATGAGCCATTGTTGAAGGCTCTCGATTTAGAACCACGATCGATCGTCGACCTACGATCACGCACGATGGTCGACGGCTTCTGAATTACAACGACGAGGTGTGCTCAAGGGCTCCCAACCTACGACCACGAGATGTGGTCGATGTCTTCCGACTTATGACCACGAGTTGTGATCGATGGGTTCTGACTTACTTGACTGATTTAAAAAATTTTAGAACATGTTTGTATGCATATTCTAAAAATTTTTACCACCTGTGACCCATGAGTTTTAAAACATGTAGTATAATAAATTTTAAAAATCCGTAGCAACGTATGGGCATTCAGCTAGTTCATTGATAAGGAGGACAGTAAATAATTTATGTTCAGAAGTCACTGACTATGTGCAACCCATTGGCCCACCACAGGGGCTGCATAAGCCTACTGAGTGATGCTAAGCACATGGCCTCCCAGGGTAATTAAGATACCTTTTCTACTTCATGAATCTGAAAGTTCAGTAGGAACCTACAACCAAGGTGTGTACGGGGCCACTATGCAAGAACCTGCCTTAGATATTTTAGATCGAGTGCCACTAATGTGGAAGGGAACACAAGTCGTTAAATCAAAATGAAAACAATCTTTAAACAGATTTAGAGTTTAAACTAAAAGTCGATACAATCCTAATACTAAAAGGACAAGTATCTAAAGGAATATCATCACTCAGCAATCCAGTGATTTCTACTGAAACCAACTTTCTCAAGGTTATGTTTGAATTTTGATATATAGTCAATGAAACATCATTCTCCAACTGCAAGAAAGTTCACTCTGCTTCTTATTTATAACGGGACAAAACAAAATCATCAGTTATGATTGCTTAACAACGAAGCAGAAATTTGTGTAATTGTATCAATGCAATTTGGATGTTACAGGATCTATCAGATCAGGTAGTAGCAACTGGAACAAATGTCTCTCATGATTGCTGAACACAAGACACAACCAAATGCTTAATTCTCTTTTCTTAAATGGGAATAGCAGAAATTCATACCAAACTAACTAGAACAGCACAATGTTAACTACCATTTTCATTAAAAATTTTTGATAGTACCCAAGAGTCCATGCAAATCGCATAAGGATACAACTATTAAAGATAAAAAAATGAAAAGTGAAAACAAAATGGAGGACATGTTAGCAACTGTTAGGTTAGCTTTGCCGTTGCTTGACCATGTAACTGCAGGTGCCTTATGTCATTTTAAAGTTTTATCTATAATCATCCCCTCCCCCAAATAATCAAACACAGCACATTAGGATTTTACGCTAACAAGTACAAATTGGTAAATTATTTTGTTGGATGGAAGGATGTATTTCAAATTTCAAGTAATGCATCAAGCCTACCAGGATTGAAATTTACACCCCCAAAGCTGTCGTTCACTTCCTAGATGAACTGGGAAACGACAAGCATTGAGCACTGAGCAGCCAAGGTTCAAATGCATGATGTTGCTAAAAGTGAAGATCCATTCTATGTGATTGCACAGAAATGACCAAACTACAAACCAGATCAGTCTAATGTAGCTCAGAACGGTAAATATATAACTAAAATGTCTGTCATGGTTCAACTAATCTGATATGAATATCAGAGGGGACAAGGGAAAGGTAAAGAAACACAACTAGCATACAATGACTAATCAGATCTAAACATCACAGAGGAAAAATGAAATGGACAGAAACACTGCTAGCATACCAATGTTGAACAGGGCAAGCTCTCTCTCCGGCACATTTGGCTTCGCAACCACACCCTCAGGCTCCACTGTGACAAGAACATAAACCTAAAATCGATCACATACAGCCATTATAAACCATTCCATCAAGGAGCGCCGTTCGGAAGGAAACCAGCAAATCTAGCTAAATAGTTAGTGAATACCAACCGGCTTACTGCTCTCAGCCTTGAAAATTATCTTCTCGGTGTTGAGCAACCTCCTGTTCTTGCTCCCCCAATCCTCCGCGGCATTAGGATCGTCCACGAGCCGAATCGAAAAGCGCGACGGTATCTACAACCACAGACACTGTCTTCAAGAACAAGAAGCCGCAATGGTGAAACAACGATTCCTTATTCCCTTTTTTTCCTCAACCACTGGGGGGGGGGGGGGGTGGGGGTCAGGTCGTACAGAGGCCGGGTAGGAGATCTTGACTTCGTACCACGCGGACGGCCGCAGCCCGGCGAGCCTGTAGAGCCGCCGGCCGTGGCGCAGCAGCATGGTCTCGCCCACCAGCTCCTCGCCGACGCTAAGGACCCTCGCCTCCTCCAGGCTGCAGGGGGACAACACACGGAGGAACGGTTGGCAAACAGTACCAGGAAGAGGCGGATCGAGACAGCGAAAGGGGCGAACCTGCACGCAGAGGAGAGCAGAAGCGTGGAGAGTAGGAGGAGGAGCAAGCGGAGGGGGCAGCGGCGGCATGGAGAGGGGAGCGCAAGCGGCGGCGATGGCATTCCCGCGGGCTCGCTTCGGCGACGGCCGGCGTCGGAGATGCGTACGGGCGGCAGAGAGGCAAAAGGAGTTGGTGCGCGCATTGGACGGTGCTGGAGGTTCCATGGCCCTTCGAGCTGGTCCGCCGGGCTGAGTTGGTCGGAAGGTACACAAGATGAATCCTACTAAGGGCTCATTTCGCTCGGGCTAGATGGGCCAGTATCTCAGCGCATCCATCCAAGTGAGCCCTAATTGGGCTCGATATGTGGAGCTTTGACTGCAACCAAAATACAAATTGACGAGATTAAATAATATATTAAATATGGTTTTAATACCTAATTAAGGTCCTAAGAACTATATGGCCGTAAGCTTCTCAAAACTATTACCTGAGTATCCTGGTCGGAGGATTACTGTATATTTTGCCCGACCAGCAGAACATTCGGAGATTCTATATACTGGTATAAATGCTCGCTTCGAGGGAACTTCACCCGTGGGGCGAATGAAACATATGCTTTATTCGCTCTAAACATCATGACATTTCGGCTATGCATCTCTAACAGCAACTGTCATACAGTTGTCTCCACGATTATCTCCCATTGATAACAACCGAATATTAGTTATTACTAGATATCTCTTTCTGACAGCAACTCCCTCTTCGATCAAATGCAATGATTCCACAATATGTCTCTTCAGATGGATAACTGACACCCCTTCAACGCTATTTAGAGGTTGATGAGGGAAGAAACAAACAAACCAAATCCAAGCGGAAGAAACAGAACCGGAACCAGAATTTGAAGAATTAATCAGGATCTTCCGATCGGTGGGAAGATTGTATAAATTAGGAGTAGTTACATTCCTTTGCGATCCCTTAGTGAGGATACATTATAATCTGTTCATAGTAATAAAGATTATCTTCTTTTTCTTGTTAAATCATTCTAAGGAATCTAGCCTTCTTTCTTATATTTTTGTAAGATCGACGATTTAATTATCGACACAAATACAATGCAATAACCTACTCATTTGAAGAAGAAAAAAACCTACAATAACATGCAATTTGACGATGTATAAACCAGCTAATCTTTATTCCATGGCCTAAATTGATCTGAACGGTAATTACAGTGGATATATTGCACTGACAGTAAAATTAGCCGTCCACTGTTGATAATCAAATGGCAAAAGTGCATCAGATCAGAACGCTAGTTGCAGTGCAGGGGCGCAAGCAAACGGTGGGAACTGCCACTTGCGGGGGAGTGGAGTGGAGTGGAGGCGGACTTGGCGACGGCCGCGTATCCTTTTGCTGCTGAAAGTGAAAAGAGGCGCCTTTTGGATAGTGGCGGCACCGCGGTAGTGCTGGCCCCGCTGGCTACCACCTTCAGAGGTCAGATACCATGCCACTCCCTTTCGGCATCTCGATGCCCGTGAGTGCCGTCGCCATCTCCGTCCCATCTAGCGACTGCCCCATGGCCGAGGCACTAGTACTTGCTGTTCTGACCGGCATAACAAACAAGTCAAGAACCGTTCGCACCATACGAATGTGGCCTCCCACTGATGGCTTTTTGTTGGCATTACACTGCAGCATCTATACGTTTTTTTCTCGGGTTATTTAATTCAAAAATAAAGAAAAATTGTTGTATCTCTACGGATAATATAAAAGATAAAAAGCAAAAATTAAATAAAATTAAAAAAATCAACACATTACAAGTGTTTTGTAAAAACCAAAAAATAGAAGCTAAAACCACTTGAATCGGCTAAGACCATCAAACTACATAGAAACTAGGCGGCTAGTTCTCAATGTTGCAGGTCCTCTGGGGATTTTGACACTCTACATGTGGTACTGCGCAGATTTCAGCTCAAGGAAAACCCCAATTGTTAGTTTTTGACTGTAAATGTACTGCAGCATCTGTTAACCTTTTTAGAGTTAAAAAATGGGGAAAAATAATAGAATACCAGGAAGAAAAAAGAGAGGGAAAACGTTATGTCGTCACGAGACAATGTAAAGAAATAAAAATAAAAAAGTTAAAATTAAACCGATTGTAGAGGGACCTAATAGCCCGTCAAAAATCGCAATTCAATTCGATATGGTTCAGTCCCATGCGTGCATGCAACACGCATTTCCTCCCTGCAAGACACACAGTCCCATGCGTGCATGCAACACGCATTTCCTCCCTACAAGACACATGCATGAACTATATAATTTTCAAAATTTTGGCCTCTTCAAACAAGGTTCAGTTCGGAGTTGAAATCGCAAATGATTTGATCTCTGAAGATCGAGATTTGCCGTTGGAAACAGAACCCTGTGCTTCTTCTATACTTTGGCATCGCCTGGAGATGCAGACAACTCTGAACTCGATGGACCCAAGCTTTCCGGACTAATTTGACCGTCGCGGTCTTTACAAGCCTCTACAACATGTTTTCCTTCCATCAAGTTCGCCGGGCGCCGGCCACCACAACAACAAGCCCTGGACCAATTCAACTTCGCCGGGGCCGGCCACCACCACATGTAAAGAAGGTCAAGTAAATAAAAAGCACAAATTTTCCCTCGGGACAAAATTGAACTATGTGATTTTTTTTGTAAAAAAAATATTGGAACCATTTGGGGCAAGCTCAAAGAATAAAGAAACCATTGGTAGGCATGGATGCAGATGTCAGAGGAAGAGTCAATTTACTCTTGAAGGCAGCAGGGGGAAAAAATTCCAAATTGCTCAACCGGACGTGATCGGTTCGGCTGAAAAGCTCATGGCTTATGGCTGAAAATATTGTAGCTGGCTGAAAAAAGCATCATGAATGATGTGAGGCTTATTTAGCATAATTAAATTTAAAAAATTTAAAAATATAAAAAATATGTTAGCCCATTACGTACAATACAAACAAATACGGGAAAAAAGAACCGGCAAAAAAGCTCAACAAAAAGCCAAAAGTTCAGAAAAAGACGAAACTTATGAATAGTGAAAAATAAGTCAGAAACCGAAGCTGATTTGATCAGGGCCTTAAGTGTGGGTTCTTTTCGCTTTTCGGCTACGGCTTTTGGTCTTAATGTGAATACTTGTATGAATGAATTGAATAACCACTTTAAAAAAGATGTTCCGATAAATCATTTTAAAATGGTAGTGGATAAACTGTCTAATTTATTTATTTGAAAAAACTATAAATCATAGACTGAAAAGAATTGAACATAAACCGATAGCCCAAAAAATGAAAGGGAGTTAACAAATAGTGCAATCATTCGGACTAGTTACAGTCGGTCAGACCAATAGTTTAGCCCAAATGGAGCATATTACGATGCCGTTTTCCTTATCACAAGTGTCTTCTCTTCATCTAATCATTGAGTTGTTTTTTCTTTTTGCTATGTCGATGATTTATAGCTGTGATCCATGATTTTTAACTTTAGCATAAATGTTTATGCGAATAAATCATATGCAAACTAATAAGCCGCTTTGAAAAGATCATTCTGATAAATCATTTCAAAAAAATATAAAGAAGTCATTATGTTTATTTAATCTAGAGAAGCCACAGTTATCAAGCACAAGTAAGTGTGCACATGGAATACACATCAAAAGCATTGATTATATATCCGGAAATGAAATGCAAATTTTGCTCCATGCCTCATGACTGAATTTCTCATGAATCATGTAGTCAAACACAACTCATGACAGAAAAGCCAAGAAATTCTATCACGTTCTTAAGAACAAATAGAATAGCTATGCTGGACCGAAGGTCGAGCAACTAGACTCTTGGTGAAGCATTGTCATTTTTGGCTCCCGTGCAGAGAAATTCCCCTTTTCAGCCCCTTTTCACGAAATTCCCCCTTTGGACCCCTCACGCGACCGCCGACCTCACAAAGGACGCGCCACCCCCTGCCATGGTCGAAGAGCTATGGTCGAAGTACCGGGTTGAAGAGCCGTGGTCGAAGTACTAGGTCAAAGTGACGTGGCCGAGAAGCGGGTCGAAGTCGTAAAGAGTTAACTTGGTCAGGTCTGTTGTGGTCATAGACTTGGTCAGATATTTGTTTGTGGTCGTAACTACCATAAACTGGTCAATTGTCGTAGCTACAATAATTGGTTGGTAGTCGTAAGCTACAGTACCTGATTGGTAGCCATAAGCTACAGTTCCTAGTTGGTGCTCGAAAAATCTGCGTTGTCAAAGACCGGTAGTACCGGCTTTGTGTGAGTGGTACGACCGAGTTGCGATAAGAGCAGTGGTTGAGACGCCTGTTGGAACTAATCTTGTTATAGATTGTAATCGTGTGTGGAGTGCTCGTATGTTCAAATACTGTGTAATCGTGTGTCGAGTACTTGGTGTGTTTGAGGTTTATGTAGTCGGTGTGTCCAAGGTCTGTGTAGTCGGAGACCCTAGAGTCGAAGCTGCATAATGGTCGTAAGCTATAGTAGATGGTCGGTATTAGTAAGCTACAGTACCCGGTCGGTGCTTGAAGACCGGTAGTACCAGCTCTGTGTAAGCGGTACTACCGGAGAAGTGGTTGAAGTGCCATGATTGAGAAGCTGTGGTCAGCAAAGCGGTTGAAGTGCCGTGGTTGAAAAGCCATGGTTGGAGTTGTGGATGCAGTGACATGGTCGAGAAGGCGTAGTTGAGCAGTCATGATCGAAGTGGCATGGTCGAGCAACGGTGGTCGTAAGTCGTCACTGGGCGTTTGAGTAACGGATGAGTCAATGAGTGGCAATCGTGTGCGTGTGTTGTTCCAAGGAAGAAAAGATGTGTGTGTTTTCTCCCGATGAGTAGCGATTGGAGTTGATGAGTTCAGCTCCAACAAAGTACCGTGGTCAAGACGTCGTGGTCGAAGGACTCGAAGTCCTAAGGAGTCAACTTAGTCCGGCAATTACATGCTAAAAGCAATAAGGTGTCATGATATAATGGGCATGGAGCTTATTTTCTACAATCAACTAAATTCAAGAAGATGGGGGAGTACATCGCAGACCTTGTATTAGTCTAGGTATACAGTGAACCGGTCATGGCTACCGTGAACCGGTTGTAGCTACAGTGAGCTGGTCGTAGCTACAGTGAATCGGTCATAGCAGTCACAGTCATGAGTCAAGCTGCGTTGACGGTCGGTACTCATAAGCTACAGTGCCCTGATCGGTGCTCGAAGACCGGTATTATCAGATTTGTGTGAGAAGTACTAACGTAGAAGCGGGCGAAGTGCCATGGTCGAGAAGTCGTGGTCGGAGAAGCAGTCGAAGTGCCATGGCCGTGGTTAAAGAAGCAGTCGAAGTGCTGTGGTCAAAGAAGTGGTCAAAGTGCCGTGGGCGAGAAGCTGTGGTCGAAGTTCCATGGTCGAGAAGCCATGGTCAGAGAAATGGTCAAGTGCTGTGGTCGTAAGTCATCACTGGACATTTTAGTAATGGATGAGTCAATGAGTCGCAGTCGTGTGCGTGTATCGTTCCAAGGAAGAAAGCATGTGTGCGTTTTCTCCTAGCGAGTAGAGATCAGGGCTGATGAGGTTAGTTCCAATAATGTCGTGATCGAAGTGCCGTGGTCAAAATACCGTGGTTGAGGCGCCGTGGTCGAAGGGCTCGAAATCCTAAGGAGCCAACTTGGTTAGGAACTTACATGCTAAAAGCAATGAAGTGTTGTGATATAATGATCATTAGTTTATTTTTCTACAATCAACTAAATTCAAGAAGATAGGGGAGGACATCAGAGATCTTGTGTTAGTCCATGCATAGATGTGTTGTGCCAGCATAGTGGGTCACGGGCAGCGTTGGGCTGGAGGGTGGGGTCGACGGTGGGCTGCATGATGGGCGTCATCGGACCGGAGGAGGGGACACAGGGTACGGACGTCAGAGGAGGGGGCAGAGTGTGGTGGAGCAGCACCGCGGGAGCAGAGTGTGGCGGAGCGCGGAGTGTGGTGGTGTGGCGGAGGAGGGCAATGCAGGAGCGGAGGGTGGAAGTAGGGGCGGAGTAGTGGAGCAGGGGTTAGGCGGGAGCGAAGAGAGAGGAGCGGCGACATGGGGGCAGAGTGATGGAGCACGGTGTGGAGCGGTGGAGCATGGGGGGTGGGGTGGAGCGGCGGAGCAGGGGAGTCGTGGGAGCGGGGGAGCATGGGGGCGGCGTTGATGGGTTGCGGGCGTGAGGGGCGGTGCTAATGAAAATAATCTTATGGAAACATGTGATTGTTGGGGGGGGGGTACGTCGTGAGGCATTGTTGCCCCCGCAGGCAAACACACGAGGTAGTGGGATTGGTAGGACCAACTTGCAATCATGGATATGGAATGAACTGAATAAACAATGTAGATATTCAGATGGCATGATCAATTTGCAATGTTAGCTATTGGATTATATTGATCTAACCATCAAGAAAGGGGCATGTTAACATGGTTAGACAATAAATGGTTTAATCAAACTGACGCTTTTTATATTAGTATAAATGAGCTGAAAGAGGGCCACTAACTTCAATTTCAACTTGAAACGCCTGCCCCATGAATTGGGCAACAGAGTGCCCCCACCGCACGGGATCCGTGTCCCAAACGAAACAGCAGTCACGGTCGGCACACGCCGCTTTAATCCATGTGTAACCCTCCATCGTCACACCACCACGCATTTGCACGCGAGCGGAGCCACAGCAGAGGACCAAGCCCATGCGGTCCACGCCCGGCACACTCACGTCGCCCCCCAATTCCTCCGCTAGTTATTTTATTTATTTATTTGCACGCACTGCTTTTTAAATTAGAACTAGTTAATTACCGCGCGTTACTTTAGATTTTTTTTAAGAATAATGTTTCATATTCTAAAACTACGTGTTATTCCTATCCTTATGTAATCCTTCCCAATATATAGCGAATTTTTTTGAGCAAAACCGTCGATTGGAATTAACTAACATAACACGTCCGGTCCGGCTCCTTTGTAAGTTATTATTAACCTTGCCGTTCGTTCGTTCGTTCGTTTGGCTGCCTCCGCCTCTGCCTCGCGTCCTCCGCGCCCATAGCCGCAGCTTCCTTCCCACCCCGACCCTCGCTTCCGCTCCCCACCCCATCTAGGGTTAGGGTTCGCCGTGCGTGCCCGGCCGCGGCAGCCGCAGCATCGGGGGCAATGCGGAGGTCACCGGCGGCCGGCGCGTCCTGCCGCCGCCGCGCGATCCAGGGGTTTGTGGCGCTCTTCGTTGTCTACGCGCTGTTCGTGCTCGTCCTGGAGTCGCCCCTCGTGTCCACGTTCCTGCCCGGCGCGGGGGCGGGCATGGCGGCGGCGTTGCGGCCGCTCCACCTCGACGGCTCGGGCGAGCGGGCCGCGCCGGCCCGGCCCTCGAAGCACCCCCACCGAGAGACGTTCTCGGCGGAGGCGGAGCCGAGACGGGAGCGCCGGCTGTCGGGGATCGTCTCCGGGCTCGACCTACGGCACCTCAACTCCTCCCGCTCCGGCTCGCTCCGCAAGGTTGCCGCTGAGGCCGCCGCAGTCGGGGCTCGTGTCTTCTCCGACCTGCAGACTCTTGCGGGTGCCCTGACGGCTTCGCTTAAAGCGTCCGACGAGGAGAGGAGCAAGTGCGCACACTCGATCGTTCTCAGCGGCGACGAGTTCCGGGAGAGGGGACGGGCGGTGGAACTGCCGTGCGGGCTGACGCTGGGGTCTTACATCACGGTGGTCGCCACACCGCACGGGGCGCACGCCGAGCGGGATCCTAAGATCACGCTGCTGAAGGAGGGGGATGAGCCGATCATGGTGTCGCAGTTCATGATGGAACTGCAGGGGCTTAATACGGTGGACGGCGAGGATCCGCCCAGGATCCTCCACTTCAACCCCCGCCTCCGCGGCGACTGGAGCGGCAGGCCTGTGATCGAGCAGAACACCTGCTACCGCATGCAGTGGGGCACCCCGCTTCGCTGCGAGGGCTGGAGGTCCCGTGCTGACGAGGAGATTGGTATGCACCCTGTTGTTAGATGAAATACTGTTAACTACGCATTATTTTGGCTCAAAGATTAAGTTTTGATTGAATTGTTATCCAGTGGATGGGATGGTGAAGTGTGAGAGGTGGATTCGAGACGACGAAGAGCGGTCGGAAGGGTCAAAGACGTCATGGTGGCTGAAGCGGCTCATTGGGCGGACGAAGGAGGTCTCAGTTGATTGGCCATACCCGTTTGTGGAGGACCGCCTGTTTGTTCTTACTCTCACTGCTGGATTGGAGGGTTACCATGTGAATGTTGACGGGAGGCACGTGACGTCATTTCCATACCGTACTGTAAGTGCCACTTCCATGCTTATGAAGAGATGGGGGAATGGAATGTAATGTTATTGGTGGTGTACTGTCGTGCCTAAGTTTGACATCGTGGTTAACTTTAGTCTCTGGTGGTGCTGGCAGGGGTTTGTGCTCGAGGATGCCACTGGCTTATCACTGAATGGGGACCTTGATGTGCAATCAGTGTTTGCGGGGACTTTACCCACCACACACCCTAGCTTTGCACCACAGAAACACCTTGAGATGTTGCCCGTTTGGCAGGCCCCTCCCCTTACAGATGAACCAGTTGAGATTTTCATTGGCATCCTGTCAGCGGGCAACCATTTTGCTGAGCGTATGGCTGTGAGGAAGACATGGATGTCTGCTGCACAGAGGTCCTCGAACATTGTGGCCCGATTTTTTGTTGCCCTGGTAAATCTTGAAGACGAATTTTGATGAATTAGTAAGTCCAAGTTGTGTACCTGTGTCTATGGACATGAGCTGATGAGTTTTCTTTTCTGCAGCACGGCAGAAAAGAAGTGAATCTGGAGTTGAAAAAGGAGGCAGAGTTTTTTGGTGATATTGTTATTGTGCCATTAATGGACAGCTATGATCTGGTTGTTCTGAAGACTGTTGCAATATGCGAATATGGGGTATGTCTAAGAGCCTGTACCTATTTTAAAAAACTGCTACTTTGAAGCCACCTATTGACGTTTTCTACCTAATGAACCTTTTCTTTCAGGTCCGTGTTGTTTCTGCTAGATATATAATGAAGTGTGATGATGATACTTTTGTTAGACTTGAATCAGTAATGGCTGAAGTTAAGAAAATACCAAGCGGTAGAAGTCTCTATATAGGGAACATGAATTATCACCACAAGCCATTGCGCAATGGGAAATGGGCCGTTACTTACGAGGTACACTTAATATTTGATTTCATAATGACCTCATATTTTCTTTTTCTTTTAGTGATTGAAGTTGCTGCTTCACTACATTGCTGTAGTAAATGGTTCAATAAAAGTTACATGGTCTTACTGTGTATGAAATAACATGGACTATCATACTTGTTTACCCAAATTGGGATTGAATTATTCATTTGGTTACATGAGATGCTAGCCTGTTGTTGTTTGCAAAACCCACTTGTCTAGTTGTGTTTTCTGTCTGGCACTGTGTGATTTCTTGAGATATTAAAAGAAGAATATAGATTCACGGCATGTTGATGTAGTTTACTTAATCTATCACCTGTTTAAAGAAATCTAATAAATAATCACTTACTGTTAATCACTTAGTCATGCAACATAATTGAATGTGGCAATGCTATAAGACCTGATATTGCCCATTACTGGCAGCATTAACTTTTTAACTAGCTGCATAAGTTAAAATGTCTAAGCCATGATAATTTCTTCTTGTCAAACTGTTCCTACTAATACCCCGTGCTGCTGACCTCCAATTTTTTTTTGGCTTTTGGTCTAAATAACCATGTATGCTGATTTTTAGTTTTTTGTGTATTAAGGAAGTTTTAGCCTTGAATCTTTTGAATACATCATTTACATGTTGACGTAGCATTTTATTGCTAAGGTAGACATGCATGTTCCAACATTTTAGCCAGATGCCCCTTTTGCTATTTGACATTCGTCACAAATATGTGTATGTTTTTCATCCTGGATAGATTGATTTGGAACTGAGTCTAGTCTCTGCTTATATCCACACTGGTGTTTGGTACCCACCAGATGCAAATTAATTAGTATAATATGCATTAGCTATTATGTAATGTTTTCTTAACTTGGTCATTTCTGCCTTCAATATACTGAAAATGAAATACATTTACATCATAGGAATCAAAGTTGCCATAAAGGATGCAGTCCTTTGTTTCTGTGGGTGTTGCACAGGGACAGCTAGCTTTGTTGCTTTGTAGAATCAATCTGTAAGAAAAATAGACAGCTTACTCTCAACGTGATTTCGTGCTGCCTAGTCCTAGGAAGAGTTAACTTTTACATCATACCACCCTTCCAGTATGCAATTAACATGAATTTGATTGGCAGTTAGCACTTTGCAAAGTACTATCTGAGTTATGTACATGTGTTTCTAGGTGGGAATATGTTCCTCGTCCTCACATGATTATGCATGATTCAAAATATGTCAAGAGTGGAAATAGTTGATGTACTAGACATGTCTTTTATGCGCCAATCAAGTTCTCATGTTCACCTATATCAATGTACTTATGCTGCCCCTAAAGTCTGCATTAAATGCACACATTTATACTTCTGCCTGTCTTTGGTACTTTACAGGAGTGGCCAGAAGAGGATTATCCAACGTATGCAAATGGCCCTGGATATGTTATTTCTTCTGACGTTGCAGATTCCATTGTATTAGAATTTGCAAATCATAAATTAAGGGTAAGAACTAAGAACAGATGATCGCTTCTGGCCTGCATTTTATGGCACTAAAAAGGGCACATAGCCACATAGGGTAACTTGGAGTCAACAGTTTGCGTATTTCCGAAATAATTGGGAACCTTATCAGATAGTATTTTGGCTCCTCGTAGTGCAGTCCTTAAAAAAAATTCATAAACAAACTGCTGTAGATTTTCCTGTTACAAGATAACTTGAACATTGGTTCAAAAGAAGATAACCTGGACATAATGATGCTATCATAGGTCTAATTTGCATTTGCTTGCTGTGTGCAGTCCTTAAAAAAAATTCATAAACAAACTGCTGTAGATTTTCCTGTTACAAGATAACTTGAACATTGGTTCAAAAGAAGATAACCTGGACATAATGATGCTATCATAGGTCTAATTTGCATTTGCTTGCTGTGCAGCTTTTCAAAATGGAAGACGTGAGCATGGGCATGTGGGTTAAGCGGTTCAATAACACCAGACCTGTTGAATATGTCCACAGTGTCCAGTTCTGTCAATTTGGATGCATAGATGATTACTATATATGATGGTAAATTAAACACCAACTCACAAAGGCAAATGTTATGTTTGTGGGACAAGCTAGAAACAACTCAGGCTGAACAGCAGGTAGCTCTTTCTGGATCAGCACAATGTTGCAATATGAGATAGCAATAATGGAACTGGTGGTACTTGACCCTTTTTGTGGTGTTATTGGCCATCCTTATTTGTTGAGAAGTGAGCTGATGATCTTGATTCCTGAGCGCAGAAGATTCAAGACTATATATGATGGTAAATTAAACACCAAGAAGACTAACAAATGGCCATAATTTATTGAATTTCGTTAGAGATGACCACAAAGTCTCAGCTAGAAACAACTCAGGGAGTGAACAGCAGCTTGTAGCTCTTTCTGGATCAGCTTGTAGTGCTCTTCTTTTTTTTACCATAGAGACGAAGTCCTGTGGGCACTAACAGAGCTGCTCAAGGACTACATTTGTAAATGTCAACTTGTCAAGGGTGGAGGGCTTAGATAAGTTATTGCTACTTTTGGTCTAACTGATTGTGGTTGTAGTCATGAACAACCCATCAGGTACAGAAGAGCAATCTTGGAGTTCACAAGAATTTTGTCGCACAAATTCTCATTCAACTTGGTCATGAATTAGTATGACATAGTTTCAATCAATGTGCTTTCCAGTATTTAGCTGACATGTGCAATTCCCAATCTAGGACATGGTGCTGCACTGTCTGCAATGTTTATCTCGTGCAGCTCTACCCCTTCCAAGTGCATCTTGCAAAGTTGCATAGAAGTGCAGGAGCAATGCATTCTTTTTTTTTTCCTTTTTGAGAACGTGGAGCAATGCTTTCTATTGGTGTCAGTGTATTATGTAGTGTTGCACTATGCTAATGAAATAATCGATCTGGAACTTGTCATAGTTGTTGGCCAATATGTACAGTGTGAGTCAAGCAGTAGCGGGAAACCGAAGGACCAGAAGTGTATTCTTCGTTTAGGAGGTGGTTTAAGATTTTTGGTTCTAGTGTTAGCGTTCGTGAGAACGAATCAAATGTCGATAAGCCGTGTCTAAATGGCTATCTAGATAAACTGCTTTGAAATGGTGACAGAGAACATTTTATTTATTTGTTTGAGAGAAGTCATAAGCTGAAAATAATAGCCCGAAATCTTTAGCTATATATTTGGTGCATATATGCCGCTCGAAGGTTGTCGGCTTATGGATCTGTGAGGAGAGTTGACTGCTACAGGAACAGTTTGCCTGGTGGCGAAAGGACCGCAGAGATTCAGTGGTTAATGGATCTGTTGGTGTCTCGTTTAACAGTTTACCCCTTGTGATTAGCAGGTGTAAATTGTAACCGATCTACAGCATACAACAGTCTTAAGCATTGCATCCAGCTGCAATTACACAAATGATGATTGATTGATAGTCCATCACCTGTAGGGCTAGATTAGCATTGCACCTCCAGCTCCATGGGCACTGGCTATCTGTAGAACTTTTTTTTAAAAAAAACTAGAACGAATAGATTGTTGATGCTTCGAGAAAGGCACGATCATATATTTCTGTTGCAAAGTTAGTGCAACTTACATAGGCGAGTTATTAGAAATCGGAGAGCCTTTGAATTGAACCTGAAGAAATTCTTGAGAGAGAGAGAAAAAGAATGCTCTTGAACCTGAAAAAAGAAAAGGAAAGGCCCAGCTCTACAGGTAGGCCCAAGCCTAAGAAGCCCGCACATACAAAATTTGTAGTGCACCCGGAAGCCCAATGCATTCCCACCTTGTACGCGAAGAGGTGAAGCCATATAAAACCTGCAAAGCCCATCCACCTCCTCGCCCGATTCCGTTCACCTTCACCAACCCAAACTTTCAACCGCCTCGATGAGCCGCCGCGACCACCACCAGAGGCCGCATCACGGCTACAACCCCCGCGCCGCCGCCGCCAACGCCGCGTGGCATGGCGCCGCCTCGACGTCCGTCTCCACCTCCGCCGCGGCGTCTGCGGCTGGGATAAACCCCTACGCTTACGCCCCCAACACCCTCAACCTCATGTCCCCCCACCTCCTCCTCCAGAACCTCGCCTCCCTCGCCGCCTACCATCACCAGCAGCAGCAGCAGCAGCAGTATCAGCGGCCGCTCATCCCCTCCTCCGCCTACACCCAAAACCCTACCCCTAACCTCCAACACCGCGCGGCCAACCCCTGCGCCGCCTCCGCCTCACCCGCGCCGGCCCCGGGCCCGCCTCAGCAGCCGCCGCCGCCGCGCAACCAGCACACGGTGCTTGAGAGGGCGCAGGCGGCGGCGAGGAAGGCGCGGGACGAGCTCGCGCGGGCCGGCGAGGGCGTAACCGGGTGGAAGGTGGCACAGGCGGTGCTGGTGGCGCTTAAGGTTGACTCGTGGGGCTCCCTCGGCGTCCAGCTCCACGACGTGCCCCTCCTGCGCGACCTCTTCCTCATCGAGGGCAAGGTCAGTATTTGCTTGTCTGCGAGCGCAGCAATTCTCTGTTTATTGTTGCTGCTTTGTAACCGTGCAACGCTCGTACGTGTTCTGTTTTAAATTTAAGATTGTTTCATCTGCAAATGCTGAAGCTGAGGTTTGGTGAGAAAAAGTTGCTAACACTGCGAACTTTGCTCTGCTTTGTGCTCCAGTTCGTAATCTAACTGTTATGTGATGCCTGTATGAAGCAAACTCAGAGACGCACGGTGCTGCTGTGTCCTCTATATTCTGTTCTCTGTTTTTGAGCTTTGTTATGCTTGTAAACGCCTTTGTTTTGTGCAGGATACTGCACAAGTGCACAGTACTCCGTTATGGTTTCATTTTTAAATTTAAATGCAGCCGTCTTCCATTGCCCTGTGTTTCTAAAGTTGTAGGTTTGTACTGTGCACTGCCTTCAGAACTTGCAAATTTCACGTTTGTACTTGTGCGTTCCATGCTGGCATCGTTTATTTTATTGCATGTTTTCTTTTTATCAGATAATTCAACCTGTGCTAAATTTTGCATTATTTTTGTCTTTTTTTTAAAAATGCTGTTCTGTTAGTCTGTTGTAACAAAAGAAGGAAAATAAGAAATATCAAATGAATATGCGCCCTTTGCCCAGTACTCTTATCGCAAGAATTAAGCCATGGGGGTAAACGACCAAAGTTAGCCTTATTTAAGATGCCTTGGCACAAGAGAGAGAATTAATTACAGACACCGATGCCATTATGTGAAGGGTATTTGATGGAAAGGGTTAGGTTGTGCCAAATATATCTCAAAAAGGTAGACTGACTTATAATTTGAAACAGAATTAGAAGTCCAAAGTTACTATATATAAAACGAAGGGAGTATTAAAAAAGTTGTGTAAACATCTTATCAACTATGGTGAACTATTGGATAGGACTACTTTGATGTTTGCTCATTTTACTAGAAATATGCTAATTATTGCAAATTTGCATCATCATGAAGCTTGCTGAGCTCTTTTTGTTAATATCAAATCATCTCAATGTGGTAGAATTGTGCTTGGTGATGCTGCTGATTGACTTTTTTGGGCATGGTTTGTTATTTGTCAGGTGAATACATTCATCCATTGCTATGTTGCAGCAAGAAAAATTGTATCCATTTATGATCTGGAGGTTGAGATATGCAAGAATGAGGGTGTTGGGCAGTTCGAAGAGCTGGGGTTGGGGCCTTTTCTTCAGCACCAACTTGTTGCACATTATTTTCTGGTACCTGCTGATTTGTCCACGGTGCCTAATCTTAGCAGCGAGGAGATTGTTAATTACCTGCAGAAGTTTATGGATAATTCTAAGAAGAAAGTCACAGTGGAAAACTTCTTGGATTATCTTGCGGAGCAGCAGTCAGTCTCTGGAAAGGAAAAACTCGGCGTGCGGGTACAGAGCTTGGGGTATGTACTTTTTTTAGAATTGGGTCATGTACTTATTGGCTTTCCTCATGTGCATCCAACGTTAGTTGTCATGTGCGCGGTTACTGTTCACATGAACAGTGTGCGTCTCCTGTTCTCTTCGGCCAGCCAGCTTGACGTCCTGCAGGGAGTCCTAATGCAGGGAGTCCTAATCCAAGAGGAGGATTAGGAAGGTCGAATAGAGTTTGTAATTGAGTCCGTGAGTTAGTAAAGATAGAGTTGATAAGTTAGAGATAAAGTTAGTAAGTTAGAGATAGAGTTAGGATGGAGTCCGTATGCTAGGAGGCAACTCATCCTCTATATAGGCAGGCTGTGTACGTGAGTTTTAGGAAGCAATGAAGATAAATTAATCTAGTCTCTTCTTTAAGTTCTATCATTCCAGTCTATAATCAAATCTCTCATCTCACCAAGCCGACACCACCCGACCTTTTTCCTGGCGATGTTTACCCCAATGAACTAAGCTTCCATCTCATGACTTTTGCTGCCATGACTCCTATTGCCGAGTCGTTAGCCACGATAAAGGCTAACGCCAACAAGATGGTCGACATCGACAAGAAGATGCCGGCTATCTTCCTCAACATGCATGCTACTTTAGAGAAGATCGTGAATAAAAAGAAGGGGCAACAAGAGGCGGCAGTGGCACTGTTCCCAGCAGCTGCCACGGCACCGTCAGAACATGTCGTGATAGCCGCGGTTCTGCCGGCACCTGCTGCAGCCCTGCCACATCCTGTCGCGGCAGCTGTGTTGCTGCTGAAGCTTGTCGCGGCAACCATGTTGCTGCCGCGACTTGCTATGATACTACCGATGCCTGCTGTGGCCGTGTCGTGTCCTATCATGGTGTTGCCGAAGGCCGCTGTAGTCCTATCGAAACCTGTCGTTGCAACCGCATCTGCCGTGGTGATCGCAGATATCATCAATGTTATTGTACTTGTATGTGGAGGTTACAGTCTTCAAAGTCACCAGTAAACATCACAGTATCTCGTCAACTTGGGGTCTCCTAGGGCTGCAGCCATGGTCGCCGCCACAACTCGAGAGCAAGCTGTTGTGAAAGGAGGGAGAAGATGTCACGTGTGCGTTTACTGTTCATGTGAACAGTGCGTGTCTCCTGTTCTCTTCGGCCAGCCAGCCTGATGTCCTGCAGGGAGTCCTAATCCAAGAGGAGGATTAGGAAGGTTGAATAGAGTTTGTAATTGAGTCTGTGAGTTAGTAAAGATAGAGCTAGTAAGTTAGAGATAAAATTAGTAAGTTACTAAATTAGAGATAGAGTTAGGATGGAGTCCGTATGATAGGAGGCAACTCATCCTCTATATAAGTAGGCTGTGTACGTGAGTTTTAGGAAGCAATGAAGATAAATTAATTTAAAATCTTCTCCAAGTTCTATCATCCCAGTCTATAAAATCTCTCATCCCACCAAGCCGACGCCGCCGAACCTTCCTCCTGGCGATGTTTACCCCGATGAATTAATTTTTATCACATAGTAGTGGCAGTGTACTTAGAAATAGAAACAACTTTCTTTGGTCTTGCTGTTGCTATTTGCAATCTTATTTTATCACCAGAATATTCTACTTTTTGCTGATTTGGGGAGGTTTTGTAGGTTGCATATTTCCTTCCTCCGACAGGCCAGGAGAAGTGAAGTGGCTGCTGTTAAACTTCTAGGCAAGACCGGTAGTTCTGGTGATAGCAGTCGTGATAAGGATTTGTTGAAAAATACAAATTTTCATTTGGGCAAGCAGGCGTTGGACAAGAGGTTCAATGCTATAACTAGCCGTATAAAGCAATTACCAGGCATCAATAAACATATTTATTTTGATTCAACCGATGATGAAATTGATGGCGATACTAGTTTTGAGGGTGATGCAGTTGATGACAGTGAGAATAAAAATGGACGTTCTGTTCTTGATAACAAGGATGTTGATAAGCGTGTTAGTAGTTGCCCGTATCCTTCGAAAAAAGAAGAAATGGAGCGTCTTGGTTTGAGATCTGAAATGAGTACAAAGCCAGAGAGCAGCAAGGTAAAAGAGAGTGGTAAAAAGGGTTATTCAAGTGGAAAAAGGAAATATGAAGAAAACGGGAGTCCTAGCTCTTTGTGCAAACAGCCCAAGAAGCAGCAAAAGGTGCAAATGTTAAAGCATGAATTATCGGCTAATTGCTTCCTAAGTATAGGTAAGCTGGAGAAATTCATAACAACCTGGAAGGAAGCATGCCATGAACATCCAGTTCAACAGGTATGCTTATAACTCATGATCAAATCCTTGTTTTCTTTTTTTGAGGAATCCTTGTTCTCTTTAAATATTTACCTGTAAGAAACTTGTTTGAGGCTTTGAGCGTACAGCTTCCTTTGTCTCTCAACTTATTATTTTAAAGCATATCATTGATTGTTCAGCATAAGATAGGCCTGTTTGCCTGTTCGGTCTGGACTTTTCCTATTCTTAAAATTAAATTGTTTTGCACTTGTCATGAATGCAGGTTTTGGAACTGGTAGCAAGTTACTATGCAAAAACACCAAAAGCAAAGAGGAAAATAATAAAGTTTTTCTCACAATATCCCGGCATTGGCTTCCTAAATGTTGCCGTGAGTTGATTGCCCTACTTTATTAAGTCAGCCTATACATTTTACACGTTTATCCCCTATTCAGAATGTGTTTTTTTTTGTTGACATGATTATCCAGATATGTTATTTGCAAAATAACTTCTCCTGTGAAGTTTTATATAATATTTCTTATTAGAGGGGCCAACTCACTCATAGTTAGAATTGGATAGGCTTGATATTGGATCTTCCCTGTAGTTGCAAGTTCTCTCCTTGATGGATTGTGTCTTCTTATGTGGTTTGGGAGCAGATTTAATTGTTGTCTTTGGCGAATCCTATGTATGATCTCATCTGTCCTAGTTTTCTTCTTCTGTTCTGCTCCATCATTACACTACCTCTTGAATATATGAAATTGAATGTTCATTTTACATTGAGTGATTTAAAACAATGTTTGTTATATGATGTTCCTGTTTGGCTCAGCATAGGAGCACTTATATGACCAACCTTACATCTCGGGAAAAAACATATAATTGTTTTCCGTTTACACAGTTTGAAACATGGTTGTAATTATCTGCATGAATTTGAATTCGAAACTTTTTTTTTCTCGAACGCGCAGGAGAACTGCGCATCATTATATTAAGAAGAACAAAGGAGTCTAAGAAGACTCGTACAAACCTCACCAATTAGGCGAGACTAAAAAAGGGTAAATACAAAGCCCCCAAGACAAACACAACACCTATGGCCAAATGGAACAAAGGCCTTTGGCTCCCGCCAAGCACCACAGCTTGGCCTCTTCTCTAATATCTTGCAAAACAATGCTGACATTGGGCGGGGCGCCGTCGAAAATGCAACCATTCCTATGCTTCCAAATCCGCCAAGCCACCAACACGACCAAAGAGTTAAAACCCTTGCGCCGCTGCTTAGGGACTTGGTGCAAAGCTTGATGCCACCACGAGGCGAATACCAAATCATCGGGCCGGAGTTAACGCTGTAATCCCACCGAGTAAGCGAGAACCAAACACTTCTTGTGAACACGCAAGAAGTGAGTAAGTCTTGAATAGATTCATCAACTTGATCACATAGTGGCGGCTCGGGGTGAACAAGACCACGCCGGCCAAACGATCGTCCAAAGCGATTAAGCGAGGCTAACCACACAAAGTATTTGCAACGAGGAGGAGCCGGGTTTGCCAAATCTTCTTCCAAGGTGCAAACTCTACCGCCCCACAAAGAAAGCAGTGATGTGTTGATTTAGTTGAGAAACCGCCCGAGGGGATGGCTTCACACATGCCGATCCTCCACGCCAGAGTGAGCCTCACTGGGCGAGAACATCCCAAAGGCCAAGAAACTCCTCCACATCGGAGAAGATAAAGCGCCTCTAATATCATGAACCCAAGTATTATCGATTAGAGCTTCTTGGACGGTCCTTCGATTGTGATTCTCTTTGGCACATGTGCACAGTAAGTAAGGCGAGGTCCATTAAGGATTTGCCATGTAGCCACTTATCACACCAAAAGAGGGTCATGCGGCCATCTCCACAATAGAAAGGATCGATATGGAGAACATAGTCTTGCTGAATTGGGGTGTACTGAATATCCAAACCACCCATGGGCGATCCGGTTGGGTCTTTTGGAGCCACAACCACCTCATGCGCAGCGCCCATCCGAGGATTTCCAAATCAAGAATTCCCACACCGCCCAACTCAAATAGTCTCATGACCCGGCTCCAAGAGACAAGGCAATGCCCTCCATTTACATGCTTGCGTCCCTTCCAAAGGAAAGCTCTACGAATCTTGTCAATAGCTTTAATTGCCCATTTAGGGAAATCCAGTGCAAAGAGAGGGTAAATAGGAATTGATGATAGCACCGCTCAAATGAGAGTGGCCCGGCCAGCTGGGTGCATCATGGCGGCTTTCCATCCGGGCAACTTGTCAGCAATCTTGTCAATTAACATGTAAAAGCCAGATTTGGGGAGCTTCTTGATTGACAGAGGGAGCCCAAGATACCTGCAAGGGAAATCTTGAACTTTGCAAGGAAAGGATCCTTGCACTATATCCATGTCCTGTTGGTGGCAGCGAATTGGTGTTACCGAGCACTTGCTTACATTGGTGATCAACCCTGATGCTTCTCCAAAAACCCGAAGAATCTCTTTGATCAACTCGAATTCTTCCAAACGGGGCCGCAAGAAAAGGACCACATCATCAGCAAAAAGAGAAACCCGCTGACTAGATCCTCTAGAAAGGAGGGACTGCAAAAGACCATTCTCACTTGCCTTATTAATTAGTGAGTTAAGCACATCCATCACCAAAATGAACAAAGATCGGGGATAAGGGTCGCCTTGCGAAGCCCGCTGGTGCTGAATTAGATCCCCTGGCACACCATTTACCAACACCCAAGTTGTTGACGACCTCAGGAGCTTGGATAATAAGTTACACCAAATTGGACCAAAACCCAAATGGTTCAAAACTTGCAGCAGGAAAGACCAAGACACCGAATCAAAGGCTTTTGAAATATCCAGCTTGAGAAGAACTCTTGGTTCCCTTTGTCTATGCAGCACTTTAGCTGTTTGTTGGACCAAAATGAAGTTGTCGAGGATACATCTCCCTTGAACAAAAGCACTCTGATTTGGAGACACCATGTCCTTGAGCTTTGGAGCCAACCTATTGGCCAAGATTTTGGTGACAAGCTTTGCAAAGCTATGAACCAAGCTTATAGGTCTGTAATCCTTGATCTGCAGGGCTTCTGGAGTTTTTGGGAGCAAAATGATGTGATGCTATAAATAAAATGAATTATAATAATTCGAGGTGTGAAGATATTTTTATGCCATACATATTTTGATGTTTTATCTACCTATTTCTTGTAGCTGCCTGGCTAGTTTGCACATGGCAATGCACCGAAGAAATTCTATATAATACATTGAAGCCAAATCTTAACAAGATGGTGCTTATTTCATGTTTTCTTTTGCATCCATGACTATGACTAGCCAGATTATATGTGTATTTAAGTATGTTTTCTCCCTGGGGATTCTTTTTCATTGTTTGAACAGCTTGCATTTTTGAATAGCATCTTGAATTCTTGATGGATATATCAGGTCCTTTCTATGTAAATTTGTTTCAAAAGAATATGTATGTAGTTCCTACTTGACCTGAGTAATTCCAACTGGGCCAACCTGGTCAGTCTGGCCCAGCTCCAATCATTTGGTTTGGCAGCATTGAGCAGGCCAAGCCAAACCAGGCTTCACTTGCTTGCATTTCTTCCGCCCCCCCCCCCTCATATTCTGTTATAATGTTCTGGTGCCATTTCAGGATCTTTATTTAATTTACTGTGACATGGACATGCAGGTTAGATCAATGGGATGTGGTTTGCTGGATAGTATTTACGATGTAATCCATGTCTTTAGTGAGAATAAATTGTCATCAAGTCCTATTCCTAACACCACCACTGATATTATGGAAGTTGAGCCCCCCAGTGAAGAAAATGCTAAATGTATTGCTAAAGGAACCAGTGATAGCAATGAGGGCAACAATGAGCCTGGACACAGTACTCTCTCTGTCTCTCGTGTTTGTCTCAATTGTTCTTGGCACTCAATCTGTGATACGGAATTGGAACCAATGCTTCCTTTGTGAATACCCTCTTTTTCACATTTGGCATTTGTTTGTGCAGGTGTCACAACTGATGATGTCATCAGGAGAATTATTGAATATTTTGAGTCCAACAGTGGATTGTCTGGGGCTTTGCAAGTGGGAAAATCTATATTCCTGAGGACACTTCATGATTGTGAAACATGGATAACTACTCAATTTTCAGCCAAACAATTTAGTGCTCTTGGCCATGGGACTTTCCTTGAGTTTTTGGAAAAACATGGTCATCACTTTCCCCCTAAGTTGAGTAGTTTCTTGAAAGGGGGGAACTCTGGTTCTTCACCTCTGGAAGTTTCTGTACTGCAGCAACAAATTGAAGTTTTACTCTGCCAAGCCGAGGGTAACTGGCTGGAAGATGGTGACTTTTCAGAGGATAGTTTCTTTATGCTTTTCCAAAGGCAGTTCCCAACAATTGGCTTTGATATTGTGCAAGACAAATCTGGGGAAGGACATGTTGGCTCTATTAAGAGGCTGAGAAAAGGCATACAAACAAATAACATCACATTTTCTATATCTTTGTTGGAGAAACGGTGGTCTGGAATTTTGCCAGGTAGCCATGATAATGTTGATGGGCTGAGGAACGATCTTGTTCAACAATCTTATTATTCTGGAACAGTGTGTTCACGAGAAGCAATCAACTATTTACTGAGGGCTCCAATGTTGTCAGATCTGCTGCTTTGGTCACATTGGGATCTGCTGTTTGCTCCTTCACTGGGCTCCTTCATACACTGGTTACTGAATACAGGTCCAATTCAAGATCTAGCTTGCATTGTGACAACAGGTGGTAGGTTTATTAGAGTAGATCAATCAGCCACGGTTGACCAATTTTTAGAAGCCATTATTCAACGTTCACCATTTCAAGTGGCAGTGAAGCTGCTTTCATTGCTACACATTTATAAGGGCTCTGCTAACACACCAATTTCCCTGCTGAAGTGCTATGCGCAACGGGCAGTAGATATCATAATGAACAACAATGATTTGATCAACGCTAATTCTGAAGGCAAAACAATTATGCCTGAGGAACCTCACAATCCAAGTGCTGAACAGCGTGACTGCTCTACTCATTTTATTGGTCATTTTCAAGAAAGCTCCCAGCTGTCTTGTGCAAGAAACATTAGATCTAATATCTTATCGAACATTGATGACACTGTTCATTTGATTGCCAAATTTATACTTGATTGTCTTGGTTATCTACCTTCTGAATTTCGGAGTCTTGCAGCAGATATACTATTGGCAGGACTTCGAACTGTTACCAAGAATTGCTATTCAGCCATCTTGCATGAAGCCACTGAAACTTGGCAGCGTTGCATGCTTCATGATATTGGGTTGTCATGTGGAGTTGCAGAATGGGTTGAAGATTGTCGTGGGTTCTGTTTAACTGAAGAAGTTCATGCAAAGACAGAAATGCATTCTTCTTCTAGGTATACATCAGCTGCATCTGAAGGACCTACACATGAAAACTCTAACATGCTTATAGCTAATGATGTTGATATGATGAATGACATAAGTAAATCATTTCCTGGAATGAAGGATCAAGTTGTTGCTATAAACAATAAAAACCAAAACATGTTAAATCCAGTTGGGGCCAAGGCAGATATTGCAGAATTACATAGTAACAAATCTTCCATGATGGGAGAAATGAATCTTGAGGAAGCAACTCTAGTTGTTGAGACTATACGCCGTGAAGAGTTTGGTTTGGATCAGGCACTAAGTTACACCGAGAATAGTTTGTTGAAGAAGCAGCATGCTCGACTTGGCAGAGCACTACATTGTCTTTCACAAGAACTATACTCTCAGGATTCTCACCTACTTCTTGAGCTGGTAAGCTTCACTGTGCGCACTTCCTTTTTACTTCATTTTCTTTTGTGTGCTTAGGAGGGTTATGGTTTGGAGAATTGGATTTTTTTTCTGACATTGGTCTAATCTACATCAGGTACAGAATGCTGATGATAATACTTATCTTGAGGATGTTGAACCAACATTAGCATTCGTACTTCAAGAGAATGGTATTGTTGTTCTCAACAACGAGAGAGGCTTCTCTGCTGAGAACATTAGAGCACTTTGTGATATTGGTAACTCAACAAAAAAAGGATCAAACAGGGGTTATATTGGAAACAAGGGCATTGGATTCAAATCAGTATTTCGGGTAGGTCAGAATCTCCAATTAAATTATCATCTTAATGCTGTAAACTGTGCAATTTTACAATTGCATGCCTTCTCATCTATAGTTTCATGGATTTTTTATTTGTATCAGTCAGTCAGCTCTTTGTTTCTAATTCTTCTACATCATATGGGACTTTTGAGTTCTGTGGGGATTGGGGAATGAATACCATTTTAATTTTGTAGATGATATGTTTTACAGGTAACTGATGCTCCGGAGATCCATTCAAATGGGTTCCATGTGAAATTTGACATTACAGAAGGTCAGATTGGTTTTGTATTGCCAACTGTGGTTTCACCTTACAGTACCAGGTCTGTAAGTGGAATGTTATCTGTTGAAGATGACAAGGACACCTGTTCCTTCTGGAACACTTGCATTTTACTTCCCTTCAGATCAAAATTCAGGGAGGGCACTGGTATGTGCTCCATTGCATCCATGTTTTCAGATCTCCACCCATCTCTGCTCCTGTTCCTTCACCGACTAAAATGCATCAAGTTTAAGAATGTGCTGAACGATACACTGCTGGTTATGAGAAGGAAGGCTCTTGCTGATGGCATTGTGAGAATCTCACATGGGAATGAGATAATGAGTTGGTTGGTAGTTGGTAAGAAGTTACAGGGCTCAATTGTACGCCATGATGTGTGCACTACAGAGATAGCTGTGGCATTTACTTTGCAGGAGATTGAGAAAGGAGAGTATGAACCTTACTTGAAGCAACAACCTGCGTTTGCTTTTCTTCCTTTGAGGAACTATGGTCTTAAATTCATTCTTCAAGGAGATTTTGTTTTGCCATCTTCCAGAGAGGAAGTCGATGCAGATAGTACATGGAATCAGTGGCTGTTGTCTGAATATCCTTCTTTATTTGTCAGTGCGCAAGAATCCTTTTGTGCTCTTCCTTGCTTCCACAGGTGCCCTGGAAAGGCTGTCACAGCTTTCATGAGTTTTGTTCCTCTAGTGGGAGAAGTTCATGGATTCTTTTGTCAGCTCCCTCACTTGATCCTTTCCAAGTTGCGTCTAACCCGCTGCATGGTTTTGGAGACCTCTAGTTTGCAATGGGTCTACCCATGCAACACACTCAGGGGTTGGGATGAACAGACTAGAATGCTATTTTCTGATGACTTACTTCATGAGCATCTTGGTCTTGGGTATCTATCGAAAGATATCATTATATCTGATGCATTATCTAGGGCCCTAGGTATTCATGAATATGGACCAAACGTTTTCATTGATATCATATCATCTATTTGCCGAACTGATGGTTGTATTGAGTCACTGGGGCTGGAATGGCTATGTGCTTGGTTCGTTACACTTCATTTAATGTTGTTGTCTCATTCTTCTCGAAATCTTCCCTTAACAACTAGCATCGAAGGTGATCTTTTACGTGCTCTGTGGAAACTACCCTGTATCCCACTGTCAGATGGTTCATTTAGCTCTCTAGCAGATGGCCCTATATGGTTGCCTTATGATATTCCCAATTCCACACCTGACTGTAAAAGTAGCATGCAGAATTTTCCAGTTCTGTATAGTAACCTTCGAATTGTAAGCCCTGACCTTCTCTCTATGTCATCTAAAAATAAATACCTCACGGAAGAAATGAGATCAAATGACCTGATGGGCATTCTTCTGAAAATTGGGGTGCGGAAGTTGTCTGGACATGACATTATCAAAAACCACATCCTGGTGTCCTTGTCTAACAGTACAGATGCTAATATGGCCAATAAAATGATGATAGAGTACGTGAGTTTTATAATGCTTCATCTTCAGTCTTCTTGTACAAGCTGTAACTTTGAAAAAGAAGAGATAATGTCAGAACTACGGAGGAGGCCTTTCTTACTGACAAACCATGGCTACAAGTGCCCAGCTAATGAACCGGTTCACTTCAGTAAGGAATACGGAAATTTTGTGGACATAGGCAAGCTACTTCATAATGTAGAAATCAAATGGGCTGAACTTGATAGTTGTTATTTGATGAATCATGGTTCAGATTCGTCACCATTTGAAATGAAAAAATGGAGGCAATTTTTTGAGGAGATGGGTGTGACTGATTTTGTGCAGGTAGTGAAAGTTGAGAAAAAAATTTCACAAGTTGATTCTTTTCTAGCAGGAAGGCTTTCTCAAGGTGATATTTCTGAAACAATCTGCACTGTGTATGACTGGGACTCACCAGAATTGGCTAGTATTTTATCGACATTTTCTTCACAAAGTTGTCGAGAAAATTGCATATATCTTCTGGAGGTTCTTGACAAATTTTGGGATGATTATTATAGTGCAAAAGCTAGTAGTCTCACAAATGTGACACATTGTGGTGAAAACAGAACAGTTCAATCGTCCTTTATGAACTGTATCCGGAGCTTCAAATGGATAGCATCAAGTATGGATGAGGACCTTCATTGTGCAACAGATTTATTCTATGATTTTGAAGATGTGCGGTCCCTTCTTGGTAGTCTAGCCCCATATGCTGTACCGCAGGTTAGTAGTTTTATCTATACCAACCTTTGTGTCAAAATCAAAGTTTATCCTTAGCAACTTGTTCCACCATTTCCTAAAAAAACCCTTGAACTGTCATTTACCTTAAGACACATCACCCCATTTGGTATGTAACAGGTGTCCAGCAGATCACTTGTGAAGGACATTGGATTCAAAACAAAGGTGTCCCACAGTGATGCTTTGATGATCCTGAATTCCTGGATAGCTTCACAGGTTCCTTTTAGTGCAAGGTACTCAGTTTCTCCATCTATATTTGAATCATAGGAAAATTATGTGATCTGCAATTTTAGAGTGCAAAGTAACCATGTAAAGATTACTCCTTTAAACATTTCCAGACTCTCCATCTATATTCTATATGTGTGATCTGCAGTCTTAGAACGTGGGATAACTCTGTATAAAATACTAATTAAACATTTCCAGATATTTAATCTTTTTCTCCTCTCTTTTGCCAATATAACTTGGCCAATGGGTTGACCTGCCTTTTCTTCAGTATGGATCAGATGCGCAAATTCTATACCTTCATGTCAGAAGGTGTGGCTGATGCAAAAATTGACATTAAATGGGAGTTCCTGTCATGCTCCTCCATATTTACACCATTATACCATCCTCGATCTAGTGAGGTTGTTCCTGGGGATTTTTTGTCTCCAAAAGACCTCTATTGGCACGACCCAACAGGCTGTTCTGAAATTACAGAGGAATTCATTTCAATAAAGAAGTCGAGCATGTTCCCGAGAAGGATGCTGTCTGCAGCCTATCCAAGCCTTTGTGAATTCTTTACTGAGACATGTGGTGTACCAAAGGTTCCAATGACATCTGATTATGTTGAGATACTGTTACGGCTATCGAATGCTGCATTGCCTTCACAAGTATCCAATCAGGTAAGCTGCTTCTATGCATGAAGTACCTAAGATTATGCCTTTTTTTGTTGTCATTGGCAAATTTACCAATATAGCAACTGACTGTACTTTAGTAGTTGAACGTTATGTACGTATTTCCAGCTCATTTTGATTTTAGTTGTTCTTAATTTAAAATACAATAAAGTTTTGCCTGCTGGGTCTTGTAAGGTTATCTCCTTTGAGTTATTAACTCTCGTTTTCACATTCTATATAGGTCTTTCGTGTATTTGTGAGATGGGCTAATGATCTCCATTATGCAAGTAACAAGATGAAAGATATATTGTTCTTGAAAGAATCTCTTCAAAAGTTGGAGACAACAATATTGCCAACCTTGGTTGATAAATGGGTCTCTCTCCATCCTTCTTTTGGCCTTGTTTGCTGGGTAGATGATGATGAGTTGAAGCAGCACTTTAAGAACTACAGTGATGTTGACTTCATACAATTTGGTCAACTTTCTTATGAAGACAAGCAAATGCTGTATGGAAGAGTTGCTGCATTGATGAAAAGCTTAGGTATCCCAGCACTTTCTAAGGTAATTGAAATCTTGTTTTGTGTTACTGTTATGGACCTTTTTCTTCTGTTTTGAGCCAAGTTGTCATCGCAGGAAAAGTTATCTAGAAAATTATTCGATTTACCATTCATATGTAAAATCAAGCAAAGTAATACGGAAAAGAAAATTAAATAAAGTTGGCATGTGATATAGCTTGGATGAAAATCATGCTCCAAATCAATCTCTGTTAGAACAAAAAAATGCAAAGCCAGCATAAAATGGAATAATGTAATAAAGGAAATGAAGCGACTGTGGTACAAGTGAGTTTTCATGCACTTCGCAAATATATTTTTCTACCATGCACTACTCATCCTACAAGTGGGTAAAGTTGTGAGAACTGGTGAAATGTGGAGGTGGTGGAATCTTGAAAAACTCTTTTTAGCTCAAAAAAAAATTCTCCGGATGATGTTTTTACCATGGTTGTCAAAATGGACTTCAAGCACAACATTTATGAGTTTACTCAGATCTGCTAGTAACTGGCTAACAGCATCTGAATGTGTTATGACAGAATGATGTAGCATACTTATATCTAACACATTATATTTAGAGTATGTGCTTGTTTTACCAATTACAAATGCATATTTATTAACTATTTAATTAAACCTCAAATGTTGAGCCCAAGCAAAGGAAATAGGAACTTACATATTGAAGTTAATTGCCAATAACTAATGTTCATCTTCTGTGATCCTCATCCACCTTTGTCGCCTTTACATAGGTTGTGTATCGTGAAGCAATATTTTATGGTACTGCAGACAACAAAGAAAAGGCTACTCTAATTTGTTGGCTTTTACCATATATGCAACGCTACATCTATAAGATGCACAGAGATACTTATATGAACTTTCGGCAAAATGACATCGTGAAGCTTAGCAATCTTCAAGTTATTATTGTTGAGAGGTTATTCCACAAGTATATGCTGAAAGGACATGAGAGTTCTTCTAAGAGAAGATTCAAATGCCATTGTCTTCTGCAGGTTAGTGTCTACCTTTCTTCTGCCATTATAGTAACTAGTAAGGAATTATCTGTTTGCCATTAGTCACTTGTTTCCCAAGCTTGTCTGCATTTCTTGTAAGGGAACTAAGATGGAAGCCAGTTTCAAATTCCAGATTTGCAAAAAATCCCAGACTACAGCCAGTACCGGTTCCCGGTGGAACAGATTTTCTCTTGTGTGGTTTGATTTGTCAGATTTAAACACAAAATTGGAATTTGACCGGTTAGGGACTGGTTACCACCCGGAATTGCTATTAATTGATTTGAACTCAATTTATATAAAAAAATTTGAATGTTTCCAGGCCGGGATTTGTTCTCCCGGTACCCACTGGTAAAACCTGCCCCCGATGGTACTGTCGGGATTTAGAACCCGGGATGGAAGACTTCTTGCTTAGTTAGATGGTTTGTTCTCAGGTCCATATGGTACTGCTGATAGTGATATACTTCGCGTTTGCATCCAAATAATATAACATTGCTATAATTTCCAGTTACCAACCATTCGTTGTTTGTTTTAAGCCTGTTAAATTCTTAACTTTTAAGTCTGTTTGCTAGCATTATTTATTGACTTTCTTATCTTCTGTGCGTAAGCTTCACACCTCTAAGTTTCTGTAATTCAAATGCATGCATGATGTACTCAAGTTCATGTACTCAAACTCAACAGTAAAAACTTTCCTCTGCTTTAGTCATCTTCCATCGGTTTTAAAATTCATCTGATCTGTTGCTGATTTTTCAGGGAAATAACCTATATGTTACGCAAGAAGCTGATTCTCATTCAGTGTTTCTTGAACTTTCTAGACTGTTCTTTGATGGATCCCCTGATCTGCACTTTGCAAACTTTCTACACATGGTCAAAACCATGGCAGATTCTGGCACCACTGTTGAACAAATAGAGTCTTTTATTGTTAATAATCAGAATGTGCCCGAGTTGCCTGAGCATGAAGCTGTTTGGTCCTTTTCTTCCTTGTTTGCAGCCGACCAAGGTGTTGATTCCCAAACGGTTGAATTCCGATCTGCATGTGAATTCAATATTTCCAAGCGTCAGAGGACACTGGGAATTGTTTCAAGTTGGCCACCGAATAATTGGAAAACAGCTCCGGATTTTAGAACATGTCACAGAAGCCAGAATGGAGCCATGCAAGAGACAGACGTGAATGATGTTGGACCTTTGTTAGACTTACCCAAGCCTGTTGAGTGTGGACACACAGAAGATACTTGGGTTCGTATTGAGCTCGAAGGGGATTGGGTTATAAAAGAGGATTTAAGGACAGAAAATATATTACTAGCAGAAAGTACAGTGGCAAGTGGCAATGAGCCTCAGATGGTGATGTCTGTTGACTCTTCCACTGCGCCTGCTTATTTGGACTTGGAGACAAGCCCAGTTCCTGGTGCTGAGCTAACATACTTCAATGATAAACTGGCCAATGTTTCAGAAGAGAGGGATAGGCTCTGTATAGGGGCTCCAGATGCAAGCCAGTTAAAAAGAACCGGCAGGCTTGGTGAAGCATTAGTCCACAAATATTTTGTTGAGCAGCTAGGATCCAATAATGTCAGGTGGGTGAATGAAGAAAGTGAAACCGGACTGCCATATGATCTTGTTATCACTCGCAAAGAGGATTCCACAGAGTATGTAGAGGTGAAGGCAACTACATTTTCAAAGAAGGATTGGTTCTACATCACATCGAGGGAATGGCAGTTTGCACTGGAGAAAGGGGATTCATTTAGCATCGCCCATGTTGTGTTGTCGGGTTCAAAGAAAGCAAGTATTGTAATGTTGAAAAATCCACACAAGCTTTGTCAGCAAAAAGCATTGCAGCTTGCTCTCTTGATGTCGAGACAACAGAAAAGCTCATCAGCGGCAACGTAGACAAATGCCAGTTTTATTGATGCTAACACTAATGATCATCTGCGGATTGAAATGGTTGTTTTAACTTGTCAGTAGAAATCATTGAGGTCTGCATCTTTAATTAAGCCTCTTCTACCTCGATAGGAAAGATAAGAAAGATGCTTTCGCTGATCCAACCTATGATATCTCTCTTGTTTTGGAAGGGAGGAAAGATAAGAAGATGCTTCCTGGAGTAATGATCTCTAGTGATGGTTCCTAGTCATGTCATAGGACACCATCTCGTCTGCAAGACTGCAACTATGCATCACTGATTTGTAACTGTGGTTTTTTTATTTTTGAAACAGATGTAACTAGCTGTAAATCTGTAATGGTATATATCCGACCTTTTTCTCCTATCCATTCTTTTGGTCCGTGGTGGCTGAAAGTGTTTGATGATAACAATTGTACAGAAATGAAATGCCTCTAATTAGATGTTGGGTCTGTTCTTTAATAGTTTCTAAAAACGGCTTTTGTCTTTTGCTACAGTACCTAATTTTCAAACGAAATATTTTCTCAAGACGGGGGCTACAAGTTAATTGTAGTACACGTTAAAAGACCAACATTTGTATCAACCAAAATCGTAAATGAGTATCTCTGTTATCTCTCGCAAACAGCTAAAATTCAAATATTTCAATCAAAAATCATAAGCCGCAGCCATATCAAATAGACCCGTTACCATGTGCTATCAGCTAACAATAATACCAGAATGATCCCATATGCAACGGCCGAGGGGGTGATAGGACGCATCATGCGACGTTGTTGAGACAGGCTAGGACGTCACATCGATGTATTACTATCAAGCACCGTCACAATCAGCACAACTCGCTATAGCATATCCCAAGATGAACCCCAGTCGAAGAACGCAGAGCATCTAACTACGAAAGAACTCCTCTGGGGACTGACCCCAGATGCTCTCAGTGGGGACTGCTTTGGATGGCCGACACGTCACGCGCACGAATCTTCTCGCTCGAAGCCCAGCACGCGCAGGTCCTCTCCACTTCTAGAGTGCTGTGCTCGCTTCTCCCCCGCCCCCTCGTCCCCCCCCCCCCCGCCGCCACCGCACACCGTGCCCTGCTCCCCTCCGTTCGCGTCTTCCACCGCGTCCGCGTCGCCGCCTCTGCCCTCCACGCGCTCCATGCGCCTCCTGCCGAGGCCGAACGGTGAGTGGTGCTCTACTTCACCTCCCTCCACGTCGTCCGCGCCACCTACGAGGACTGCCGCGCCGAGCATGCCGTATACTTTAATTTAATTTGATTTAACAAATAGAGCAGTAGACGCTTTATACTTTCCTTCTCGCAACAGCATTAGAAAATAAACAGCTACAACAATTATGAACTAAGGCCTTGTTTTAAAGTGCTGTGGTTTTTGCCTGATTACAAGAGGGATTAAGAGAGTAAGAGATACTCACGCTAAGAAACCACTCCGTTAAAAGCAGCTCTCACAGTGACTCCTATAAACAATCTATAGAAATAGCATTAAGAAGCTACTCCATTCAACTATTAGCCTCTAAAAAGCTAATAGACAGGATTATTTAAAACAGGGTCTCAGCCTAACTAGTGCACCATGCAAGGTCGGTATGGAATGCGGAAGCGAAGTTTGATGGCTCTTGCATAGCCCTAGTGCAAAGAGGGGTCAAGCTGCATGTATATCGGTTGTGGCTTTAGTTTATGATTTTTGAATTATGGCTGTTCGAAAGAGACAGTACGTAGAAAAAACATTCGCATATGATTTTGATCAGTATAACTGGATTTGATATATTGTCCATTATAATTTACATATATATATTTACTTTAAAAAGATATATAGTTTAAAAGTTAATTAGAAACGACAAGATAAAGTTAAAAGTGGGGCTGAACCCACCCACAATCCAACGAAACTTCCCGCCGCCCGCGCGCTTCGAGAGACATCCGGCGCCTGCACGCACGACACACGCACATCACTCTCTCCGAGCCTAGTCGTACCTGTCACGCGGAAGCGGAACGCGCGGGAGAGCTCCGTTGCGTTCAAACCAACCCAGCCCACTCGCCATCGCCGCTTCCGCCCGCACGCGCCACGCCCTAACGCGACGACCCAGTGCGCGCGGCGCGGTCTCCCCCCGGCCCGGGTCACTCGCGTCGCGTCGTGTCGGTGGTGTGGCTAGCGTCTGCGTTGGGTTGGAGGGGTGGACTCGCTCGCTGCTTCTTCCTTCTCCGCGTCGTCCCACACACACCTCCGCTCCGCGTGAGCGAACACGCGTATCGTCCAACCAGAGGCAACCACGCACGCAGTTCGATTAGAGTAACACATTACATCCAGATAATTACTCACCCTGTAGTTTCTAATTGATAGAATCCACAACAGCTGGAGAACAATCAGATATAGGTCCAGTCCTTCTTAGTCTTTTGCCTTTTGCTTTCTCTAAAAATCAAAATAAAGAAGACGATTTATTGAAGCGGATTTTCCAAGCAATTTCACAAGCTCAGTCTCCGCCGTTCGCATCGATGTCTCTGCTGTCCACTGTCGTCTCGAAAATCACAGACAAAAATTATCAGCCGTAGTAAAAAAACAAGATCATAATAGCCCGCACATGTGTCCCACCAAAATTTGAGGCTCGCTCCAAAGGGTTTTAGATTCATGCTTCTTAATTTTGTCTTTTTACCTAATAATATATTTTTAACAGTTACAGTATAAAAGAGCCTGGAGCAACACAAGTTCATAGGTAAGCAAAAATTGGGGGCAAAACAAGCCGTTGCTCGTTGTCAGCTGCCGTTGGGTCAAAAATCACCGAGCCTGGCTGCCTGCCTCCCCACCCACCGCCGCAACGGTCCGGTCTTTAAAGACCCACTCCGCCCAGTCTCCTCCACTCCCAGGCCCAGCCGTAATAAGTAGCAGTGCCCCGCCACAAACGGCTACCACTTGAGGAGTCGCTCGTTCCGCTTCGCCGATCGCCCCCGACTCCCCCGCCTCTTCTTCTCCAACCGCCGTGCCATGCCGCCCAAGCGCGCGTGCCGCCTCGCGCTCCTCGCCGCCGCCGCCGCCTACCTCCTCTTCCTCCTCCTCTTCGAGCTCCCCTCCGTCTCCCTCTCCCCCGCCTCCGCCGGCACCACCCACCGCCCACGCCGCCGCGAGCTCGAGGCCTCCTCGCTCCGCTCCCCCTCCCCGCAACGCCCCCACAAGCGCACCTTCCCCTCCGCTCCCCGCCGCGCCCCTCTCGCCTTCTCGTCCATCCGCTTCCGCCGCCTCAACTCCTCCTCCTCCATCGACACATCCGCCGCCTCCGCCTTCACCGCCGCGCGCCCCCTCCTCCCCCACCTCCTCCTCCCCAGTTCAGCTTCCCCCTCCTCCTCCCCTTCCCCCTCTCCGTCCGCATCCGCGTCCTGCCCCGCGACGATCTCGGTGGCCAGAGACCGGCTCACGAGCAGCAGTAACGGCAGGGGAGTGACAGTGGAGCTGCCGTGCGGGATGGGGGTAGGGTCGCACGTCACGGTGGTGGCCCGGCCGCGGGCCGCGAGGCCGGAGCGCGACCCTAGGATCGCGGAGAGGAGGGAGGGTGAGGCGCCGGTAATGGTGTCGCAGTTCATGGTGGAACTGCTGGGGACCAAGGCCGTGCAGGGGGAGGAGCCGCCGAGGATTCTGCACTTCAACCCAAGGATCCGCGGGGATTTCAGTGGCCGCCCCATTATCGAGCTCAACACTTGCTACCGGATGCAGTGGGCGCAGCCGCAGCGGTGCGAGGGGTGGACGTCGCGGCCGGACGAGGAGACCGGTGAGTTTGATTGCTTAGTTTAATTTGGTTATGCCTCATTTTGGGGTGTGTTCTTGTCGTTGGGTGGGAATTTGTAGGTAGCTTCTTGTTAGAAAAAGGCTCCAAAAGAGAAGGATTTCTTTTCCTTCAAGAATGTAGCTAGAAGAGTTGCGTGAACTAAATTGGCTTGCGATTAATGTGAATTTAACATATAGTTTTGGTCATTCAGTTGATGGGCAACTGAAGTGCGAGAAATGGATTCGGGATGATGACAGCAAGTCAGAGGAGTCAAAGATGAAATGGTGGTTGAGCCGTTTGATCGGTAGGCCGAATAACGCGTCTGTCGATTGGCCATACCCATTCGCAGTGGGCAAGCTGTTTGTTTTAACTGTCACAGCTGGTTTGGAAGGCCACCATGTCAATGTTGATGGGCGGCATGTTGCCTCGTTCCCTTACCGCACTGTAAGTTTGTTACATATGATGCCTGCTAGAGATTGCGAGTCAGTTTCCCATGCGATCATAGAATTTGATCATCTAATGGTGGGCAATTGTTGGTTTAACAGGGTTATAGCCTTGAGGATGCGACAGGCTTGTCTTTGAACGGAGACCTTGATATTGAGTCAATTTTTGCTGGTTATTTGCCCAATTCACATCCTAGCTTCGCTCCGCAGAGATACCTTGAAATGTCTGAACGGTGGAAGGCCTCACCTCTGCCAACTGAACCTGTTGAGCTTTTCATTGGCATTCTTTCTGCAGCCAACCATTTTGCTGAGCGTATGGCTGTGCGGAAGTCATGGATGATTGCTACAAGGAAAACGTCTAATGTTGTTGCTCGGTTCTTCGTCGCTCTGGTAGGTACTTGTTTGACGACTGAAGTTTTAAGATATTATCTGTCTTACGCAAATTCTAACCAATTCAAAGTGCCTTCACAGAATGGGAAAAAAGAGGTCAATGAAGAGCTGAAAAAGGAGGCAGAATTCTTTGGTGACATTGTTATAGTGCCTTTCATGGATAGCTATGACCTTGTTGTTTTAAAGACTATTGCCATTGCTGAGTATGGGGTAAGCAATTGGATCTTAATTTTAGTGAACTAATACATCTTAAACTGTTCTACCATGCTCCAGTTTTATTCACATAAATCCTCATGTTAACCTTGTCCATTTTGTAGGTGCGAGTCATTCCAGCAAAACACATAATGAAATGCGATGATGATACATTCGTTAGAATTGACTCAGTGCTGGATCAAGTGAAGAAAGTACAGAGTGGGGGAAGCATGTATGTGGGAAATATAAACTACTACCACAGACCTTTACGATCTGGAAAGTGGGCTGTAACATATGAGGTAAGATGCAATTTCCTTTGTAATTACAGAACCACTATGTAGTTATGCTTGTCCATAAAAAGCTGAAAGAATCCTTGTGTGTTGGGTCATGCAAGTGGAACTTTCATTATTCGGCATATTGCTGCTTCATAGAGCCATCGTATCTTTGTTCATTCCCCTTTTCAGTCTTATGTCATCACGTTTTAGTGCAGTCATGTTACCTCGTGGCTGGAACTATGACTCGCCTGTAGATTATTGCTCGTATTTCAAACACAAATATTTTAGTGTGCTACATTTTATAAAAACTTGTCATTGGTATTGGTTGTCATATTTGTGGCAAATTTCTGATGATCGCAATAGATTTCACATTACATGTGTTTGATGCAATTTTCCTGCTCCTTCCAGGAATGGCAAGAGGAAGTATACCCACCTTATGCTAATGGACCTGGCTATGTTATCTCATCAGACATTGCCCAGTACATTGTATCCGAGTTCGACAATCAGACGCTAAGAGTAAGTTCGCTCTTGTCTGTCCCTTGTCAGTGAATATTGAAATGGTGTGGTGTGTTTAAAACTTAATAAATGGCTATGTTTTTCTTGATACAGCTGTTCAAGATGGAAGACGTGAGTATGGGCATGTGGATTGAGAAGTTCAACAGCACTCGTCGGCCAGTGGAGTATTTGCATGATGTCAGGTTTTACCAGTCTGGTTGTTTCGATGGCTACTACACCGCTCACTATCAGTCCCCACAACACATGATTTGTTTGTGGAGAAAGTTGCAATCTGGGAGCGCTCAGTGCTGCAACGTCAGATAAAAATGACCAGAACAGAGATGATATCAGTGCTGTGGAGAGCAGAAATGATAATTGTGCACGTTGACAAGAGCAACTCGTATTTGGACCCGTCGACATTCATCAGCAAGGATGAGTTTGGAGAGGGGACCCTTTGTGGACCTTGCACCATTCGTTCATTCTTTTGGTCAGTGGCTGATTGAGCTGCTGATGCTAACACCAGATCCATCATGATCTTTCTAATTGTTTTTCGTACATATGTCAATTTTTTTGACCTAGGAACTAAAAAGCTTGTTGATCTATGTATCAGTTGTATACCGGCAGTTTATATATATAAGACGTTCTGAGTCGTCATCTTGTTCGTTCAGAGCATTTTGCATGAAAATTCCTGCTAGTTGTTAGCTGTTGAATTGTGACATGCTAAGTTGATACTAAGTGATAAAACTGATAACGGCGGCTGTTTGCTGGCTGTTCTTTTTTTTTTCTCTCAAGGGAAAATGATATCGGTGCCTGATATTCACGATGGATGATTGATTATGATAACTTAGATACGTACAATCTAACGAACTGATGATACCAACCATTATAAAAACAACAACTTGTGATAAAAGAATTTACCTAACCAACTCAAGATCCCGTCTGCGCAACCAGCGTGACGATGCCCCTGCACCACCAAGCTGCAATTTCCTTGGTAGAAGAATCAAGAGCTTCGTCGGCCTGCCCTGACCTACTGTCGACGAAGTCGCCGGGATGTTGATGACGGCCGGCGAAGACCTTGAGACAAATCTGCCGGGCGGGAGGCGTAGCTCATGGCGAGACCGCCGACCGACCGCCCACAACCGGATCCGGCTGAAAAGCCGAAGCGGCTGAGCGCCTCCCCAACGGGACGCGCCCGTGATAGGTAGTGGTGAAATCGAAACCGGCGGTTGCGGAGAAAAAACCAGGAGGACCCTGAGATGGCCGAGGAAGAACAGGAACCGATCGTGTGTGGGACTGGACTTGGAAACCAGGACTGGGTGCTCTCTTGACTATTGTCAATTCCATAGACCATAATGCACGCTATTCCATTTCTATCATCCATTTCTCTGGCATTTGACGAATTGACGGTAATACTATAGCATGCTCGTCCTCACTCAGATCTCGTTATGAACTGCTCCACGTTGGCCACAGGCCAAACCACTCCTGGACTTGATAGGGTCAAGGACGTCACTAGCCCAAAACTTAGATGAAGTCCGGTGGTTTTTTTTTGGTTTTTAGCTTATAGTTTTGAAATTTTGATTGCTTGTGAGAGACAATACAAAGAAGAAAAAAATCGTATATGATTTTGGTAGGTACATCTTAACTTAGTACATTATTTACTATAATTGACTCGTAAATTTTACTTTAATACACACCTTTTAAAAAATAATTATTGTACGATAAAACCAAAATTAAAACCGAAAAGGACCCGGTTGTCATGTCACAAGAATGGCGACTCAGTCTGCCGCAGACTCGAAACTTGTACGCTAGTTTCCAGTCTCCATGACAAACAATCAGGCTGCCTGACTGAGCCTGCACCACAAAACGCGCCTTTACCCGTGATGGACCGGGGCAGTGGCGGATCTAAGATTTTTAGAATGAGTATTCGGATTTCGGAGCTAAGTTGTTCAAATACGTTGATATCGCAACACACCATTCCCCAAACATCGATACAACGATACGTGTATATAGATATAATAAAATATATAAATTACAGAAATTAATGATTTCTTACGAGAAAATGGGCGACATAAGGCAAACATAATTATATGAATTAAACAACAAATTATAGAGATAAATGAGAGTTGTATATCTTATTGATCTTGCCTTTTTTGCTATTTCCCTATCAGCAAGAACTGTCAATTTAAGAGGAAATTGTATGTTCCTTCCATAGAGCAAAACAGACCAAGAAAGAAAATAAGTGGAGTGGGGTGGAGCACATATAGATTTGAAAAGAGGACGATGACAATAAGTTGGAGGTGCTACTCACTTCCCAATACCACGCTCCCCCAGCTACCACGTTGCTCCCTACCTTCGTGTTCGTTGTGCCACTGTCCGCTTGCCCGCGACACCTCTCTGCTCGTCTGCGCTACCACACGCTCACCTTGCGCCACGCGCCGCCTCATGTATGATTGTTGTCACATCATGGCACACGTCTGCATTCGCCAGTCGTCACTCGCCTCTAGCCTGCACCTCCGCCCGCTCGCCACTCAAAGGCCGAAGACGCCTCCCACACAGACAACCACAAGATGAGAAATAGAACAAATGTTAGGATTTTTTTATATCTTTATCTCTTTGGACATGAGGACGGCTGAGGTGGAAAGAAAAATGGGTCTAATGTATTACATGGGCTACGCGCGAGATACGAAGAGTGCAGGCTGAATTTTTTTCAAGTATAAAATATAGTTTTAACACAACTAATAGTATATATATCTAATATACCTATTATATACCTGGTATTTTATAAAAATTTTGGTTGTTCAGCTGAACACCCATAACCCATGCTGGATTTGCCAGTGACTGGAGGAGACCAGCAGGGACGACGTCGCGCACGAAGAACGGCGGCCGCTGCGCGTGGACAGCCGCTACCTAGGCTTGCCGGGCAGGGGACGGACGGTGGTAGCCGCGTGGTGGGCGTACATGAAACTGCACGCAGCACGCCGACTCCCGGTAGCCGGTGGCAAAATGGCGACGCGTGCCTTGCCTTACAGGCGTGGCCACCGCTCCGCCTGCCATGTTTCGAAGCTGAGGCAAACTGATGAGAAGCTGTCCGGCATGGTATATTACTATAGGACGGAGAAGGTTCTTCTTCCTACAATTGGTAGGGTCGAATACCCTACTTTAAAGGGGGTGGGACGTGCATTTTATAGCTCAAAGGGGGAGGCAACGTGCTTTCTCACATAGCGGGTCGTATATTAGCTTGTAGAGCAAGGACATCGCCTCCATCATCAGAGCAAGATGCGGCCTCGCTCTCCAAACGAGTCAGCCTTTTGCACCGACGTGACCTAACGAGGTAGCTTTTCGTATTGATGTGACCCAACGAGCCTGCTTTGCATAGGATGTGACCCGACCAAGCAACTTTGCGCTGCGACGTGACCCAACGAGCCAGTTGACGCACTATATTGTCGACATACTCCCCTGTGTCTGCCTATCCGGTGGGCTTACCTTACGTCATGTGATCTTCGTGATCTGCCTTAGTAACATCTACATCCGCCTGCCGGGTGGGCTCAGCATGCGGTATGCGATATTCTAGTTCTACCTCCGTAACATCGCCATCGTGTCCTCTCGATAAACCACGTGCTGTGCGCCCGAGCTGCTCTCACCAACCGGACCTCATGTGTTTCCCTTCGGATATGGTTGTACAAGTAGCATGCACTTGTAACCACATCGCAGTCTCCTCAACTCCCACCAAATGTCCATGACATACCGACTCCAAAGCCCATGTAGGACGACACTACACACCTTAGGGTCTAAGGAGAAGCTGGGTGTGAGCCAGTTCAGGATATCTCTGATTCGAGCATTATCTGTGTCCGGAAGTACCATGCGAACTTGTGAAAAACTCTTAGGTCAACACCGTATGGACCTTCATTCATGAATGATACCAACATCGTAATGCACTTTCAATGTTGTGGGTTTAGACATGATTGATTTCTCACTGCAAATATTATCATTTGCCAACATGCATTCATTAAATATGTGATAAGCAAACACGTTGCCTACATTCGGATGAGACGAAGAATGGAAGAGGTTATTACCTTTACGCGAAGACCTTTTAATCTTATCAACGAGCTTCCTGTGTCTTCCTCTCCAATCTCCCGAGCTCCTCTCCTCTCTTTCACTCCCCCTCCCGAGCTCCTCTTCTCTCTTTCACTCCCCCTCCCGAGCTCCTCTCCTTCACTCCCTCTCCCAAGCTCTTCTACTTCTCCCTGTCTCCTCTCTCTCCCGAGCTACTTTGCTTCTTCTCCTCTCGCAACTTTCTCCTTTTTTCTCTCTCTCAAGCTCCTCTCGTTCTTTTTGTGAGAGAAATGATGAGAAAGCCCGTAAAGGTGTCGGGTCAAAGAGAAAACGATAGGTTGCTACAAGTAATCACCCAACCGTTAGGCGACTTACTCATTGTCCTTTGAACTCCATTAACACATGATGTGTCTTCTCTTGACTTGATGTTCAACACATGATCATCTCTTCTTAAACATGCATCAACTCATGGTGCATCCACTACTTGACTTTATGACCTTCAACTCATGAAGCCATCTCAAGTCATCCTTATTTATAGAACTTAACCTATTAATGCAACTCATGAAAAATGTTAGTCCACAAACCAATGTCATCAATTACCAAAACTTCACCATTAACTCATAATAGAAAGACTAGATTCTACAATCATACCTTTAGTAATTCATGACAATCTCAATAGATAATGAGATAGAAATTGAATTTTAGATCCGAGAAATGCACTAAGATAGTGAGATAGAAATTGAATTGAATTTTGATTTTCATCTTTTCATCCAAATGAGACTAAGCAATATCATAATCAATAAACGAATTAGTCTTACAATTAGATTTATCATTATCATCAAAGCCAATTTAATAGAACTTGAACTTGCACTCATGTCACCTAACTGTACGGCAACAGATAGTGATTTCCACAAAAAAAAAAGCTGGTATAATATTGTAATTTAAAATTTAAAATTAATTATTTAAAAAAATTCTGTATAAGTACATCTCCGTCCGGGATGCTAGGACGAAGTGTTGCAACACTTGGGTGATAGGCCGAGCGGTAGCGCGAGTTGCTACTGTTCCCATCAAACGCTAACTCGCTAAGGGCTTTTATGTTGCTCTTCTGGTCAAACGATAAGGTCTTGTTGCAGCGTAAGAATTTTATATAAATTTTATTTTACAGTTAAGGCTATTTCACAGGAATTCTAAAGAATCCGTTTAATTCCTACAGAACAGCTATTTCGTAAGAATCCATACGAAATCGTTTACTTCCTGCAGGATTTTGAAGAGACTCGCGCAGTCAACACGAGGCCGTAGTACCCGTAGAGAAAAAAAAGAAAGGCAAATTCCCAAGCTCTAGGAGGTTCGAAATTCTCTCTCTAATGGAAGAGAGGCTAAAAAATAAGAGAGGCAAATTCCCATGCTCTAGTAAACGCAGTGAGCTTAGAGCAAGTACAATAGTATAGCCAACTAGTGGCTATAACACTTGTCCATTTCATCTGTAGCCTTTAAAAAATAGTTCATACAATAAGGTAGCTATTACAATAACTATTTGGCCCCACGGGTAAGAGAGTGAAATACATATTTTTACGTGCTATAGCTAGCTGTAATTTAGTAGCCAGCTTCCTTCTCTTTCTTCCTTTCTCTCTCTGCCATGTAAGATTTTGTTGATATTATATTTGCTATAGCCTACTGACTAAGCCTTATTGTACCTGCTCTTAGAGCAACGCACGGACAGAGTGGGCTGGCTAGGGCATTGGTCAAGCAGCAAACAAACAAGCTGGGTTAAACAGCAGCACAACTTGCTGCAGAGGGCGAGGCGCGGACTCGCGGAAGTCTTTCAGAGCTCGGTTTGCTCGGGTTATTTGGTTTTCAGTCCTTTTTTTTAAAAAAAGTCGAATTACTGGAAACATCGTTTTTCGCATATCGAATACAAATACCGATCAAACCGAGTAGACCGGTATGATTCGATTCTTTGGGTACGGTTTCTTTGGTCGTTCGATACAATTGCGAACAGCCCTGTGAATTAGGTGGCATGCTCCCTCGTGACGGGCGCCAGACACATGTATGGGCCTGTTTAATATGGCTGCGGCTTATATTTTTTTGTTGAAATTTTTGAATTTTAGCCGTTTGTGATAAAGATTACGGAGATAGAAATACTCGTTTATGATTTTGATTGATATGGATATTAGACTTTTAACGTATATTATATTTAATTTATAGATTCCGTCTTAAAAAATACTCTATTTAAAAGTTATGTGCTATAATAAAAATCAAAAACTGTTCTGACAGATCGTTAAAGCACAGACACAGTAGAATGCAAAGGCCGTCAAACCAACCGGACCGAACGCCCGAACGAGTCAAAACTCTGGAAACGCGCCCACAGAAACCACCGCGCCACCGCGGCTCCATTCCAGTGGGCGCCGCAGCGCCGGAATCCCAGAGGCCAGAGACCTCGCCGCCTTTCCTCATTAGCTCCGCCGTCGCGTTGTTATAAGCGAGAAACCACCGACGCCCCGAGCCATGACCCCACCCCCGCCGTCCCCATCAACCCATGGCGCCGCCCCTCTTGCTCCTCCTCCTCGCCGCCCTCGCGCTCTCCCCGGCCCTCCCCCACTCCCACGGCGGTGGCGGCGGCTTCTACGACCGGACGCGTGTCACCCAGCTCTCCTGGCGCCCCAGGTTAGCAGGCTCTTACCTTTTCTGCCTCCGTGTTTCTTGGTTGCGCGGCTCCTGCAATTTGGCGATTTGCCTCTGACAGGCGAGGCTTGTGTGCTGCTGCAGGGCGTTCCTGTACAGCGGCTTCCTCTCGCACAGCGAGTGCGACCACATCGTCAAGCTCGTGAGTTGCTGCTGCTGCTGCTATGGTTTCTTGGTGGTGCAATGCAAAGGTTTTTGTGAGTCGTGATCTTTATGTTCTTGTTGGGTTGTGGGGTTAAGGCGAAGGGTCGGCTGAAGAAGTCGATGGTGGCGGACAATGACTCCGGGAAGAGTGTCATGAGCCAGGTGCGCACCAGCTCCGGCGCCTTCTTGGCGAAGCACGAGGTACGAATACGCGCTTGTTTTCTTGCGCAACACCACTGTTGATTTGCTCATGCGTTTGCGATTGTGTTAGTTTTGTTAGCTTTAATCTTGACTAAGTATTTCTTAGTAGTTTGCATTTTAGTTTTTACGTATACGAGTCGGCTGCCGTGCTGTTTTAGAAGTCAGAGTCCGTTTCAAAGTTTGGTTAGGAGTCTTTTAGGAATACGTAACGTATACGTATACCCGAGTCGTATTCTCACACGGTCTGTAACTTGTGTCCGAGTCTCATGCATATTATATCCTATATAAGCATGGAGGCGCGCCTCTTGTAATCATCCTATCAGCGGTGCCTTGCGGTATTACATTGATCGAACAAGGCAGCTTGCAATCAATAAAAGGATCGGCGGCGCCTAAACTTCTCGTGTATGAGTTTTGTGTCCCAAGTAATCATCGCGCTCTGCTGTGTTTTGCTAGAGTTCTCTCGAGCGCAGAGTTGTTTTGCTGGAGTCTTCGCCCGATCAAAGCCGAGCTCGTAGATCGGTTCCAACAATTGGTATCAGAGCTCAGGTGCCTAACATCTCCTTGTACCTCATGGTTGCAGAAGTGCTCAATCCATGTGTGAGGGGGAGATTGTTAGGAATAGTCCCACATGGATTGTGGGAGAGGAGCAAGCACAACTTATAAGTGTGAGGGAGCCCCCACCCATTGGACTAGTCTTTTGGGGGGAGAAGGCCCAATACCACTTATAAGGTTGTTGCTCGTTGCTCAGTGGGCTTAGTTGTGTTCAGCCCATTTAGACTGTGGCTGAGAATGTAACAATTGGTATCGAGCAATTGTTGGAACCGATCTACGAGCTCGGCTTTGATCGGCGAAGACTCAAACAAAACAACTCTGCGCTCGAGAGAACTCTAGCAAAACACAGCAGAGCGATGATTACTTGGGACACAAAACTCATACACGAGACAAGTTTAGGCGCCGCTCGATCCATTTATTGATTGCAAGTCGCCTTGTTCGATCAATGTAAATCGCAAGGCACCGCTTGATAGGATGATTACAAGAGGCGCCTCCATGCTTATATAGGATATAATATGCATGAGACTCTGACACAAGTTACGGCATGTGAGAATACGACTCGGTATACGTATCGTTACGTATTCCTAAAAGACTCTAACCAAACTTTGAAACGGACTCGACTTCTAAAACAAAGACGGCGAAATTGACTCGTGATAATGTAAAAACTAAAATGCAAACTACTAAGAAATACTTAGTCAAGATTAAAGCTAACAATCTCCCCTAATCTTGACTTGCTTAGAGTAGCGCTGGTTCTTCGTCGGCATCTGCCTCGATGAGATGTGCCTGCACTTTCTCCCTCTTGTTGGGTTTCGACATTCGAAGCAAAGTGTCCATAATCATTACAATTAAAACACCTTACTTTTGCCTTATCAATTGTCAGTATCGGCGTCCACTGCCGCCATCAAAACCACCTGAGGAGCCTTCATACTTTGTCGATCGGGCCTCCCACTCTGCGCGCGTCAGGAGCAAGTGCTCATCGTCTCTGTCGTTGTTGCCATAGCGACGTTCTCCCTCTTCCTGCGTCTTCAAGCGCCCGATTAGCTCTTCGATCGACATATTTTTTATGTCACCGAATTGCTCAATCGTGGTGACGACGGGAGAGAACTTCTTAGGCACTGCACGAAGAAACTTCCGCACGATGTAGGCCTCTTCCATCTTTTCGCCTAGACCTCGTATCTTGCTGACGATTGTCGTCAACCTCATCGCGAAGTCATCAATGCATTCGGTGTCCTCATGCGTAAGTTTTCAAACTCGCTAATGAGGTTTTGTACACGCGCCTCCTTGACGCGATCGGCGCGAGGTGCATCACCTTGAGTATTCCAGGCCTCCTTTGCGGTCTCCTTCTCGGCTAGGACCAGTAGCATGTCTTCGGCACCGCGAGGAAGATTGCTGCGAGTGCCATTTGATCTTGCCGCTCATTCACCTCTTCATCCACGCATCGCGTTCCACACGCCCGAGCGCGCATGAACACCTTCATCTTCACACCACGTCGTGTAGTTGCTCCTCGTGAGCATGGGATACGGGAGGGAGATGCTGCCCTCGCGCGCCAACGCCTTTGGCACGCTCCCATCGCCAATCTTCAGAACGCCCCTATCGGTGATGACGTTTTCCAACGAGCTCGAAGACGACATAGATGATGGTGTACACGAACCTTGCTCTGATACCAATTGTTACATTCTGGGCCACAGGTCTAAATGGGCTGAACACAACTAAGCCCACGGAGCAACGGAGCAACAACCTTATAAGTGGTATTGGGCCTTCTCCCCCCAAAAGACTAGTCCAATGGGTGGGGGCTCCCTCACACTTATAAGTTGTGCTTGCTCCTCTCCCACAATCCATGTGGGACTATTCCTAACAAGTTTACCCATTGGTGTTGCTGATTCTACGGCATTGGCACGATTGATCACACACGCTGACAGCAAGGAATTCGTATTTCTGGTGAATAACTTAATAATGTATCGGACTGATAATTTAGCATTGAATTAGCTTGCTGTGTTTATGGGAAATTTCCTTGGATCTGGCTTATGGTATTGCAAAAGAGATGACTTTGCACTGTGACTGTAATCTTTACCTTATTTCTTGAGATAAAATGTGATTGAGAGAGTATTAGTTGCGCTGGATGGTGATAAAACTGGTTAATTAGTGCAATGCTGACAAAAGCCCTCCCTTTGAAAAGATCTGAACAAATAAAGTAGCTGATGATTATTGGTATTTGTGTACTCAAACCAATCTGAACAAAGTGATCTTTCCAGCACTCGTACATTTATATTTGTCTAGTGCAAGCAATGAAATGGCCCATGTAAACATGTTTCGACTGTTCCTTCAATAAACTACGCATCAAACAACTAGAAATATTTCAAGACCACTAATCCGTTTCCTTTTCTCTAACCCATTCAAGGATGAAATTGTCACTGGAATTGAAAAGCGTGTAGCTGCTTGGACATTTCTTCCTGAAGGTAATTTGCATGACTTTATCCGCCTTTCGGAGGTAGATGGGCATTCTCTAATTGGCTTAGCCCATTTCTGGATCAGAAAATGCCGAGCCAATTCAGGTTCTACGTTATGAAGTTGGTCAGAAGTATGATGTCCACTTCGATTATTTTCATGACAAAAACAACCTGAAGCGTGGTGGTCATCGGGTTGCCACTGTGCTTATGTACTTGACAGATGTGAAGAAGGGTGGGGAGACTGTGTTTCCAAATGCTGAGGTATGCAATTATTTCTGAGATTGCTTGGTCTTTTCCGAGCAAGCAAGTTATAGTCATTTGGTGCGTTGCTTGCAGGGAAGGCAATTACAACACAAGGATGAAACGTGGTCCGATTGTGCAAGATCTGGCCTGGCAGGTATCCTTCAGCCTCTTACATGTCAAAAGGAATGTTTTTCCTATGTGACCTGACTTTATAGGCAATGGTGGTTTACTCCAGTAGTGGAAGTGGCAACCCATTTTTGCATCAACATTTGTCCTAAAACAAGGGTGTGCTCTTCTCTTGCCTCTTGCAGTGAAACCGAAAAAAGGTGATGCGCTACTGTTCTTCAGTCTCCACGTTAATGCGACAACAGATCCAAGAAGTCTTCATGGGAGCTGCCCAGTGGTTGAGGGTGAGAAGTGGTCTGCCACAAAGTGGATCCACGTCCGGTCATTCGGCAACCCTCCAAGCCTAAGGGCGGACGCGCCATGTTCTGATGAAAATGAGCGCTGCCCTAGATGGGCTGCTGTTGGGGAGTGTTACAGGAACCCAACATATATGGTGGGCACAATGGATTCCCTCGGATTTTGCCGCAAAAGTTGCGGGATCTGCGATGCTTAAACTGTTGGATAATATGCGGTTTTAGCTGAATAATTCTAGATTTAATTATGAATATAAAAGCATGATTCCAATAATAAACAAATGATATGAACACTAGTAAAATTTATGCAATTACATAACTCTTTTCCATGTCATCTAAAAGTGAAATTGTACTCAACATGTTAAACATAAGAGAATAAATAATCTGTATATTGCTCAAATTGTTAAATATTTAGCTCTCAAATGCTGGGTGCCTGGGTTGCTCTTGTTTGAGAATAATTCAAACAATAAGCAAATGATATGACACTAGTAAAATATATACAATTACATAACTTTTTCATGTCATCTAAAAGTGAAATTATACTCTACATGTTAAATATAAGAGAATAAATAATCAGCATATTGCTTAAATTATTATATATTTAGCTCTCAGACGTCAGGTTACTCTTGTTTTAGAACAAGTCATTCTCACCACGAATGTTAAGTCGGATCAACGATTAGAGTGACTCTTTCTAGGTATTCTGCCAGTTTTGCTATAGATATAACCTTACCATAATAGAGTGATAGTAATAATTAGAATCAAATTACAAGTACTGTACTAAAAAGGCAACAGACCAATACTCCAGTAAATATCAGTTTTAGGTATTGGTAAGTACCAGAGCAATAACAGGCTAGCAAATAACTAGCAGCAATCAATTCAAAACTAGTTAAATACTCTTAATGTCACACTGATCTCACATTGACAGTTTATTTTTATTGAGCTTTTCAATCCCACGTGTTATGATGCATAGTCACCTAGAACTAGAGATTCTTAGAATAATATATATAGCAAATTCACTAGTACGACACGCTGAGCAAAATAACCGATCACAAAATTAACAAAGAATCAACTCATAGAAGTGATGGCAATTAAAGCCACCAAGAAGATAGCTTGGCAAGGCATGTTGAAGATAACGTCGTCTCAAAAAACCTATCGCCAACGCTATGCCGCGGTGTGACGGCATGGTTCACGGAGATACAATGTCCTTCTCCACAATCAGGGTACACCGAATAATGGGGTAGAAGTTAGGAGTCACTACAAAGACATCAAATAAATGCACAATAGCCAAGTGCACACAATAGAGCAATCTTCCAAGAAATCACAGTTGAGCTTGATAGCAACCAAGAGAAATCACTTCTAGATCGCAGCGGATCAAAGAAGTACCAGAGTCCGTCAAGACTCCAATCGATTCACCAACCCGACTGGCTCCTTCACCTCCACATTACCTTGAGGCTCCGAGTGGAAGCTCGGTTGCAGGAGGGAAGCTGTGTAGCAAGCTAGTGTCGCCACCACCGAAAGAGAGACCAGCGAAATAGAGTGCTCAGTGATAGAAGATAGGGAAATGAGAAGCAACTCTCTGATCTGTTCTTTCAAATGAAGAATCCACCTGGCTGTGTATATCCACGTGTGGATATAAAGGCCGGATTTCTATCCATTATCTAAAAAAAAAATGAAGAATCCACCACCTTATAGCATGTTTACTCCTTTTCGTATCATGTAGTTTGGCTTTAGAGCACCTTGATATAAAGTGGTAGGAATTTTGTTCAGGATTACGGGTGGCATCAATATGTTGATGTGTTACTGGCAATATATCCTGATGGTCAATGGTATCAAGCATTTCTTCAGCATTGTCCTGAATAAGTTGCTTTGATCTTTGACGTCTTCAGAGCTGACAAAACAGATGAAATGTTCCTAATTCATCCTACCAATTCCGCCCAGATAATCTCCATATCATAATCCATCAAGAAAAATTGCATTGAACACCGTGGTGGCATCGGTGGTACCTCAAGATATGATTTTTTCCCTTTCTTAGTTGAGGTTGTCATAGCAAAATGGCAAAGGGCGTTAAAATGTGCCATCCGTATCTGTGATTGTGATTTGAACCATCAAACGCACGTCTCTGATTTCATTTTTCAGATTGGAATCGCGATTTCAAGTGGAACTATAATGATCTGTGAGCAAAAATTACTCTAAATGCTGAAAGGTAGGAAGAACCCATTGCATTCCGATGGCGTTTGATGGTATCATGAATCAATTTCCTAAAAATTTCTGCGGCGGCGGGGGTTCCGCAAGGACGTGGCGTCGCAAGTTCCCGGCGGCGCCGAGCTGTCCGCCCGAGCGGCAGCCGTGAGGGAGGGATCCGTCTAGGCCCTGATCAACTTGGTTTCAGCTTCAGATTTCTGGTTTATTTTTCACTATTCATAAGTTTCGTCTTTTTCTGAACTTTTGATTTTTTGTTGAGCTTTTTTGCCGGTTCTTTTTCCTCCGTATTTGTTTGTATTATACGTAATGGACTAACATATATTTTATATTTTTAAATTTTTTTAAATTTAATTATGCTAAATAAGTCTCTCATCATTCTGATGTTTTTTTCAACAATTATAATTTTTCACCATAAGCTATGATTTTCACCTAAGGGTGGGCTAAAAAGGAAATTCAAATCAGTCAAGGGTTCCTACTGAAAATATGCTCAAGAAAACTTTCTCGCCTCAATCTGGGCGCCCACTGTATTTTAAACTTTACTTCTCACACAAAACAAAATTAAATTATTTTAAAAAATTGAGTATTTAGCACAGAAACTAGAAGTAGAAATTGTACCAAATAGACTAAAAAAATGGAACATTTATTGAAGGTCCAAATTCGATCGCGCTGAACATTCGCAATCCGGCTTTGGTGGGTGCATAAGGTAATATAAATTATGAGAGGGTTTATACTGTAAATGTACGTAGGGAACCTTTCCCACATCAATCTGGGCCGCCTACGTTAGATCTAACGGGTACAAATGTTCCGAATTGGATCAAGAATCTTATCGGCTATCCGACCCGGAGTGGGTGCCCCCTGCCGCTGGGCCCAAAGCGATGCGTTCGGCCGCTGACATTCAGGCCCACACCATGTGGGGCCCACTCGTCGGCGTGCCAGGTAGCGGGGGCGGCTCCTCTGCTCCGGTCGCCACCGCCCGTCCGCCGGAGCTCCGCCGCGTTCCGACTTTCCTGCCTTCGCATCCATCTCCTTCCTCACGGAGAGCTGCAATGTTTGCAATTCATAGAACATTTCACATTTGGTAGATGCTTCGATGCACGTTCACCTAGTTGGACAGTAAAAATAAGGCCTAGTTACACACTGACAATTTGATGTGCACATATATTTGACTATGGATGAAATGAAGTGGTGGGGCTCATATTTTCAGACAGTATACTTAGATGGTTTTAGAGCTGTTTCCATGTATTTGTATAAGGCGTGTGTGCCATATAGCCATAGGTTGTTCTCTTCTGTTGTTACTGCAAGTGGTGATGCAGTAATTAGTACTTTACTGCTGTAGAATTCAAGTGTCATGCTAGCAGGCACTACCTGTTTCCGCTTTATTTTTGTTGTTGTCTTGCTTCACAGTGGATTTCAGGACAGCAACTGTGTCAGCCTGTCTCAAAAATAACCAACTAGTTTGGCCCTTTCCACAATATAGAAGCTCTTTGGGTTCAGTATCCTGTCTCAAGCTTGCTGTCAAAGAAATTCTGGCTCCTGCAGAAGGAAAGGAGATCAGTCAGTTGATTCCACATGTAGGGGCATCAGCATGAAACAATCCAACAGGTCCGATTACATTCATATGTAAATATTCGAAATGGATGGACTTCATGGAGTGTGCTCAAGTATCATTTCAAGGCTCAGCAAAGAATCAGCAAAGAATCAGAATCCTAATACTAACTTTGAGAGGAGCATTGCTTTGTAATCTCACCCCAAATAAAAAGGACTGTGACACCTCACCTGAAAGTAGTGTTTATTTCTTCAGGAGGCCGCTCACTTTGGAGCTGCTTTTGGACCTCACTTTACCAGGGCGATCTCTCATGTGTCATGCCCCCTCCTAGAGTTACTCAAAGACGAATTCTTTCCATTTCTTTTGGGCATGTAACCTGAATTATCTTCCAATAGGAATGTACTTGAGGGAAAACAAGGGCAGCCTTAAAGATCAGATAGCAATGCCTCCTAAAACTTTTCTTTTCTCACTGTCTTTTCCCTCCCCTCCTTCACAAGAACAAACAAGAAATTGTAAAGGAAAAGAGAAGAAAACAACATAACTCAAAAAAGCAAAGTGCAAAAGCAAGCATGGCTCACTTGCTTTGATTCTACTCTTCCCCCTCTATTTAGGTCCTTCAAAAGCACAACAGAATCAGCTAAAGCAAAAGAAACCCAGAACAAAACAAGAAGCAAGAATAGCACAACAGCGACTGACACAAATCCTGCTGCCACTTCCCCACATTATAATATGCGTTCACATTGCAGCATCGCAGCTACCATCAGAAGCTCGTAGAAGAGTAGCGGCGGCGACGGCACAAGTGCTAGTACTTAGTAGGGAAGCAACAGAGGAGAGGAAGGAGGAGGAGGCAGGGCGAGAAGACGCACGGCGAAGACCACCGGGTGGTATTATGAGAAGGCCGGCCGGGTCCGTGAGGTGGGTATCGGCGGCGGCATTGGCCATCCTGTTTGGAGTTCTTGTTTTGATGTCATTGGTCATGGATGACGGCGAGAAACCGTCTCCGCCGGCGATCGGCTGGAGGAGGATGTTGGCCAGAGTCGACGGAGGACAGAGCACCTTGGATGATTTCAAGGCTGATGATCCTTTCCAGGACAGCAAGAGGAGGGTGCCTAATGGTCCTGATCCTATCCACAACAGGTACTTACTTCACTGTGTTGCATTGCAGGCTTGACTTTGATTTTTTGTGTTGGTTTCTTTCCCTCTCTTTTTGTTTCTACAACTTCAGTTCAAATGTTAGTTTCTGAGGCATGTGACTGTTACATTTGCATTTGTCAAATCAGAAAAGAAGTTGCCATATTAATGGCCATGAATAGGTTTCTTGAAGTTTGGAGCTGTTGGCTTGAAATGTCACTCGGTTTGAGATGTGGCCTTGTTACGGTGCTTTTTTACCTAGTGGGTGGCAAATATACCGCAGCTCTTGGTCAAATTTGAAATAATGAACTCTTACTGTCCATGATTCTTTATCATAAATCAGAAGTTCTTAGTTTAGGCTATGCTGTGGGAATATGTTACCTTTCATTTTTATTTTCTTTTATTTCTTGACCAACTTCTGTTTAAGGTGTTTGTTGCTGCGTTAATATGTCGTGTAATAGGCTAATTGCTCACTTTTTAACATCACACATGCTATGTTTTCCTGAAATTTTCTCGTGAAATAGGCTGGGAAAAAAGACAAAAAAGCAATGAGGCACTCAAAATGTTTTAAGGCATCACATAATTTTGTTTGAGAAAAGATCGAGAAGAATAAAGAGATGAGAATGTAAACAAAAGATGTCACACACCATGTCCTCATTACACCCACATTCCCCTATGATGATACGCTATTCTTTTAGCAAAAGCAAGTAGATTAGTCCTATTCTCCTAATGAGTAACATGGATGCACATATCATACTTCATATTATTACTCTACATGCTTGGAATCAGTCAAGCAAAGTACACCCCCATGGTTAATTATAATACACAACAGAAAGTCTTAACGGTTCAGTGTAGGGTCACCTGAAACACAAACTTGCATGCTGTTTCAATCCCTTCTCCTCCCTCTGATTTGATTTTCTCCCACTCTGCATTCTTCAGGGGAACTGGTAAGTCTGGAAGATCACCGGGCCGAGCGTAGCAGCGCGCATCCCGAGGCACGGAAGCTTCCGATCTGAGATGCAGATATGTGGAGCAAAGAGATGATGCATTGCAAGAAGGAACAAACAAGAGCTACATTATGGTGGGTCTGGCTGGATGTTCGTGTAACTAGGGGGAGGTGCCCTATCTTCTTCTAAGCACTGCTATTTAAGACAGTTTTAAGCACAAAAACTTTAGCTTTTTGCAAAACAAAGGTTATTCTAGGTGGTCCTACTTTCTTTTTGTAAAGAGAGTGTGGGGGTTTTGTAAAGAGAGTAGTAAGTATCAAGCTTCCCTCTCACAAAAAACAAGCATCAAAGATTCTTGGCAAAGGATGTGGGCAAGAGCTCCTTTGTTTTTTGGCAGTGGTAACTTTAGGCATGTTAGTACTACTTTGTTTTGTTTGAGGTATTCATTCCTTTCCCTTGTTATCAATTACAACAGCATATCATAAGTTTCTACAGAGAAAACAGGTCAGGAAAGGAGGGCCAACAACTTTTCAGGTTTTGGTTTTTATCTTCAGATGAGACGTGGAAAATCCATTGCAGTCTGTGCCCTAGCACCTAACCAAAATAGTCCAACTTACTAAAAAGGCTTTTGCTTCGCCTACTATACATGTTCATTTTGTAAAAAAAAACTTCCAAAATATTTGTGATTTGTTTTGCTTCTGACTGTACTTTAAACCCAAAATACAATTAGTTTAAATTGGACAAGCCGCAAGCAAACAAGGACAGAGCAAAGGCAGGGAGGGGGTGAAGACTAAAGAGAAAGGAAAGAAACACCAACCTGTCAAAGTAGAAAGCATGCTTTTCTGTCCTTTCGTTTCCTCCTCCCTCCCTCCCTCCGTTGTCCCCCTCTTTTAGGTTCATTGATATTGGCTTTTAGTGATTACTTTTGCTTTTAAGCTATAAATAGTAACGGCTTTAGAGAAGTCATACGGATAGAGACACTTACATACGATTTTGGTCGATATGAATAAAGTCACTACAGTGCCTACTATAATCGATTAGTAGACTTTGTCTTCAAAAGATACTCCTTTTGATAGCTAGATACCGTAGAAAAGTTATTTACTAAAAAAACAGCTTTTAGAAGCCGGTACAAACAGGGCTTAACTTCTTTTCTTGTAACTTAGTAGCTTTGAACAGCTAAAGTGGCATTGGTTGAGCTTCAAAGCAGGCAGGCAGAGACCGATAAGAACTCTTCTGTGCCCAAAAGATGTGAAATTTCTGGGGACTAATATATTCTTTTCTTGAACAGTCATTTTGTGCCCTAGAATTGAAATGAGATGTACATGGTGGATCAGTGTATGGACTATGGACTGCTTTGCTCACTGTAGTGTAAGAGATGCAGACCAAAGTGGGGACAGAGATAGATATCCTATTTATACATGGCATGCAGCCAGATGCTCCAGAGTCCCGGCATAGACCCATCCCTTGTACTCTTCTGATCCCAAGAACAGTAGACGGCTGCTCATGTACTTGTACTCTTGTAGCTATAGTTTATACATGTTATACTACTTACTAACAGGGAACATGTCTCTTGTATATCTAATTAAGAAACCTTTCAACAGTGCCATCATATAGGAGATCCAAATAAAACGTAAGTTATATGTTAAGTTGCAAATGCAATAAGTTTTTTTACTATGTTTTCATTGAAAATTTGCAAGCTGAGAGGCGTGGGCTTTCCAAGAACAACGTTGGGTGGAGCGTTCATCTACCTCTGACTAGATGCAACTTTGCCAGGCGCGGCAGCCAGCACATGTACACAAAGATTTCGCGTGACCTTTGGTTGGGCTCCTGGACCCCTGGTTTCGTCCCGAGCTGTTAACCATCACAGCTTCTCCTCGGGTTCTGAAAAGATTTACATGCTCTCTTTTTGTATACGTACATATAATATATGATTAAGATTTTCTATCCATGATTAATTCAGTATACTAAATTAATGGCTTCTCTTTCAAGTTGATGTTTTTTTCGAATTAATGAATGTTAACGGGTTTGTCTGATATATTATATATCATTGTACTTACACGTATCTAAAAATAATCTAAAGGCAAAGAGACTTAATGTCCAGACAACATGATGCCTTATTTCAACGTCCTTTATATATATATATATATATATATATATATATAGAGTGTTTCATGCACCGAGGTGCCTAGGCACCATGGTGCATGAAACACTCGTCCTATACTATAGGAAAATTACATAAGGCACCATGGTGTCTAGGCACCAACATCCGATACACGTGTCTAAGTGATAATTTTTTTGAGTTTGGGTATGAAAATGTTTTATACCCTATATATATATAATCCATGGCATAGAGGCCTCTATAAACTAGAATATAATAAATATATTCCAGGACGAGAGGATATACACAAAAAGGAAAGTTGCTTACCTCAGGTTACAGTTCATAGCATGACCTGGTAGCCTCTTCTTACAGGCAGAAACTATGGATTATGAAGACATGGTACCTTGTTACCAGTTGTTAGGAATCCATTCGGTACACATTTTGAATCGACAAGAAATTGTTAGATTTCCTGGACTGAAAGTCCGAAACTGACGGTTTGCGGTTGTTACACCTGTCGTAAATTATACTGGTGGAAGGAGTGAAACCAGTAATTCAGAATAGGCCATGATGGGCTGAAATCTCATCACGGAGATGTTTTTACCTCGACTAGTCACGCTCTTTGTTCGGTTTTCCTTTGGCGAAATCCCTCGTTGAATTGTTCAAGTTCTGATCCAGCAAATCAAGGTACAATTTCATCACTTGCATCAGTGTAGCGCTATCCAGTATCCACGATGTTGTAGGCTCATCTTGAAGTAGATCTGTTCAAACTAAGCCTTGCTCAACTTGTCTCCATTTTTCCGAGTTGTCCATCGGGTATTGGGTGTGTCTTGACTCCAGACCCCGGTCCCAATCTTGTACTACTCCATGCGAGCTTGCCAGGCTCAGGTATGATGAATGGTCAGCCAGTAACCAGCTACCAGCCTATGTAAAACCAGTAAACAGAATGCCTGGTACTCAAAGGTTGCCACATTTGGGCAGGTGTCTATTGTACCAAGCAGTCCAAGCTAATGCTGGGCTTGGACCTAATCACAGAAGCTGGCAAAAAAAGTTTGGGCTTTGAGCCGAGGTTGCGCTCTGATCTGCTCAAGGTCACACAAGCCAGAACCGGCTCACCTGGCCCAGCTCAGTCTTGACGAAACACCGCACGCCATGTCGACATCAGCAGCACAGTCTCGGTTCTCCTCTATCTCCATGCCTGCACTGCACGCCATGACACTGAACTGCGCGAATTCTATCTCCCGCGCGGGGATCAATGGAGGGTCCCCGCATTTTACACCCTCAACTGCTCTCATGCATCCGGCTGCTACGGCCGCCGCCAAGGACGGTGGTGCGGGCGTGGCGGACAAGAAGAACCTCTTCGTGGGCGTGGGAGGCATGGGGGACCTCCCGGGCTTCCCTGCAGTCGGCGCCGGCTACGGCGGGGGGCTTCGGCAACAACGGCGCCGGCGTCACCGGGCCGCTTGGTGGAGTTGGGGGCGGCGTCGGTGGTTTCGGGCAGCTCGGCGGGTTCGGAGGCGGCGGGTTTAAATTAGCTTACTTGTGATATGTTTCATAATTTATATGATCTAAATTTTTATTATCATTTACAATTTTATATTATATCATTAATTTTCGTATGTTTCATACACAGGTGATTTATTTACGTATTTTGTATTTCTCTGTTTTTCGTTGTTTGTCTCTAAGACTCCAACTGTGTAATTTCTATATGAATTTGAAGTTCTATAAAAGTATAAGATTATATTTGTATCAACTTAGTTTAGTCCGACAAATAATTTAATCTATCCTCAATTTTAATTCTGGCTTCATCACTGATTGAAAGCTAAAATTTTACTGCACTTATCTTAAAACGATCTGTTTTTTCGAAACTAGTGGGAGTATATACTTACTAGTTTCTGTGTTTTTTATTCGGGGCCTCTGCATTTCGACGTATTTGCTGTTTTATTCACACGTACGTACTCTCGCAACTCTTCATGGTACAATCCCAACGATATGGGCTGGGCATACGGCATACCAATTGGCCAAAGTAAATTTTGTTCTCTCATTATCTGTTTGACATTTTTTTTGCATTTTTTTAAGCTACTAAAAAAGAAGAGGGTGAAAGGGAAAGCACTGTAGAAATCCGAACAGGCGAATGTTTTCACATGCGCGGTGTGGACAAACAGGGAATAAATAGCTGAACTTACAAAATGATCTGCTGGATCTGATCTTTCGAGAATACGTATATATATATATATATATATATATATATATATATATATATATATATATATATATATATATATATATATATATATATATATATATATATATATAATATACTTTTACTCACGGTGTAATTACGCCCACCTCTAATATATCACCTAAACAAACTTGAAATACTCCTTTATCACTTTAGGTATAGTCATATACTAATTATAAGATACTCTAATATGAACCATACGAAAAAAATTGCAAGGGAATCCATAGTATATGAGTATACCTAAAGTGATAAAGGAGTATTTCAAATTTATTTAGGTGGTATATTAGAGGTGGGTGTAATTACACCAGTGTAAAGGTGTTTTTCCTATATATATATATATATATATATATATATATATATATATATATATATATATATATATATATATATATATATATATATATATATATATATATAAATACCTCTTGTGCATACGGATGTTAGCAAAGATTACCTTCTACTAGTTTGCTATACTACTAGCTAGAGCCAGTGGCATTATATATTAAGCCCTGTGCATTATATACAAAAAAAGCAACGTTAAGCCCTGTTAGGAACAGTTCGCTTCTCAAATAGCTAGGCCATTTGCTAACTGAGCTGGAAATAATCTAGTCTTACCTAGGAAATAGAGAGGAGAAAAAAAAGTTGGTTTAGAACGGTTTAGCCTCTTATCGTGTTTTTTCTTTTTCTTTTGTATTATCTTTATTTTTTTATTTTTAATTGAATGTCTTGGAAGAACTTACTGTGCCATTTAAGCCAAAATCACGAGAAAAAACCGAATTGATGTAAGCAGCAGCTCAACTTCGCCGGTGAGTCCGCTGCCTTGGAGTACTGAGTTCTGACCTCCGTGTCTAGTTTCGACAGGTGTGACGCTATGGCTTTTCCAAGAGTAGATGTAAGCATGCACCCTTCCTCGTCACTAGAAATGAAGGAAAACAACTACCAGGTAGCGCCAACACTACCGCATATCAAGACCGGAAAGTGCAGCATGCAAGGTAGTTTGTCGAAGCACCGAAAACAAAACCCCTCGAGAGATGAACATTTGCTCGGCAACAAAACCTCCAACATTATGATTAAAATTACACTATAGCCAACTAAAATTATACTATAACTAAAGGTGACATATCTAGTGAGCTAGATCAGCTGTTCCCTCGGCTTCTACGACCATGATTTTTCAAGGCTGAACTTTGCGTCCGTAAACGACGCCCAAAATGCACACACTTGACTTCTAGCAAGCAAACAATGGAGCACAGCAACATTTCGTGGGCAATTACGTAAACCTACTCGTATGATAGATCAAAGGGTTAAAATCCAAGCTATACGTACATAGCGTCCAAAATTACACGACACTTCAACCCACTGACCCACTCACCATCCAACATTAAGCAAACACGACAACGTAAACACTCAGCACCATAACCGCGCCGGAGCACACCAGATAAAAGAACAAAAGGCCATATGGTTTTTTTTTGGCCCGAAGCAGCAGTATTATAGGGACAGTTGAATATCGATCTCGAAGTCCACCCTTACTTGCATTTGAATCCATGGCATACGGACAGGATTATGATAAGAATGAGCGCAATGATTATGCCAAGAACAATCAGCTTGATCTTCATGTTCTGCAGCCACATCTTTCTCCTTACCTTTGTTCCTTGCTGCCTGAAATCTTGAGCCTGCATGCCCACACCATTAAAAATCTTAGATGCTTACTATTATTACAGACATATTAAATTGCAGAATAATTATACGAGTGTTTGTATCTTTATGGAACTTTCTGCTCAAACTTGAGTAACGATATCAGGTTATCCTTTTCAAATGCCTCAAAACTAAATTCTATTAAGCAACGTTCTGGGCTCGCCAGAACCAGCCCAGTGTGCTAAGATGGTCCACATGTATTATAGCCTGGAGGAGACCAACTTCAACATCAAACGTGGGACACCACCTCTGAATTCTGATGATGCACAAACTTAAAGCAACAACATTCAAGCTTGCTTCTTTCTTATTACAACAAGTCAACAAGGCATCGACTTAGAGATATGCTTGGCCATTACCACTACGGCAGGAGAAAATAAGTAGGAAAAGACTAGAAACACCTCTTGATGGAAAATGTCAGTACGTTTATCGCTACAGTAAACATTGATAACTAAGAACATCAGGTTCCATTAATTGGTTCAAGATCGATTTTCACTGGCAGTAACTTGAACAAATAGGGAGGATGTTGTCAACGATGGAACTATGCATCATAACCATTACAGGAAGTTGACAGATTAATTTCACTATTTACACTTGCATATCACCTTAACAAGTAGGAAAAAAAATTATTGTCGGTAATTGACATAACCTTGGAAGTTTCTAATCATCCATAAGAAGTGTAAGGTATGAACTGTCAAACTGTGGTATTTTGCTACTTGTTATAACCCAGACATGACAGAGAACTGATTTCAGTCAACACAGCCATCCCTAATACAACGGCTGATGTCTCAGTAGTTTGACCATATCAAGAGCATCTATCCCAGTAATTATTCAGTGTACCCGTGATTGACCTATAGTGAAATTATGAAACCCATACCCAGCTTAATCACATCACTTGTGACATTTCTAGTTTCTAGGCTCTTGCTGCTTACAGATATTTTCGGGCATGGGCAAATCAACTGTATTGTCTGGGACTCTGGGTAGCATATATAATAATAGCTCCAAAAGAAACATAATTGAAGTACAATACCAGGTACAAAGCAGGATAAAGGAATGCGTCAGCACCTGTGAGCGTAGATTCTCGGTCTTGTCAACAAGCAGTTCAATCTTCTCTCCACGATCAAGAACCTGCATTTCAAAAAGGATAGAAGGATCAGAAACACTCTTTAAAGGATGGCCCACAATTTCAAACTGTATACTTCGTAGAGCTAACCCGCAACCGCAAAGAACAAAGATGTACCTTTTCAATATTTTCCATCATAACACCTTTGACTTCTGAAACTTGTGCTTTCACTTTAGCCAGCTTGCTTATCTCTTCAGGGTGGTCAACACAATACTGCATGTGTTCTTTAAGTTTTGATCTACAAACAGTAAGTATTCACCCAAAAAAACCATTAGTAAGATGAAGAATCATATCCTTACCGAGTCTCACAGTGGCAACAATACATACCCAAACTCTCGGTTGAGGCTGTTTGCTGCAGCAGTAGCAGCTTTCCCACCACTATATCTTTTTGTGAAGTCATCCTTAACCCTATCCAAGAAAGCAATGGGAATTTGTCGCCCTACTGATTCAACAGCAACTACACAGTATGCTGCGGAAGCAAGTACAGATGTTAGACAATCAATGTCATAACATTTTGGCTTAGAAATGGCAAGAAATGTAACAAAATGTTCCCAAGTAATATTTGAACCAAAGAGAGACAAGCAATATCTCCATTTTTAGAATATTTGATAATGGTGCCATGTTTGCATAAGTGAAGACCGTGTACAAAAATCAGCTACTTAACAAAGTTTGGACGTTAGCCCCTATTGGAAGGTTTGCAAGCACTATGGTCACTGCTATAAGTCGTGTCAAAAAACAGGACAAAGAAGATGAAGAATTCCAACATAGACAATAAAAAAATAGCACTAGAAAAAAGACACAGAACAATATCAAAACAGTAATCGGTAATGTTACAATTTTTCCACTAAATCGCTCTATCACTTCTTCTATTATGGTTTCAAAATTAATCTAAATCCCATGCCATTTCTAAAGCTGCAACTGAGCATGTGCTTCAACAAAAAAAGATGGTGCTGCTGCAAAGGCTACATATGATTAATGTTGCATACAAATTGTGCACAAAATAATCATCGGCTCTTAGGGTGCTCGCACAATCAACACTCAATATTTCTTGCAGTTGTAGAAATATTATTTCCAAGCTGCTCTTACATAATAGACGACCTTATATGCACCATAATAGTGCGACCCCTTATCATACAAAGGTGGAGTTTCTATTACACCAACCACTAAGTGGTAGTGAATTTAATTTATCTCTGATGACAAATCCTCTTCCGACCAAGTAAATGACAATAGGGTACTTCAGCTATGAAAACTTAATATGAAATTACACATAACACTACAACAGAATAAATAAGTGATCGCTAATTTCAATCAGCAGAAAGCAACCATTGATGCCTTTATGTTGCTTCTTAAATGATTAAGGGGTATTATTCGGAAACATCACCCTATCACCATGCATAGATATGTGTTGACACTTGATAGGCACGCCTAGCTGTAGCAGCACACGAAGCTCACTATCAATTCCGTCTACTAAAAATAGAAATAATATCTAGATGCAGCACCACGGACTTGTATTCTTTACTGCTGCTATCGGCTATTGTTTTGCGAATAGTCAGCATACCTAAAAAAACAACTCCTACACCCTCTCCCCCGTAGGATTAAACGAGCAAAGATTCAGCACATACCACATTACTGACACCTCGAGAAGTATTACCAGACTCGAATTGCAATCAATGACCAGCAGCGACATCTAGAGCACAACTGCGAGAACATTTTCCCACACGAATTTCGCAGAGCATCATGACGCCAATAACTCGATAACCAACCCTAATCAAAACGACTGACCGCGTGTCAAACAAATCCGCGAGATCTACACCCAAACAGCTCAAATCGCGCACGCACCGTATCAGATCCAGACAGATCGGATCAAATCCGCAACGAATCGAACGGGGAAAAGCAAGGATCGGACGGGACTGGACGGGCAGAGAACTCACTGAAGCCTTCTTCTACAAGGTAGTTGAACGTGTGGCCGTCGCAGTTGTAGGTGAATTTGTTGTTGCTGGCCGGGAGCTTCATGAGGCACTGGGAGGCGATGGTGGTGAAGTTGCCGGTGAACTCCGTGTACTCGGCCAGGATGACCGTGCCGCGGGCCACGAACGCGTAGATCAGCGACTGCTGCCCCATGGCCTTTCCCTCCCTCCCTTCCTCCCTCGCCGCCTGTGGAGTTGAGCTCGCCGCCGGTGACGGGGGCCGAACCCTAGGGCTAGATCTCGGCGAGGTGGGAAGTGGGGGCACGACCGCACGAGGAGAGGGGAGGGGGGAAGGTCGGTTTCACTGGAAGGGGTGAAAGGAGGGGAAATGGTGGGGGTGGAAATAGAAAACAAATCAAATTTTCGTTGGTGGAGTTTTGCAGATCAGTCCTTGTACATTTTTATATTGAGCTTAAGATTCTGACGATGCCTTATTCGACTTAGGTGTAGTATTCTGTCTTATTTAAATAAATAAAAATATAAAAACACCATTATATCTCATGAATAATATAAAAAAAAGAGGGAAATGAAAATAAAGAGGTAAAAATCATGTTAAAAAGCCATACATTCTAAATATCTTTTGGCTTCTAAAAATCAGTATCCTTTGCTGAATGGGGGGCTTAACTGGGTTTTCTTTATTGTTACGCAATTAGCTGCCTTTGTGGACTTCAGTCTTGAGGATTCGGTTGATAAGCTCTAGCGCTTTGACCAATTTTTCCATTTGTTTCAGTTTATAAAGAAAGCGTGTAGGCTTACTTGGAGTCGGTCCACACAGTTGTATACGGTAATTTCGATGTACAATCTACCGTACGTATTGTGATCATAGTCGTAAGCGTTGAATTTTCTGTCGAACCAAGGATAGAGGAATATGTTTGATAATGTATTAATCCGCTAAGGAAAAACTTTGTTCGTTGGTATGACCACCATTGGATGTTACAACCACACTTTCTTTATTAGACAGCGTCCTCGAAAATAATACTCCATGTGCTATCTTGTGCCCCTAGCCGAAGACAGTATGAATGCAAGCCAATATATAACTCACTTAGTTATCCATTTTGATAGGTGTTTGATGTAGTTAGCTAATTTTAGCTGGTTAGTCCTCGTTTTGTGTCGATTTCACATTCATCATGTCTACAAAGTTACAACAGGCCCATATTGTTGTTCTTCTAGATGTTTGAAAACGACACGCTATGAGATTTTCCTTGGGAGTTTTACAACATTACAAACAGTTTTTTATCGTGTGTGTATGTTTTGTCTAATTTGGAAATTATGTATTCCCCTCTGGTTATTATTTTTTGCTTTACTTTCTTGCTATCCCAGTAGTAGCTCATTTGCTTAGTATAAATACATGCCAGCGTAGTTTACTGTATTTAGCACGGACTAGTTGATTGGACTAGTATTTTCCACTACTACAGAAATGGTTATCACAGACGGTTTTTGAACCGTTTGAATTTATGTGTCAGTGATAACAGGTGATTATCACATACGATTTTCAAACCGTCAGTGATAAGTTACAACACAGACAGTTTTTTCAATAAAATCATCTGTGATATCATATTATAAATATCACAGACGGTTCTTAAATATAACCGTCTGTGATATCTCACATATCACAGACAGCTAATAGTAAAAATCGTCTGTGATATAACAAACATCATAGACGGTTCTTCAACATATCCATCTATGATATCTGACATATCACAGACGGCTAATACCCAAAACCGTACAAATCGTCTATGATTAGGGATAGAAACAGATCGGATATGATTGAATAGCCTCAAATACGAATACGAATTCATATTTTAAAAATGAATACGAATTTGAATATTCTCTAATACGAATCAAATGTTGTCACGGATACGAATTCAAATCGAATATGTATTTAATTTGGTCGAATATACGAATATCCTCTTGTAACTTCTGTAATTAATTTTGATAGAACAAATTCCTAACGGATACGATAAGCATAGGAAACAGATCGAATACGAATCGAATAGTCTCGAATACAAATATTCTCGAATACGGATATTCTTAAATATGGATACAAGTATTCTCAAATACGAATACGAACATTTTTGAATATAGATTTTGCTTACCATATTCGCATTTTTTCGAGTACAAATATCGGATAAAACAAATTATCCATTACCATTTGCCATCCCTATCTGTGATAGCTATTTTAATAGCTAAATTGTTTCCTATTTTTGGGCTAGCCTCAGAAAATATTAGCATGCCCTCTGAAAATAAGCAAACATATCATACATGTAGCACACGATAATCATTACACAGATCTCACAGATAAATTAAACAACTGAAGGAAGTATAACTGAATGAATTGTTTAATTAAACATAATTGAGTGATTACAATTGTACCAAATGTTTGAACATCTAATCATTATCGCCGGCGTAGAACTCTTCATTCTTGTGTATGACCTCCCCCATCAAAAATTTGGAAAACTGTCCTTAAACTTCGGCAAGTTTGTCAAGATCGAATGTATCTCTCATCGAATTCCACGTGTTGTCGCTAGTAGTGTTAAAGTCATTAGCATACACACACACACACACACACACACACACACACACACACACACATATATATATATATATATATATATATATATATATATATATATATATATAATAATCACGAAATATTTATTGGCAGGTTAACAAACCTCTAGATCATTCGTCTTAGCATCCATGATTTCTTGCATATGGAGGCAAATGTAGAATCCACATACGTTGCCTTGTGGCTACTGGTGGCATTGCAAAAAGAGAATTATATACATATGTATTGTCAGTTCTAGAGGCATTATAACGAAGTGTGATATTGCAGTATTATTATGTACAATGGGTATCGAAAATCGTGTCCTGTGTTGCAATGTGACGCTGAATTCCTTGTGTGCCCCTCCATGGGCAACATAAGCGCTGAACGACCTACGTGATTTCAAAAAGTTAGCCTTGGCCATTGCAAACAAAGGGAAGACTACAATAGAGTTATATATCGAGGAAATGAGTTTACCTATCAATTATTTGTTGCACACAAGTGAAATCATGATTGCTCATAAGTAGGAAATTAAGTTATATTACCTTGCTCTACTTTGCTCTAAACTTTTGGCTTTTTTTTGAGCTTTTTTGCCGGTTCTTTTTTCCCGTATTCGTTTGCGTTGTCCGTGATGAGCTAGCATATTTTTTCTATTTTTAATTTTTTTAAAATTAATTACGCCAAATAAGTCACATTCAGTTACAGTGAAATTTCAGCCGCTACAGTGCAATTTTAACTATAAGCCACAGCTTTTCAGCCCATAAGCGGAGCGAAAGTCATGTGTGTAGTATAGACTGTATAGTAGCCCATGCATCATCACTTTGGTCCAGCATGATTGTGCTCCACGTTTTTCAAGCTAGAGTTGGATATTTAAAAAAACTGAGTTAAAAAAAACAAATTTCATCACCTAACATATACATTACGATACATTTGGATGAATCATTAGCATGAAGGGTTATGCCATCTCCACTTTGACCTCAATATCCAAATAGAGAAGCTATGTCTATCTACACCAACACAGACTACTATTACTGCAGTAACTTTGCATTACGTGACATTAAGAAATAAAGTAATTATCATCGTAAACCTGTCAACAGTTCGCAAGTGGCTGCCTCTGCCGCACAGTAGAAGAGAGTGTTTGGCTAATCGTATCGTTTTTTTGTTTTTTAACTTCTGTATCTATTAGTTGGTGCTCGGTTGGGTTTATTTTTTTATCTTATAGCTGAATTTTTACTAGTTAAAATTACACTATAGTAGATGATGGTTTATTTGACATAATTAAATTAAAAAAATTTTAAAATAGAAAAAAAAAGGTTAGGATAGTACGTATAATACAAACGAATACGAGAAAAAACCGAAAAAACTCGAAAAATAAAAAAGACAAAATTTAAAAATAATAAAAATAAACTGAAAACTAAAAATCTAAACTCAAACGAGCAGGCCTAAGTCGATACTGCTTAACAGTTGAACGGAGCGAGTTCCTTACATTAAGCGGTTGAGAGTCCGGGGACCTAGGGCCAGACCAGACCACACCCAGCTCCGGTCCACACGGAGAGGAGTAGACCCAGCCCCGCGTCCGCCAATCACCGCGTGGCCAAATCCCGAGTCCCCATTTCTTTACTATTTATTTCTCCCATGGCTTCCTTCCGATCTTCTCTGACGACTCTGAGCTCTCTCTCTCCCCTGCCCAAGTGTACAGTGCCGCAGCGAGCTCTCGAGCTCTCCACCCGATCCATTCCATTCCACCCCCATCGCATGCGCCCGTGAAACCCTAGAGCTCCGCCGCCATGGACCCCGCCCCGACGCTCTCCGCCGAGCTCTGGCGCCCGCCGGGCGGACGCGCAGTGGAGGCATCCTCCGCTGTCACGGGCCAGAGCAACGGCAGCCGCGGGGGCGGCGCCGGGCGGAGGAGGCAGCGGGAGTCTGCGGCGTCCGAGGACGACTCGTCCAGGCTCGTCTCCACTTCCGGCGGCGGCGGCGGCGGCGGTCAGGTTTTGGTAGGTTTTCCTCCGCATTGGTCGTGATCCGTATGGCATTGGGGGAGTTGGGTGGAATGAGGGGTAATTTTCGTGTATCAGCCTTCAGGGTGGGAATTTGGAGGTTTACCAAGGAAAATGGCCGCGTCACACTACAGTGGTTTGGTGGTGTGAATGTGATCTGTTCATGTGTACGATTGGGTGTGGTGTGGCTCTTGCTTGTTCTAACTTAAGTAGGATTCTGGATGGCCATTTTGAATTTTGATTAGCTTGGATTGGTTTAGTTCGGTAATGTGCGGTGGAATGAGCTCTGCAACCTGCAGTTAGTGGTTTGGCGAAGCCTGTATGTAATTAAATTTGGATGCTTTAACATTAATTTAGGTTTGATAGGGCCACCAAAAAAAAAAACCGAGAACGTCCCCTAAAAGTACATGAAGGTTAACATTATCGAATAGTTTGGAATTCCCTAATTACCAAATAACTTTGAGACGACACTGTAGCGTATGGCTCATATATGGCAAGGCTAAAAGGAAGGGGCTGGGTCCAGAAAGTGGTACGGACTACAGACGGAGCCGCTACAATTCGGCTCTCGGGGATGTAGGCATTGCCGAACCTCGTAAACAAATTCTCGTGTCTCTTGTGTGCTTTGTGTGACCTTATCCTTCGAACGCCCCACCGCCCGTCCAATAGACACCTTGGCAATGCAGATGACCATGGGATGATGCGAAACATAGAATGAGGCCCTGCGCACATGGACGGTTTGACCAGAGGAGCCTTTGATTGAAACCTTTGCATCTGGAATGCTAATTTTGGAAATACCGTGGTAGCAAAATTATGTAGAAACACAGTTACACAGGGAAAATCTTAGGTACATCCACTGTACCAGGTCTTAAACAGCCAAACTATTAGTGAAACTGCAGGATGAGACTAAAGTGTGTGCAATTGTGCATTCATGTCATACCAATGTTATAGAATTTGTCATTCGACCACAATTATTGTATATTAACAATGTTTATTAGAGTGTACTCAATTTTTGTCAACAGAAAGGATGTACGGGTGTAGGTGTCAGCATTCAGTGTTGCTGTGTTCTTTAGGTGTCTAGAGTGGTTTCCTATTATGACAATTTATTTTTGGATTAGTGACTTGGTGCTAATGGTTGTTAGGCTTGGCTCACTAGAGCGTCAGCGGTATATATGACTGCTCTGCTCAGCATACAAGTTAACAAGGCTAATTTATTTTTCCACAAACTGTCAATCCTTATCTCTATTAGAAAGGGAACGAGCTTCTCAACCACCCAAAGATGTGAATATGTCATAAAACTTCTGCATGCTCTATTCTTCGCTATGTAGCTGTAGTCAACACTCAACACTATGCTACTGCTAAAATCTTCCTGGTGCTGTAATATATAATCATACTGGCTTCCCCCCCTTTTCGCTGCATTAGAAGCTTAGATCCAATCATCCATTGTGATTTTAATTTACGTAGACTGCATGTATGTTGAATATATATGATCGAGCTTTTGGGCAACAGCTAACTTAACCATCCATGTTGAGTGCTATGCGCTTTGTAACTTTGGTTTCAATGCAATAGTTGTTGGTCTGTCCATCCTGGTTAAAGGTGGTTGCTAGACAAACAATTAAATCCAATCAACTATCTCCAGACTTAGTACTAACTACAGAGCCAACAACATATTGGCCCACACGATGATTTGGCTAGAGATCAGATTCTGAGCAGTACCATGATCCACTGTATAATTGTGGAATTCTGCAACACTATCAGACCTAATGACCTATAACCCTGGAAATTAGAAATTAGCTCAAATACAGGTTGGCATCAGTATTTTCTGCTTGCATTCAGTAGCCTACTGTGCTACTGCATATATTTTTAGCTGGCATACTTAACTATATTAGTGGAAGACATCATTATTGGTCATATGTGATCTTTGATTTTATTGGTGCCTTTATATGATAATTGCCCCCCTTATATTCACCAATAATGTTTTGTGTTAACAATTTAAATAGTTGTTTTGACTTTTGAGGCCAGAAGGTGATTTGTTGTATCTTTGTACAGTATTTTTGTTACATTTTGAAAAAAAAAAGAGTCCAATATTGTGATATGCGTGTCTTATCCGGAGAGCTGGAGATTAGTTTTTCCTTTCTCTTGTCTATCCTGATCTTTTAATTGACTGGAATTTTTATGAGCAGACTGATTCAGAAGCAAAGCGTTTCAAGGCAATCAAATCCAGTGGTGATGATGGCAGTTTAAGAACAGAGGCTGAAGCTGATTCAAGAAATGCTAGCAGGGCTGTTGATCAAAATCCTCCACCGGCAGAGCCACCAAAACAAGATTACATCCATGTGAGGGCAAGAAGGGGTCAAGCAACTGACAGCCATAGCCTTGCAGAAAGGGTCAGTTGACCATTGTTTTTGGTTTTAAATATTCTTGTGCAACTCTATGAATTCACACTGCTGATTACAAGAGTAACATATCTGGTTACAAATTGAAGTGCTGAAAGAACTGCTGCTATAAGTCAATTGCAAGTACGCAACACAATTTGATCATTGAAAATTCTGCTTATTTTGACAGGCACGACGTGAGAAAATAAGTGAGCGAATGAAATTCCTTCAAGATCTTGTCCCTGGATGCAACAAGGTGCATTTCAATCTCAACAAGCAGTCAACACTGCTTTTTTTTCATTTTGTCCCATAAATTGGTCATAGGTATTTATTTTGGTACCATCACCAAGCTCTAAGCCTTCCCGAGTTCTGTTTCTGTAAATGATTTTCTTTGGAAAGCTTGTGCTTGGTTGGTCAGGTTATTGGGAAAGCATCAGTCCTCGATGAGATAATTAATTATATCCAGGCTTTGCAACATCAAGTTGAGGTATGCCATTTTCACCATTGCCACTCAGGAATTGCGTTACCTTCTATATTTCAGTTAAGAGCTTTATAATTTCTGTTCTCGGCAGTTCCTGTCCATGAAGCTTGAGGCGGTTAATGCCCATGTGAAAAATGGAATTGAAGCATTTCCATCTAAAGATGTAAGTCAAGTTGTAAAGTTAATAGTTAAGTAGGAAGATCATTGGTACGATAGAAAAACATTACAGATAATTATGACATATTATGTTATTACCATTATATCTTAGCTCCAACGTTTGGTTTTGACACTGTGTTGCTACTGTATTAGTTTGCAGCTGGTCCCATATTCTGCAACCAAGCCTGCTGTGATGCTACGTTGCTACCTATGTGTGTTAATTCTTGAATATGCTCTTCATTGCTGCCTTGTGAAAATTTGTGTTCTGCACAGTGAGCATTGCTCAACTTATGCCATAGTTCACTTCTGAATCTCTAATCATGTATTGCCAGGGTAATGTAGTTTAAATGTGCAGCGGATAATACATCATTGAAACGTTTTTGGTGATCTGCGGTCACTTTGTCTAACCATGGTTTTGTCTATCTTGTTCAATGTGTTTACTAAGCACTAACAATGTGAAGCTTTATGTAAACTTCCAAAAGTTTATTTTTATGGCTGTTCGCTTGCAGTTTGGTGCTCAGAAATACAACACAGCTCCCGGGTTGACGTTTGATCCGCAAACACCAAGAGAATACGCTCAGGGCTCGGCGGCGTCGGAATGGCTTCACATGCAGATTGGCGGCGCCTATGAAAGAGTGACATGAACAGAACAAATTCAGGGCTGTGGCCAATAATGCGTACCATGAATCCATGATCCAATCAACCCCACTGTTCTAGATTAATTTGCCAAACTCTCTTGTTCCAAACGCAGTTTTATTCATAATTTGGAGCTATAATGCCAGCAGAGACATGCATTTAGAGATCGCGAGAGAAATATTTTTTACATCTGGATCCAAGGCAGTGTTTCTCATATTCATGTATTCCACGGGATTTTTGTAGCTCACGCTCGTTCGTAAGATGAATGAAAGTAACTCTTACCAGGTCTCTTGTTAAAGCTTACTTCGATGTGTTATCATCACATGCATTCACACTCTGATTTGTCTTCATACCCTATATGCTCGTGCTCTCGGTGTTTCACAGGATTTTCGTAAGAATCTTTGTTTTTGTTTTGAGTACAGAAATTTTACAGGAATTTTCATATAAATTTTATAAAAAAATAATTCAATTTTTGTAGAAATTGTATAAATTTTCTGCGTTCCTAATAGATAGGGGTGAAAATGGATTGAATACGGATAGAAAATGGCTGTGTCATGTTTGTTAAGTCTAACAAATGAGAGAACAAGTTTTGGTACCACTTGTAGGATCAAGAATAACCGACTAGGAGGTGAATAGGAGGTTTAAATTTTTTTTGACTTCTAATTAATTTCTACAAATTTAATATGACAGAAATTTAAAGCAATTAAAATCTACAAAAAGTTTAGGGCACTACAAGAGTAAATCTTTACAAGAAGCTCTAGCACAAGTAAATATGCGAAATATATGAGAGCTGAAAAAGAGATAAAGTGATACCCAATGAACACATGATGTTTTTACTGTGGTGATCCGAAATTTGCTGGTTTCTCTTAGTCTATATTGAGGAAAGCTCAAATGAATTGTAACGGCTCTACGAATTAAGTCTCAGCTCCTCAATTCATTACCGGTTGTCCTTCCTTCACTCTGAAGATGGTGGACACCAAACCACTCACAAGTCGATGCTGAGCTTCTTCACAATCTTCTTGAAGAAGTCACCGTGCAAACTCCACCAAGTCGTCCAGGTGCCGACAAATACAAAGAGTAAAAGATCACAAGTTTCGCTTGATGACAATCAAGTACCAAAGGATCAATCTAAAGATGCAATGCACTTATTTAGCTCAACCACCTTAAATAAATGCACAATGAGAAAAAGAGGTGTGGAGTGAATGCTCTATACTCAAAGATATTAAATAGGATCTCTTCTACTGTCCTTGAGCAGATAGGTGGGTATTTATACCCTCACCAACCAAAACTAGCCGTTACAAAGAAATTCATGAAAAATTTAGGGCGATCGGAAGTACCGCAGGCCAATGGCCGGTACTTCCACACCTGTTCTGACATAACATTAACGACTATGTCAGAGCTTCTGAGTTAGCCATTGGAAGTCGACGCGGAACTATCGCCGTTATAAATCTGATAGTTCTGTTAACCGGATGTTCCGAGAAGTCGGCGCGTTACTTTCGTTTGATCTAGGCCGAGAGTTGGCGCTCTCTGGAAAAAAGATTCCACTTGGCTTATTTGGAGCTTCCGTGCTCCGGAAGTACAGTTTAAGGATGTGGTACTACCACTCTACAATAGTTCCGCCATTGAAACTCGGGTACTTCCATTTGCCGCAGATACAAAGTCATCCCGAGGGTGCCATCTAGAAAAAGACTTCGCTCGGTTTTGCTGGAGCTTTTGGGAAACGGAAGTACCGCGGTTTGTACGTCGGTACTTCCGGTTGTCCGGACAGAGCACTGATCGATTCTGAGGGTACTCTCTGAAAAAGGCTCCGCTTGATTTTTCGGAGCTTCCGAGCGCCGAAAGTACTGTTTGAGGCTACGGTACTATCGCTCTACGGTAGTTCCGCCATTGATTCTCCGATACTTCTATTTTTCTAGACAGAGCACATATTTGGCTATTAATTTTATTTTTAAATGAATGCATGATCCTAAGTTAATCCAAATGGCACAAGAATATGCTCTCAAGCTAATTGCCATGATCTCTCTTAATGGTATAACATTTAACCTATAATCTGGTCTTCCATCCTTTCTCGTAAAACCAGTAAAAATAAAAAGAATCCTAGTCTACATATACCTTTGCCTTGAGCCACTTTAATCTTCATGTTGATCCTTAGCATGCGCCTCATCACTATTTAAGAGATTAAGCCTTTTAAATACTTAATAAAAATGTCAGTCCCATATTCACATAAATTCATTAATTACCAAAACCAATTTTAAGAGCCTAGATACTTTCAATCTCCCCCTTTTTGGTAATTGATGATAATACAAGTTTTATGTGTGGTGAATAAGGTTTTGAATATATCACTTGTTTGAAAAACTCGTTGTATATTCTTTTGTGACTTTTAAAAGTAAATGATTCTTGTAATGATCTTATATGAGCTTTTAAAGAATTAGATGTTTTTTAAAGCCAAAATAGGGAAAGCTCCCCCTAAACATGTGCATATAAATGAGAAATTATTTCTAGCACGCAAAATGACAATTTGAGCACAACATACACCTTCAAATTTATCATTAACTAGGTATAAACATAGCATAGATATAAAGTGCACAAGTTCATTATACCATAAAGACATAAACATTCATCACACCATAAAGTCATTACATAAATATATATATAGATAAATTTGGGCTAAATTTCTTCTTCTTTTTTGCTACTTTCCCTTTCAATCCCCCTTTGATCAGCTTTATGGATCCATCATGTTTTGATTGATTTGCTCTTGATTTAGTTGTTTTGATATCTTCTCTTTCCTTTTTTTGATCTTGCTGTGCCAAAGATGTTTAAGAGATGGAGACAATCTTTGATAATCTATCTCCACCCATTTATGCACTTTGATAGCAAGTTTATTAAGAAAATCTGATTTTGCTTGTTTTGGTCTCAAAATGTGATTTCCTAATTCGAGTATTTTTGACATGATTTCTTTCATGTTCTTGCTTGCAGGGACATGTGGGAATATATCTAGACCTATCTTGATCATCATCCACTGACGAACAGGTTGTATTCATCGATTTTGATTTTGCCTATTTCAGTATATCTTTCCTTCAAACTGAAAAAGATATCAAATTTGGCTATAATTTTCATGATCATTTATTAGAATAGGTTCTTGATAACCTAGGGAAAATCCCTACAAAATTTCATGTCATTTGGATGTACAGATCAAAAGTTCCATTAATTTTTGAATTTGAAATCGGGCTGGAAGCACTATTCATTCTTGAAATTACTGTAGCTATAATCTGACCGAGGTTACTGTAACTTTGCCTAATTTTACTATTCATAGCGGTCATACCGCTAGAACAGTGGTTAGACCACCCGAAAATAGGTTAGACCTTCTCCTTCATGAGGGTCAGACCGTCGGGTTGTCTAAATGTGTTTTGCTCGATTTTGATCGGATCTTTTACTTGTAATTATTTGTCTCTGATCTTCATAGCTCTCATAGCTACTAGAGTGAAGAATTTTGCTTCCACTCAAAGGAAAATATTTTGAAAAATCTCGAAATTAATTTGGACTCCTATTCACCCCCTCTAGTTGCCATATTCAATCCTACAGTTTTGGTTTTATTTTATAAACAGTAACAATTTATAAAGAAGATTGTATAGAGTATACTTGTGTGCGATTTTAACTAATATATATGAAGTCATTGCAGTGTATATTATAATCGATTAGTAAATTCTGTTTTGAAAAGACGCTTTGTTTAAAATATTTTTATTATAGAAAAATAGTTTTTAGAAATTAATACGAAGAAGAAGGGTGGCATTGGCATTTTTGGATGTTGCTGGGACTGACGCTGCAGTCTTGTACTGTGACTGCATGAGTGGAACAGGTGGTTTGGAGACGTAACAAGCTTTGCTTTGGCACCTCGGCTTGTCAGCTGATACTGACCGAAGACCAAATTCTGGCCGTTTGATCCAGGTCAATGATTTCTGGCAAAGACCAAACAGGACGTGGGGACCGCATCACCCTACACTAGGTGTCGGAGTTCGTCGCTGGCAAGAAACGTTTCAGTCTTGAACATCCATTCCGAGTACTATTCCTAACGTAAAATGTCAGATCACGTTGACCTCAGGTCAATTTATTTTAGACCAACATGCGGTTTCTTCGTGCAAAAATTCCATAAAGAAAAACTTAGTTTATTCTACAGATCATTCATTAGTTATTTGAATTAGGAAGAACGATGAAAAGTAGAATGGCCAATGCCAAAATGGATGTCAGGAACTTCGACCGATTAACATGCCTGAACTCACATACGACCATACACAAAGTTGGAAAACACAGGATAAGAACAAGTTTTGCGCTGCTGGAAAATTGGGCAGCTTTTTTCTGTTGTATTAGATTGCTATTTAAAGAAAATCATAATCTAACTCTGGCAGTTAAACCACCCTTATTATGCGCCACATCCTACACGATCCCACGGATCTAGGCTATATCGCACACGATGCTAACAAATCGGGAAACAACTCTCGTGTGGACTGAGCATGCGTCGAGTGTTTACGACTGCTACACTGATCTTTCGACCACGACGACTACGATTGCTACAGTGTATCTATGATTTACGACCACGACGCTACAATACTATTACGAGTACGACTTATGACCATAGTCAATTCGACTGACTTTTCGATCACGGTGAGCGAGCTGGATTATTCAAAATTTTAATCCTCGGTCACTTCCTCATCTTGGTCTTGGTCATCTCGTCCTTTTGCCTTATCCTCCTTGGTCTTCTCTAGTGCCTTCACCAACCGTCTGAGACACGAGTCGGTGTTGTCGTCCATGCTCTTCAGTGTCAGGTTCTCGGCGACATCTGCCGGCGTCATATCCACCTCCTGCAGCAGTTCTCTGATGGCATCGAACAACTCGTGCCACTCGACGCCGTTGAGGTGGGTCTTGGCGAGGAACTTAAACGCCTCGAATCCACAGTATGACATCTCGATGTGCTTGTCCATCCGGCCTGTCCGGATCAGCGCCGGGTCCAATTTCTCTATGTGGTTTGTGGTGAACAAGATGAGCCGCTCGCCGCCGCATGCTGACCACAGCCCGTCGATGAAGTTGAGCAGGCCAGACAGCGTCACCTTGCTGCTGGTGTCCTTCTTATCGACCTTCGGGGGCCCAGCACCGTCCTTCTTGTCCTCGTCCTCCGCCTCCTTCTTCTTGCGTGCTCCAGTCAGGTCGAGCGAGCAGTCGATGTCCTCGATCACGATGATCGATTTGCTTGTCGTCTCGATGAACAGCTTCCGGAGGTCAGTGTTGGAGTGCACCGACGTGAGCTCGATGTCGTAGATGTCGTAGTCGAGGTAGTTCGCTATGGCAGCGATCATGGCCGACTTGCCCGTCCCCGGTGGGCCGTAGAGGAGGTACCCCCTCTTCCACGCTTTCCCGACGCGCGCATAATACTCCTTCCCCTTCTTGAACATGTCCAGGTCGTCGATGATATCCTTCTTCTTCACCGGGTCCATGGCGAGCGTGTCGAACGTCTTGGGGTGCTCGAACACCACATGGCTCCATGCCGACCTCATGTACCCGTCCTCGCTCCATTGGTGGGTGGAGATGTTGGTGAAGAGCTTCCGCTGGCGGTTCTGGACCATGACGGTGCGGCCCTGCCGGCGGACGTGCGGGAGGTAGGTGTTGAGGATGAGGTCACGGTGACGCTCCAGGAAGAAGAGCCGGTAGAACCGACGGTTCTCCTGCGCGGCGGCACCGCCACCAAACCACGGCGTCATGCCGTCGGTGCGCGGCGGTGGCCTGGAGTATGCCCACCACCAGACCGTGTTGCCCTCGAACACGTCAGCCACCTCCTCGCCGTCGACCATGCTGAGCACGAGCTTGTCGGCATCCTTGGCGCCCTCGGCCTTGAGGTGGCGCACGTCGCGCGAGCACGCGGCGGTGAGGTAGGCCTTGACCTCCTCGTACGCGTCGCTGCGCTTCATGCGGCCGCCCTCGTACTCGGCGATGGTGACGGATAGGTAGGGGTCTACCATGGCCGCAAACCGGCGGGCGTGCCGGTTGAAGTGCCGCCCGAAGAACTGCTGCAGCTGGAGGTGCTGCAGGTTCTGCCATATCATCGTCCACAGCACGGCGATCAGGCTCAGCACCACGCCGGAGTTGAGCCCGCTCCACAGCGACGCTTCCATCGATTTCGATTCCTTCTGTGTATCGATCTCTGCTCTTTGAGCTCTGCAATTTCCGGCGACTCTGAGCTGGCTATCCCTGCCTCACTCCCTAGTTATAGACGCCACCGATGGACCACCACACGAAGTTGCTTGGAAGCAAGGTAAGCACGGAGTTGATCATCATGTATGACGACACTTTTGTTCTGTTCTACGTGGTGCTTGTCTGTAAAGGATCAAATGCCACGATGCAACACATATTTCAGACTATAAATTTTGACTTTTAGCTACCACCTATTAATCTAATGAACAGTGAAAAGAAACGAAAAGCCCACAAGGGTATTGATAAACATCACCGGATGTTTTCTTCCTAACTATCATCCAAATTTATGACCATTGGATTAAAGATCCAATGGCCATGAATTCTCCCCCACCCCTTCTAAAAAAAATCTTCCTCTCCTCTAAAAAAATCTCCCTCCTCCAAAAAAAGATACCGTTGAATCTCTAATCCAACGACGATAGTTAGGAAGAAAACATCCGAGTGATACCTATACACACCCAAGCCAAAAAAACACCACGCGCTGTCGTTTTCCGTGCGTAAGGAAGCATACATAACGATTCTCATGTCGGTGCAACGTAAGGCCGCCGTGGCGAGAGGCGGTGCACGGTTTCTTGGCCGCCAAGTCGAAGACTAACGGGTCAAAGTCAGTGGCCATTCCAAATACAATGACACTTTTGGACATTGCTTTTGGCTTGCAACTGAAGGAAACGAACCCAGGCCGTACATTCGATTACCACCCGCCGCCACAATGCGAATGAGGTGGTGCTAACTTTTGGTTTAAAATTTTAACTATGATTTTTGATTTTTTTGCTGAAATTGCAATGTTAGTTTTTTCTGACAAAAAGGGAAAATAGTAAAAAATTGAGAAAAAAACCATTATATCATTACGGATAATACAAAAGAATAAAAGAAAAAATAAAGACAAAAATATTTAAAAAGATCAAAATAAGCTAAAATTAGAATCCGATACGGCTCTGAATTAAATAAGCCGAAAGAAAAAAAAAACAGAATCTAAAGTTGTTTGGAGCGAGGTGAAGCTGTGATGACAAGGACTGGCATAGGGCTTGTAGCACTACACATATAGCAAATGGTTGAATATGCCCCTAGCACACGTCTAGAACTTGCAAAGTCCGGAAATATAAATTCACGACTCTACAGAAGTGAACCGAAACATACCACACCACACACATACGTGTTTGCGTCCTACTGGAATACATGCTACGGCTTAAGTGGTTAGATAAATGCCGAATTTACTCGGTACATCATAGAGCATAGATATATATTTTTCTACTGAACATATGAGTCATGTGAGAGGTGAGGCACTGAAATCATTCCTGATTCCTGCATCAACTTTGGGCCATCCTAACATGTCCGTCAGTTTGTCACAGGCTGGCTGGGCACAGTCTAGGCCATGCTTTAGTCACGGTAAAAAGTCTGGACTCCAAATTAAGAGTCAGGCTCCATCTTGGTGCAAGCATGGGCTACCCATGAGTTCTTCCGAGCCAGGGCCTGCTGGGCATTATACGAACAAGATACAACCGGGCCGAAATTCCCCAGGCCACCTGCAGGACGTACGCCTTCCTGGTGGTGTCTAAATAGGTTATACCTAATGAACTAGCCCATAGCCTGATACTGTACGCACGGCATGAAGGCCGATGGGCTGGCATGACACGAAAGGGTGGGCTATGCTTGGGCCGCTGCCTCAGCTCACCATGCTGGCATGGCACGAACAGTGACATGCCTAGACACGGCATGGTTGGCCCGTTGGTATGGTTGGGCCATTAGGCATTAAAATATAATCGTCAGGCACATTTGATCGGGCATGACACGGTGGGCATGGCTCATTTGGCCTGTTTAGCCTGTTTTACATGAGTAACAGTTGATTTTCTTAAAATTTATAACCATTTTGTAGCCGTTTGTGAGTTTAAAAATACAAAAAAACTTAAAAATCTAAAAAAATTTATAAATAGGTAGCATACCCCCTCATTCATTCACACTCAAACAATCAATCTCTTCTTATTTTCTTGTGAAAATTTTGAAACACTTTGTGATATTTTGGCAAAATTTGAAATAATTTCGCTAAAACCCCGAAAATTCGAAATCCAACGTACAATCAAGGAAAAATGTAACAATACTAATTTGTATATATTTATATTTTTCTTGTTTTTCTTTATTGTGATATAAAATAGGTAATAGTTTAATTTTCTGTTTGTTTTTTTGTAGTTTTTCGCCTTTGTAAATTTCTTCATGGAAAATTTTGACGATTTTGCTGCGAGTGAAGACGAAATTGATTTGGAAGATCTTGCATCCTTCAGGACATTTGCACCTCCACCTCAAATGGCCGAGGCCGTCGAGCAGACCGTGGTTGTACCAGCGTCAGTAAGCACTAGAGCAAAGAGGTCCAAACCCAGCACGTCTGACGTATGGGCAGATTTCGACAAGGTTATGAAGTAATTGTCACCCGAAGATCAGGTAAGAGTTGTTGTTTGTAAAATATATTGTCATGAATTGTTTGCAAAGTCTACAGGTGGATTTAGGCACTTGCACAAATATACCCAATGATGTAAAAAAGCAAGTCATCGCCATGAGGCAGACACAACTGATGTACAACCCCAACGGTATGTTATGTAACTGGGATTATAATTTCAAGGTAGTTCGAGAATATTTGCCTATTTAATTGCTTCGTAAGATCTTCCTTTAAACTTTGGTGCATCGATGCATCAAAAAATACATTAGAACTACTCATAATATGAGATTTACTCACGTTTCTAGATAGACAATCACTAAAGATTTAGTTAAATACTACATAATGGTCATGAAAAAAAATTAAAGGACTGCTTGGAACCTGCATATTTTCGATGGCCTTGACAACGAACATGTGGAGTGGTCGTTCTAGGGAGAATTATCATAGTGTAGTCGCTCATTATATAAAGGATGGTTGGGTACTGGAAAAGATAATCATAGGTTTCAAACTAATTGATGTAGCATATACGAGTGAGAATATAACATAATGTATTATCAAAGTCGTGGAAGATTTTGGTCTTATAAAATTTTTTTATAATTACTCTGGACAATACTGCAACAAACTCCAGAGTAATGGATTTTCTCACTCTCTTATTTGCTACATATAGGCCTGGACGAAAAACTCGAAGCTCGTTAGCTCGCTCGGCTCGTGGCTGGCTCGGCTCGTTAGGATAACGAGCCGAGCCGAGCCAAGATTCTAGCTTGTTAGCAATAACGAGCCAACTCGAGCCAGCTCGCGAGCCGCTCACGAGCCAAACGAGCTAGCTCGAGCTTGTGGTCATGGACCTAATTTGTACTCTATTGCATGGATGATAGTTGATGGATGAATATATGATGGAGATATGGACCTAATTTGTAATCTATTGCATGTGTATGCATATGCCGCTTCTTCGCTAGCATGTATGATGGATGAATATGTGTTTGTATGACTCTTTGGAATGTAAGGTAGTCTTCATTTTACATTTTTTGGTCCTGGCTCACGAGCCAAACGAGCCAACTCGAGCTTTTGGTCGAGCCGAGCCGAGCCAGCTTTTTAGCTCGTTAGTTATAACGAGCCAGCTCGTTATCCTACCGAGCCAAACCGAGCCGAGCCGAGCCAGCTCGATATCCAGCCCTAGCTACATATATTCTCACTCTCTTATTTGGTACATACATTGAATTCTTCTTGCTACATCAGCGATGTGTTTGCCATATTATTAATCTTATAGTTAAACTAGTTTGAAGATGTTGGATATAATTAAAACTGGTTTGAAAATGTTGGATCTATATATTCATGTTTTTCGCGATGTAGTTTCTTTTGTAATTAATTTTGATAAACGAATTGCAGCATATAAAGCCTATTGCATTGCGATAGGTGTACGTCCATGATAATTGGCTGTGGATATGCCGGTAAGGTGAAACTAAACTTATTGCATGCAATAAAATCATTTACCTTATAAGCCCATATTTTCTGTTTTTATCCACACACATTATCACAGTCATATCGGCAACACACTACTACTAAGCGGCACTAGTATGTTGCTAAGAAGTTGCTAGCATTTCTGGAACTATTTTATGAATGCACTGTTGCTTTATCCAGAGTATACTTTCCAACATCTCCTGTAATTGTACATCATATTCTTGCAATTGCCATTCATTTAAAAAAATTGAAAATAACATAGTGTTACGAGAGGTTATATGTACTATGAAAAATAAATATTTAAAATATTAGAATGAAATTCCATACTTATACGTATTTGCAATTATTCTAAACCCCAGAGCTAAAATTGAAGGATCACCGATGTTCTTTGAATTATAGGTGATTCTATAATGATAGATTATTTTAACTATTTTACATCTATTTGTTCACAATTGCCTGAAATTTACAAGAAGTACAAGCATAAGTTTCAGGGGAGTTTGCTTGCAACGACCTCCACCAACACCCACTATAGGTAAGAAGACAAATATGTTGGTCACGACCTTCCTTCAAAAGATCAAGTTCTATATAATCAAGTGGTGGAGCAATCTATATCAGGGCCCGTAGAGAACTATCAGTCTTTATGGACAATAATCCCGTGCTTCATCATACTGAGGACAATGAGTGCTTCGACCTCTACCGGACAATGAGTCCAGCGCGAATGACCGTCCAATGTCCATTATCCTCACTATGGGCAATAACCCCACCTACCGCAGAACTGGAACGTATTGATCATCAACAAACCAGTCCTCGCGAGCTACTCAGAGAACAAAGGGGGGTGGTCTGTCACCACTCGATCACGCCCAGCATCGATGCTGCTCATCCCAGGGTGGGTCCAGCATCATGACACGCCTGAGACTGCCATCAACAGCAATTCCCTGTAGTACAGAAAGTAATATGTCGATGTCAAACGGTGCTAAATACAACTGACCATAACCGATAATAATCATGTTGCATATGAATGTGCTTATTTCCTAAATTGCACACACCAGCAATACTACAAATAACGACATATTTTTTCTTCACCTATTTACGAAAAAGGGGAATGGTTCACACACTATACCCACCTTTTTTTAAAAAAAAAATTGGCCCCCAAACGCTCTTTTTGGAAATTGCATTTAATTAGTACTGATCGCATTTTTCTTCTAGTGCTATCTTACTGTTGTGATTAAATGCATACTTATTTATTGTTATTAGTACTAATTAAATATAATTAACACTAATTATAATGCTAATTATGCATGCACAACGTGTACCAACCTAGCATTTTCTATGCCATTCTGGAATCACATGAGAGCAATAAATGCATTCGAGTGGACATATATAAAATTGTTGTAGCTATTTTTCGACCCATATTTTTGTAGCTATTTACAATAAATAAACATGTCTACTTACAGAAACACATCAGTCAACTAAACATGGCTACATAGCATATTCCACATTGTAAAACCATGGTTATGCTAATGAAATGATAATGATATATTAAGCATGTTGCTAGCATGCGAACAAAGCATACCTTTTTCTGAAGGTATTCACCAGCTTCACAATGCTTCCAATTACGAAGGATCGTAAATCACAGATGCGTTCCCTCCCAGCACTCTTGCTCAGTAGTTGCAAGCTCTCTTTCCTTCCCTTCCCTCGCCGCTCTCACGCTCGATAGGAAATCGACTACGGTTCACATTTTATACGAGCGCGAACGGCAGCAGAATTAACGCACGAATAAAACGAGAATCTAACGTTGTGTCGCGTCGCTGCGTTGCATCGCGTCATTACCCATTCGATTGCCTTACGCCAAAAGCCAAACCGTGCGTGCCCTGCCCCTGCTCGTGATTCCCTTGGCCCCCTGCTTGTGCACCTACCCGCGATGCTCGGCTAGCTGCTGAGCTAGTGGCGCGAGGCAGCAGCCTAACGAGCAAGGCAGCTTGACAGCGCCTCGGCCCCACTTGTTGCCATGCCTGGCTGTCGCTTGCTGCGCTCGAGCCACCTACCGTGTGCCACATATCTTGATGAGCACAGGGGGCGCACTTGCCGTACCTTTCAAGCTAAGAGAGAGGGCAATTTTTGCTAAAACGGATGTTTGGGGTTTAAAATAAAAAATATAGCTACAGTACCAAATACATGAACAATTCTTTATTGTTCATGTGATCGGGTACAGCTCGAGTTAAAAACAAAGAACTAACTCTGAAAATATTACTCCACCCATTTTTTTTTTTAAATTTAGCTCCGCACATCCATTTTTCTTAGATAACCCCCTCCGTGGACCTACATCGCGCAGCAAGTACCTACCGAGGGTGCGCGGAGGCCACATTTGAAACGAAAAAAAGGCTAGGGTGATATTCGTGTGCTCAATTCAAAAACAAGCTCAGTTCTACCTGTCCTGTAGCACGAGGACGAGGGCACGGGTGTATCAAGTGAGACATGCAAGACGCAATGCAACGCAGCTCAACGCACGATGGTACGGTGAGGATTAGATTAGCCCTCGATTTGATTGATGGCACACGCTATTTGCAGAACTACTACATGCACGAGTTAACTTAAAACCCCACATTTTCTCCTTCCAACGGAAGTAGACTGCTCGCAACTCCTATGTGCAGTGCAATCTGATGACTGCTAGAACAGTAATGCTAGCTGCATCAAACAGAAGGCAAGACAAGAAGCTTGCTCATACAAATTCAGGTCACAGAACCACCACAGATACGAGATATTCTCCTACAATCGAGCTCAATATATATCTTCATGTAACTTGGATCGCAACATTTCTCGCGGGAAAAACCATGGCTGTTCATCATGTAGATGTGATGTACCACCCACCATTAGGCACTTGACAAATGCCAGTGCCAAGCAGCCAATCCTTTAGCCAAGAGGTCAGGTCGGCATCGGAAACACAGCCATGAACAACGTGCGGGGCTGAGCCCTGAGATTGAGCTAGCTCAATTCTGATGCAGGCGCCTCTCTGCGCAACCCAAATTCCAATTCCAAATCAAGAACCCTTGCGGCCGGACACCTCAGGAACAGGAAGCATCCCTTGGATCCTCTTCAGCTCGACTAGCACCTCCCGGGCGTCGGGCCGGTCATCCTTGTCCGGCGCCACGCACCGGAACGCCAGCTCCGCCACTGCCTCGACGCTGGCCATCAAGCCCGGGCCCTCGCCGAGCACCGGCGGGTCGACGACCTCCCTGAGCTCGCCGACCTGAATCTTGGCCACCACCCAGTCCGCCAACGTCACGTTCCTCCGCTCCCTGCCCACGTCCACCGGCCGCAGCCCCGTGACGAGCTCCAGCACCACGACGCCGAAGCTGTACACGTCGCTCTTCTCGGTGAGCTGGAAGGAGCGGTGGTAGTCCGGGTCGAGGTACCCCGGCGTACCCTGCGGCGCCGTGCAGCACACCAGCTCCCGGTCGCCCGCCGTGGAGCACGCGTCGGGTGTTGCCAGGAGCCGCGAGAGGCCGAAGTCGCCGAGGCGAGCGCGCATGTCGGCCTCCACGAAGATGTTCGACGAGGTGACGTCGCGGTGCACGACGGGGGGCTTGACGCCGAAGTGGAGGTACTCAAGCGCCGACGCGATCTGGGCCGCCATGGCGAGGCGGGTCCGCCAGGGGAGCGGCGGTGACGCGGTGGTGGCGACGCCGCATCGGCGGTGGAGGTGGTGGGAGAGGGTGCCGTTGGGGACGAAGTCGTAGACGAGGAGAAGAGCGCGGGGGTCGGCGCAAAAGCCGTCGAGGCGGACGAGGTGGGGGTGGCGGAGCGCGGAGAGGATGAGCACCTCGTTGCAGAACGACTTGGTGATGTTCGCGGAGGCGGAGGGGAAGGACGGTGACGGGGAGGGCGGGACGTGGAGGCGCTTGACGGCGGCGGGGCGGCCGCCGGGCGGGAGGTAGGCGAGGAAGACCGTCCCGAATCCGCCGTCGCCGAGCTTGCGGCGGGGGTCGAAGCCGGCGGTGGCGGCGCGGAGCTGCTCGTAGGTGAAGGCGGGGCGGTGGTGGTGGAGGCCGTGGCGGCGGAGGAAGGCGGCGGCGCGGGAGGCCGCAGAGGATGGGGTCGGGGACGGCCCCTCCGGGCCGCGTGCGCGGAAGCGGCGGCTGGCGATGGCAACGCAGAGGTAGAGCAGGAGCAGCAGGAGGAGCGACGCGGCGGAGATGAGCACGGTGGTGAGCACGCTGATGTTGCTCTTGGCGTGGTGTGGAGGGTGTGGAGGCGGGGGAGGGGAGATGTGGTGGCTGTGGCGGGACGCGGCCGGCGGCGGGAGGGCGGCGGCGGCGGCGAGGAGGAGGAGGAGGTGGAGATGCGGGAGCATTTGGACTCCGACTTGTGATCCAGACCCGTAGTGTGTGGGATGCACGGAGGAGGGGGACCGTGGAAGAGATGCCAGGAAGCGACCGGAGAAGGTCACTGTTACAGCTCATTTCCGCATGCTTATATTGACTTTTATCAATGATTTTTATTGCGGCTGATAAATAATAGTAATTAATAAGATCCTGCTCAAAAGAGCTTTTTTAGTGGTTTATGACTGAAAAGCGCTGTAACTCGCTGAAAAAACACTTTAGCTGATGAAGGCTTATTTAGCATAATTAAATTTAAAAAATTTAAAAATAGGAAAAACATATTAGCTCATCACGTATAATGCAAACAAATACGAGAAAAAAGAACCGGCAAAAAAGCTCAAAAAAGCGAAAAGTATAGAAAAAGCGAAATTTATGAATAATGCAAAATAAGCCATAATACAAAATAAGCCAGAAGTTCAAACCAAAACGGGCGGGGCCTAAAACGACTCATGAATTGTAGTGGCGGATGAATAACAGGGTATTATATAAAAAACGGTGTAACGAAAGACATTACAATATTAAGACTGTTATGCGATTTACGGAATTGTAATATAATAAAATACAAAGGATGTTAAAATATGTTAAAGTAAAAAGTAGTGACTAATAAATAGTAGTAGTCGATAAAAGCGACTTATAGAAATTAAAGTGTTTATATTAACTTTGATTTCTCAAAACAGAAAATAAAAAACATAAACCAATATAAACTGACTTTCGCCTCGTGGGCCAGGGGAATGCGACTCAGATCCTTTGACGTTTACTTTAAAATTAAGATCTGAAAATGTTAATTACGTATAATTAATTGAAAGATGAACGGCTACGTAGGCCAGTGCGATTTGGATCGTCTGTCGTTGGTTCATATTGGCATGTCCGAAAATGTCAATTATGTAGAAAACTAGTAATTAATTTAAGGGTGAATATTACCACTGGCGAATCTATGCATTTATGCCGTCGGTTCAAGTTAAGACGAGCATATCTGAAATCTGTGAGCTAGCATTTATATGAAAAACGGGCACCTAAAACAGCCAATTGATGAAGCGGCAAAATTCAGAGAACCTCTTGCTAAATGATCGTTGTTTCTACTGCTACAAAAGCGTTAGATTCCTGGCCGAACGGTTTCATCTTACCGTCTTGTTTGAAGCTTTAAGCCCCGCTTGGTTTAGACTAAAAAGATATAGCTTATAACTAAAATTGCACTGTAGCAGCTGAAATTTCACTGTAGTTGAAGGTGACTTATTTGGCATAATTAAATTTAAAAAAAATTAAAAATAGAAAAAATATGCTAGCTCATCACAGACAACAAACGAATACGGGAAAAAAGAATCAGCAAAAAAGCTAAAAAGCCAAAAGTTCAAAAAAAGCGAAATTTATTAATAGTAAAATATAAATCAGAATCTAGAAGCTGAAGTCGAAACAAACAGAGCCAGTCCAGGATGCAAATAGGAGACCTGAGATTGCATGACAAAACAATCAGTGGTCCTGAAAATCCATAGTTTTCGCTTTCTTGAAAAGTGTTTACTCCTTTTTCGGCATCTCTCTCTCTCTCTCTCTGATATGGACGCTTAACAGAAAATTCAACTCAACTGGGAGGAGGCGAGACGCAGGCGAGGCAGCGTGGGGTCGTCTCGCTTCGGCGTAGTGGGGAGCGCAGCAGCCAGCAGATAAGGCGGGCGGGGTGCTGTGTAGAGATGGCAACGGGTAAATACCCGTCGGGTATAGCCAAACCATACCCGTACCCGATACCGCACCGCACGCCGCTATAATACCCGTGCACCGCACACGGGTATAGAAACTTACCCATACCCGTACCGCGGGTATTTATACCCGACAGGTAACCCATACCGAATTGATAAGGGTATATACGGGGCATGGTATATACGAGTGTGGGTATTTCCATCGGCCGTTTGAATATATATATACGGCCACGGTATATGTACTGTTGCTATATCTAATATACACGTGGGTATATTTTACCATGGGTATCGGTGCAGGTAGTATACACCGCACCAGACCCCGCATACCCGATGGGTAGAGATTTTTGCCCATTAGCATACCGCGGGTGAAGATATCTTTCCATACCCGCCTCGCTTATCGGGTAAAGCCGTCGAATGCTTCGGGCAGTGCTCATTGCCATCTCTAGTGCTGTGCCTGTCCTGCCTTGCCTTTGCTTGATTGCGAGGTTTTGGTCACATTCTTACTACTATTAATGCCCTCATGTTCGCTGATGCCGACATGCGGTATGATATTATAATGCTGACCTGACGGGATGAGGTGGGATGCGGCCATAATTAGTGCTCGATTAGATTAGAATTGGGGTGATTAGGTTATTCCCAATACACGGCATTTCTTTACTAGTCTAATGCTCTCTGCATCACTTAAACTTATGTAGGTATGACTCTTCCATGCGTAGCATCTATCGATAGGTCTAATCAATAAATTTACATACTCTCTTTATCTTTCTGTCTCCGCTCTTCTCCTTTATCCATGAAAGACGTTTTTCTCTTTGTTCTTTGATTCTTTGTCATATCATTTCTTATTCTAAATAGACAGCTAATTATTAGTTATAAATATTATATAAGGTGGAGTATTAGGCCTGTTCAAAATAGCTTTTAACTTCTAACGTTTAGCTTTTAGAAGCTGTTTTGAACGCGTTAGCTTTTTAACAAGATTTTTTCTTTCTTTTTTTTGCATTGTTTATGAGATATAACGATTTTTTATTTCTTCTCTTTTTCTTTATTTTTAATTGAATGTCTGTTAACAACTACAATAGTACTTATTCTAGCCAAAAGTTAATAGATTGAATTAAAAACTATAAGTAAAATCTGTTTTGAACGGAGTTTAGGAGTGTCCTTAGCTGAGCTGTTTAGGATGGTCGTCGTCGTAAGTAAAGTCGTCGGAAAGTCGTCGGAGTACTAGTACTACTAATAAAAGATGGAGCAGGAGTAGATGCCCGCCGGTCACGGCTCACTAGACAACAAGGTTCATCAATGGCTATTTATGGCATTTCGTGCCAGATTTCAGTGACCAGGAGCAGTGGCATGTTGCATTGACCGGCTCGGAGTCCGGCCCAACCTTACAAGGCTGTACAAGTCTTACCAGCATTAACACAGGAAGGATTCCGGCCCTTCGAGCGTGGCCACGTCGCCCCCTGCGCTCGGCCGGCCGGCGCGTGGCGACGGGTTTTGCGTACGGCCGGCCGAGGCACTTTCCTCGTACTTTTCAAAAATTATGTAAAGGTCCTTTTTTCTCGCGAAAAGGTCCCTGCAAGTTTTTTCTTTAAAAAATTTTTTTGGATGGCGCCCCGCGGGTTCTCAAAATTACATATAGGTCCTTATTTACTTACGTACAAATCCTTACAGGTCCTCGATTTTTTTCAAAAAAACCCTTTGATTTTTCCGAAATTACGCATTTGTCCTTGATTTTTTTTATGAAACTCCCTGCGAATTATCGACTCTTTTACTTTGGTCACACGGTAGCTAGCGCGGTGTGCGCCGCGCTTATGCAGCTAGTTTTGTTACAAGTGGCGATCCGGTATCACAAAGAACTTTGGTCTTCCAAAGTTGGCTGCTAACTCGCAAAAAAAAAGGATGTTATAGCAGCTGTTAAGCGTTGTTTTGGACTGTGATTTATAGCTTTTAATTATTTGTAACAGAGAGTATAGAATAAGAGAAACTCGTGTGCACTTTTGATAGATACAAATAAAGACACTACGGTGTGTATTACAATCAACTTGTAGATTCACCTTAAAAAATACTCTGTTTGAAAGTTAGATACTGTAAAAAAACTAAAAGCAGAAGGCAGAACCTCGACGTGCTTTTGAATTGTATCTGAAGTTGCTACTACTCCATGCTATTCTTTCAACACACATAAGAGAAGTATGAGGATCAGATATGCCACTTGATATGAAATCGATAAGATGAAGCACAAAACCAATGAATAACAACCAAGAACACGAAACAAAGATTTAATGTGGAAAAATCATTGCGGGTGAAAAACCACCGACGCGTAATTAACGGAATCACTATATGAGAAGAAATTTCAGAATGCTCTTGGTATAGATGTGATTTTACTTCTACATATACATACCTCTACTAAGTAACTTACAAAGAGTATAAATAACCTTGCAAGAAAAGTCTCAGACGAGGTTAGGAATAGAGTCTTAATCGGCAATGAAACAGAGAATTATCAGAAACTAGAACAGTAACCATCTCGGAGACAAGAACAACAGTTCGCTAGGAGAGTCTCAGAAGATAGCAGCGTAGAGTTATAATCGGAAACGCCTCGAGTAGCCACATCTAACTTTAGTCGACGCATGCACCTTAGAGCACCATATTAATGTGGGACAGTGTAGAGTCTACGAACTCGAAGATGATCCCAATCATAACCTGTAATCTATGTATAAATAAAGTGAAGGAGGCTCCTCCCATGACTATAAAAGGAGATGACAGCCTGAAGGCCAAGAGACATCGAAAAATCGAGAGCTGAAGCCATCAGAGCGAGCGAGAGCCTTCCATTAGAATTTTCTCTTTAGTTCTTAGTTCTTAGTGTGAGTGCACCCTGTAAGATATCCATCCAAGAAAGTGTTGTAATATTATATTTTCTGTCTTTGTATTAATTGTCGGGGTTCCCAAAAGGGAAAACCAAATGTAAACTATTTTTTGTGGAAATGAAGTAGTTCTCCTTTGAAAACCTCTTAGTCTTCCTAGTCTGATTATATAGGACAAGATTTTATGCTAAAAACCCTGTAGGAGAAAACTCTTCGGCAACTCTTTGTTGAGCCCTAAGTTTGGCTGTGGAGAATGTTGAGGTTGTAGAGAAGTATTCCTTTCGGATGGAATTGCCTGAGGTGACGATAAAAAATTATCTCATATGATTATGACTAGGAATGTCTATGGAAAGCTTAGCTACTTCTGAAGCAAATTAGCAAGAAATATGGTGGGTGCCGAGTAGGATTTGTACATCACTGTTGCACGATCGGTTGTCTTATTGGTTTCGTCAACCTGCTAGATCCTAATAAAAAAATTACAATTCAAGCTTAATTCTCCTTCATTTTGACTGAACTTTCACCATACCTTCTTTTATTTCCTCCTCCTATATCTACTTCCATTGCTTCAATTGCATTATCTAAATTATGTAAACCTATCTCATGTTCTGCATTGTCTATAATTTCTTCTTTATTACCTATTAAATTATCATCTTCTTCATAGCTTTCTAATAATAACTTTTCATTCTCTTCCCACTGTGCTTTTTCACTCACTATTTGTTTTTCTTTAATATCTTTATTTTCTGCTTCTTCCTTACTACTAAGTTGTTTTATCTTATCTTTTTGTATTTCTGAATTATCTATAAATAATTCTTTATCCTATTTTAATTTTCTTAACCTAAATAATTCTCTATGGAAATAGATTTCTTTGTCTCTTAATACAGGTTAATCACTTTTCATAGTATTATTATATTCTTCAGATATATGCTTTAATTTGTCTTCACAGTATTTTATTTTACTTTTTAAATCTAATTCTTCTATGAATTCGGAAACATTATGTCTTCTATTATCTTCAATATCTTGTTCACATATAACTGAGTCTAAATAATCTAAATCTCTTGATTTATAGCTTATAAATCTAATACTAATCTTTTCTTTATTATTTTGATAACTTATATAATCTTCAGGTTGCTTTAAAACATTGTCTTATATTAAATTACTTATATTCCATTAGTTACCTCCCCTTTCTTCAGCACTAATTTTTGAAGGACTCATGAACTTTATACCTTTTGATTGCATACTTTCTATTACATCATTCACATTTACTTTATATTTGGTTCTACTTTTGTTAGTTAGTCTTCCTACAAATTATATACTTACTAATAAATTTGTTCCTTTAAACTCCTCATATCCTTTGGTCTGGAAACCAAAACTCATTTTTCTATAAATTCCTTTATAGGCATAATTAAATCCGGAGCTATATAAGTTATCAGGTTATTTTCATTCATGTCTCCTTCTAGAAATCCTAATACTGCTTTATTTATTGTGTCTCGTCTTTTATCCAATAAAGTTATTAAGACATCTGTTCCTAATTTCTTTCTTATCATACATTTAATTCCTATAATATACATTCCTTGGTGTATATATTTGTAACCTGAATATTTTAACCCATTTTCAAATTGGTTACTCACAATTCTTAATTCTGCTGGTTGTGTTAAAACGCTTAATTGTACTTCTCTAGATATTCTATATAACCCGGTCTTGTTTTCAAACATGCCCATGCGATATATCTGCTGAAGTTTTATTTTTCTTAAGGTATCCTTTTGATACCTTTCCAGATCTCTTTCTAGGTCTATAACTTTTTTCTAAATTATCGATATCTTCACTCTTATCTTTTAACTTATCCATTAAAATTAATGGTCTAACATCTATATTCACTAACTGGAGTGTCTTATCTCTTCTAACGAATCTTTTAGATATATCCATTTTTCTGAGTTTATGATTTAGTGGATGCAACTATTCTTGATGAAGCTAGTACTATCTCCTTACTTCTTTCTTCAGTATTGATTTTATTCAAGATCTGAACCGATAATTGTAGGATGGATGGATGGATGCATGCATGCATGCATGCATGCATGCATGTATGTATGTATGTACATACGTATGTATACGCACATACGTATGTATGTATGTATATGTGTGTGTGTATACGTATGTATACGCACATACGTACGTATGTATGTATGTATGTATGTATGTATGTATGTATGTATGTATATAGGACGAGTGTTTCATGCACCAAGGTGCCTAGGCATCAATATCAATACCCGTTGATTTGCTTCAAGATTCGCAATGTTTGATGTGGGTATCTTCATATACCCATAAAAAAGTATATTTGAGATGTCAAACTCCGAAAAAATTTAAATTCAACTTCAGTTTAATTAGTTTGAACTATTTTTATGGTATATACTCACTGTAGTTGCATTGAACTCAAAACTAATTCAAACTAGTTTGAACTGAGTTCAAAACTTACTTACCATAAATATATCAAGGGTATAAAACATTTTCATACCCAAACTCAAAAAAATTATCAATCATACACGTGTATCGGATGTTGGTGCCTAGGCACCATGGTGCCTTATGTAATTTTCCCATATATATATATGTATGTATATATGTATGTGTGTGTATATGAAAATACCTTCCACTCTCGAGAGTACATACTCTCATTTCTAATATACCACTTAAACGAATATATTATATTTGTTTATCATTTTCGGTATACTTAAACACTAATTTTAAAATATTCGAATATGATTTGGTTGAAAAAATCGTCGAAGTTATTTATTTTTGCTTTATACACTTTTCATATATAAAAGAGTACAAATTATACTATAAAAAGTGGATTTTAATGAAACTTTTCATAGAATTCGCTTTGAAGTATCTAATAATCATTATTAGAGTATTCTCAAAAGGATAAAAAGGTATAATAATATCATTTAGGCGATATATGCGAAGTGGGAGTATGTGCTCCCAGGAGTATAGAATTATTTTTCTGTAGGAAGCCTTTTTCATAATTTAAAGAGTACATACTTTCGCTTTTAATATACCACTTAAATAAAAATGTTATACTTATTTATCATTTTCAAACCGTCCCAAGTTATAATAGTTAGATAGATAAATAGACAGCTTATCTTTACTATTATATAAAGAGGAGTTGATGATCGTCGGTGCGTTCTCCTCTCCTCTCTCTATAGCCATCCGATTTGTTCGTCTCTCTCCTCCTCTCTCTCAGGATACAACCGCCCACCCCTCACTTTCCCTATCTCTTCGTGCATTTTAGGCCCCGTTTGGCACAGCTCAGCTTCAGTAGTGAAGCTGTTTTTTTTGTTTCAGCTTCACGAGCAGCTTCACCGATGAAGCTAAATCTGTTTTGGAAAACTGTTTGGCAAAACAGCTTTATACATGGCTGAGAGAGGGCAATTGTCCAAGATGCCCCTGTCTACCTGACTTGTTCTAACATTTGGAGTTGTATGTTTGTATATGGTCATATGAATTAAAAGATAATATATTTGAATGAGTATGAATTAAAACATTAAAATAAAAAAAAAAAAAATTAAAATCATTAGGAAGCAATATTAGTGCCTTGTTTATGTTTCGTGAACGGGAGAGGTGAACAGGATGGACTAGTGGCAAATGCGTGTAATTTTGGTGAACTGAGGCGGTGGGTTCCTAGGATCTGGGCTGAGGGAGAGAGCTGTGAAAGCTACTTTTTCAGCTTCACCTCTCCCCATTCCTTTGTGAGAGCACAAAAAAAGGAGCTTCACCCATGAAACTGTTTGCAAAAAGGGTGTTTGGCAAAAATTATGAAGCTTGATGAAGCTGTGCCAAACAGGGCCTTAATCACCCTTCTCTCTCTGTCACTTACTCTCCAATGTTTGATGTATGAAGTTAGCCAGGCAATAAGTTCCGTCTCACTATTTTTATGACTCCGTTGCAACGTACAGATCTCTAACCAGTCCAAATGATATATGGTAATTTACATCACTTCGAACCATCCCGCATCCCAAAGTCAAGTCAGACAATTTATATATAAGAATTCATACAGGCGGAATCCATCTGGGGTCTTGGGAACGAGTCCACTGAGTCCTCGGGACTAGGATATTCATGGACATCAACCTCCCAACAATTTTTTTCAAGAATTAATAAATCAAGGGTATAGAAATTTCAAAGCCTCAACTCTCAAAGTCTATAAATATCTGTCCAGCTTTTCGCACGATATCTCCGCTGATTTAATTTACGCTAGAACTTTATACACAAGAATGAGATTCCTGAAAGCACAAGAATATAGTTGCTTCTAATACCCTGCAGAACTGGGGTATAGAAAAAAACAATGCATTATGCACGGACCAGATGTACAATGCAGCACTCAACTCAAAGTCACCGCCTTCTCTCCAAAGATTATGAACCATATGGCCACGGAAATGTTTTTGCCACTGAAATTCACAACGGAAAAGAAGATTATTAGATGAAGATAAAAAGATCCAGATCACAATATGGTTGAGAACCCCAAAGAAGCAACTGCACAATAATTCTCAATCAAAGGTAAGTTACGAGAATAATATGCAAAATTTTATATCCTAACTGCCATGGCTAAAATTGGGATACAGTAAGCAAATTTTTTTAACATTTCAACTAAAACATCACAAGAATGAATGAATGGGGTTGTTTGGTTAAAACCAAAAGATTCAGTACACGCATGTACCATGCTAGACACAAAATCAGTTATCATTAACTGTTCATGGTTCAGGGCAAACCGATGAGCAGCAATGCTGATTACATTGTATTCTCTTTGTTGCTAACATAGGGCATCTCCAATGGTTATAGCTAGCAACTAACTATAAGACTTCCACATCATTTATATAGTACACACTAAAGCTAGCATTCTAAAGAACTATCTATAAGGATAGCTATTTGATGCTTACATGCACACATAGAATTTATAGATGCTGCCTCGTTTGGCGTTATATACTAGTGCTTAAGGAAGAGCTGGCTCGGTTTTTTTTTTTTGCATACTCTCTTTCCTCCACATAGGATATATGCTGATGTGTACATGCATATAGCTAGCTGACTCAGACTATTGGAGATGCCCTAACCATACCATCTTCAGTACGGTGGGTTGAAAGGAGTTTGTGCAATGTACTCAACCCCATCTAACATGAACTGCGTATGGTAATGCTAAGTCATGGCGTGCTATTCGCGATTTCTGGTTAGGCAAAATCTTAGGTACATACTGGTATATTCCTCGCTTCCTTTCTTTTTCTAAAAAAATAAGGTTAATCTCAAGCATACTCCAGGATAGATGTTGTGGAGATGGAAGGACTTCACAGAAAATTGGTACCAATCTTCTATAGTAAACTGAATCTGATCATAGTCAAGTAGGTGGGACTATAATTGATGTGTAATGAAATTTCATGGACAACTTAAGTCTCGTGCCTATTTCTTACTTTCTAAACAAGACTGACTTCTGTGTAGAAACTAACTCTGCACCATTTGAAAGAACCAAATGAATAGGACATAATACATAGCAAAGGAAACTTTCATGCAACTTCATTATCAAGATATCCTAGACTTGCAAGTTGCAGCAAAAGACGCGTTGGCATGGTAAATTTGGTTATGTGGATGACCGCTCTTTGATGTCCAGATGATTAAAAACCTATAATAGTGGCTGATACCAAGGCCATATTTCTCATTAACAAAAAAAAACGTTAGGCCATGTAATAGTGCAAATATCATTACTGGGGAAGCTGATTTTTGAAATGATAGACTGAGAAAGATCCACTCCACTAAACGGAAGTATCGATTCAAGCTGAAGTGCTGTAGGACTGCAAGAATGAGAGGAAACCAGGACAGGCCTTGGTCCTTTGGCTCTAGATTCCTCCTAAAATAACGCAACATGGTATAGTGCTTTAATTAATATCTAAGTGAGGCTCTGCAAGACCTAAATCATAGCAGCCACCCAATGTCAAATCAAGAGTAAATGGTCGTGTTAAGGGCATACAATTATTTTAAGTAAAATCAGACTACCTATAACAGAAACAGGGAGTAGGAATGGTGAAAAGAATTAGGAATGGCAAACTCACCTTTCGAAGACTCTCGGACAAGCACAATATGCATTGCTGCATTGTTCGGTGGCAGCTGCAGGCGGAGAGGAGTGAGCTTCCCATTGATAGGGCTGCGTGTGCAGATGATTATGTCGTCAAGGCCTGTCTCCTCCTGTAGCTTGTGGGTGAGCTCCTCCAAGCTAGTACCGTTAAATGTGAATATCTGACTCTCGACGTCATCGTCCGCATTGCCCTTATCATCTGCAATGTGGTAATGGATTGCACGACCCTCCACCTTGTGCAATGGGGCGGAGAAAGAATCCGAGGACTGACAAGACAAGAAAATCCAATGTTAATCTTTTTACTAAACATCGAAGAGTAATGACAAAAATACCCAAGACAAGTGTAGATGCAACATGCAGGGTCTTCGACACAAGAAAGTGATTCTGAAGTTTTCAACAATACATAGTAATGCTATATAGTCTAAGCCGATTATACAGAATTAGCGAAGGACATTTTTAGGATGTATTTGACAGCACTAAGAAAATTAACCCAAAGCGGTCCAATAAACACAACAATGGATTTCGCGGTGCAGATTGCTTGCAATGACAACAACAGTTTGGAAGAACACAAGAACCTTACACATGATAAATACGGAGTTGCGGCAATCCAACAAACATGAAGGCTAGCATTCACCAATCACAAAGAAATGCAGAAACCCAGTGCCTATACTTCAATTCAACAGAATAATCAAAGTAAAGTAAAACACAGCTTGCGCCTGGACCAACTCACAAAAACAATGCGAGCATTGTGAAGCCACAGAGCTATGCGGAATCAGTCGTAATGCATTGGGAAAAGCCAATTTCCCCCAAGAATGATTAGCATTCAAAACCCAAATAGTTCCAAAGGATTGCCAAAAGCATTTTAGATTGCCAATTCGGAAATCAGAGCAATTCGATGACAGCAGCACGAGCATTCCAAAATCAATGGCTTTGTCAAGGCGACACCGCGCAATCAATCCTAAATACACAATCAAACGCGAGAAGAAGGAAGCGAGCAGTTCATCGACAAACCTCGAGCTTGGAGAGCCTGGGCTCCGGCGGCGCCGCATACTCCGGGGGCGGCGGCGCGGTGTACGATTTGGTGGGCCGGTGGTGCGCCGCGTGCGGCGGCGGCGGGGGCCTCAGCTCGGGCGCGGGCGGCGATGCCGGTGCGGACACGGACGCGGGCGCGGAGGCGGCGTGCTCGGGCCCCGGCGTGAGCACCTGGACGATCTCGACGTCCCAAAGCACCCAGTCCTGCGTGGCGGTGCGGTGCGGTACGTCGTGGGTGACGGAGTTCCGCCACGGCGGGAGCCCGCCGTTGGCGCGGAGGTAATTGCCGTGGCGCGTCTTGAGGCGCGCCTGGAAGCCGTCGCGCACGGGCTCCCACTCCAACGACGAGTCGGGCCGGCCTCCGCCGGGCGGCGCGGCGGCCTGCAGCACCTTGCGGCCCGTCATGCCGAGCAGGAAGGGCTCGTTGGACGCGGCGAGGTAGCGGCCGTACCGGCTCCTGAGGCGCACGACGCCGGGCGCGTGAGGCACCGTCTCGACCGCCCACCGCGCGTTGGGGGACGCGCCGTCGCGGTCCTGCGTGACGTGCAGCTCGTCCTCGTCCGCGTACAGGAACTTGTCGTGGTGGCTCTTCAGCCGCACCGCCTTGGCACGCGCGAACAGCTCCATGCCGACCGGAGTATCCCACTCTCTCTCTTTCTCTCTCGCGATCTCGATTCGGGTGTCTTTTTGCCTCTCGAGCTGGTGATTTGGGGGGTTTTTCTCGCACGCGGAGGAGGCGAGGATGGGATGGGTGACCGGTGGCGACGGCGACAAGGAGGGGGTTGATTTGGCGTGTGGGGTTGACAACGGAAGAAGGCGCGGGGCGGAGTCGGCGTCGTGGTGACGCTGCGCGTGGGGCACGGGTGGAGTGGGGGCCACCTGTCGGTTGCGGGAACGGGCGCCGGGCGGGGGTTTTGACTTTTGACTCGTTCGGCGGCTCGGCGCACGTCGGGTGCCGAGCTGGCGGGCGGGAGGGCTATTAGAGCATGTACAATGCAAGATGTTTATATATGAATGCTTAAAGAGAGAGAATATAGCCACATCATCAAGCACCTACGAAAAAGTTATTCTCTCCAATGCAAGTATCTCTTCCATGGGTGCTTAGATGCTATATTTTCTATTAATAGAATCAGTTATATACATAAGCATCTACTAAGCACTGGTGCTTATTTAAGCATCGATGCTTCAAAATAAGCACCTTATCTATCCTATGTGGCAAGAAAAAATAGTTTTTCATTGCTAAGCACCTCTCTAAGAGCCTGCATTGTACATGCTCTTAGCGGAAATGATGTGGCGCTGGATTCCGTTTACCACGCTGGCCAACTTTCTACAACTACTTATGACATATATTGTTTTTTTTTGAACTGGAATGACATATATTGTTTTAGGTTGCAATTTACCTGTTTATGTTTTCAATCTTACTGTGAACATTTGTGTAAGTAAATTGTATGCTGATAAGTCGCTTTAAAAAGACTGTTTCGATAAATAGCTTTGAAACGGCAGTGGAGAATTCGTTCTATTTGTTTATTCAAAAAAAACTATAAGCTATAAATTAGGCTTATCTTTTGAGCTATGGTTTATAGTTTTTGCCTGTAGCTTATTAGTATAATAACCAGTAATTACTGGGATAAATCAAAGGCTATAGTTTATAATTTTGTGCTGTAACTTATTAGTTTAATAACCAATGATTACGAAGATAAACCAAAAGACGCTGAAATGAGAAGAAAAAAACAGAACCGAACTAGGCCTTCGGGTTGATGCCTTGAACAAGGTTGGGTACTTTGGTTGGTCTACATCCATACTACTTCCTTTGTCTAAGTTTATATAGTGCATTTTTTTAATAACATTGTCTATAAATATAGAAAATATTTCATATTTCAATACAAAATTAGTATAATATTTCTTTTATACCTCTGGTAAATATGTAACTTTATTTACTATTTTTTACATATATGTATTAATATGTAGTGGTTAGATATAATAATTTAGGCCTCGCTTATTTCGGCTTAAGCTTCTGGTTTATTTTTTACTATTCAATAATTTCGTCTTTTCTGGTTTTTTTGAGCTTTTTTGTTGGTTCTTTTTTCCCGTATTTGTTTGTATTGTCCGTGACAGGCTAACCTGTTTTTTCTATTTTTAAATTTTTTAAATTTAATTACGTCAAATAAGTCACCGTCAGCTACGGTGTTTTTTCAACCAGTTATTGTGTTTTTCAGCCATAAGCCACTTAAAATAAACCCATTTGAGCAGTGCCTTAGTTATTTTTATTATTTTTATTATTTATATGCTAAAAATATGTTTTATAAATTTGAACAGAGAAATACATGCTTTGTGGTGTAAAAAACCATAGAGCGTAGGCCTACTCACTGCATAAACCTAATGAATATACTAGCAGAAATAAGTAGCAAATTGGATGCTCACGCGTTTGTCCTTCGTTCGACGTTAAGTGCTGACAGGGAAGGATCTCGAGCGACTGGCTTTCTGACGTGGCCTTCCCAGCAACGTCCGGCAAGTTTGGTTTGACCAGGAATTTCCCTCCCATTCCCATCTGGTTGTGATTATTTTGATTTCAGCTTTTAACTTCCGGTTTATTTTGCATTATTTATAAATTTTGTTTTTTCTGAACTTTTAGCTTTTTTTGAGCTTTTTTACCAGTTTTTTTACCGTATTTGTTTGTATTATACGTAATGGGCTAACATATTTTTTATATTTTTTATTATTTAAAAATTTATTTATGCTAAATAAGTCTCTGTCAGCTACAGTGTTTTTTCAGCTATCTACCGTACTTTTCAGCCATAAACCACCAAAAATAAACCCAAATAATCACCACTTAGTTACTCGTGCCTAACCGCCGACCATAACATGGCGTTAGCCCCATCCGGTCCAAAGCTACACCGGATACACGTGCAGCCGTGTTCTCAATCACACATGAAGGGAATATCATCGGCTTTTCTTGTTCGTTTCAGAAAGCTTGTACCCGGCGAAAATGGACGCTCCTGCCGAGCTCGGCACAGCCCCGGAAGCTTGGCCATTAACAGCCTGCTTAGTTAGACTTATTTTTTATAGATTATGGTTAAATTTTTACTATAATTAGTTGAAATTATACTATAACTGATGCTAGCTTATTTGGCACAATTAAATTTAACAAATTTAAAAATAAAAAAAACAGGTTAACTCAGCAAGTATAATGCATACAAATACGGAAAAAAAAAGAACCAGTAAAAAAGCTAAAAAAAATCTAAAAAAGGCAAAAAAGACAAAATTTCTGAATAGTGAAAAATAAGCAGAAAGCCAAAAGACTAAGTCCAAATGAGCGGCGCTCGCCTACGTACCAGAGGAGGTATCTGCAACAACATGAAAATAATTTTATGGAACTCATTGATGCGAATGTGAGCTAGTAGTTGTATATTGATCAATGCTCAATAATCTTTGCTGCGATTGTTTTGGTCACTGTGACACAGACGCTACTTGCATGAGCTGAGACACTTGCCAGAATGAACTTTCTATACAAGTATCACCAAGTTTGGACTCTGGAGACGGACGCTAGTCGCTCTGCACGTCACTTGTCCCCGAGCACTCCACGTAGGGCAGACGGTGTACGAGATAAGTCTGGCAAAAAAAGGCTATGAAATGTCATTTTCGTCCTGATTCAATGTGGCGGTGCCACGCTATGCTACAAAGTTGAGCGAAGACTAGCTCTCTAGAGGTTAATGGTCCTGTGAAACAAGTAGCAAAAGAAAACCGTCCGACAAATGATGTTTACACAGGATTAACAGCCCAGCCTTCTTCCTTTTCATCTCCGCCCTCTAAATTCAATCACATACACCCATAAAACACCAAAAGCATCAAGAAGTTTTCTATTTGTACGAACTTCTCTGAACAGAGTTAAGTGCTTGCCTAACGACACTTTATCGTAGCTACCGTTGGTAGTTTTCTTTCATAGTTATCATATGGTGCAAGGCTCCACAAGCTACGACATGCCGAGTCATCGACCAAACACCAGCGTCGAAGGCGGTCCACGGCAAAAAGACGGTCAAAGTTCATATGTTTTGGACCAGGCAGAGTGGCAGACGCGGTGTTGAAAAACTGCATCTGCGTGTAACATCTCCTGAATAAGGACATCAAGAGTGTATATATCGCAATAGACCTTAAGGTGAACCTCACCTAATTGTTAAGACCGACTCGTTATGTTTGAGGCTACCGCTCGGCTATAACAAGAGTCCCACTCGGCAGTAAAAAAATTGTATTTTAATACTTGTGGTAGTTGGTAATTGGCTGGTGGGGGGAGAGAGAACAACAGGATTAAAAGAAAATTATATTTTAATGCTTGTGGCCAGATCTTTAGCTTGAGGACCAGCCTCAAGCTTTTTTTTTGCTTATGATCTGCTTAAGGTCAATCTTGTAATGTATAAAGTCGATTTTAAGATGACTTATAACCTCCTATTTTCATACACTTCGGATACCCTAACAATTCGTACTCTCAGCAATTATTATTACCCTTTCCATTACCTGCAGATAGCTTGGATTCCACGCAAAAGAAATGCTATCAATAAGAAAGCCTCGTAGGTAAGAATAACATGGAAGGTTAGGCAAATACCAGACAAACAACCTTCACAGAAACATCCAACGTGGCAAACACCAATTCGGGCACCACGTCAACGCGAAAAGGATGTCCAACAAAGGCACGTCACGTCTAAAACACGCTATCAGGCAGCATATCAGTCATAAATAGTTTCCGTTCCAACCTCTCCTAGTTTAGTGCATTACCATTCATAGGGTCAATCATTTATGTATAAAAGGCCAATAGTAAAGGCCTATTTGAGATAGCTTCATCACTGAATACGTGGATTTGGAGCAGCAGCTCCACCATAGAGCAGCTCCACCGTGGATCTGGGATCCCATCATTGAGTGTTTGGCTTGTACAGCAGCTCCAGATCCACGAAATTGAGGTTTTGGTGGGAATGACCACTTTTGGTGGGATGGGGTGTGTAACCAGTGGCATTGGTGGGTAATTATCACCCAACTCTACGGTGGAGCACCCCTTGAGGAGCTCCATGAAATCCATGGATCGGCTCTCTCGATCCGGATTTTGGTGGATCCAGATTTCATGAGTGGAGCGTTTGGGTAAAATTTCGTGGAGTGGAGCTATTTTTCATGGATCTGGAGCTGGTGGAGCTCTCCCAAACAGACCCTAAATTAGTAATAAAAGGCCAACTCATACAATAATAAGGCTCCGCTCATTTCGGCTTGAGTTTTTGGCTTATTTTTTCTATTAATAAATTTCGTCCTTTTCTAAACTTTTGGTTTTTTTAGCTTTTTTATCGGTTCTTTTTTCCGTATTCGTTCGCGTTGTCCGTGATGAGCAACATACTTTTCTATTTTTAATTTTTTTTAAATTTAGCTATGCCAAATAAGCCACTTTCAGCTGCAGTGTAATTTCAATCGCTACAGTGCAATTTTCAACCATAAGCCACAGGCACAACTTTCGAGCCCAACCGAGCAGGGCCTAAATAGATGGATTGGATAACATCGGTGACTGTCGTCCATGGTAAAGATTGGCACGAGTGGGAGAAAACAACAATGACGTTACAAGCAAACCTTTGGCATACCCATAAAGGGGCTGAAAAGTTTGTGGAGAGGTTCTTGGAAAACATTAACCTTTGACAAGCTGGTCTGAATCACCTTGTTGCGCTCCCCACAACAATCTCACTTAACTATCCTTGGTGAAGTTCAGACCATGCTGCAAAAACTTGGAACGATACTGCTCCACCAGCGATTTATCCACACCTCCTTCCCCAATCGGTTCTTTCTTTGTCCTTTTTGTAGCCTTTCCTCTCTTTGGCTCACCATCTTTTCTGTTTTTTCTTTTCTTCGGAGCATCTGCCTGATCATGCTTAGTGGACAGAGTTTGCTGAATCAAACGAAACACATTAAATTACTTCACTGCATCAAAATAGACAATTTATGTAGTATCGAAAAGAATCCAATAGAACTTACAGTCCTAGCAGGATTTGAGGCTGCATATGTTCGATCTCCATCCAACACAATGGTTCCCTTCGCAGGCCTTTGAGCTTCCCTTTTAGCTCCCACCGTACTTTCCACAGTGCTAGGATCTCCAGCAACTAAAAGATCATTTGCAGGCCCTTCACTAGAATTGGACAATTTAGATGGTCTATCATCTGATTTTCACTTGTTCCCTTTTCTAAAATCCCTTCTGTTATTTGCGTAAGGGCCATCAGTTGCAGACTGATCTCCCAGAGGCCTCTGCTGATCTTGTACAGCTTCTCGTAACTTGTCATGACGTTGCTTCCGAATCTTCTGGAGCCTCACTTTTTCAACATCCTCAAGTGCGAACTCCACAATTGGACGACGTTCTGCACCAAAAGTTTCTGCAAAGAAAGAAACTCATCAAAAGTAACATCTCGAGAATCTGCATCCATCGATCAACAGGATCCCAACAACGATATCCCTTGTGCTCAGCAATGTAGCCCAAAAAAACGCACAAACTGACTGAACGGTCAGTTTGGTGCGCTCACGAGGAGAGTCAAACTGAGTGCGAACCATGATGGCAAAGGTCTTGTAGATAGATAAACCTCACTACGAGATGACATAAAGTATATTCATGTATGTCGAGAAAAATCATCAATAAAAATGATATAATATCGATGACCTCCTTTCGAAACAAAAGGAGCTGATCCCCATACATCAGAATGAACAAGATCAAAAGGACGCTGAGACACTGACTCACTAGAAGGATAAGAGAGTTGAAGCTGTTTGCCAAACTTACAACCCTGACAATTTAGAGAAGCATCACCAGACACAGATCCTAAAAGACTTTGACGAAGTAAGGAAGACATACAGGAACCACAAAGATATCCTAAGTGATGATGCCACTGAGCAAACGATGCGGTGGAGGCTGCAGCAGCTGCAAAGGCAGTGGTGGAGGCGAGAAGACTGATTGGGGCAGCGGAAGGAAGGTAAAACCAGTCAAGCTCCCAGAGCTGTTGTGAGTCACGGCGGCGAGGGCCAGTACCAACCAGAGTCCCCGTGCGGCAATCCTAAACACAACAATAATCAGAATCGAAAATAACACGATAACCATAATCAGTGAACTGGCCAGCAGATATGAGCTGCATGGTTAGTTTTGGAACATGAGAAACAGCAGGAACATGAAAAGAGGAATTTGAAAGAGTGTCTCGTCCTGTGACAGAAAGAGAGGTACCATCTGTTGTGTGGATAGTGATAGGAGCAGCTAAAGAACTAATTGAAGTAAGACATGTGGAATCAGATATCATATGAAAAGAAGCATCAGAATCAAGAATCCAAGGTGATGTACCTGAGGAAGGAGAAGTAGAAGGTGGTCTCTTACCGAAAGACTGAGCAGCAGAACCAGACGATACAAAAGCAACCATGCATCCTAGCAATGTGAGAAGCTGCTAAGTGTCAAAGGTACTAGAACTCTGCTGAGAGGAGGAACCTCCAGTGCCCCTTGGAGGACGAGCACCACGACGAAGATCCTTCTTCTTCTTGTAGCAAAACTGTTCCACATGTCCATCCTTGTTGCAATAAGTGCAGTGAAGTCCCTTACCAACAGCAGCTGTCACTGGTGGAGGCACAACTGAGGAAGGAGTAACCAAAGGTACAACGGGTGTAAAAACCGGAGAAGCCACCAAACCGAAGGAAGTGATGATGATGATAGCAGACCTGCTCCACAAAGTCAAATCTCCTCAGTACGAACAGTTGCAAGGGCCTCCAACAAAGTCACACCAGGGTGACGAGCCAACAACTGAGCACGAGTTTGCTCAAACTCAGACCGGAGACGTGTCAAAAAATCATAGATGCGACGAAGCTCCATGTGAGACTGCTGACGCTGACAACACTGACAGGTGCGGCAAACATCTGGCCCCAAAGAGTCAATCTGACGCCATACCACAGACAACTGAGCATAAAACTCATCCACAGTGGCATCTCCCTGCTGCAGCGACTGCTCCTGTCGCACAATAGCAAGGTATAAGGAATCACCAGATGACTCGTAGCGGCTGCGCAGATGCGTCCACATCGCATGTGCGGAAGCCAATCCAACATCACCAGTGAGATGCACCTTCATGCTAGCAACCAAAATAGCAGAGGCATGAGCATCTTGATCAATCCATATCTTGTAAGCAGCATACTGAGTCTGAAAAGTCTCCATGATATCCTCAAAAGCCTCAGAAACCTTTGTACGAGCATCTTCTGAAGCATCCTTCGGAAGTACAGGCTCAGCAGGTGGAGTAGGACGAGACGGGCAAGGCAACTCGCTAGTAAGAAAGTCCCAAAGGCGCTGACCACGCATGTGGAGGCGCATGTGCTGAAACCAGTCCTGATAATTAAGACCATCGAAGATTATCGGGCAACGAGGAACAGAAACAGTGCCTACAAAAGAAGACTTTTTTTCTTCTCTCTCTCCTTTTTTGCTTTTTTTTCTTTTTTGCTCTTTTTTCCCCGGTCGGTTTACAAACCGGTTTACAGACCGACCAAAGACTCAGTCGGTCAGAACGCAACGTGGAGTCGGCGACTCTCGGGCGGTCTCAAGCGCGACAGCGGTCTCGGGCGGGACGGCGACCGGCGGAGCAGCAGTCAACAGCTGATGGAGCAACGACCAATGAGGCGGCGGTCGGCGAAACGGTGGCCCGACGGCGACAGCTTGGGCAACGGTGGCCTGGGCAGAGGCGGCGCTGACTCGAGTGGTCGGATCAGGCGTCAGATCGGGCGACGACGACCAAGAAGGCGTGACCGGGCCAGGCGAGCCCGATCCGGCTGGATCTAGTGAAGGGCGACTTGGCGACGACGGCTTGGGCGACGACGGCCTGGGCAGAGGCAACGCTAACTCGCGAGACCGGCTTGGGCGACGGGAAAGATGGCAGCGGCGTCAGGTCCGTGACAGGCGACGAGCGGCGGTGGAAAAGAGGTAACAAGCGGCAAACCAGGCAAAACCCTAAGTATGACGAAACACTTTGCTCTGATACCATGTTAGAATAGCGCTTATATTCATCATGAGGCCAATGGACCCATATATATACATGTACAGGTCTGGCATATATACAAGAAACCCCTCATACAATAAGGTAAATACACAGCTATGTAATACATATCTAACAGAAACAAATGCCAATTTGCTAACGTTAAGCACACTGGATGTACATTGCTCAAAATCAACGCCTTCATCACTATAAACTAGTCAAAATGGCCAGTCAGATAAATAGAAATATGTACTTCCATTGTTTTGAAAACCTAAAATTCATGCGCTTTGCAACAAAACAGAATAAGACAATGAAAAGAAATATACAACAAAGGCACTCCGGTTCGCAAGTTATCCTGTACAGACCTGAGATTCCCAAAGGGTAAAGCTTATTGCCACCTGACTAACCCAAACATGTCAACAAAGGGTGAGCAGGCCACTTTGAGCGTGCGATTCACAAACCACAATTCATGTAAACATCTTTTGGTCGGAGGCAACTGAAACCAACGGCTTGTATTTCACTGAACATCCCCAAAAATGACTATCGATAAAATGGAAACCCGTCGCGATGCCATACTTGACTTACAAACAATCAAGTACTTTTTATTTGCTCATACTTTTCGCCTATGCTTCCACCTTTCTGCTTCTGGAATTCAATGTATCGTAAAGTGCTTGCAAAGAAGGCCTCTGTAGATGGATCAGCTCCATTGTTGTCACTTTGCTTCTCTGTCCTAATCAATTCAATCAAATCTTGGATTACAGTGTTTGTGATCTGTGGAATTCCCTTCTCAAAGAAGTACAAATACCTGAAAATAATAAAAGCATGAGTCTTACAATAGCAGCAATCATATATGCACCAGAAAAGATAGCAAATCTAGGTCTTGAGTTTACTTGTTCAAAATTTCGATAAATAGAGTGGCAGATCCGCTGCTTCCCCTTGTTACATTAGCCATCTGTTGAGCAGCATTTGCAATTCTCAAGGCACGCTTTAAACAAAGGAGGACCCTGGAACAAAATTCGATCAGGCAAAAAAGGAACCTCTTAGATGTCTTTGATAAGATTCAACAGCAGCACCAAAGTTATTGTCTATATTTTGCCTTTAGTTAGCATTTAAAAAGATAAATTAGAGACATGGATACCAAAGGGACATCATGATTCATGTGATTAGTTTGGCTGGACACTAAATTATTATAAAGACTTATTTCAGTATGATTAGGAAGTAATGTCCTAGCATTTTATTTGCAAGAATAAACTAAAAATCAAAAGATGGATGGCACGGTCACAAGATCCAATAAATCAGGATGCTTAAACCAAATAAGTTTACCTTTCACCATCCATTATTCCATCTTGGTCATCAGTCCAGAAAAGGTGTGAACATGCATAGACTGCTCGACATTGATCAGGCTTCTTTAGAAGTTTTGCTGAGTACTGCACAAAACAGAGGCAATGTCATTTACCAGAAAGGCTAGCATGTGTACTAGAAGAAAACAGATTTGGGCCATAACAGGTATCAAGAAGGCAACAACAAAGGAAGAAACTGTTACCCCAGTCGTCTTATGAGTGAGTGTGTCTCTATTTTCCACCCCAAATATATTCATCCGCTGAAGGGTCCCAATTATTAGGTGGAGTGCAGTAATTTGAGCCTTTGAATCCTGCAGCACACAACCATTATAAAGGGAAAACAGAACAGAAGTATAAAAACACTCTTAATGTCCTAACAAATGCATAGTACATGACATTTATGATATGATCCAGGATTATAACAGACTACTCAAATAAGTAATGAAAGCAACTGGACGGGCTGGCATAGAGGAAGGGAGAGGCAGGTGGGGGTGGGTCATACCGCGATTTCTTCTTCATATAAGATAAATGCTTGAGTAAAGAATTCGTAAGCAACCGGTTCCAAATCACAATCATTGGCAGCCTGTAAAAGAAATGTGGTCACACAATGGGAAGAATTGTAAAAGAATCGATTAATTGTTACAACAATACCTCTGCGCATTGCAGATATAGTCTGAGAGCCAGTTCTGGAGAAGGAACACATGAGAGTGCTTCAATAGTCTGAAAAATGAAAAATGATGAGTACATTGATGAGGGTGCATAATATATCAAGATTCACAAGTCAAGCCCTCAACACTAGTGCGAGCAAGCAAATCCAGCCAGCACCAGTTTTAACACTAGTGGAACGCTGAGTGGCTGACATGAAACAGTAAGCATTTCTGTATCTAAGATAGGATTTACAATAATTATTAATCATAATTTGCCTACCAGTGTGTGTTATATATATATATATATATATATATATATATATATATATATATATATATATATATATATATATATATATATATATATATATATATATACACACACTCCCGGTGTAGTTACTCCCTACACCGTATCTCTTAAAGTAAGGAGTATCTAACTAGTATGTACGTGTAGTATATGAGTATATAAGATCATTTAAGTGGTATATACAATTTTTTAAATATACTCCTTTTATGTACGAATATGAAGGTATTAGCAAAATATATCAAAAACCATGTGTTCCCTTGCAGTTTTTTCATATAGCTAGCATTGAAGTATCTTATAATTAGTATATGAGTATAACTAAGATGATAAAAGAGTAATGTTTAGTTCGTTTAGATGGTATATCATAGGTGGGAGTGAGACTGAAGGAGTATATATATAACTCCATGTTCAACATCTTTTTTCTCAGACTATTATGCCAGACCGGCTTGACACCAGGCATTTCAAATTCTTTCATTACAAAGGGGTAAAGAGAGTTTACATCGTATAATAATAAATTAGAACCTTCAGGTATATATCTATATGTATATATATGTATATGTGCGTGTGTATTTATATGTATATGTGTGTATATATATGCCTTTTTTTGCTTCAGCTTATGACTTTTGAGCTGTTCGTGAGAGAAAGTATGGAATAACATAAACTTGTGTGCAGTTTTAGCCGATATAAATGAAGCAGTTACAGTGTGTACTACAATCAACTTATAGATTCCGTCTTGAAAAGACATTTCATTTGAAAACTAGTTACTATAAAAAATCCGAAAAACAGCTTTTAGAAGCTGAAAAGAAAATGCCCTCTTTATCTTGGGGAGGCTATCATACCAATCAAGTTCCAAATTGTTAAAACAACTATGCTCTTCATGTCTGTTGTGAGAGTGAAATTCTGATAGTTGCACGTGTATGCAAAAGAACGAAAAACCTGATGCAAGATCTGAAATATTTTCTTCGGAGTAGCAGGAACTTCCTCCCCGATGATATCTCCATCTTGACCTTGTAATCGTCTGACCAACTGCAGGCAAGACACATTATTCACATATTAGACCCCTCAACTGATAAAAAATAGTAATGAAATAAAGCACCTTCCCCAATATCTAGCCCAATGTCTGGTAAAATATGCAGACATTAATGGTTTGTCAGAATCGCTACTATTGATTTTCTTTTGTTTCTTTAATTCAAGGCGGACATACTATACATCTGGGGACAGATCAAGTGCACGCACATTTCTAGGCGCAATCATGCAAACTTTCGCATGGACCGTTGGATCAGGGGTGGATGGATCAGATTTGGGTGCCGTTTAGAAGGTGGGAGTCCTCATAAATAACTTTCCAACATGTGAGGGGTTATTTACAAAGTTATCCATCATGCGATCGGCGATCCCCCAAATCTTATCCATCCCTCATCTAATGATTCACATGCAAAGTTTACATGATTACACCTAGACGTGAGTTTGCACTAGGCATATCCCCATCTATCTATCCACTGAACAAGGCCTTGAGAAAAGGCAATTCAAAAGCATAAGTGGCAAAAGACTCATTTCTAGAGAGTAAAAACCTGATAAAAATCAATATTAGCTTTGCACTATAAAAATCAATATTAGCTTTGCACTAGCCATATCCCCATCTATCTATCTATCCACTGAACAAGGCCTTGAGAAAAAGCAATTCAAAAGCATAAGTGGAAAGGACTCATTTCTAGAGATTAAAAACCTGATAAAATCAATATTAGCATGCCTACTACAAAGCAGCCTGCTCAACTATACAATTCATATTTTTTGAGGAACATTGTGTATCGGGATAACATGAAATGTGAAAGTTCCTTAGTTTGTGATACTGTTTAAATATAATTGTAAAACAATTCAACAAACCTTGAGAGCAGAGAATACTATGGATGGCACAGTGAAAGGTAGACGCTTGGGACCTCCCTGAAGTATATGCTTCTGAACAGTACATAAGATCTGAAAGATCAACAGGTATTTTCTATTAGCATTTTCAAACTGGACAAGTGTCAAAATACATGCACCCTGATAATAACAAATGCTTCCAAGCAACATAAATTCATGAACAGATGAATAGTTTGTAAATTTAGTGGCAAAAGACAATTGCTCTAGTTGTTCATTTTGTAACAAGATACTAACATGATATGGTCTATTGTCTTTTTTTGGGCTCAATGGATATGGTCTAACTATAATGATTTAACAAAATGATAAGAAAAAACTTCAGTCTACGCAAGCTGGTATGAGAATACCCTAGGTTCTGTTTCTAATTTAGCACTTCAATTCCCTATTACATTTAAGTTCCATTGTTTATCTAGCAATCTTATTAATAGGGCAAGACACTAGCTCTCCGCCTGAACATAACTAGCACTGGATATTAATTACATAGATGTGTAAAATGGGCATTTAACACAGACACATAACAGTGGGTATGTCACCACCAAGAACTGAAGTTAGGAAAGGGGGAGAACATAATGGAGACCGAAATAAGTTTGCATGCTCTCATCAACTACACTATTATAAAAAAAATACCTTCATCATCTCGTCATGGTCATCATTGTGCAACATGTGAATAAGACGTGCTACAGAATTTTGTTCCTCCTTAAAATCCTCCTCATCAAGCTAAAACAACAAAAAAAACATGTTAACAGTGCGGGTAAACTTGATAAGAAACTGGAATATTTTGTGCACTGACTAGCTGCGAAGACAGACTGCAGCTGAAAAAAGATAACAAACAACTGCAGCAGAAAGAAGATAACAAACCAGTCCAATAAACTTGTAGAATGAAGTGTATGATCTTACCTCATCATCTTGGGCCCCATCCATATCTTTTATAAGTCCCTTAATTAAATCAAATAGAGCCTCGATCTGCAAGAAATAGCAACACATAATCACATGATGAGTCCCTTAGTAATTGACAAACCAACAGCGTAATGTTAAAATATTACCTTATCGGAAGTAGATATGCAAGTTGTGTTCTTCATTATGCTTTGACTTATTACCAGAGCCATCACTTTGGTTGTAGCATTATCTAGATAATCCATAACCCGAGGATAGTTTGAAAGTTCTAATGCAGTGACAATATTGCTATATTTCTCCAGGGGAGCACTAAGAAGTGCAACAATTTGCTTCGTTGCTCTGCTATCTTCAAGTTTTGCCTTGCCTGAAAGTTTCTTGACACATGCACCCTGTTCAATATTAAACATAACATGAGCTAGATAATAAGAGAGGGGGTAAACATATTTCATTTTCTATGTAAGAAGACTTACCAAAACTTGGTCAACATAATCAAGCCGATCTGGATGCACACGGAGAGTAAATGTCAGAAGTGATACATATAAAGTTACTGCTCCAACAACTGGCATGTCAACTTGGGCCTCTATCACCTGCCAGAAGACCATAATTCAGATGTTTCAGTTTTATCTGTACTACAGCAGAAAACAGCTATATAATTTGAACAAGGAATTAAGAAGTAAAAGGTGCAGCTATTTTCTATGGTTCCATTCCACCCCACATTTGGCACAATATGTATATTAACAGTAAAATTGTTATTTTAGACCAAATTATTTCAAGACTAATTGATGGCTACAGCAAATGAAAATACAAATTAAGATTAGAAAAAATGGTAGGACGTGAATGACATATATGATTGAATATTAATTACTAATAAGCAGCAACAAAAGTTTACCTTTCCAATAGCATTGCTGAACTTTGCAAAAGCTTCAACTTGCAAGAACTCTGGCAATACCTGCACAATTCATTAATGTCAAAGGCATAAAAAAAATTCTACTTTGATGAAGTGGTCTAGGGAATGCTTACCTCAGGACTTGTGGCTGCATAGTTTGACAATCTGTCCATGAGTTGAGATAGCACTGTTTTGATATCAACATTTGGCTGCAAAAGAACTTTAGAAATGACTTACGCCCATAATGAAAATAAATAGAAATCACATGTAATGTTGTGGTCGGTGGTTAGGTACGGGTCCAAGGACTGAGAGTAGGACGCTCACCCTCATCTAGCCATCAGCAGGGCTCTTCCCTAACATGGTAGATAGGCTCTGATGTTTGACTTTAGAAGAAAAGGGAGACTAAAGGCTTGTTTGATTGTTAATAGCATGATTATGAATGGTGCGGGTCCTCTTTTTGTATAGATAAGGTTAACCCCTAATAATCTAATAATATGGAAACTAACACAATCTAATGCAACCAATCAACTAAAAATAATATCATATCCATAATATATAAATATAAAGGTATGCATCTATCTATTCCTAATATGAAGATATGCATCTAATTATTCTTAATATAAAGATATGCATCTAACTATTCTCAATATAAAAATACGCATAAGATTATATCCCTAAACAACCGCTACAGTAACGGACGGTACTGTTCCCGCATGTGTCACAGCCCTTGGATCTCAATGCGTAGCCATGACTTGCTGGCGGAAGCCCTTGGCCGTGGCGGCGGCCAGGTTTCCCCAGATTGCTTCGCCGCCAGTAGGAACAGGGGAGGAGAAGGTAACTAATACTATAACTCTTTATTACTTCTGTTAGTCGCTGGACTCTTGCTCTTGGTGATAGCAAGATCCTTACTCTCATGGAGAGGATGACACTAGGAGATGGGGCAAGTTTTCTTGTTTATTGCTCACAAAATGCCATGCCAACCTGAGGGGTTGGGGATACAAATTATAGGTGAGAACCACCAAGCATATGCTACGATGCTATCCTAGATGCTGTCCTAAAGCGGTCAATATGCTGTCCTAAAGCGATCTTTCCTAAAGCGAATCTTGTCCTAAGCGAATCTTTGTACTAAAGCAAAAGCAGATGCTGTCCTAAAAGCGAGATGCTGTCCTAAAGCGATCAAAAGCAAAAGCGAGATGTTGTCCTAAAAGCGAATCTTTGTCCTAAAGCGATCAAAAACAAAACTACCACGGCCCCACAAAGACCACGATCACAGAACTTATTCATCATTCTCCCCTAAGTCTTGTGCGTCGTCTTGTGGGAGGGTTGAACCATCGATCTTGGAGCGAGCTCAAGGAACTTGATCCTTCCAAGAGGCTTGGTGGCGAGATCCGCAAGGCGATCCGTGGTGTTGATGTAGCTTGCCTTGATGCTTCCTTCATCCAGCGACCTCGGATGAAATGGTACTTCACCGGATGTGCTTGCTCGTTCATGAAAGCGGGGTTCTTTGCGTGGCTAGAGCGGACTTGCTTCGCCCACCCTGAGCTCCATTTGCTTGATGTCCTGCGAGGAGATCACCAGCGATCGGCGAGCGAGTGCTCGAGTCGAGCGGTGGAAGCGCTATGTACTCGGCCTCACACAGTGACACACACCACCGCCGCTTGCTCGATCGCCGATGAGCGAGACACTTGCCGAGGAAGAAGAGAATCCCGCTTGTGCTCTTGCCGGTGTCAATGTCGCCGCGTGGTCACCGTCGCATGCGACGCGAAGTGTCCGCGCGCCAGACACCTCGGGTAATGGAGGCCGTGGTCAAGGGTCCCCGCAGCGTAGCGGATGATCCTCTTCACGACCTCGATGCTCGTCGTCGGTCGTTGCATGAGCCGACTAACGTGGCCGACGGAGAATGCCAAGTCCGGTCGTGTGTGGCGAGGTAGCGAAGGCTCCCACAAGACGCCGTGCTGCGTGGCGTCCGCCTCCTCCGTCGTCTTTGTCGCGGCTCGGCTTCATCCTCTCCTCCATCGGAGTGAGAGGGTTGCGATCGGTGAGCCCAGCTAGCTCAACGAGCGCTTGGCGTGGCGATGCAGTCGAAGTGTGATCCGGAATCATCTGGTGCACCTCGATCCCTAAGTAGAAGGAGAGGGCCCGGTCACTCATCTGGAAGGTGGCCTTCATCTCTTCCTTGAATGCCGCCACCTCGCATCCTTAGTCGGTGATCACCAAGTCGTCGGCGTGAGCGCCCGCGGCCAGGCGTTGCGCCTTTGCCCGCCGTGGGCTGCGACCTCGTGTGCGCTCTGCTGGAACCCATTTGCTTGAGGTGGAGTCGACTTAGCATTCGGGCCCTCGGTGCTGTCGCCAAGCCATAGAGGGCCTTGCGCGAGCGAGCACATTGCCTCCTTGCCGGGGATCGCAAATCCCGCGGTGATGCACGTAGACCTCCTCCTTCAAGTCGCCGTTAAGAAATGCCGACTTGACATCCATGTGATGAACACGCCCACCTTCCGGCGGCTAGCGCAGGAGGAGTCGCGACGGACTCCATCCGTGCGACGGTGCGGCGTCATCGAAGTCGACCCTCTGCGCCGCGAAGCCTCGTGCCCTGCGCGAGCCTTGTGCTTGCGATGGCGCCGGCCATCCCGCCGGCGAACACCCACCAAGGGTGATCGCGCGGTGGCCGGCGGGAAGATCCGCCGGCTCCACGTCGGTTACGCTCGGCGGCGTCCATCTCACCTTCATCGCGACACGCCACGCCGCGTCTCCTCGCCTCGCCGAAGGCGGGGCTCGCCGTCGTCGCATGCCAAGTGCGGCTCGCCTCGCGATCGCGCTGCGCCGATCCGAGGGCGGGTAGCTCGCGAGAGATGTTGTCCATGGTACGATAAGCGCGAGGCTCGTCGTCGTGGTAGGCGTCGGCGGTCCTCGTCGTGGGGACGGCGAGTAGCGAACTCCGCCACCGCTCCTCATCGTGGGCCAGAAGGCTGTTGGGGCGGTCCGGTGGTGTGGCCGCCGGTGCGAGAGAGTGGTGGCCGGTGGTGAAGGGTGGGCGTGGCCGTGCAGAAGGTGGTGGAGCACTCGCCGGGGCGGTGGCGAGCAAGGTGTCGAGTGGGCGAGCTTGGTGAAGGCAGTGCTAGCTCCCGCCTCTCGAAGTGGGCGTAGTCGACAACAAAGTCCACGAGTCGAGGCGAACCATCGCCCACCGCCTTGTCCCACGCCCGCCGCCGTCGAACACGGCGTCACGCGAGATGCGGGCCTTGTGTGTGACGGTCGAGGATGCGGTAGGCGCCGAGCCTCCGCGTGAGCCGATGAACACTCGGTGCTCGCCGCGTCGAGCTTGCCGATGTGGCCAAGCTCCCAGCGAGCGTGAGGAGCGAAGACCGCAAGTGGGAGACCGCCGGCTTGCGCCCATGCGAGCCTCGACGGCGTCTGCCGTCCGCGCCTTGGTAAGCGGCGGTTGAGGATGTAGGCGGCGGTCACGCGCCTCTCCCGAGGAAGGCGGCCGGCATCCCTGCGAGAGGAGGGCGAGCCATCCCCACAACCGCCTGGTTGCGCGCTCGGCACGCGCCGTTCTGCTGCGGTGCATGCGGCGCGGAGAGCGGCGAATACCCTCATCGCCGCGATGACGACGCGCGGTCGGCGCCGTGAATTCGCGCCGTTATCTGCGCGCGCAAAGACGCGCGACTTGCGGCGCGCTCGCCTCCGCGGCGACTGCGTGCGCTGATGGCGTCGCGACCTCTCCCTGCTGCCGAGGACCATCACCCATGTAGCGGGAGAGGTCGTCGACGGCGGCGAGGAAGTAGCGTCGTCTCCGGTGTGGCGGTGTCACCGAGCCACACAAGTCCCGTGCGAGCTCGAGCCTCTCCTTGGCTCGGAAACTCGCTTCTTTGGGGAAGGGAAGTCGCCTGCAGCCGTCAACACGCAGACGTCGCGAGCTGCTCCACATGGTCAAGGCACGCAGCCTCGCACCATTTCCGTGGCACCGAGCCGCCGGGGCCTCGAAGTGAAAGGTGCCCAAAGCGCTCGTGCATCGCCACGCCTCGTCGTCCGACGAGTGCGAGACGAGAGGGTTGTGCCGCTGCACGTGAAGAGTGTAAGTCGATTTGCGCCTCTGGTTACCTTGGCAAGGAGGCGCGTCGAAGATCCCAAATCCGCGGCACCGTGCTCGATCTCGACACGTGGCCGTTCTCATCCAGTATCCCAAGGCGATGATGGAGTTCGCATGGTCGGGGATGTAGTAGGCGCCGTGGCGGCCGGTGCTCGCCGATCTTGGCGGCGAAGACAGCAGAGCCGCGCCCTTGATCTCCACGGCGGGCGTCGCCGAACAGCGGTGCCTCGAGCGCTGGTCGAGCTCGGAGAAGAACTCTCGCCGCCGGTCATGTGGTGGGTGGCGCGGTGTCGAGCACCACCGTCGGTCTTGTCATTGCCGAATCGCCGCCGTAGGAGGCGTGTGCTTTTGGCTCGTCAAGGTGGAGAGCCAGCTGCGGCCGGTCTTGCGGTGGAAGTGGTCGATGCTCGCATGAGCAATGAGCAGACCGTGCGCTCCTCCTCCGCTTGCGCGACGTGGGCTGGCGCGTCGTGGTATCGACCTCCTTGGCCCAATGACCAAGCTTGCGCGATTGTGGCAAGAGTCGTCTCGTCGCGCTTTGCTTGCCCGGCATCGCCATGCTGGCGCGCTGCGCTTGCGCGCGCTGCCACTCTTGCGGCGCTGTCGTGGAAGAAGGCTCCCCTTCTTCTTGTCACCTTGGCCGTGACCAGCTGCTCCAGTGAGGAGGAGCTTCCGCCAATGGTGACGGGTCGAGAGGCTCGTGGCTCATCGATGTCGGCGACCTTGAGGCGACCCGCCTCCTCGATGGTCATCGTGGAAAGGTCAGCGAGAACCGTCGGCGAGCCATGCGCTTGTACTTTCGGGGACGCGGCGGAAGAGCTTCTCCACAGCTCTCTCCTCGCCGTAGGTGTCGCCACCGGCGCACCAACTTCGCGAGTGTTGAGGCGAGAGCAAAGTCATCAACGTCTTCACCGCTTGAAGGCGGGTTCTCCCGCTCCGTCGCGTAGTGCACGCAATGTAGACTTGCGGCGCGCGCGGCTGCCGTCGTCTTTGCGGCGATGGCGTCCCAAGCCTCTTTGGCGATCGCTTGTTGGTAGCGAAGCGCATCTCGGGCGGGGCTGCGGCGATGAGCATCCAGCGCCCGTCGATCTGATCGTGTCGGCGTCGCCGTCACCGGGCGCATCCCGCATATGCCGCGCTGGAGCTTTACCCTCATCACCGCGACCCGCTCGGCGTAGTTGGTCTTGGTGAGGTAGGCCACCCGCCGCCGGGCGGCGTCCTCGCAGCGACACTGGTACTCGTGGTGACCACGATGCCGGCAGGAGAAAGTCGCGTTACTGTGAGGCGCGCTCTCCGTCGACCGTCTGCGCCGCCGTGCATGCCTCCTCCGAGGCGCCACCGCCGTGTCGCCTTCCCGGCGCCCGGCGCGCGCCGCGCGCGCCGCGGCTGCGCGCGCGCCGTTGCGCTGCGCTCGCTCTTGCGCGCGCCTCCTCTCCAGCGGTGAGGTCGCGTCGCTGTCATCAACAGAGCCGGGCGCTATTGCGCGCGCGAGCCTTGACCTGCTGCCGCGCCTGCCGCCGCATCTGCCGCTGCCGCGCTTCACCTCTCCGCCTAGGCTGCTGCCCGGCTCGCCGTGCCGGCCTTGGCGCCTTCGCCGCCGCGGCGTCTCTGCCGCGCTTCGCCGCGCTGCTGCTGCGCGACAGCTCGGCCGTCACGACGCCGCATGCTCGGCGGCCGTGGCGAGAGCGCCTGCGGACATGGCGCGCTGCGTGGCTGTTGCGTGGAGAGAGGGCTGCCACGGCAGTGCTTGCCGTCTCGGAGAGAGTGGCGGGGGCAATGGGGCGCCGCTTTGCTACATTGCATTTGAAATTCTGTGAGGCGGAGAAGGAGATGAGCGAGAGATGCTCGGGCTACAAGATACTAAGGCTCTGATACCACTTGTTAGTCATTTGGACTCTTGCTCTTGGTGATAACAAGATCCTTACTCTCATGGAGAGGATGACACTAGGAGATGGGGCAAGTTTTCTTGTTTATTGCTCACAAAATGCCATGCCAACTTTGAGGGTTGGGGATACAAATTATAAGTGAGAACCAGCCAAGCATATGCTACGATGCTATCCTAGATGCTGTCCTAAAGCGGTCAATATGCTGTCCTAAAGCGGATCTGTCCTAAAGCAGATGCTGTCCTAAGCGAATGTTGTACTAAAGCAAAAGCGAATGCTGTCCTAAGCGAATGCTGTCCTAAAGCGATCAAAAGCAAGCGGATGCTGTCCTAAGCGAATCTTTGTCTTAAAGCGATCAAAAACAAAACTACCACAGCCCCACAAAGACCACAGTACAGGAACTTATTCATCAACTTCTTGCTTGATCCCCAACATTGGATCTCAAGCTACATATATAACTGATGGTTACAAGGGAGAGTCCGAACTGGATTTGTATCCTGACTCCAATCTTTAAACAATCTTTAAACGGAGATAGAATCCCTAATGGATTCGGATTAAACTGAAATAGAATCCCTAAAGGATTTGACTGCCAAATAACCGGTGAGGCTAAGCCCTGCGCCGGCGGCTATAGACTATGACATCTCTCCCCTCCTCGCGAAGCAGCTCGTCCTCGAGCTGAAAATCTGGATAAGAATCCTAAAATTGAGCTAGTGGCGTCCAAGAGGCACCTGCCAAAGCCGTGCCGACCCACTGTACTAAAAGTTGTTGATGTCCATTGCGTCGAGCTGACTTCAGCACCCGCAGGGGCGTAGGTAGAACCCGGCCATGGTGAAGTTGTGGCAAGGGCGGCGGAGATGGTGGTGGGATCCCCTGGAACTTTTTCAACAGTCCCACATGGAAAACATCATGAAGTTTAGCGCCGGGAGGGAGTTCCAAGCGGTATGCAACTGAACCAATCCGCTCCATGACCTTGTAGGGACCATAGTACTTTGGTCCAAGTTTAGTAGTGGAGGGTATGCCCATGGAAGCTGCCGGTCGATGCAGAAGGCGCAACCAAACCAGATCGCCTACATTGAAGGAAACATCGCGGTGATTTTGATCATAGTATTTCTTAGCATAGGCTTGAGCGTGCAGTAGACGATCCCCGATATCCCGAATGAGTTGATCTCGTGCTAGCAGTGAGACTTCCACGGCTTGAACGACGGCCTCACCCTTTTCATAAGTGCGCAGAGAAGGTGGATCCCTGCCATAGACGACTTTGAAAGGAGTCTCACGGAGGGCTGAGTGGAAGGATGTGTTGTAGCAATATTCGGCCCAGGGTAGCCAGTCCAACCATTGTCGAGGTCGATCGCCGGTTAAGCACCGCAAATACATGGCGATCACTTTGTTAACGGCTTCAGTCTGGCCGTCGGATAGTGGATGATATGCTGAACTAAGGTGGAGGTGAATTCCCGCCAGGCGAAACAGATCCTGCCAAAAGTTGCTTGTGAAGACCCGATCGCGGTCACTGACAATTGATGTCGGGATCCCATGAAGGCGGACGATCTCGTCAAAGAAGACGCGGGCGACAGTTGTAGCGGAATACGGGTGGGCCAATGGAATGAAGTGGGCGTACTTCGAGAAGCGATCAATTACGGAGAGGATAACAGATTTACCATGTACCCGAGGAAGCCCTTCAATGAAATCCATGGCAATGTCAGACCAAGGTTGTGTCGGCACGTCAAGCGGCTGAAGAAGGCTCGCGGTTTGTAACTGTTCAGTCTTATTGCGTTGGCAAACGTGACAATTTCTCACGAAGTCCTGAACAATGCGTTTGGCGCCCGGAATGAAGAAGTCTTGGCGCAAACGGCACAATGTCTTTTGAATGCCTTCATGTCTTGCATGTCTTTGAAGTGAGAATGTCTTTGCAAAGAGGCGAAGATGCTAGCACATAGACAGGCCAGTGCGAGAATAAGTCCATCTGTCTGCAGAGCCAAGGAGCACTCAACTTGCACGAAGTGATCTCGTCTTTGCGGTATTGCGGTGTCGGGTTGTGTAGGATCTCATGACGCAGTTCGGGAAAAAGTGAGAGAGCCGGTGATGAGATGGCCATTAAGCTGGTCGGATTGTAGTCACGCCGAGATAAAGCATCAGCCCGGTATTGAGGCGGCCCGGCCAGAATTCAATCGTAAAATCGTAGCCGAAAAGTTTGCTCACCCAATGATGCTGTGGAATGGTGGAGAGCCGTTGATCAAGTAAGAACTTCAAACTGTAGTGGTCTGTGCGGATAATGAACGGACGACCCCAGAGGTATGGTCTCCAATGGCGGACAGCTTGGACTAAGCCAATTAATTCGCGCTCATAAGCAGGTAGCTTGGAATGGCGTGGGACTACTGGGCGACTAAAGAACGCGATGGGTCCCCGACCTTGGTGAAGCACGGCCCCAATGCCTGATCCTGAAGCATCACATTCCACAATGAACTGCTGGGTAAACTCGGGCATATGCAAGACTGGTGCCGCGGATAAAGCTACCTTAAGTGCTTCAAAGGCTTGCTGAGCGGTTGGCGACCATCCGAATGCCTCTTTCTTCAGTAAATTTGTTAATGGAGCTGCAATCTTGCCAAAATCTTGAATAAATTTGCGATAATAGCCCGCAAGACCTAAAAACCCGCGAAGTGCTTTAATTGTCTTGGGTTGTGGCCAGTCAGCAATTGCTTGTACCTTTGATGGATCCATGGCTACTTGGCCGTTGGAGATAATATGGCCCAAGTAAGAAACGGAAGAGGACCCGAAGGAACATTTAGACTTCTTGAGGAATAAGGCATGTTGGCGAAGAAGCAAGAAAACCATGCGAATGTGTTGCAAATGTTCAGACCAGGATGAACTGTAAATCAAGATATCATCGAAAAAAACAAGGACGAAGAGGCGTAAATAGGGCCGTAGAACTGCCTGCATTAAAGCTTGGAATGTGGCCAGTGCGTTGGTCAATCCAAAGGGCATAACCAAAAACTCAAAAAGACCTTCATGAGTCCGGAATGCAGTCTTGAAAATATCGTCGGAATGCATACGGACTTGGTGATAACCCGAGCGAAGATCGAGCTTAGTGAAAAACCGAGCTCCTTGCAGTTCATCCAATAACTCCTCCACCACAGGGATCGGGAATTTGTCTTTGATTGTCAACTCATTCAGGGCCCGATAGTCCACACAGAAGCGCCAAGTACCATCATGTTTTTTAACCAGTAGGACTGGAGAGGAAAAACAGGATTGGTTGTGCCGAATCAAACCTCGTTTGAGCATATCCTTACATTGGCGTTCCAATTCGTCTTTTTGGTGGTGTGGATACCGGTATGGCCGTACGGATACTGGGGCCGCTCCCGGGCGAAGTATGATGCGATGGTCCTGTGGTCAGGCTGGAGGGAGTCCCTGTGGCTCAGCAAAGAGGTCATCAAAATCCTCCAGAAGAGGCTGTAGGGAGTCCTGGCTTGGTCTGAACTAGAGTATGCACGGTTGGGGTCGGTGATATTCCTTGCCATTGCACCCGGCGGCCGGCCAGCCAAAACATCATGGTGAGGTCATCAAAATCCCAAAGAATTGGGCCAAGTGTCTTCAACCACTGAACCCCCAGGACGATGTCAAACCCATCCAAGGGTATGCCATAAGCTTGGATGAGAAACAGGGTCTGGTTCACCATGAGCTGGAGATTACTGCAGAATCCAGTACAGGCCAGCTTCCCGCCGTTGGCCATCTTGACGCTGAGGCTCTGGCGGGGAAGTAATTGCAGTGCGGCTAATTGGACAGCCCGAGCACTCAAAAAATTGTGAGTAGAACCAGAGTCGACGAGGGCGATGAAAGAATGAGTACCAATGGTCACTGCTAGTTGCATGGTGCCCCCGTTGGATGCTCCGGTGACTGCGTGGAGAGATATCTCAGGTGAGGGTTCTTCGGTTTGAATGGCATGCAGTCCTAGCTGATCCACTTCCGTGTCGCCATCTTCATTCATATCAATGTAGGTCAGGAAGGGTTGCTTGCAACGGTGTCCCGGCAGGAATTTGTCGTCGCAGTTGTAGCATAGACCCTTGGAGCGGCGATCGGCCAATTCCGTTGGAGTAAGGCGGCGAAACGGCTTTGCCGGGCGCCCACTGGACGCTGCAGCTAGTGGTGGTGTCTCGTGCGACTGTCCTGCAGCTGGAGTCGGTGTAGAAGGAGGTCGCTGCTGTGGACGCCATGATGCGGTGGTAGTACTGACCATGAGGTGCGCACGTCGCTCGTATGCGCGGGCGAGACTCATTGCCATCTGGAGATTAGCTGGTTGCTGTAGCTCAACGTCGGTCCGAATAGGCTCGACCAAGCCGGCGGTGAAAATTTGTACCTGCTGTAGAGGTAGTAGACGATCTGCTCGACAAAGCAAGGCCAAGAAATTTGTTTGGTACTCACTGACGGGTCCAGTCTACCGCAGCCGAGTCAATTCCCCCAAAGGATTACTGCGGGTTGGCGGTCCAAACCGCATGTGGCAGAGCTCCTTAAACTGATCCCAATTGGGCTGTCCTTCGTCTCGCTCCAACTGGAAATACCATTGCTGTGCGATCCCGGTGAGGTGGTATGCGGCGAGCCATACCTTGTCACCCTCCTCTGTACGCTGACCCCGGAAGAATTGATCGCACCGGTTTAACCAGGAAAGGGGGTCGTCGGAGCCGTCATAAGTGGGAAAATCCAGCCGGTGGTATCTTGGTGCATGGGAATATGAATTGGACGGCAATTGTTGGCGTTGGCCCATTGGAATGTGCGAAAACACCGGCGGATGGTGAAGAAATTGCGGTATGGGTGGCGGCAGGCGGAACATGGCATCGGTGGTGGTCGTCGGAATTGTGGTATGGGTGGCGGCAGATGGAGCTTGATAAGATTGGTGAAATATGGGATGGTTGGCGGAATCCTCCAGGCTGGGAGCAGATGTGGTTGGTGGTGCATAGCCGTGGTGAAGAATCGCCGGAGGAGAGCCTGGCGGTGAGGCGGAAGAATAGCTCTGGCGAATCGGCGGAATCCACGCGCGAGGCCGCGGCGCCGGATTCCGCGCGCGATCTTGACGTTGGTGGCGATGCTCTGCCGAGTCAAATCCGCCATCGTCGACTACATCTCGGCGTTCTACTTCGCGAGCCCGGCCATCTGCTCCTGGATCGCCTTGAGCAATGCGCTGACCTAGTTGGCCTCCTCGCTGGAATCAGAACCGGCCATTTCTGATACCAAGTTGTCACAGCCCTTGGATCTCAATGCGTAGCCGTGACTTGCTGGCAGAAGCCCTTGGCCGTGGCGGCGGCCAGGTTTCCCCAGATTGCTCGCCGCCAGTAGGAACAGGGGAGGAGAAGGTAACTAATACTATAACTCTTTATTACTTCTTGCTTGATCCCCAACATTGGATCTCAAGCTACATATATAACTGATGGTTACAAGGGAGAGTCCGAACTGGATTTGTATCCTGACTCCAATCTTTAAACGGAGATAGAATCCCTAATGGATTCGGATTAAACTGAAATAGAATCCCTAAAGGATTTGACTGCCAAATAACCGGTGAGGCTAAGCCCTACGCCGGCGGCTATAGACTATGACAGCATGCTACATTAACCGTGGTACTGTTTGCACGCCGCTACAGTACCGCTCTGCAACACTTCATCCCTTGCAGTGAGGCAACTCGTCCTCAAGCTGTCAGGTGGTGGCCACGGACGAAGACTTTTGCATCCCCATATTGACAGGGGTGACCGGTACCGGCGTCGGGTTGCTTGAGAGTAAATCAGCGACACTCCGATATATGGAGCCCAAAGAAACAACTTAGCATGACATGGCATTGATGAAGACGCCGGCGACATGGGCCACTGGCATGGGACAGCAGTGACACCCCTACTACCACGAAGCGTGATGATGGTGGGAAAGACAAGACAACGGAGCTATCCCCTCAGTTGCTGTGCTCCGCATCATCTATGGCACAGCGTCAACCAGCCATACGAAAAAGACTGCCGCTGAACATCAACAACCTTCCTCCTCGGCGAAGGCACCAAAGGTGCAGCCAAAGGCAGCGAAGCTTGGAGAGGAGTCGTTGGTGAAGGCGATAGCGGGGCCAATTACGATGACGGCGATGGGGACTCAGAAACTGCAGTAACATGTTGTGCCTTCTCCTTCGCCATGGTGTTCGCCTTGTACTCCAATACGAACCTCCTGATGTCCGCAAGTGCCTCAAGGATGACAGCGTAGTCGGCCCTCATGGCCTTGATCTCATCAGCAACAGAAGCCATGGTGAGTGGCTCTGGTACTAAATGTGTGGTCGGTGATTGGATATGGGTTCGAGAACCGAGTGTAGGATGCTCGCCCTCATCTAGCCACCGGCAGAGCTCTTCCCTGACATGGTAGAAAGGCTCTGAGGCTTAACTTTAGAAGAAGAGGGAGATTAAATACTTATTTAATTGTTTGCGGCTCCTCTCTTTAAATAGATGAAGTTAATAATATGGAAACTAACACAATATAATGCAATCAATCAACTAAAGATAATATCATATCTATGCTACCTAAATATAAAAATATGCGTCTACCTATTCCTAATATGAAGATGTACATCTAATTATTTCTAATATAAAGATATGCATCTAATTATTCCCAATATAGAGATATGCATAAGATTATATTCTTAAACAACTGCTACAGTAACATATGGTACTGTTCACGCGTGCTACTTATACTCTGCGATTCATTGTATTTATTTATTCTACAATGCAATTTGCCATGTTAACTATACATTGAACTTACCATCAGATGAATACTAAAAGTGCACCTGGACTTATTTTATTGATTTCCTCATTGCAATCTATATGTAGTTGCCTCTTTAGGCCTTGTTTAGATGGGCCAAAATCCCGTCTCATTCACATGGCTGGGCTGGGATTTTAGTTCAAATTCCCGGCTAATTCACGTGGATCCTGGCCCACCCAAACAAGGCCTTAAGTGGTAAAGCGTGAAGATTGAAGAAAAACACTATTTAATTTTCTAGATAACAAAACATCAGGCAAAGCAAAACAAATTGATCAAGGGCATGAGGATGACTTGCAAGTTAAGTCTTTGGTTGACAAAATTAACTAAAGATGTCACATTATAATCATGAATCAACATTGGATGACTTCTGATATGCAATGAACTTCAGAGAAAAGAATAAAGGTGGGCAATTCCAGCAGGGAATCAAGCTAAAAAACACAAACTTGCCAACCTGTAGCTGGGGAAATGCGCTCAACAACGTTTCCAATGTCTGTAAATGGTATTCATCTGGAAAGACTTGGATTATGCAGTCCATCAAGTAGAACTGTGCAAGTTCATCCTTACAATTAACCACCTGCCAATATATTTCTGGTTCAGTTTCCACTAGAATCATGGAGGTACCATTGTCATTTTACATAAATAAATCTAACTGCAAACCTGTTCTAATATCCTGGGAAGAACAGTTTCTTTGTACATATCAAGGTCAACACCCTCAATTTGGCTTAGAACATGAAGGTTTTTACCTACCTAGAAAAGAAATAAAAGCCATGCCATAAAATAACTCCAGAGAATATGCCAAGGAGAATATGCAGATGCTAATTGAGTTACCAGATCACGCAGTTCATTTCTTTCCTTCCCCCGCCTCTCCTTCTCCCGAATAGGCCCCTGCAGACCAGAGTCATAATTTTCTGGTTTCAGCTCAGGATCATCTAACCAGAGATGGCATGTGTGATAAATGCTCTTTATCTGAGCAACATACGGGACATGATATGCATGCAGTAAAACCTAACATGGAAAATGCACAATAACAAAGAACAGAAAGAACGTTGTGCCTTCAGGTTAAAAGCCTGAAACAAACCTGATGCTGCATCCGGACCCAGAGTTTGTTCATTTCTATGAAGTTCTGAAGAACAAATTCAACTGCATCATTAATGCTTTCAGCATCCCTGCGTGATGAAAGTTGCAAAACAAGATGGTATATAAGGAAATTAATAAATAAAAAAGAATTGCATAAATGAGAAGTGACATGCACTACCAGGGCAATTCGCTGTCGATGTCCCAACTCCCAGCAATAATAAACTAAACTAACTATATAGAGTTCCTACATGTGTACTGATCCATAATCAAGCAGGCTCACTGTCAATAGTTAGGGCTTAAAAAAAAAAGGAAAGACACCAAGGGAAAAGACGTCCCCCTGATTTTTTTTCTTAAGTTGGGTGAGGAGACTCGAACCAGCGTTAGCTAAGTGAGACGTCCTCACTCTAGCCAGGCGACCCAGGAGAGCTCCTAAATAGTTAGGGCTTGGAATGTGCAATAATACAAGTATACAACTGCACTCAAATAGGATTGGATAAACTCGATATGAGCCAATGGCAGAGCAGGGTTGATGACCAAGTGAAAGCAATTAATGCATAGGAAATAGCAGCACCCAATTGACTACAACATTACACGGACGTTACAAAATGAAGAGAAAGAGGAACTAGTAGACACTAGTGCTAGTGGCTAGTGCATCCTGTTGACTGTTATAATGTTATGAATGGCACCTTGACGTTCTCTATTGATCATAAGGAGTTACACACACATCCATACATAGGCTACATGGGCCGTATGGACCTGCCTGCCATATACAATAGACCAGTAACTCTTAACTCTATATTACAAAAATATATACTTTCACACCCCCTTTCAAACTCAAGGTGGGTAAGACACATTGAGTTTGAGTAGCTGAAGACGATGATGCTCGCGAGTCTGTGCCTTGGTGAAGAAATCAGCCACCTGAATTTCTGAAGGCATCTACTGAAGGCGAATGGTGTTGCCCTGACAATGTGAGCATGTGAATGAGGCATCAACACCAATATACTTAGTTAGCTCATGCTTCATAGGATCATTGGCTATCTAAATGGCTCCAGTGTTGTCACACAAGAGAGGCATAGGAGCATCACAAGGAACACCAAGATCAGCCGGTAACCAACGAAGTCAGATAATCTCTGCAGTGGTAGTGGCAAGAGCACAAAGCTCAGCCTCAGTACTAGAACGAGAGAATGCAATTTGTTTCTTGGACTTTCATGCAACAAGAGAGGACCCAAGAAAGATGCAATAGCGAATGACAGACCGCTGATCAATAGGATCACTCACCCAAGTGGAGTCAGCGTAAGCATGAAGTTAAAGATGACTCGAAGATGAGTAGAACAAACGGCGAGCTATAGTGCCCCTCAGGTAGCGCAACACACGAAGATGACCATAATGAACTGAGGTAGAAGCACTGACAAATTGGTTGAGACTGTGAACAACATGAGCAGTATATGGTCTAGTGATAGTGAGATAGACGAGACTGCCAACAATGTGATGATGCTTGGAGGGATCATCAAAAGGAGTGCCATCTGTGGAACGAAGCTGAACATGTAGCTCCATGGGAGTAGTGGCTGCCCTGATATCAGTGAGACCTGACCGAGCAATGAGATCCTCAATATAACGATGCTGAGAAAGATAATAACCAGCAGCTATGGAGGTGACCTCAATCCCTAGGAAATAGCTGAGTAGCCCCAAATCAGACACCCTAAATTGCTCACTGAGTTTTCTCTTTCACAAAAACAATATACTCCATGTCATCCCTTGTAATCAGCATGTCATCTACATAGCAAGTGAAGAGTGCATCCACACTCAGATGTGTAAATGAACAAAGCATGATCATTGTCACCAGGACTGAAACGAGCATCACAAATCACATAACTAAACCGCTCGAACCAAGCACGAGAGGCATGCTTGAGACCATAAAGTGCACGATGAAATCGACAGACATGCCCTGGTGGAGCCTTCACACCAAGAGGCGGCTGCATGTATACCTTTTCATGAAGATCACCATGAAGGAAAGCATTCTTAACATTCATCTGTAAGATAGTCCATGAACAAATTGCAGCAACTACAATCAAGGTCTGAACTGTAGTCATATGAGCCACAAGATCAAATGTCTATCATAATCACGACCCCGGGTCTATTGAAAGCCACGAGCAACCAGACGTGCCTTGTAGCGCTCTACTGAACTATCGGACTTAGTCTTGACCTTATAAACCCACTTACAAGTGATAGGTACAACCTGAGAAGGTAGGGGAACAAGCTCCCATGCCCCAATGTGCTCTAACACTGCAAGCTCCTCAGACATAACACTACAAGCTCCTCAGACATAGTTGATTGCCACTCAGGAACAGCTGCTGCCTCCTAATAAATACAAGGCTCCTGAATAGCCCCAACAATAGAAAAACCATATCGGTCAGGAGCAAGAATGATAGTACGATCACGTAAAGCATAACTTGGTGCAACTGGTTGTGGATCATCAGCAGGAGCCTCAGTGGTACTGGCCAGAGTGTTAGAAGGAGCAGGAACAGAAGTAACAGTCGGTGGCTGGGAGCGACGACTATAGTGGAGGATATGAAGTAACAGTGGACACCAGTGGCAAGGTGGAGAAGGCAACCCTGTAGTTGGAGAAGGAATAGGAGGAACATAGAAAAAAGAAAGACTGGGAGAGGAGGATGAAGTGGTGGTAGAGTGAAAGAAAGGTCTATCATCGACAAATGCGACATCACGAGAGATGCAAATATGACAAGTAGAGGGATCATAGCACCGATATCTCATATGCTCAAGACTTTATCCAAGAAAGACACACTCAACGAATTGAGGAGTCAGCTTAGTGCACTCACGTGGTGGAAGGAGAATATAGCAGATGCAACCAAAAACACAGAGATGATCATAACCAAGGGGAAACCAATCAAGACCTCTCCAGGACACTTTCCCTCAAGACGAGAGGAAGGTTGAAGGTTGATAATGTTAATGGTATTAGTGGTATTTTCTATTGTACTACGGTTTAATCATGTGTTCCCTTTTTATCCTATATATATTGCCCATTGGGCCTCTTAAATACATACACAATATTCATAACATAGTATCAGAGCTTAGGCTAGGGTTAAGGTTTACTGTAGCCGTCGCCGTTGCCTCCTAACCTCCACTCGTCTTCTACATCTGCTGCCCTCGGGAGGAGCGATCACCGCTCCCGGGGGCGGCTGTTATGAATATTGTGTATTGATATGAGACCCAAAGGGCCATATATATAGGAGAGTACAAGGGGATATGCCATATAGAGATAAGGCATATATGGAATAGAATACAAACTCTATCTCTAATACCCTTATCTCTAATACCCTTAACACCCCCCACAAATGCAAGGCGTATGCAATAGCATTGCATTTGAAAAAGGGTTAATACTAAAACAAGAAATATCCGACATCCGAGTCGTGATAAAGCCGTCGTTGCGTGCAGTCGTTGAATAAACTATCAAATCAAGCCGAAGAGGAATAGATAGAAGCATGACGACGCAGATCGAAGCCTGAGACGGCGGCGGCGCAGTGCACAAAAAGTGCAACGAGCGCGGTGTGCGAAGCGAAGCGACCTTAAAAACTCGGGGCGGCGGCTCAAAGAGAAGCGGCGGCATCATAAAGACTTCTACGATCTGCAGCGGCTCAAGGAAAAGAGCAGCGACTGCTGCCATGCAAAAGAAAGAATTCCTATACTTCTATGACTGACAATAAAATTTGTAGACTCGCACGGTTTGGACGAACTAAAAATTAAAGACTACGGACTTTGGATGGACGCAGCGAAAAATCCTAATAAAAGCAATAATACTAATACTTAGCAGTGACTGCCTCATCCTCGGGCTCGGCGACCAAGAACAGACCAGGAACGGCCACCTCATCTGCGCCCACAAAACTCTGCTCGCCTCCACCTCCTTTTTCTCTCTCGCCCCTTCCTCTTGCCTTTTTCTTCTCAGCAACACACACACCCCTACAGCCGAGTCTCCATCACAGCGACTAGCGGCGACGAGAAGACGACGACGAGCTGGATCCGGCGACTGGCAGAGCCAACATGAGTAGGAGCAAGGCGGCGGTGAGCCAGGAAGAGCGACGGCAGCGGCCTGGAGAAGGCGGCCGGATACGGCGGAGGCGGCCGAAGACACCGGATTTGGCGCAAGGAAACGGCGGTGACAGCCCAAAGAGCGCGATCTGGTGGCGAAGAAGAGCCCGGCGGCGGGATCCGGTGTGGGAAGCCCGGATCCGACGGCGCCACATGGGAAGCGAGGAGCCAGCGCCGCCGTGAGATCCCGCACCCGAGCCGCAGTGAGAGGCGGCGATGAAGTCGACGAGGGCGCCGGCAGCTCGGATCTGGTCCGGAGGCGGCCGGATCCGTAGTCGAGCCCGGATCCGGCGTGGCAGAGCGAGCAGCCGGAGCGGAGTGGAAGCGGCGAGCGCGATCACCGGACGGCGAATCGCGGCGGCGCGACCACAACAAGCGGTGGCGGCGGCGACGGATCCGCGCAGACGGCGGAGACGGCCGAGCGGCGGCAGATCTTGGCGGGCGAGGTCGTCCGAGCGGCGACGCCGGATCCGAGGCCCGAGCCGGATCCACAGGCGCAGAGGGCTCTCGAGGTCGGGCAAGGCGAGATCCGGCGGCGGCCGTAGAGGCGGCGACCACGGAGAACGCGACGACGAGTTGGCGCAGAGGCGCGTGAGCAGGAGGTTCGGCGTGATGAATAAGTCTCATCATCGTGGTCTTTGTGGAAATGTGGTAGTTTTTGTTTTTGTTTTTGACAAAGATCTTTTAGGACAAAGATTCGCTTTAGGACGAGATTCGCTTAGGACAAAGACATCGCTTTAGGACAGACATATTGACCGCTTTAGGACAGCATCTAGGATAGCATCGTAGCATATGCTTGGTGGTTCTCACCTATAATTTGTATCCCCAACCCCTCAAAGTTGGCATGGCATTGTGTGAGAAATAAACAAGAAAACTTGCCCCATCTCCTAGTGTCATCCTCTCCATGAGAGTAAGGATCTTGCTATCACCAAGAGCAAGAGTCCGGCGACTAACAAGTGGTATCGAGCCTTAGTATCCTCAGAGCTCGAGCATCTCTGCTCATCTCCTTCTCGGCCTCAGCAGCGCTCAATGCCGTGCAAGGCGGCTCATTGTCCCCGCTCACTCTCTCGAGAGGCGAGCGGCTCGTCGAAGCGACCCTCTCCACGCAGCGGCCTCGAGAGCGCGCCATGTCCGCAGGCGATCTCGGCCTTCGGCCGCCTCGAGCATGCGGCGTCGCCAGACGGCCGAGCTCGTCGCGCAGAGCAGCCATGAGCAGCGGCGGCAGAGACGCCGCGGCGCGAAAAAGCGTCAAGGCCGGCGGCGGGCGAGCGGCGGCGGCCAGCGGAGAGGCGGAAGCGGCAGCAGCGGCAGATGCGCAGCGTCTGCGCAGCAGCAGAGGTCAAGGCTCTGCGCAAAGCGGCAGCAGCGGCTCGGCTGGTGATGGCAGCGGCACGCGACCCTCACCGCTGGAGAGGAGGCAGCGCAAGCGCGAGCAGCGCAATGGGCGGCGCGCGCCACGAGCGCGGCGGCAGCGAGACAGAGCGGACGCGGAGCGGGCGGCGCTCTCGGCGAGGCGCACGGCGGCGGTGGCGCTCTGGAGGAGGCATGCACGGCGGCGGCGACGGTCGACGGCGAGCGCGGCCTCACAGTAACGCGCTCTCTCCCGGTTGCATCGTGGTCACCACGAGTACCGGTGTCGTCGAGGGCGCGGCCGGCGGCGGTGGCCTACCTCACCAAGACCAACTACGTCGAGTGGTGCGGTGATGAGGTGAAGCTCAGCGCGGCATATGTGGGATGCACCGGTATGGCGGCGTCGACTACGACCAGATCGGCGGGCGCTGGATGCTCTCATCGCCGCAGATCCGCCCGAGATGCGATTCGCTTACCAACAAGCGATCGCCAAAGAGGCTTGGGACGCCATCGCCGCAAAGACACATCGCAGCATCGATCGCGCGCAAGTCTACACCGCAGCACTACGCGCGGGTGGGAGTGCACGCCTTCAAGCCAGTGAGGACATTGATGACTTTGCTCTCGTCTCAACACTCTGTTGCACAAGTTGGTGCGGTTCGCGACGACACCTACGGCGAGAGAGAGGCGTGGAGAAGCTCTTCCATTGCGTCCCAGAAGTACAAGCGGATGGCTCGCTCGATCGGGTCTCGCTGGACCTTTCCACGATGACCATCGAGGAGGCGTTGGGTCGCCTCAAGGTCGTCGACATCGATGAGCCACAGAGCCTCTCGGGACCGTCACCATTGGCGGAAGCTCCTCCTCACTCGGGAGCGGTGGGTGCGCGGCCAAGGTGACAAGAAGAAGGAGCCTTCTTCCACGACAGCGACGCAGAGTGGCAAGCGCGCAAGCGCGCAAAGCGCCAGGCGCGCGATTTGGCAAGCAAAAAGCAACGCGAGGCGACTCTTGCCACAAGCTGCGGCAAGCTTGGTCATTGGGCCAAGGAGTGTCGGCGGCCACGACGCGGCCAGCCCACGCCGCGCAAGCGGAGGAGGAGCAATCGGTCTGTTCATTGCTCATGCGAGCATCGAACTACCTCCGGCCGCACCGGCCGCATGGCTCTCCTCCACCTTGCGAGCCAAAGCACACGCCTCCGCCGGCGGCGATTCCGCAATGACAAGACCGAGCGGGTGGTGCTCGACACGGCGCCACCCACCACATGACCGGGCGGCGGAGTTCTTCTCGAGCTCGACTCAGCGTTCGAGGCACCGTCAAGTTCGCGCGCCGCCCGCCGTGGAGATCAAGGGCGTCGGCTCTGTCGTCCTCGCCGCCAAGATCGCGAGCACCGGCCGCCACTCGCGGCGTACTACATCCCCGTCTGCGGAACTCCATCATCGACTTGGGGCGGTGGATGAGAACGGCTCGCGTGTCGAGATCGAGCACGGTCCGCGGATTTGGGATCTTCGACGCCGCCTCCTTGCCAAGGTAACTAGAGGCGCAAATCGACTCTACACTCTTCACGTGCGGTGGCACAACCCTCTGTCTCGCGGCTCGTCGGGACGACGGCGTGGCGATGGCACGAGCGCTTTGGGCACCTTCACCGAGGCCCAGGCGGCTCGGTGCCGCGAAATGGTGCGAGGCTGCCGTGCCTTGACCATGTGGAGCGGCTCGCAGCGTCTGCGTGTTGACGGCGCAGGCGACTCCTTTCCCGGCAAGCGAGTTTAGAGCCAAGGAGAGGCTCGAGCTCGTGCGGGACTTGTGTGGCGGTGACACCGCCACACCGGGAGACGACGCTACTTCCCGCCGCCGTCGGCGACCTCTCCCGCTACATGTGGGTGATGGTCCTCGCAGCAAGCGGAGAGGTTGCGGGCGCCATCAGCGCACGCAGTCGCTGCGGAGGCGAGCGCGGCCGCAAGCTGCGCGTCGCGCGACAGACAACGGCGGCGAATTCACGCGGCGGTGGTCGCGCACGTCTTTGCGATGAGGGCATTCAGCGCCGCTCTCGCTACCGTCTGACCGCAGCAGAGCAGCGTCGTCGAGCAGCGCAACCAGACGGTTGTGGGGATGGCTCGGGCCTCCTCAGCGAGAGGATGCTTTGGTGTCTGGGGGAGAGCGGTGGCGGCGCCGTCTACATCCTCAACCGCCGCCTACCAAGGCGCTCGGCAGCGGGGCGTCGTCGAGGCTGGCATGGCGCAAGCCGGCGGTCTCCCACTTGCGGGTCTTGGCTCCTCGCGTTCGCCAGGAGCTTGGCCACATCGGCAAGCTCGACGGCGTGAGCACTCGGGAGTGTTCATCGGCCACGCGGAGGGCTCGGAGGCCTACCGCATCCTCGACCTGTCACCTGGCCCGCATCTCGCGTGACGCGTGTTCGACGGCGGAGGGACGTGGGACAAGGCGGCGGGCGATGGTTCGGCCTCGATTCTCGTGGACTTTGTTGTCGACTCACGCCCGCTTCGAGAGCGGGGAGCTAGCGGCTCGTCTTCACCGAGCTCGCCCACCTCGACACCTTGCTCGCCGCGGCCCGCGAGTGCTCCACCACCCGGCGCGCTCGCCACGCCCGCCTTCACCACCGGCCACCACTCTCCCGCACACACACCACCGGATCGGCCCCAGCGGCCGGTCCACGATGAGGAGCGCATGGTGGAGTTCGCTACTCCGTCCCACGACGAGGACGCGTCGGCGCCTACCACGACGACGAGCCCTGCGCTATCGTACCATGGACAACATCCTCGCGAGCCGCTTCGCCCTCGATCGGGCAGCGCGCGCGGCTGCGAGCGAGGCGCACTTGGCATGCGACGACGGCGAGCCCGCTCCTTCGCCGAGCGGAGGAGACGCGGCGTGGCGTGTCGCGATGAAGCGAGAGATGGACGCCGTCGAGCGAACCGGGCGTGGAGGCTGGCGGATCTTCTGCCGGCCACCGCGCGATCACCCTTAAGTGGGTGTTCAAGCCGAAGCGGATGGCCGGCGCCATCGTCAAGCACAAGGCTCGCTTGGTGGCACGAGGCTTCGTGCGGCGGAGAGGGTCGACCGATGCGCGCCGCACCGCGTCGCACGGATGGAGTCCGCGCGACTCCTCCTGCGCTAGCCGCCGGGAAGGTGGCGTGTTCATCACATGGATGTCAAGTCGGCATTTCTTAACGGCGACTTGAAGGAAGAGGTTCACGTGCATCACCGCCGGGATTTGCGATCCGGCAAGGAGTGGCAGGTGCTCGCTGCGCGCAAGGCCCTCTATGGCTTGCGCGCAGCACCGAGGGCGTGGAACGCTAAGTCGGACTCCACCTCAAGCAAATGGGGTTCCAGCAGAGCGCACACGCAGGTGCAGATCACGGCGGGGCAAAGCGGCAACACCTGGCGGTGGGTGTCACGTCGGCGACTTGGTGATCACCGCACCAAGGATGCGGAGGTGGCGGCATTCAAGGAAGAGATGAAGGCCACCTTCGGATGAGTGACACGGGTCTCTCCTTCTACTTAGGGATCGAGGTGCACCGGGATGATTAGGGATCACGCCGACGCATCGCCACGCCAAGCGCGTCGTTGAGCTAGCCGGGCTCACCGATCGCAACCCGCTCTCGCCAATGGAGAGAGAGATCGGCCGAGCGCGACAAAGACGACGGAGGAGGTGGGCGCTACGCAGCATCGGCGTCTTGTGGGAGCCTTCGCTACCTCGCCCGCACGGCCGGACTTGGCATTCTCCGTCGGCCACGTTAGTCGGTTCATGCAACGACCGACGACGAGCATCGCATCGGCGGCGTGAAGAGGATCATCCGCTACGTTGCGGGGACCCTTGACCACGGCCTCCATTACCCGAGGTGTCTGGCGCGCGACCGTCGAATGCGGCGGCGATGACCACGCGGCGACATTGACACCAAGAAGAGCACAAGCGGGATTCTCTTCTTCCTCGGCAAGTGTCTCGTTCATCGGCGATCGATCAAGCGGCGGTGGTGGCCTGTCGGTGTGAGGCCGAGTACATAGCGGCTTCCACCGCTCGACTCGAGCACTCTGGCTCGCTCGGCGCTGGTGATCTCTCGGCAGGACACCGGCGATGGAGCTCGGGGTGGGCGACAAGTCCGCTCTAGCCCTCGCAAAGAACCCGTTTTTCATGAGCGAGCAAGCACATCCGGGTGAAGTACCATTTCATCCGAGGTCGCTGGATGAAGGAAGCATCAAGGCAAGCTACATCAACACCACGGATCGACTTGCGGATCGCTCACCAAGCCTCTTGGAAGGATCAAGTTCCTTGAGCTCTGCTCCAAGATCGGTGGTTCAACCCTCCCACAAGACGCACGCACAAGACTTAGGGGAGAATGATGAATAAGTCTCTGATCGTGGTCTTTGTGAAATTTGTGGTAGTTTTGTTTTTTGATCGCTTTTACAAAGATTCGCTTTTAGGACAAGATCGCTTTAGGACGAAGATTCGCTTTTAGGACAAACATCGCTTTAGGACTGACATATTGACCGCTTTAGGACAAAGCATCTAGGATAGCATCGTAGCATATGCTTGGTGGTTCTCACCTATAATTTGTATCCCCAACCCCTCGAGTTGGCATGGCATTGTGTGAGAAATAAACAAGAAAACTTGCCCCATCTCCTAGTGTCATCCTCTCCATGAGAGTAAGGATCTTGCTATCACCAAGAGCAAGAGTCCAATGACTAACACGGCGACCGAGGACGCACGGTGACGTCAGCGAAGGAGGGCAGCGACAGCGGTCAAAACAAATGAGCCGACCGTAGATGAGGTGACCGCCCCCAAGGGTAGAGATGATCCTCCCGGGGGCAGCAGATGCGGAAGATGTAGATTGAGGTTAGGGTTTTAACCTAAGCTCTGATATCATGTTATGAATATTGTGTGTATTGATATGAGACCCAAAGGGCCATATATATAGGAGAGTACAAGGGAATATGCCATATAGAGATAAGGCATATATGGAATAGAATACAAACTCTATCTCTAATACCCTTATCTCTAATACCGTTAACAGCGGCCACCATTGCTCACGCCGCCGCTGGCCTCAACGAGACCGCCGCCACCTCTCCTGCATCAGCACGCCGCCGGCCTAGTTCTGCCCGATCCGGGAGAGGCCGCATCGGATCTGGCTATCTCCAGCCTGGGTCTGGCCTCCCCGACGTACGCCTCGCCCTGATCTGACGTCCTCTTCGACCATCATGGGTGCCCTCAACCGATGGATCTCCACCACTCTCCCACCAGGCGCTCTTCGCCGCCGTCCGATCTGCCAACGCCGATGTCGCCCGAGTTTCTCTGCTCTTCCCGCCACGGCCTTGTCGGATCTCTTACGCCGACCAGATTTTTCATCCCGTCGGAGCTTGGTCTTCATCACAGTCGCCGAGCTGGATCCGCGACCATAAGCTTTGATACTATGTTATCATATTATGAATGGCACCTTAACCTTCTCTATTGGTCATGACGAGTTATATACACACCCATACATGGGCTACATGGGCCATATGGGCCTACTGCCATATACAATAGACCAGTAACTCTTTAACTCCATATTACAAGAATATATACATTAACATTGACAACGTATTATATGAATGTCAAAATTGCACCGCAATAGTTATAAAATAAGATAATATTTACAAATAGAAGAAACATTAGTTCGTTTTTGCTTCAGTGTTAGATCTCTAGTTGTAATAATTTTTGTGTTACTCAATGACTCAATGTGATGTAATCTTATTGCAACTATCGTAGTACATTTTTTCCACAAGAAATCATAGTAACACTTGTGTAACAGCATAAGAGAATAAGCTAATTCTTAGTGTCCTACAATTAGTATTTTATTTCTGAAGAAATATCACCATTGAGATAAATGTTATTGAAAGAACAACCAACTGAATATAGAAACAGAATGGCATGAAGTACAGTACCCTTCATACTCGGAACCAATATCAGGCAGTTTGTCTCGGCTTATCTGAGAGAGGTAACTTCTTAGGAAAAGCCCGCGAAGAGGATGTTGAATGCCTCGGCACATTTCAACAAGGTCTTTAAGAACATCTTTAGCTGGAGCCTCCTTTGATTTAATGTACACAGATCCTACTGTGCAGAGGAGATACCTAGCACATGAACAACATCAAATCAGATTATATTTTTTCATAAACTTCATAGATGTTTAAAAGCGTAACAAAGTATACGTATGAACATGATTAACAGCTGACCTGATATTCAGATATAAGGATTCTAGACAGGTTGATTACAGCAAAATAGAGAATAAGAAAACAAGAATAATGATGCCGCCTGACAGTAAGGATCTAAGTAGAACACAAGACTCGGCCATGAATTTACCATCTTATTTATACAATGCTACAAGTTAATAAGCAATTATATATGTGCTCAAAAAATAAAGTAATAAACAATTATATATAAATTAATGAATGACTGAGCGCAAGAGCCAACATACAGCTAAGTGTTGAGTGATGTTCAAACTTAACCTAACTCTGATGACAGTGAATCAAAACTCAAGACTGAATTTGAAATTACATAAAATTTGCAGGGAAATTCAGAAACTGTTTTATGTGGGTCAAGTTCTAATGTTCTATTATGCAAGGCTTGAACATCAGTGTGAAAGCAATTTTGCATTTTGCAGGCTTGTAACCTAAGTCCATGCCAGAATCTAAGCAACTGGAATATTCGTGATCATAAATTCAAATTAATTTGGGTCTCAAAGTTGAAAGAGGCAGTATGTTTGTCTAAAAGTTGGACCGCAATTAAGTGTAATATTGCTTGAACAAACTTCAGGCTGTGTCCGATCTAACTTAAGGTCCACATGGATGAAACAATACCTAGATTTAGTTCATGATTTATACACACAGAGGTTTACTTATGCACAGACAGAAGTATCATTGAGGAGATCATGTTGCAACATATCATTCCACATTCTCTACCAGTACCAGTAAAGAAAATGAGGTGGGATGAAGAAATAAAGTTTCCTCAGTTGGGTTAGAAAACAACTAAAACAATGAGTGGTCCCACTCCCAACCCAACTCAAAATAATGATATCGGACAAAATTTAGGGAGGCCGCCTGTGAGATCTTCTATTATGGGGGTCGATGACAAAGATTAACTTTTCAGAAACTCCTAAATTCGTGAGGGTTTATTTTTGTAATTTTTCCAATGATATTTAAAAATGCACTTGATTTGATACAATCATACAAGTCAGTATGGTTTGTAACCTCCATTTGCCTTTTTTTCTAACCATCCATGAAACTTCTATTCGATATGATGTTCCAGCGAATGACCATATGATATCATATATCAGGTGTTGCACAGTATGAAATGGCTTAATGAGTCATCAATTTTTCATTAATTTTGCAATCGTGGGAGCTATTCTAAGACACTGCGACATGTGAATTGGGCATCCTTGGAAAAACACAGCTGGACACTTGCCTACCTGGACATGTAACAACTTACAACACAATGAGAAATCACTGGTAATAGAATGACGTGATGTATCAATTTTTACTAGATCGAGTGTGGATAGATAAGCAATAAGTCTGTTTCACACTTTCACACTTTCACTCCCATTGCGTCAGTAAAATATGCACTTCATTCAAACTAGTCTATTTGACACAGCAAAAAGTTAGAAGTTGGGCTATCAAGTTAACCAATCAATCTCATGGTTGTTAATTGGGACATAGCGTATCTTTTACTGATAGTATTCAATTGTAATGATCTACAATGACACGAAATGGCAATATGCTTATCAAGCAAGCAAAACTGAACTAACATCATATATTTAGTTATTTACACACTAGCAAGAAATGTGTATGTGCAAAAGGGGGGCATGAGCCTTACAGTCTCGGCAAGACGTTGCCAGCATGCTGCACGAGCTCGTACAGATCGACAACAGAGCAGCTGCCCCGCCGAGTCTCCTCCCTGAAGAACATCTCCAGCTTCCGCAGCTCATCAAACGCCCTCATATCTGCAAGTCAATAAGTAAATCCCATCAAATCCCAGATGAACCCACTCCCAGAATTCGACACACTGAAGAGTCCTGTGCCCAAAATACTCACATAGCTCGTAGTACTTGTGCGGGGAGAGCCGCGAGGTGCGCAGCTCCGAGAGCATCTGCGCCGAGAACTTGAGCGCGTCCTTGAGGTTGTTGGAATCCTGCACCCGAATTGCCGATCGAGGCAGGTAAGCGAGTGGACACAGGCCGAGGAAGCTGCTGCTGGGGGTTGGATTTAGGGTTTCCAGGGGGCTTACGAGGGCGCGGTGCATATAGAAGGCGTTCTGCTGGACGCCGGCGATGCCCTCGGCGAGCCACCGATCCTCGTCGTCGGCGCCACCGTCCGAAAGCATCCTCACAGCCGCCGTCTTCGCCGCCTGTGGGGGTGGATCTGGTCGGCCTCGTCCCCAGCGACAGCTTGGGTTGGATCTCGTCTCGCGTGGGCTCTGTCCCTCGGGTTTGCCTTGGTGCGGTGCGGGTGTTTGTGTTCTTCGCGTGTTTCGTTGGTGGCGTTAGTATTTGACTTTTTGCTAGGGTGTTTTTTTTCTCTGACCGATATTTTTTGTTATGATCGAAGTTTTTTATTTGTGTTTTTAGATAGCGTATATATTTTTATATCCAGGAATGTGTTTGAAGAATCTGTTTTAAAAATATGTTTTGTTTTGATATTTGGCTTTTTAATTTTTGGAAAAACCAATAATAGAAATCAAAAACAAAAAATGGGACCTTTATGTTCAATTTTTTTTACTTGTTTTTTTAGATGGTACAATTGGAATCGGATGAGTTTATAATCTGGTGTGGTGGGGGCGGTGGGGGCTGATTTAACGAAGAGATAGATCTTATAAGTAGGCTAGGGTTTGTTCTTGGTTTATAGGTAAAATTACACTAAAACGACGGTTAACTTTTCTAATAAAAAATAGAAAAATAAATGAGAAAAATAAAAAATGATATGTCATTATAGACAATGCAAAAGGATAAAGGCAAAAAAACCAAACAAAAAGCTAAAATAACCTAAAATTAGAAGCCAATATATTCCAAACAGTTTCTGAGTTAATAAACTGAAAACTAAAAAAACCAAAAGCTTAAACCATTTAAAGCGGGGCCTTACCCTTTTTTGCGAAATTATATTGACTATCCTATTAATCTTCTTTTCTACCTACCTATTAAGGCAACAAGTAAAATGTGTGTGTATTATCATGCAAAGAGAAGCCATTACTGACCCGCGCTCCCTGTAATTCCAAAAATGGCCCCTGACGTAGAGAAATTGCAATTATGGCCCCCCGTGTGCTTGGCGACCGCGCCAGGGAGATGGCGTGCCAGGCTGCCGCGTGGGCTTCAAGTGGCGCGCCCGAGCGCCACGCCAGCCAGGAACCTAGTTAGTTTTTTTAAAAAAATTGGAGTCCAATAATTTTTAAAATAAAAACTATTTTTGATTTGTTTGTTTTTCAAAATTTGTAAATATGAGAAATAGAAATTTGTACAAATTGTTAGGTATAGATAATGAGCTCCAGAAAATAAAATTGATTTCATGGAGCGCCGCAGCACGTTTTTTTTAAATAATATATTTTTGTTCAAAATTACAGCAATATAACTTTGTTCAGCCGGTGGGCGACACATTGACAAGTCGCGCACCAGTTCACCGATTTAAAAATATAAGAGTACTATTTTTGGATTGACCCGATGGAAATAATTATGGGGAATAAATGGCAATTTTTGTATGTAATACGAAATATTGTTTGTAGGTTTAATGTTTTTTGGAAAAAAAAGGCCTGACAAGGTAGATTCATCCGTTTGTAATTTTCGTACATTTTGAAGGACCCGTTTGGTCTTATCACTGCATAAACCTGCCCCTTTGTCTTTGTCATTACGCAAAGATGCCCCTTTGGTCTTGTCATTGTGTAAAGCTGCCCTGTTTGGCGTTGTCATTGCTGAAAGTTGTTCCATTTGGTCTTGTTACTGTACAAAGCTGCCCCTTTGGTCTTATTACTATACAAAGCTGCTCCTTTGGTATTGTCACGACACAAAGCTACCCCCTTTCGTATTGTCACTACACAAAGCTACCCCTTTCGTATTGTCACTACGTAAAGCTGTCCCTTTGGGTTAGTCGCTACGTAAAGACCATTTTGCCATCACACTTGAGGCTACAAAAGGGAGCCATTCCATAGCCACTTCCCATTCTGTCAAGCTTGGTTTGCTCCTCCCTCCCTCGGATGTCAAGATGAGCCAACTCAGCGCCTCTTTGTCGGCACCCACAGTGATTTGCCCAAAGTGCAACACAGTTGTGAGACGTAAGACCTCATAGACGGCCACGAATTCAGGACGGTACTACTACAAGTATCCCTTTCACTTGGTGAGTCACCTTGTTTCGGATTAGTTCAAATCGTCCAGCAGATGTTACAAAAACCTTTCTCTTATTGATTTGCAAGACAGTTCAGGTCGTTGCCGATTCTGGGTATAGGAGAATGAAATGGGCACTAGACCCGGTATTGTTCCACAATAGACAGTTATGATGGGGGTACCGAAATAATCGAGATGTGACATCGTTTTGATAGACTTGAGATCAAGATTAACATAATGTTGTATGGTATTTTCATTATTGTGTTCATTGTTATGTTGAAGGTGTAATATTGCGAGTGTTGTTTCAATTCGCATTGTTCGCTTTCGGTAATGCTTTCTATGATATATGTATGTGTAATGCATATCCATACCTTTACCGTAGTGGATGGTTGCATGTTCTTACTGCTTTAACGTGTTCGCATTGCAGTAAGTCATTTTCTCTCCATGAATGTATGACTGCATTGTGCAAGGATGAAAATAATTATGAGTGAGTGAAGAGTAATTTTTGTGCGTAATACATGTAGCAAATCTTGTTCCCTCTGAATGTTGGTAAAAAATTTGAACGATTATGATATTTGTAGGATGACTGCAACCTGCTTTCTTATTATTTAATCCTTTTTTTAAAGTGCAAGAATAAAATGCAAGTTGGTTCATGCATTTCCCGTCCATGAGGTGGCGGGGCCGAGGAGGTATCGTCAAGTCATTTTAGGCGCGTGGCCAGGGAAGCGAGATTCCCGATTAATGAGGCCTATACCGTGTGGAATCTTTTGTAAAAAAATATTTTTATAGCTAATCTCTCGCGAACTTTATTTCCAATTCTGACACCTTTGGCTATGCCACCCCTGTAAGATCGAGGAGACCGACTAGAGGGGGTGAATAGTCATATCTAAATTTTTTTAATTAAATTAATTGTATTTAAACTATTTTTCTAAAACTAAGAATATCATGTGGAAGCTTAAACTAAACTGGTTTTTAACACAAACAAGGTCTAAATCAACTAGATTCACCTAAGTGCACCAATAAAGTAAGTCTATGTCAAGGGTTTGCAATACTATAATGATAAGCAATCAATTTAATTCTATCAATGTAAATTACTTGGAAGTAAATTAAGCATAAGCAAACAAACCACAAAGACATGGTATCTTTTCACCATGGTGTTCGGAGACTTGCCCGTCTCCCTTGGTCTACGTTGAGATTAACCCAAACGAATTGGATCAATTTTACAAATTAAGCTAAAACACCTCAATCCACTAAGATTGCTCTTCCTCTACTCCGGAGATGGCGAGCACTATACCACTCACAACTCGCTGGGACTTCTCACAATATTTTTTAAGAATCTCACCGTGCACGATGCCTCCAAATGCCGTCTAGGAGTCGGTAAACTCTAAAAGTAATAAGTCAAGCCCTTACTTGACTCTCACCATGTGTAACGAATACACAAGCTCAAATGGATACTATGGACACTAAGTCCAACTCTAGATACAACACATGCACTCTGGATCATTCTCCTTGCTCGTAAGGTACAACACATGCACAATTGAGAGGAGAGACTCACACTAGCTCAAGGGAATAGAAATGGGTTAAGTAGCTCTATCTCCAACTAGTCACAAGGGGGTATTTATACCCCACACAAAAAAGTAGCATTTGTAGCCAAATATCTGAAAATCAGGGAAATGAAAAGTACCATCATTATACGACTGGTACTTCCACTCCCCTTGCAACGGTTAGAAAAACTAGCCGTTACAGTCAAAATCTAAATTTTTGTCGTTCATTTTGCGGGTATTTCTGATCATCGGAGGTACCGCTCCACACATGCAAAACTATCGCTCTCATGGGGAGGAGAGGACCACCATACAGATGTCTCTCTAGAAAATATACCGTAAAAAATTTGGAACTTCTGAAGTCCAGAAGTACCACGCAATACACGCCAGTACTTCCGCCTCCCAGTAGTACCGCTCACACAGAATCGGTACTTCTATAAGCTGGATGATTCGCTCACACAGAGCCGATCAAACCACTCGCATTGGTAGTACTGCACAATATATGGCAGTACTTCTGATATCCTGTAGTACTGTTTACACAGAGCTGGTACTTCCGACCTACGGTAGTAACGCTACATACACAACAATAATTTACATTTTCCTGACAGGTGCAAATTCTTCAACATATTTTAAAAAATAAATTTGCAAGCTATAGTATCATACACACAAGGATCATCCATGACTCCCCACAAGTTACAAAACACATTTGCACAATTTTGAAATCATGACATAAGGAATCGATACATGGACTTAACGCATTTGCAAAATACATTCACAAACCTAACTCACATGCTACAAGGATTGTTTATAAGATTTAACTCTTTGCAAAACACATTTGCAAATAATAAGTCTCACACTTCAAAGAGTAGGAACATATAGACATCAAACACTTGTAAAACACATTTGCAATGCATAGTCCCATGTTATAAGGATTCAAACATACGAGTTTCAACTATTTTCAAAGCACATTCGCAAATATAAGTGTCATGCCAAAGAAAGTTAGAGTAAGTGAGGTTGAGCTATCAACATATGATGAGACTCAAGCTATTAGACATGACCTCTCTTAATAGCACGACAACTCATACTAGCAATCTGGTCTTCCAACCAAACACCAAGATTGGTAAAAGATTAGAAACATATCTTTAGCCATAACTAGTCATATTTTTGCTTTGAATATCCACTTGAAGCTTGATGATGCATCTCATCACTTCAAGTCCAGGACTCCAGGTCATCGTCTTAACATACATCAACACATGATACATCCATTTCTTGAACTCCATCAATACATGACTAGTCTTTACTTGACTTATGATCAACACATAATCATCTCCTCTTAGATATGTATCAATTCATGATGTATTCCCCGGGTCCTCCCGCCCGTTGCCACTGCTTCAAAGGTCTAAGGTTGCTAATGGCAGTAAAAAAAAGCATAGAGGTAGCGAAGGTCAATTGCCGTTTACGGGCCTGTTCTTTTGGGCTTTTCAAATCGGTTTTTGGCTTCTGCTACAGTATCTAACTTTAAAAGAGTATGTTCTTAAAACAGAGTCTACAAGTTAAACGATCTACATTTAAAAACCCAATATTTATACCAACTAAAATTGTAAGTGAGCATCTATCTCTCTGTAATATATACCATAAACAACTAAAATTTAAAAATTTCAGCTAAAAACCATAAGCCGCCTACATTACGCCGTTCCCCGTCTGTCCCAGCTAACGGGTCCAACACTAACCTTTGTCAGAGCTCCGTGAGACCGTGACCCAAACCCGCCGGCCACCTCCTCCTCTCCCCCAGCCCCCCATTCTCCCCCTCTTCCTCCTCTAAACCCTAAACCACGCGCGCCTCCCAACCCCGGACCCCTTTCCCGTTCCGGAAGCGGCGAATTCGGTGGCGCGCGGCATGGGTGCCCTCGCAGCGTCGACATCGTCGGCGAGCTGGCTCGTCGAGGACGACATCCTCCTCAAGAACGCCGTCGAGGTAACCAACATCCCCCTACCCCTCTTTACCCCCCGGGCCATCGCAATCGGAACGGTTCAAGAGCAATTCGTCTCGTTGCGTCGGTTAGGTTTGCTTCAATTGTTGTTCTTGGGTTCTTGCCACTGGCACACGACGGAGCCAGGGTAGGGTTTTGGGTTTACCCGCTAGTCAGAATTTAATCCTCTGCCCTCGGGAAATCGCCGACCTATAATCTAATCGGATGGTTCCTTGCTGCGCGGGATTGTAGTTTTGGCCATTGGGATGTTTCTTTCTCCAGAGTCCTGAATTTATTTGTGCATTGCTTCGTTCAGAGGGATTATGATTCTGGTAATCTACTGGCATGCTGGGGAATCAAAATCTTGAAAAATAGAAATATTTATTTTTTATAGTATTTTAGCAATGAGGCGTAGTTGGGGTGGGTTTGGTGCATGGTTTGCTAAACTTAACTCTTCTGGTATTGTAACTGTGAATTTGTTTTTCCGTTATTGATCATTCACTTACAAAATTCTTGGACACTGATGTTAACAGCGAATGCTCTGTGGGGTGTGTGTTTCTGAAAAGGGGTGATGTTCTGCACTACCTAGGAGTGAATTGACAGCCTGATCTAATCAGAAATGATTGCTTTGCGTGAATTACTGAAATTTGTTTCATACATACATCTTTTGGTCTTGTGGCAACATTCTACCAACTTTTGATGTTGTTTGTACAATTACAACTTGTCACGGAAATATATAGAGATGATACCCTGAACTTTCACATATTTGCTTCATAATTATATGTAAGACAGCTTATGTTATTTTATCTCACAGGTCATCTTATTGACCGTGTAATCCTAATAAGCGGGCTTATGAAGCTTATTTATACCTATCCAGAAAGTGGGAAACTCTGCTCTAACGTTTGAAATTCTCATTCTGAATTAATCATGTTGTATAATAGGCAATTGTTTACGAAAATGAGATCTGAAATCTGAATTTATGATTAGTTTTCTGTTTATTGCTAATTGATAATTATGATGCTCGTAGACTGGTGCCTCGTTGGAGTCCTTAGCGAAAGGAGCTGTATGTTTTTCCCGTAAATTCACTCTTCAAGAACTTCAGGATCGTTGGAATTCATTGCTATATGACCCAGAGATCTCAATGCAAGCGTCTGCTAGGATGGTTGAGTATGAGATTGAACTTTCCACTTCCAACCCTGCCAAGGCACATAAACTTTTCAACTCAAAAGCAAAGGACTTTGCATTTCAGAAACGGAAAATAGACAGTGTAAAGAATCTATATTATGCGATGAGAAAGAGAGTCTGCAATGAATCCTGTAACACTGCTGACCTTGGTTTTCTTATTGCCCCTTGTTCATGTATAGCGACTGGTGGGGAGTGTGTCTGTGGAGGCCTACTTAAGTCTTCAGATGGTCATCATGTAGTTCATAATATTGAAGCAGGGATAAGTACAATGAGCTGCTATGGGCAAGTGGGTGGAAGCTACAACGGTGGACAACCTATGTATCCTGAATTAAATGGACATTCTTTCCATACAAAGCATGCTGAAAGAATGATAAAAGATGGGGATGCCACCAATAATGCCCCATATGGCTATTCTAATGTAGGTCAAATATATGACCACCATGCCTACACACAAAAGAATCCTGAGACTAATGAAGGGAGCAATGTGTCTCTCAAAGGTATCACAGATTTTCAGGATTCTATGCAGTTTCAGCAATTGGCCACTAGCAATAAATGTGGCAATGAAGTGGCAGAATCAAAGACGTTGGTGATTACTGATCAAGGTGAAGTTGGACATGGCCATTTCCCTGGGAACAACAATGGAAGAGTGCAAGAACCTGGCTCACTCCACTTGATTGGTCAACCTGAGGGTTCTGAAGCACCTGGTGGTGCAATCTGGAATGGGGTTGAGGAAAGAGACACACTTACTCTTGCTGATGATAAGAAAATAAAGACAGTCAACAGAGAACCTCTCACGTTGCAAGCGAATTTAGATGGTGGGATATGCACACCCGGTTTAGACCATGCAGCAATGTCAGAAGGTGATTTAATTGATTTTCCATTTCTCAGTAACAGTGAAGAGTTTGATCTCCTTAATGGTGAAAATTTTTTGAATTCTCCAAATCAGGAGGATGTTGATGATCCTGACTCCAAGGTTGTACTTGGGGTGAGCCCCACCATGCAAAATCTGTCGCACCCTGATGAGGCCAACATTTGCTGTGATCAGGTAGATCCTGGCCATGTAAAGCATAATGCAGTAGATTTTTCTAGAATAATCTTGGTTCCTACTTCATCAGAAGTGCCTTATCCTGGTCAGTACGTTGAATGCAAGTTGAACACAGAAGATCCTGAAATCCCTTACAATGACGATGTTATTATACCTGGCGAGTCTTCTCTACAATGCCCCACTGCTACTTCTGGCCAGAACTCTGAGCACAATATCTGTTCGGTTTCCACTGCAATTAGCCCTCCATCAAATGCTGAACATTCCAATACGAGTGACTTGGCCCTAATAAAGAGGGAATATATGGCAAATGCACAACCTTCATCACAACCAATAAAGCTGAGCCCATCCACTTCAGAACTAAAAGAAGGTTCTATGGCACTTAATAAAGGTTGTGTCCTAGGAGCTAAGCCATCAGAAGGTCCTTCAACTGCTGGTGTACCTGTGCACGGTAACATCGATACTAATGATGCAAACACATGCACACTAGCTTTACCCTCTATTAGTGATGCTGGATCTGGTGAAGGATCACCTTGCAGTTTAGGACAACATGATAGTTTTGATAACTCTCAAAGTTTGACTTTGCACAATCCAGTTCAAGTGACTGATCACATGAATTACAACTCACATGATAATCGACCAGAATTAGGAGATGGGGCTGCTCTGCAGAACTGTATGCCATCACATGCATTGTCAGATTTTGGTGTTCAAGACCCAATTACGACGGTGCCAACATCAATTCAAGCAGAAGAATGCTCTGACAGTGAAAAAGATGTTCCAAACTACTATGATCTAGAAGCTTTGGTATAAATCTCTTGGCTTAGCTACTAGAACTTTTTCACCGTGGTGCTTCTGACTTATCCATTTTCGGCTTTCACTGCAGATACTTGATCAGGATCTAATCCCATGGGATCAGGACTCTGATTTAATGCATCCTGAAGGTAAATATCATCCACCTGTTACATCTATGTAAATGTGGTTTAAGATATTCTATATTATCACATGCAAGTATTTTATAGAGATGCATTGCTTAAGCTTAGCATGAGTAATATTGTGATGACTAGGTTGTCCAAAGGAAGTGTTGTGCTGAACTATTAGTCCCCTTATTATGATAATACATGTATTGTGCTGAAATATTTGTCCCACTATTGCAATAATACTTGCCATGATAAGGGTATGGGGTAGTGGTTGGCTGATAGGCTTAAGGGGTATAGATTCAGATAATGGAATAAGAAGAACTGTTCTGATAATAATAGTGTAAGAGTGTGTGGTGGTGTGTGGACACACTATCCTACATGGATGTGTCCCTTTTCCTCTTAGTGGAAATTTTAATGCAAACCACATACAGGTCGTAAAACATAAAAACAGACCAAACTTAAGTCCATGTGCCCGAATAAATTGACTGAATTTAACTTGTCATAACTTGTCAACTTTCTGAACTTTAGGGATGGGTTCTTTTAGGCCGTGGCTTTGTCTTTCGGCTTATGGTTTTTGAATTCTGGCTGTTCACGAGAGACAATACGAAGAGGAGAAAAGCCGCATGTGATTTTGGCTAATATAGCTGAACTCAGTACATTGTCTACTACAATTTATCTGTAGACCTCGTCTTGAAAAGACGCACCGTTTGAAAGTAAGTTACTGTAGCAAACAGTCAAAAAGCCAAAGCCGAAGCCCTCTCGAACCCACCCTAGACCTTGTCCTATTTTTCAAGCCACAGTTAGACATTTGCCTATTATATACAAGGAACGTCTACATTTTTTATCTATGTGTTTGCATGATCAGTTTCCAGATTTCAGCATCCAGAAAGCAGGAAATCATTGATAAGATTGGAGCAGGGTGCTCGGTCTTATATGAACCGAGCCATCATGTCTCGTGGTGCCTTTGCAGTTATCTATGGACTGCACTTGAAATACTACATAAAGGATCTTGAGGTAAATTCCAGCAATGTTTTTCAGCACAGTCTATTGAATATAATGATATACAGCTCAAGGGTATGCACACATTTTTTTCCTATATCTTGTGCTGGACATTTGCAGCATTTAGATCTTGTATTGTATTAACATTCACAGATACATACAGTTTTTTCAATAGAATTTGAGATATATTTGGTACTTTCTGAATAACACCCAGAGTTGCTCCTCGTTGGGAGATGGAAGACTCATCCATCTTGTTTTTCTCTTATAGTTGAATGCTGATCGAATTCTTCTAATTCCAATCTTTTAAGTAGAAAGACACAACCCAGGCTGCTTTTTGTGTGGTTTTCATTTATTTTTGATACAGTGATTTTGTGCTTGTACCATTTTCTGAAATTTTTTATACATAGTACTTTCATATTTGTGTAATATCTTGGTACCATTTTCTGAAATTTTAGTTGCCTTTTCTTCTTTGATCATGTAGGTGACTCTTGGAAGAGAGACAGAAGATGTAAAAGTTGACATTGATTTGGGAAAAGAAGGGAGGGCAAATAAAATATCTCGCCGACAGGTACCTGTTTGATTCTTCCAGTTTATGTTAGATGTCAATTACAGCTTAGAAAATAGCTAATGCCCAAGAGTTGTGGACTTGACTACTTGAGTTAAAAAAAAGGTCAAGAAACATCTATACCCTGTAGAATGGGAGATTAAATTTATTATTTCTTGTTTTCACTTGCATACTTTAATTGGATTTTCCTGGCTGCAGTAAGTTTATTAAGGTAAATGTGTGTTTAGTACCTCTGATGGGTCTTACCCTGATTGGCAGTCACGGTAGATCCATGCTACCTTGACAGCAGTAAAAAGCTTCATACATAATGCATTGCGTTTCTTCTTCCCAAACACATTTTGGCATGCAGGCCATAAGGTTTGCTTGAATTGGCGGAGTAGTGAACTCTATCTAGTTGGCAATATTTGGGGCTGAAAAGGCTGGTGGTGCCGTGGTGGTTGAATTATGTTCATCTAGGTCCTTTTTGTTAATACTTGCAGATTTATCTTAACCATTAGCATCATGTGTATGTGTTTTCAGTTGGAAAATTGCTGATTTAACACTTTGTTTTGTTGAGTGGTTATGAATAGTTTCAAAAACATCTCCACTGTTTATGTTGACCACAGGTTTGTTCTAGAATTGCTGACAGTGTGGCATTCTATGCCTATATCGTAACTTTTAGTACTTCTTCTGATCATGCCATTCTACTTAAACAAACCATTGTATTAGGTAATTACTTGCAGTCCTCTCTGGTTACATTCTGACCCCCAGTGGTTGCATCCTACTAACCCATCGTATATTTGTTCTCCTTTAAGTTGTGAGTTTAGGTATCAGGCATGTCACTGCCTTAAAAATCCGATACTATTTATCATGTTTCGCTAAGTCAGCTCCTTTTCTCTTTTGGTGCGACTCTTTGTATTTATATAAATCCATCTTGTGTTCTGACAATCAGGCTGTTATCAAGATGGATGAAGCTGGGTCGTTCCATATTAAGAACATTGGAAAATGCTCAATCTTTGTTAATAGCAAGGAAGTACCATGCTGCAAACGCATCAACTTAACTTCTGATTCATTAATTGAGGTACTGATATATCCTATTTCATTTTTCTTTCATAACTGATTGAAACCTATATGAAGATCAGACCAAAGTGCCTAACACAGAAATCAGAATATATTGACTACTTGACATAATCACATCCTTTTCAAATATATAATGGAATCAGATAAAATTAAGAAAATGTTATGGTAAAATCCTAGAAACATTGTACATGTATGGCTTCCTTTTCAATTCCAAATGGGAAATCAGACTTGTGTTACTTGTTTAGACCAATTGTTTACTTCTGTATTGCAAGAAGAATGCTAATCAAGTGTTTTAACACATGGGTTTGGGAAGCATGTGAAACACTAGGGTGGGTACACAGTGTGCCTGGGTAACACTTCTAGTCGATGTAAAGAATTGTGTTATTTTTATATATATTTACTTTTGCTGCTATTTTTATTTGGTGGTTGTGCATTCATGTGATTGGCTGACTGGATATGGCCTGCAATGTCTTGCACTCACTACTCGCCCTTCTTGGATATGTTGATTGCTAAGTGCCTAATAGCGCTGCCACTATTCAGCTGGCTACTAAAGAATGTATGCCAAATTGATGCAAAACAAAGATTTATATCGCACACTGTTCCATGAATATTCCAAAGCTATTACTGTTGAATACTAAACAGTTGATGGTTTCACTTATTGATGTAGTGTTAACTGGTCTCCCTTCTCCCCTTTGCCATTCTGTATTTTGTGTTATTTTGTCCTTGTGTGTAGCACTTAAAATAATCAGCAGAAACATAATGATGATTGGTAAGCAGATATCCAACAAATAGGTTTCCATAAGGTAACTGCAGTGGTGTTTCACTTTGGCTTGTTTGAAAAAACAATCCTCCTTGCCCATGTTATTTCAGTGAGATGTCACTAGTATCTCTCAAGTATCCTCATGCTCGTCTCACGTAGATGTCAATCTTTCTTGCAGATAAAGGATATGAGATTCATTTTTCATGTAAATCAGGATGCTGTAAGGCAATACATCGGTTGTACCCCAAAGCCAGAACACTAGATCCAATTGGCTTTTGAGTCAGCACCGTACGAGCCATCCAGCTCATATTTACAATGTTGCTAGTAGCTAGTGTCTGAGTGAGCAGCGCTCGTTTAGGATCCTCCTCCTGCTGCTGTACTAACCTTTTCGAGTAGAATGCGATCAAGTTTAAAATTTATGTTTGTACATGGATGTAATATCAAGTTGCTTATGTTCCATTCAAGTAGCATAAAATGCTCATTGCCAGTACCATTGGCTGCAATCTGTACTAAGTTTATCTCGAGTGTTCATTCTTTCATTTGTTGTAAATTATGGTGGCTGCCAACCAATGCGGTAAGTGCGGCAGAATAGAAAGGAAGGGAAGATTCTAGCGTACAGCAGTACAACGCACCTCCGCGAGAAACCATTGGGTTTCCAAAGTGTAGTGTCTTTTAGCTGAAATAATATTACAGTGGATGTTAGTTTTGTTTGAAGTATTCAGTTAAAAAATAAAAAAATAAATAAAAAACACTATTATATCTCTATGTGTCAGTGGCGGAGGACGGGGAAAAAATGAGGTGGCCACCCGCCTCCCCCCGACCGCCGCCGGCCGCCGCGCCCGCTGCTCCCTCAGTTCCGTCGCCACCGTGAAATTCAAGGTCTGGTCCATGTCACAGCTTGCCCTATCGGGTCCTCCGTCACTGCTATGTGAATGAAAAAAAAAAAAAAGAGAAAAGGTGTCACTTAAGAAGCAACATGTTACAAACATGACTTTTGGTTTTTTGAAACCACAAACCATTACTGTTTGGAACAAGCCCTTTGTCCTCCGTGGCCTTAAAGCACAAATGCTGAATCAGTTCAAGACAATGGTTTTACACATTGGTAGACGTTGGAAAAGAATGCGTAATGGAAGTATTTATCTAAAAAGATCTGCCTTTCTTTCTCTCTTCGCTGTCCTCCAGGTTCTCCAGTATCCTCATGCTGCACACCCATGCAATGGCGGGTTCGGTGGGCCGTCCTCAGCTGCTCATGCCTGCGCCACTGTGTTTTTTTTATTGTGTGCATCACACATGTTTGGCAAAGTGGTTAATTATTGCTGTTGTAGGTTCTCCACAGACGAATACGTAGTTTAAACCACTAGCTACTATGTAGTTGTAAAGTGTAAGTTCTCCTCCTGAAATATTTATGATATTTGTGGAAGCAAACCCTCTGTATACGAGCATGTTTTCTATTTTCGTTTACAACGCTTTCTAAAAGGTGTAGCCTTTGATTTTGCCCTTCATTTGGTTTGCATATACAACTCTGTTAGACACTTAGACTTGAGTCTTTTCATGACGCTGCTGCGGCTGCTGATATGGTTTGCTTACATAGGTTTCCATGGCCAATGAAACAGGAGATCAAGAAATCCTTCTGCAATGGCAACAATGTCTATACAATTGGCCAGGCAGCAGGACATTCTCCTGCCTATAGCCCAAGACGAGGTGCACTCTCTGACAATTTTGCCTTCACTATTGTGCCACTATAAGAAATTCCCTATAGCCGAACTTAGTTGCCTCTATTGCTCGCGGTGATGCGTTTTTAGGGATGTATTCGTATGTACAATGCAGCTCCTCTTGCAACTCAATCTGGAGGGTGGAAACTCACGGGCCATTGCGAGTTTGAATCACATCAGGTCAATGTATGATGGTACATTCTTTCCCTCTGCTTGATTATATGCAGTGCACTTCAATTTGATTTGTTCTACACATTGATCCTTCCATTCTGTTATTTATTTGGGAATAGTAAGCAGAGCTCTGTGCTTTTACTTGCAGCGTGACATAATTAGCCATATTCATTTTTGTAACTGCAAATAAATTCCAGTCGATCGGGTTAGAGATGAAATTGTAAATACAATGCTTCTTAAGGTTTGTCGACTTGTGCTTGATCTGGTTGCCTGTAACTTTTAGTATTGTTTGATTGAGTAGGGATACCTAGCTGAACCAATAGGATATGGAAGATTTCTTTGCTCCATTTGGGATTTAGGAACAGTAAGGTCATGCCTTGATTTATTTCCGATACTTAATAGCTAAATTTTGTTGCTCACGTTTGTTTCTTAGACTCTTTTAGCCCAGTTTAATTAGCCTTTGCCTTGCGTACATTACTTTCGTAGTTTTTTTTGGTAGACTAATTGTGCGTTCCAGGTCTGTAGCATGAAATTCTTGATAATGCGGGAGCCACTGAGATGTCGTAAAGTTCACCATGGTCACACGTGTACGGAGATGGCACGAAACCCATGTCCGACAGATTATTCTAAAAATTTCAATGATATTTGTATCTAGCTGTAATGCCTTATTATGATGAGAGGTTGGGGTCCTTCCTGCTCGCGGATTTACTTTACAGTAATTCGTCTCCATACAATGACCGTAGTTTCGGGATGAACAAGTTTTTCCTATGCTTATGCTTGAGGTGCCGCTTGATTGGACTGAAATAAATTGATTTATAGTTAAAATTATACTGTACTTGATGGTGACTTATTCAATATAACTAAATTAAAAAAATTTAAAAATAAAAAACAGGTTAGTACATTACAAACAATGCAAACGAATATAGAAAAAAGAATCGACAAAAAACTTAAAAAATTCAAAAAGCTAGAAAAATGAAATTTAGGAATAATAAAAATAAGTCAGAAACTCAAACCGAAATAATAGGACCTAAGTACTTCTTCTGGGGATCAATCGCGTGCTTCCCTACCTGGTTAATCGGAAACTTTGATTATATAATTGGACGACCGAAATACGTGGCCACTGTTTATTTTTCACTATTCATAAGTTTCGTCTTTTCTGAACTTTTGGCTTTTGTTCGTATTTGTTTGAATGGCTAACATATTTTTTATTTTTAAATTTTTAAAATTTAATTATGCAAATAATTGGACGACCGAAAATGCAGTGTGGCCATCTGAGAGGGATCACCACCTAGAGACGATACGAGTCACGAATGACGTGTCCATCAGAGACCAACCCCACCTCCCACTGACAGGTGGCCCCACGTCTTCCGACCCCACCTCCCAGACTGACAAGCCAGAACGCCCCCAGTTTCCGCTGGCTCGGCGCCCTGCTCCAATGACGCCAGGACAGGAGTCACCTCGGGATATCCTCAGAACCTCGTGACAGAATCGATCTGAAATTGCAAAGCTTAATCCACGACAACGAGGTGGTGAAACATATAAGCTGTCATCTTGATCCGGATGGCCATGGCGGCCTCAGTTCTTGCCGCGTCCTCTCCCCCAATCACGTTGTGCAGATGGAGGCCTTCTCTTCTTGCAGCTCCCGGAGTGAATCCCCCGCCCGCTCTTCGCCTGAGGGCTCCCGCTCTTTCTCCCCGAATCCCACCCCTTCCCCGCAAACCTTGCGCCATTACTGCTGCTTTCGCAGGAGCTCCATGTGTGGTGGCGTCCCTAGGTGGGGGTGACAAGGAGCGGGATCAGGCGCCCGATTGGGGCGCTGTCGCGAGGCGGCTGGTGCTGGGCGCGCTGGGCTGCGCCGTGCTCGGCTGCGGCGCGGCGCTGGCGGCGGAGGACTCGATCAAGGCGTCCGGGTTCGGTCTGCGGGTGGCGGCGTCGCTGCGGAGGTTCGGGTGGCCCGACGAGGCCGTCGTGTTCACGCTCGCCACGCTGCCGGTGCTCGAGCTGCGAGGGGCCATCCCGGCCGGCTACTGGATGCGGCTAGACCCCGTCCGCCTTACCGTCCTATCTGTTCTTGGGTTTGTCTCGCTTCCCCTCATCTCTCGTTTTATTGTTTCCTTTGGTGAGGTTTAGTCTTTGCCCAAGAGATGTTTGATGGATTGCCGGTGAGGCGGTGACAGGGACTGCATGTCAAATAGCGTGTAATACTAGTAGAGTAGTAGATACTATTACATTTGTCCTGAAACTAATAGTTAGATACTGTTACATTTGTTCCGATTTCTCAAACTAATATGTATAATAAAACTAGTTGGAATGCGGCTTTGGCTTTTCTTTAGGCTCACACATAATAAGATTCACACAGTACAATAAGCCGGTCGCATTGTTTGGTAAATCGATAAATCAGGGTCTTGTGTAAGATACAACAATGTGATAAATTAGGGTACTAGCTTAATTAACATGTCGGTTGCAATATGCAGTTAAATTAATGATGAAATGGATCGACCAACAATGCGATGAATTAGGGTCTTGTGTAAGATACAACAATGTGAGCGTACTATATTGCAGAAATGATTATCTGCCATGACATGCAAAATAAGTGAAGATAAAGATGAGCTGGCTCATTTTAGTCGTTGTGCTCTTAATTGAGGGTGCCAATTAATCAAGAGAAATTTGATGATTTGCCCCATCTTTGTTTACCAACCGCTCATTTGTCCCATAGTTGGTTGTAATTGATGATTTGCCCCATTTTTCACTAGATCATTGATCATTTGCCCTTTTTGATAATTTTACCCTTGTCCGCTATGACCATGGATACTACGACCACAGCCACTTCGACCACGGCCGTGGTCGTAGTAGCAATGGTCGTAGCGGCCGTGGTCGTAATGGCCATGATCGAAGTAAACATGGTTGTAGCGGCCGTGGTCGTAGCGCCCATAGTCGTAGCGGCCGTAGTCGTAACATCCGTGGTCGAAGTGAACGTGGTCGTAGCGGCTGTAGTTGTAACGGCCTTGGTCGAAGTAAACGTGGTCGTAGCGGCCGTGGTTGTAGCATTTGTGCTCGAAGCGGCTATGGTCGTAATAGTCGTGGTCAAAGTCGCAGCGGCTGTGATCGTAACAACCATGGTCGAAGTTGAAGAAAGAAGGAAAGAAGAGGAGGAAGGAGGAAGATAAGGGTAAAATTGTCAAAAAAGGGTAAATGATCAATGGTCCAGTGAAAGATAAGGCAAATCATCAATTACAACCAATTGTAGGGCAAATGAGCAGTTGGCAAATAAAGATGAGGTAAATCATCAAATTTCTCATTAACCAACGGCTATCTCTAGGACAACTTTGTCTTTATGTATGCCCAAGATAACGAGTAATTGTCTAACTGTGAATAAATTAGTGAGACTAGAGATGTTGAAACTTGATTATTGTTTACCACTAATTTGCACTACCTAAATGGTAAGACAAATAATTTTGAAGAAAAAACAGTATGAGGGAACAAGGACTCAAAAAAGTAGAGACTGAAGTTGAGTAGTTTGTAGGCCATTTAGCATTTGACAGAGTTGTCATTGCATTCTGATGATTGATAAGGTTGTGACCGTGTAATCATTTTTCAGTGAAAATATAAAATGGAACATGGTAGAAATGGTTCATGATAGATATACTGAACTTGATTTATATTATCTGTTTCCCCAGGAACATGGTGCCTGTGCCGTTCATCATCCTCTACCTGAAAAAAATCGCAACTTTTCTCTCGCGAAGAAGCGCTTCTGCTACCCGGATTATGGACCTCCTCTTTGAGCGGGCACGACGGAAGGCTGCACCTGTTGAGGAATTCCAATGGCTTGGCTTGATGCTGTTCGTTGCTGTCCCATTTCCTGGCACCGGAGCGTGGACCGGCGCAATCATTGCATCTGTTCTTGGCATGCCGTTCTGGTCAGGATTCTCTGCAAATTTCGTGGGGGTCGTCCTAGCAGGGCTGCTGGTAAATTTGCTTATGAATCTTGGGTTGAAGTATGCCATTATCACTGGACTAGTTCTGTTCTTTGTATCAACTGTCATGTGGGGTGTACTTCGGTCCGTCAAGAAGTCACTGAATGCCAAATGATGTTATGACTCCCCATCAAAGTCTAGTTGTAAAATTCTCTCTTTTTCCCCTCTCCTTAACCATGCGGTAAACTGTTAACTTTTGGTCTGATCAAAGCTTATTTTTCTATTCATAAGTGTCGTCTTTTTAACTTTTGGCTTTTGTTGAGCTTTTTTCTCTTTTTTCCGTATTTGTTTGTATTATACGTAATGGGCTAACATATTTTTTTTTAAATTTTTAAAATTAATTATGCTAAATAAGTCTATAGTGCTTTTTCAAAAACTACAAGTGTTTTCACTTATAAGCCACGAGCTTTTCTTAACCGATCACCACCTTTAGTCTTCGTTGTTCATTAAAGGATTTCTCTCGGACCCTTTTTATTAATTTTTTTCTCGAGTCTGTTCTTCCGCAGACATTAATTTTATCTGTTACCTCTTTATGTTTTTTGGAAATCGAGAGATGATTATCTGGTTTAAAAGAAATGATATTTATAAATTCTCAGATTGACACTTGACACCTGTCGTCCAGCCACCGAATATCATTAACCTTGGGTCAATATATAACGGCTTACCGTGCGTATTAGCCTTGCCATGTGTCGACCTGAGGTTAATACCGCTCGGTGACCGAGCGATATGTGCCACATGTCGGCCCAAGATTAATGACGCTCAGTTACCGGATGGTATGCCGTCACGTGTCGATCCGAGGTTAATACCGCTCAGCTATCGAAAGATATGAGCACTATTTTTACAATTATAACTAAAAGATACTATTTTTATAAATAACATGTCAAAAATAGCTATTATTCCCTGCACCCCACTAACCACCATCGACCATCTCCTCCGTCTTCTACTTGAAATAGAACGGAAAGACTGCCACTCTTGCAGAGATGCAGAGAGAGAGAGAGAGAGAGAGAGAGAGAGAGAGAGAGAGTAACAGACCAGGTACAATCCGAGAAAAGTAACAGGCCAGGTACAATACAAGAAAACTATCTAGCTTTACGCCTTTACCCAAAAGCTTGTCCTCGAAGTTCAAAGCGAGCTGCTGGCATTGTAACATGATTTTTTTCCTGCACCCCCACCAACCTCCAAGAAGCTAGGCCAGACAAGTGCCGGATAAGTGACCATTAATTTGTTGTACTAAAATTTATTTTTCAAAATTTTGAAAATCATACTCCACAAAAAATTATACCAAACCAAACTATAGGAGTTTTAAAAATACAACTATAGGAGTTTTAAAAATACAACTATAGTAACTGGGATGATCGGCATAAAAGGACCAATTATATAAAATACAACTATAGGAGTTTTAAAAATTGCAAGTTAAAACTTACCACACTAGCTAATAGCCCACTACACATCAACCATTGAAACACCAATACATTGCACTGCACCACTATATAACTAGCAATTAAACCACAAAAGATATAGCAACAAATTAATATGCACCAACATATAAAGATGAAGACAGTGACGTGCGTTATTTGGAAGCAACGAAGACAGTGACGTGCGTTATTAGAAATACAAAAAAGAATTTGAAATATATGTCCAAACGAGCTAAGAAACTAGTGATCGAGTCTAGCACAAAAACCCTCAACCAATTAGCAACAATGCCAAGCCCAAGAGACGCATGAAATCATGGTGCACATCCGACGGTTGCAATTTCTCAAAAAACAGGCACATGTGAAATAGCAAAACAAAGAAATAACTACCACAACAGCAGGTAGTTTTACCGCTCTAAAGCCCCGCTCATTTCGGTTTGAACTTCTGGCTTATTTTTTACTATTCCTAAATTTCGTCTTTTTCTGACTTTTTTGAGCTTTTTTGCCGTTTCTTTTTTCTGTGTTCATTTGCATTTTCTGTAATGAGCTAACCTGTTTTTAATTTTTAATTTTTAAATTTAATTACGTCAAATAAGTCACCATCGGTTATAATATAATTTCAGTCCGCTATAGTGTAATTTAAACTATAAACAAGTTTATTTCATCCCTAACCTAGCGGCATCTGAACCGGAGTTTACTGTCAGGCGTCAAAAGCTTGAGCTAGGCTGCTAGGGTCAAGTGGCATATATGCAGCTGCATGCTACCTGCTAAGGTGCTACAGTAGTGCTACACCCCTATACTTTTTTTTTTCGTTCTTGGAGCAAAGAGCAAGCTACTATAGTTAACTTGACCCGGCCTGTGAGTTAATTACCAATTTACAACGCAGCTCGCTTTGCCAACTTTGTGCTAATGGTAGATTAGCCGGTACGTGTGTCCTGCGGCCGCCCGTTGGACGCATATATTGGGCGCAGTCCGTGCATGTTCCGTCCCAGGCGCTTTTTCCCGGCTACGTGTCCTTTTCGCGGAAACGGCAACTGGCCGGACACCATGAGACGGCGGAACAGACGATGCTTGCCCAGTTCTTGCAGTCGCACGGCAGGAGGCCTGACCTGACCTGACCAACCCGACCCATGCATGTGGCCTAGCTTGCAGTTGCATGCCGCAGCGATCTCTCCCGCAGAGAGAGACGGAGAGAGATGAGAGATCTCTCCCGCAGATCTCCGCCCCAACCCGCATCGCACCTCTACGATGTGCCTTCGCCAATACACCCAGCCCAACTCAGCCACGGCAAATGTCACGCATGGGCTCGGCATGTCTATGTTGTGGTTGAACCAGCTAATTCGTAAAAACTCAGTCAGTCGCAGCTGACAAGGACAGATCTCACTGAACAACCAAACTTGCATGCGGATGGAAGCACAGTCGAATGACCAAACCCACTTATCCCCAACAATATCCTCTAAATCTTATCTCCCAAATTACTTTTTAGAGAACACAATCTAGAATATAGAAGACTAAAAATATGTAACCTCCAACAAGTCTTCTAAATATGGTCCTCTAAATTAAAATCTGGGTCCACAAAAACTACCAACCAAAGAATTTAGGGGATCGGACGGCGCAGGAGCGTTGGGGCCGATTTAGGGGATGGTGTGCATCCTCCATATATGGGGGACGAAAAATCAGGGATGAAGTCCTCTATATTTTTGGGTACCACTTAGGGGATCTGTTGGAGCTCTTTTTTTTACCTTTTCTTCTGAGCACTTTAGAAGATTTGTTGGAGGTGCTCTTACATAAGTTTCCACGCACGGATGAGAAGAGGTCGCCTTAGGCCTGTTTGGATCCCGCTAATAAATTGCTAAACCTACAGGAGGGCTAATGGGTGGGCTAAAGTTTAGCCAAAGCCCCAACTAGTTGTTAGCCAACTAGTTGGCCAAACCAACTAATGAGGGCTAATGATAGAGCTTCCCGGATAAGCGATGGATCGAGAGGACCCTTCGATTTATTCTCTCACGCCACCGCCGCCTTTCGTGGTCCCGCCGCCAATGGAGCCGGCATGGAGTTCTTCGCAGCTTCCCAGCGATGGATCGAGAGGACCCTTCGATCGTGGTCCCGCCGCCAAGCGGCATGGAGCTCAGCGGGCGGTTGGGCATGGCGAGGTTTGTCGGCATGAGAGCCACGACATGGACGACCTCGACCTCAACATTGAGGCACAAGATTTCCCAAATCTGTCCACCTACCAAGACATTATCCAGAGTGAGCAAATGATGCCAGTGACTATGGATATTAGCGGCGGGCATCGAGGTAGTGGCGGTCGTCCATCCAGCAATTCACGCCGCGGCTCGTCTGCACGGACTGGATCAGGCAGAGATGTTGCTGCCAATGCCGCGGCGCCGTTCCGCGCTCCTCGCACATCTAGCCGTGGAGGTGGCCGTGCAGGTGACCGTGGAGGTGGGCGTGGAGGTGGGCATGGAGCCAGCCGTGGAGGCGGTCGTGTAGGTGGACGTGGAGGTTCTCAGTCTGTCGGTGCGGCAACTGGCACTCCACATGCTTCTCAATCCGCGGAGCTAGCACTCATGCTCCTCGAGTCACGACCCGCTTGTTGCGTGCATTTGGGCTCCACGGAACACCGCCTCTGCTGGTGCCAGTACTTGGGCTCCTCAGAACACCGCCGCTGCTGGTGGGAATAGCAGCATGCCTCGGTTCCCCGCTGCTGATTTTGGGACTGAAGGCAATGCAGTGCCGGATGATGCAAATGATGGTCTTGAAGACGAGGATGAAACTTTCCAAGATGACCCTATGATGAGCAATTTTTTGTTTTATAGTTTCTGTTTATAAGTCGATGCTGCTATGTGCTACAATACTTGTCAATAGATATGCTGTGAGTTTAGGACTGCTTTGGTGATTGGATTTATGACCAATTTGAAATATGCTGTATTGATATGTTGGATGTTCATATTTGAACTATGATATATTCCTACAATGGCTTCTGACTTGCCTCACTGAATAATACTATCGAGCTATTTGACTTTTTTTGTTCAGTAAACTTGTGTAATGGTGATGGCATTTTTCAAATATTTGACTTTACAATAGCCATATGCTGTGAGTTTCTGAACTATTTATTTGAAATTTATATTAGATGGATGGCCAATTTGACAAGGCAAACTGGTGTTCAGAAAGCACCTCAGTTTTTTGTGACATTTGCCTTGAGCAAATGAGGGCCGGAAATACTACCAATGGATTTATGACCAATAGAGGGTACAATAACATAGCTGAGGAATACTATCTAAGAGTTGGTTTGCGTCACAGTAGAAAACAGCTTAGAAACAGGTGGGATCAGCTCAAGAGGTTGCACCAGTTTTGGTTATGGCTCAACAGATAGACCGGAAACGGTACAGTGTGGCATGACGAGCAATTTTGGAAAGATACTACGAAGGTAAAATATGGTCAACTAACATTATTTCATTTGAAATTTGTAAAATTGTTAGCTCATACATATCTAACTACTTTTCTCAGAATAAATCTGAATGGAAGAAGTTAAGAAAAGGCCCCCCAGAACATCTGGATCAGCTTGAGCAAATGTTCTATAACGTGGCTGTGGATGGCTCATCCTCTTGTATTGCTGGTGAACACATCGGAGAAGAAGGTTATGGGATGGAAGACGACGACGAAGATGATGGACATGATGGGAGCCCTATGAGCACTAATACCAGAAAGAGGGCTAGTAGTAATGCGACAACAACCACTAGTCCAATGAAGAAGACAAAGAGTCCTATGGTTAAAGTTATGAAAGAGCTCATGGAAAGTATTAAGGCTGATAGTGCTTCTACCCAAAAAGTGTTGAATGGTGATCTGATGGCTGAATCTATGAAGAAATGTCAACAGTTGGCTGTTGAATGTGGGGCATCAGAAGAAAGTATCGAATATTTTATGGCTTGTTAGTTGTTTCTGAAAGCTGAGAATCGTCAGATTTTTTTAAACATCAGCACCAACGAAGGCAGGTTTTTGCACTTGAAGAGGTGGTGTCAGATGAAGAATATGTACTCAAACTGAGGACTGAAGTGGAGCATTCATAGCATTTTGGGTTCCTTGCATTATTAGCTCTTTTTGAACTGTCAACATTAAACAAGCGTGTCTGTGAACTGTTGGATGAATCTGTGAACTTTATTTTGACCTCCAGCTTGCATGTGTGTGGACTTTATTGTGATCTGTAGCTTGTATTACTTGTTTTGTGTGTGGCCATGATGCACATGTGTGGTTGCAAAAGGGTTTGTTATCATGTACGTATATCTGACATGTGTTTTACTGTAAACTTTGGTTGTAGATGAACTTATCATCCAGTGATGAGGAGGATGAAATACAACAGCTTGCACTGGCTCATCGGAGGAAGATGCAGCGATATGGTACGATTGCTTGCATGATTGGTATGTACTACTATGAAACTTTCATGAACAAGACTAAGATGAGGCAACCTGAAGTGTCCGGGTACGATTGGGTTAGGCAAACATTGCAGAATCCCACATCGTGCTTCAATATGTTTAGGATGAGTAGGCCTTTATTTGAGAGTCTACATAACTTGCTAGAGTCATCGTATGGCTTGAAGTCATCGAATAAGATGTCATCTGTAGAGGCTTTAGCGATGTTTTTGTGGATGGTTGGTGCCCCTCAATCAATTAGACAAACCGAAAATCATTTTGAGAGGTCAATAGAAACAGTTAGTCAAAAATTCGAAGAAGTATTGCATAGTGTGTACAAGCTCTCTGCTGATATTATCAAGCCTAAAGATCCACAGTTTAGGACGGTTCATCCAAGATTACAAGCTCCTCGGTTTTCACCATATTTCGATAATTGCATTAGAGCAATTGATGGAACGCATGTTCCTGTTGTGGTGCCTGCTTCAAAGGTCCTTCAACACGTGAGTCGACACGGCTACTCATCTCAAAATGTGTTAGCTATTTGCAACTTCAACATGATGTTCACCTTTGTTGTGGCGGGATGGCCAGGATCGGTACATGATATGAGAGTGTTTAATGATGCCATACGCAAATATGGCAATAAGTTTCCACATCCACCACCAGGTAAACGCACTTGTTGCCATCTTATTGTACATGTCTCCATCTTTTTGAGATACCTATTGTACATTTTTTTATTAAATGTATTTCTAACATCCTATAGGGAAATTCTATCTTGTTGACTCGGGCTATCCTAATCGACCGGGTTATCTTGCGCCATACAAAGGGACCAAATATCATTTACCTGAATATCAACAAGGCCCAAATCCAAGTGGGAAAAAGGAGGTATTCAATTATGCTCATTCATCACTTCGAAATGTCATCGAGCGTTCTTTTGGAGTTTTAAAGATGAAGTGGAGGATTTTATTGGACTTACCAAGCTATCCGATGGTAAAGCAAAGCAAAATAATACTTGTATGTATGGCCCTTCAGGCCTTCACAACTTTATTCGAGAGAGCAAAATGTGTGATCTTGATGAAAACTACATGTCATTTCCGGAGTCATCATCAACTCAACACAGTCACGCAAACACTCATTTGGGAGATGAGGACCAAAATATGAACGACTTTCGTGACAACATTGCTAATGCTTTGATAGCTAGAAGAGATTGACTAGGATAGTATATTCCAATGTACGAACAATTTAATTTGTATGAACTTTTGAACTCATAGAACGCAAGACACGTCGAATTGACCGAGTTAGTTCGGGATTTCACATTGCATTGTTGCCATGGTGCAAATGTGCAGTTTTTCACTATATACATATGTAATCACAAAATCGATACCTACTGCGACTTTGTTGATTACATATGCAGGAACACGGCGACTAGTACATATGCAGTTTTTCGACTAGCTAGCTAGGGGCATTACAGTACCCACGGTTCTCGCCGGAACACTGTGATGATTAATTCAGCTCTCGAGAAAGCCGGTCATGCGGAGCACTGTGGTGCGGACACAAGCGCATGGCGCCTAAAAAAACTAGCGCGGGAAACATGCGCGGGAACTGCAGGAAAAACGTGCGTGCGCTAGAGGCTCAGGGGTATAACAGACTTTGTACTGAGATAATAGTACTTATTAGTCCTTGGATCCAAACAGGATTGGACTAATCTTTAGCCAGCTAACTACTAATCAGCTAACAACTAGTCCTAACTAATAACTAGTTCTAATCCATCCAAACAGACCCTTAATAAAGATATGGATTGAAAGAACAGCACAGGTCTACGTTTAGTTACTGTAGAGACAATGTCACGTCAAGTTAAGAAGGCACTCCAATGCTTGCAGATCGCGAGACAGTGCTTCTGGAACCTTCCTCCGTTGGGGCTTTACGTGGAGGCGGCAGCCACCCACGCGCAGATAGATATGCATGGGCTAGGAGATTAGCAAAAGCGACAGGGCACGTACGACAGAGAGGTTACAGCGCAGCGCAGCGCGCGCTCTCTCTGTCCTGCGCACGCGAGTAGGTACGCCGTCCGCTCTGTTGCATGGTACAGCGGTAAATTTATTGAAAAAGTGAAGGGCAGTGTGGTAATTAAGTGCCCGGAGCAAGCCGGTGATCTGGCCAGGGACTACCTTGCGAGTCTACCGCGTGTGGATCGACCCGGCCTCCTCGGCATGCGGCGGCGCCCGACCCGACCTCCTCCATAGCGGCGGCGGCACCGACCCGGCCTCCTCGCTGGCGGCGCCACGACCCGGCCTCCTCGCGTGGCGGCGCCCTCTCGGCGCGGCGTTGGCGCCTTGCCCGGCGTCTTATCTCCGGCGGCGGCGCCCGACCGACGCCGCAGTCAGTGGCCAAGATAGGGCTATGGAGATGTTTGTACAAGTTCTGGCGGTGTTTCCTTGAGAAAAAAGTTATCTCGCTTTTCATAATAGGCACGTATATAGCGAGAACATAGAAATGTCAAATATTTTGGTTTTGCTATTGCACAGATGACTGAAATTTTTTTATATTTTAGTCACCTAAAATTACACTTTTAATGAACTAAAATTGCAGCTCCCCTCCAAAAAAAACATGTGCAACTTCAGGTGATTCAGAGTGCAACTTCAGGTGACCTGAAATTGCACTCTCAATCAACTAAAATTGCAGCCCCCTAAAAAAAACATGTGCAACTTCAGGTGATTCAAAATACAATTTTAGGTGACTGAAAGATAAAAAAATTTCAGTCGCCTGTGCAATAGTCTATCGTCAAATATTTTGCTCAACTGAAGCCCATGTATGATATGATGTTACTAAGGGGTAGTTTAATCAGCTAGAGTTGGTGGTTTTTGATTGGAGCTTTAATTTCTTTGGCTGAAATGGAATAGTAGCAGTTGAAAGTGTAGTTGGTGGAAGCCAAAGTATTTGATTCGTTTGAATCTTTTGGCTGAACTGGCATGAAAAAGAAAAATACATCTTTATGGACGAAAAATAAAAAGAAAATGAAAGGAAAAATAATGAAACAAAAAAATTGGAAAAGGGCTGGCCGTGGGCAGTGCCGGTGGGAGAAGGAGGCTACAGTGGCAACGGAGGGAGAGGGGGCAGCGGTGATTGAGGAGGTGGAGGAGGAGGCAGGAGATGGCGCTGGCGGGCCCAAGTGAGAAGCGGTGGTGGCGGGAGGAAGCGGAGGTGGAGGCGAAGGAGAGAGTAGTGGGAGGTGGCAGAGGTTGCAACTGGTGACGGTTGGTATGATGCGGAGATGGTAGCGCGCATGAGGGAGGACCATGAGCAAAAGCCGGAGTAGAGGCGACTTTTGAAAGCCAGATTGTTCAATTTGACTTTCAGCTTCCCAAGTAGAAATCAGAAGTTGATGCCAGTTAAAACACCCTCTAAGCTAGGTGATGATGGTCCATCATGCAAGATCCATAAATGAATTCAGCATCCATTTTTTATTCAAACCAATTGTCCTACTAGTTGTAAAATTATCTTGCGGGCATATCAAAATATTTTGTGCGGTAATTCAATGTGAAACAATTGTAACAGGTTCGGTTATATAATAAGACGTTATCGATTTCAAATGTCTAAATAGTTACATGCACGTTGGTACGACCAAGTTTTGATTACTAGTCTTTTACCGATCCAAATATTAATATCTGAAACCGTAATCGGCCAAAATAGGATAACGATGAATTATATATATCTACTTAATTACAAATCTTATTGGAAAAGCTTTGCACAATTCATTCGACGAACCAATCCTACGTTGTGGATAAAATTGCATACGTGTATATTTGGTTAAAGTGTACTTAATTCAAGTCCGGTGGATCATAGTCATACAAATATTTCTGAGCGACAATTAATAGATCCTTCAAGTTTCCTCCACTTCGACACATTTCTAGCACTTCCTAACCTCACTTGTCAATGTAAGTTGAATTTGAAAGGTGTGTAAACAAACTAAGTTAAAATCAAGACAAGATAATCCAACCCCGTCAAATCTCTTCCTAAATCACGAGACCTCAAGGCGCATAAGCCGCATATACACATGTGTGATGTGTTTCTTATAGGGGTGCAATCGGATTGGATTCGGACGGATATTGTCGTTACCATATCCTAACCCATATTTTTTTTACTCAAATTTGGTGTCGAATACGGTCAGGTCGGATACAAATACGAATTCGGAATATACTGATTTTTGGAAACGGTAAGATCGGGGCGGATACTTGACGGATTCAAATTGGACAACGGATAATATAGACGGATATCACATGTATACAAAACGATACATTCAATATAAGTTTTCAGCACAATACAAATTCAACATAAGTGGGAAATTGATATATATAATTTATTAACCAACAGTCTAACACAACACAAATTCAACATAATGATTGACGACATAAGTAATAAATTCATACATAAAATAAGTTCCATAACTAGTTAACCACAAAAATACAAGAAACAAGTTCAATGTTTAACATATGATTGTAGCTTTCCAGGAAAGCTTTATAAATCTTCATAATAGTCACTCAGTCATAGTCTCACATGCATATAGGACGACATGATTAACTTTGTTTTGCTGTTGCAAAATTCCAAGCATAACACGAACATCATAATATGGTTTTCTGGGGGGAAATAGTGAGTGCTCCTAAAAAAATAAGAAATATCAAACTCAATCCCATTTGTAAAATAAAAAGACAAATACTTAGTGAAAACACTATTGCAACAAGCATCAGTCCTTCTGTCCTTGTATGGACTTCACAGCAGCAGCATGGCAGTGATCGGTTGGGCTTAAGCTTTTGGCTTCCAGCTTATTTTTCACTATTCATAAATTTCGTCTTTTTTTTGAACTTTTGGCTTTTTGTTGAGCTTTTTTGACGGTTCTTTTTTTCCCGTATTTGTTTGTACTATACGTAATGGGCTAACATATTTTTTATATTTTTAAATATTTTTAAATTTAATTATGCTAAATAAGTCTCTGTCAGCTACAGTATTTTTTTTAGCCAGCTACAGTGTTTTCAGCCATAAGTCATGAGCTTTTAAGCCCAACTGATTACCACACAAGGAACTTTGGTTATCCATTAGCGGATAATGAAGCTATTTCCTTTTACAGGGTAAGTGCTTGCTTATTCTTTTTAGTTTTTCTTGATTTGACCGAGAAAAATTTACAGTTAGTCTTTGTGAAGTATGCAATTTTGTTCTTCATGTACTAACAAACCTATATAAATTATGTACAAACACATGACCTGCAATCCTCAAAAACTATCCACACAATCCTATCCTGGATCTATACCTACTAACCTTGATCTGCATCCTGCACCATACCAACGTCCAACAAATTTTTGCACATAGTTCATCTACACAATGTTGTGCACAACTGCACAATGGCAGAGCGGTAAGTATAATGACTCTACTGCGGCACTTGTATAAATTGTTCAATTTTTATTTAACAGTATGGATTAAGAAAGTTAGTGGCATTGGTTCATCATTTTAGCTGTTCCACATTTGTATGAACTATGAAAATAATATGTTCTAATATTCTGAATTGCAAAGGCAATTTCTTGCAAACCATCTCTAGCAACAAGATTCAATATATGATTAGCACATCTCACGTGAAAAAACATGCCATCACATATTAGTGGACTTTGTTTTTTAATTTCAATAAGGACATCTTTTACACACACTTCATTTGCAGATGCATTGTCTAAAAATAAGGAAAATAACTTCTTTTTAATATTCCACCTCATGGCACAAGTAGTAAATGCAACGAATAAGTTAGCACCCGTGTGTTGTCCTTCTACATGCATGAATTTGATAATTCTTTTCTGAATTTGCCAATTATCATCAATCCAATGTACCACACACATATACCCTTTGTTTTGATTTGAGGTCCACATGTCCATAGTTGTGCTAAAGCGACACTGAATGGTTTTAAAATATTCATATAACTTAATTTCCCTTTTCTTGTAAAAAAGGTCAATTAGTTCTTTTCTAATGGTTGTATGGCTCTTGATCGGAAAGCTAAGGTGCAAAGATATGATGAAGTCAACAGGATATTCATACTCAGCAATATTGAAAGGGTACTCATGCATGATTATCACTAAATAAAATTTTCTCAAGTTAGCTTCTTGATCATACCTATACGGTTCCTTTTTCATTTGCTACTTGGACTAGATTACTACAACACTATATGCAAGTCCTATGTATAATATTCTTGCTAACAAGAAAGCAATCAAGAATAAGTGCCAACAAAAATAATCCAAAGCTTACCATGGACTACATTTTATTCTGGAAAAAACATGCACAAAAATTCACTTGACAGATTTCTAGCAATTTTCGTATTAATTTATATGCATCTTTATGCATTTTCAAGTTTGTAGGTCAAATTACTTGATACTTCATAGAGGTGTGGCTCAAAACAAAGTAGAACTGATCTCATATTCATCTTCCCATTAGATGTTGGGGCAGGTCAAGAACTAAATGAGCCCTAAGCAAAAAAGCATACGTCAAGCAGCTAAATACAGAACTAGTATCACAAAACTCTAAAATAGAGCAAAAGTAGCATAGAAGAATGTAAAATTTCCAGTCTCCAGAAGATCTGATCAGCACAAATTGAAAGGCTGCTACCCAATCATGAAATTATAAAGGAAAAGGCTAAAGAATCTGCGCATCGATACATGAAAATTTCCAATGGTGAGGGTGGAGAGGGATCTAAAGGGAAGACCTCGTGGTGGGCACAAGAAGGGGAGGCGCCGCCTTCTCTCCGAAGCGGCGTCGGTCGGAGCAGGGGCAGCGTTCGGTGAGAGAAAGGGACGTGTGTGAATAGTGTGGGTTTGCAGAGCAGCGCCAGTAGCTGTGGAGGCGTCCCCGGAGTGGAGCCATGGAGACCGGAGCTGCTTGGCCGAATGCTCCACCTGGTCGCTGGAGGAATGGGGGATTTCAGATTTGGGGCCTGGTCACGGCCTCACGGGAGAAACTGAGAAAGTGCGTGGCGGCCGCTTGGGAGCTAGGGGTACCGATATATTAATATTAGGGTTATGGGGTGCTGGATATCCATTCGGTAACTATCCGAGTATCCGGCTACCGAAGCAATTCCGTTACCGAATCCGACAAGCAATATCCAATACCGTTACCGAATCCGACTGGATATTTCATATTCTTCCCGAATTTGGTACCTATCGGATTCAGTACCGGATTAACCCAACCCATTTGCACGCCTAGATGCTTATGAAGTTATCTCGGTTATGGTTTTGAAATCTATCTGCATCTCATCATTTCGAGGGCCCACTCCAAAGAGCTTAAGTTTCTTATGGCTTTGGATACTAACTTTTGGTTGAAATTACATTGAAGCGGTTGCTAGATTTTCTGAGTCATTCAATTAAAAGAATTTTTTTAAAATAAAAAACTGTTATATTGTCACGATAATACAAAGGAATAAGAGAAAAAAGACCAAAAAAATCTGGAAAAAGCTAAAATAAACTAAAATTAGAAGCCGACACATTTCAAGTAACTTCTGGCTTAAATAAACCGAAAGACAAAAAAAATTAGAAATTGAAACCGTTTAAAGCGAGGCCAGAAAATCCTCCTTCACTTTCCCAAATTCAAGAAGCAATGGTAGCCAAAATTGGACCGCTTCCTTATCTCGACCTGATAGATTTAAGTTCTATTTTGAAATCATCTCATATTATGATCTAGATGCCTTAGCAAAACCTGATAGATTTAAGAGTCACATTTGAAAGTTTGAAAAAACCTAACCACTCTCGCGTACGGACAGGCCAAGCATCTGGGCAGCGAGCGGTAATGTCACCATGGCTGGGTGGCTTCCACCAAACCGCCCTCGTCCCCGCCTCCCAGGGTTTTCTCCCCCACGTACACACCTCCTCCCCTATAAAAGGCCGGCTCCCCTCCCCTCACCAACTCGCCATTCCCATCCCCTCCCTCCACTTCTCTCCTCGCTTGTTCTTATCTACTTTTCACCACCACCACCTCTGTCCTCTGCTTGCCTCCTCCCACCGCTCTCCCATGGCCTACCGAGGCGGACGCGGCGGCGGCCGCCGCGGCCGAGGAGGCCGTGGCGACCGCGGGGACCAGCGCCCGCCGTACGGCGGGCTCGGACCTCGGGGAGGAGGAGGTCCCCCGTTCGGCGGAGGCCCCCGTTCGGCGGAGGCAACCCCTCCACTGGCTTCATGTGGCCGCCGGCGCAGTATCAGCCCGCGCCGGTCGCCTACCGAGCGCCCATGGCGATGCCGCATCAGGCAGCGTACCAGCATGGGGTCGTCTACCGGGCGCCTTGGCCGGCGCCAGCCTATGCGCCTGCGCTTGTCACCATCCGGGCGCCTACCCCCTCGCCGGCTCCGGCTCCTCGCCAGCCGGCCCAGGTCGCCTCCCAGCCCCAGGCACCCGCGTCGGCTCCACCCTCCTCGGCGCCATCGACCGCGGAGCTCGCCAAGGAGGTCGAGCAGAAGCTGTTCGTGTCCGAGACCGCGCTGGCGCCGCCTGCAGCGGCAGCGGCCGCGGCCTCAAAGGAGGGGCCGACTGCTGTTGGGGAGGCGTCGGACGTGGATCTGGCGCCGGTCTCGAAGAAGGGGATCGCCCACCCTTCGCGGCCGGGGCCTGGGACTATGGGCAAGAAGGTGATGATCCGGGCGAACCACTTCCTCGTCAACGTCGCCGACAACAACCTGTTCCACTATGATGTGAGCTCTCGCGTCTCCCTCTTCCCTAACCCCTAACTCCCCGCTACTTCTACTTCACTGTCTAGTTACTGCATGTTCTATGCTTGTATTGTCCGAATCTGTTGCTTCTCGCGTGTATGCTCGTTTGCCTTTTGTTGTTTGTGCGTACTGATCTCTTCGATGCGCTTGTTTTTGTACTGTTCTAACAACATCTTCGGATTTTCTTTTCCATCTTTGGTGTTTTGGTGAAGCGGTGAACGCTTCCGATGTCATCCATGTGGGTGTGTTAGGTCGGAGCGTGCATACGCGTGTTTTCCCTCGAGCTGCTTCTGTGATTTATCGCTTTTTCATGCCTGCTTTCCTTTTGCACTGGTCCTTCTGGGGTCTTGAGGTGTATCGGTGCTGCGCGTGCTCTCGGTCTCATGGACTGTGAGAGTTTTCTTTGTCGCAGCAACCATACCATTTTAAGCGAAACGGCAAGGTTTCCTCCCGGCTCCAGTCGCATGCAGATGCAGTTGCATGCTTGGTTCCGGTGTTTCTTGTCGTGGTATTTGTGGTTCTGTTGTCTTGGACGCACTGCGGCGTTGCTTGGTTTGTTTGACCAAAAGTTGAGTTGATGGAGCAGTACATGGGAGCTTCTGATCGCACCCTTCTATGGGTGCTGTTTGGAGCTTTCCCATTTCAAGCAAAGATAGGTAGCTTCTCCTCTTGTCTTTTGTGGAGATCTTTGTGGTTTTCTTACTCGTTTGGGTGCAAGGAGGACGGTCTCTACTTCGCTATGTACATGTCCGCCTTCTTGCGAGAAAGATGGCAAAGCCACGAACACAAAGCCGGTAAGATGGCTGATGCGTGACCATTGGCATCCTACGGCTTCTTCGGCCGGTCCCCATGCACGCACAGCTGGGCTTCTCTGTACATGGCTGCCGTTTTGAGTACACGGAAGGCTTTTGATGCACCTGCGTTTTTTTGTTGTTTGGTGTATTTTGGTTTTGTAGCTCCCTTTCTTCTGAAATTTGAGCTGCTCTTGGTGCGGTCACGTTGGTCTGAGTGCTGCACTTTTGCTTTTGGTCGCCTCGCATCTCTTGCATGTGTAGGAAGAACTTGCCGTTTTAAGAAACGCATAGTTCCAAAGCATGAGATATCGAGATGTTTGCACAGAGACTAGCTCTAATATAATGTCGGTTCAAGTGCAAATCAGCGTGCCACTGTTGATTCTTTGTGCATGTTTGCATGCCTTTGGCATCCCGTCGTGCCGTGCCGTGCGCCCGCCTCGTCTTGCCAGGCCCAAGCACGCCCAAAGCCCACCGTCTTGGCGTTTTTGCTAGTATTTCTCGGCGATTCTTTGTCTCTGGACGTTGTTTGGACCCTGGGTGGAGCGGTCATTTACGTCCATGTGAAGAACAGCATGGTTTCTTTAAGTTTTCAGCCAGCTACAGTGTTTTTAGCCATAAGTTATGTGCTTTTAAGCCGAACCGATCACCACCCTAGTCTGTTCTTTGACGTCCTTTTTCTTCTTTGAAACCTGTCCGATGGCATAGTTTGGATCCACGTGCTTTTGGTGAAGTATGCTTCCCATACTTCCAAAATTTGGGGGGAAAGTTTGGTTGGAACTTCCAACATGTTCTTTTGGGATTTTACGTCTGATTAGCTGATATTGTAGACCCTTCTTGATCTTATTCATCGGTCTTTTACCTCTTGTGATTTTTTTGGCTGTATAGTTCCATTATATTCATGCGTTTATATACATATCTCGTCGTGTTTTTTTTGGGTCTTTTACCAACGAGATTCGTGCCCACCTCACCCAAAGCCCATCATCCCCTCCCGTCCCACTCAACCCCACCTCACCCCACGCGCAACCCCTCCCTCTCCGGCGCCGGCGCTGCCCAGGCCGCGGCCGCGGCCCGTAGCTCGCGTTTCGTGAAACCTAGTAAAAGCTCGATAGAACATCTTTTGATATGTCTCGCGCGTTTTGGGTGTTTTTATTTCGGATTTAGAGTTTTTCCCCACTAGTTTACTCGTGACTGAAGAACTCATCTCAAGTGGATATTTTCCTGGAGTCTTAATCATAATTGAGGTCTCCAAATGGCAGATGTTGCCAATTGTTTTCTGGATTTCTTTAACTTGCACTGATATACTCTTTTGGACTAATGAGAGCAGAAACATAGCATGTTATATACTTGAGTAGGTTGGACTAATGTGGGCCAATTGTCTCTATATTGTTTACTGAATTTAGGATAAGGAATTACTTATGTTTGCATCTATGTAAGGAATTACCTGTGTTTACGTATATGTAACGAATAACCTGTGTTTGCGCACATTTTATGATTGAGAGCAGAAACATAGCATGGTACTAGAGAAGGTTGGAACTAATGTGGGCTAATTGTCTCTATATTGTTTACTGAATCTAGGATAAGGAATTACTTGTGTTTGCATATATGTAAGGAATTACCTGTGTTTGCATGTATGTAAGGAATTTGTGTTTGTGCATATGTAATGATGTTGAGATGTGTAACTCTGGTTTTGTTGCTCGCAATAAAAGGTTGTTTGTCTAAGCTTTGTATCTTCTTGGCTGTAGGTTGCTATTAATCCCGAGTCAAAATCTAGAGCAACAAATAGAGAAGTACTTAGTGAGCTCATCAAGTTGCATGGGAAGACATCTCTGGGTGACAAATTGCCTGCGTACGATGGAAGAAAGAGTCTTTATACTGCTGGTTCACTTCCTTTTGAATCAGAGGAATTTGTTGTTAAACTGGTTGATCCAGAAAAGAAGGATAAAGAAAGGTTTGTCTAGATCTTAGTCACTTTTCTGTATTATAAGCAACTTGTTTCTCAATCGCAGCTACCTAATTCTTCTCAATTTGCAGGGCGGAAAGGGAGTACAAGATCACAATTCGAATTGCTGGGAGAACAGACTTGTACCACCTTCAGCAGTTTCTGCGCGGAAGACAGAGGGATATGCCTCAAGAAACCATCCAAGTACTTGATGTTGTCCTCAGGGAGTCACCATCTAGGAAGTATGACATCTATATTCCAAGTTCTTGTTATGTTTGCTTGATTACTTCTTGTCCAGGGCACTGACAATATTGTTGGCAATAACCTTTTTATTGCAGTTACGTCACAGTGTCCAGATCCTTTTTCTCTACCAACTTTGGTCACAGAGGAGACATTGGTGAGGGATTAGAGTGTTGGAGAGGTTACTACCAGAGCCTGCGTCCTACACAGATGGGGCTTTCGCTCAATATAGGTACTCGCCCTTTTTAGTTATTGTTATCAAATTGTAGTGCATTCCTGCCTTATTTATCTGATTTGTTTCACTAGCAAGTGTCGTTTTGACATTTCTTCATTCAGATATATCTGCAACATCCTTTTTTAAGCCTGTGACGGTGATCCAATTTGTGGAGGAATTCCTGAACTTACGTGACACCTCACGCCATCTGTCAGACAGGGATCGCATGAAGGTACTATTTCTACCCAGGGAATTCACAAAACCTGTTACGCCGGGTGCAACATGTTATTGGTTGCTAGTAGTTGACTAGTCTCTTTCAACCTGCAACATGTTCAGATAAAGAAAGCACTGCGGGGTGTTCGTATTGAAACAAACCACCAGGAGGACCAAATCAGAAGATACAAGATAACAGGGATTACTCCTACCCCTACGAGCCAGCTGATGTGCTTTTCTTTCCTCACCTGTTCTGACCGCTTATAACATTGTGCAGTGTGCACCTGTTTGTCTTTTCAGTTTCTAATGCATAATGATTACTGTTTTTCTCCCTGATGTCAACTTATGCCTGTTAATTTGTTGTTAGATTTCCTGTCGATGATCAAGGAACGAGGATGACTGTTGTTCAGTACTTTCTGGAAAGATACAATTACAGATTAAAGTATGTTTCTTGGCCCTGCCTACAGGCTGGAAGTGATTCTCGTCCTGTATATTTGCCTATGGAGGTACTGTATCCATGATTCCTTTATTGTATTTGAATTATATATGGTATGTTCAGTGTTTCCTACAAATCTGTTGTAGGTGTGCAAGATTGTAGAAGGGCAAAGGTACTCTAAGAAGCTTAATGACAAACAAGTGACCAACATACTTAGAGCAACTTGTCAACGTCCCCAGCAGAGGGAGCAGAGCATCCGTGAGGTGCCATTCAACATATGGATGCTGTAACATACTATGTTTTTAGATTTTAGCTCATATTTGATTTTTTTATATATTCCTGTGTCATGATATATTGGTAGCACATGTGGTTTATAATTTTCTTTTGAAGAGGTATACAACCATAAATCATGTTTGCCTGCATTGGGTATCATTTCTCGTAAGAATATTTTGTGTGTACAATGTAGATGGTTCTCCACAACAAGTATGCAGAGGATAGGTTTGCTCAGGAGTTTGGAATCAGGGTCAGCAGCGAACTAGTCTCCGTACCAGCCCGTGTGCTGCCTCCACCCATGGTAGCTATGCTACATTCTTGTTTCTGTTGTTGTGCTGCTAAAAGCTGAGGAATTCCAATAATCACTTTGTAACGTTTCAGTTGAGATACCATGAATCTGGAAGGGAGAGAACTTGTGCGCCAAGTGTTGGACAGTGGAACATGATTAACAAGGTGATGCCTTTTTTTCACTCAATTTATCCCTCAAGTTCACTAAACATTTCCTTTGCTGGAATTGAATTCTCAGCAAAATTGTTGATCTTCTTTGTGCATCACTCATCTCCTTTTTATTTGATAGTATCTGAAAATGACAAACATTTTAAGCTTGTTTGCACTTCACTCATTATTTTTGATCAAGTGACTCTGAAATTGATGATTATACAAATAATAGAACTCATGTGACACCAACTATTTTAGATATTAAAATGAGCTGCATTTCAAAGAAAGGCACTAAAACTATAGAACAGGTTCCAGATCAAATTTGGAAAATTTTCTTATATTATGCATCTTGGTATACTTGTGTTTCCCAGAAAATGATTAATGGAGGAACTGTGGACAACTGGGCTTGTTTGAGTTTTTCACGCATGCGTCTTGAGGAGGTACAAAGGTTCTGTGGAGACCTGATTCATATGTGCAATGCCACTGGAATGGTAAAGTCCTGCATTGCTTTCATGTTTTTAAGGCGTTCAAATAATTATGTATGTTACAGCTAACTTTTAGTATCAACCCTGCAGGTTTTCTATCCAAGGCCACTTGTAGACATCCGGTTAGCTACTCCCAACAATATAGAGAATGCTTTGAGGGATGTTCATAGGAGGACCACAGAAATGCTAGTTAAACAGGGAGCGGGAAATCAGCTACAGCTTTTAATTGTAGTTCTGCCTGAAGTTAGCGGTTCTTACGGTATGCATATTGCTTGTTTGGTTAGACGTACTTTGCCTTTTCTTGGAATTTTGGTTGCATACATGACATGACATGCAATTTTGCAGGGAAAATTAAAAGGGTTTGTGAGACTGACCTTGGGATTGTATCTCAATGTTGCCTGCCAAAGCATGCTAGCAGACCGAACAAGCAATATCTGGAAAACGTTGCACTCAAAATCAATGTCAAGGTATCTATATTATCCCTTACATGTTCTAATTTCTGTTTTTACAGGAATGTGATGATTCTTTGTCTTAACCAGGTCGGAGGGCGCAACACAGTTCTTGAGCGAGCATTTGTACGCAATGGCATACCGTTTGTATCAGAAATCCCAACAATCATCTTTGGGGCTGATGTCACACACCCCCCACCTGGAGAGGACTCTGCATCATCTATTGCTGCTGTTAGTTTCTTCCTATAGCCAACAATTCATCAATTCGTTATTTGGTCTGTCTGATTTGGTCTTGCAAATAAAATATCATCATAGACATTCCTGTCGAAAATAATGCAATTAGCATATTATCTTTGCCAAATATAGTTGTGGTGCAAATATATTTAGTTGTCATTATTTTCATTGAATTCATGTAGGTGGTGGCGTCAATGGACTGGCCAGAAATCACCAAGTATAGAGGTCTAGTCTCTGCTCAACCACACAGGCAGGAGATAATAGAAGATCTCTTTAATGTCAGTAAAGATCCACAGAGGGGAACTATAGTAAATGGTGGCATGATCAGGTAAGTTTGTGATTAATCTGAGATAATTATTGTCGATTGTCACATGGTTTATCTGGGGATCTGGCATGCTGTTGTTTTATAGGGAGTTACTGATAGCCTTCCGCAGGAAGACAAACCGGAGGCCTGAGAGGATAATCTTCTATAGGTATGTGCAACAAAATATGTTATTCTTTCATCTTGACGTCCAATTGAATTAAATCGGTTGACTGGTCATTCTCCTGTATAGAGATGGGGTAAGTGAAGGTCAATTCAGCCATGTTCTGCTTCATGAAATGGATGCTATCAGAAAGGTAAGCATGCACCATGGTTTGCCTGTCTTTATCTGGTCTGGTTCTACTTAGCCTTGGCCATTTTGATGTTTTTCTCCTTACCTGTTGCAAGGCTTGTGCCTCCTTGGAGGAGGGATATCTACCTCCAGTCACGTTTGTGGTTGTCCAGAAAAGGCATCATACCAGGCTTTTCCCAGAGGTCCATGGAAGGCGTGATCTGACTGACAAAAGTGGAAATATTCTCCCTGGTTAGTTTATTTGGTGTTTTATTGTCACTGCGTCTGCTACTACTTGAAGCATTGCAGATTGGTTGTGTTCTTATTTCTTTGGTCCTGCTGCAGGAACTGTGGTTGACATGGAGATTTGCCATCCTACCGAGTTTGATTTCTACTTGTGTAGTCATGCTGGCATACAGGTAACCTCATGTTGGTATTTGTGTGTGCATCTTTGTTCATCATAAAGCTCGATATTGAGTGCTTTTAAATACTCCTTCTCAGGGAACCAGTAGGCCGACACATTATCATGTTCTTTATGATGAGAATCATTTCACAGCTGATGCACTTCAGTCGCTGACCAACAATCTATGCTACACGTAATTTCAACACACACACACGCTCCCCCCCGCCCCCCCTCCTCTCCCTCTTCTCTGTTCTGTGAATCTGATGGTGGTGTAACTCTGACCCATGTCTATTGGTAAATGCAGCTATGCTCGTTGCACCCGTGCGGTGTCTGTGGGTGAGTTTCCTTTTGTTGCATCTCTGTTTCTTCTGTTTCCTGCCATAATTTACTTAGTTGAGCTTGATCTGTTGACATGCCTCGTTTTCTATGAGCATGATACTCTAGCAAGTGCTTTGGTATGAGTTAACTGTCAATTGGACAAGATAATCTTATTAGCATGTAGTTCTACCAGACTGGTTTCCTTGCTTTCTTAACAAAGCTGTGCTGACACAGCCTTAGTGTAAAACTAAAAATTGTCATGTAGTTTGTGACAATAGGCCTTAGTTTGTTGCTATGTACATCAATTGTCTGTTCCTACCTTTCCCATCCCATAAAAAAAGAATGTTCCCACCTATCTGCTATATGTGATCTGCATTTTCAGTGAATTGAACGACAAAGCATCTTTTGCTCTGGTTGTTATTTATCCTTTGGATTCATGCACTACCATTTGCTTGATAGATACCAAGTTACTTTCTGGAGCTAGTAGATATTCAACTGAGCTATTTTCTATACATCTTGCGCCATTTATTTCTAGAAGCTAAATTGCTTAACCAGTCATCACTATTGGTGTGTTCCTTTCTGTGCAGTCCCACCGGCCTACTATGCCCACCTTGCTGCATTCCGTGCGCGCTACTATGTGGAAGGAGAAAGTTCAGACGGTGGCTCGACCCCCGGCAGCAGCGGGCAGGCAGCTGTAGCTCGAGAGGGGCCTGTGGAGGTGCGCCAGCTTCCAAAGATCAAGGATAACGTCAAGGATGTCATGTTCTACTGCTGAGCTCCTGCGGAGTTGTTTCCTGTTCGACCTACATACCTTCTTTTTTTGCTGGATGGTGAGATGTTGGTCAGAGCCTGCGAAACGGTTGACGATGATTCTGGAAGTTTTTTGCAGGATGACTTGTGTCCTTAATTTGGATCTGGCTGCTCGTAGTATCTGCTGGATTGTGACTGAGATTGTTGGTCTTTAAGGCCTTTGACTCTGTTTGAAACCAATGCAAGTATATAAGTTCCCAAATGGCTTGGATCAAGTTGTAGATTTTTTTGGCTTCATTTGGATCAAGTTGGAATTGGATAGGACCTATTTGGTTCTGGACATTTGGTGATTAAGTCCAAACAGAAGCCAGTTGTCTTCAAAGTGGCTCGTGTCTTGGACTTTGGAATGTCCACATCCAAAAAGGTCATCTAGATTCCAGAACCAAATGCATCTTTGCACATTGCAACTTTGCATCTCTTTACCACACTTGCTAGCAAAAGGCAAGTTTTCATGGAGGCAAAACCACCAGATTATGCATCTTCCTTTCCCAGTGCATTCCAAGAGAACAGAAGTTTCATTGGTGGTGCGACCAGTGCTCCCCTACATGGCTACATGCAGTTGTGCAAACTCAAACCTCCCAACACGCGCAGGGCAGGCTGTTTTTGGGACGAGATAGGAGCAGAAAAATAAGGTACACGATGCACTCATGACCCTTCTAATTTAGCCTCGGAGCAAGAGAAAGAAATTGCTGATCCGTCTAATTTATCATCAGAGCAAAAAAATAAATCGTTTCAAAAAACTAGATGTTTATAGGGATAGACTATTGCACAGGCGACTGAAATTTTTTTATCTTTCAGTCATCTAAAATTACACTTTGAATTACCTGAAGTTGCACATGTTTTTTTGGAGGGGTGCTGCAATTTTAGTTGATTGAGTGTGCAATTTCAGGTCACCTGAAGTTGCACTCTGAATCACCTAAAGTTGCAGCTGTTTTTTTAGGGGGGCTGCAATTTTAGTTCATTGAGAGTGCAATTTTAGGTGACTGAAATATAAAAAAATTTCAGTCGCTTGTGCAATAGCAAAACTGATGTTTATATTAGCTTTTATCTTTTTTAAATAGAAACAAGAAGCATAATCTAATACAAACATGACCTAAATCCACGCAAAGCAACCCACATGGACCCCTTCCCTCCCTCCTCCTCATCCACCAACACCATCAGCCATGGCTACGGACACTGGCGGAGCTACAGGGTGGTCCCTGTGGGCCGCGGACCACCATGCGCTCGGATAATGATGCCTTCATGTATTTGATCATAATGCAAAAACTTGTTGAATCACAGCTACATTTTACCTCCCGCTAAATCATTTAATTTGCTCTATATGTGTCAAGCTAATGACACACAACTTGAGAATCTAGATGTACAGTAAAATCGTGGGCTAGCTTGGCATCTAGATGTACAATAAAATCGATGACTAGCTTGGCATGTTCATATTGAACGACAGTTGATGGTTTTTAGCTAAAATAAATAGTAATGACTAAAAAAAAGTTTTTAATGGGAGGATACGAGTGGTGGGGAAAATAAAAAAGAGATGCGTGTGCGAGACAGGAGCGAGAAGAGTGAGGTAGTGATATGTCTGTGTCCCATAACTTATTTTCAGGATGAGAGAAATAGAGAAATTATTTTAGAAAGTTAAATATTTATATTACCTTCTTTCTTCTGTGAACAGAAGTCATTGTAAACGGTCTCGTAAATTTGCCGAGGTAGGTATTTGTTGTCTTAGCTTGCGTTTGCTCCAAATGCGGCTTTCAGGAAGTTACCCATGCAAGCAAACTCTTCTGATCTACTCCTTTATAAAATGTATTTTTTAAATAGCTTTGTCCATAAATATAGAATGTATTTAATGTTCTAATATAAAATTAATGTGATGTTCTCTTTATATCCTGACAAGAAGAAGTAGTGATGTACTGTTCTTCAACTACTATGGGTATGTAATATTTCAATTCTATGTTAAGAAAGCTATATTCGTCTATTTTATGAAGTTCGTATGTCCTTTTTCCCTTAATTGCATTTCGTAATTCATATACTTGTGTACCGACATGTTAAATTTATAGCGGTTAAATAAATTTTAGACAATGGATCACTATAGCTACAAATCCTGGCTACGTAACCGGCTACGGATCTGCCTTCTTGGCTCTTGCTGGACCGTACCGTGCGTCACGACGAGGAGGCCGTCCAGGACGACTCAAGAGTGGGCGATCATCAAGGGCGCGGACAACCGCTGCTCGGTGGTGGAGGGCTTGACGCTCCTCGTTCGCCTCGCCGAACCTCCGGGGATCTCGGCCCTGTCTACCCGCTTGCGCGACGACTTGCTAATTCCACTCATCCGCCACACACACGTCGAGATCGCCGAAAAGAACCTCATCGTCCTTCACCGATCGTCTTGGTGCCCGCTACTACTACATCATCTACGACGCATCCGACAAGTCGCTCTCCATAATGTCCCACGCACCTACCTGACCACTGCGAGCCCTGCCTTACGACGCGGCCTCTCCCCTCCCCGTGCGCCGCGGCTACACCCTGGCTTGGCTCTCATGGCGGGAAACATGCATGCATGGAGAGTGATGACGGACGATATGGCTGCACCCCGCCTCTGGCCGCCGCCGCCCTCCTCGAAACCATCGTCGTTGTCCATCATTGACCCATGGAAGATGATCAACAGGCCGCTCAGAGATGCCGATCGACTCTCTTCGCGTCCCACGTGGAGTTCACGTTCGAAGGCCGGGCTTTCTGGGCCGACCTCGGACAAGACGTCCTGTCCTGCTGCTGCGAGGACATCCTCTCCGGTGGTTACCACGTGCGATTCTCCAGCTGCCGGCGCCGCAGTATTGCCCATGGGGTGAATACGGCATCACCCTGGATGGGCTGCCGGAGGAGTACCGGACCATGGGTTGCGTCGGGGACTCAATCAAGTTAGTCTCCATCGACGGATACTACTCCGTGGACCTTGCCGACACGACGGTGACGTTGTGGACTCTTGACGCCGGATACCATGGCGTGGGAATGTCAAATCCCAGTGAGGAATCCGAAACAATGTCCGGAACTTTCACCACGCACCGATCTAGTCCGCCGCCAAAACCGGATGTGGAATAGGGCCTCGTCGGGGATCGGATCAGACGGGGGAGAGCCGCTGGGCGATGGAGGGCTTGGGCTCGGAGTTCATGCCAACGACGATGAATGGCGGTATGAAGCTGTAGTGCGCCGCCATAGTCCGTCGTCACAGGCCGGAAGAGATTTGGGGATTTTACGGAAACTGGGTTCCCAACCCAATCAATCCCGACCGATTCTTGCCGAGGATAGGCAAGCTCTGATACCATTTTGTCAAATCCTAGTGAGGAATCCGACTGGAATTGGATTATCACGGGAAAATCTGGTGGATCGCCAAGGGAAAATCGCTAGAGCTGCTACGCTAGAGTAAACTACAACTAGGGCTACAGTAGTATTGAGTCGGCAAAAGCATACCCTTCCATTCAGTTCAGAAGGCATATAAGAGTACAAGGCCACACCTTATAATTACAGTGATTAACCAAATTAACAGAACACTTAACACTACTAAAAGTAAAGTACTTAAATGCTTAAACATAGCTTAGTTGGAATCCATCTGGGCCGTTGGAGCTAGCCTCAAGGTGGTAAGACATCCTGACCGTTGATTGCAATTAGTCCGCAGCGAGCGAAACAGTATCTTCAGAGTTCAGCCACTTCTTCAATTCTTCAGCTATTAGCAGTTCTGACATTACCTCCCCCTCAAAAACATACTTGTCCTCAAGTATGGAAATCTGGAAACCATGATTTGATGGCCTGCGCACAAAATTCAGGAAATGTACCCTTGAAGTAGTTTGTATCTTCCCATGAAGTATCATCAGGGGGCAGACTTTTCCATGGAATTAACCACTGAGTTACCACTGAGTTCTCTAGTACTGAATTTGGTTCAGCTTTCAATTTGCTATCCTTACTCTCCAGGGAAAGGTCTGGGATGGAAATTGCTTTAGAATTGCAGTGTATCTTGAGCTGACTGACATTGAACACTGGGTAAATTCCCACTCCCTCAGGCAGCTGTAACTTGTATACCACCTTTAAAGACTTAAGGAACTCCTTTGCAATAGCTGTTCTCCAAGTCTTAAATAAGCAATCCAGCATTATGATATAAGTGATAGCACCAGGATTAATTCCCTTGCCCAACATTTCTTTGAAAAGAGTTGTTGCATCCTCCGTCCTACCCTCTTTACAGTAGCCATCAAGCAAAGTACTATAGATAAATGCATTAGGTTTCCAGCCAGTCAAGACCATGCCATCAAATAATTTCACCGCTTCATCCATCTTACTAACAAAGCCATATCCATGTATCATTCTAGTCTCCTTTACAAGATCCACAACCGTGTGCATGAGTGAGTAATAAGTCGACCCCACGAGCTTATTCTTCCCAACAAATGCAACAAGATCATCAGCCCAACTGTTAAGTCCATCCACCACACCAGACAAGAAGTATTTCCCCGAAAGAAACCATATTCTTTTGTTTAAGCCTGCTACAGAGCCTCCAAGTGCTTTCACAAAAAGGCTGATGAATTCAGGATGAGCATCATAAGTCGCTGCAGTGAAGAGATTACCATCAGCAAGACATTTTGCCATAGTATCAGCTTCTTCCCACCTAAAGATATCTAGCCTCATAGCAGTAAAGAGACCCATAGCGATGAGCAACGGCCTCACTGCCCAATGGAAGTCCTCAAGGTGCTCATACTTCTTCACAATCCCCTCGCACTTGCCAAAGCTCACCACCTCCACCACATAAGAATCTGCCAAGCAACTGCATACTTCCCCAATGCTAAAATTGCCAGCAAACTTCACAACAAGACACCCCTTTAAGAGTATATGTGAAATTCGATCTATAAGAAATCCTCCACCACTCTTTCGCTGCCATTCAAAATGTGGGCTTGAAATGTTGACTTTCAGCCTCACCTTAAACACGTGCCTTCTCTTCTGGTCCAGAATACCATAAACACCACCAAGTGCATTCTTAGGGTTATGGTGCGAAGATCCTTCCATCCAGGAAACCGTAATGCAAACCTCTTTAGAGGCCTTGCTTGATTGGATCACTACAACAAAAATGTAAATTGGATCTGATTTCCAAGTGTGCTGCCACAGCCTGCTCAATTGAAGAAGCCATAGCACCATTGCCATGCATATTCATTTGGTTAACAGCATCGGAGTTTTGTGGATCCTCTGTGCTTTCAGGACAATTGATGTCAATAGGAACACATGATGCTTGATGAGTGGTTTTATCTGTTTTTATCTCACCTTCCTCAACTTTTACATCTATAACATCAGGCCCATTTGAACCATCAACTTTTGGCTGTTTAAAGGTGACAACGGAAAGAGCATTCCCTTGAACTGCTCCTTCGGCAACAGGTTATACATCCCTCTCAGCAGTATAGGCCTCATCAGTATCTCTCCTCCCTCCATTCGTATTACTTGTTGGCAAACCAACATCAACAGTCCCTTGAAGGATCAAGTCCAGACCAAGTGACTTCCCAGCCTTGCTGAAAAATACCTTGCACTGTTCATATGATCTGATCTTCACCCATGAGGAAATTTGACCAACATTTTTCCCATAGTTATTCATAGCCTCATCTTTCATGTCAAATGGACAGTACAGTAGCTCAAGGTGCTCCTGACCCCAATTTTTCCTGTCCCTTTGAATCTCTAAATCTTGTACAAGCTTCAACCAAACATCCTTCACTTTGCCTTTTTGTAGATCATTCAGCACAACTTGAACACAGCCCACCAATTCAGATCCCTGAATACCATCATCATCATAAATCTTCACTGTCACACTATGAGTATCAGCATCTTCAACAATAGACTCGGAGTATTCATTCCCGATAGGGTTCAGATCTTTGTTAATTGTTTTACTTCTCTTAGTCTTGTCTGATAAAGGTGGAACATACAAAATGACAAAAGGATCAGATTTTCCTATCACATCTTTGTTTGTCAAATCTCTTGCTTGCACAAGATTGACTTCCGCTGTACCGACAGACTTCAGTTCCAAATCACTGTAATCTCCAGGAATTATAGGAATGACTTTCCTCACTGAGTAAAAATTCTCTATTACTTCATACCCGCAATGTTGAGCAAAACTATCACAATTCATTGTACAGAAATCAGGCCAAGGTGGAAGTTTCCAAAACAGTCCAGTATCCCCCACATACAACTGAGCTAAATCAAATTGGGCTTCATCGGAGACATCACCAGCCATTAAGTTAACCTGCTGATTTTGTTTGCACTTATACCCTAAGACCCATTTATACCCGCAATACTTGCAAGCTCCTGGAGTGAATGATTTCATTTTTGTCTCCTTTTTCTGAACTACAGCTCCCACTAAAGGTTCTCCTCCAACAAGTTCAGGGGAATCAAGAGCTTCCACTAAAGGTTCTCCTCCAACAAATTCAGGGGAATCAAGTATAGGACCTTTAGCTAGAGACTTAAAGAAACTAGGAGCCCTATCATTGCTGGAATTAGAGTTCCACTATCTAGCAGGGTATTGAAACTGAGATGGATTCAAGTGACCTCTAGGGTTCTGAAGCCACTGCTTTGCTAAGTCTGGACCCTGGCTAGGTTTTTGGTGATTCCATTGTTCTGGGGCCATGTAATCCGGAGTTCTAAACAGCCAAGAGGGAATTCCAAAATCCCCTGACACAGCACCATCAAGACCATCAATAACCTCCTCGAGCCGAACCTCATGCTTCCCAAAAACTTCATCAGAATCCTTTGAGTCCTGTTCCCAACCTGTTGCGACTACTTCAGAAAGACCAGTAAGAGGAGAGTTGAGGTTACCTTCTGGTGCTCCCCTCGGTTGGATTTCTTGAGTGCTATTGAAATTAATCCGCCTCAAATCTTCACTTCTTCTGGTCTTCTCATTCTCCCATTCGGCCGGTGGAACCATATCTGGTAAATCTCTTGGCTCTTCTGATGGTCGCAAGTGAGATACACATCTTCCCACGTCGGCCTTGTAATTGGTCGTCGAAACTACTCGCCAGATAGCCGTGGGATCGGACGCATCCTCTTCGTACCTCACCATGGACTTGGTCATCTTCCCCGATTGACGCGGCTTAGGATTTTACCGGGGCAATGTCCGAACCTTCACCACGCACCGATCTAGTCCGCCGCCAAAACCGGATGTGGAATAGGGCCTCGTCGGGATCGGATCGACGGGGAGCATTCGGGCGATGGAGGGCTTGGGCTCGAGTTCATGCCAACGACGATGAATGGCGGTATGAAGTCGAGTGCGCCGCCATAGTCCGTCGTCCACAGCGGAAGAGATTTGGGGATTTTACGGAAACTGGGTTCCCAACCCAATCAATCCCGACCGATTCTTGCCGAGGATAGGCAAGCTCTGATACCATTTTGTCAAATCCTAGTGAGGAATCCGACTGGAATTGGATTATCACGGGAAAATCTGGTGGATCGCCAAGGGAAAATCGCTAGAGCTGCTACGCTAGAGTAAACTACAACTAGGGCTACATTAGTATTGAGTTGGCAAAAGCATACCCTTCCATTCAGTTCAGAAGGCATATAAGAGTACAAGGCCACACCTTATAATTACAGTGATTAACCAAATTAACAGAACACTTAACACTACTAAAAGTAAAGTACTTAAATGCTTAAACATAGCTTAGTTGGAATCCATTTGGGCCGTTGGAGCTAGCCTCAAGGTAGTAAGACATCCTGACCGTTGATTGCAATTAGTCCGCAGCGAGCGAAACGGTATCTTCAGAGTTCAGCCACTTCTTCAATTCTTCAGCTATTAGCAGTTCTGACAGGGAAGGGAAGCTTGTGGGAGCAAGAGGAGTTCACACGTTCCGCCGATGAACCCCATCCTGAGCACGCAGGAAGATGGTGTTGTCTACTGGGTGCTGGATGACCGCCGCAACGTCGAGGTGACCAGAGGGCAGTACGTGTTCAGCATCGCCATGCACAGTAAAGAGTTTCCTGTCGTCCACGCGTTTCCCTTCCTGCTCCCATCTCGTCCCGCCTGATCTTTTGGCTGCCGATCTCTTCAAATACCTCAGTGTCTCAGGGTTTTGAAAATAGGATTCCCGATTTTTGAGGGTTTAAACTCGAGAACTGCTGCTCTAGAGAGTAGAGACCTTACCACCAGGTTTGAACTCGAGGCCTGCTGCTCTAAAGGCTAGAGACCTTGCCACCAGGCTACGTCCACACATGATTTAAAATAGTTATAAATTTCTTTTATATTTGACAAAAATAATACAAAAACGACCTTTTTGGCCACACGAAATTTTACTGGCAGTCCCATATAACCAATTTTCCCAATTTTCGGTTGATTTTCGGGCAAACTTTTTGAATTTGTACTCCAATACAATCTTCGTTCTTGTGGAGGTAGCAAGCAAAACAAAATTTAGATAGAACACTATCAGCTTGATTGCTATGTTCCAATACAGCTAAAAAGGAAGAAAAAAAATCTAAGCTGCGTAAGGACACGAGTCTGTTCTCATTTTGGTGCATGATCTAATTTGAGGATGCATACTTGACTCCAGCCTTATATCTGCGCGAGCCTGCTTGCATACGCTCTCAGGCAAGAAACGCATTTCCCAATTTCTAATAGCCCAATGATCCGCTTGTTTCCTTTGCGTGGTATTTATCGCCTGTAGCGGTATCGCTTGAAGTTGAAATACAGATGGAGAATCCCACGTTCGAATGTGCACTTGAAGCCCTTCTTATGTGAGTACTCCCACTCCTTGTTGACAATACGAAAAGCCTAGCGAGGAAAATAGAGTGACTAAGTGAAATGTCCATGAAACTTCAGCTAAATTATAGATACGAGGCAAAAGACTTACAATATCTTCATATGGAGGGCCAGCATGAAATCTTATAAAGCATGTCTCCCCAGTGCTTCCGTCTTTCTCTATAGTGTATGTTGGTGCTTTTGATTTATCCACAAGATCAGGGTAAAATATATTGAACTTGTAGCCCTGGACAATTTTAGGCGGTGGGTTGTCGTGATCATAATGAGTCTGGTTGTATTTGTTCCACTCATATCCAGTATGCACCCGATTGAAGTACTTTGGTTTTCTTGGTCGGTACTTGTCATGCCACCAGTACACCTGTGAGCACATTAAGCAGGCATATTTCCATGAGCAACCAGCTGAGAGTGACTGAAGGTTCATTGACAGTAGTTCAATGCACCGAATTGATAAATTAAGCTTCTAGTATGTAAAAGCAGGTTATCATCCAAAGTAATAGACTAATAGTAATGTGTCCACAACTCCAGATCAATGAACTTGTAATCCAGATTCCTGACCACATGTGAATCCAGCATATAAACAGAATATTGGGCAATGTGGGTACACAGCTACTGTTATGTTTAGAAGGCAAGATAGTATGACAGCATGCCCATATTACTCAATAAAAATTTCACAGTATTGGTTCTCCAGAAGGCAAATGACACAAACCTGTGAATCCAGGTTCACTTCAGCACCTGCACCAAATACTGCATCCCCTTCCTCCATAGCTCCCATCGTTTTCATTGCTTTCATCTCCATCTCATCGGGTACTCTTGCCTTAGCTGCCATGGCCTCCTTAACTTTCCTTTGATGCTCGATAACTACAGCTTCACGTTTTCTATCCTGGAGATAATTCAAAGCACAAAGCACATCTGTGACTTACCAACCTCATTTCAAATGTGCAATCAACCCACCATACTAATGTAGTACCAAATAGAGAGAACATTTCCCCCAATTTTGTTTCCATATAGACTCCAATGAGCCAATTAAAAGCACCTTAGACAAGGACAACTGCCCTTGGGCCTTGGGTGCATTATCATCAAATGATGCGTCTAAATGAAACTAAAGGCCTCTTTTATGGTAAACATGCATGAAGGCCTGCCAATGCTTGAAAGGTTATCCTAAGAAAAGATCTCACTGGAATGTTGTCCTATTATAAGTGTATCTACCATAGGCTGTACTTCTCTTGTTGCACAGTATGGCGCCCAATTACTATCAAGTCATATTTGATAATCTAATTAACCACCTAGCTGCACTATAGAAAAATAAATATTACTATTTTGGTCAGCATTTATTATTGTAAAAGCAAAATGTAGCAGGAAGCAGGATTCTGTACCAGTTCTGCCTTGTCCTCTTCAGGATCAATTGCATCTTCATCTTCACTGCCGTGCATCAGCTCAGGAGAGAAGGAACCAGCTTCGTCGTCCAAATGGCTCTCTGTTTGCTCAGCTATAGGTTCCGGTGAATATTGTTTATCATCTACACATAAAGAATGTATCAGAAATTGCTAGGGTTATCTCAGAAAAAGGGTTTGTTGAATGATCAGAAGTAAATCAAAACCTTCATCATCATCATGCACCACATCCTCCTCTTTAGTGTGAAATTCTTCCTCAGCTTCCACATCCTGTTCAACAGCACCAGGATGCTCTAGACGATGCAAATGCTTCCGTAAGAGAGAAGCATGGATTTCCCTCAGGCAAGCCTGCAGTGCAGTGAAAAATATGAAACAAGCCTCTTTTTTTTTTCTAAGATATACTATTTATCAACTGTGCAATCAGATTAATTGCAAATTTAGAAAGTTAGACAAAGCAACTCCACAGGCATGCTCACAGTTAGAACCAGACTGGATCATGTGGCTTTGAAGATTATGCTTTTACTAAAAGAAGGTCGAATCAAGATACTAGTGCACCCTTTTACTTGCTTAATAGTTGATAACAAATTAGAAGAAAAAAACAAATGTGGTATGACTGGAGTAACATTTGCTACAGTCAAATATAATAACCATTACCACAGAATCTACAAGCATGGCATACCTTTGCTTTGTAAATATGAAGGCGTTTCAAAATGGCCTCCCAGTATTCAACAACTTTGCTGTCCCAGAGCGCATTTGGGACTCAATTTGACTTTGCATCTCTTCTAGCTCAGTGGAACTCTTACCCTCCAGGAGATCTTTTACATCCCCCTCGATACTTGCATGTAAGCCTCTCTCTTCCGCAAGAACCTCAGGGGGTGGTTCCTCACCACGTACCCTAGCCCGGTCCAATGCATCTCTTTTCCGAGCCTCACCTAGCTCCCAGTCACATACCACCATGAGTGCCTGATGGATCAAATTAAATTGGGTCAACAGTTATGAGCATTCTTGAATCTTGCCAAGTAGATGAACAGAACAACATTAAATCAAATAAAGTTAACATATTAGAATGAACAGAGCAACATTAAAAGGATAAAGAGATATAACACCACCATTTAAGCGGTATATAAGAATTCAAAGTCTACAGCTAATTATAGTATATGTTAAAGTCCAACATATATACCAGTACCCTCAGTCCCTATATATAAACATACATATAGAGTATGGAATTACACACACGCATACCTAGGACACCATGGTGTCAGGACATCATGATCTAAAATAGGTATTTCTCCTATGTGTATATGTGTATGTACACATACATGTATGTTTACATACATATGTATGTACATATAGATATATACAATATATGTACATACAATACATATATAATATGTATTGTATATATCTATGTGTGTGTGAGAGTTCTATGAATTTTTTTACCAAATCCACTTTTTATAGCATAATTTGTGTATATGCTCTTTTTTTTACGAAATTTTTTCAACCAAATTGCATTGGAGCATCTTAGAATTAGTATTTAAGTATACAGAAAGTCATAAAAAAAATAAAACATATTCGTTTAAGCGGTATATTGAAAGTAAGATTATGTACTCCAGGGAGTCCAGAAAAAGCTTCCTGTAGTGCGTGTCTGTGTGTTTGCATGTAATATAACAAGGTAAAGGACATGTCCCGACATTCGACACCACACAATATTTTTGCCAAATAGAATCTAACATATAAAAATACGGTCAGCTGAGGATCCTGCCGCCTACTATTTACGATTATACCGTTTTGGTATTAAGCTCATTCAGCAGCAACATGGTATGTATCATTGTCAATACACATCACACTCATGATTATTCAGGAAAAGGGTAATACTAAAGGAGGAAAAGCTAAGACATGTACCTCCCAGTACTTGACATTTATTTGGCTTTCCCTGTCCAGATCGAGATGCATCTTAATGTCATCACGTAGCTCTTCCATCTCCTTCACTGTTAATCCCTGCAATTTAGCAAATTACATATGTTTCAGTGTTTGTTAAAGGAAAAAGATCTCACTCAAATGTGGGCTAGTTGTATGGAGGTAGTGGGAACAGATGGGTATGGTTATTTTTAAAAACCAATGAGAGAACTACACAGGGAGATCCTCTTTCTCTCATTTCCACACTAATTACTGATGGGTTGTTAGTAATGCTTAAGGTAAATGAAGATGGAATTTGTATAAGAAATGAGGTCCTAAATCTGTGATAAGCAGCTAGGAGCCATCCTTTTGAAAGAGAAGGTCCTATATCTTTGATATGAAGCTAGGGAGACATCCTTTTGAAAGAGAATGCTAAGAATGATGCAAACTTGGAATCCTACTGCATTTGTATAAGAACAAGTCTGGCCTGAAAATTAACTTATGAATGACTGAAGATCACGTGGGTGAGAATAAGGAGAAACAAGGCATGTATGAATGAACTTTTAGTTGTAGAGCTTGATAAGATACCTATGAATCAAGTAAATGGAAGTAAAGCAAGACTTCTATGATGGGGAGATTTCACAGGAGAGGAAATACCGCTTAATTAAGTTTAGTAGATCTTCTCCTAAGGAGAATACTGAGAGGAAAGTATGCAACTACATGAAGAGAAAATAAAAAAACCATTTGTCCAAACTAAAAAACTTCCAAAAGCCTAAGGAGCACAAGCATTACAACAAGTACTAGTGTGGTTCCAAACTTTAAACGAAACCAGGATTTACTCTAATATTTCCAAAAAATATCAGAAAGGACCATAATGCAAACCAAAATAGCAAAGGTGCAAATGGACGGAGTGATATAACTTAGATGTTATTATGTTACATAAAATGCAAACTTAATCATCATAAGATAATCAGTCCATTGGCAATACACTTAGTGAGATTTTGGCACCTGAGAGGATTAGTTTTTTCCCGTAAGTGGTTATTGTTCTATTGTCAAGGTTAACCATGACAAACAAATGGTGTGTTTGAGTGCAGAACCTAAATGCAGAAGGAACCAAGGAACCATATTTTGAGGTTTCTGTTAAGTGCAAACATAAAACCACTCTTTCAATTAACGGTATCATACAGGGCTAAAAGAAATGCCATATACCTTGAACACCAAGTAGGGCTCATTTAATTCAACATCAAATTCTTCTGTGAAATTAAGATTCTTCAGGAGAACATCAATAGGTTTTGTGCGTCCCTCCCGTAACCTGATCTCAGACCTAACTTTGCTTTGATCAAAATGAAACTACATTCCAACATAAAAACTGTTAGATTAATAATGGATCCATGTTAATTTTAACAAGAAGTAAATGCTGCTTGTCAGGTTATAAAATACGAACATCTTCCTCTTTCTTCTCCCAATCTTGAAATTCAGCACGTGCTCTTTCTCTGGCTAACAATGCCTACAAAATACAAAAAATAGGCATTTAGTTCCACAAGCAATATTACTTGAAATAAGATATGGTTTATGGTAACAAGAGATATATACAGACCATTTCTTCCTCATGCTGTGCCTTTTCAATTGCTCTTTCCTCCCTTCTTTTCTTAACCTTCTCTATTTCAGCCTGTATTTGACAGTGCAAGAACAGGGATTAGGCACTAGAAGAAAAGCATAGACTTCAACATCTTTTAGAGAAAAAAAGTAAAGTCGCAGGCCAGTGATCTATTCAGGATATGCATTCTGTATACGATGGCCGTCAACCATAAAAAACTTGTGAAAGGAATAAAACCAGCGATATTCTTGCTGGGAACAGATCAACCCATATAATCTCTATGAATGCGTAGGGAACAGATCAACCCATATAATCTCTGTGAATGTGTAAATTCACTTCTTTACACTTTCTAGGCTTTATTTTTTGGGAGGGCATTTTTGCAGTTATGCTTATGTTTAGTTCATAATCTGTTTCTTTAAATGTATTATTTAATATCATAGGTATTGTCAACCCCAAACAAGTCATAATGAACTGTGGGCCACAACACTTCCTTCACAAGATGATAGGAACATAATACAAATCTGGTAAACAGACACGAGACAAAGATTGTCCATTCCTAAAAATAAAGGAAATGGTAAAAAGTTAAGCTCACTGAAAGTCTAAAGTCTACACCCTGTTAATGCTATGAAGGTCCATCTCCAATTTCAGCAAGTACAACACTGATATTCATAATTACGGAAATAGAATATTAGTGCTAGTGAAATTTACAGTTTATATTACCATTCTTTCTCTCTGTTTCTTCTTTTCAGCTTTGACAGAAATGTCCACCTTTTGTCCTTGAGATACATCGCGCTCAATCTTCTTTCGCCAAACAAAACTGTAAAGAGATGAGGTTGAGACTTGAGAGCATCCTTCTTTAGGTATTGTCAAAGACTAAAGCAACCATTCAGAGAAACGTCAGTAGCAATGCAACAACTAGATGGCAAACAATCTATGATTTACAATGCAGCAGCCAACATTTTCATACTATTCAATAATAAAGTTAAACATCAGAAAGCGAATTAGTACCTTCAATAGTCTAAAAATAATGTGCAAAACTATACTACATAAGGCCCAACAACCCAACATAATAGCTCAAGAACAATATATCTCATAGAGCATTAAGACTATAGCACATACAAGGAAAATTACTACTATTAACATAAACAACACCATGGTTATTAAGGCGTCGAGATATCGGCGATATCTCGTTGCCATATCGCCATGGCGGACCGGCGGTCCATGCCATCCGGACGACATAGAGGTGTCCCGTATCCCGTTCGCCACGGCGGCGATATGGCGGTATGGCGTCTTCGTGGTGGCGTTATGGCGGTAAGCCGTCGCTCGGCGGACGCCATAGGGGTGGGGCTGTGTTTAAAGTCAAGAGTGCTACTCGAGTTCGAGTCAGAGACATACCGTGGCCGGGCCAGAGAGGTTGGGGTTTTGGGATGTATCTGTGGCTGGGCGAAAATGCGAGAAGAGAGTCACCGTCGCCGCCGGATCCGCCGTCACCACAGCCGAATCCGCCGTCGGATCCACGGGATCCGTCGCAGCCACCAGCTTTGGTCTCCAGTCCACCACTGCCTCTTGCTTCGCCACTACTGGCTCTAGCCTCCAGTCCGCCGCCGCCTCCTGCTTCACCGTCGCCACCGCCGGATCCGGTCTCCTTTGCTAGATCGGGCCTCCTCCTCTGCTTCGTCGGGGGGCGAGTTCTCCGCCGCCTCCTGCTTCACCGGCTGGCTCTCCGTGGCCTCCTCTGGTCTAGCCGCTGCTGCCACCCCTGCGCTTCGCCAGTCGCCACTCCCACTCGTTAGTCACCCTCTGCCCGCTGCTTCATCCGAGTACCTCACTAATATAGTCATACAATAGTACAGTATTCATATGATCATATCTGATATCTCAAATGTGCTTCATTGCTTGCTATGTGCTTTGCTATGTGCTACAACTATGTACTTCTCTGCTAGACTGCTAGTGCTCATATCGTATACAAATACAATTATAGTTTGCAAATATACAAAAGCACGACATATCACAAATGGCAACTGAAAGCACAGAAGGCTCCAACGCCGCCTTATATGATCCAATAACCGATCCTAAACAGAGGGCAAAGTCAAATGACCTAATATGGAAGTATGGGTTTTGGCCAATAATTAGCAACCGAGATTCGGTGCAATGTTCGCTTTGTAGCAAAATTGTACATGGAAGAATAACGAGGCTCAAGAAGATATAGCATGTTATCAAGTATGAACAAGGTATGCCATTCAATCCATATTTACTCAATTAAATGTAATATCAAATATGCATTACTGTAATGTATAATGTATTGTAACAAGCTACATGTTGCAACTTACAAGTTACAAGGGGAAATGTGCTATATAGGAGAAAGTACATTGGTAAATGATGGTGCTACATAAGCTCAAAAATAGACAAAATCAAGATATACATGTTCTACTACATTTACCAAACTAAGTTAATATATGTGTATGGTGTCACCACGCACACGCCATAAGCGATATTGTTGTGTGAAGGTGGTTAGGCGTCGCGCCTCACCGCACCGCCTTAATAACCATGAACAACACCATGAATCACAATGCGTGTCCAAAATCGTATAAATAAGTTTGAACAACTAAACCAACCATGTGAATCATCACAATTGTCAATTTGACATGGTCAAATAAGAAATTTGTATTCAGAGAACACAAATTTGTCCACTTTCAAATACACAAAATACTGTTCTAAGAAAGTTCTCATGGTAGCAACCATTGACAATCCATCCTAGGGAGTGCACAAAATGACTAAGCAAGTTGTGCTTTCAGCTTTCAGGTTTTCTACAATTATTATGAAAAAGTTTAATGGTCCCTATGGAATCAATGATATAGTCATGACAACATCAGAAAAATGTCTATCGTTAATTGATGGCATAAATTTGATCAGTATCACTGATAATACATACAAGTCGGTGCATAACTAAACTATATATTCAATTTTCATGCATGCCCAATACTAGACCTAATTGGCCACTACATCAATTTTACCCTAAGCTATTAGCTACATTAAGAAAACTTCACAACTGATGAATACAACACATATCAAGTGGTTATTCAGTAGTAATACAAAAATAAACCACCTTGATACCTTCCCCAAATACAATCATATCCAGCTTAGACGCAACATGGATTTGCAAAATCTGACTGGACTGCAGTCACTGCACTAACCAAGAATGTTTTCTCATTTCCTACAGTATATGTATGTCTTGAGGTTATAGGTGTTGACGACTGAACTAGTGTTTAACTTTTATTATTAAAAAAGAACAGGTTATCACCAAAGAAGCCCAAACATTAAACAGTTATCAAAGATTCAAAGGAATAGCAGCACCACTGGGTGCATGGATCTGTAGAGCTATCTCAATACTTGCACATCAAAGGAATAACAATCCACGAGCAACAACCTAAACTTTTTCAGGGTCCCCCCTCTTTCCTAGGAAGATGATAGCAAATTTTAGTGTCCTTTTTTTTGTCACCCACGACACCCTCCAACAAACAAATTTCAACCGAAATCTCTACTCTAGCAAAGCAGTATCACTAATGCAATTCACAATGTAGCAGGAGAGGGAAACGAATTCGCATACTTCTCTGTCAGGTTGGGATCGCCAAAAGGATTTGAATCGTTGGAGTACCCCGACACAGCATTTGCCTTCATCTTCTTCGCCACCTTCTCGGCCTACACAGCCATCACCGATAACACGTTAGCAATCAAAACCCTAACCGCAACCCAAGAGCCAACCAAACGGAAACCCCAGCCTACACCGCGCAATACCTTCTTCTGCGCCTTCCTAGCCATGTACTCCACGATCTGCTCCTCGGTGATGTCCCCCCGCCTCCGGCTGCCGCTGCTTCTCCGGCGGCGGCCCCCGGAGTCCGACGCCTGGGACTCGCTCGCATCGTCGGCGGAGGACGGGGTGTCCCTCCGGCGGCTCCTGCGGTGGTGGCGGCTCCGGCTGCGGCGCGGCGAGCCGCTGGAGTCGGAGGCGTCGTCCGAGTCGGACGGGGACGGGCTGCGCCGCCGCCGCCGCGACGAGCTCGGTCGGCCCTCGCTGTAGCGCTCCCTCTTAGGCATGTCGGCGATGGGAGGGAAGCTGGCGCAGAGTCGTGTGGGGTGGTACTTAACAAATTGGAGTTGCGATATCCAGGCCACACATCGTATTTATAGCGGGAATTTCGATGCAACTTGATACATATAGGTTTTTTACCGCCGCTTATGATTTTTATTTGTATTTTTAATATGATAATAGATGATAGATAATACAGACGTCGATATAAATAATATATATAATTTTTGATTCAAAAGTTATTTAAAATCTTGCTTCAAAACGTTGTACCGTTTATTTCAACTTTAAAAAAATCAAAAGTTAAAAGTAAAAAAAGGGTCATGATGGAAGGACTTAGCTTCCTCGTGAGTTTCTTGAACTAGCATACTGCAACTGGATCAAGTGGTGTACATCAAAGCATGATTATGATAGTAAATAATAATTCCTGATAGACAGAGGTTTGGGCAACATTATGCAATGATATTATTGGCTTCCTTTTTTATGGTTTGACTTTTTACTATAATTAATTTTTAAATAGAGTGACAATTTAAGTTAGTGTTTATAAGTCGATTGTAGTAGATATTGTCATGATTTCATCTATATCGGTCAAAATCACATGCGAGTATCTCTGTCCATACTTTCTATCGCAAACAACCAGAATTTAAAAATTTAACCCAAAAACCATAAACCATAACCTAAAAGAACACACCTTTTATAGGCAATTGTTTAATGTCTTTAACATTGTATAGATAATTATATAGACAACCTATTATATGTTATTTTTAGTTCTATTTATATATGATATAAATATATAAGTATAGACAATCATCGTTCGTAGAACTGTATACGCCCCTACATTGCTAAGTACACATGCTAACCTATTATTTACTTCGAGCGCTCCAAAACAGATGTCGGTTTTTTCTCCGTGGTCTGGTCTAAGGTTCCGTTACAATATTTTCCGGTTTCGATGGGAATTGAACAGTTTTTCCCGAAATTTTGTTCGAAGTAGGAGTGGTATTACTCTTTATTTTCAGACATATTCTTTTAAAAAAATCTTTGTTTTCAGACCAATCCGTCTCGTCAGAGGTCGACAATTTTGAAACAAGAAAAATTAAATGACACTCGATGGGATTGAGTCCAAACACTGAAATACGAAGCAAGAACGAGTGGGATGGCCGACCTCTCAAGCCTGAACACACAAGGAAGAAGGCCATCCTGAACTCCCGAACCATATTCCAGCAAAGGCCTACTCGCAACAACGGCGGCAAATTGAAGCACGAGAGCAAGAAGCTCTCATGTTCAGACATAACCGTCGCTACGGTTGTACGAATGGACCTCTTGAGAGACAGGTTGTGACCGGTGTAACGTCCCCGTTTTCCAGGGGCGCGTACAGACACGGCACCCCGCAACTATTCACGCATGAACAGTTATGGAATGTCGCGCAAGAGTATACCATTGCATGCTTACGACAAAAGTCCAGCATATATTTCACATACGGATTAACATCCATTTTTCAACAGCGGGGCGTGCAAGCCCAAAGTATAATTACATTACAGAAACTCCAAGATCCGCTTGAGCGCGGCCAAGACCTAAAGCCATGGATCCTCGTCGAAGAAGAGATCCTCCGGACTTCCTCGACGGGGACCTTCGTCTTGATCCTCTAAAGATTAGATTAAGCAAGCCGTGAGCCAATCAACCGGCTCAGCAAGTCCCAAAGGGACCCTAACTTATTACATGCACGGAACATCAAAGGAGGGGAAATATATTTGGTTTATTAACTTTGAGTGGATGCAGTTTTATTTGCAAACATTTTGATAAGACGGCCCAAAACTACTTCTCAAGAACCCAGGGGTTTTCAACAAGAGTTCATTAACCAACCTAAACAAGTTAAAGCATGTACAAAACTACTTAAGCTTTGCTGCTGGAATCACCCAAGTGACACAGCTCCAATAACCGGGAGCACGGCGTATTCGAATACCATTTATTTGACTCTGCAGAGTTTGCTCAGCTTTACCCACACGATCCCTTAACTCCCGCTAAAGAGTTAAGAAAGCCAGGTCGTTTCACTGCTCAACTCTTTATATAGGCTCTACCCGGTAGAATTCACTCTGTGCGGCTCTCTCTCTCACACACACACACAAGAGAAAAACGGTGTCCGCTTCGAGTGAACTCTACCATTGTTAGGCACCCACAACGCGGCTTGCCTAACCTCACTGCTAAACCTCCTGTAGAGTTTCAATCGAGTTGAGCAGCTACTAGACAAGTGTTGACAAGCCAACTCCTGTGGTTGAGCGATCACTGTGACATTTGCTCAGCGTAAGGGTTTCAGTCCTTATATTTTCTCAGGGTCCGCAACCTCGCCAGCTTCGCAACCCAACCTAAGGTAAGCGGTGGGCGTGGACCGTCTCGCGATTTCCCACTCACCCTTACCCTACTCCAAACCCTAGGGTAAAGATAGGCGAAGACCGTCTCGCGGTTCCCCACTCCTTACCCTACCTTGTGCACGCCGGCACTCTCCGCTCTAAGATACGGTGTCCCATACCACCCTACCTTAGACTCGGATTTTCTAAATTCTATTGGCCCACAGCCACAACCTTATTAGTGTAAGACTTGCATGATGATAATAACCTACAGTTTATCTAGATTAACAGATAATAATTTCTAGGGTTACAAAGGCATGGCAACAAATTTAACAGGGTATTTAACGGAGGTAGGATTAACTACATAACAAGTCATTCTAAACATTTTATTTTATTTCAAACTAACATTTCACAATTAGCATAATGCAAATAGCATATTAACATAAATAAACATCATGGGTTGCAATATGATCAAAGGATTTGGGACTTGCCGTCAATCCGAATGATTTCCGCTAGCTCGAACGAAGAACCTCCTGGCTCCTGTGGCTGCAACTGAACTTCCGGAGACTCCGACACTAGCGCAAACATATAAAACAAATTAAATCCAGCTTGAGACTAATCAAGCGAGGGAAAATAAACTATTTTAAAAAAAGAGTAAATTGCATAAATCTCCAAATGAGGAATTTTAGGAATTTATTTAGGATGGATCTGTGGAAATGGAGGTCACCAATGGGTCTGGAATATTATTTGGAGCAAGGTGGTGAAATTTGAGAATTTTTGGGATTTTCTGTGATTTCTAGGATTTATTTGGATTTTCTGGCATTTTGGAAATTGATAAATCCTCTGAAAATTCGGTGAACAGTAGAAGGCCGGTCCACGGCTACAGTGCAGCCCGGCCGGGGAGATGGCCCGCGGCGGCCGAAGGCCGCGCCGATTGCTTGCTGCTGGCGCTGGGAAACGGAGCGGGCGGGGAGACGCCCCCAGCTGCGCGCCAGCGGAGTCGGATGGCCGCCGCGTGGACGGCGCGAGCGGGGATACGGGGCGTGCCGACGGCTCGGATGGAGTGGGCGGGAATCGGACGGCGGAGAAACGGAGATGGGGCGAAACGGTAAGGGAGATCGGGCGGCTGCGGTTTGAAGGCGCCAGGGAGGATGGACGGTGGGGATGACGCCACGCCGTCGTCGTCTACCTCCAGCCGGGCGGGGGCGACAGAGAAATAGGGGCGGCGGAGCTGCGGTGTTCCGGCGACTGCGAAGGCCTCTGATGGCCGGGGAGGGCTCCACTGGGTGCTCCTGGACATGGGAAACCCATTTTGGGCACTGGGAAAGCGAGGAACAACGAGAGGCGGGGACGAAGGGGAGATTCGGGTGCTCGGAGGTGAGGGAGGTCGCCGGCAGCGAGATAGCCCAATCGGCCGTGGCTACACGGGAAGGGGGTCACGGGGCTCACATTTGGAGTGGCGGCAGGAGCTGGGAGGCGGCGAGGTGAGCTGGCCACGGGAGAGGTGCGACGGTCGGGGAGGAGCTTCGGTGACAGCGCTCCTCGGGTAACCACCTGTTCAAAGGCAAGCACCAATGTGATCAGTGAAGGGAGGTGGTGCTCTCGACGAATGCAATCGAGGAATGAGGGAGAGGAGAGGGAGATTGGCTTCGGGGTGCCGCCGGCTCACAAGGCGGCAATGGCGAAGCTCCGGGCGGCGGGGCTTCAATCGGTGGCTCAGGGGGACTCTCTGGAGGCTGGGGAGGCGAGTGGAGGTGGTGGAGCGGCTCGGGAAGCAAAGGAGGAGCGAGGAGCCGGAGGGGGATTTATACCCGAGCGGGGGAGCGGGCGTGGAGGAGAAGCCAACCAGGCGGGCTCGGTCAGCAGAGCAGGTCGGCCGTCTCTCCGCGGGATGGAGCGGCGGCCGGGTGACGCGGCTCTGACAGAGTAATGGCGACGGACGGCACGAGGCGAGTGAGTCGCGGCACGGTGAGGCGCGTCTCGCGCGGAGAGGAGGAGGCGGGCGACAGCGGGACCTGTGGCGGGCGGGCGACGCGTGGCACAGGCGCCACGGTTTTGGACCGCGACGGTCGGACGGCAGACGCGGCGAGGCGAATCCGCGGGGCGGCTCGGAGCGCGCAGCGCGAAGCGCTCCGCGCGCGCAGCGCGGCGGGGAGGAGCCGGGGCGCCAGCGGACGAAGGGGAGCGGGGAAGGCGCTGGGCGAGGGGAAGAAGTGGGATCGGGGCGGCGCCAACGCGGGAGGCGCCAGGGAGGAGAGGAGGCGGAAAGGAAGAAGGCGCCAACGAGAGGGAGGAGGCGCCAGGCCGAAAAGGGAAAGCGGCGGCGGGGAAAACTTTCCCAAAAAGGAAAGTTTTCAAAATTCACTCAAAAATGCAGCAAAAATTAAGGAAATTTTTCGTTTGAAATTTTGGGGCTTTTCAACCGGTGTTTAATTCGGTCGTTTTGTGGGTCATGAACATAACCATCGGTTCGTGTTGATCAGTCTCGTCTCCATTTAGACTGAGATACAAGCAAGGCGAACCGACTGCAGTGCACGCCGGCCATTAACTCTTGGAAGCAGTGTCACTCAAGCCCTTGCAAGTGACTGTCGCCATCTTAACTGTAGCTAGTACTAGTGCAGCGAACAGACTACAGAGTAGTAGTAAAACTGAGGTAATCACTGCACTGCCGCTCACATTACTCGTTCGGTTTCCTACTTTCCTGTACTTACGGAGTTCAGAGAAAGGAGGTAGGATAAGGGGGGAAATTTAACTTTTTGCCACCCTTAAGAATGCCACCTATCCAAATACCATTCTCTTCGTTGCATTCAACAATTTGCCACTCTTAACATGTGGTTGACTAATTTTTTGCCACTTTCGAGCCCACGAGGCGCCAAATCATGCCATGTCACTGCCATGTCACGAGGCGCGCGCGCGGGAGGCGGCGCGCAGCAAGCGGGAGGCGCTTCGCGGCGCGCGCGGAGGCCGCCAATGGCGGCGGCCGAGGGGAAAGGAGAGGAGTAGGGGAAACATGAGCATTAGTGGGCCAATGGGAGCTCACCGGAGGCGTTGGCAGGTCCGGAGAGTAACCGTGGCGGGCTGGCATCGGGAGCCGGCGGTGGCGCGGGCAGGGGCACGGTGCCGGCTTGCTGGAGAGGGATACGGAGCCCGGTGAGGTGGGGAATGTCTTCGTGGTGGCGGGGCGGTGCTCCAGGCGCGAGCAATTGGCTCGGGGTGTGGCGGGTCACCGTGAAGCCTTGGCGCCGGAGTTGGTGAAGAGATGGCTCGCCGGCGGCCTGCAGGGAGAGAGAAGCCAATTAGGCGGGGGATGAGAGGTAGACGGAGGCGCTCGGCAGCTCGGGAGGCGCTCCGCCCCGCGCCGCCGCCTGCGCTCGTGCCGCGCGACACCTCCCCGCCGCCACGCGCCGCGCCACCGCCATTGACGGCCTCCCGCTGCGCCGCCGCCGCGCCGCGCCTCGCACGCACACGCGCCTCCCGCGCGCTGCGCTCCGTGACATGGCATGATTTGGCGCCTCGTGGGCTCGAAAGTGGCAAAAAATTAGTCAACCACATGTTAAGAGTGGCAAATTGTTGAATGCAACGAAGAGGATGGTATTTGGATAGGTGGCATTCTTAAGGGTGGTAAAAAGTTAAATTTCCCCCCTTATCCTACCTCCTTTCTCTGAACTCCGTAAGTACAGGAAAGTAGGAAACCGAACGAGTAATGTGAGCGGCAGTGCAGTGATTACCTCAGTTTTACTACTACTCTGTAGTCTGTTCGCTGCACTAGTACTAGCTACAGTTAAGATGGCGACAGTCACTTGCAAGGGCTTGAGTGACACTGCTTCCAAGAGTTAATGGCCGGCGTGCACTGCAGTCGGTTCGCCTTGCTTGTATCTCAGTCTAAATGGAGACGAGACTGATCAACACGAACCGATGGTTATGTTCATGACCCACAAAACGACCGAATTAAACAGCAGGACGATTTAGTATAAGCTCTCGCCGTCGCTCCCCTAGTCCTCCTTTGGCTCCGACTCCCATTGATGCTCGTCGGCTCTCGTTAAGCATGAGAGACTATGGCATGGATGACCATCGTATGGACAGTACGGAAGGCTACGAGGAGTACCAGGGCGGTCCGAAGCCAACGGGGACAACAGAATTCTCTCCCCCGTCCACGGATACCAACATTAGCGGGTCTGGACGAAGAACGAATTGCTGGAAGCACATGACCTAGAGCCAGGAAATTCGAGAAGGTGAAATGTTAGACATCGCAACTTGTAATTATTGCAATGCTAAATTAAGTGCTCGTACAACTATAGAGACAGGGTACTTGAAAGAATGATCCAACACGGCTTTTGCCCATAGTACCAACATGTTAGTAGGAGAACTACTACATCCAATATTTTACGGATGCATCAAAAGGAACTGGTAGAGTTGAAATAACTACTCCAACAAGTACAATATTCTTTTGCCACAACCTCAGATATTTGGACATCATCACACTAAAGAAGTGCCTACCTTAGTGTTGTAGCCCATTATTTAGACGATAATTATAAACTAAACAAGAGAGTTGTAGGACTTAAAGCAATAAATGAATCACACACAGGAGAGGCCATTGCCGAGCATATACTACACGTACCTGATGATTTTAAGATAGATAATAAAATTGCTTCTATAACTCTTGATAACACATCGGCAAACACAACGGCTATGAACATCCTCATCCCAAGATTACAAACATATATTGGTGGTTATGTCCTCTACCAAAGATATGTATGCCACATCTTGAATCTTGTTGTTCAAGATGGTATGTAAGCAATTGGTCCATATTTGAATAGTATCTATGATGTCATTCGCTACCTCACAAGTTCCCCACAAGTGGTAGCTAGGTTCGTGGACTACTGTGCAACTAATGGAAAAGAGCCAAGAAAATTTGGTCTTGACATGAAGGTGAGGTGTAACTCGACATATATCATGTTAAAGAAGATACAAGGGTACAAATATGTTATATCCGTTTTTGTCAATGCTAACTCTTAAAATAATGAATTGGTAGCTACTAATTCAGATTGGCAGATTGCTAGTCGTTTTCGAGAGTTTGTAAGACCTTTTTATATAGCAAAAAATGTTTTTATCTAGTGTTTATTATCCTACCTCTTGCTTAGTTATAGAATTTATTTGGTTAATTGCAGACAAAATTGTCAAATCTAGGGAGGATCCTCTTTTAGGCCATGCCGTCATAGCAATGGAGGAAATATTTATTAAATATTTTGGTTCTATTTCACACTTGCATTGCTGTGCTATTATTTTCAATCCTACAAAAAAATTGGCAGGTTTACAGATTGGTATGGAGAGAATAGGTGAATGCCTTGGTCTTGATTATTTGGTTGCACATATCAAAGGGGAGCTTTTTCATGTTTTCCATATGTATCATGATAAGTTTGGCAGCAGTGGAAGATCAGAGGCCTCACAACGGACGCAATAAGGAAAGACAAGTTTGACATCACTTTTATAGAAGAAACTAAAGGGTAAGTCTACTTCTTCGTCCTTTCAGTCTCAGGTGACCTCCAAATAGAATTCTGTCTCGAAGTTGAACCACTATTTGGAGCATGATTTTGCAAATATTAATCCTGATCTTAATGGTGGAGGCAAGATAGGCTTGCTCGAGTGGTGGAAGAATAACAAGCGAATATTTCCTGTGCTGTCACATTTCACACATGTTGTTCTTCTTGTGGCAGTGTCCACCGTCTCTTCAGAAGCGACGTTCAGCACAATACGGAGAATAATCGAAGAGAGAAGATCATCCCTTACGCCCAGGATGGTGGAGGCAGTCACATGCACCAAAAATTAGGGATTAGCTAAAGAGCGGCAACAGCATCAACCGGAGGATCCCGAAATCGTACAGGTATATGCTGACCTCGAACGCACGAACGACTTAGACATTGATGAGTAGATACTATGTACGCATGTTGTTATAGTTAGTATGTAATATATTGTTACTGTACTCTTTTACTTACTCAGGGAACCCCACTCTGGGGCGTAAGGTTTTTAAAGAGGAAGTAACATTGTATTTTTAAAATATCAAAAAAATTTCACTTTTTCCTGAAATATTTACGTCATTGCGTTCTCATGTTTTTATGCAACTGATTCAATTTCAACTAGTTTTTAACGAGACGGGTACGAGAGGAAGGAAGATGACGACCATTGCCACCATCGTCGACGCCGCCTTCGTTGTGTATAGTTACTTCGGGCTGGGTTTGGGCTGGCATGGCACGAACGCTGGCACAACGAGCTTTGGGCCGTGCTTGGGCCTGGCTGGAGGCAAGGTGGGCTGGCACGGCACGGGCACAGCACGAAGCGGCACGAAGCACAATGGGCCCAGGTCGTGCCAGCACGGCACGGCCCAACTCCCAACTTTCCCAGATTCCCATCTAGAACATGAATCCTCCCTTTCATCTCCAGTAGATAGGAGCGCAACACGTGTCCACAAAACAACAAAATGTTAGACTAGTACTCGCACTACTTTTCCGCTACTAAATGTTACTCCCCTGTCTAAGTTTATAGGACATATTTTTCTGATATATAGACCAAGAAGACAATAAAAATAATTATACTACCCCTAATTATTATCTCTAAGCACTGTGTTTAATGTATGCATGTAGAGAATAACAAGTAAAACTACATATTTATTAAGGGTATAAAGTGAACATCACATTAATTTTACATTAGAACATGAAATACACCTCATATTTGTGGATAAAACCATTCAAAAAATACGCCTTATAAACTTGGACGAAGTGAGTACAGTCTAGTCAAGCACCTGCAGTAACCAGTAGCTACATTGAAGACATCAAACCCTTCATTGCCCTTCCTTGAGCTATCTTTACAGACCTGGCCAAATGGCAGCCTAGCACAGACGGCACCGATCGGATACTCTGATACAGGCATGGTATGGACGGGGATTGAACTGTGTGGGACATGTTTATGTATCCAACGAGCTACCGATGATTTGTTGAGCACGGTCACAAGTATTTTATTGTTAGTTATAAGTAATTTTACTACCAATCACAAATAATTTTACTGTCAAGTTAACTGTCTACGTTTAGAAGAGTGCAGTAATCCTAACACATGTAATTTTACTGCTAACTGTAACCAATTTTACTGCACTAACACAGAAGAGTTACAGTGTGTAACGGCGTGGCCCGGCCCGCCGTGCCGATGTGCTCACCTAAGCACGACACGATCGGTCGACTAAGCTAACACAACTTATTTACTATTCGTGCCACACAGTATTTGAATCAGTCTACAGTACCATGTCTCGAGGACTCGAGCTTTGACAAGCCTATTTGGCTATATCTCACTCTTTGATTTGCGAGCAGCATCGAAGCACTTTTTGCGTACAGATGATACAAATACCAAGTCAAACCCAAGTGTCAAACGAGTATGGTAGCTTTGACCAGGTCAACCCAAGCACTCGCCATGAGTGGGCGCTACCCCTTCCTCCCGTCGGCGTCGACCGCTGTTGACTCCTCCTTTGGCTTCTGCTCCTCCGCTGAATCACCCTCGGCGGCGGTGTCCCTGAACTTGGCGTAGATGTCGCCCCTGTAGAAGTTCCTCGTCCTCCACACCAGCACCAGCGACACGAGCGCACCGACCACCGTGGCGGCCGTTATGATGAGGAACGACTTCCTGAAGCACTGCACGCCGATGCACGTCTTGTCCCCGCCGGCCAGGGTCCCGCCGTGCTGCTTCGCGGCTTCGACGTCGTACAGGTACCCCGCGACGCGTACGTTGAGCATGTAGGCGCCGATGGGGCTGGCCACGGAGCCGAAGTTGTAGAGCGTGGAGTAGTACTTGAGCCCGAACACCTCGGAGATGATGGCGAAGAGCAGCGGCCACTGCGCGCCGAAGCAGAAGCCGATGATGACGGACGCCGCGTACAGCGACTGCGGCACGCCGAAGGCGATGAGGAGGTGGCCGACGCAGGCGAGGAGGAGCACCAGCGTCAGCATCAGCGGCCGCGGGAACTTGTACCGCGCCAGGAAGATCTCCGACGCGAACCCGGACGTGACGCGGCCGGCGTAGTTCCAGATGCTGATGAGGGAGATGAAGGTCTTGATGCTCTTCGCCGGGTACCCCAGCGACTGCCCGATCTGCCCCATGTTGTCGATCGCCGTCAGTGTGCCGCCGACGCCGCAGATGGTGGCCAAGAACAGCACCAGCATGGCAGCATGTCGACGCTCACCAGCGCTTGCAGGATGGAGTAGTCCTCCCCCTGTGCCGGCGGGTTGAACATGTGCTTCAAGCAGGAGCCCAGGCAAGACGACGACGAGGACGACGGTGGCGACGGCTTTGACGCCTCCGCCTCTGTTTTGGCCGTGCTCGCCGGCTCTGTCATTTGCAAGGCTGCTGGCTTCTCGACGGTGACCGTGGGGGGCTCGCGCAGAGACTCCTCGAGCTCCCTTTTGATCCGGTACTCCTGCTTGATGACGACGACGAGGGGAAGGAAGAGGACGAGGAGGAGCGCGGTCGCCGACGCGGTGTAGGCAGCGTGCGAGAAGTTGGTCTGGTTCTGCACGACGATCATGACGAGCAGGTACGTGGCGAGCGCGATGGAGATGTAGAGGAAGCAGAAGAAGGTGTCGTTGCTGGTGGCGGCGGAGCTGCTACCGCGGCGGCTCGGGCGGTACGGCATGATGCGGACTGTGTGGACGAAGAGGATGGAGATGGCAGCGGGGAGCCAGGCGATGAGCAGCACGAGCGACTTGGCGTCGTCGCCATAGATGGCGAGGTAAAGCTGCGTAAAGATGGCGCCGCTGAGGCCGACGAAGCCCTTGAGCAGGCCAAGCACGATGCCGCGGCTCTCCGGGAAGTTCTTGACGCAGGTGACGAGCGCGCCGGTGTTGGCGAAGGACTGCGAGTTGGCGCCGACGCAGATGTAGATACACATGAGCCAGACCGGCGGGCGTGCGGTGCGGCCGTCGATGGCGAGGTAGATCATGAGGTAGCCCGCGAGGTTCATGGCGGCGCCCATGGCGAGCACGACCCACGGCGGCGTGACCTCGTTGATGAGCCCCGAGATGACGCCGACGTTGCCGCCGAGGTCCTTGAAGAAGGAGAGCGTGTTGAGCGTGCGCTGGTCGTACCCCAGTGACGACTTGAGCACCTTGGAGTAGATGGCGAAGATGTAGGTCGCCCCCGACGCCGACAGGATCAGCAGGCACGCGAACACCATGAACCACCGGCCCAGCACCACCTGCCGCGCGAACCGCGCCGTCAGCACATCCCCCACCGCCACCCCGCCGCCGGACGCGAACACCATGGCTACCGACTGCCCAAGAACGTACGTGCCCTTGCTTTTCACGGCCGGGCGCGCCTATTCTTGAACGATCTGCCTCTGTCGACTCTGTGGTCGCGCCGCGCGCGCTTTGTCTGGTGGCGAGTGTGCGTGAGAGAGAGCACACGTTTGCATGCGCATATGTAGGATGGAAATCGCACTAAGTGCGAGAAAACGGTGGCCAAGCAAAACGCGTGCGTGACCCAAGGAGATTGGAGTGTGTATTAAAATGAGAGAGAGAGAGAGTTGCCACCTGCACTGCGAGAAAATTGATCATTTGCCACTTTGAAGAGTGGGCTTCGCAAAATTACCACTTTCAAAATTAGCTTCGCAAAAATACCATGCAGTACATTTATCTCTTAATTACCATGTCATTTGAGCCATTTAACTCATTTAATATTTTTTTTTCTAATTTCAAAGGCTGGAAAAGACTTTTCTACCCTTGCTAAGTTTTGCACTGCCCAGGCAAATGATCAATTTTCTCATGGGGCGAACTGCGGCGCCGGACCAGGCGAGGGACCACCGACCGCCGCAGCCGGCTGCGCGGAGGTCGAGCGCGAGGATGGGCGGGAGGTCCCCGGAGGCGGAGGTGCGGGACAGGGCCTGGATGAGGTGGAGCGGGAGCGCGACGAAGCAGCTCTGGGTGCCGCCCACCACGCGTACCTCCACCTCCATCCCACCAACACCACCGCCACCACTCATGGCTTCCTGCCTCCCTCCTCCTTAGGCTTGCTTAGCTCTCCCGGACTCACTCTTCTATTCGGCAACAAATCGGGTCAAATAAAAGTCAACCGAGGAGCTGCCTTCCAGTAGTGCATCGGCAAGCACACGAGTGTACGCCTCCACCTTCCCATTCACTCAGCTTCTCATCGATCGTGCTTCTCAAGATAGGAAGGATTAGAGAGAGAGGAGATGAGAGAGAACTTGAGACCTAACAGCATGTGTATGCAAATTCATAAACACATCCTCAGCGTATCATCAGAGGAAATTAAGATCACAGAGCAGCAACTCAATTTTTACTAATACAAGGTAACAATGGACATCGTATGTTTCTTAAACAAAGCTCGACACTCGTACCTCATTCGTATCTCAAGATTTTCGTAGCTAATAAACAAACCTATTTTTGAGAACTACAGAGAGGAAGAAAATGCCACTAATAATGGAGGGGCAAAAAATTTACAACAAAATCAATTGGCTCTTCTTCGGCTTTGTGCTTCCGATTTCTGCGTTCAAGACACATGAACACAGGCATCTTCTATCTGTTCACCTGTCACTCACTCAACCCTCCGACAAAAAAAAGGTTATGTTCAGATGCAAACTTCACAGTAAAGATCCCTCCTTTACAAGCTATGGCTCTTGGACATGTTATTGCAAACGCTTCTCTGCTTGCCGAGTCTTTGCAAAACCAACAGGTAAGTCCCCCTTTGCATGTTCAGAGCTCTTGGGTGTGTCATGCTGCGGCGATATTCCGGTGGTGCGGCGGCGTTTGTCAGCAAATGTGAGCTAGGAGTTCACCTTATGAACGGCGGGTTCTTCTGAAAGGTTCCAGGGGCAAACACCGGGAAGGACTCCGCAGTTCGCCCCCTGAGAAAATTGATCATTTGCTTGGGCAGTGTAAAACTTAGCAAGGGTAGAAATGTCTTTTCCAACCCCTGAAATTAGAAAAAAAAATATTAAATGAGTTAAATGGCTCAAATGGCATGGTAATCAAGAGGTAAATGTACTGCATGGCATTTTTGCGAAGCCAATTTTGAAAGTGGCAATTTTGCGAAGCCCACTCTTCAAAGTGGCAAATGATCAATTTTCTCCTGCACTGCAGTCCATGTAACTGCTTGTTTGTACAGAGATGGGTGGCTCTGTGCGGCAACCACGATTCCTGGAGGCTAGCTGCACATACGGTTCAGGATTTTTTTTCTTTTGCTGAGATGATCCGGTTGTTAATTCTTGTTTTGATAAGATTTATCACTCTGGATTGCAACGTTGTTTTGATGGCGTGGTTTTGGTTTGTGACTTTGACATGGGAGTTGTGAGACTATGTGGAGGTTATCCTATATCATGTAATGAGTATTTAATTTTACTTATACTTCCTTGTCTCCACTATATAAACACTTACGTGTATTGAGAGACAATATCTCTTATACTAAATGAGAGGGAGTTAGGGTTATGTTTTCTTGCGTTGAAAGCTTTGTGTGTGCACTTGTGAAAGCTTTGTGTTGAGAGATATATTGGAGCTAACTATCCAACTATCTATCATTCCAACCTTGCATTGTAGGGTTAGGGTTAAAGAAGAGTGAATGTTGTAGTGTGCTCTCTTGTCCTCTAATTGGAGTGTCTATCAAACCTTCATACTTAGGTAGTAATATATCATTTTTGTTCATCTTTCGTGGTGTCTTCTTATTTTGGTTGATTTGTTCATATTCTTGTTGGTTTTGATATCTTCTCTCCTTCTTAATCTTGTTGTGTGCCAAGAACATGTAAGTGATAAAGATGTCTCATGGAAACCAAATCCCATCTGTCTAGGTAACAGGTCTTGAGGTATTTCGAAGTTGTCCAGTTTTGCTTGGTTTTAGGCTAATCTTGAAGTTTCTTGATATCAAGGTTTTTATTTCGAATCTTTGAGATATTTTGCTTGCTATGACATATGAAAATACATTTAGAGTTATCTTGGGCAACCTCTACCCACGAGTATTGAGTTTTTGGCTTTTATCCGGTTTTGATGCAATTTTATTTATTCTTGAGAAATGTTTGAAATTTGACAAGAATTCAAGTGACCTTTGGATAGAATAGGTTTCTGAGACCCTAAATAAGGTGTGCCGCCCCAATTATCCGGTCCGACTGGCCGAGTGGTTCGATTGCTCTCTAGTCAACTGTTAGATCGGTGGGACCGAATGTCTCTGGTGACTTTGTGATCTTTAGCTCTTGGTTTTAGTGAATCTTGTGAGTTTGTATTTTTCCGCTGTATTATTTACTAATACCGAAAAAAAGTTTAAGAAATTATTTACCCATCTGACTCGGCACACCCAATCTACAGGAGTCTGTTGCCAAGGATTCTTGAGGACGATGGAAAGTGATCTCTGCTGACCATGGCGTGTAAGTGATGTGTGCGGTAATAATTGCTGATCTGGTTAGCTGCTCACAGGTGGAGCTCTAGCTTATCTGAACCATGTGTCCCACTTGTCAGTGAGTCAGTCGTATATTCATCCTTCGGCTGGTGAAGGAAGACGAAAGTGCATCAAAAGAGAGATTTTGTTTTCTTGGATAGGTATAAGTGAGAGCTAACTGTTTGTTAGCCGTTGGAGTTTGATTCCCACCAGCCAGCCATGTGTGTTGAGTGGATTATTTATTGATTTTTTATATTCGATTCTGCTACCTCGATCTTGTGATATTGGTGACCCAGTTGCTTCCACTTAAAAAACATAGGCGATTAGGCTCCGCTCGTTTCGACTTCAGCTTCTAGCTTATTTTTTACTATTTATAAATTTCATCTTTTTCTGAACTTTTAGTTTTTTAGTTTTTTGTTGGTTCTTTTTTCCCATATTCGTTTGCGTTAGTCCGTGATGAGCTAGCATATTTTTTCTATTTTTAATTTTTTTTAAATTTAATTACACCAAAATAAGTTATCTTCAGTTACAGTGAAATTTCAGGTATAAGTCATAACTTTTCAACCCAATCGAGCGGGGCCTAAGAGGCCTCAAGGGGTGCAACTGTGCCATGTGGGAGGAACAAGAAATCAGATATGTGTACTCGTTGAATGGTTAACTAAAGTGGCGATTTGTACTCTAATGGTCAACTCCTTCGTTCAGATAATAATCAACTATAGAGTATGATGTAAGCTAATCAAGCAATAATTTAAGTGGCAGCGTGTTCTCTTATGGTTAATTAGGAAACTGCCATGGCCGCCTCTTTCCATGCTCGCTGCATCCTAGGAGCTCGAGTAGCGGGGGAGGGATCCAGCCATGCACTTTCTTGACAAGATCTGTAGATTAAAAAAAAACCCTAATGTTTCGCGACAAATTGCTATTAATTAAGCGTTGGAAGGTAACAAGCAGGTGTATTCCATCTTTGGTCGTCGCATGGCATCTGCTGCTCGATGTTCGTTACAACGGCTACAGACATTTATTGGATCATGACGGTAACAAAAATGTCTATTCGTCAAGTGCTTTTTTTTTCTTCAAGATTCTCTTAAAAAGAAGAAGGTGTTTAGAGAATACTTGAGTATTTTTAGGGGTTGAGAGCACTTAGGTTTTTTGGTCGTTGAATCTCCATCTAACGTTCCAGATTCGGAGCACTTATATTCTCACACTCGCATTAAGATTGTAAGTTTCTAACGCTTATAACTTGGTATACTGGCATAACCGGTTACCCAGCCTTGCGTGCACACTTGACGCTAGCATGCATGTGTGGCTCACTGGCTCACCAGTAACCAAGTCAAGATCTCTACATCCTAGGTCAAGTGCATTACTAGTATTAGAGTAAAGTAGTAAACAACTGTAATGCACCAGCTAATGGTGTCACGGGATCGATGCTAATCCTAACAACCATATATACTAAAATCTGTTTCTTGATCAGTCACAGAGAGAAGAAAACAAATTGGAGCAATTCCCTTTGGTAATATCGAAGGGCACTCCCAATTCTCCTAGGTAGCTGTATCTAAGGGTGAGCCACATATAATAGAAGGTGATGTGGAAAAGAATTGACGAAGAGAAAGACAAAAGTTGTATCTTGCATGAGATATATGCCCTCTCACGTGGACCAAGAGCTAAGGTATAATAGAATGTTGTATCTTAGTGAGAGAGAGGGTGTAATTAAAAATATGTTATTGGAAATATAAAGGTTTGAGATGTTGTATCTAGTGTTGTTGTTAAATGATATGGAGAAATGGCTTTGGAGTACCTGCATCGTGAATGCCCGAATTATTATTTGCATGGAAATTAAAACACCTACTATAGCCGAGTTGCCATTGTCGCCATCAAAATTATTATTGTTGCTCTTGTTTACACATTTCTGCATGCACCTATGTCCTTTGACTCACTAGCAAGGATTCAAAGACTGGAAACGTAAAAAACATAGGCCTCATGTGGTACCAGTTATTGGTTTTAAACCGACTGAATTTCATCAAACAAAATTTAAATTAGACAGTTATTGCCTGAAATTACTGTTTATTAATTTAAATTCAAAAATTAATATTTAAATTTAGAACTTTTTCAGATCGATAATTTTTTACCTGAGCCGGTACGGCCGGTAACCAGCTTGTTACCGGCCGAGTTTTTTTATCCTTGCTCCCGAGTCTATAGCTACTATACTATTTGAGACTTGAGGGAGAACTCATTGCGTGTACCACTAAACATTTGTGCATGTCAATGCCAAGAGAGGTTTCGTCTAAACAACGTTCATGTCAATGCCAAAAGAGATTTAAGATTTCCTGCTTGATCGTATTCTCACACTTTTAAAGTCTAAAGTGCTTGAAAGTGAACAGCCATGCATGCACATAGATCGTTGGGACAAGAAATGAACAGTCTTTGAGTGCAAGTCATAAGTTTATACAAGTTGAAAGAAAGGCTCGTAGCTAACTAGGGAGCTAAAATCTTCATACACACACACTCAGTGTTATGAATAGCGCATGTATTCATATGAGGCCAATGGGCCAGTATATATACACAAAGTACAGATGGTAAATATGCAAAGAACCCCTCATAACAATGGGGAATAACAACTATACATATATCTCTAACACCCCCCCTCAAACTCATGGTGGATCAACAACACTGAGTTTGGAGAGGTAGAAGTTGTGCTGTGCTCGAGTCTGGGTCTTCGTGAAGAAATCCGCTATCTGAAGCTCTGAAGGCACATACTGAAGAGTAATCACCTGGTCATGCACACAAGACCTTATGAAAGAAGCATCAACACCAATATGCTTGGTGAGCTCATGCTTCACAGGATCACGAGCAATACCGATAGCACTGCATCTTGTCGACAAGAGAGAAGTCGGTGTAGTGTGAAACACCAAAATCCTCAAGTAACCACCGTAGCAAGTAATTTCTCGTCAAGAGAGCCATAGCTCGCAACTCGTGCTCTGCACTCGAACGGGACACTGCGATCTGTTTCTTCGTCTTCCGTGCAATAAGAGAACCACCAAGAAAAACACAAGATGCGAGAGATAGATCGGCGATCGGAGGATCACGACCCAAATAGTATCCGAATAGGCTCAAGTCTGAACGAGCTAGAACGTGGAAAGAAGAGACGGCGAGAGATAGTCCCGCAAAGGTATCGCAGAACTCGAAGAAGGTGGCTGTAGTGGACCTGAGTAGGAGCTGAAACAAACCGACTCGAATATGAACTGGATAAGTGATATCCGGACGAGTAATGACAAGGTAGACAAGGCTCCCAACAAGATGACGATAGCGAGTCGGATCGTAAAGAGGCTCGCCATCGAGAGTCGGAGGTGAACATTGAGCTCCATGGGAGTCTCAACAGTACGCTGATCAGTGAGAGAGGCGTGATCAAGAAGATCTGAATATATTTCTCTTGGGACATAAAGAAACCATCCGGAGTGGAAGTAACCTCAATCCCAAGGAAGTAACGAAGAGGACCAAGATCCGACATAAGGAATCGCTCACTAAGACGAGCCTTGACAAAGGCAATGTACTGAATCATCTCCGTAATGATCATATCATCAACATACGTAAGAAGAAGAGTCCGACCACGAGGCGAAGTGTGGACAAAGAGCGCAGGATCATGATCACTAGCTGAAAAGCCAGCAGCAGTGACCACGAGGAGAAGCGCTCAAACCAAGCACGAGGGGCTTGCTTAAGGCCATAGAGAGAGCGGCGAAGGCGCATGACCATGCCCTCGAGAACAGAATACCGGTGGCGGATGCATGTAGATCTCTCACGCAACTCGCCATTAAGAAAGGCATTCTTGACATCAAGCCGAGAATGACCGATGGCGCGCAATGTGACGCCACCGAAAGAAGAGTGCGAGCAGTGGTCATGTGGGCCACAGGAGCAAAAGTCTCGTCGTAGTCAACACCATGCTTCGCTGAAACCACGAGCAATAAGACGCGCCTTATAACGCTCAAGAGAGCCATCGAGCGAGTCTTAATCTTATAGACCCACTTACACGTGATGGGATGAGAATGAGATGGAAAAGGAACAAGATCCCAAGTACCAAGACGCTCGAGGGCAGCAATCTCTCGGCCATTGCAAGCTGCCACTCGGGGTGAGTAACAAAGATCCCGGTGAGGAGACAAGCTCACGAGTAGCTGCGCGCCAAAGAAAGGCAAACGCAGGGAGGCCGAATCGATCGGCGATCGCGAGAGCGTAGCGAGGAGAAGATAACCCATCAGGGGAAGATGGAGCATCAGAAGAAGATGGAACATCAGGAGAAGATGGCTCAGCTGGAAGATCCTCAATACGAGGTCGACGAGTGTAGAAGATAAGAGGAGGATGTACTGTAGTGGGAGGAGCCTGCGGAGTCATAGGAGACGACACAGGCGGCGACAACGGCGGAGAGGCCACAAGGGGAATATGTGGAGACTCAGTGGGACAGGTGGACGAGGGCAAAACAGATATAGGTGTATCTGGAAAGGTCAAGAAAGACAGAGACTCCACAGAGGAAGCCGAAGGAGAGGCAAGACGTGGGTAGAATGGACGAGACTCATCGAAAGTCACATCCCGAGAGACCCTCATCCGACGACCAACAGGATCCCAGCACCGATAGCCCTTGTGCTCGGCACTGTATCCCAGAAAGACACACTCAACAGACTGAGCAGTCAGTTTGGTGCATTCTCGAGGGGCGAGGAGAACGTAGCAAACGCAGCCAAACAGATGAAGGGTAGAGTAGTCAGGAAGAAGACCACAGAGACGCTCAACAGGGATCGCTCCCTGAAGAGCAGAAGAAGGCTGGATGTTGACGAGATAGGTGGCGGTGGAAACGACCTCACCCAAAAGTGAGGTGGAATAGAGGCGGCGATCATCGAGCACGAGCCGCCTCAAGGAGGTGACGATGCTTGCGCCAGCGACACCATTCGAGCATGAGCACCGGGACAAGAGAATCGAGCTAGAGTGCCTCGCCAGCAAGGAAGTCGCGCAGTAACGAGAGAGGTACTCGCCAAGCAGAATCGCCACGAAAGACACGAATAGGAGTAGAGAAGCGTGTGTGAATCATAGTGGCAAATTTTTATAGATAGACAAGGCCTCACTACGAGAAGACATGAAATATATCCAAGTATGGCGAGAAAAATCATCTATAAAAATGATATAATATCGATGACCCCTTTCAAACGAAGGAGCCGGACCTCAAACATCCGAATGAACAAGATCAAAAGGGCGCGAGACACAGACTCACTATGAGGATAAGGAAGTGGATCTGTTTACCTAACTTACACCCGACAATCTAAAGACACGTCTCGAGATGCAGACCCGAAGACCACGACGAACTAAGGACGGCAGACGGATCCACACAGATGGCCAAGACGGTGATGCCACTGCTGGAAAGAGTCGTAGACGGCGAAGTGGGCGGAGAGATCGGGCGGCGATGGTGGCGGCGGAAGGAAGGTGAAACAGTCAAGCTCCCAGAGACGCCGTGAGTCACGCGCGAGGGCCGAACCAACCGAGCTCCGTGTGGCGATCCCGAACACAACAAGAGTCGAGTCGAGAATGACCCGATAACCAAGGTCGATGTCGCCCACAGAAAGAAGTCTGCAAGGTAAGGCGAGGAACATGAGCAAATGAAAGAACATGAAAAGATGAGTTGCTAAGAGATCCTCGACCAGAGACAAAAGAGATGTACCATCAGCAGAAGAACACCGGGAGAATCAAGAGGTGTAATAGAAGACAGAGTGGAAGGATCAGAGTCATGTGAAAAGATGCTCCGAATCAAGAATCCACGGGAGGTACTGATCGTGTAGGAGGTGGTCTCTCGGTCGAAAAGTCGATGAGCGAACTCGCAGAGAACTCGCCGAGGAGAACACGAAGCGGCAAGTAGGCGTCGAAGTCCGCTATCTCCGCTCGGTGAGAGAAGTGCTGAAGAAGTCGAGGCGACGTCGTCGTAGAAGCACTAGTGCCGAGAAGAACGGCGTGAAAGATGCCGCTTCTTCTTGTAGCACCGGGACTCGGTGTGGTCATCCTTGTCGCAGAGGAAGCAGTGAGGACAGCCACCTCAGACGGAGGACGGCCACCACCACTGTGGTAGCCGGAGGAGGAGGCGATGTAGCAGCGGACGAGCGGCGAGCACGCAGGGGAGTGGCATTAGACCAACACCACTCAAACGAGTCTCTCTGCGCGTATCTCGGTAAGAGCCTCCAGAGAGTGACACGAGGGTGGCGTGCAAGGAGAGCGGGCACGCCTTTGCTCGAACTTCGGGGCGAAGGCGAGTAAGGAACTCGTAAACCCGCTGAAACCTGTGTCAAGATGTACATCCAGCAAAGACGGACAGTACGACGGAAACCCAAGAAGCGAAGTGAGTCCAAGCGACGCGACATGCAGAACTCGAGCGTAAAAGCGCCAACAGTAGCATCACCTGCTGAAAAGAGTGCTCTGGCGGACCACGGACAGTGCATGAGGCATCACCGGAGGGCTCGAGCGCCGACGAAGATGAGTCCACATCTGGAAAGCCGAAGGGAGTCCCACCACCTCAGAAGAAAACTGAGGCTGGACACTGGTGATGAAGACAGCAGCAGCCCGAGCGTCGTCATCGTACCACTGAGTGTAGACGGTCAGACTATCCTTGTAGGAATCCAGATCCTCCTAGTAGGTAGAGGCAGCGTCATCAGCAGCAAGGCGAGCAGCCTCAGTAGCAGCCTTATCGGCTGTCGAGGGCAATGCAACAGGCGTAGGCTCCGTCGGAGGAATAGGGCAAGGCGGGCAGGTGACATCGCCAGAGAGGACGCCCCAGAGACGAAGACCACGCATGTGGATGCGCATGTGAGACACGAAGTCGGTGTAATTAACACCATCAAAGATCACCGGGCAGCGAGGAGGGAAACGGTGCCCATTGGTAGGCGGCGCCGACGCGGCGCGACCAAGGCAACGGTCTAACAGCGCGCGCGGGCGGTTAGAACGACGTTTTTTTTGCTTTGCTTTCGGTCAGTCACTTAGATTATAAACCGACCGAGCGGTTTACAACCCGACCGAGCCGCTCCGCACAAACCCCTCCGCACCGGCCAAGAAGGAGCAAAGCGGCGGCGGCGGCGGATCTGCGACCAATGGCGGCGGGCGGCGACGACCAGTACGGCGTGGCAGTGGTAAATATGCAAAGAACCCCTCATAACAATGGGGAATAACAACTATACATATATCTCTAACACTCAGATCTTTATCTACATGCCAAACTTTTTTGGTTAATAGATAATTAGGAAAAGGTGGCTTTCTGTGATATTATATTATATCTGGAATGTTGGTCTACCGAAAAATTCCATGCTCATAATACATGCGAGACATCAGGAGGTGAACTGTTCTTAGGGGTGGGAATTACTGGGACTGAACCTAATTAACAAGCCCCAAACGATAAATATTTTAAAGCGAAAGAAAGAAAGAAAGAAACCAAATTTGAAAAGTAAGAAAGAAAGAAACCGTAACCTCAAACTCTCAAGTGATCATGCATTGCTTCTTTTGACTTGTTTGTCCTCATCCACGGTAGTATTGATATGTTCGAGTAATTGAGGCTAGAAAGCTATGTTTTTGGTGCGGTTCGTTTTCCTTCTGGCACGCCGACGTGAGGTGACCACGACAGCCTCTCGAATTTTTTGTACGGATAATCCATTTTTTATTCGAAATTACAGAAATATACCCGCGGGAAAATTTTTTACAAAAATAGGCTCCAGTCGCCTAATGGTTGGGCGATGGAGCCTTTCATCAACCATTGGGCGACTTTAATTCAGTCGCTCTACCCTCGGCGATCGCATCTAGTCGCCCAACCATTGGCGACTTTCATGCGATCGCCCAATGGTTGGGCGATCGCACTCAGACCCGTGAATGTTTTAAATTTTGTCAATTTTATAGTTTTAAACTGGTAAAAATTTGCTAAAGTTGTAATAAAAGTTTATGTTCATTGTATATTGTAGGAGTGTAAAAATTTTGGGAAACTTTTTTAGGAACAAATGACAATAGAACAATTGGTACATACGATGGTAAGTAATATTTTGATTTAGTGAGAATTTGGAAAGTGCATCAAACCTTCGCCAAAAAAAGTGAAAATTGGTGGAGCTGTTCTTCATACATCCAACAGCCTCTAGAAAAAAATTTGAGCAATTTCGGCTACAGGATCAAAAGTTATAACAGTTTCCGTCTGTTTCGACACACCTTCATGAAACGGGCATAACTTTTGCATACGGTGTCCGTTTTGACGTTCTTGTACTCGTTGGAAAGCTAACGACGAGCCCGATCCAATAAAAACGACCGGCTTGCGCCCGTCGCCCTCCAAGACCCCGAAAATCGGCCATCTTTGGACCTAAACCTGCGTCGTAAGTTTTTAGTTTCTGTTTTTGCCCTTTTTCTTGGTCTTCCTTTCGGAATTTGGATTTTGCTTCAACTGAAAAGTTGTAGATCTCGTCGAAACCTTTGAAATGAGTATATATAAGCCATATACAACTTTGCTATTTTATCTTTTCAGACTAGTTGTTTATATTGCATCGGTATATAAAACTTGTGATAAAGAGTATTACTGACGGTTTGTATGTAGAACCGTCTGTGATAATCTGACACTGGGCCCGTCTATCCTCCTCAACCCAATCCTAGCCCAGAGACACGAATTCTCAATAATATTAAAATATCACTTACCATCGTATGTACCGATCGTTCTACAGTTAATCGTTCCTAAAAAAATTTCACAAAATTTTTACACACCTATAATATACAATGAACATAAACTTTTATTACAACTACAGCAGATTTTTACCAGTTTAAAACTACAAAATTGAAAAAATTTAAAACATTCACGAGGACTTGAGTGCGATCGCCCAATGGTTGGCGACGCATTTAAGTCGCCCAATGGTTGAGCGATCGATGCACGCCAACCGTAGAGCGACTAGATTAAAGTCGCCCAATGAAAGAAGCGAAGGCTCCGATCGCCCAACCATTAGGCGATTGGAGCCTATTTCTGTAAAAAAATTTCCCGCAGGTATATTTCTGTAATTTTGAATAAAAAATGGATTATCCGTACAAAAAATTCCCAGCCTCTCCCTCCCATGAATCCATGATATGTATCAATCATCCCCCAAAGCGCAAAGTCGTATTTAGATCCGTACAAGATTTCGATCTGTCTTAATCTCTGTAGAAGAAAGAAGGGGTATGTGCACAACAATGTATGATCGGTGGACGGACATCGCAATGACGCCGATGTGTCCATGCAGCACATGATATGCATCTACATTTGTACATTTGTTTACAAGTAGTACTCCTTCAGTTTTTTTTACTTGGTGTCGATGTTTTAATATTGATCTTATGTATAATTTATTTGGATTCTAAGAAACTTTTGAAGACCTAACTACAATCACGCAGAAAGAAGACACGGGAATTTTTATACAGGTTTGGGCCTTCTGCTGCGAGAATAACAACCCTACTTCCTATATTAGTGGCAGACCAACTGGTGGGTCAAGGGGGACTGGCGCCCACCCTATCACCGGCCGAAGCATAGGTACCCCCTAGCCCGTTCCTCCGGCTGGGGCGCCATGCCGCCAGGAGCCACCGCCGATCGGAGCTGTGGTCTCTCGGTGAGGCCAAGCCACTTAAGAACAACATTACAGCAACTGCAAAATTAGGCCAATAAACATTACAACAAAATTGGGCCGCATACAAGGTAACAAGGCCGAAAACAACATTGCAGCAACCATCAAAGCCCACCAAAATATACCCTCCCACATTAACAGCACAGCACAGCAACAGGCCAACAGCTCATCAGCATGCCATCCAAAGAAGGGTGGAGATGAAAGGTGAGAACGATGGAAGAACCCAAAAGTCTCAGCTCCTCACAAGTTGAATAGTAGTCCATGACAGCATGCTGCACAGCTGCACGAACCCGTTCAGTTTTGTTTTCCATTCATTGTCAGAAAATTCAGAAAAAGGCACCCTGTACTAGTCCAAGCACGCCAGAAGCAGAGATGCTCCTCCGCGCTGTCCACACAGAGAAAGAAGCCACGAATTCGTTGCGAGATAGGTCTCACCAATTATCAGAATAAGAGTGTACTAGTCAAAGCAAGTATCTGTCATTCTTTTCTTATGCTTGCGTGACAATCGGTGACCAAACAGGGCTCTCGCTTACTGTGAGCTTCTAGATAACCGTTCACACTTGACATAGGCATCAGATGACCTGAAGGTGATGCACCGACAAACGTCAGATCGCAGAACATGCTACACAGAAGCAAATTTGGAGACATCAGTTGCTCACTGGAGTATGTGTAGTGAGAGGACGTGGATGACTCATTAAAATCTTTCTCCTAGTATTAGCATCATAATATATCAAAAAATACATAAGCTTCACTAAAGCTAAGAGTAAAAAATCATAAACTCACCTGTGACTTTTAGTCTCACCGATCTGACAACCGGCCAAAGGGCAGTCGAACCGGATCATAGGCGTGATCTAACCGCTCCACGAACAGAGGCAAAAACAGTACTGCCAACGACTAAGAAAACGCCTAACTCTTAGACAACTTATCCAAATAAGATAAAACTTACTACAAAGTCTCTCTGTGACGTCAAAAACCTATTCCAATCATTAATCGTGAAGATCATAGTTAAAGTTATGACATTTACCCAAAACGAGAAAGATTACACTAAAACTGGGCAAATGAGGAAAACTTTGATCTGCACTAGCCTATGAGTTCTTGATGATCTAAATAACCTTGGATAGGTTCTCACATATCATAGCAATCTAGACACAGAACAAAATAGGGAATAGCCAAGAGAAACCAAGAACTCCTCAAAACACCCTAAGAACAAGAAAATCAAATAAGAATACATAAGATAAACAAGTTTGATCTACCATTACCACAAAGATATGAATGATTATAGCCTCTTCACACATTGAAGGACAGCGCCCACACAAGTGCACATACAAAAAGCTTTTAACATAAAGAAATCTAACCTTAATTCTCTTTCTTCTCCCTCTTCTCTTTCTCAACACAAGGTCTTATATAGTAGAGGTTCCCCACCTGTCATTTAGTCCTAAACTACCAGCAAATATAGTGGATACAATTACTTACAAATAGGGAACCAGGTAACCCATACACTAATAGATTTTACACTTACACACTTGCAAACGTATTGTGTTTTCTTCACTTATTGAGAGTTCAATATCAGGCTAAGACAGATAATTTGTTGAATAAAAGAGAGGCTAAGACAAAGATATGCAATCAGTTCAAGCACAAAACTTTGTGATGCTATCGCATCAGGGATTCAGGGTTGGAACAGCCATCGGAAATAAATTACGGTAGGCAGTGCGAGAGCTCATCAGGACAATGGAGTTATCGCTGTTCGTCATGGTGATGCTACCATGGATTCTGATCATCAGAAACTTGAGGATCTTGCTCCAGATTTCGTTCCATGCAAGGTTGTCATGGCGCTCTAGCAAGTCGTGGTGAGGCCGGGGCGCCTGGACGCCTAGTCGACTAGGCGCCCGCCATGACGATAGTTAGACGATAGTAGTTAGACGACAAATAATATCTTATACGACCGAAAATAGCACAAATAATTCAAATAACCATATCTCAGGAGGTTTAAATCAGAAGAAATACACTAAAGAAGAGGTCAGTTCGTAATTTTTAGAACTTCAAGGACCTAATCACAAAAAGACCAAAAAAAGGCTAACGCTTGCCGCCAGGCGCCAGCCAGACTTCCCAGTTTCCGCTGTCTCTCCCCTATCTCGTCTCTCCCGCTCCCCCTGCCCGCCGCCTCCCTTCCCCGCCGCCTCCTCCCCTCGCCGCCTCCCCTCCCCGTCTTTGAAGATTCTATAGCATGTGCCAGGGAGAATCAATCCGATTCGATCCCCCTCTGCTACTGGACTATGGTATTAGCCTCTGGTATGCTCACTTCCTATTCAAGGTTCTGGTAATCTATGATCAAAGCATTTTCTCAGGGCTGCACGTATTTCCTTTAGCATCTCGTCAATCCCAATATGCTTTCTGCAAGGACAGGCAGAATGACAAAAATGAGGTTAAAGGGAATGAAACAACAATAAGTCAAGACAAGGAATAAAAACAGTTTGTTGTGTCAAATAGAAAATGTATGGGATAAGTATTCGATCTGTAGAATAGGAAGGCATTCAGACATGGTATGAACATGTTATGAACTTTAGTTCATAGGAGATAAACACCACCAAGAAGATGGCCGGATGGCGTCGGCGTAGAAGGAGAGAGAGACTATAGATGAGAAGACTTTGTTATTTCTCTGATTCCTTCCAATAGCATGCGGTAGCCCTCTTATATAGACGGCTCAGATACAATCTAATTCCAATTACATCTCTAACAAATATAGAAACTAATATCAAATCTCTAATTATATCTCTAACACAAGGAAACTAATCTCTAACTCAAATAGAAACTAATCTCTACTTTTTAATAATGAACCGGCTGGGCCCAAGGCCCACACCTATGTCAGAACAACACAACATTATTTTAAGCAAACATCAAATTAGAGCATTATTTCTTCCTGAGTTAGGAAGGATCAAACCCTACAATATTAAGCAGCCCAGAGGAAATGAAGTGGTAAAAGCAAGGCCATACTTTTGCATTGACCAACAGAAACAAGTTCTATGAGCTGTTTAAATGAAAACATTAAAAACATGCATTTAGTTTGGTCAGGTGAGGAGACTTACAATACGCTTGCACCAATTATAGCTTGAGGTCTTGGATAGTCCCCGAGTTCCTTATCACCACCTTCTGAGACCTGATGTTCATTTAGGTTTTCTTTGCTGGTATTTTCGTCATGGCATTCTTCACATCCTATTGACGATATTTCAAATGCTAGTGAAGATAACCTATCTTGGGCCTACAAGGGGAAAAGGCAATGCCAAATAGTTAGAGCACCGACCATACCAAGTAAGAGGTCCAATTTTCAGGAGACAAGTTGAAATAGAAAAACACAGGCTGCAAATTAGGATGCCCATAGTGACTCAAATTAAGGTATGAAATTGCACCTTAGGAAGATCAATCTTGTTCAGAACCACAACATAAGGTCGCTCCAGGTATTGGGGATTATACATCCTTAATTCCTGTAAATAGATGCTTGTCAGATCACCGATCAACACAGCACCTTGACTTGAGAAATTAAACATATACATATGATTTGGCTTTCACAAGCCTTATATCCCCAATTGAGTTTTACAATCCCTTAAGAAAACAACTATTATTCTGCATGTCTTATATTTCTGCCAACTGGCTAGATCCATGCTGTGCTCTTAGTTGGACTTCTCTTTCTTTCCTGTAACAGCAAAAAGACTTGTTGGGGGAAAGTTTCCATCATGACAGTTTACTCTCATTAGACAACCCCCCCCCCCCCCCAAGTTCTACTGGTTAAGCTTCCCATGTACGAACGGGCAATAAGATTCTGCCCTCAACCACGTAGGAAAAAAGCTTATCAAAATATCTCACCACTGATGCTAGTGTAACGGCTTCAAGGATATAGCTATGGACCAGGTACATAGTGAATATTTTAAAACTATGATGAAAGCAATTATAAATTACTTCTCTGACAATCTTATAATCATTCACAGGGTCATCAGCAGCAGCATCAACAACGTGGATGATTACTCTAGTTCTCCTCAAATGTCTCAAGAAATTGCGACCAAGACCCTGCAGTGTAATTAAACGTGATGAATCCACAGGAAATAATGAGGGGAAGCAACCACATGGCACTTCCAAAGAAATATTGTGTAAGAACCAAGAAAAGAGCATAAAAGTAAAACAGTACCTTGCCCATATGAGCGCCCTCAATTAGACCTGGCAAGTCTGCCAATGTTGCTTCTGAGGAAAACTGCAATGCCCCTAAAGCGGGATCTCCACCAAGCCGGCCAAGATTTGGCATTAATGTAGTGAATGGATAATCAGCAATGTCTGGTCTTGCAAGTGTTATAGCTGATAGAAGGGTTGACTTTCCAGCATTTGGAAGTCCCTGAAAATGCTAAGAAGACAATTATACTAACATGGCGGCGACATGCCAAAGAAATAGCTCTGAAGCATGCCTAAAAACCCGGATAATCAAACATCTGAACCCTACAAATAAACAGGAGGGTCTATTTGTAATTGCAATCCTTCCCAATCACACTCATCTGATATCTTGACTCTTGTGTATGATGTATAAACTAGATGATCGAAACACTTTCTTGTTCCCAAAACCAAAAACAAGAGCAAATCCATAAGAGACGTGTGGATTAGAGATGCACACTTACCACAAGACCAACATCTGCAACTACCCTTAAGATTAACTCCAAACTTACTTCCTCACCAGGCTGACCATGAGTTAATACCTACAGGAAAAATAGAGGTAACAAAATCACAAAAAAAAAAGGTGAAAATGGAGAACAATAGGCAACAAAATCGAATGCATGTGGTCATTTGAAATCTTTGGATTATCCAAATTAACCATGCTGATACAATCATACAATAATGAATAGGGGGAAATTTTATATGCATTACAAAGTTCCAGGATCCCTAATATGCCACTGCAGCAAAACGCACCCTCTCTTACATGCCACTGCATTTTCAAAGCATTATCCTTTTATATCATTGTTGACCAATTCTGGCAGTCAAAGTTGTGCAAAGACTATTTTGCCCCTTCCTTATCCTCATCAGGAGCAGATCCGTGGTATCTTCATGGGGTGACACTGACTTAAGCAAGCTCGATTGAGGTGCGTCTGCCGGAGCTCAACGATTTGGCTTGGCGTCGGCAAGGTGGATGTGGTGGCGTGGTAGCTAAGGCCAAACAGGCAACATCTCACATCCTAGCCACCATATAAATGCTCAGTCCCCAATTCCGTCCTTAATCCCCAACCCTAAAATTGGATGTGGAGGAGGATTCTGCTCCTGGCTAGCTCCCCATCACGTTCTCCTGTCCCGGCGGCCTACCCCTATCGCCTCCACCTCCTCACTCCTAAAGTCTTGCTCCTCACACTCTCCCCCATCAAGGTCGTTGACCACGCGGTGTCTTCATCGTTGCTGCCGCCTGCACCACACATCGAGGTAGCCGGCCGCGGTGGAGGAGGAGGCGATGGGAGGTGGCCACTGGCAAGGTACGACCCAATCTCGGGGCGAAGGTGAAGGAGAAGGGGAAGAATGTAAGCAGCAGGCTCCATGGACGTTGCTGTTGATGGGAAAGAACAGAGAAGGAGGGTGAAGAGGAGTGTGGAGGAAGAAGATGAGAGAAATATGGGCATTTTGAAAAAAAAACTGACGGGCAAAATCTAATGGAGTTGACAGCAGTGGCATAAAGGGGCAGCGTTTCGAAAATGCAGTGGCATGTAAGGGAGGGTGCGTTTTGCAGTGGCAGATCAGGAATCCAAGAACTTTGCAGCAGCATATAAATTTTTTTCCCTAATGAATACCAATGTCAGTGGTTCAGTGTACAGTACTGTTCAAGAATCTGTAGGTATTTGTTGGCATTAGCCATTAGCACTTAAGCATCTGTTAATGTCTTGTTCTCATTAATCACTCATTACCCAGTAAACCACATGTTGTGGAAGTCTTGACTCTTTATCAATTTGTGCATATGCTTAATATGACATTGAAGACATGCAGCAGCTGGAGATTTGAGTGCAAGGATCTGGAGAGGAGGCAGTCAACTAGATTGCCCTACGCTCTCTGATGGACTGATTGTACAGATTATCTATGTGGAATTATAGTAACCTAAGCACTAAACAAGCAGTTCATTATTAGAGAGACAGAACCATTTTCTCCCATCAATCCTTCCCCTAACTTAAAAGATCCAACAAAGACAGCCTATTGGTAAAAACAACATTGAAGCTGCCACCAAATCCATGATTCCAAAGACCATAGGTGTCAACTTACCTTATCACTAGCATCACGCATGATATTAGGTGATAAAGCCATGGCTTTCCTCCTCCTGTACTCAGGCACATCTATCAAGCTGATCTGCAAAAGTAAAGTAAACTTGTAAAACCGTAATAAAATTATCCAGCCACATTTCCTTATCAGCTTAAGTTTTTGGGTGAACTGGCTGGTGCATGCAATTCAATATGGTATCAGAGCCATGAAGTCTTAGGTTCAAGACTTGGTTGACGCAATTAAAAAAAATAATTACAGCCCACTTTTATTACACGTCTTAGGCCTGAGAGAGCCTATACGTGAGGAGGGTGTTAAAGTGAATTGCCCGCCTTTCCTCATCGGCTTAAACTTTTGGGTGAACTGGCTGGTGCATGCAACTCAATAATATCAAATAGAAGGAAAATATCATATGGAACGATGAAAAAGTCCACAGTATGAGGATAGTAAAAGGAGCTGTTTTAACAAAGCTAAGCAGTTGTATAGCTTTTAGATCAGTTACACTATGAAATCTATAGTCAAAGGAACAGGCATGGTTACAATCGCTTCAATTATCTGCACTAACAGAAATTTGCAAAAAAAAAATTCAAATCCACCTAAGGTCATGTGCAAGTCTGTCACCCATTTGTAACACAATCTTGCCTGGCAACAATCAAGTTATAGACTTTGATACAGCACTCAGCATGCATCTTGGCTATCATATTGCATACAAGTTTCCAGGGGTAGGGTAATTCAATTTAAATATATGCAAGTGCATTTTAAAATGTTAAAATGGCATGACTACGATTCTTACCACACGCTTTGCACATTATTTCTGAAGGTAACATAAACTCTAGCATGGTGGTGAAATGCTTACTAAGCTCCATAGAATTTGTGCTGTCGAAAAGGAAAAACTTTCTTCTGCTATTGCTTAAGTACAACACAACTCTAAACATGGTGGTTGAAATGTTCGCTAAGCACCATGCGCATTTGGGGCTAGGAATTTACGCTTCCTCTTGCGTCAGCATAACATAATAGTCAATAACGGCAACTCACCCCGCCTTGTCCACCCCTAGCAACGAGCACTTGATCACCGGGATGAGCCAAATCAGCAAGAACAGGCCCTTTCTTGCGTTTCACAACAGTGCCTACAATTCGATGAGCAGGTATTAAAGACCTATCCTCACAGAGCAAAAATGCTCCGTATTTACACAATCAAATGTACACACCTGCAGGCACGGGTATCCTGAGCGTCTCCCCCGCGAAGCCGTTGTGCATCCGCGAGCTGAGGGTGCCGGTGGCCCCCACGTTCCCTCCCCTCTTGGCGCAGTACCTGGCCTTCTTGTGGAACCCCAGCAGCGTCTCCTCCGCCTCGTCGGCGTACAGCACAACGTCGCCGCCGTGCCCGCCCATCGGCAGCGCCACCGACCCGTCGTAGTTCCTCTTGTACGACACCTTCTTGCTGCTATTCCTCTTGCTCTTGTCGAACCTGCGGCGGGATTTGGGGGCGTCCGTCGAGGGGGCGGGCGGCATGGCGAGGACGGCGCCGTGGCCGCCGTCGCCCGCGCGGACGGTAACGACGGCGTGGTCGAAGTACTTGTGCGCCTCTTTGGCCAGCGCAGGCGAAGGCGCGGTGCCCGTGCTCGGGGGCTCCTTGGCCCTGGTCGCCCGGCACGCGACCGAGATCGGCCTGTGCTTCCTTGCGGCTCGCAGGTCGCTGCCGAGAAGCTCGGGGAGGAGGAGGGGGTGCAAGCCACTGGAGACGGCATGGTGGTGGTTGGCCGCGTGGAGTGGGAAGGAGGGGAGGCGAGGGTGGAGGAGCGGCATGGTGGTGGTCAGGTGGTGCCGTGCGGCGCGGCAGTGCGGATAAGCCGCGGGGAGTGGGCGGGTTTAGTGGCGGATCACGGGGTGCGGCCCGTCGGTTCGGCCCAGTATGACGGGCGCAGACTGACGCCCGACCGCTTGCCGTCTCGCCGAAGGGCAACGTCCGCGCCGCGCTTGCCTCGCGCGGTTAATTGGTTTGTGCCTGTCCCTGGCCAGTAGGGCGTCGCGTTGGTAGCCCACCGGCCGTGGCCGCAAGCGTGCGGGCGCTGATTCGGCTCCTCCTCGTGTCCGTCGCACGACGCCCATTTGCTCCGACGGCTGGCTGGCTGGCTGGTGGCGCCATGTCTCTCCGCCGCCGGCCTCCCCCGCAGCACCTTGCAAGAAATAATACAGGACTCGCCCTATTGAGCTGAAAAATTGTGGCTTATGACTGAAAGTGCACTGTAGTAGTTGAAATTTTACTGTAACTAAAGGTGGCTTATTTGACGTAATTAAATTTAAAAAATTTAATAGAAAAATATGCTAGCTCATCACAGACAACGCAAACGAATATGGGAAAAAGAACTATGAAAAAAGCTAAAAAAAGCTAAAAGTTCAGAAAAAGACGAAATTTATGAATAGTGAAAAATAAGTCAGAAGCTGAAGCTGAAATGAGCAGGGCAGTACTATAGTAAGAAAATGACGAGGTTTTGGACTTTTCAAGTCAACCATGTGCGACTTTGACCATTAGATTGTACTACACTTGAGAATACGTTATGAGGGTACATTAGTTAGAACTAGAAAAAGATTTACTCGCATCATTATCATAAGCTTAATCTAGGTTTTCAAGCTAATAACTTCTTGTTTGATTGCACGCATTTGAGTTATGACTTCGGAGGACATCGACCTTTTGGATTATGGAATAAAGGGAGTAGCACAGGTTAGGGAGGCATCCTTTTTTTGTGGGGGTAAATTTTAGATTCCAAAAGTCACATTCATCCAGATTATTGGGGGAGTGGCTCCACCATGGCCCAGCTGTCCCACCGGGCATAAGACTAAGGGGATATTTTTATTGGTTTTTACTAATAACTTTTAGCTGAAAATAAATAAGTAATGGTTGAAAGAAATGGCTTTAAGAAGGAGGACGCAAGCAGTGAGGAAAGAGAGAGAGAGAGATATGTGTGCACATGATGGGAGCAAGAGGTGTGGTGCATGTGATGCACCTGTGACCCTCTTGCCTTATCCCTGAAGTGAGACGGTAGTGATAAGAGTGGAGAAACCGCTTTAAGAAACCGGATGTTTGTTTTAGGTTTTGGCTTTTCTAAGCAGAAGCTAGAAACAGAAACCAATACGATAGGGTCTAGGTATATATATATATAAGCAAAATGTAGGCCAATGTAGGGCTTACTAATGAAAATACATATATATATCCCCGTTAGTAAAGACCCCAAGAGGAGTATTTGTGTAAACATTCTCGCTCATGGGCCCATGGCTAAAAATATGGCCTATAAGGCACCATGGGAGAGAGAGAAACATTTAAGAGAAGAGACAATTTGTCAGATTGAAGACAGGGCATCCATTCTACATCTCTTCCCTTACTTGAGTTTTAGGCTCTGGGTACCTCTCTCGGGCCTTCCGAAACCCTATCGCCTATTGTTTAATGCTTAACCATAACAGTTGGTACCATTCGTGGGGAGCGACGTAGAAGACACAGGTCAAAACGAGCCACCAGCACCATCGACTGACTGAATTCGATGTCACCGAAGAGGAAGGAGATGTCAACCCCAAAGTGAAGGAAGGGAGCCACAGCCGTGGGATTGACAGAGAACGCTCTAGTGCCGATGCCGAGAGTTGGTGGTAGCGGCTGGAGATGATCTGCAGGATGCTGCAACTATAGCTGACAGACCTATGAAGGGCCATGCGGGAGTTGCATGAGGTGTGGAGCCAACAGACCACCACCATTGCTGTTGCGGAGGCGACCACAGAAAGGACATAGAATCTGGACGCCACTGCCGACGCTCACAGCGCCCCCCCCCCATGAGTGGACTTCAAGTCCTCCCTCAGTGCAAGTTTGTAGCAGTGCATCTAGGTGGAGGACTTCAAGATGCCCACAGTGGAGACCTACAAGGGTGGCATCGATACCCGCGAGTTCATGCATGTTTACAAGACGACCATCGAAGCTACGAGAGGATGACTTGACAAAGGCCAAGGGATGGTTGCTCACTTTGTAGGGACTAGGGAGTCGCGCTGTCCTAGTTCTTCTCGATCGCCCCTGGCCAACATGAGGATGGTGTCGTGCGCGAGGCCGTAGCCATCGCTGGCGATGGTGGGCATGCGGAGCGTGAGGTCGGCGACGAGGCCGCGAAAGTATTAGGAACTTTGACCACGTCCATTACGACTATGATCACAACCACTATGACCACCATCATTTCAACCATTGCCGTGGTCGTATCGGCTGTGGTCAAAGTGATCGTAGTCGTAATAGCCATGGTCATAGCGGTCGTAGTCGATGTGACCGTGGTCGTAGCGGTCATAGTCATACAGTCGGTCACAACATTTTTTTGTCCATCTATGCAACATTTCTCGGCCATATATTCAACAAAAATATATAAGAATATCAATGTGTGCACGCATGAAAAAAATGTTACACAGATAAAATAAAAAAATTGCAACAAAAAACAACACCTACCTCCCATGGCAGGTGGCGGCGAGGCCTCGGCTGTGGCGCGGCAAGCGGCGTGGATCCAGCATCGGTAGGAGAAGGTGATAGAGCTTGTGCAGCGTTCACGAGGCCGCTATCGATAGTCGAGGTCAGGATGCCACAGAAGTAATGGAGGCTACAACTAATTTCACCGGACCCCAGGTGGCAGTCGCGGTCACGAAGCCGGTGCCCCCTGCGCGGGATTCGGGGCTAGCGGCGAGGGTAGGAGCGAGAGCTCAAATCGGGGCTCGGCCGTGGGGGAGTAGACAGAGCTAAGGAGGCGGGAGATGCACTTATGGATCCGCATGCGTGGGGTGATTGGGCGGTGTATGACCGTGAGGGGATGGATATGACGGATTTAGGATTGAGGTGGGAGGCAGGAGGTGGGAGAGGAGGCAAGCAAAAATGGAGAGAGAGAAAGAGAGAGGAGTAGCCGTGGGGTTTGAGGAGGAGGTGCGCTCGAGTAGAGTGACCGAATAAGACATCCAATCAATTTATTTGGTGGGCATGTACAAAGGCAATTAATAGCTGGCTCATAGGAGTGCCAACTAGGCAACCTTGCTGATGTGGATGAGAGAGGAATGGAGGAGAGAGAAACACCGTCTCCTCGTGAGACATCGACTCTTACCGCGGAACGAGGCGGAAGAACTCCTGAGAAGTGTTGTCTCTTGATGATGTGGAGTGCTTAGGAGCTTGTGTCGGGCTCAACCCTTATACTTGCCTGCATTAGTGTTGTCTCTTGATGATGTGGAGTGCTTAGGAGCTTGTGTCGAGCTCAACCCTTGTACTTGCCTTAAGAGCCTTATCAATTCTCTAAATAGAGAGATGTGAAACTAGTCATCCCACCAAATATTCATTTCTTTTTCTTTCCTTGTAGTGTCTTGGAAACCGGAGCGAACACGGACCTCGAAAAGACGGGCTCTCTGGCCCGCGTTTCACCGCGCCGCGATCCCAAAAAGGAAGGAAGGAAACCCCTCGCGTCGTGCGCCTCCGAGTCCGAAACGTAAACAGAGTCCGAATCCGCGCCGTCGCGCTCAACCCCCCGCTACAAATACCGCAGCCATCCCATCCCATCCCCATCCAGCGAGCCATCATCCATTGCCATTTGCAAGAAGCCAAGAAGCGCACATCCTCGTTGACGACTCGTTGGAAGAAGATCTTGCTGGTTCTTCTTGTCCGGGAAGAGTCGAAGGAGGAGATGCCGATGGGCCAGTTCGGGGAGTTGTTGGACATGGGCGCACGGATCGCCGTGCGGTCCTACGCGCACTGCCCCCAGACGGCGCGCATGTACTACAAGCCTCCGGCGACTAGCAACGGCGGCGAGAATGGGAGCAGCGCTGCTACGTCTTCTTGTTCCTCACGTGGCGGCGGCCATGAGAAGGCTGGGTTCGGAGGGGCGGAGGCGTCGTTCGCGAGGAAGCAGCAGCAGGCGGCGGTGGCCAAGGTGGTGTTCGACGCCACGGAGATCATCCTCTACGGCGGCGTGTAGGCACTGCTCGATCGACATCGCAAGAAAGGAACCGAAAGATTGCTCTTCCAGGAGAAGAAAAGTTGTACCGGATTCCTTGTCCGGGTGATTCAAGCAGTTTCTTTTCGCTTTGTTTCTTTTGTTCTCTTTCATTTGGGGATTTGAGATTCTTTCCAGCTCTCTCGATTTTGTGCTGAGGGCGTTGAGACTCGAGGTTGAGCACGATCGAATCTGTTCTTGCGACTGAAACCGTCCTTGCTTCAATCGAATCTGTTGTGAGAATTGAATCGATAGCTCTTTATATTTTGCTTGGCTTGCTTGTTTGTTGGGGAACGGAAGGAAGGAAATCTTTAGACGAAGTTGGTATCGGTAGTAAAAATCCTCAAATTAATGCAGTGCAGTGCGAGAGGTTTTTCTTGGGTGATTTGATAGAAGCGTGGAACGAAGCAGAGCTGCTTCAATGCCATGGCTAGTAAAACGATCAGCTGCTTAGTTTGCAAAAGTAAAATCTGCATGAGGCGTGTTTCCCTTATGCTTTATTTGCAAACGGTCACGTAAGTGCATGTTGTTTGGGAGATTTTTTACAGTACACATCATATTAGTAGTAGAAATAAAATCTAATCATTAATTTGTAAAGGTATTATAAACTTTAGGTACATTTCACATCTCACCTAATAAAACACACTCCCACGTGCACACCCACACCACACTGCACCAGCCAATTGCTCCTCTTCCTCACTAGCAACAACCCCTACACCATGAACCTGCGCTTCGTCGCCGCCGACATGCTGCAGAAGCTCATGGTGCTCGCCATGCTCACCTCAGCCGCCGGGGGCAGTCTCGAGTGGACCATCATGCTCTTCTCCCTCTCCACGCTCCCCAACACACTCGTCATGGGGATCCCACTACTCAAGGGCATGTACGGGGAGTTCTCCAGGAGCCTCATGGTGCAGATCGCCGTGCTGCAGTGCATCATATGGTACATGCTCATGCTCTCCATGTTCGAGTACCGCGGCGCGCGGATGCTCATCGCTGAGCAGTTCGCCAGTTCCGCGACACCGCTGGCTCCATCGCCTCCATCGTCGTCGATGTAACACCTCCATTTCTGAGAGTATTATGAAACCCTCGTAGCTGCCCAGGACTGTTCAACTGCGAGTACATCCAACGAGTGTATAACATTGCCAACACAAACTTAAGAGCAAAAACGAACTTTATTACATTATAAGGCTGAAAGCCAAGTATCACAGCAGGGTCAGGTACCCTTAGTTACACTACAACAAAAGAACTGCCACAGGCACGCCTGAGCGAAGGACGATCCTAATTCCACGCTTCATCAACCTCGTACAGAATCACCTCTTCGTCTTCTCACGCTTCCTCAAAATTAATTATTTCTGTTTATGTTTTTAGCAAGCATGAGTACTACCACTTGTACTCAACAAGTCACACGGAGCTTAATAATAATTTCATGCATGGTATATCAAGAAAAGGGGTAAAGTCTATTATTTTATGTGGATGCAGTTTTAGTTGGAATCATTTGAAAACTTTTAAAAAGTACTTCATTAAAGTAAAAGGAGGTTTCAAGCTTGATTATCATTACTCAACATTACCAAACCATTCCAAAACTACTTATGCCTTGATACTGGATTCACCCACTAAACACAGCTTCATTTACCGGAAGCACGGCGTATTCGAATACCATTTGTCATGACTTTGCAAAGCTGCCCTGCTTTACCCACAAGATCCCTTAACTCCCGCGACAGAGTTAAGACAACAAGCATGTTCACTGCTCAATTCTCTATATAGACTCCGCCCAGTAGGTGTTTAATCTCGACGAGCTCGGATGACCCCACGGATCTCGTCCGACTCATCGCAGTCCTACAGTTGTATGGTTAACCACCTCCCATACGGACTCACCCTCTGTCTCCCCCTTTCCAGTTGCAGAGGTTCAATTGAAGTTGAGCAGCTACTAAGCCAGGTTTGACTAAGTCAAGTTTGACCAAGTCAACGCTTGTGGTTGGGCGGTTACTATGTCCGTTACTCAGCATAAGGGTCTAGTCCTTACATTTTAACTGAGGCATCAACCACACACGAACCCAAATTCAGTACACATTATACTGCCACCAATCCACAACCAGCCTCCACCCTAGGATAAGGTCTTCGGATCCATCTCTGCGATCCTTACTTACCCTAGATCCAACTTTCCAAAACTCTAAGTCAAATACCAAAACCTTAACAGTAGAAAGGTTGATGTGATTCTAAACTATCGTGTTATTAATAATCTTATATTTTATGTTACTAGGTCTTGTCAAGGTGAATGTGGCCATCAAGTTAAACTGGGCTTTTCGGGTGGTAGGACATAACTAGTATCATGTCATTCTAAGCATTGATTGTACATAAAATAACAGTTCACAAATAACATAATGAAGATACAGGTAAATAAATAACTTAGGGAAAGTAGGATCAACATGTTCAAAAGTATGTGTGACTTGCCTTGCGGATTTTCGATTTCGATTATTTCGTATTCTTCAGTGGGCCGGTGTGGACTTGAGCTTTTCCCTCCTGCTCTTGCGAAATCTCGACTTCGTAAACTAACGCAAAACAAATAAAATAAAGTTAATTCCATGCCCGAAGGAATGAGCGAGGAATAAAGGAAATAAAAGAAGGAAGAAAATCTGGAAAACTCCATTAAATTGAGGATATTGGGTTATAGGAGGGCTATATGGGGAAATGGGCCTTGGATTTGGGTTGGCGGGCTCGAAACGAATCCGGGGAGTATAAATATGTATTTTGGGCTTTGGGCTTGTCACTGTTCATCGGGCTCGGTGCATTGTTCCTCGGGTTCGGATCCGACGCGGTTAAGCGGCTCGACGTAGCCACTTCGCTTCCGACCCGTCGGCACCGCAACGGCTTTCGGCGGCGACGCGGTCGGGCGGGCGAAGCGGGTCCAGCCGGACGCGGTCGGGCTCGGGTTGGCGCGCCCGTGGCGATGCGGGTGCGTCGGCGCGCGCGGTGCGGGCGACAGGGCTCGGCCCAACCGCAACGCGGGGCGGCTCGGTCGGCTACTGTGCTTCTTCCCCGTTTGAACCGCGCGCGCGCAGCGAGACAGAGGAGGAAGGAGGCGGCTACCGGCGACGACGGGGTGGCCTGCGACGGTGGTGGGGGACATGGACGGACTCAGGGAGGTACGGGGGTTCCGTTTTTGGTGGTGGGAGGTCCGGTGGAGGCGGCAATCGCCGACGGCGAGGTCTTCCTTTTTGCGGCCATTTTTGACAAAGCAAGCTCATGGGGGAAACTTTGGACAATTTGGCGGGTCCTTGGGCATCCTTGGGATGTAGGGAAGGTTGGAGGGGGTTTGGCCGAAGCTTGGGATGCTTGGGTTGGGCCGGCCACGGTGGCCGTTTTCGGAGGTGGGGTGGCTCACGGTGCCGGAAGAGGAGAGGGGTTGAGGAGCTAAGGCAAGGGTCGGGGATGATTTCTAGGGCTATGGAGGTGCCACAGGCGAAAGCAATTGGAAAGTAGATGGCCGGAGGTGGGACATTGGACTAGGGCACAGATTTGGGGAATTTTGGGATTACCGGAGTTGGGAGGGAAGGGGGACGCTCAGGGGTGGCTGGTGAGCTTCAGGGACGTCAATGGAGTATAGTGGGAAGGTTGCGGTGGCTTAAATAGCCAAGGAATGGCGGTTCACCGAAGGGGGGGGAGGAGATATTTGGCGGCGGCAGTGAGCTGGAGTTCGGGAAGGCTCGGCTGGCTTGGGCGTCACTCCACGGCTGTCGGGGGCTCGGGGGTCGACAGAGTACGGGCGGTTGCGGCTGTGAGAGGAAGGGGCGAGAAAGTGGCAGAGGCAGGTGGAGGCGAAGGCGAAACGGGCACGGAGCAATGGCGAGTTAAGCGGCGGCAAGCACGTGTAGGCGCATTTAATGGCGGGGTACGGAGGCTGACAGAGGGGGCAGGAGCTGGCAGTGGCGTGCAGGCGCGAGAAGGCACGAGGGGCGGCGGCGGCAAATATCAGGGGCAGAGGTGATTTTTTTCGGCCGGTGAACAGTGCGCGCGAAAAAAATCCTATTTTCCACCGTGATAACGCCGTGATGGGGAGGGTTAAGGGGATATGATGCTTTGAGATTAGTGTAAGATAGATTAGAGAGGGGAATGGAGCTCAAATCCAAAGCAATTCAACTCAAATTTGATTTTTGCAAATTTTGGTTTGTTTCAGTCGACCCGAACGTCGTCTCGCTCGACGGCCGGAGGGACGCCATCGAGACGGAGCCGGGGGTCAAGGAGGACGGGAACGGGAGGATACACGTCGCCGTGCGCTTCTCCATCGCCTCGCGCTCCGACATCTACTCCCGACGGTCCATGGGCTTCTCCAGCACCACACCGCGGCCCAGCAACCTCAGCAACGCCGAGATCTAGGCCCTGTTTGGCACAGCTTCACCAACAGCTTCATGAGCTGTTTTTTGCCTAACACCCTTTTTGCAAACAGCTTCATGGGTGAAGCTCCTTTTTTCTGCTCTCACAAAGGAATGGGGAGAGGTGAAGCTGAAAAAAGTAGCTTTTCAGCTCTCTCCCTCAGCCCGCATGATCCTAGGAACCCACCGCCTCTGGTTCACCAAAATTACACGCATTTGCCACTAGTCTATCCTGCTCACCTCTCCGCTCACGAAACATAAACAAGGCACTAATATTGCTTCCTAATGATTTTAATTTTTTATTATTTTTTATTTTAATGTTTTAATTCATACTCATTCAAATATATTATTTTTTAATTCATATGACCATATACAAACATACAAATCCAAATGTTAGAACAAGTTAGGTAGACAAGGGTATCTTGGACAATTGCCCTCTCTCAGCCATGCATGAAGCTGTTGGTGAAGCTGTTTTGCTAAACAGTTTTCCAAAACAGATTTAGCTTCATCGGTGAAGCTGCTTGTGAAGCTGAAACAAAAAAAAACAGCTTCACTAGTGAAGCTGAGCTATGCCAAACGGGGCCCTACTCGTTGCAGTAGTCGCGGAACCCCACGCCGAGGGGCTCCAGCTTCAACCACACCGACTTCTACTCTATGGTCGGCCGAACCTCCAACTTCGGCATGGCCGACACGTTCGGCCAGTGGCGGACGCAGGAATTTTGGAATGGGTGTTCGAAGTTATAAAAATATTTTTCAGTACAAAACATAAAGATCTAGTAATAATTAATATACAATTGTTCGTACTAATGATAACATGTCAAATAATATAAAGAAATTACAAAACAATTGCAAACGTTCACAAATTAACTCGGCGATGCTTGCACTAAATGGTTCACTACTTCTGACTAGTTCTGATTTTGAAGATCAAGTAAGTATCTCTCTTAACATGTCTTTGGAATTTAGATCATGCTTGCACTAAATGGTTCACTACTATATCATGCTGCCAAAGAATAAGCAATTGTTCTATGTAATACAAGTCGTTGAAGCATTTTTCTTTTTAGATCTTTGTTGCATATTGCCATGTTCCCTTTTTTTCTCTTTATGATATTTCTCTTTACATGGACCATTTTTACCACAACTGAAAGGTAATGATAGTATCTGAGCTCCTTCTTTTACCATAATGTAAAGGTAATGTTAGTATGCAGAGCTCCTTCACCACAGTATGTATTTTTATTATGTACCGTGCTATGAGAAGACAAGTGCTCACCGAAGTAATCGGCTCCCCAGATCGCTGGTTCTTTGGACGACGGTGCCGCGTTGGCGTCGGCGTCAGCGCCGAGCGCGAGCCGAGGCGACGAGGTGTGGCGCGCGCGCGCGTCCGGCCGGTCGTCGCGGCGCGCGCCGCGGTGCCGCCGTCTTGCCGGCTCAGCGGGCTGCCGGCGGAGGTGCGCGCGAGCGGATGGCGAGGCGCACCGTGGTTGGTGCGGTTGCGGTCGCCGTCGGCCGATCGTGGACTATGGCGCGGAGCGAGGCCGAGGCCGAGAGCCGGAGGCGGAGGCGCTGCCGATCGTCGCGGCGGCGCCGCGCCGCGCGGCACGAGCCGAGGCCCAGAGCCCAGATCTAGCTGGAGCTCTGAGGGCCGGAGGGCGGAGGCGCGAGGCGCGATCGCCGGCGAGCGAGGCGAGAGGCGAGGCGACTAGCTGGCTAGGGTTAGGGTTGCGCGATTTGCCCTCGCCGCGCACACGCGGTCGCACACGCGGTTCGAAAATGGGGATCGGGGGGAGGGGAACCGGCCGGGGGGATCGGCCGTGCGGAAAGAAAATGGGCTGGGCCCTGCTTCACGCTGTGATCGTGGTCGCAACGCAGCATCGCTATGCTTTTCGTTTTTTATCGCTGTAAACAATTAATTTGACCCAACTATACATATATACATGTATTATACCTTATATATACTAGATTTTTGGTCAAAAAATTTAGGTGTTCAGATGAACACCTATGAACCACTGTAGATCCGCCCCTGCGTTCGGCGTCCACACCGACGCCACGCCGCGCCCGACCAACTATATTTTCTTTATAATTTTACTCTTATAAAGATTCTACTATTAGTAATATAAATATTAGTATAACTAAATTTTAACTAATTTGAACTATTAAATCGTAAAAATTAAATGACTTATATTTATTTTAAGAAATTATAAAAGAACTGATTGACTAAAGTAGATTTGGACCGCGAGACTATTGCGTACTGGTAGTGGTACTAGCATACCGATGCAGTGAACATGTCAAGGCCATAGATTGTAGAATTAGTTCGGTATAGAGCAGCCACTTGATTAGTTAGTTAATGCCTCCTGTTAGATGTAGCTGAAAAAACGGAGCTAATGATAATTATCATCATCATTATTATCATCATCATCATCATTGTATAACCAGGAGATTCGAGACCGTTGGTGCCAACAAATTCTCATGTTCGCAGACAGAATATTTTCACATGTCTCTTTGGCCCTACTCCAAACGTGGAATACGTCAATTTTTAATTTCATTTTACTTTTTTCTATTATTTTATGTATTATTTGTGGTGATATAATGATGTTTTTTTTAATTTTAATTTTTTAATTAAATAGCAAAGAAAAAACTAACAGTTAATGTAGTATAATTTCAGTTAGAAACGAGCAGCACGTTGGAGTGGCCGCTTAATCTTCCGAAACGGAACTTGCCTTCTGTTTTTACCATGTTCGTTCACGTACGTACCCCTTCTTGCTAGTTGAAGATTGGCACTTGTTCAAATGAGAGGAATCAACGACTACAAAAGAGAGAGAGAGCAGTCAGCTTCAGCAGTGCTCTAAAGGTCTTAATGTTTATTTTTATATTATAATAACTGAAAATATATTATAGTAGTGGTTAGCTTTTTTTACATAATTAAATTTAAAAAATAAAATAAAAATTATATTATCACGAATGATATAAAATAATCAGAGAAAAAAGCAAGAAAAATAGAAAAATAAAATTAAAAAAATTAAAAGACAGAAACAAAAAACTAATTAGAGCAAGGCGTAGAAGGATGTCTCCTTTTCTTGTGCCTCTCCGCCGCCTCCTTTAGGCCCCAAGACAAGGGTCGTTACTTGCTGCATGCATTCCTTTGCAGATTGCCAATGGGCTCATTCTTTTCGACTCTTCAATTGATTTTTTTATTTTAATTCCTTTCAACGATCACTATTCAATAAGAACATATCTAATCTATTTGGGTTTGGCTGCCTACGCAAAGCTTCATACTCTGCTATTGGGACTCGATCTACTCTGCTCTTGTGAAAGGAACAGTCGAGGCCCCGCTTGTTTAGATTTTAGCTTTTAGTTTTAGTTTCTAATTTGTTAATTTCATCTTTTTTGAATTTTAGTTTTTTTTCTTTTTCTTTTTTCTATGTTCTTTTGCATTATCCATTATATGATAACTTGTTTTTCTATGTTTAATTTTTTAAATTTAATTATATCAAATAAGGTACCATAAGTTATAGTGTAAAATAAGCATTAAACAGTAAAAAACCATAAACCCTAAGAAAAAAAGCTCATATGAGCAGGACCGGTCGGACCTTGGACGGTCGAGATTAAGGCACACGACAAGTTATTTTTTCCTTGGAAAAACCAATTCGGCCCCCTAGCAAATCCAGGCCCACTCGTGGTACACACCATACTCATATTAACTATATGTGCATGTCCTATATATACGTTTAGAATATGTCGGAGGCAACTAAAGCTTTATAGAGCGTAGTTACGCGTTTTTTCGCTGAGCACATACATATATACTATTAAAATCGATAGACAACAGCGTAGTTTGGAACTTAAACATGATGGTTTGGATGCACACCTGCAAGCCAAGCCATCTGATCACAATCCAGTTTTTCTTTTGTAATTTCATTTGAATAACTTCATCCCATACTGACGGGCTAGTTCATAGTATATCTAAAAGTTGTTGCTAGAAATAGTGAGGCCAAATATTGTTCCCGTTGTTTTTCCTCTCGCAAAAGTTGCACCGAACAAAATGAACAAAAACTACACGGAACGAATAGCACGAAAGAAGTGAACAATTAATCAGTACTGATACAGCCAATTGAAACCAAACCAACAGCACCCATTAATTAATCATTTAATCGCCGGGCCAAATACACGAACACACAACATATTCTGTAGATTTGTGCGCACAGAGACACACATATATATAGTATGCATGCAGTTGCACACGTGCGCACACACACTGCTAATTATGACCAGTACTAGGAGGGCACTGGCCGCCCGTGTTGTTCCCGTAGGTGCAATTGGACGGCTGGGATGAAGCGTCAGTGCCCATGAGATCCACCACAACGCCGTGATCCAACGGCAAGGCGGCCGGGCCGCCTCTGCTCACCAGCGGCCGCGCCGCCGCCCCGGCCCTGCCGCCGCCGCCGCCACAGGAGGTAAGGAGGACGAGCACAAGAACCGCCGCTGCCAACGTTGTCGTAGACCTCATGGCCGGTCGATGCCAAGCAACAGGAGCCAATCAGCCAATCTTGCAAACTTGATTTCAGCACTGTATGTATGTCTCTGAATTCTGAACTACTGGCTGTCTATCTACACATGCAGTACTCCTAGGTGAACTACGCATTCTTGGGTGTGGTGTCGTGCACTTGTGTATATATAAACACGCAGGACACACGAGTACATGCATGACAGCATGAGCATGCTTGGAGATGAGAGAGACGTTCTGCATTGCGATTTGACCTTGGAACGCTTGTTGTTTGAGGGGGAGAAAAACTGGGGTTGGATTTGGAGTGCACATTCCACTGTATGTGACTGGCTGTCTTCAGTTTCAGTCTACATGCATGCAGCACTCTCTTCAGGGAAGCAACAGCGAAACTAATGCGTGATCCATTCTCATTCGTTTCCATTCTGTGCGTCTCTCTCTCTCTCTCTCTCTCTCTCTCTCTCTCTCATCGTTGAGCGCATGCTTGACTCTTGGAAGTAGATTTGTCAGAGAGTACGGCAAGCACTTTGGAAGGAAGGAAGCACTTGCGGGTGCAGAAGCCACCTGAGAGACGTGAGTGGCAGATGGATCATGAAACGGGCCTAACACAAAGCCCTTTCGGCAAAACTTCCTACTAAATTGTGTGTTGGATTCAGAGCACGAGGCCAACTTAGCCCAGGCTGGCGCACGAACGAGCATGGAAGCGCGGACACGTGTGAACGCCCTGCACGTATGTACCATGATTGCACTATTAAATTTTACTAATAGTAGAAGAGTAACAATAAAAATTAAATCTAACTATTAATTTGTAAGATATAATAGACTTTTGTTTATAAATCTAATTTTTTTGTAAGAGTATTATATACTTTTTTTTTCCAAATCTACTATTAATTATTTCCGTCACTGCCACCCCCGCCTCTCACCCATTCCGTTGCGCTGCCGCCACTGTCTTTCGTTCGTGCACTACCACTATGCTTGTAGAAATTACTGTTACGCCATATGTTCCCTTTACAATTATATTTCTCCTGAGATTCTACTGCTAGTATTACGACTACTGGTGGTATTATAATAAAATCTTAACTAATCTAGTTCATTTGATCAAAAGAATGAACGACTCATATTTATATATTTACGCTTGGTACCGTAAAAGACCTCTAAAATTGCACATGGATAGTAGCCTTGCATCTAGTATGATTCTGCATCAGACTGTTTCAGTGCCTAGAACAAAGCACAAGAATGGATTATACTCTCACACAAAGATAACGCAATAATACTGTAAAAAGAGCAAGCAAAGTAAATGAGATACACGTTTCTGGAAGAAGAAAAAAAAACGATCTCCTCAAAATAACTTGGAAAAAAAACGAAGCGCAAGTAAAGAAAGCTCTGGAAAGTGTATACATATATTGGTCCACTCGTATGCGCTCCTCAGAAAAAAAAAATCGTATGCACTCAAAATCCGCAACGCATTGTACAACATACGCTCCACGGCCCACGCAGAAAGCTCGGCGCACCACCACCACATGACAGCAACCGTATGCACCTGCCAGTATAGTCAGCTCATCATTGGCTGGGTTCGGAATGAGTTTAAACGCTTATGGTTTTTTATTTGTATCATAATAAGGAGCTTTTAAACGGTATGTGTTTTTAAAGTGGGGTTTATAAATTGATTGTAAGAGATATTATACTAACTTCAACTATACCGGTTAAAATTGCACGTGATTATCTTTCTCTTCGTACTCTCCTCTAACAGCCAGAATTTAAAAGTGATAAGTCATAAGACGTAACCTAAAAGAACTATTTACACCCTACCACATGGACAACGGCTAATTAGCTCAAACTGACGATAAATAATCGATACTAAGTCACAAGGATCACGAAGAAGATAAGAAAAAGGAGCAATAATTTGTTCAGAAATTCGGTAGATCAACGAGTTCCTATATGATCAGTTTGATGAATTTTTAGCTAATTGAAGTCATTACCTCTGTTACATGACCAGGCATTAAATCTCCAGCTAATCGTATTCCTTCCAGGTGATTCCCATCTTTCGGAGCTCTCTAAGGCTGCGAGCTATGTCATGGATCAGCTCCTCGCCTTCTTTCCCATTTTTCAGCGAGTTTATGCTGTGCTCCAGGAAGCTACGGTCTGCTTCGAGTGCCTTCAACCTTCCACTGAGTTCAGAGATCTCATCTTCAAAAGAAGCCAAGTCATTCTCACTGACCATAGCATAGTACTGGCCCTTGGGATCATCTGCACCGTGTTTCAAGTCCTTGATCCCTATGGACAAGTACTTGAAGTTGTTGTTGCCATTTCTTCTTACATGATTCTCTACTACCAAATTTGCTATCTCCGCGTCGTCGTCAGCGTCTTCGTAGACATCCTCACTATTTGTGTCATCAACTGCATATTCTTTGTCAGTAAGCTTCGACGCTTCAATGAATTGGCTGTTATTTGAGAATTGGTGAAGCTTCTTTTTCAATTTCCTCAGGTGTTTTGAGATATACGCCTTCTCGTCCTCGAAACCAGAGAGTGATTGGGTTGTTCTGGAGATGCTAGGCTGACATTCTTTTGCACACGAAAGGCGCATTTGGTCGCGTATTTCGTTAATGAGCAATTGATCTCTAAGTTTGATCTTATAGCTTTCGATCTCGGCTTCAAGCTTTTGCACCGTGTCAGTCATCTTCTGAAGGTCCTCTCTGTCGTACTCGCTTTGCTCTTCCACCATCCTTTGGTACTGCAAAGCTTCCATCTGCATTGCTGCCTTCTCTTCCTGCAATCTGGTGATCATGGCCATTGTTTGGTTCGCCGCAACTGCTGCAGCATCCCTTTCTTCCTCCAGCTCCTTCCAAAGAAGGCTTATGGACTTACCGTCCAATTCGATCTGCTGCTTCAGTTGATCAATTGTATGCTCTCCTTCAGCTTCATTCACCATGCTCTCAGAAATACCTGAATAATTCCTCTCAAGGGAGAGTGCTCTAGTGATATTGTGCAGTATGGCTTGTTCACGTTGTTCCTGCTGTACACTAGGATTATCAATGAAGCCATTCAAAGAATCAGGTACCTGGGAAGTAGAAAGTTGTGACAACAGTAACTTCAAATCTTCATGAACTCCGAAAGAATCCTTCCGTGTGGTTCTATCAGTAAGTTCAGCTTTCGTTTCACTTGCCATGGTGTCTGTTTCAGCTGATTTAGCAACTCCTGGTAACTCCTCAGTAGAACTAAGAGCATTGTACCACACATCATCATCCGATTTATCTACTTGAAAAAAGGTATCATTGTCAGCATATCCATGAAAGAATCACAGAAAAAGCATATTTGGACATTTGGGAAGGATATGCACACCTCTTGTGTCAGAATCTTCAGCATTTTGCTGACCACCTTTGCTGGGAAGGTCAGCTGACAGAAGGTTTGCTTTGCCATCAGCTTGGATGTTGCACAACTCTCCTGAATCTTCAGAAGGATTTTTGTCGGAATCACCATTCTGGATTGGTGTCAACTCAAAGTTCTTGGCTACTTTCTCCTGTGCATTGCCATCTGCAATCTTTGTTTGTGCATGGCCCAAAGTAAAAGCTTCCTTCAAATTATAGGTGGCATCCTCCAGCAAACTTCTAACATTACTACCACGCTGTCGGGGCTCTGATTCAGAGTCAGAGGTCTTGAGCTCACTATAAACGACATGATTGATCCCATCGACGCACTGATCTCTTGAAACATATCTACAAATCTCTCTAACGTCGGTGCCGCCATCTTTGCTCTGAAGAACCACAGAAGGATAGGGCTCGACTTTCAATGGCCTGGAGCAACATGAACATAAAGTATCCTCCTTCATTACTGGCGCTTCAGATACATTGCCCAAACTGAAGTTATGCCCACAACCGGCATTGGCAATCCCGAAACCGAGTTTCCCCACTAAGGACTGGTATGTCTCAAGGATCGACTTGTTGTCGGTGGCAAATGAAAGAAGGCAAGCATCACACATGCTGTAGACATCAACAAGCTTTTGGTGAATGTGGCAGAATGCCCATGATGAAGCTTCTGCCTTATGAGCATTGCACATCAGATCATGGTAAAAGCCCGGTTTTGCCTTGCACAAGACATGATCAAGCCTGGTGCACAATGGACATGGGGGCTGTAGCTTGCAAAGGTGTGCGAATGCCGTCGCGAGATATGACAGTAGCCCCTCAAGTAGCAACAGAAGCATCAAAACCCATTCAAGGATTGCTGAAGATAGTATAGCAGAGAACTGTTGAGATCTCCACGTTATACCAGTACTTGTTCTTGGAGCCATTGATCTTAACTTAGGAAGAAAAGCTGTCACTGAATATATAATTTGTTTCTTTCCTGAGAAGATGAGTTGCAAATTAAGATATGTATGGTGAGATAATAATAGGCAAAAAAGCACTCTGAAATTTAGGTAAAGTAGAAGCTACAGCACTACTAAAAGCTTCCTAACTAAAACAAGGACGAACATATCCCACTCAAATTTCCATATTTCTGTGAGAATTAGGGTTGAGGGTTTTAGGGATGAAGCTTGTGACTCCATCCACACTAAAGGAGTTCCCAAAGTAGATTTTTCACCCAATCGACCATCTTATGTCAAAGATTACCACAGATTAACACAATAGACTAAACTTTTCACAGCGTACAGCTTTGAGCAAAATTAGAGGCGAATTATGACCAACGGCCTACCAAAACTACGCAAGAACGCATGCAATTTAGCTCGCACTAGATCAGCTAACAAAATCAACACCAAAAACTCAAATACCCATTCCTGCAAGCCAAGCTTCCAATTTTCCTAGTAGACAATCCGATTGGAAATGTAAAACAAACCAAAATAAAACAAGAACGGTCCAATTGTATAGCTGATTAAAGGAACGAAAAAAAAAGGGATCATCTAACATACCTTCATCTCATCTTTTCAAGTGATAATTGATCAATTCGTCTTCTTAGGGTAGGAGAAAGGAATGAGGAGAGGAAAGAAACAATACTCAGATCTCTCCTCCTTTTCCTGGTCCCTGCAGCACTACTCGCCAACTACCAAGAAACCAATAAACAAAACATAAAACAAAGATTTTTACTTGTGTCAATAAATCCATTAAAAAGGACATGGGAGGAGCATGAATTCGAGATGGGTACCTTTGCGAATTTGTCATAGCAGGTTGGCAGAGTACAGAAGAAGAGGAGACAGGTGAATGTTGATCCTTTTCTTTTCGAATTGAACGCAGTACAGGTGGCTTTCTCATTTCTCAATTTAAGTATGCCATCACGTCCCATCTATTTTTTTTTTCTTTTGCATTTCTTTTTCGTTTAAGAACCGGGTTCACAAATTGAAAAGTCAGTATAGCCGGAAGCAATTGATACCTTACGTCAGTAATACTCCATTCTCCCCTTTAGTATATCAACCTTGAAATTTAGATATTTAGCTAACCAGGAAAAGCATGCACTGTATATCCTCGGGGGCATCGAGAAGTTCATTTTCTATGTGATGTGAAACTAGGCCAACCGTTATCTCGTGAACACGAGTGCTCGAATCTCAATTACTGTTTTAAGCCCTGTATGGCGCAAAAAAAAAAACCCCCGTAGGAAAGTAAATAAATCGCTATACTTTCTATGGATTTTTTTTGCATTTCAAATAGGCAATGAGCAAATTTCAAATGAGACATGCAAGGAGAGTAAAGTTTGACACGACTAATATTCATGATTTCAGGGAAAAAATGGGTTTTATTAAACATCATCCGAATACTTTTTTTCTAACTATCATTCAGATTTAGAACTGTTGAATTAAAGATCTAATGACCATAAATTCTTCCCCCTCCCCCTTGAATTCTACTCTTTTCTCTTGAAAAAATCTTTCCCTTAAAAATATAGGGCCCTTTGATCTCTACTCTAAGAGCATCTTGGAGATGCTCTTTCTTACCCCCTATCTTCAAATATTGGGTATGAAAGCTAAAAACAAGCCTCCAACAGATACTCAAAAACACGCTCAATAATTTTGGTACTTCAAAATTGAGGTGGATCACCATTAAATATACAGTACCTAGATGGTAATTTTAGGGATCCAAGTTTAGAGGAGCTGCTGAAGGAAGGGAAAGATTTAAAGGATAATTTTTTTAGGAAGACTCTCAATATGAGATTTTAGAGGATAAAATATTGAGTCTCTTTTGGAGATGCTTTAAAGATCGTAAATTTAGATAATAGTTAGAAAAAATATTCGGATGATTAGACACTAAAAAAATAGCGATCATCGACAGTTAGGTTGGAGTTTGGTGACAGTTGGAGCGGAAATGTCGAGCGCGCTGTCCGGGCCCAATACAGGAAAGCATAACATCCACCACCTTCGACGCTGACGCACGGGCCCACACACGCCATTATTCACTTCGAGATTTTTTTTGGGGACAAAACTATCCTCCCAATCGGCTTCCGAGCGACGTGCTAGCACTCGCTGAGTACTATACAGTCCAGAAATTTTGGTAATAGCATTACCCATTCTCGTTATCACGCACAACGAGATGAGATTCTTCCTAACGATTTTGTCCATTGGTTAAGTGAAGCTTTCCAAAGCTTCATCTCCCTCTCAAGTTGCTCCATGCTCCTACCAACTGCCAAGCCAAGATAATAATACACTAGTTTGCACGGAGCAGAAGGTTCATTTCCCAGATGACAGTGCAATCATGAACCAAACACCTCACAAGATAGAAGCACGGAACTTGAGGGGATCTGCATACAATGCCTGAGAATCTGCCAACCATGGCAGACATCAAGCAGGACAATGCAGATGTTCAGCTCACCAATTAATTCATCAAGGGCTTAGATTACCGAGTGACTGACTCCTTACATAAACCTCGACAATTTACAGCATGGAATAGGACATGGTCCCAGCAAACGGAGTTCTTACAAATCGAACGCAAAAAGTAGAAAGAAAAGGGGAAAGAGTCCAGTTCGGTGATGTGAGGTATAAATTAAATGCAAAATGCCATGAAAACGGAAACGGCTCGAGTTAGGGATTGTACAGCGGCACTCTGCTCCATGTCTCTTCAGAGGGCCTTCAGCTCACGGGTTTGACAGCTCTGGTTTTGGTAGATGCACCGTTCTTTGGCGAGCATTGTACTCTGTTAGCATCTTTGGGATTCCCGATGCTGTGACGATGCGATCGCTGACATGCTGCGGTGGTATTTGCACCCTCTGGCGTCGGTGGTGTGTCACTGGAGCTCTTTCTCCTCGTAAACTTTGGTGATTTGGCACGAGTTGGAGGCACCTTGACAAAACAACAGGTAAAAACGTGATCCAAAACTGAGCATAGCCAAAGTTCACTGAGTATGTCATATTGCCCATCAGTAGAATCATCAAATTATGGAAAATAAGCTAACGCTGTGCTTGGCATAAAAATACCTAATATCCATGCTACAAGAAATAACCATGCATGTATAATTACTATTTGTAACACAAAAGAAAAGCTTTACCAAATGTATCTCTTAAGCAAATTACACCTATGTTATTATTGGATAGCTAGCTTTGGTATTTGGGGCAACATCTGTTGTTCGTGGCGGGGTAGCAACACTCTCCTCTTAAGAAAATATGTCACGCACTAAATACTAACAATGATTTATCATATACAAATAATAGCAATCACAACTACAAGTTTCTATAAAGAAATATGAAATATCGGAATTACCTTCTTAAGTTCAGCCTTTGGAGGGGGCCCTTCTTGGTAGAAGCTTGGCATGGGTTTTGCTCTGATGACCAAGGACTTTCTTAGTTGTTTTAAAGCCGTTTCTTGCTCTTCCTACACACAAGATGAACATGAGAAATATTAGTAGCAATAGTTAACAACAGATTTTTTGTCAGCATGAACATCTTATAAAAAAACTTAAGGCAACAAAAAGTTCAAAACATCATATGCATCTGTTCTGACCAGTGCATAGGCACAGGCATTGAATTAATTCTCTTTCCATGATGTGTCTATGATAAAAAAAAATTACTATCTGAAAAAATAGCAAGAGCTGAATCTGTACACAGAAAGCTGAGGAAAACCTGTCATAAGCATTTACTCAAGGAGAATCACAGATGCGTAAATTCAATTTAGCTATTATTGAATCAAATAATATATGGTCGTAGTCTAGTGGAGTATATGAGATTCACCAAACCATGTTTACCAGAGCACAACATTAATTAGATCACCACAATGATTAGGTACAGTGAATCTTGAATTATCAACAGTACTATGTGCTGATCTTGCTTTTACACAGTTTGGCTTTTTAGAAAAGAAAAGGTATTAACTTGTTACCTGTTGGATTGCAAAGATGGAAAATGCTTACAAAATTACGAAAGTAAGCAGGATGGATAACAAAGCTTAAGAAGGCGGAGCACAAATTCAACCAAATTCAGATGTCAACAAACAATTAAATTTATATAAAATAACATAGATTTTGTAAAACATAAATATAAGAACAGAAAATAAATGACTACATCTGTGCATATATGATAATAGATACAATTCTATTACAGCAAAGTAAGCTTAGGAAATAAAAATTGCTAAGATTTATGTTGGAAATAAAGACAACAATGCATGGTGTGTTATAGGTTATCATGTTTGTAACATGGTAGATAGATGCAAGCTGCAAAGTTTTTGAGGTCCCAATTGCATATAGAGGAGAACTGGAAAAACGAACAAATGGAGATTAGCATGGTAAGCATGGAGATATTCAAGATTCACATAATTAGTAAAATAACCAACAAGAGATGTGGCGTGGTTAGCAAGAAGCTTCCACAAATCTCCCTTGACTGTCCCAGAAATGTAATTGTTGATTTTTTTTTAGTATATTACAAAATACAAATAACCATGTTTGAAAGTGACCCTTGTAACTGTTTTTTCTCCAAACAACAATACCAAACAGACCCCAACAGTAATCAATACAAAACTGAAATGACCTACAATTAGCTTCTCCCATGATACAAACCAGCAGTAAATTCTTACCTTTTTACGGGACTCAGCCTGGCTCTTCTCAGCTTCCAAAGCCTTGTGTTTCTCTTCTAATTTTGTGTAGAACTGAAGAATTAACAACACTGTGACTACCAGCTATTTTTAGAATAAACAGTGCTTGGTAGTTTGCAATAATTGATACATATTAAATCGCCATCTTGAAATGATGCAATCAAATTACATACACACCTCCTTCCTCTTATCAGCACGGTCACCACATACAAATGAAGGGGCAACAGCAACAGTTGTCTTAGTTTTGCCAGCTCTTGCTGAAGTTGTGGTTCTGTATGCAGCTCAGGAAAAGGCCCAAATACAACTTAGAATGTTTATGTAGTTCAATTGTTTCAAACAACGAGGAGAAAAGCATCATATCGACAATGTATTTAGTGCACAGAACAAAATCTTGTCAGCTCAAAAGATACAGCTTTCAGGTTAATAGAACAAACTCATCATTCTCGAAAGTGTTTAATTTTACAGTCATCTCTCTGACAATGAAGATTCAAATGTATGGTTCAACCCTTACGTAACTTGAGCCTCACTGTGAAATAATGGAAGGACATTTTCAGAAACAAATAATAGGCGCATAATAGTATAACAGTGTCAACCAAAAAAATCTAAAACAGAAGCCCAATGAATTTTTATTAGATAGAAAAGGATACGAAGAAGTCACAGAGCATGAGTCCTCTTCTTGAGGGTGAAATGTATGATCAGGATGCAAAGTCTTCTTGGGTGTCATTAGTGTACTCTGCAATAATAGCCAGAGTAATTCTGTCAATAGAACTGGCGGCTATCTCTAGTAAGCTTACTAGATAACATTTCCGGCCAAAGAGATACATCAACTGGGAACAAAGTAAAGAGGCATGCCACCAATTAACATGCATGGAATAGGTTCAGGTTCACTTCGCAAAACAAATTTAAGTTCTCATGCAAAAGAAAACTTTAACACGTAAAGGAGCTCAATCAGATAGCTTTGATATCTAAAACAGTTTATACATGATTTGCTTAGTAAGCCTTACCCTAGTCAATGCTAGCATATATAAAAATTACATGGTGTATATTAGGGCTAGAATACAAAAAAAAATGTTAGCTATAATAGACTTCAGAACAAAAGGCACATGATACTGCTAAAATCATGATATAATGCCAAGGAGTGTATAGATAGCATCATCCATACCTTCTTCATCAAGCTTGCTGGAGAGGAGTTGCTTTTATCACCAGATTTTTCTCCGTTGCTGGATGGATGAGCCACGACACCATTTCCTCCATCAGAAGACCTTCTTTGAGTTGAAAGAGCAAATGGTTGAGGAACAGTACGTTTAGATCTCTCCGACCCAGAAAAACTAGATTTTGTTGGTGACTTGGGTGGAGCAGACTTCACTTGATCAATCAACTTCAGTGAATCTTGGTTTATGCGCTTGTCTTCCTGGGTGCCACCATCCATATCCGAGTCTTTAACACAAATTACTTGGCCTTCTGGACAGCCATCATGATGGTTGCCACTAATAACTTCCTCGCAATCATCGGTGTTGCCATTTGGTGGGCATATAACAAAACCATCTGATTCTTCATCTGTGGACATTTCCACAGCCTCTTTCACAATTGGACTGCAGGAATTAAAGAATATAAATACAACTCTGCAGCTGGAGCTCTCTAGGAATTCAAATGAGAGAGAATAGAAGAATATCTACAGGGTACAAAGTATAATAGACATGGGGGGCTTCAACTACAATTTATAAACAAAAAGTACAATCTCTTAAATTATTCACCACAGATAACATGCAAGCAACTATACTACATATAGAAATACTTCAACCATGCTAAAACAATAACTAAAGAGTCAAGTTAATTTAGTGCATTCAGGCAAAAGACGTGCTTCTAGTCTAAACAATATAAAAGCCAATCCTCACAAAGATTACCTACACACATACTCAAAGTATAAACACGGGAGCAATTGTCTAAATCTGGAGGCTTTTTTTAGTATTTAATTACATAAGTGGACTTGGTAGCATTTCTCTTAGCGCTTTCAATTGAGCATTTGAACTAAATTTCCCTATTAAAAAAAGAAAAAATATCAATTTATGCCATCATGTTGAATAAAAACGGAATTTCTTTGTGACAACATATTTACTTATGTGGCCAATACAGCTGTTATGAATCAAGAGATGCATCCAATTTCCATCGACAATGTACCAACTTCCTAACACTAAAGAGTGTACAAGAATTGCTGACAAAGATCACCAGATCCCAACTGCATATCAACAGACCAGACAATGTCTAAGAAGAGACAACAAACAAAGTCAACTTGGACAACCCTAACAGCAAGGCCACTAAGACAATATCTCAGAATCTTCTCATGAACTGGCTGAAAATTAGAAACACTCAGCCGAAATTAAAATTGCCTACAAGATGTGACATGAAACATCTAAAATTAGCCATCGAAATTTGAAAGTTCAAAGGATATCAATCAGCAATTTCTCATACCATACTAGAATGATTCAGCATGGTCAACATGATGGAACACCTCGTCCAAATAATTTTTTTTAAATCATGGACAACTCCTCATTTTGCTTTGGGGAAATCCATCTCCCAGCCCATCTTATTAAAGATTCATACAAGCAACAGCAGCTGGGAGGTACGCACTGCAATGTGACCTTCTGTTTCTCCACAATAACTACACAATAAGAGACATTTCGGAGACTAAGCTATCTCCTCCAAACCGAAACCCTAGCTCGCCCATCTAGCCCAAGAAAAAAATAATCCAAAAATCACCAAAAACCAGCATAAACCATGGAAAACTCCCATAGATCTACCATTAAGCTAAAAGACGGACTTCAACACCAACATTGCTCTAGAAACACGCACTCGTATGAACCCCCAAAAGAAACAGAAACAATCAAATGCTACTGTAACTACTGTCATTACATGCTCTCGGCCCCTTTATTCGTGAGATCCCACCGCCGCCGCGCGGCCGCCTGGTCGCCGCCACCCTCGCCGTTCGCCGCCATGGCTATAGGAGGAACGGGACGGGGCGAGCTTGCCCCGCTCCGCTATGCTGCCTCCCTTCCCGACCTCGAGGCCTCGGCCTCCTTGGCCCCGCCGCCGCACCGCCCGCCGCTAAGAAGCCCGACGGCGCCGCCGTAGGTCGCCACACCTTCCTCGCCGTGCGCCCGAGAGAGAGAGTGAGTGAAATCAAATGTGTTTATTTGCTGTGGGCTGTGGCTTCCCCGTGCACGAGGGGTCGGGTGTTTCAGACGCACAGGCGAGGCCACGCTGTGCTGTGGGGCCCGGCCTCTTGGGCCCACGTGTAAGTGGCGGTGCGATGCTTGTAGGATCAGACCGCGTAAACAGAAAATAGGCAGTACAAGTGTACACTGTACTGCTACTGCTCAGAATTGTCCTTGCCCGTAAAAATCAAACGGCATTGTTGTACGAATGGTTACAAACTCAACACTTAGCCCACTCGGTTGGATTAAAAAAAAGTGACATATAATTAAAATTGTATTGCAACTACTTAAAATTATTTTATAACTGATTTGATCTATATGTGATGCTAACCTATTTGGCATAGTTAAATTTTAAAAAATTGAAAAAACATATTAGCCCATCATGGATAATATAAACGTATACGGAAAAAAGAACCAGTAAAAAACCAAAAAAACTAAAAAAAACTAGAAAAAAACAAAATTTAAGAATAGTAAAAAAAACCAGAAGCTAGAAACTCAAGCCAAAATAAGCAGAATTAAAACTACTTTTCCATACCATTCGAGATGTTATGGTTTGAATTCAAATATGATAAGAGTGAGTTATTTCAATATGATAAAAGTGAGTTTTACGACGACGGTTTTATTTTTTAGCTATGGATGATGTTTTTTAGCTATATTTTTGATATGATGATAGATGGTAGAGACGTTGATGCGGATGTTTTATATGGTTTTAAACTTGAAAAACCGTTTAAAGAAGTAGTTTTGAGAAGTCGTCTAATTTATTTTAGTTCCCAGAAAAACTGAAGCTAAAAAATGACTAACTCGATACGGTTTACTCAGCTTGGAGCTTCACCGCTAAACTTCTACATGGGTTGTCCGATGTTTTAACTCGCTCTAGCTGGTTCTAGAATATTACCTGATATTTGTATGGATCTCTCCAGGGGCGAAGCCACATTGTGGCTGGTGGGTGCGGCCGCACCCAGAGAAAAAACGTAACACAGTTATTAACCCTGATTTTTCACCTTATTTGCACCCTCCAAAACTAAAGAGGCGCACCCAGGCCAAAACAAATCCCTTCTGTAGCCAGCCCAGCACTAGAAGCCTGCAGCCCAGTTGCCCAACACCCTTTAGGAAGTACTGTACAGCCGCACCCCCTTATTTTTCTCTAGCTCCGGCCCTGGATCTCTCCATTTCTATAGAACCACTAAACGTTCGGCTAGAAATCACAGCAAAAACAGCCGCCATTATGAAAGCTTCTACGGTCGGTCGGATCAACGATAATAATCCACCTCTACACTGCATGCGCCCTCCAATGATTGACGCAGAAGATCCGAACCTGAGAGCTGGGGAAGATGGTGAGGAGGGCGACCGGCCACACACCGAGAGGCCCCACTGCTAACATAGGATGCTTCTACCTGACAATTAAGCAGGTCAACCGTAAGCCTCACCGCAGCTTCTCCATTAGTCGGTTTCGGGCGTGATAAGCATTTAAGTACTCCTGTCTAGTTGGGCCCACGATGTGTTCGGTAGAGTTCTAGTTGGGCCCACGATGTGTTCGGTAGAGTAGTACTCAAAACATATATACACCGACGGCACCTACCTATAGTATAGTAGTACTTACATGTAATGTGAACGTAGCCGTAAGAAGGCCAACAAGCTCGTATGTACCATTATATCATTCTTTTTTCTCAGAGACAAAACAACCTAGTACTGTCATTCTGTCATAATTAAGTCGGACAAATAATGTTCATCCTCTGTACCCATCGAACTATATTTGAAATTAAGCACACCAATCCGGCGAAGAAGAAAATGGCATGAGATGGGGACGAGTGGCTGTGTCAGTAACTAATTGTGACGATTCGGATTTTTACCCAGGGTAAAAAAGCCTATCTAATAGATTATTATTCGTTTATCCGGTAAAACACACTGCTCTACTAAATAATAAGCCTATTGAAGTGTTGCTGCAGAATAATAATTAGAGATGAAACTTAATATTGCATACATATAGCCATGCAGGGCTAAGCCTGATACAAAGCCATAAGGGCTCGAATACTATAATATTTAGAAAGGGAAATAGTCTGACTACCAACTACACAAAGATGTAGACTAAAGTATAACTACACCATTCTATACTCGGGATCACCACAACGACTCTGGACCGCTAGCTACTCCAACCATCATTCACATGGGGCGTCTGCCTCATACACATCGTATTTTGAGTCCACAGTATTCCATCTAGGGTGGTATTTAAATCCATCTAGGTAGTCTTCACAGATCCTAACAATTCTTCATACTGACATGTTTCTAGACAAGAGAAGATAATATTAAGAGTGAGTACGAAAGTACTCAACAAGCTTTATTATCAAAAATATATTGAATGCTCGTCTTCTAAAATTTCTAGGACATCTATTCCCATACTCATTCTCATGCTCATTTTCTTGCTCATCCTCATTCTCTTTCTCTTCCACTCTTTCTCTTTCTCATGATTTATATAAAATAAAGGTTTTGTTGTTAGGTTTTGAAAGAATTCTAAATTATTAATTTTGAAACCTACTAAATACTCGTATAGTGGATAAAAACCTCCACGGACTCTGTAGCCTCTAGTTCACGACACAGGCATGAGTTCATGATTTATATAACACTGCGCATGCTTGTAGCACTTTACCTACAGTCACTTTGATTCTTGTAGAGAGTGGATCTTCGTATTTCCTTAGAGGCGATGCCTAAATCAGAGCACATAACTTTTACTGCTATCTTAGTATATTATATCTCCACCCAACTACTCTCAACCGGTGGCCCGGGTGTAGGATCAAGGATAACCGACTAGAATGGGTGAATAGGAAGTTCTAAAAATTCTTGTCTACTAAAACTAATTACCACAAATATGACTAGGCAATATTTCAATGCAATTTAAACCTACACAATTCTAGTATATTTAAGGCACCACAAGCACTAGTCCCTACAAATATATCTCCAACACTAGTAAATAAAATAATCTTAGCAATCACAAGCTAGAAATGATGCGGATACGCTCATGCTTAGCACTTTTAAGTCAAATACATTATTTCACTGAAAAGAAGTATTGAGCCGCATTAAATATTGTCAGGTGAATTTGTTTTTTAATGAATTTTCTTCTATTCGTGGGAACGATATACTACCTTATGCGAAATTCTTGTTTACTATTAGGTTTGAATATTGTGATGATTCCGGGGCCAAAGCAATGGAGAAGCCCATGCAGCTGATCAAGGAGGAAAGAAGCCCATGCAGTGGGAGAGCAAAAAGGGAGGAGCCCAAGGACTTAAACTACAAGTTTTGGATAAGATTTTCAAGCCAAATTCGGACTTCCCACGTGCTCAATCCAATTCAAACTCGGATTCAACTCAGAATTCAATTCGGATTCGGTTCGGGACAGTCTGACAGATAGTTACTAAAAAGACCATAACTTTCACAAACGGAGTCCGATTCAGGTGTTCTTGTACTCGTTGGAAAGATAATTTCAAAGGATACACAATGGATCTAGTCCCACCTTCAAATTCATCACGAATAAAAAGTTATGACCAAAATAATATGATAGGTGGAAAATATAGTTTCCTTTTTGTGAGAGTTCGTATCTAAAACCATATAGGGTTGAGTTGTACTTGGTTTGGGGACCATGTGGACATCCTAAGGGGCTATATAAGCTTTGTATTGGTAGCCTTTAGGGCAGACCACGTTTAATAATAAAATACTCTTGTTCTTTTTGATGGCCGACCCAACTTGAGGGAATTGGGAATTTGCTGAAATCAAGATCGTTCAACCTTTCCGTTGGAAATTGGGAGCGCGATGGAACTTCATCGGTGGTCGTGAAGTTCAACACGTGTGGTTGAGCGAATTATAGAGTGCTAACTCTTGCATTGGCAACGGGAGATCACTACGGTTCATCAAATCCACGTGAGTATCCAGATCCTACGTCGAGAAGATCGGGCGACCCCGTATCAAGAAATATAAGTGCGGAATGTAAAGACAAGGAAATAACCACAAAATGACTCGATAAGTTTTTCCCGTGGTATCGAAGAGTTGTCAGTCTTCATGAGTCCACGTTGAGAAAAGTCCAAATGACTTGGACCGGCTCCACGAATTAAGCCTCAATTTCTCAATCCACTAGTGGTTGTCCTTCTTTCGCTTCAGAGATGGTGGACACCAAACCACTCACAAGTCAGCACCGAGCCTCTTCACAATTTTCTTGAAGAGGTCACCTCGCAATCTCCCACCGCTCGCTTTCCTTGGCTTGGGTTGTAGCTGTGGCTTGTGGTAGCTTGTGGCCGTCCCCTCCTAGGGTTTGGCCTCCTGCTTCCTCGCTTCTTGCTCCATGTTGGCTTGCCTTGATCTTCCCTTGTGTTGGTCGAATGGGAAATGCAGGTGTGAGGGGTGGATCTGGTGGGGGAATGGGAGGGGAAGAATTGGAGTGTTAGTCCCTCTCTGCCTTTGGAGGTTGCTTGCTCGATGGAGTGTCTCAGGCTCTTTGCTCAGTTGGAATGGTACTGTCTCTCTTCCTTTGGCCAATTGGGTAGTTGTGCACTCCTATGCCCTCACTGTGACTACTGTGCTAAGAGGAGAGGCACTGAGATATTTGTTTGGATGGTTTGTTGAATGGACTTCTGGAATAAACTTATGTTTGTTTTAATGCCAAATGATGATCACATGGCTGCGAGGGGTGCCGACTAGCCCCAGAAGGTTCGATATCTCAATGAGTAGAACACCCAGCTCAAAAATAAATTCTAGGGTTATGACAACAATCCATCTTTTTAATTTCTTCATTCGTTTGATCTTTTTTTGTGTCCTTAAATTCGCTCTTTTCGCAAATGAAACTGCAGTGCGGTTGTGACCCAGAAATCAGTAATTGATGTATGAGATGCTATGCATGTAACTTTACCTTTTCCTCAGCTCTTGATTAATTGCAAAATGTATGAGATGATATATATGTATTTTATATTCTCTATTGTTTCTAATAGATTTGTATATGTATGAAATGATTTCCATGTAATTTTCTTTCTTTGTTATACTCGATGTAATAATTACAATGGATTTTATATCTATTGATATATATATATATATATATATATATATATATATATATATATATATATATATATATGCACTTGACTTGTGATTTTTTATCTTGTTTACAGGCTTAAAAATACAATAACTCTTTCACTAAAAGTCCAATCTGTGATCCATTTGCAACATTATGTTCGAAATTACGAGCTTAACAAAACAAGATCCATGTTGTATATGTTTTGACACTGTAAAATTCGTATCAAATAAAGTTACTATCGTGTGTGAATGAAGTTACTATCTGATATATGTAGAGTTATTGCCAATTTTATATTGTTACAATGAATAATAACTCTACATGTGTTTGGCAGTAACTTTACTCATACATGACAATAACTTTCTGTATGAGTTATTTTGCTATTGACATGCATATTTCTCTCTCCTCTCGATGCATGTATGTTGGCAGTAACTTCACTCACATATGACAGTAACTTCATGAATTACGGATGATAACTGTAAAGAACTTTATGAATTACAGATAATAACTCGATATACATACAATAGTAACTTTACCATAATTAACAAACGCTAATAATTGTCCATGGGGTGGGATGGTGGAGCAGTTGACTGGTTGGGTTGGTCAGGGGTGTGCGCTTATTCTACGCGTGAACTGGCTTGCATCAACGGGTCGTGCGTAATAGGATTGGCAGCAATTTTCCTAGCATTGTATTGTGAAAGTTACCGCCAGATAAAGTAAGATCTAGTTATTAGCTCACCACGATTTGTGTGTAACCGAAAATTTCCCAATTTGTAAAACGTTATTAGCTTGCTCTCTTCAAGTTACATGTCGTGAAACATTAAGTTATTTCAAAAGTTACTGGCATTTGTGGATGAAGTTATTGTCATATACATATTGAGTTATTGTCAGTATTTTAACGCACGTGATAGTAGTAAGTAACTTCATGTATTGTATATGATAACATATTGTGCAGAAGACAGTAATTTTACCGTATGGATGATAACTTTATTAAGCGGATGGAAATTTCATTGCATATAGATGATAACTTTATGCATAACCACAAGTAACGTTTCGAGTTCGACTAACGAAGCCAGGTAAACTGTCGAGGTTCGACTTTGACTGAGATGAAGAAGAGTATCGTATGGTGTTTGAGTAGTGGAGGAGAATCGAACGGCGTTCGAGTAACAACAGAGATCAAATGACGTTCAAGTAGCAGCGTTTGAGTAGCTTTAGAGCATCGGACGGAGTTCGAGTAGTAGCAGAGAGTCAGATGACCTTTGAGTAGCAACAGAGATCGGATGCGTTCAAGTAGCAGTGGAGTATCGGATGGCGTTCAAGTAGCAGCGAATCATCGGACGACGTTCGAGTAGTAGTGGAGTATCGGACGGCGTGTGAGTGGCTTTAGAACATCGGACGGTGCTCAAGTAGCAGAGGAGAATTGAACAACGTTCGAATAGCAATGGTGGTCGAAGCCACAGTCAAAGGTACAGTGAGTGGTCGTAGCTACAGTAGTCGTAAGTATTATAGCAGTCGAAAACACTGTAGCAGTTGTTGTTACAATAGCCATACTGTAGTAGTCATGGGTACTGTAGCTACCGAGTGATTCGGTCGTCCTCAAAAGCCATGGTTGAAGTAGTGTCATGGTTGTAACTCGTAAGAGTACTATAACACTACGACAATACACAAGTTACTGATAATGCACTATGAAGTTACCATCTACTAAATAGGAAAAGTTATAATTCAGTGATCTAAAAGTTACCAACAATACACTACGAAGTTACCACCTACTAAATAAGAAAAGTTAAAGGCCATTGATCTAAAAGTTGCCTATCATACACTACTACTGCTTGGCATTACTTCATCAATGACTTCATGAGTTGTTGTGAGTATTTTTGTCAAACACCCTTTTTGCAAACAGCTTCATGGATGAAGCTCCTTAAATCATGCTCTCACAAGGGAATGGGGTAGGGTGAAGCTGAAAATAGTAGCTTTTCACAGCTCTCTCGCTCAGACTCGTAGTTCTAGGAACCCACTGCCTTTGTAGTTGACAGAAATTACAGCACTTTGCCACTGGATCCCCACGCATGTTTCCTCTCCTCCCGTTCGCATTTCTCTACCATTCACACTTCTCTAATGATTTTAATTTTTTTATTTTAATTTTTTATTTCATACTCATTCAAATTATATTATTTTTTAATTCATATGACCATATACAAACATACAACTCCAAATGTTAGAACAAGTCAGGTAGACAGGGGCATCTTGGACAATTGCCCTCTTTCAGCCATGCATGAAGCTGTTGGTGAAGCTGTTTTGCCAAACAGTTTTCCAAAACAGTTTTAGCTTCACCAGTGAAACTGCTCGTGAAGCTGAAACAAAAAAAACAGCTTCACTAGTGAAGCTGAGCTGTGCCAAACGGGGCCTACGCATCCACTAGTGATTTACAAAATGTGTATTACAATGTTGCACCTCATTGTATTTGGAGCAACTGTTACCCCTCTTTCTCTTCGCGCTGTGAGCATTTCTAATGGACCGACGACGCGCGATCGAAGCGGCAACGAGAGAAGATACCAGATTAGGACGTGCGGTCGACAACGAGGTGGGGACAGAAGATGCCAGATTAGGAGTGCGGTCGATGATGAGGTGGCGAGAGAAGATACCAGATTAGGACGTGCGGCCGACGACGAGGCGGCGAGGTCGTTGGATTAGGGAGGCGCTCTCACGAGAGAGATAGAAAGACGGGGAGAGATCAAATCGGGGGGACAGCAAGGAGAGATTCCTAGGTGGGCTTAAAAACCGTTCGGATTCCATATTCCAGTAAATCTCGAAAAAGCGGCACATGGGACTTGGCAGCGCGGTTTTAACGCACGTGATATCTATAAGTAACGTCATGTCTTGTATATGATAACTTGTGCAAAAACAGTAACTTTATCGTGTGGATGATAATTGTACCCAGCGGATGGTAATTTCATTGCATATAGACGATAACTTTAGGTGTAACCGAAAAGTAACTTTTTCGGTCTACCAACAACATGATCGCCAACTGTACGTGGGGGCGACTGAAAGGGGGTGGCCCAATTGCAATTGGCTGATTGGGTTCGGGTCGCGTCGCTAAAGGGCGCACGCTTATTCTACGCTTAGCCACTGAATAGTGTGTGTATATGACTCCCCTTGTATTTGTTTACTTTATTGTATGCAATTCAGTTGAAATTCTTATACAATGTTTTGGATTTGAGTGTATTAATTCATAACGTTAATTATACAATTTAATTACTGTTGCTAATTCTAATTTCGCTGATTAATTTAGTTAGAAAAACGCGGGGCGTTACACTAACGAAGGTGTCATTGTACCATGAGGATTAGACCTAGTTTTGGTACTTCGTATACTTTATCGTACTCTTTTCCCCTTCCTACAGGATGAGTGATCAGCGACAATGAACCGATGCTGCTTATACTAGCACAAAAGGCAACCCTTTATATGGAAGGAAAGCTAATGCTTCCATCATCGTTTCTTACCACGCAATCTACTTGTAACTTTAGCTTCTTTTAAGGCAATCATGTTTGGAGACTATCTCACGAAGCTTACTGATCAAGCTAGTTTCAGTTATGAAAAGAATGGAGTTCAAGAAAAATCAAGACTTCCGAGAAAAAGAGTCACTCCAGTTACAAGCCATGAAACTGGGCATGAAACACTGATCGAGTAGTTCTAGTCCATATGATAAACTATTGGGTTTCCCTAATTTACCGGTAGTGTTTAGGTGCCGTTCATTTAGGCTGAAAAAGTAACTTATGGTTGAAATTTCATTGTAGTTGATTGAAATTGTAGTATAGCTGATAGTGGCTTATTTGACGTAATTAAATTTTTAAAAAAATAAAAATAGAAAAAATATATAGGTCTATCGTGGACAATGCAAACGAATACGGAAAAAATAACCGCAAAAGAGCTCAATAAAATTAAAAACTAGAAAAAAAATAAAATTTAAAAATAGTAAAAAATAAACTAGAAGTTTAATTCAAAATAAACAAGGCTTAGACTTTGGCGGCCACAGCTTAGCTTGCATCTCTTCGTAGGTAACCCATGCATGCATTGTTCTCTCTCCAAAAAGAATGCCATGCATTGCGGGTCCAGCAGCTGGCATGTACAGATCACGAATTCATGCATGTCCGGCGGTCGGCATCGTGGCCTTTCTCGTCCAATCCTTCGGGCGTAAAGTAGTATCAAGAATGGAAGAATCCCGTGGCAAAGTTGTACCTACTAGCGCTAATATTAGCCTCTAAGCAATGCTCTGCTGACCATCGAGTGTTGATGTCGGTACGTTCTCGTGGGCTGTTCTAGCGAATGGAGTAGCCCCGTTGTTGTGGGCTACGGCCCTGTTCTTTTTCGATTTTTAATTTTTTACTTTTAATATTTTTAAATATTTTTATAGTAACTAGTTTTTAAATAGAATATTTTTTAAGATAGAGTCTACTAGTTAATTGTAGTATATATTATATCGACTTCATTTATCTCGGCAAAAACCGTATGTGAGTTTCTGTTACTATGTAATCTCTCACATGAACTACCCAAAAGTTATAAATCATAACCAAAAGCTATAAGCCTCAGATACAAAGAACAAGTCCTACAGCTCTTATGACTTTTAACTATAATTAATAGATATGATAAATAGTATTGGTGGATAGAAGCCGTGAAAAAGCCGAAAATAACCGGCGTGCTTCTTTCAGAAAGCACTACTCAGTTCTAGTCCAACGGGCGGGTATTTTGTGGGCCGGGAATTGACGGAGAAAAGGCCAATCCACTCTCATCGCGCTTACCAAGGGCCCAGCGAGCGAACGATTACTCAACCAGCCTCCAGTCTGGCCTGGGCTGGGCTGGCGGCGCGCCGTCTGCGCAAGAAAACACCCCCGATTCCTCCGTACGTTTTTCAATCGGCACGGCATCGGCCCCGTGACAGGCAACGCGTCGGACGGACGACGAGGCCTCGTGGGAGTCGCCGCGGCTGCCGGTGAGGATCACGGTGCGGCGCACCGGACGATGCCGGCCGGCACGCAAGCAAGCGGCAGCACATTCTGTAGGACCCTGCCGTTTCTCACGAGGGAAAAATACCTTAATTTTTCTAGCTCTTGCACGTATTCAAGCATGCGATTCAGCTACTGCCACCTGAAGTCGCTTTGATATGCACGCAGAGACATATCGCATCATTTTAAGAAAGTTTTTTTTCCTTGATGAGAAAAAGGTTAGCTAGGTCCTATGTAATAATTATTGCTCATCATCGTCGCCAGAGGTAGAGGGGCTTTTGGTGAACAAGATTTGCGCTCCATTCACCAGATGCAAATGGCTGAAGGCGGCTCAGTGGAGGCTAGGAATTTTAGCGCCTTGCCCCGGTCCTTTCATTGTTGTCGCCACGTTCCTCTTTGTCTTGATGGGCCTCCTCCAACTACTGTTGGCGCCCTCTCCCTCCTCAACCTTCCTCCTAGGATGCAAAGGGGGCGGACCGGCCGGTCCTGTACTCGACTCCTATGGCCCGTTACAAAAAATTAGGGTAGTGACTTGGCCAGACCCTCTATAACATGGAATAGCGCCAAACCTATGGGTCAGCCTAACTCTCCATAAAATTAGAGCGAGGTGAACGATCGGTGTGCCTGTTGCTACTAACGCCCGGCCAGGAGCAAGGGCGATCGTTGTCCTATGTCTACACAACGAGGCGACTGAGCAGGTCGGAGACGCTGGTCTTGAAGACCACCAGCGCGAGCATGCCATAGGTGAGTGCGGTCGTCATCGGGTCGCCACGAGCAGGAACGGGGCAAGGAGCAATGCGAGAGGGGATGTGGCGACGGCGGCCATTGTGGTGGCGGATGAGAGAAAATAGGAGGATGGGGGAATCACGATGGTGCTCGCCGGATCTAGCCCTCGCCGGCCTTCACATCGCCAGGATCCAGGTACTGGGTGCTCCAATTTGGTGATGACGGAGGCTGATGGGAGAGGGGGTGGCGAAGATTCGGGGTAGCCAGATCTAGCCCTTATCGGCCTCCACATCGCCAGATCCAGCGACTAGAGCTCCAATTCAATGACAACGGAAGCTAAAGGGAGATAGGAGACGAAGATTCGTGGTAGGCGGCGGAGGCGAAGGGGGAAGTAGTTCTTCCGGTGGTGGCAAAGGAGGAGCAGCTCCGGGGCTCCAATGCTAATAGTGGCGGGGCCGTGGGGAGCAGCTTATCTAGGTTGGTGACGATTACGGTGGCGAAAGAGGAGGAGCGTTGGGAGGTTGCCCGTGCCATGGCACCGAAGGATGGTGGTGCTAGGCGCTGGAACTTCTAAAGTTCTTGTGGAATGGTGGAAGGCTGGCAGTTCTGAGGGGATTGAGGAGGCAGAATGGAAGTCCGAGGCAAGTTGATCCTAAAAGTCGATAGGTCCAACCCATATTGGACCTCTTAATTTCATGGTCCAATCTATTACCTTATAGGGCCAAAATTTAAGGGGACGGTCCAGTGGGCCAACGGGCCGACCCGCCCCCTTCGCATCCTGTCACCCTAATCCCTCTCACATGAGCACCGGTGCTACGGATCGGGTTGGGTCGAGATGGATCTGGCTGTGGGATCGTATCTGGGCGAGATGGTGGTAGATTTGGCCACCACAACCTCTCTCGCATGCCTCCTTTTCTCTGCAGTTGCTCGCCGTTATAGCTAATCCGTCTCCTATCGCGAAGCTCGCCAGCGGGAAGTCGATGGTAGCGGTGAGGATCGGGGGAGTTGGGGTGTGGTGGTCCAAGGGCCTCTAGGTGAGCACGGCAAGGTGGTTCTCATTCTCAGGGATCTCAAGTAGCTGGTGGACGGGTCGACGGTGGTGGCATCAGAGACGGGCAGGGCGGCCACCCGTTGTCTCCTTTCATTGCTCTGTGCCTCACCGGCGCTAGCGCCCCTTGAAATCCGACTTCACTAGATCAACTCGTCCTGTCGCACTCGCCGTGGGGCTGCTGCCAGCAGCGATGCATTGGTTGCTGAGGCCTGAGGAGGAGGAGCTGGAGAAGGCTGCCACAAGTCCAACAACGCCTCCGTTGCCAATGCTTATCGTCTTGCCGTTGTTCTTGGCCAATCTCTGCGCTTTAAGGTGAGATCTGTGTGTCCCTTCATTGGATGGAACTTCTTTTCCATTTGTGTAGAACTTCCAACAAAATTAAGCTAGCTCCCTCTAATGCTTGCAGAATTTTACTCAACACATTTCATCTCTCTTTGTGTTGCTACAGCTTTTGTCGAGGTGCAGCTGCTCCAACCCCTGTTCCAAACTTCCGATTGCCCACCACCATCACCATCACAGCACTGCCTCGCTTCCTCCTCACACCCCACAAGGAGGGAGAAGATGTAGGTGACTGATGCATCTTAGGTAATCGAGAGCCATTGATTTCTTTAAGGCACAATGGATGGTGAGACAGTGAGAAAGAATAGGGATTCAGTAGATTGGTTTTCAGAGTCAATTGCCGCACCTTGATCGTGGGCTATGATTGTATATATATACTCAACAGTACGTACAAGAGGTTACAAATATATCTGAACAATCTCAACCGAACTCTGTTTAATTCTACTGAACTTATCTATAGAACAATGCAGTTTATCTCTAACTGAATTCTATCTGTATCTGAAGACAAACACCGTTTATCTCTAACTTATATGAAGCATATGTAAGCCAATGCCGACGTGACCATCTTCTTTAACACGCCCCCTCAATCTCAACCTATCTCTAGTAGATTGAGATTGTTGTAGAATTTTCGGAAGACATGGCGCGACAGTGGCTTAGTAAAGATGTTTGCAACTTGATCTTTGGAAGAAATGAACTGTACCTCAAGTTGTCGTTGTGCAACTCGTTCTCGCACAAAATGAAAATCTATTTCAATGTGTTTAGTGCGGGCATGAAACACTGGGTTCGCAGTGAGGTACATTGCACTGAGATTGTCACACCACAACTTTGGGGCTTTTGAGATGAAACCTTTAACTCTCGCAGCATGGATTCCAACCAAACTAGTTCTGCAGTTGCATCTGCCACTGCCTTGTATTCTGCTTCCGTGCTTGAGCGAGATATGGTTGCTTGTTTCCGGGAGCTCCAGGACACTAAGTTTGGACCACAAAACACTGCAAACCCTCCCGTAGATCGCCGATCATCAGGGCATCCCGCCTAGTCAGCGTCAGAAAATGCGCTAAGTTCTTGAGAAGATGAACGTTGTATCTTCAATCCAACATAGCATGTTCCTTTCAAGTATCGAAGTATTCGCTTGACAGCTTCCCAATGTACATCAGTTGGACAATGTAAGAATTGGCATACCTTGTTCACAGAAAAGGCAATGTCCGGTCGTGTGAGGGTTAAATACTGAAGTGCTCCCACGGTGCTTCTGTACAAGCATGCATCACGGTCACTGAGGGCCTTGCCATGTTCTCTTGACAGCTTCTCAGTGCTTGACATGGGGGTATCTGCCGGTTTACTTAGTTTCATGTTGGTACGATGTAGCAAATCTTGAACATATTTGCCTTGTGTAAGCTCTACTGCATCTTGATGATATGTGGTCTCAATTCCTAGAAAGTAATGTAGCAGACCAAGATCCTTAACTGCAAACTCACCAGATAGTTGTCGAAGGAGTTGATCAGAAGCCTTCTCATTTGAGCTTGCAATGATTATATCGTCGACATACACCAGCATATAGATGGAGACCATAGGCCGATGTAAAATGAAGAGTGAGGAATCAGACTTGGACGCCTCAAACCCAAGTGCTAAGAGCTTTGTGCTGAATTTTGCATTCCACGCTTGCGGAGCCTGCTTTAGACCATACAACGCTTTGTCAAGTTTGCAAACATAATCTGGATGCTGAGAGCTTTCATATCCTGGTGGTTGTTGCATGAAAACATCTTCAGAGAGATCGCCATGGAGAAAAGCATTTTGAATATCAATCTGCCGTAAATGCCATCCTCGAGACACAGCCAATGAGAGTACTAGACGCACGGTTGTGGGTTTTACCACAGGGCTAAATGTATCGCCGTAATCAATTCCCTCCCGCTGTGTAAAGCCCTTGGCAACTAGTCGTGCTTTGTACCGATCCAGTGTACCATCTGCCTTGTGTTTGACTTTAAAGATCCATCGACATCCTACAACATTGTGATGTGCTTGTCGAGGGATGAGTCGCCATGTTTTATTGTGCATCAATGCATCATACTCACTGTCCATTGCAGCTTGCCATTCGAGAAACTTGGCCACCTCTTCATGTGAAATGGGCTCGGCAGGGTAGGAGCTTGTAGATGCAAGAAAAGCACGCTTGTTTAGAGGATAGCGCACTGTACCATCTGTGTACTACTTAGGTTTACTGATGCCATGACTCAAACGAGTTCGAACCTGCAGAGTTGGTGGTGTATCTGATTCAGCAGGAGAAGCAGCAGCTGGTGAAACAGACTCCTCATGCGCCTCTGATTGTTCTGTAACCTGCTGATTGTCATGAGCATGATCTGAAAAATCAGAAAAACCTGCAGCACCACTGTCAGTCGGTAATAGGATAGGATTACCATCCATCACATGATCATTATCAATTCCTGGTTCAAACAAGGATGATGCAAGAGGTGGAACTGAAGAAAATATGACAGGAATTTGTGACTCAGTGACAGGTTCAGGTGAAGATTTTTGAGATAAAGTAGCAAAGGGAAACACCTTCTCATCAAATACTACATCGCGTGATATGTATATGCATCCTGTAGAAATGTTTAGGCATTTATAACCCTTATACTTGCCACTGTAACCAAGAAAAACACATCGATTTGATCTGAACTCAATTTTGTGAGCATTGTATGGACGCAAGTTTGGCCAACAAGCGCAACCGAATATTTTGAGGAGTGAGTAGTCCACCGGTTTCTTTAGGAGGCGCACAATTGGTGCTTGATTGTGAATTACTTTACTTGGCATTCTATTTATGAGGTAGCATGCAGATAAAAAGGCCTCATCCCAAAAATGGAGAGGAACTGAGGATTGAGCAAGAAGTGCAAGCCCTGTCTGTACTAAATGACGATGTTTTCTTTCGGCAATACTGTTTTGTTGGCTAGTGTGAGGACAGGAGATTCTATGCATAATGCCGGTGGAATCAAAATAGGGCTGAAGTTTGATATATTCACCACCACCATCTGACTGAACAGATTTGATTTTAGCATTCAATAGCTTTTCGGCAAGTTGCTGAAATTGATGAAAGGCATACTCTACATCTGATTTATGCTTGAGAAGATAAAGCCAAGTAAAGCGACTGAAATCATCAATAAATAGCACATAGTATTTATGACCATTTACAGATGATATGGTAGGACCCCAAACATCCGAGTGAACTAGTTCTAATGGAGTGGTAGACACTCTGGAAGATGGACTGTAAGGTAACCTATGAGCTTTTGCTTGTTGGCATGCATCACAGACATGCGTTTCTTTATTCAAAGGAAACAATTTGAGTGACTCTAGGATGGATGACACAACTGACGATGATGGATGACCAAGTCTACGGTGCCATAGTTCTTGATCGACTTTAGTGGCTGAAAAAATGCTTCTTGGAAGAGATGTAGACTCTGAACTTGACAGAAGATAGAGACCACCCTTACATGGTCCTTGGTGCAGGATTCTCTTCGTGACTTGATCCTTGACAAAGAAGGAATTTGGATGAAACTCAACAAAGGTATTATTATCAGTGGCTAATTTACGAACAAAAACTAGATGTTTGCAAATTTTTGGAACACGAAGAACATTTTTTAGTTTCAAAGGACTGACTGAACCAGAAAAGGATGTATGACCAATGCAAGAGATGGGCAAACCTGCCCCATTGGCGACTTGAACTTGCTCAGTGCCATGATAGCGATCCCTGGTTGTCAGCCTGCTGAGATCGGAAGTGATGTGGTCTGTGGCGCCTGAATCCATGTACTAGTTGGTATCAACTTGATAAGCTTGTGTGTTGTTTTCCTCAGGCTGATAGTCTTCAGAGTATTGGTGCCAGCAATTGAGAGCATTGTGCCCCCGCTTGGAGCAGATTTGGCAAGGCGGTGACTGCTGTCCCTGTCCTTGCATGCTATTGCTCTGATATTGCTGTTGCTGACCATTGCCACTGCACCCTTGATTTGGTCCACGGCCGCCTCCTCCTCTCCCACGGCCACGACCTCCCCAATTGCCTCGTCCTTGCTTGCCAGCACTTTGATAATTGCCGCGGGACACCTGATTTGCTGATGACGAGAATTGCTGCTGCAAATTTTACGAAGAATTTTGTTCAAGCAGTGCCTCATGACTCACAAGGTAACTATACAAATCACCGAGTGAGATTGGATCTGGACACACTGTCATCGACGCCACGAATGACTCGTAGCGAGGCCCTAGGCCGGCAAGTACATAGGAGACAATATCCTCATCGCTGAGTGGATTCCCTGTAGCAGAGAGGGTATCCGCCAGATTCTTGATCTTGTAGAAGTAGTCGATGACAGGCATGTCGTTCCTCTTGAAGTTGGCGAGCTGGATGCGTACCTGAACAGTTTTGGCACGAGAGCGAGACGCAAACATGCGTTCAAGCTCAGTCCAGATTGCCGATGAAGTGCGGAGAAACATCATGTGGCCGAGTACATCTTCAGAGAGCGACGACAACAAGCCGCTCACAACAATTTGATCTTGCTGTTCCCAGATCTCAAATGAGGGATTGGGGATGACGCGTGCTGCGCCTCCCTCGGTAACTGCTTCAGCAGTAATGACTCTTGGCGGAGCTGTCTTGGAGCCATCTACATACCCCATGAGCCCATAGCTCATCAGGCATGGCACCACTTGAGCTTTCCATAGGAGATAATTCTCCCGTTTGAGCTTAATGGTGACTAATTGGCCAAAGGGAGGTGTAGTTGTGTGGGGTAGATGACCGGCGAAAGATGATATAGCACCGGCAGCTGTGGTACCAACAACTGAGTTGGTATTGGCTAGGGTTGTCATGTGCTCTGATACCAAGAAAGAATAGGGATTCAGTAGATTGGTTTTCAGAGTCAATTGCCGCACCTTGATCGTGGGCTATGATTGTATATATATACTCAACAGTACGTACAAGAGGTTACAAATATATCTGAACAATCTCAACCGAACTCTGTTTAATTCTACTGAACTTATCTATAGAACAATGCAGATTATCTCTAACTGAATTCTATCTGTATCTGAAGACAAACACCGTTTATCTCTAACTTATATGAAGCATATGTAAGCCAATGCCAACGTGACCATCTTATTTAACACAGTGCTTATTATTTCTGATTGATCTTGTGTTCTACATTTACTGTATCACTACAATCATAGAACGTTGGCATTCAGTTCAAGCTATTTCTTATGTGTTTTGGATAGCAATCAGCCCATGTTAGGTCATGTGTGTTCTTGATAGGTGTAATGTTTTCACCTCTCTGTGGATTTAACATTTGTTGAACAGAAATATTTTATAGATAAACAGCGTCTTTTCTCATTGGACCTATAATCTATCATACATATGTTCGGTTGAGGCAAATGTAAAGGTTTATTTGTCTATTCTCTGGGATACCAATTTGAATTGGGTGTGACTTTGTCTTAAGTGATATTCGAGATATACTTGTATGTTCTCTTCCCTGTAACTGAAGTATCTTTCTGAAATGCGCTTGAATAGGTGACTATAAAGAGTCCCGCAGAATGAAGCACAATTCGAGGTCTGCGCATCTCTTTCGGGCCTATTCTTTTTGCTGCGGTTTATAGTTTTTGAGCTATTTGTACGAGAAATTACAGAGCGACAAAAACTCATGTGCAGTTTTTGCCGATATAAATGAAGTTAGTAAAATATGTACTATAATTAACTAGTAGACACTATCTGAAAAAAATACTCCGTTTAAAAGTTAGTTACTGTAGAAAAGTCGAAAAATAGCTTTTAGAAACTCAAAAGAACACACCTCCTCTCTATGCTTTGTTTGGCTCTGTTTCTAAGCTAGGAATCGAAAATATCTGAAATATGATGTTGTCTTTTTAGGTTCTTCTAGAATTTCTGTTATCGATCATGAGGAAAATTCAGTTAAGAGTTACGATACTCTATATGTTTTCTATTATTTGTTCGTTCAAAGTATAGTCCCTGTTGGGCAGAGCTCTAGCTCTAGGAAATCTATAGATTTCTTAGAGCTGGTCATCTGTAGCTCTAGGAAATTCTGGATCTAGAGTTGCAGGCATGTTAAGTTCATTTACATAACTCATTTCATTTATATTATATATTAAATAAAAATATTTAAATCACTTTAATTTAGTCAACAAACTACAGATCCAGTATAGATCTCAGAGCTAGAGCTGTGCCAAATGGGGCCTAAGGCGTAGCGAAGTATATATGCGTGCACAGTCTAATTGCGCTGGGCCATGTGGGTACGTAGCGACTCCGCTCATGTTAACTTGAGTTTCTGATTTCTAACTTATTTTTTATTATATATAAATTCCATCTTTTATAGCTTTTGACTTTTTTGAACTATTTTGCCGGTTCTTTTTTCGTATTCGTTTGTATTGTCTGTGATGGGCTAACCTGTTTTTTCATTTTTATTTTTTTATTTAGTTACACCAAATAAGCCACCGTCAGTTACAGTATAATTTCAGCTATAAATCAGTTTATTTCAATCCAACCGAGCAACACTTAAGTTGGGCCAGGCACCCTTGTTCTCATCCCTTTGGGCTACGTACAATGGAGACATGGAGTCCATCAACTTGTTTTGTTTTGGTCTTCATTCTTCACAGCACCGACAGCATTCGTGATCCATGGCTAGCTCGCCCCTCTTATTTCATTCCATGGCCGAATTCGTCGAGATGGCCTGGTTCCGTAAATCCCCACGCTTACATGTACATGCAACTAGTTACTCACTTACTCCCATATTCCTCTCAAAGAGAGAGAGAGAGAGAGAGAGAGAGTAGCTACTCCCATATATGAGAGGCTATCACATGCACCGAATTTTTTTGTATTTTAACCTTTTTTTTTTGAAAAATATTCACATTTAGACTCATGGTAGTTTTAATTCCGTTTTTAGACCCATAGCTCGGCGCCGTGACCCACGGCGCCGAGGTAACACGTCTCGGCGCCGTGGACCACAGCGCCGAGGTGCCATACCCGCGCCATCGTGGTGGCCTGCGTGGCGCCGACGTGGCAGCACCTCGGCGCCGTAATCAGTGGCGCCGACCTCGGAGCCGTGAATTATGGCGCCGAGCTCGGAGCCGTGGATCTTGGCGCCGAGCTCTGAAAATTCAGAACAGCCGTGACCAGTGGCGCTCCTGCTCGGCGCATTCAAAATAATCCGTAGCTTTTGCAAACATTCAGAAAATTGATGAACTGTGTGAAACACAATTTCTGTTTCCTGCTACATTTTTTGATGATGTCGTGTTCAATCTGAAAATTTCGGGTGCTAGTAACGAATGTCGTGTTCAAGCAGGGAACTCCGATGGTCAAACACCAATTGTTAGAGAAGGGGATAATGGTGTTGCTTATTCATGGAATTCAAAAGACCTAAAATGGGGCAAGATAAGAACCTATGTGCCTTAGACTTTTCCATTATATTGCCCATAAGTAATTATGTCGCTACCTTAAATCACATGGTATAATCTGTGAAGTTGATGATATAGTTTAATATCTTGTTGTTTTTTTGCAGACATTTATGTGCTTGAAAATGTGAATTTTCCATATAATGATTTACAATTTTGAACTGAGTAGGCATGATTTCCCTGTTCTTTTCTATATGCAAACTAATCCATTATGTAGATATTCTTTGTAGCAAGCATGGGTGGGCAACATTATGCACTCTATTAAATTGTAGTTTTGTGAAGCACCGATACGCAATACCGTCATACCGGTAGTCTCAAGTGCAATCGATCTGACTAGGCAAACACAATCTGAGTGCATAATAATAGGATTACATAGACCGTAGATAGCGTGGGTCTATTCTACTGGGTGTAGAGTGGTTGTTTCCCCTTTTTATTGGGCCCTGAGGATGGCTCCGCTGCCCTTTCAAGGTGGTGCTTCGGTTTTGGCGCCCATCTCTCTTGTTTACTCTGTAGCGCCATTGCATGTGCGTGCCTTTCGTTGAACCAGACAACAAGCTTGTAAAAGGTGAAGGATACGATAGCATTGACGGGCATACCACGTATACCCCTAAGCAAACTATTGAAGGATTCGGCCATGTTGCTTGTTTGAAACTCGTACCTCCAGCCACCATCGTCATGAGCCCTTGTCCATTTACCGACATCTCTCATCAATCCCGTCAACCACTGTCTCACCTTCTGCGCTTGTTGCGGATTAAGTCGCTCCAACTTCTCTGGAAGAACTTTACCTCAAGCATTCGAGTGACCTCCTCGAGCGGATGAAAGTTATCCTTCGTACCATCCTTACGGAGTAGATTCTCGCAAGATGCCGAGTGCACCAACGGTGGTGCAAAGCTGGATACCCGGTATCGCTCTCCCGACGCGATAAGTATGCCTTGGTGTCTATCAGATATGACACCAACCTCTATACCAGGGCCAACCACGTGCCTACGAACGAGCCGCAAGAACCATCCCCAGCTGTCTTTGTTCTCCCTCTCAACCAAAGCAAACGCCAAAGGAACCAACGCGTTGTCTGCGTCACAGGAAATGGCTATCAGAAGTGTGCCCTGGTACTTGCCAAGAAGAAACGTACCGTCAATGGAGAAGACGGGACGACAATGCCGAAATGCCTCGATGGACTGGGCAAAGCACCAGAAAGCACGGAAGAATATCTGCATCCCATCTTGAGTCCATTCGTTTGGTTTCGGGACGTACTCATAATGCATGCCTAGATTAACCGCTTTGATTGCATTGAAGAGTGCTGGCAACTGCAAATACTCATCTTCCCAGTCCCCATATATCATCTTCCAGATGCGTTGCTTTGCCCTCCATGCTTTCCCATACCTTATCTCGTATCCAAATTTCTCCTTAACAATCCCAGCAAGTGTCTTCACCTTCATATTAGGTTCTCCCTTTACTATGTGACACAGTGACTTGGCAATAATGGTAGAGGTCAACTGCCCATGGTTCTGTTTGAGCTCTACTTCAGCACAAGTGTGTGGGCCAACGATTCTTGTGATCTTGAACTTTCCCGTGTCCTTCTGTTTCCTAGCACAAACCCTCCATTCACATGTTTCCTTCTCGCACACAACTGTGTACCTCCGCTCCACATAAGAATGCCTCACCTTGAATGGCCTTTTACGAATCACTGAATACTCCTACAGCCACCTTTTCAATGCGGACAAGTCCTCAAACACCATGCCCTTCTCAACTGTCATGCTTGACCCGGCCTCAGGTGCATCTAGCAACTCGTCATCCCTTCCTTCTGCATAAGCCTCATGGGAATGCCTAAGATCGCTGAATTCATGAACTGATGGATCCTGGCCAGGGCAATAACGCCTTATCAGCTCAATATCACTTTCAGTTAGCTCTCCAAAAGGGCGGTCATCATCAGAATCAACGGCCCTTGCGATCTCGTAAGGCTCTAGATCATCCACAATTTGAACATCCACACTGTTGGAGTCCCTGCAGACTTCTTCAATGTTGCCAGATGGAGCAACGGGAGGAACAACCACATTATCAGGAATGTTTCCTGCATCATAAGCACGACAATGATGGGATTGAGACAAAATAAAGGAATGACGGGAAAAGGCTAAAGTGTTGCTCGACACTTACTAAGATGATTCTGGGTCAATCCCATCTCTTAAGGGGCCGCCACGACATCATCAGTCCGACATTCAACTCGAACTGGTTGAGAAATCTGAACCTCGTTCGGGGCAGATAGAGCATCGGGCACCTCAGGCACTTCTTCCACATCCACCGCAAGGTCCGGTAACGGAGGGTCAAAGGGTGCCTGATCACCTAGTTCTGGTGAATAACCGTGAGGGGTGGGATCAATGGACACCTTCCGCACAACAAGGTCCAAACATTGAAACTCATTTCTCATAACCAATTTGACATATTTGTCCCACTGATCCTCACAACCAATTAAGATCAACCGTCTTAGAATTGTGTCTTTCGAACCGAAGTGAAGTAACCCCTCAATTGTGATACTCTCCTCGTTTGCATGACAATGTAGCTCCTCTCGGGCCTTAGCAACCAACTCACTAAACGACGGCCGTTCACCGAATATCAGAGGCACCCTTTGCATTTCAACAAATCGAACATTTCCATAATCATCAGTTGTCACACTGCCTCCATGATATAGGGTGACTAGGTTGTCCATCTAGTTCATACAGAAAACCAAACTAATAAGAACCTTTAATTGAAATCGGATACTACATAGTAACTAATAAGTACCTAGTCACTAACTAAATGCTACCTTTATTCGAAATTGATGCTAATTAACCAACTAAATTGCATAGTCAATTGCATACCCCGTTTGCTTGACTCGTTTGCTTTATTCGAAATCTGAACCTCGTTTGCTTGACTCGTTGTGGCAAACATTTCTATAGCACTAACTAAATTGCATAGTCAATTGCATTGTCAATTACATCACAAAGAACACAACACATTTCTATAACACTAGTCCTCCGGTCGCAAAATAATCAACTTGACTTATAGCGAGCCATATCGCCGACTCCAATACGCCACACAATCCTTCCATTCTACGGCACCATTGCCCAAGCGGCGATGATAAATGAGGATAAATGACCTACTCGACATTCATAGCACCACACATTAGACATTCATAGCACCACACATCAGCCCACTCGACATCACATCCTCAAAACTAGCTAAAAATATCCTCGACATCACATCGGCGCCAAGAACGAACATTTTGAAGGAGAAGTCATCACCTTGAGGCACTTGTAGCGGTCGCTCTGGGGCCTCTCGGCGGCTACGGCGGGAGGACGGCCGGGCGGAAGCACGTCGGACGGGCGGCGGCCGAGGACGCGCGTGCGGGGAGGAGGCGCGCGCGGCGCGGCGGGGAGGACCTCGGACGGCGGCGCGGCGTGGAGGACGTCAGACGGCGGCCGAGGCGGTCGAGGAGGTCGGGGCACAGCCGCGGCGGGGAGGCGCGCGCGTGCGGGAGAGGCGCGCGGCGGCCGCGGCGGACGACGGCGCCGAGGCGGTCGACGAGGGAGGCCGAGGCGGTCGACGAGGAGGCAGGCGCGGCGCGGCGGGAGGACGCGAGCGCGGGAGGACGGAGGCGGCGGCACCACTAGGCGCGGCGGGGACAGAGGAGGAGTTGCGAATGAACGAGGCCCGCGTGCTCGGTGCCGTTTCAGAAGCCACATGCTCGGCGTCAAGATCTACGGCTCCGAGCTCGGCGCCACGACCCACGGCGCCGAGCTCGGCGCCATAATTCACGGCTCCGAGGTCGGCGCCTAGGGCTGGATATCGAGCTGGCTCGGTAGGATAACGAGCTGGCTCGTTATAACTAACGAGCTAAAAAGTTAGCTCGGCTCGGCTCGACAAAAAACTCGAGTTAGCTCGTTTGGCTCGTGAGCCAGGGCCAAAAAATGTCTCCATCATATATTCATTCATGGAAGCATGGCTCGTTTGGCTCGTTTGGGTGGCTCGTTTGGCTCGTTTGGGTACAATAGAGTGCAAATTAACACATGCATGGCTCGTTTGGGTACAATAGAGTACAAATTTACACATTAACACATGCAATAGAGTATAAATTAGGTCCATGGAAGCAGCATATGCATATCTAAATTCCTGGAAGCATGGCTCGTTTGGCTCGTAAGCGGCTCGCGAGCTGGCTCGAATTGGCTCGTTATAGCTAACGAGCTAAAATCTTGGCTCGGCTCGGCTCGTTATCCTAACGAGCCGAGCCAGCCACAAGCCGAGCGAGCTAACGATCTTTGAGTTTTTCGTCCAGGCCTATCGGCGCCACTGATTACGGCGCCGAGGTGCTGCCACGTCGGCGCCACGCAGACCACCACGACGGCGCGGGTCTGGCACCTCGGCGCCGTGGTCCACGGCGTCGAGACGTGTTACCTCACGGCGCCGAGCTCTGGGTCCAAAAACGGAATTAAAACTATCAGGGGTCTAAATATGAATATTTTTTAAAAAAAAGGCTAAAATACAAAAAAATTCGGATGACATGCAGCAGGCATATAGCATTCGTCTCGTATAAGCAGCAGGGAGACAGGCGACCAGAATTTGATACGCCGACATTCATGCCCTACACCGGGAATTAACCGATTTATTATCACGCAGTGAATGCGAAGCAAATAGTACGGACAACAGGCGATACACACGCACGCAGCTGTTTGGCAAAGCAGGCAAGCTTGGCCCTGGATCATTCTGCTACAGCATTCCACGCTCCTCGCTCAACGTGCGTACAGGATCCCTTCAAACGCGGGAATTAGGGATGAACAAAACCGGGTTGGCAAAGCCGGATAGGGATGAACAAATTGGCGAGGTTGGCTGCGCTCTGGTTGGTGGCGCCATTGACATTTGGTCCCGCTCAAAACGGTATTTGGTTTCTGACATGCAGTTTTCAGAAGCCATTTTAAACACACTTTAACATTGTTTTTTTACGTTCTTTGTATTGTATTATTCATAAAGATACAATATTGTTTTATTTTTCTTTAGTTAAATATCTTTACTATTATAAAAGTGTGAGTTGGTGGTTGGCTCATTCTCCCTCTTCTCTTCTCTTCTCAGCCATTCGATTTGATCTGAACCATTTGTCTTTCTCCTCCTTTCTCTTTCAGGATATAACTGTCCACCCCTCCACTTTCTCTATCTTCTTGCGCATTCTGGCCACCCTTCTATCTTTGTTGTTTGCTCTCCAATGTTTGATGTGTGAAGTTGGTGAAATAGTAAGTTTTGTTTCACCATTTTTATGATTTCGTTACAATGCACAAACCTTTAACTAGTTTTAGTTAAAAGATGACAGCCGCTGGACTTGTTAAAGGCTAAAGAACAGGGTGTTTGGAGCGGCCAAAAACGCAGAGAAAGTCGGGTTGGCAAAAACCGGCCAACCGGATCTGTACAGCCCTAGCGGAAATGGAAACATTGTCGGAAAGCAAGGACGGAGAAAGTTAACGCACAAAGACCGGGGACAGGGCCCAGCAACGCCAAAGCGGGTATAATAATTCGAAGAAAAAGTAAAGGTTGCAGGGGGTTCAGGGCAAAAATTTGAAAGCAAAAGCGGGCGAGCCAGGTCACCTGGCCGCTGCTGCGCATCTTACGCCGCAGCCCCTGGGTTTCCAGTCCAATTCAAAAACCGAGACGGCCCCTCCCCTCCCGCGCTCAGACCCCCGCCTCCGACCAAATTGGCATCCACGTGCGCCGTTACGAGCCACGTGTCGACAGGCGGCGACCGCCTTATCTATTCCCAGCAAGAACCACAGGTGGGACGCGTAGCGATGGGAAGTCCATGTGTCTAATGAAATAGTAACCTTGAAATCACTATGTAAGGCCACGTTCCAAACTGTGATGATTTTGACTTCTAAAAAACCAAAAAACAGAAAATATTTTTACTATTTTATCCACTTTTGAAAAACAAAAAACAGAAAATGCTTTTTTACTATTTTCTTTTTCCACTTTTTCTAAAGACATAAAGTTGTTTCTATGTTTCTTTAATTAAATATCTAAAAAAACTAACAGTCACTTACTATACCATTTTAGCCAAAATTTTTATTTAATTAAATGTCAAAAAACCAACAGTAGCTACTTTACCATTTCAGCTAAAATACCTTTAAAACTTACGAACCCATTCACCCAATAGATGCGCAAAATGGCCAAAACAATGGGGATGTCCGGATGCATCGAATATTCAAATTTCACCACCAATGCACCCAATTTAAAAAGACATTTTACAGCTCATGAAGTCACGTAGAGGTAGAGGTATCAGACGTTGGATAGAAGCAACTTGAAAAGCTGAAATGGCCACGTGTACCATACGACCTGTTTTGCTAATCACTCGATTCTATTTCAGATCTAGGATTCAGAAGTCACAAGCACGTAACTTAAAACACTAGCATATAGTGATTAGCAAATGTAGCAGTAATTTTGACAATATCACATGGTTATGACCACAATAAACACACACCCAATCTACTACAGAAAATACAGGCTCTAACTCGTCGTCATCGTCAATTTCACCCTGGGTACGAAATGACCAGTGTACCCCCTCCTCGATATCAAATTTACACGCTAGTGCCCCCGACCCCCGACTAAGAACAAACAGGAGAAACAGGTAAAACAAAAACGAGCACGAAACACTAAACTCCTCCATGACACCGAGCTCTACTTCTTGGCCTTCCGGGCCGGCACCTTCCTCGCCGGGGCTGCCGCCTTCTTCGCCGGCGCGGCCTTCTTCGCTGGGGCCTTCTTCGCCGCCGCGGCGGGCTTCTTCGCCGCCTTCTTCCCGGGCGTATCCTTGGCCGACGTCTTCGCTGCCTTCGCCGGGCGGGACCGTGCCGGCGCGGAGGTCGCCTTCGTCTTAGTCACGGCGGCGGCCTTCGGCTTGGGAGCCGCCTTCGCCTTGGGCTTCGGCTTCGGCTTGGCCGACGCCTTGGGTTTGGCAGCCGGCTTGGCGGGCGCCTTGGGCTTCGCTGCTGCTTTCGGCTTGGCGGCGGGTTTCGCTGCTGCCTTCGGCTTCCCGGCGGCCTTGGGCTTGGCAGGGGCCTTCGCCTTCGGCTTGGCGGCCGCCTTGGGCTTCGCAGCGGCCTTCGGCTTGGCCTTAGGCTTCGCGGCTGCCGGCTTGGCTTTGGGCTTGGCCGCGGCTGGGGCGCGCGTTGGCGGCACCTTGTAGGAGTTCTTGACCTTGGTTAGCTTGCCGGCGGCGACGAGCTTCTTGAGCTGCACGAGCAGCTGCTTGCGGAAGTTGGGCGGGAGGTGCGCCTTGTGCTTGTCCTCGATGAACTTGCCGATCGCGTACTGGCTCGACCCCGCCCTCTCCTTGAGCGTCGTGATCGCCTCCGAGATCATCTGCGCACGCACGCACCGACCCCTCAGATCCAGACGCGAACACGACGGCACGAAACGAAATCGCAGCAAGGAAGAAGGATTCAAGCCTTTACCTCGGCGTAAGGCGGGTGGCTGGGGTTGGCGCGCGGCTTCCGCGGTGCGGCGGGCTTCTTGGCCTTGCCCTCCTTGGTCGGCTTCGCAGGGCCACCCTCCGCCGCCGGCACCGCGGGCTCCGTCGCAGCCACGTCGGTCGCCATCAATGCACCACTGCGCCGAGCCGCGGAGCGAAGGGAGAAGAAGCGCTCGTGTGTGCGTGCGCGCCGGAGCGGAGGGAGATGTGGGAGCTGTGCGCGGTGATGGGTGAGGACTGAGGAGTTCGGGGTGGAGGCGGCGGTGCTTAAATAGTGGGAGACGACGCGAAGACGTCGAGAGCCGAACGCCGCGCGCTGATTGGGCTGGTGGGCCGCGCCGCGGATCGCCACCCCACGCGCCCCACATTAAACCCGCCCCGTCCGATCCCGGACCATCCAACGGTCGGGAACGCGCCTCATCCGGTGCCGCGGATTGCTGCCCCCCGTTGGCCGCCGAGGCCGAGCTCACGGACCGGCCTCCAAAGTGTGCTTCTCCCCCCGATTTGCGATCAAATATCTCTCGATCCTCTCGACCAATCCGACTGGCATTTGTTCCTGCATGTAAGGATGGAGCATAGCTTTCGAACGAGCGCAGGGCTGCCTGATTTGGTTCAGTGTGGTGGGAGATATCGATCGGCAAATCCGGACTGGTCCGGATGGCGCTTTTGTGTGAGTTTGGAGGGGATTCCTGGCCGGCGGCACGGGGTGCACCGGCGAACAGTCCGGTTTGCCCGCACGGAAATGTAGCAGGCTAGCAGAGGAAGCCGTAGATCCCGGAAGCGCGTCGATCCGACATCGTTTCGGTGGTTTACGGAGGGGTTGAGCGCGACGCAAGTGACACACCTCGTAACACCCTTCTTGGTGGTGTGTGAGTTCAACCCGGGTTTGTCCCATGCAACGGCGCGGTGGCCGGCCGTCTCGCCGGAGAATCTCCGTCCTCCGGCCGGCCCGGTCACGAGGACGGTGGCCCGGCTGCTGCATTTGCAGTATCGCACTGGAGTTCGGATTAATTTGCCCAAGAGTGATTAAAGCGTGTTGCTGTCATTGAGGGAAGTATACCAGATGATGCAAGTTAGCTTGTTCTACTTGTCATGCCAAATTTGTTCATCAATTCGGATGATTTCTCGATGCACGTTGTAATCTGCACCCAACCAGTGTTGGAACGATGAATTGAATTGAAGTTTTGCAAGTTTTTGCTACTGTTCTGACGAAGCAATTCGCCCAGGAAGTGGTCAAAGTGGGCAGGGTGTAGTACTCTTCCTGCCCAATAGAATGAGCTGGTCAAATCGACATTCCGCGACATGGAATGCCTAAATGTTTATACTCGTAAAGTTCGAAAATGCAAAGAATCGAACGTTCCAACGAGTCAAACATCATCAAGAAGTTCAGAAAATCTCAAACATGATATGAGACTTGTTTTTTTACCGAACTGAGCATTCAAACAGCTGGATGGTCTCGGTTCATCGTGAGGCTGAGACACCCTTGGAATGGGCAGTCATATACAAACTCATTCTTGGATTTCTCAAACATCAAACTGACGCATCCTAAGCTGCAGCCTGGAGTTGTTTAGCATCAGATCAGCAACAAGAACGATGATCAGCAACATGATGTGTTCTTGGTAGGGCTGTACAGGTGTATCGTCAGCTCAGCCATATATGCTGCACACGTGGAGGCTTGATTACCAACATAGAGGGATTTCGTTCTTGGTGTTGAGAGATTCAACTTTGCATAAAATCACTTACACATGTAACCATGCAAGGCTAATTCTTTCACTTTCTGCATCAGTTTTAGCCATACTACTGGATGGGAGTTGGCTACTAGCGCAGAGAGCGCTGGTTAACCTATGGTTGATCGTTCCATACCACTCTAGGTTCTACTAGAGCATCCCTTATTCGATTCATTTTAGCATCTCCAATCCAATTGTCATAGAGCAGAATCTGCTCACACAACGCAGATACTACTTCTTTGTGTCGATATTAACACACATCTTTGCCTGGAATTGGAGTGTTGCTGAGGAGCTAGCTAGCAATTAAGGCCAAAAGCGACACTATATTTTCCGACTCCTGTGGGAGACCCGTGATGCGACGCCGGCACATCCCAAGAGCCCACACCCGGCCACGCCTCCAGCTCCCCACCGGCCGCCGCTGCCGACGGCGACTGCTCTCCTCGTTCTCTCTCCTCTCCTCCCTCTCCCTCATTCATTCCTTTTCTGTTCTATTTTTTTCGTGGTGTTGCCCGCGTCCTTCCTCTTTGCCTCCGGTCACCATTGACCTCGGATCCCAATGGATCTAGAGCCTCACCATTATCCTTAGCCATCTCTCTCTCTCTCTGGATCTGTCGCCATTCCTTTCGCTATCCTCCCAAGCATCACCAGAGCTTGCCAGATCTGGTTGCCCGCTGTTTGTTGTTGGTGATTGTTGTTGCTCTGTGGATGCTATTGCTTGGCCGTCCTCTGGCTCCTCATGGGGCCCATCACCTCCTCGACGTGGCTGGCCGAGCATGGCCTCGGTCGCACGTGATGTGCACGTGGCTGACTAAGGCATGGCGTCTGTTGCCCAGGGGTGAGCGGCTCAACGAACGGAACGTCGGTGGCTACAACGGCAAGGTCGTCCTCCTCCTTGGCATGCTTGGCCATGCCTAGTCATGGCCGTGCATGGATGTGCACACGGCTGCCCAGGCCTAGCCTTGACCGCAAGGGGGTGAATGACTAGTCAAGTAGCGCTGCGACATGGACGTCCTTCTCGGCGTGGCTGGCCTGGCCTAGCCTCGGCAAGGCGGGGGTGAGCAACTCGGCAGGCAGAACGTTGGTGGCTGTGGCGCCCCCGCATCCTTCTTCTTTGCCTCTGATCACTGACACCCTTGGATTCTGGTGGATCTAGACCTCCCCATCGTCACGGGTGGAGGGAGGGTGCTAGCAGGAGCCAGGCCCCCTCATGGTTTGATAAATTTGCACTATAGCCCTCTATATTTAAAATAACTTTATTGTAGTTAGTGCTATTTGGTCTCCTCATCAAATGTAATTATATTGTATAGGTTGTTTGGTCCCCCTCATTTCTAAATCATTGCTCCGCCCTACCCGTTGTCCTTGACCATCTCCCTCTCTGGTTCCACCACTACCCTCCCTAGCGTCGTCATGCATTGCCAGATTTGCCGGTTGCAGTTGGTTGAGCATCGTTGTCGGCTCGGCTGGGGCATGCTACAGGCATCACTCTAGTCACTTTAGTGATGTGTGTCATGGCAAAGTCGAAGTTGTCGCATCGTGGATGTGCGATGGGCGGCGACCATGACATGTGGTAGGCGTCACGAGGTGTTGGCACGTAGGTGGTGCCAGCTTTGGTGGTTCAATGGTATTGGGCGAGATCAGGCCTGGCTTGGACTTGGGCATCGTTGTCTCGGCTGAGACTTCGCTTCAAGCATTTCTTTGGACGCTTCAATGCTATTTGTCACACACGAAGTTGGAGCTACCACGTTGCAGTGTGCGACTGGTGGCGATAATGACATGCAACGAGCATCTTGGCAAGGCATCGGGGTGTGGAGGTGGCGGCAGCTTTAGTGCTCTCGGGTAAGCTCAAGCTCGGCCTATGCTTGGGCGTCACCGATGGCTTGGTTGAGGCATCACTTCAGACGTCACTTTAGATGCTTTGATGATGCTTGTTGCGGTGAAGTCAGAGTTGCCTCGTCATAAGAGTGCGACAAGCGGTGACAATGACACACGATGAGCATCATGGCAAGGCTTCAGGAGTGCGCAGGTGATGACAGCTTCGACGGCTGGGGGAGAACTTGGGACCAACGTAGTTGGCACGTCGGTGGTGTGTCTTGTGCATTGGGTAGGCAGGTCTTGTCACGGGTGTGACAGGTGGCGACGATTACTCGTGATGTGCAACATCGGTGGACGACGCACGTCGGGTGGCGCATGGGGGTGCTTGCATGGTGGTGGTCATCAATGGTGTAAGTGGAGGAGCCACCCTTTCCCTTTCTAGGGAGTGTTGTTGCTGTTGTTTCATAAGGTTTCTATCTTCTCAATACAATAGGTACTTGGCAGGAGTTCTAGTTGGTGCCTTCGACTTTGGTGGCCCTCTTTTGTTGGGGTTGTTGGTGTTGGTGTCCTGGTGTTTTCCCTTTAAGGGATGGTGTAGTTATCTTCTATTTGAAATGAATGACAGAGCTCCTACCTTGCTAATGCAGCAGCTGACTAGGCATTAGGGCTGACGTGGCTTGACACGTGGCATGACACGTGGTGGACAAGTGGACCAAGGGCTAACGTGGCAGCTGACTTGGCTCGGCTTGGCTTACGGGTTCATGGCACCGTGGATCTGACATGGGGGACCCACGGTCAGTGACTCAGTCTATGGTAGATCGGGTTCACGAGAATTTGAAGGGCGCAACCGATGGGGTGCATGCTAGCATCGGTGTTGGCGTCACCGGGCGCACGAACTGAGGCGGTGGGCTTGCGAATCGAGGAACAGCGCGGTGGTGTGGTGCAGTGCGGGGCTTCCAACGGCAGACAATGAATGGCGACTGGCGGGGTTGAGTGAGATGGCAAGGTGGGACTCATTGCTCACCGGCGACGGCTAAGAGGATGACAATGATGCTGGGGACAAAGTCAGATGCGACAACGCGGACGAACTTCGACGGCGCGACGAACTCGGCTGTGGGGTGCAGGAAAACGAGAGGATGCGGCGCAGCTTTATAGGCACAGATGCCGAGGAGACGGGGGTGGGCACGACATGGACTCCGAGTCCGGTGTGGTCACAACGGCGACGTTGTGTCTGGCTCGGGTACGCGAGGAAGGAGGAGACTCCAGGTAGGAGACAATGAATAGTGTACGCATGCCCAGATGCGTGGCATGTGGCGCATGACGAGATCTGGCTGCTGAGGCAAAGCGGGCCGAAGGGTTTAATGGGTTTCGGCCCAAATGCCTTTTTAGGATTTTTGAGGCTTTTCTATTTTCAGAAATTTAAATAAAGTCATTTGGGCTCTATAAAATGGCAAATAAAATGAATTTTTTTTAGAAAACTCCTTTTGATTAATAAAATTCAATTTAAGCTTTTCTTGATTTCAGAAAAATTCAAATGGTGAATTTTCTTTTAAACACTTCAAATAAACTCTGAAAATTAGGATGTTACATAATCTGGCTATAGTCACTTCTGAAGGAACTCGGTATTGTCATGTACAAACTACCTCTACTTTAGTGTGACAATCTTGGCGCAACTTATCTCGCAGCCAATCCGATGTTCCATGCTCCCACGAAGCAGATTGAAGTGGATTTCCATTTCGTTCGTGAACAAGTGGCTCGAAAAGCTATGGAAGTCAGATTTATTTAGTCCAAGGTTCAACTTGCAGACATCTTCATCAAGCCATTCCTAAGAACTCCATTCAGCACAATTTGTCGCAATCTCAACCAGAGAAGACCATGCTGTGATTGAAGGGGACTGTTAGAAAATGTGTATACATGCCGTTTGTATGGTAACCACGCATGCCATGCCGTGGTGAACGTGTCGCTTCTGTAAGGCTGTTAGCGCACATGCAGGCACAATCCTGCTTCTCCGGATCACGATCCGTTGTAATTACATCCTGTACTCTGTTGCCATATATAGAACACGATTCCAAAGAGGATCGGTGTGTTAAGTGAAATCTCCTTCTACATAAACTCGTTTTAATCCCTGCATTACGCTAGCTAACATAGGCTTGACCTTGCTAGCCAGTTTGAACACTTGAACCTGCATGTTGTTAATCTGACTCGGTTAATTTGCATTTGTTTCGAGTGGTTTAAATGGTCAACGCACCGCGCCTATTTCTCACCGTTGTAACTGCTAATTTAGGTAAGACCGTGGAAATTTAATCACTTGCCGCCATGATTGAGGATATGTATAATAGTATAGATAACTGATATCTATAATATTTTCCATATTATTTATAGACAGCATTAAAGACAGCTTGTATAACATGTTGTCTTTTTGTATGTCTTTATAGATAACTTCTCCATGACACAATGTCTTGTTTATCATGTTACAGTCGACTACTATATGAGAGACGACCTATGAAGGACCGAAATGGCAACAGGGGGGTGAATGGTGCCTTTAAAATTCCCCAAGTATTCACACACCTCTTCTTTTCCAATAACTATTGAGCTATGAAGACAGAAGGAGATTGCCTACTGGAAATCGAGACTGAAAATCAAGCTGGCCGACAATAGCTTGACCGACAATAGAGAAGATGCAACTCGGCAGAGACAGCACAAAGCGAACGCGATCGACCGCCAGAACAAAACTGATGTAACTTTTGATCTCAAGTTCTAACAACCACAAAACTCAAACCACAGCAAGATAATAGCCTTTGTATGAGAAATTACAGGACTAAAGGAAACTTGCTGCTGTGGTCGAAGTGAGACGCATGGTCGAATACGAAACAGAGGAAGTGAGCAGAGTTCGACCGCAAGATCCAGATTCTGAGTAACTTTTGACTCACAGACCTTTTGGTCACGTAACTTTAAACACTGCAAAAGCTCAACCTCTGGAAGAGAAATTACCAAGAAAACACATACTCTCTGTCGAGACCCGAAGTGATCGTGAAGTCGAAGTCGAAACAGGGGAACTCAGAGGCGCACGACTGCTTGGCCAGAAAACCGATCGAAACCTTTTGCTCTCGGGAAGAACTGGCCAAGATGGCCTTGAGATGAGTCCCAGTTCTGAGCAAAAGGAATTCGAGACTACTCGAGCAAAGAATGATGCTCAAAAGATAAAGGACAAGTCAATCCAGAGCACCCGAGAACGCAAGACAAAAGAGAGAACAGATATAGAAATCAAAACATCTCAGAAAGAACAAAGCAAAGCTCTGATAGAAAGAAGCATAGAGATGAATGATTACAAGGAGGTTTCTACAGTCACTCCATACAAGCTCACTCCCAGAGCAACGCACACAAAATAGAGAGAAAAACCCGAGCAACTTGCCGAAAACCTCAAACACGCTCTCGAGTTCTACTCCTCTGTTTATAGTCACCAGATATCGGGGGAGAACCCGTTAGCCCCCACCTAACACCGGGTTTTACCATTGCTTTACCCACTAGCAAAAACGGACTCCAGTGCTTTATCCGCTAACACCAAGGCTTCACTGCTTTGCCCGTTAACGCCAACCACTCCTGTGCTTTGCAGAGACACATCTTCCCTTTGCAGCTTTCCACATTTCTCCAAAATGCCACTCCGCTGTCTTCCCGAAAGCTGTCTAAGACTTGCAACCACTTTGCCTGCCTCATCGTTTTCAACATATCCCAACCGCTCATCGACCTCAGCACCTCCCGTGCCTAGTCCAGTCATCCCATGCCTCGCCACGACTTCGCCTCAAAGTCCTGCAGTCATCATAGACAACAACACATTACATAGCACCACTCGAAACACTGTAATCATACATTAGCATCAGTGAACAGAACTCAAAACATACTCATCCAAAGTCGTAAATGCCCTACGACCGGTGACAACAGTAGAACAAAACATGCATAGAGCTTACGACTGCTACCCTAGTTCATACGACCGATTCCCTGGGCTTCCAACCGCTACAGCAATCCATACGACTGGTTAGACTCAAGTAACGAGCACGGCCAGAAGCTGTAACGTGGTCGAAGGGACTTCTGACCACGTTTCTCCACGCTACAACCAAGTCTGACCGCTACCGACCGCAACCCGAGCTCGTCCGACCGCTTACGACCGCATCCAACCATGCCCGACTGCACCCTGAGCACCTCCGACCGCATTACGACCGCATACAAGCGCGTTATAACCGCTACCGAGGGCTTCCGACCACATCTGTTCGCGTCTGATAGCGCTACGACCATGTCTGACCACATTCGACTAGGTCCGATCGCAGCTGACTGAACTACGACCACGTTCGACTGCTTTACAACGTGGTCAAAGTCTGCCGACTTCCCACGTGGTCATGGTCGAAGTCTGCCGACTATCGACCGCAGCGGTCGAAGCCTTGACTTCCGACCGCTTCTTGCGATAACGTGGTCGTAAGCCACCGACTACTCAACGTGGTCGTAAACCATAGCGCTGACTTTCGATCACGGCCAACGTGGTCGTAGCTGACTTCGACCACAGCCAACATGGTCGTAAACCCTTCTGGAGTCTTTCGACCATGCCCAATGTGGTCGTAGCTGCTTCGACCACGGTCAGAGTGGTCGTAAACAACATTACGTGGTCGTAAATCCTCCTGGTGACCTACGACCACGGCCAGAGTGGTCGTAAACTTCCCGGGTGACCTCCGACCACGGCCAGAGTGGTCGTGAAGCTTCCTAGTGGCCTTCGATCACGGCCAGAGTGGTCGTAAACTTCTCGGATGGCCTTCGACCATGGCCAAAGTGGTCGTAAACCTTTCCAACCACGACCAACGTGGTCGTAAACGACACTACGTGGTCGTAAACTTTCCGGCTGGCTTCCGACCACTCAAAAAGGGCTACGACTTTGCAGAAAACACCCAAACTAAACTCAATCTTTTCAAAACAATTGTCAATTACTCATCACAAATATGTGGTCACCTCCACATGGTCTCTCAACCTAATTCTCTATGCTCCTCTCTCATTTACAGCATCTCATGTCCTACGTAGTAAGATTTATAAAAATAGCTGACATCATACCATTATATATGTCCTAATACGTGTGCATTTTTCAGCTACAATTGATGGCTTTTGGCTCTAGCGCGGACGCTTATGCGAATTAATCGAACACCGATTAGCTGCTTCAAAATAACGATAGAGAAGTTATTCTATTTGTTTCTTTGATAGAAACCATAAATTATAAGTTGAAAAGAACGAGACGAATATTGCATAAACCGTCATCTCATTGTTGCTCCTACACATCCAATAGCAAGCACTAGGGAATGTATCTATCACCCAAGAACTACTCGAATGAGAGTAAAATCGCATGCATGCTAGCACACATGATCTATGCCATTCGCTGAGTATGATCCCCCTTTCACCGTTGGACGTTAGCGTCGCATGGTCGCAGCTTGCAATGCCAACAACGTGAGACTATATATGGTTGAAAATTGCAAGTTATTCGCAAGATACACTCTCAAGTCCTTGTTGGCTTGTTATCTCGTAAACCCATGAGAAAATACATATCAGAGTTATTAAAACCTCCCCCAGTCTGCTCGCGCGAGAGCGTTTCGCGCGCCCGCGGAGGCCTTCGCGCGGTGACGCGTGGCGAGGCTCCCGCTGGCGACCTGCTCCCTCTCGCGCTGGCGCCCGCCGAACCCCGCCTTTCTCCTCTCGACCTCGCGCGTCTGCGCGCCTTGCCCATGCCGCCCGTGCCCCATTCCGCCTCCCCCTCCTCCCCGCTCCCCGCCATCTCTCCCGCTCACCGCCGGCCGCCGCTTCCCCTCTCCCTTCCTACCCCGCCGCCTCCTCTTCCCCGCCGCCTCCTCCCTCCTCCTCCCTCCCCCCGCCCCTCCTCCCCCCCCGCCTCCCCAACCCCTCCTCCCGCTCCTCGCCGCCTCCCCATCCCCGCCGCCGCGCGGGATGGGATGCTCGCGGGGTGGATGGACTCAGCTGCGCCAGATCCGAGAGGTGCGGAGGCGAGGAGCCGCAGAGGCGAGAGGGGAGGCGAGCCAGAGGCGGGGGGAGGCCGGATCCGGTCGGCACGCGGCGGGGGAGCCGCGAGGCCGGAGGGGAGGCGAGCCTGAGGCCGGAGGGGAGGCGGATCGGTCGAGCCTCCCGGATTTTCGCCGCCCCCTTGCGCTCCTGCTCTCTCTCTCTCTTCTCACGCCCCCGTCCGTCGTCGCCCATACCCCTGCCGCCCCACTCCTTCTTGGCCATTCCGGTCATGCGCCGCCCACTCCACCGCCCATGCCACGCCGAGCTCACCACGACTCACCGCATGGCCTCTCTCTCCCTTCCACGGCTATAAAGGATTCTGGTTGTAGTGATCAAATTAGACTATTCATCCTTCACTAAATTATTTATGCATTGTTTTTAGAGTTCTGCAGATCGGATGATAATATCTGGATCATTCTTTGGCTCTACGCCATCGACAAAATTGAATTTTGAGCACTGAAAATACTCTGCCGCTTGTCGCTACACGGCACAAGAACTGCGAATTGAACTAACAAAATGGATGGATATAACATAGTAACATGGTAACATGCCTGATGATTAATACATGGGGGCACCATCTTTTGCTACCGCATTTCCTTTTTCTTACCACTGTCTTATGAGCATTGCATTGTTTGCTTATAACTCTGAACTGGGGAAATTGCAGGAGAGGGACGTAGTTTACTAGTTTCACTGCCAGAATCAGCACTCTGAAGATATTGACTTGACTGCATTTGGCTCTACAAGTTCTGATGAAAACCTAGCAAATGAGGTACGTGCTGTTCTAGAATCAGAAGAGCTGAGAAAAGATGCTGAATTCGAAGTCAAGGATGTCCAGTATATCCATGCTAAGGTTTGCCACCTGGATTGCTCTGTTTTATATATTCACTAATTGTTTCATTCACATACTTTTAAGTTGCTGCTATCTACTTATGAGTGCTCCTTTGTTTTGTGTACATTGTATAAGATTGGCCAATGACATTCTGTGCTTTTTGCTAATGTCAACCAAACATTTCATAGCATTCTTATTGTACCATAAATGGGGAAGACAATAGAATAATCCATCTTTGCATATGACATCAATGAAACATGTGAATATCTCAATAAGTCACTGCCAGCGATAAAAAGAAATTGTTGATACTTGATAGCGATTGAGTGTAATGTACTACTGTCCACCACTGTGCTCTATTTTCATGTTTTGGTAGGTTCTTGCTATGCGCATGGATACAACAATACAGCATAGATTCTCGAGGAAAGTCGTTTTTGTGTTGAACTGCTAGGGACACATTTTGGGCACTGGTGTGCATGTCGCATATTGTTAGTATTTTATCATGAGGATGATTCAAATGATAAGTCTTTCTGATGGTAGGTCAAGCTGGTCAAATGCCTTGTCCAAAATATTGTTGTAGACATCTCCTTTAATTAGATTGGTGGACTCTGTACACTTTGTTTTCTTGAGCAGGTAATATTTTAAAAGTCACCACAAACATGTAGTTGTTTGGTTCTTTTCCTTAAAGCAAGATCTATCTAATATTTGACATGATAAAAATCCATTCCCTTTCCCTTCCTTATGGTCAGTCTGTTCGTTGGCAACCGTATTTATAACCATTATGTTTTACAGGTTGATCAAAGATTTGAAAAAGCCCACCTTTTCAAGAGAAGTATAATGTTGATAAAAGCTTGGTGTTATTATGAAAGCCGCATTCTTGGTGCTCACCATGGTTTAATTTCTACCTATGCCTTGGAGACATTGGTGCTATATATTCTCCATCTCTTCCGCGAGTCTTTGGATGGTCCATTAGCTGTAAGTTCAGACGTAATGTTTTTGCCACATTTGTAAGTTGTTGTTTTTTGTCACATCTTATCTAAGCTGCTTTAGGAACTAGGATAGACATATTCCTAGGGGTGACATGACTATCTGCTCTTCTGCAGGTCCTCTATAGTTTTCTGGACTATTATAGCTCATTTGACTGGGACAATAAGCTGACATTTACCTGAGCTGTTAATGTAGTTCCTTCTTTCCTTTTGATTGCAGGGTATAGCTGTTATCATGGCATCGAACACAGGAGCATCAGGATGGTTGAGAGGTAAGATGAAGGCTGTGACTTCCGGGGACTGCCTTCTCATCATGTTATGCTTGGGAACACAATTGTTTGTTGACAGATGTATATGTAACTCAGATGGTAACATTGTGATCTATTAAATTATCAGGGCTGCCATTATAAGCTACATGCAATTTTGATTATCCAAAGAAATTGTTCCTGCTGTTACTTTGAGCACTAGGAAAACCTTATCTTCATTGATTTAACGGGGTGTCTCTTTGGAAAACTTATTAAATTTCAGAGTTCAAGAGGGAACTAAGGACCCTCAACAGAGAGCTTCAACTCCATATTTTGGAGCTAGCAGACATTTTAGTGGAGAGACCATCTCAGCATGCTCGCAGGGTAGAAGATGCTCCACTCGTTTTCAAGAACTTGCATCATCTTCTTAATTTCCTTCGACCTCACCAGGTACGATCCTAAGTTTTTATTCCATGTGGTGAATATATCTATAATTCACTAAAATAACTTGCTTTTTATATATCTTTTAGGCAAGAGCCACATTGATTCACATGCTTGAGAGCCAAATACAGCGCCGTAAGCAAGCGATTGAAGGTATGAAACAAGATGAGATCTTTCTTGACATGACTTGTGCGCTAAATCGGCATAATCTGTTGAACTTTCACCGAACATGGTTTATAGAAGTTCCAAGAATAGACCTCTTGAGCTCTTAGCTCTTGTGTCAGTGCCTCTTTCAAAAAACAAGGGTCATTCACCAGATTAACCTGTCCCTCAAAAGGCTCCACTATACACTGAAGTAACTATCTACATATTTATACATTCTTAATCATATCGAGTGTGGAAAATGAATTATGTTCATGGCAATTAAGTCATGACAAGGCGCGTAAAGCGCGTCCAATTTTCTAGTACGTTTAAAATCAAGTACTACATATCGAAGAGCTCGCGAGGTGCTCAGCTTGGTCCCCAAAAGTAGTTCTGCAGCGCGCTAGGTCGACGAATTGTACATGCATTTAACTGGGTTCCTACAGCATGGCCAAACTATAGTACTTTCTATGTTTTTTACTTGATTTTTTAGAATTCATGCTATTAAAATTTTAAAAATTGTCTATCAATTGGTTTAAAACTATTTAGATTGGCTACATAAAAATTATACCATTAGATTTGTCGTTAAAAATATTTTTATGATATTATACCTTATTAGTATATCTTAGTGTAAAGCTACAAAAAATAGAGATCAAAATCTTATCTTAAAGACTATACAATATTAAAAACATTAAGTAAAAAAAGAATAGAGAGAGTATAGATTCCTACCAGCTACTGCAAAGAAGCAACTATCAGCGTGCAAAGAAGCTACTGCAAAGATAGGCTAAATTTGATCCCCTATAATCTCATTTTAGGGGACATGCCAAAAAGTTGGGGATCAATATAACTCCTTTGCTCCAACAGTCATCCCCAAAATTGGTCCCCTAAATATTTTAAATCTGCTACATGGGTTTATGGGCCATATTAGTTATAAATCGGCCCAGCTGCCGAGCCTGTTCACCACAAAGCGCCACCCCTGTTCATGCCCTTGCAGCGCCGCCCTGTTCATTCCTTCTAGCGCCGCCCCTGTTCGTTCTTCGTAGCGCCGCCCATTTCAACCAACCTGCTCCTCCATTTATTTTATCACGGGGAGGCGGAGGACGTGGAGGAGGACGAGACGAAGGAGCTCCGGAGGAACGGGGACGCGGAGGCGCCCGTCGGGGCCTCCTTGCGAGGGCGGAGGCCGCCGTCCGGCGGCGCGCGTGGGGTCCGGCGGAGGAGCTCGGCGGCCTCGGGCTCGCCCGAAGGCGAGTCCGCCCAGGGGCGCCGTGTGGGAGCGCGCGGCGGGAGGAAGCTGCCGACGCCCTCAGGTAGGTCTCACGCAACGCGAAGGAAAAAAATTGGGTGCGGAATCGCCTACTCGCGCGCGGCAACGGTGATTGGGGACGCGTGGGGTGAGGCCAAATTTGGCTCCGGTGGGGTGAGATATTGGGGGTGTTAAAATTTTTAGTGGTGGTTTTGGGGATCTTTTGGAGGGGTTTTTTCACTAATCACCAAAATTTGTTTTAGGGAATGTTTTAGCCAATTTCTTGGAGTTGCTCTAACTAACTTCTTGCATGTAAATGTTGCAAGAAAAATAGAGAGAAATGCATCAAGAATATGCAAATACTTTCACGTCATGCGTGCTTATCGTTGTTGTTGCTATGCTACCCATGCCATGCCGGCTACATGTTGCTGCTGGTGCCGACACCATTGTAGTGTTGCTGACTTTGCCGCTACCTAGCTTGCTCGTGTTACGGGAGCTAGCTAACAGATAATTTCTCGTGCGTGACTTTCAACTTTAGCGAAGATGAAGGGATGGAATGCGCCCGAGTCAGAGAACAACAAATGAAAAAAAAAGATGGTGCAGACGGTTGCTGTTTGTGCTCAACTCGCACGGACCAAAGAGCCTTGAAAGGTATAACAGGAAGTAGAGGTGTAGCCACACTCCGAATAGGATAGACTTTAGTTCGGGATATGAAAAAATATTCTGTGTATAATCTGGTTAAATTCAGTCCAGTCTAGGTAATATTTTTACGGTCCAGCCCAGATAGTCTAGATCATTTCACCATTGAGCCCGAGACGTAATCAAATTCTGACTCCGTCACTGAGAGGAAGAGTCAGCGATAGATGCCATTGAAATGAAAGGATAGAGGCGCTTGGAATGCAGAACCACCACTTGTATATACTATGTTAGGGTAAATTGGTGCCAGTCTTTCCTATGTCAAAAGTCCGGTAGCTAACAGAACATTTGATCTCACGCACAAGACACGTAAATAGTAATAAACTAGTTGAATTTCTCGCATAAATACACGGTTAGCAACTAAAATGCATATATTTAGATCATATAAAGTTGTACTTTTTATACAAATCTAATGCATACGATGGAAATACACGCAGTTGTATTCCCTGTACAACTATAATAGCTCTCATAGTAGTGTGTATATATATGTGTATATAGAGAGATGCTTATTCTCCACTGTTATAATTAGGATCCACCAAAAGTCTACAGTGTGTGTGGATTTTTCTTTTTTTTTCTTCAATTAATATGGTAATTTCTAATCATTCAAGGTGAATGTGGTGGTTTCTTTTATCTTTGCTTTAATAAGATAATATATACATAGATAGATAGGTAGATTTTTAGTTTTTTAGAGCGAATGTGGTAGCTTCTTTTATCCTTATTTTAATAAGACAATAGATCGATATATAACAAATATCCTTGAATCTATTCCACAAAACTCAGTAAAATCATAAAAGTGCCAGTGCGCCAATATGTTTTCATAATTGAATGACGGTATGTGACGCAAGAAAATCACTATCGTGATGAATCGACCCAAACGGTGAAGAAAGATGTTGACATTCAGTTAATCAGGTCTTTTACTTGGGACTGAACGAGGTTGCAATTTGCAAAACCCAAGCAAGTCTAATATAAAGCAACCACATTGGCCCGCAAGAACTTTCACATCGTAGCTGCCTTCTCTAACAAAATTTTATGGACTTTCTATCGGTCAAGGCAAGGTACCTCTTGAACTATTTAATGAAAAACAAATTTATACTTGTCTAGACTTACCTATTTCCTTCTGAAATTTAAGTCGATTGGCACACAGTTGGCACTTGCCAATAACCACCATCTACTAATAACATGATCAGCAAATATTTCTGAAACAAACCGGGATTTCAAAAAAATTGAAAATTTTATTTCGAATTTGATTTCTCTTGAACCTTTGCCGAATTTAGTCCAAATCCTAGCTAATTACACCCCTAATTACTAACCTAATCACCTAGCCAACGCAATCCTTTTACGGTCACTGTTCACGGTCCAATTTTTTCACCGTTGTTTGGTATTTCGCCGCCACTGATATTCGCCACCGCCCTGCTATTCCTTCCGTCACCGAGCCCTTCTGGCCTCTCCCGCGCCTTCCAACCCTGCCAGCTCTCCCCCGCCTGCCAGCACCCCATACACCTCACCTGCCCGCTCTGGCATGCTCCGACACGGTCGGGAAGCGTGGCAGCGCCACTAACCGCCCGCGCGCCCTGCTTCCGCCCTTTCGCGCGCCTTCCCCTCAAGGCCGACAGCCGCCCCCTCTGCCACCTTTTGACCACCGCCCTGGCCCTAGCCAGCTGCATACACCCGGAGATCCCCGAGCTATCCCGGCCTCTCCCGAAACCGCCACCGCAGCCCTGATATTTTTCCCTCTCCGGTGAACCGCCATTCCCGGCTTATTTAAAGCACTCCCGACCCTCTCAAATGGAGCATCACACCTCTCCGAAGCTCACTGAACACCCTAGAGCCCCGGTCATCTCCTCCATTGCTGGTAATTGAGAAAAGCCCCAACTCCAAGCCCTAATTCAATGTCCCATCTCCGGCCATCCATTTTCCAATTCCCTTCTCCACTAGCACCTTCAAGCCTCCCAAAGCCTTCCCCGACCATTGCCCTAGCCTCCCGAAGTCCCCTCTTCCCCGCCGCCATGAACCTCTCCACCGCCGAAGCTCCTCCCCGTGGCTGGCCCAAACCCGATCTCCCCCGCTTAAATTGACCCTCCCATGAGCTTGCCCAAGCCCTAAGCCTGCCCTAGCACCGGCCCAAAAGCCCTAGTAAGCTCCCCTTCACCCACAATTCCAAAAATGGCCGCAAAAAGGGAGGGCTCGCCGCCGGCGATTACCGCCTCCGCTGAGCCGGCCACCGCCCAAAATGAGACCCCCGTGACCTCATGAACCCGTCCATGCCCTCCGCTCGCGTCGCCGTCCACCCTAGCCCCGCCGCAAGCCATCGCCTCATTGCTCTGCTCCTCTACGTGCGCACGGGTCGGATGAGGAAGAAGAACAGCGCCTTGTGCACTGTTCCTCCGACCGAGTCGGCCAGACTTGGTTGAGCTGAGTCAATTCGGCCAAGCCGGTTGCACCCGATCGAGCCCGACTAACCTGACTGAGCCAAACCAACTCACCCGAGCCCGAGGAATAGTGCTGAGCCTGAGGAACAGTGCTTGACCCAAAGCCCGCCAACCCAAATCCAAGGCCTATTTCCCCATATAGCCCTCCCATAAGCCCAAAACCCTATTTTAATGGAGTTTCCCGGATTTTATTTATTCTTTTTATTTTCTTTTATTCCTAGCTCAATCCTTCGGGCATGGAATTAACTTTATTTTTAATTGTTTCGTGTTAGCTTCTGAAGTCGAGATTTCACAAGAATAGGAGGGAGAAGCTCAAGATCAGGCCCAGCCCGTCGAAGAATGCAAGTTAATCAAAATCGTAAACCCGCAAGGCAAGTCACACATATTTTTGAACATGTTGATCCTACATTTTCTAAGCTATTTATTTACAGTATTTTCATTACGTTATTTGTGCACTGCTATTTTGTATACAATAAATGCTTAGAATGACATGATACTAGTTATGTCCTACCACCCGAAAAAGCCCAGTCTAATTTGATGGCCATATTCACCTTGACAAGACATAGTAATATTAAATACAATAATATGTGATCATGGTAGTTTAAAGAATCAACAACATCTTCTGTTACTAGAGATTTGGTATTTATTTGGGAAGTGGTTCTAGGGTAAGCGAGGATCGTTGGATTCTGTGACCTTAACCTAGGGTGAAGGCAAATGTTACAAATCAATGGGAGTGTTGTGACACTGGACAGATTTGTAGAAGAGAATTTGCCACCGGTGAAAATATAAGGACTAGACCCTTATGCTAAGTAAAGAACATAGTGATCGCCCAACCACAAGTGTTGATACGTCAAACCTGGTCTAGTAGCTGCTCAAATTCGATTGAACCTCTACAGACGCAAGGTGAAGGCAAAGTGTGAGTCCATACGGAAGGAGGTTGAGAAGGGCCGTATGGAAGTTGGCACCGTTGTTATTTTTACTGTTGATTTGATTATCAGATGTCCACACAATAGTAGGCTGAGATGAGTCAGAGGTTGTGGCCTGGGTTTGTCAAGGAAACCTACTAGGTAGAGGCTATATAAAGAAATGAGCAGCGAACAATCTTGTTTTCTTAACTCTTTGGCCGGAGTTAAGGAATCTTGTGGGTAAAGCAAGGCAGCTTTGCAAAGTCATGACCAAATGTATTCGAATACGCCGTGCTTCTGGAAAATGAAGCTATGTTTAATGGGTGATTTCAGCAACAAGGTATAAGTAGATTTGGAAAGGATTTGGTAATGTTGGTGGTCTGGTAATTGAACCTTGAAAACCCCCTGAAGTTTATAGAAAATTATGATTTTATGTTTAAAACCTGTTTACAACCAAAAACGCATCCACATAAAAATATAAACTTTCCCCATCACTTGATGTACCTTGCATGTAGTTAATAGTAATCTCCGTGTGACTTGTTGAGTACGGTAGTTATACTCATACTTGCTAAAAACATTAACAGAAATAACCTACAATAAGGAGGCAGACGAAGGCGAAGAGGTGGAGTTCTACAAGATCGCGGATACGTGGAATTAGGGTCGTCCTCCGCTCAGGCGTGCCTGTGGCGTTCTTTTGTTTGTAAGGTATCTAAGGGCCGCTTGCCCTACTGTAAAACTTGGCTTTTATGCCTTTAAATTATAATAAAGTCGACTTTTATTCTTAAACTTGTGTTGGCAATGTTACTCACTCGATGGATGTACTCGCATCTGAATAGTCCTAGGCAGTTGTGAGGGTTTCATAATACTCCCAGAAATGGGGGTGTTACAATTTCTTTGTAACTACAGGAAGCTAGTTTCCAGAATAGGTTGCACTGCCAGCAACAAATGAAGGTTTTGCACCAAGAGAAACGATTTAAGACTCTTGGTATGCACTTAATCAGGGCCGGTCCTGGGATTTTAGGGGCCTGGAGCGAAATTAGAAATAAGGGGCCTAGTATAAATATCTAAATATAAATCTGCATGCACACATATATATGTATCTAATTTACCAACAAACACTTAAAATGCGTTATGTATTAAAGAAAAATTCATATTGTTTGTGGCTATTGTTTGTGGCCTTAAAGAAAATATAAATCTACATACTGACCTATTGTTTGTGGCCTTACCTAACAATGCATAATACTATGAATTGTATTAAATACAATCATAAACCTGCACCACTGAATTCTTACTAATGTTGAATATGACACAATTTGCAGATTGCCTATTTTAAACACTTAAATCATGTATGCACATGACACAAAATTTCAGGCAAGATGTGGCGAAGCAATCGAAACTTGTAGCAACCGATACCTTGAGAATTCCAAATAATTGATGATCACAAAGATCGAGGTGCAGCAACAGATTGTTTCAATAAATGGAAAGCGCATAACACATGTTATTGATTCATGTTGCTATCTCACGTAAGGCTATAACATACCTTGGAAAGTTTCTCAGCGAGCTTCAAGCGATAGATTTGTCATCAAGTGGTAATCTAAGTCTTCGTGAAGTTTTTCGTGTTCTGATTTACAATCTTGAGAGGAAAAATACAACGAGGGGTCAGCAGTTTTCCAAGTAGAAAACAAGTGTTAAACAATGAACTTATCAAAGTCAATGGAGGTGGGCGTTTTCTTAAGCAATGGAAGAAAAAGTTACACAAACGTTCTTTATTATAATGGAGAAAGATAGCGAATCAACTATCGCTCTCAAGTTGGGAGTCCCAGTGAGAACGATTACAAAGATCTAACAAGTTCCTCAATAAAGAAATAGAACCAGAATCCACAAAATGACAAATATTTGCACAAGGGATGCAACATGTATTACTGATGGAGATCTTATATGATGTATGTACCATTTTTCTCATGGTTCAAAGAACTTATAAATTTACTCTAGGACAAAAGCACACGATCATAAAGCAAATTACCTGCTGTAATTGACTCTGCTAACGTGCTATAAAACCTTCATACGACGCGGTCGCGCCGTCGCGGTCACGCCCTCACCCACCGGAGCTGAGAGACGAGATCACGAATTCACGAGATGACGAGAAGACCGAATCACCGAAGACGAGATCTCAGATCTGTGCCGATTGCCGAAGACCGAAGACGTCGAGAATACAAGAAGTCGGCCGATCGGAAGACGGAGTATATATACTATGTATTGTGTAGGTGGGGCCCCTGAATTTTGGGGGCCGGTGCGCCGCTCGCCCCTCGGGGCGGGCCTGCACTTAATTATTTAGTTCTACACATTTGCAACGATGCACATATGACGTATCCATATATGATCGATATCCTCTAACCAAAGTTGCATATATTTTCCGTACGGGGGTTTGTGTGCACGTCATTCCGCTAACATCTACAAGGTGTCTCTGCTCAACCTCTTTGTTGGTTAATTAACTGGCTTCATCCTCATCGCTAGGTGTCAAAGTATCCTCAAACTCACGTTGATACCTTTTCAGACTCGACTCACTCTTTGCTGCTTTTTAAGAGCGGGGCAATTGGCTGTTGAAAACTGATAGGTCATAGGTCATAAGATGGTTTTTTTTATAACTTACCTTTCTACAGTAATTAATTTTTAAATAAAATGTCTTTTCAATGTAGGGTCTGCAAGTTGATTGTAGTGGTCGCTGTCTCGATATAATTTATATCGGCCAAAATCGCATGTAAATATATCTCTGTACTCTCTCTCTCACGAACACACATAATTCAAAAATCTAAACCAAAAGCCAAATGACAGCCAAAAAAACCATCTTGCAAAAAAAAAAATCACATTTGAACTTCGGCTGTCAGGCAGAAAACCGAGGTGCAAGACAAACTGTGTCATCCACTCCAACATTTGTCAACTCACATTGCTGAACTAACACATCTTTAAACGTGTTTTCGTTTGTCCTTTTCTTAAAATTCAATTGTACCTCATCCCTCCTAAGTATATAAATTTCCTCACCTCATTCCACCCCAAACCATAAATTTCCTCACCTCATTCCACCCCAAACCCTACCACATCTACCTCGTCATCGCAGTTGTCGCAGTTGTCACATTTGAACTTCGGCTGTCGGGCAGAAAACCGAGGTGCAAGACAATCTGTGTCATCCACTCCAACATTTGTCAACTGTAACACCCCCGTTTCCGGGAGTATTATGAAATCCTCGCAGCTGCCCAGGACTATTCAACTGCGAGTACATCCATTGAGTGCATAACATTGCCAACACAAGCTTAAGAGCAAAAGCGAACTTTATTACAATATGAAGGCAAAAAGCCGAGTATCACAGTAGGATCAACTGCCCTTAATGACATTACAACAAAAACTGCCACAGGTACGCCTGAGCGGAGAACGACCCTAATTCCACGCTTTATCAACCTCGTACAGAATCATCTCTTCGTCTTCTCTCGCATCCTCAAAATTAGTTGTTTCTGTTTATGTTTTTAGCAAGCATGAGTACTACCACTTGTACTCAACAAGTCACACGGAGCTTAATAATAATTTCATGCATGGTATATCAAGTAAAGGGGAAAAAAGTCTATTATTTTATGTGGATGCAGTTTTGGTTGGGAAACATTTGAAAACCTTTAAAATGTACTTCATTAGTTAAATGGGGTTTTCAAACTTGATTATCAATATTCAACATTTCCAAATCATTATCAAATCTACTTATGCTTCATTACTGTATTCACCCATTAAACACAGCTTCATTTACCGGAAGCACGGCGTATTCGAATACCATTTGTCATGACTTTGCAAAGCTGCCCTGCTTTACCCACAAGATCCCTTAACTCCGCGACGAGTTAAGACAACAAGAATGTTCTTTGCTCAATTTCTATATAGACTCGCCCAAGAGGTGTTTAATCTCGACGAGCCCGGATGACCCCACGGATCTCGTTCGACTCATCGCAGCCTACAGTTGTATGGTTAACCACCTCCCATACGGACTCGCCCTCTGTCTCCCCCTTTCCAGTTGCAGAAGTTCAATTGAAGTTAAGCATTTACTAGGCCAGGTTTGACTAAGCCAGGTTTGACCAAGTCAACGCTTGTGGTTGGACGATTACTGTGTCCTTTACTCAGCACAAGGGTCTAGTCTTTACATTTTAACTGAGGCATCAACCACGCACAAACCCAAATTCAGCACACCATGTACTGCCACCAATCCACAACCAGCCTCCACCCTAGGATAAGGTCTTCGGATCCACCTCTGCGATCCTCATTTATCCGATTTCCAACTTTCCAAAACTCTAGACCAATACCAAACCTTAACAGTAGAAACATGTGATGTGTCCCTAACTACAATGATAATATTAATCTTACATTTTATGTAACTAGGTTTGTCAAGGTGAATACGACCATCAAGTTAAACTGGGCTTTTTGGGTGGTAGGACATAGCTAATATCATGTCATTCTAAGCATTTGATGTACATAAAATAACAGTGCACAAATAGCATAATGAAAATACAAGTAAATAAATAGCTTAGGAAATGTAGGATCAACATGTTCAAAAATATGTGTGACTTGCCTTACGGGCCTACAATTTCAATAACTTCGGATTCTTGAGCTTGACCTTCTCCTTCCCGCTCCAGGTGGTCTTCAGTGTCGAGAGCTAACGTAAAAATTAAAATAAATTAGTTCCGCGGCCGAAAGACTGAGCTAGGAACAAAGAAACGCAATGAAGAAAGAAAATTCGATAAATCCAAATAAATAGGGTTTTGGGTTCATAGGAGGGCTAAATGGGTAAATGGGCCTGAGGAATGGGTTGGCGGGCTCGAAACGGATCTAGGGAGTATAAACTTGTATTTTGTGTTTGGGTCAAGTACTGTTCATGTGGCTCGGTCGGGCACTATTCATCGGACTCGAACCGTTTCGGCGAGACGGTCGGACTCAGCCGCGTTGGCTGGCTCGGTCGATTGGATCCGGTGCGGCCGAATGGACTCGGCTCAGCCAAGTCTAGTTGGGTTCGGTCGTCATTCACTGCTCATCTTCCTCCTCCGTTCACACGCGCGCAGAGGAAACAGGGGATGGAGGCGGTGGCTGTCGGCAGCGGTAGGATGGGTTGCAACAGCGCGGGGGGTATGAACGGGTTCGTGGGACCATGGGGAGTCCATTTTGAGCGGTTGCGGGCCCGGTGGAGGAGGCAATCGCCGGCGGTGAGCTCAAATGTGCGGCACGGTTTTTGTTGGCAAAAGCGATGTTCAAGGGTTAAGGGGTAAAGGCTCGGGTTTTTAAGCATCCCTGGAACCAAGGCAAGTTCATGGGAGTGATGATTCGGCCTGGGGAGGCTTGTGCGATGCTGGCCATGGTGGGGCGCCATGGCTGTTAGGCGGGTCTCGGCACCAGAGAAATAGGGGCCTAGGAGAGCTAGGGCGAGAATGCGGTGGTATTTCTGGATGTTAGGGGACACCACAGGAGCAAGGAATTAGACCGCAATTGGGTAAATCGGGGAGAGTGGTTTTAGGGCTCACCTTCGGTATTCTTGCAATTGCCGGTGGTGGGGAAGAAGAGGGTTCAATTGAGCGTGAGTAGAGCTCCACGGTGGGATATGGAGGAGATGGAAGAGGTCATCGGCTCTTATAGAAGCCCGGAGGCGGTTCGGTGCTAGGAGGCCGGTTGGGGTGGCGGCAACTCAGGAGGAGGGGCGAAGCACGGCGGTGAGCTGGCGGTGGGAGGCGCTGGATGTCTTGGGCGACAAGAGGCGCGGTCAATGGTGTCGTGGTGGTGTCGGTCGGCGGGGTTTGTGAGAACCGGAGGGCAAAACCGGGGAGAACGGGGGTGGCATGGCCGGCGGTGCCTGACACAGGTGCAGGAGTATTCAAGGGCCATGTACGGTGTCTGACAAGTGATGCAAGGCTGGCAGAAGTGAGCAGGTGCGACAAGACACGAGAAGGGGCAATCAACTTGGCGGCGAAGAAACGGGAGCTGGCGGCGGCGATATTTTGGGTGGCGGCGATATTTGCGACGGTGAGCGATGCGCGCTTGATCCCTCCGTTCATGGCATGGTGATAAGGATTAAGGAGTGAATTGCTTTGAGATTGGTGTGGTTTAAGGTTATGGAGCAAGAGATCAACTCAAAAATGCAAATCAAACTCAATTTTGATTTTTCAACATTTTCTGTTTCATTTCATCAACTCACATTGCTGAACTAACACATCTTTAAATGTGTTTTCGTTTGTCCTTTTCTTAAAATTCAATTGTGTTTTGGGGATGTCTAGGTAGGCAAAACTTGAGTGATATTTTATTTAAGACTACTAAGCTTTTAAACCTTTAGATCCATACCTAATGGACCTCATCCCCCCCTTCAAGCATATAAATTTCCTCACCTCATTCCACCCAAACCCTACCCCATCTACCTCGTCTTCGCCGTTGTCGCTGCCCTACTCGCCACCTCCCCCATCGCCTCGCTATGAATCCAACCGACGTCCATCTAATCCGTCGTTCCCTCCCTAACCACTTGCACCCCATCCCTAACGGCGTGCCACCCTCCCTCCACCACGCCGCCTCTTCCACCTTTGTACATCCCTACCCAACTTAACCTGACTTCACACCCGAGCTCTGTTCCACTCGTCGGTCGCCACCCATTGCCCTTGTTCGACCTATGACATTGGTGACACCACTGCCGGTGCCGTCCACCACTAGTCTGCCATCACCCCCACCCTGGCCTCCTAAATCTAGTGAGCTCTAGTGAATCCAACCCAACCCTAACCCTAATTCATTTGAGCCGTCACCGAAGTTGTCGTTGGATCCAGAGGAGATGGAGCACAAATCTCGAGGCAAAACCATACGGTGAGAGTTTTGAGTGCTCAATCCTAAAAAACACTCGAGTACTGGTTAACAACCCCGACTTGCAACCCATCCCTAACGGCGTGCCACCCTTCCTCCACCACGCTGCCTCTTCCACCGCTGTACATCCCTACCAACCTAACTTGACTTCGCGCCCGAGCGCTGTTCCACTCGTCGGCCGCCACCCACCACCCTTCTTCAACCTGTGACATTGGTGACACTACCGCCGCCTCGCCGCCCCACCGACGGTGCCGTCCACCATTGGTCTGCCATCGCCCCCACCCTAACCTCCTTCTAAATCCAGTGAGCTCCGATGAATCCAACCCGAACCCTAACCCTAATTCACCGGAGCCGTCACCGAAGCTCTCGCTGGATCCAGAAGAGATGGAGCACAAATCTCGAGGCAAAACCATACGGTGAGAAATTTGAATCCTAAAAAACACTCGAGTACTGGTTAACAACTAGCATATTTACCCGCGTACTTGCACGACTAGATATTATGATACTGTTGTTTTTAGTATACAACTCACATGTCTATAATTAAAATACAATTATATTTGCTATACAATTGTAATATACATATATAATTAATCCTCACTGTTATAATCTGGCCCCACCAAAATAAATGGTGGAGATGTTTATCTTTTTTTCTCGATTAATGTAAGAATTTCTAGTTTTTTTAGAATTATTGTGGAATTTTCTTACCCTTGATACGAAGGAATTGCCTTGAATCTCACTGGATGTTTTATTTATATAGGTTCCCTTGTAGTTTTTAGGCATTTGTCTTTCTTTGATTTTTTTTTTCGAGGGAGATTAGTCTTTATAGGATGGAGCATGATGGCCATGCAAAATGACAATCTGCACCCTGGGCCCATGGCGCAGCTCTCTCACAAGAGGCCTAACCCAAATGTTTATACAGGCTGGGCTCAGGCCCCCAGCCCATTAACTACCCTTAACCATCACGCGCGCGGCACGTGACACACTGCCACCACTATATAAGCTCCCAAGAACGCTCTCTCTAGTCTCTAAACCCTACCCGCCGCCGCCGCAAAACTCGTCCTCCTCCAAGCAGCGCGTCCGACCCCTCCAGCTTTCTCTCCTTCGACCATGGTGAGCGACTGTCCAGAAACCCTACCCTCTCGATCCGAACCGGCTCTTCTGCCTCTGATACGCGCGGTGTTTGTCGTCGCAGGCGGACGTTGATGTCGATACGGAGGTGGCCGCCGGCGCCCAGCCGAAGAAGAGGACGTTCCGCAAGTACAGCTATCGCGGCGTGGACCTCGACGCGCTCCTCGACATGTCCACCGACGACCTCGTCCAGCTATTCCCCGCGCGCGCCCGCAGAAGGTAACACCGCTAGTGTGGTGGTTTTGTATCATTTGGCTGTGGTCTGATCCGATGTCTGATGGTGCGTTGTGGTATTGGATTTCGGTTAGGTTCCAGAGGGGTCTGAAGAGGAAGCCGATGGCGCTCATCAAGAAGCTGCGCAAGGCGGTGAGTAATGGTTTGCTTTTAGACATTTGTTCTGAGTTGGATGGTGAACTGCGAAGTGCTAAGCTTGTGTAGATCTGCCTTGTCCCTGTGCCGCGTTCCAAGTTTTGGGAATTTGTAGTTTTGGCTGTATGGTTGTGTCGAGCGATTTAGTCTCTTACCATGTCCTTAGATCTCTTGTTCTTTTAGTTCTACCAGTTTGTTTGTTTTAGCAAGGAAAATAGTGCATTAACTTGTATAAACGCAGTGGCAGTTATAAAACATCTTGGTTTTTCTATGCAATGCAATTGTCCTTTGGAACCATAGGGCCGATGCGATTTAGTCTGTAGCGGTTGGGATTGTATAATTCTGATTTAGTATATATTTGTGGCACTTCTGCTGAGAGCTGGAATTTCAGTCTGTTGATCTGTTCTATCACTATATCATATCACATGTTTTGGTGTTTCTGGTATGAATGGTTGTCTGTTTGGTCAATGTTTTTATTGGGTACACAGTTTTGATAGGACTTCGGATGTATATTTTCCATTGATTGTTTTTGTTTGTTTCTACTTGGAAAATTTTAAATGGAATTTTTCTCAAATTTGGAAATCTATGATATGTTGAGTTTTGACGCTTTTGTCTCTTGGTGCTTGTTTTGTCTCAACTTGAACTAGGTTTGGCATGCTTATTTTGAACTGTCCAAATTACTTCTAGGAATAATAATTATTAGGAGTGAAATATTTAAGTGTGGTTTGCTTGATTCTGAATCTTGATGGCATGCTTATTTTCCACTGTCCAACTTACATCTAAGAGTAATATTCTTTAGGACTTCATAGGTAAAATATTTAAGTGGGAATTGCTTCATTCTGCATCTCTATTCTGCTATTTTAAAGTAGGATTGAACTTTTCTTATTTGAATGGGCTTTATTTGTTTAGGTCTACTGTTTTGATGAGACTTGTTTGCTATTTTCCCACTCCAACATGATCACGAGTTATCTGTTTAGTTAGATATTTGCTCTCTGGTATGTTAGATTTATGATACTTTCTGGTGAAATTAGCCCTGTTTAATAGCATCTTTGTTATATGTCTGACCTGATCAGTATTGCATTTATTTTCTGCAACAGTATTGAGTTGTTGATACCATTTCTCTAATAGGAAGGCATTGAAGGTTGGGTTCACTGGAGTACTTCTAACTATGTGGGGTGGAGAAAGATTTGGTTTTGAAAATCATTCTTTTGTAATTTTAGTAGTATTCTGGTTTAGAGTAGGTTTCTCTGGAGCTATCGCAGTCCACTTTTTATGTCTTAAAAGTTTGTTTGTAGTGAGTTGTCGAGGTATAATGTATTTTTTACGGTGGCCTAAAATACGTGCCACTCGGTAATGACAGGCCAGTTCCTGGAATGATTAATTGCGTGCTGAAAAAAATTGTGAAATGATAGCTGCTGTCGTTTCTAGCAATAATTTATTTGGTGATAGATATGGGGCCCCTAGTAAGTATTGGCACTTATATTCTGCTTAGTATCGCTGCTTATTTCATAGTACACCAGGTAGTGTTTTGGTTGGGGGTAAGGTTCTAAAAACCGGTAACCGGCACTCGACAAGTCACCCACCTAGTAGTGATTATAATGCCCGGTTATGCGGCATAATCAGCCATTGCACAGCAATTACATGGTAACATGTAGGGGCACTTGTTACCTGTATATGGCTGAGTATACGGCCTAGTAGGCTCATTTTTAGAACACTGGTTGGGAGTTACAAGTGTAGTGCTCTGTGTTTTAGGCTACATGGAGTTGGATATCGAATGCATTTGGAATACATCCCACCTTTAAGTGTATCGGGAAATGGGAATTCTAAGTGAAGTATATTCCTAATACATGTATTGCAATTATAGAGTAACCTAACCAAACAGTGGGACATAATTCCATTTCCATGTAATCATAATGTGTAGGTAAAGAACTCAACCAAATCATGCCTCCCAAGTCCCAATGCAGTCCACTGTTGATTTTTTTATTGTCACGATTGATGTGCTCCTGGTTATTATGCTTACGTAGTTATGTATTGCTGCTTGCCTACAGGGATAAACACTGCAGTCTTTTTGTCAATCTTTTTGGCTTGTTACCGGTTCTGTGCCTCTTTTAGATGGTTGTTCCTAGTTGCTACTATTTCCTTTTGACTTTGGATACACACGGACACGGTTCATTCATACATTTTCCCATTGTTTTCAGCCTGTAACTCACCCTTTTTGCCCTCTTGTAAAATTCTTGTGAACAGAAAAAGGATGCTCCTGCCGGTGAGAAGCCAGAGCCTGTGAGGACCCACCTGCGTAACATGATCATTGTGCCTGAGATGATTGGAAGCATCATCGGTGTCTACAACGGCAAGACCTTCAACCAGGTTGAGATCAAGCCTGAGATGATTGGTCACTACCTTGCAGAGTTCTCCATCTCTTACAAGCCAGTCAAGCACGGCAGGCCCGGTATTGGTGCCACCCACTCCTCGCGGTTCATTCCTCTCAAGTGAGGTGGTCAGGGATTTTATCCTCTTCCAAGAGCTCATTTCCTTAGCTTGTCTATGTAGCAGCTGTTGAATTTGAGCTTCGTATACCTACTGTCTACCGAGCAGATGCACCTTTTCGAACCTTAAATTAATCTGATGTTATTTGGTCGAGATTTTGAAGTTTTACTATTTACAATATTAAACGATAAATTGGCTTGTTTGGTTTGACGGGATTTGCTCCGCTTATTTTACAAGTTGTTGATGTATGCCTGCTTGTGTGCCATATTTACCACCTGGGGCTAGGTGGTTTAGTCTGCTTATTTGGGTTTGTAAACTTAGGTTTTGGCTTATTTTGTACTGTAGCGATTTATTCTGTAGTGTAGCGGTTTGTTCTGTACTGTAGCGGTTGAAAATAAACTATAGCTACTGTTATTTTTTAGCATAATTAAATTTAAAATTTTAAAAATAAAAGGTTATATTATCATGAATAATATAAAGGAATATGGGAAAAAAGTAAAAAGAAAACCTAGAAAAAAACGAAGCAGAAGATTGTTAGAGTGGCTAAGATGGCAATGGGTACCCGAATACCCGACGGGTTTTACCCGATAAAGAGACGGGTATAGAAAATTTTATGTACCCATGGGTACATTATTGGGCGAAATATTTATGTGATGTACTAATTTTGATCATTAGACGCTTTTGTGCTTGGCATGTATGATTAATGAATGTCTAAATCGATGATATTCTTATGTGTTGAACCGGGTATGCTTGCGGGTACGGGTTACCCGTCGGGTAGTAATACCCGTATGGGTATGGGTAAATTTGCCTACTCGCGTGCGGATACGGGTAATCCGATAGGTAAATTTACACCTAGCGAGTACGGGTATAGAATGACAATACCTGATGAGTATTTACCTGTTGCCATCATCTCTGTATGAGGTTTTGTTTGAATCTGCATTGCTAACGGTTGTTCCTTAATACTAGTTATTATCAGGACAAATCTATTGTCAAACTCCCTCATTCGCGTGCCATCTCACTTCTAGGCGTCGAAATACTTGTACTGCTAGGCATAGACCACTGGCTTTTAGCCTTTTACAGTTCACGACAAGACTATTTTAGAACTGGAAATGACTGCTAGTCGAAAGCTAGCCGCCGGTAGTCAAGTGGAAATAGCGGTGTAACTGAGCTGTCCATTTAGAACAACGTCGTTTGTTGTCAGTAGGACAACACTTTGGGAGGGAAAAAAAAACTCAGCTGCAGTTGTTTGTTTAGACTATAAAACCACCTAGTGTTATTCCGAAAAAGAAATACTGACAGTCTGACACTGTACTGTAACAATTTGCTAAGTGAAAATATTGTTCTACTCTATGCATGTAATACCACTAAAATGCAAAGGGAGAATAAAAGAGATAAAGAAGAGTTTTGCCGTCAGACCCACCGGCTTTTAGAATGCCGAATAAGTAACGCTCGCAGAGGTTCCCAGACCATCCAGGGACGGTCGGCACCGTCTAGAGAGCCAAATAAAATTAGCGCTCTCAGAGGTTCCCAGACCGTCTAAGGGCGGTCGACACCGTCTCGCGTTATGGGTTTTCGTCATTCGGCAGGAAATTCTATTCTTACCTTTTACCGACTTACCTGTTGCAGTTAAAAACCTCTAAAGTTCAGTGTAGAACCCTTTGGACCAAAATGCCCTTGGGGTAGACAACCACATGAGTGAAGAATGAGGGGAGGGAGGAACAATTATGACACTTCACAAGACCAAGGCTCCCGTATAAGCCAACATAGCCTTTCCAGTCACCATTCGGTTTACTTCACAACCAAGGGTAGGCAAGGTAAAGCCAGGCACACACTCTTCCCCATTTCCTTCTAACACCAAGAGCAAAACAGAGAGGGACCGAGTACCATTATCACTCCCAAGAACCCCGGCCACAGCCAAAGCACTCCTTTCCACTTTTCCTCCCTCAACCGAGAGCAAGGCAGCCAAGAGGAAGAGGGAACAAGGAGGAGAGGAGGCCCCAAGGAGATCGGAAGGCCAAGGCGTGAAGACGGCACCAACGACAACAGAGGACGTCGGCGACCGCCGATCTCATGCCAAGCCAACTCTTGAGTACGTCCACCATCCCCTCCACAACCCCATAGCGCAGCACAATAGCACACAATAGTAGATGACGAGTACATAGAGATAGGGGTTGGGGCAAACCGTCCTGGTAGTAGTGGGGGTAGCCGGCTGCAAGCCATGGCCGGTGAGCTCAACCCGTAGGGAGCGGCCGAAGCCGACCGACTCATGGCACCGATCTAGGAGCCAGCCAGGTGCACGGGTAGGGGCTGAGTGGAGCCAAAGGTGCAAGGGGAAGTCGGCACGGCGTCCGCCAGCGCCACATCAGTGGCTGGCGGTGCAACTGGGAGCCGAGCTGAGGGGAACCCGGTGAGGGACCGAGCGTAGGGCCAACAGCCGGGAGGCTAGAGAAGGCCCAGATTGAGGAGAACCCAGGGTGGCCGGCGCCGACGACTAGCAACGTCGGTCAGGGCCGGAACCAAGTGCGTGCGGGAGGAGGCGGCTGGCGGTGGGGCAGCGGTAGATCCTCCCGGACCACGCTTTGACCACAGCCCTCTTACGACCATTCTTCGACCTCGCTTTGACCACAGCCCTCCTACGACCATGTTCGACAGCGGTCGACCCTTCGACCGTAGCCCTCCTTCGACCACAGCCGACACTTACAGAGACTAGTATTTCTCACTTGATCGAATGCATTAAACTACGTATTTTTGTTCGATGTAATGTAGTGCGCTACCCTATCTACTTACGTATATGTTCTTATTTTTTACATGAAGGTCATTGTTTCTTTTTAAAAAAACCCTTGTTTCTTTTTTAAAAACCCTTCCTTTTCCCCGTAAATACATATGAGTCCTTGCTTTATGTTTCTCGCATATAGAACTCTGTGTCGCAACAACTCTTTTACTTCGATATTCACATGGTAGCTAGCACGATGTGGCACCACACTTCCGCATCTAGTATCCAAAGAGATGAACGAACTGGATCTCATAAGATGCAAGCACATTCCAAAGCGATCTGGTTGTGACTGGCATGACCTGTTAGATGAGAAGGTAGCATTTTGCCATTTTATTCACTTTGTCTGCCTGCTGTTTTGTACCTTGGTCTTGCTAAGTATCCACAGGGCAAATGGTGGACTTGATACCTTGGTGCTTAGGGGCGAAACTGGGCCTTAGGCTGGGTAGGCTATAGCCCGAGGCCCAGCAATACTACTAATACTATCCTCCTCTAGTATATACCCAAAAACTATCAGATTGGCAGCCCAGCCCAAGGCTTTAAAGATTATCAGCTTGGCAGCCCAAACAACAAATCATCCCACAGTAGCCCATCAAGTCAGCAGGCCATCCATCCATGAGACATCTACTAGACCACCAAGACCAAGAGAATTAGAGAAGAAAACCATAATCTCCAACCCCTAGCCCCAGCCGCCCAAATCAGATCTAAGCACGGAGCACCAGCCCTCTCCTGTGCGCCCCCCACCGCCGGCCGCCGCCTTGGCTACGCGTGCCTCCGCCGCTGGCCGCTCCGCCCTTCGCCCTTGCCCTCGTGGACCCGCAGGTCGCAGCCAGGCCCCGGGCAGAGAGCCGAGCACAGCGAGCGCCGAGCAGGGAGCTCTCAGACGGCAAGCCCCGAGCGCGGCGAGTGCCACTGCGCTAGGCGATTGAGGCGAGTGCCGAGCAGGGAGCCGCAAATTCCAGGCGAGCCCCGAGCAGGGAGGACGGCGAGCGCCAGGCGAGCAGGGAGTAGAGAATGAGACTACTGAGACGAGAGTCACGAGAGAGATGCGGAGACGGGCTGAAATACTGAATGGCTGAGGCGACGCCTACCGATCCGATGGATTTATTTGAAGCGATTCAACAGAGGCATTAGGCACCGAGTACGAGCAGATTGATCAGCGGAGCAGGTAAAACCGTAAAAGAAATTATTTTTATGTTTTGAAATAAGTACGAATGACCGGGTGAAATGATATATATTTAATGTTTTATATTTGCTATTTAGGAACTAACTAAAAAGGTTTAAGCATACAAATTACAAAATGAAGAGGAGCAAGATATTGTCATCATATTTTCTTTATTATGATTTGTGTGGAAAACTTGAATCTTCAAGTATTGAGCATTAAGCAAAATTTTTATATCAATGATGCATTTATAATGTATTTTTGTTATATCATAATATAGTTCTAGACTTATGGTATATTAGATTATTATTTAGTTTAAATTTAATTCGGAACGCGTTTAAATTCTGGATCCGCTACTGATGGTGCTTGCCTAGCACAGCCAGAAGGCACGATCAGTGGAAAGGTCTGTACGGGAGGTTGGATTAGGGGGGCATTTTCCCCGCATCTGCAACAGATCCGCAGCCAATGGGCAAGGTCGGCATGTGCTCCCGCCCTGAGCAGGACAGGATCATCACCGTCCGTGAATGTGCCCGGATCTCAGGTGAACTACCTTCGCACATATCCTTTATCTACATAGACTAACTGAATTTCCCCCAAAAAAAAGATGCAGCTGTATAGATGAATAGATCCATTGGTGCCTTAACAAGTAAACTTGAGTAACCTAAATTAAGCAATTCGTAGTAGCTTTTGCCTGCATCAATGGTATTACAGACTTTCAGTAGGTCGAACTATTTAATCAGAATCAGAGTACTATTTCTGTACAGTTTTTAGCACAACTGCACTGCCCATCGTTTGGCTGAACCTCTACGGGATGCATTCAATATAAACCATAATGCCATGAATTGAATCTGTTGCTGTTTTTCTGAAGCTTCTGATCAGATCCCATGGCATGAATGCATGCGTGCAGGGCTTCCCCGATAGCTACCGTTCGCTGGCAACATCCAGAGCAAGCACAGGCAGATCGGGAATGCTGTACCACCCCCCCTTGCCTACGCGCCCGGGAGGAAGCTCAAGGAGGTCATCCATGCCAAGCGTTGAGTGGCTTAAACTGCATGACAAGTCATTTTTTGGTTGATCAAGTGGCGCTGAATTAGCATTGGGGTTTCTATATTCTGTGAGCAAATTCGACTCTGAAGTGATTCTTGTCTGGTTACGATTCTTGGCTTGCTACATGAATGGCTTTTTGTACATCTGACGAAAGGAGGATTAACGCCACATTGATACTGGTGGCTATAAGCTTACAACAGAATCTTAGCATTGGGGTTATAATCTTTTGTAAGCAGTAATAACTCTAATATGATAGCAAGAGGGTTACATGATTACATGAATGGTTGCCTTTTGTGTACTAGCAAGTGAGGATTAGCACCATCAGAATTAATGGTTGCTCTTCCAAAATTGTGAAGAAAACTGTACTAGTGATCTAACTTTTGTACTTATCACTTATCAGATGGACCCAACTAAGTTTTCTTTCAGCTTATAGTTTACACTCCTTCTAAATAAATAAATGAAATAATTTCTTTATTATTATTTTAAAAATAGCTTATCAAGATAACTTTTTTGAAGTATCTTATCGGTTTATTAATATTTAATTTATTCACATAAATGCTCATAGTAAAATTAAATATTATCAACTACAGATATAAACTATCAGGCATAGCCAAAAAGAACTGGACCTTAAGCTCACTTGCCACTTGATCACAGTTCTCTTCCGTGGCTAAACTCTCACAAAAATCTCCTTTGTTCACCTGTTATGTATTCATACATAAGATCCATTGCATTTGGAGTTCACAAGCTTTAGGTCTTAATCTAAACAACCATGACTTTTTATAGGAGCTAAAAGTTATTTAAAACGTATTAGCTTATTTTTAGAGATATAATATATTTTTATTTTTTATATTTTTCTTTAATTGAATATGTCTGAAAAATTTGGCAGGTACCATTTCGGCCAAAATGCAAAGTGCTTTGGAATAGGGCCGTATATTTTCAATTTAGTGTGAAGGATGGAGCAGCAGCATACAAAATTTCCTTGAAAACAGCTCCAAAATAATACAAAACAGCTAAAAAAGTTCACTGAAACAACCAACCATACTACAAACAAATCAAAACTCCCCTAAAAAAGGAAAACAAAATTCTATAAACAACATTCAAGCTACAAAAAAATCCAAGAGCATTACATTTTCCAAGAACACCACCACAAGAACCGATCAGAACCACACCAAGAATCCTCTCCGGATTCAATGTCTCATCTTGGGAGCGAGTAGCCGTAGGTGCTCCCAGTGAAGGAGGAGACGGCGCCATCGAATGCGTCCCTCTCGTCGAGGTAGACGTTCATGCGAAACGCGGCGTGCACGCCGATGACGGCGGCGGCGAGGACCAGGGACACAAGCAGGTTGAGGCCCGCGCGGGTGAGCGCGACGGCGAGCACGGTGGCCGTGCCGAGGACGGCGAGCACGACGCGGTCGTCGACCTCGCGGCGGAGGCAGACGAGCGGCTCGCCGTCGCCGCGGCCGAAGTAGAGGGCGAGCCAGGCTACAAAGAGCGCGAGGAAGGCTAGCATGGAGAGCGGGCTGTAGACGAGGCCGAGGAAGACGAGCAGGAGAGCGGCGAGCGCGTAGTTTGCGCGGAAGTAGGCCAGGTTCCGCCGCGCCCGCGCCCGCGCCTCGCCGCAGCTGTCCGGGCGCGAGAAGGCCGTCGGGTCTAGCACCTCCCGCCACGGCCGCGGCCGCCCCGCCGCCGCGGCCCCCGCGAGCACCCGCGCGCGGGAGAAGAAGGCGACCCCGGCCTCCGCCGCCGCCGACGACGTCGAGGGCGCCGCCTCCCCGTCCCCGTCCGCCACCGCATCCGCCTCCGTCTTCGGTGCCGGCGGGGAAGTGGCCGGGGCGGTGTCGTAGCGCGACCAGGAGGCGGTGGAGGACATGGCGAGCCCTAGGAGCTGGATCGGGCGGTGGGACTGGTGGGTTGCGTGGGATTGCTTTTGCGTTGGGGTGGCTTCGATCGGGCTGTCAAGTGGATCTGGGAGAGAGAGACGGGGGGAAAGAAAAGCACCGAGATTTCCCCATTCGCGGCGCGGGCTTCTTTAATAAAGCGACTTGACAGCGTCGGCGGGTCAGATCGGACGGGATAATTGTGGTCGTCCTCCCTGCGAGCCAGGTTTTGGGGAAGATTCTTTTGGAGCGTGACTATAGCCTGTAGTTTTTAAATCCTAGTTATTTGTAAATACGTAGGAAATATGGTTATATATAATTTTAGTTAGTATAACTGTATTTGATATAGTGTCTACCATAATTTATTTATAAATTTTATTTTAAAAATATAAATTACTTAAAAACTAATTGCTATAACAGAAAATAGGAAGGAGCTAAAGTCAAAGCCATTGATACTTCCGAACCCAGCCTTCGCAGTGATAGGTTGGGCTTAAGCTTCGGGCTTTCAGCTTATTTTGCACTATTCATAAATTTCGTCTTTTTCTGAGCTTTTGGCTTTTTGTTGAGCTTTTTTGCCGGTTCTTTTTTTTACCCATATTTGTTTGTATTATACGTAATGGATTAACATATTTTTATATTTTTAAATTTTTTAAATTTAATTATGCTAAATAAGCCTCTGTCAGCTACAGTGTTTTTTTTCAGCCAACTACAGTGTTTTCAGTCATAAGCCATGAGTTTTTAAGCCTAACCGATCACCACCTTAGATCCTCCGCGTCGAAACTCTCAGGTCTGCCCTAAAAATTAGGAATAGGAATACCGAATACGCGTTTACTGAAAAAAACGTGTGTTTGTATTTTATGAGGTGTCGTGTCAAATCGTACTAAGCATAAAGGAATTTATCGAGGGATGTACATATGACGTATTAGCATTGAGCGTGTAATATATATATATATATATATATATATATATATATATATATATATATATATATATATATATATATATATATATATATACGTTTATTTTTTCTAACCGCTCTATTTTCTTAATTTTTACCATTCTTCATTTTTCAACCGATCGAGTAACTCTTTTATACTATAATTTTCTATACATTCAATGAGTTGCAACATACTAAAATATAACTAGTATGTGTGCATATATATATATATATATATATATATATATATATATATATATATATATATATATATATATATATATATATATATATATATATATATATATATATATATATATATATATATATATATATATATATATATATATATATATATATATAGAGAGAGAGAGAGAGAGAGAGAGAGGGGGAATGTGTTTCACTGCGGGTGCTTGTTTTTGGAGCACACGTGATCGTGTAGGCATTTTTGTCGGAAGTAGCATGATGTCCCAGAATTTCTACTTGCATCCTTTTGTGCAAACACAAGTCGTATTTGGAAGGCAAGAATTAGTCAAGACTGAAATTGTTTCCTACAGTGGCAATCAATCAATCATATCGAGTCATGTGTAGGGTGAATCCGGACACGAAGAAACGGGCATCCTACCGAATAGACGTGAACATGTTCAACGGGGCCCTCTCGTCTCCAACAGACGTACTACCCCACGTCGAAGTCGACGTGCTCGTGCATCTCCATCTCGGCAGGGCCGATCAGATTGGACAGCAACGTCGGCATGCCGTCCGTCTCGGGCCCTCGGCAGAGTAGACCAGATCGGACGAAGCGACCATTTCACTGTTCCAAGGTCGCAAGACGGGCAGGAAGGACACGTGCCCCATCACCCAAGTAGCATGGGAAGAGAGATGGTTTTTTGCCGTGATTTTTTTTATTTGCATATTTTAGGTTTGTTTTTCGTATTTTGGGTTCTCTAAAAGTTAGAGTAAATGAAATGAGTTTTTAAAGTGGATTTTCTAAATGGCTTTTTGAATCTAAAATTATGTGTGCTATCCACATTAACGTCTCCACCATCTGCTGTTGTCTCAAAAAATACAGACAAAAATCATCAGTTGTAATCTATAAGAATACAACCTTTAGCTTTTAGTTCTGTTCCAAACAACGATGGCTTTTAGTTAAAAGTCGTTTTGAATTGATGGGAACTCATCATTCAAAAACATAAGTATCTCTTCATAATCTCTCTCGTGAATAATTAAAATCCCAAAATTTCAATTACAAGTCATAGCCATGTATCTCCTATCGTGCCATCCGAGCTCAGTAGAATGGCACAACGGTGGTAGCTCGAGCGAGTATGGTAGAAAAGGACGGCGCGCAGAAGAGCGGAGCTCGGCTCCTGCTGAGTTGGTCTGGCTCGGCCGAGCTACCACAACTCGGTAGCTGGCTCGATCGGTCGCACGCAGTAGGTGGCTCGTTTAATTGAGGTCATAGCGCCATTCCATCAGATCGCACCAGTTCGCATGCATGTTTGATTAGCTAGGAAATGCATCTAGATCGCCTGTCAAAAAAAATTTAAACGACACCTTAATGTCCGTGCTTACCGTACATAACTTTAGGTTTCTTTTCCTCCCGTCAAGTCGAGGTATGCAAGCTCAACAAGCGTTTGTTATGGTACACAAACGACAAAACCTCACCGTGCGAGCTTGAAACAAACTGAGATTTTCAAAATCTTGAATTTAATTAAATTTTCATGAATCTGATTTGGACTTTGAGTTTTGATCCAATTTAGCATCTTCCTCACCTAATTGTGCATTTCTTTCTTGAATTCACTGCATCCTCTGGCCAGTAATGCAGACCTCAAACCGCCTTCACCACTGTTCATTGTCCAGCAATTTCACTGCCGCCACAACTCAATGTTGCCGTTGCCGCTCTCACACCCTTGCCAATCTGTCAATCAGCCATACCTTTCCCTGACAACTCCATTAAATAACCTGTCATTTTCCTTGATCCAGTGCTGGAGTAGCCAAAGCAAACTTCACCACTACCGTAACACCAGCTCACGGTCGACCTCCCCCTGCCCACCACAAATTCTGACTTTGCATCGCTTACCACTGCTCCCATGTAGTGGTAAAGATGATGTTAGTATGATAGTATTATCTTTTTCTTTAATTTTCTCATCCATACTAGTCAGTTGTGTGACAAATTTGTTGAAGACATTGAGACAATCAATGAATAATGTACTTCCATCTATACGCAACATGCACAATTGTCAATTCAGCACCCACCGATTTGTCAACGACTTTATCATAGACAGTTTTATAAATCTTTTATAATTTTTTTTGATGAATTCTCCTTGATTACCAAGTACTTTACCTCATTGGAGAGACGTTGATGGATTGTACTGACAATCTTCCACTCCATCACTTTTCCAGCTTTCATCGGACTTTTTTTCAGTTTTTTATTCAAGAGCATCGATAAGCTCCTACTAGATAAGAACGTCCTTCACCATGTATTACCACACGCTAAAATTTTCTTCGCCACCCAATTTCTCTATTTGATTCCACATTGTGACATCAATCCTGATTTTGTGCCACCTAACACTTTACCAACCTTTTCACAAATCAGATTAATTCAGCCTTGGCTCTGATACCACTTGTAATACTTTGATACCCCTTCTTATGTGCAATAGCCCCTGAATTAAAGTAAAGTTTATGAGATAAAACACGAGTATGCACGATGTTAAGAGCAAAGAAGATGAACCTCATAAAAGGAATCAAAATAACAACATTGAAACAACCACAACGAGAAAGAAAAGATTTGGCGAAACCGATCGCAAATTTCTTAAGCACAATCTCAAAAGAGTACAAGGAATTATTGCTCACTCACAACCCTCTTGAGTTTTTTAAGACTTTTAGATCCTTGCCATATACAAGAATCTAATGACAAAGAATATATTAGGCTCTAATCATCTAATACGTCCTTTGCTTTAGATGAATAAGTTTGATTACTTCTCCATAGTCAAGCCTGTAGTTTACATATAATCCCTTCTAACACTTATTCAATTTAGAGTAAGAATCTTGTAACATCCCCCAAATTTTTCATAAATTTGAAAAACAATTGAATTCTCAAAATTTCTTGCAAATCCTAGTTCCTAAGCCTAATTCTCACTAATCCACACCCAAATTCGTGCACGAATCTTGAAGCAATCTCCTCCCTCCACCGATTTCGCGCTGTCCCTGTACACCGGCCGAAAATATCCCGCCGTCGCCTCCATCGCTGGCTCTCTCGCGTCTTCCTCCTTCCGCGGCTCCCCGCCACCTTGCGAGCTCGTCGCCACCTTGCTTGAGTGTTGTGCACGCCTCTCCACCCGGCCACCGCGCCTACCCTTGCCATGCCCCCCGCCCGGCCACGCCCTGCCCCGCCTCGGTGCAATCGCGCCGGGCCTCTTTGAAAGTCAAGGGACCCTTCCGACCTCTTCCTTGCATGCCGGTGAAGCCCTCCACCCACCGACTCGCCTCTTGTCCCTCCATTGGCGGTAAGGGCCGAAACCCCCAATCCTATGCCCTAACTCAATTCCAATTCCCCGGCCAATTAATTTCCAATTCCTCCCGTCAGTAGCATCTCTGGAACCCTAGGAACCTTCCCAACCCGCCGCCTTAGCCTCACGAGCGCCGCTCTTCTCCGGCACCGTGAGCCACTCCACCGCCGCCCACCCTCGCTGTGGCTAGCTCGGCACGAGCTTCCCCAGCCTCGGCCGACCCTTCCCCGAGCTCCCCCACCGCCCAACGATGCTCTAGCACCCACCCAATTGCCTAGACCACCTCCTATTAGCGCGCAAGCTCAAAAATGGCCGAAAAAGGGGAGGCCTCGCCGCCGGCGAACGCCACCTCCACCGGACCTCCCACCACCCAAAATGGATTCCCCATAGCTCAACGAATCCATCTATGCCCTTAGATTCCGTCGCAACCCATCCTAGCCCCGCCGCCAACCGCCGCCAGGCTCCTTTGCCTCTCTGCGCGCGCGCGAGCAGGCGGGGAAGAAGAACAGTGCCTTGTGCACTGTTCATCCGACCCGAGCCAGGCCAACTCGGCTGAGCCGAGTCAGCTCGCCCCACGCCGGACGCGCCCGACCGGGCCGGGTTGAGTTGGCTGCGCCGAACCACCTCGCCCGAGCCCAAGCAACAGTAACGCCGAGTCCGATGAATAGTGCGACCGAGCCCAAGGAATAGTACTTAACCCAAACCCAAAAATACATGTTTATACTCCTCGGATCCGTTTCGAGCCCGCCAACCCAAATATCAAGTCCAATTCCCCATATAGCCCCCCTATAAACCTAAAAACCCAATTTAGTGAAGTTTCCATAATGTCTTTATTCTTTCGAATTTTATTATTTTATTATTCCTAGCTCATTTTTCGTCGAGCGTGGAATTAAGTTGATTTTCTTTATTTTGCGCTAGCACGTGACGTCGAGGATCAGCTGATTCAAGAATACGAAGCTTCAGATCAAGATCAAGGCCCAGAAGTTGAAGAATACAAAATTGTCGAAATCAAGTCTGCAAGGCAAGTCACATGTTTTTGATCATATTGAAATCCCATTAAATTACATTATTTATTTAATGTATTTTCATTATTGATAGTTGCGAACTGATAATTGCTTAAATCAAAGATTTAGAATGGCATGCTATCTAGATAATCCTACCATCGAGAAATAGCCCTGTTTACCTTGATGGCCATATTCACCTTGACAACCTTAGTAAGAATTAACATAAGATATAAATGTATACAAGATCATTTCGTCAAGATGATACACTACTAAGTGACTCGCCGTTGGCCAGAGGTTTGAAAACCCGAGAGGGTAGGGTGGTATGGGACACCGCACCTAGGCGGTGATGCTTGGTATGTACTTCTAAGGTGTTGGTGGGCCAGAGGATTTGGCGATACTAAGGTAAAGGTGTCTTGTGGGAAATCACGCGGTGATCTACGCCACGACTTTACCTTAGGGAATTGAGATCGGGAAGGGGGTATCGTGGGAAATCACGCGGTGATCTACGCCACGACCTTACCACGAGCCCGAGGTGCGGACCTCGTGAAAAGTATAAGGGCAAGAACCTTGTGCCAAGTAAAAGACACAATATCGCCCAACCACAAGCGTTGACTCGTCAACCCGGTCTAGTAGTCGCTCAAATCGATTGAATATCTACAACTTATTTCGGGACTCGATTAAGGGATGTCCGCGTACACAAAGTTGGTATGGAAACGATGAGACCATATTCAACAACGGTAGGATTACACGGAGTCGATGTGCGACTTCATGCGTGGGCGGCCGAATGCCGATCGCTGTGTTGCCTCGTCCCTCACCGGTAGAGGCTATATAAAGAATTGAGCAATGAAAACCATGTTTTCTTAATATCGATGTGGAATTAAGAAATCTTGTGGGTAAAGCAGGCGACTCTGCAGAGTGAAATAAATGGTATTCGAATACGCCGTGCTTAGGTTAATGAAGTGTGTTAATTGGGTGATTCCAAAACAAGGCATAAGTAGTGTTTATGAGATTGTTAAAGTGAGTAATGATGAGACTTTATCGATAATGAAAACCCCGATCTTAAGGAGCAAATGTTTTAAGTTTTACTTGATTGCAAATAAAGCGCATCCACCTCATAATAAAACCACTATACACCCTCCACCCGAGAACCCCGGCAATTAGTTATATAGTATTTCCACATGTGATTTCTTTGAGTACGGGGTGGGAGTACTCGAGCTTGCCAAATTTTCCCCAACAGATACCGAAGAAAAGGAAGCAATTCAAGATTTCGCATTAGAGTTACGACCGCACTCAAGCGTTCCTGTGGAGTTTTCTTCGGCTCTTTTGTATGTAAGTTAAGTTTTGGGCTTGAATGCCGTATTGTCATTAAAGCTGACCACTAGGTCTTACTTTAATCCAATTAACTCTTTTTAAATGGCTTGTAAGGTGCATGATACAATGTTAAGCGCAATGTAACTCCTGGTCATTGCGGGCCGTCTGACGCCCCTGGTCCCAAAAATTGGGGGGCGTTACAAATCTTAATTCAAATAGGAATAGTATTATTAAGTCTAACAAAATTCATATAGAACTCTTTATAACACATCTTTTCAAATTCTAAAAAAAAGACAGAAATCACCCTAACTCAACAAACAACAATTCAGTTGCTACCTCATCCCCGGAGGAGGGGCACTATTACCTTGCCAGCGCAATCAGCAGACTCCACCGACGCAGGCCACTGATCCATCACCGAATTCGCGTATCCTGCTCAACAAAACCACCGAATAAACCGTCAATGCAGCATCCTAATCAGAAGCCCAAAAACCAGTGGGGGAAAAAATTAAATCCGCAAGCGCAGAGCGACGCAAAATACAACTAGCGATGCCACCGGAAACCGAACAGAAGCAGAAATCACCCGGATTCTCACCAGACGACTCGCAAAAGGCAAAATCTAGCGAAACCGCCCACAATTCCTGCCCGATCGGCAATCAACCATCCACCGCGACACCCCCAGCAGAAAAATCGGAAGAAACAGCATGTCGTCGGAAACACACGGGCAGGAAAGCGAATCGACGGGATGCGACGCGATTACCGAGGCAAGCGAGGAGGGGCAGGCCCCCTCTCCCTCCGGCGACGAGAGGAGCAAGCGTGCGCGTGCGAGGTCTCGTGGGGTTGGAGGCGGAGACTAGGCGAAGCGACGGTGGGGGCGGGGGATGCCAAGTGGCGCGGGGGTTTTGAGTCGTTTTGACTTCGAGGAGGGGGGGAAGGAACTTCTCTGAGGACAGACCTCATTCCTCTCTATGAGGACACACTCGGATAGCCTACACGTGGCGCAGCACGCACGAATCTCCGCGAAGGCATCTCCCTCCTGCTTTTCTCCCCCAAAACCGAGCGCAGCAAGCAACGCCCATCCCATCCTCTCCTCGCCGCGAGTAGAGCAGAGCACGGCCGCCCGTACAAAACCGGCCTCGCTGCCCTCTCTTCCTCAGCTTGGAATCTCCGCAAAGGCCATCTCCCTCCTCCCTCCCCCCAACCTCCCGCGGTGCTGGATCTGGTGCCCGTGTCCAACCTTCCACGGCCGCTGAGCATCAGCGACCTGTCGCCGGCACCGATGCACGGGAGCCAGCTGCCGGTGGCGTACCAAGGGGTGCCCGGCGCCTACAGCGAGGCCGCCGTCGCCAAGGCCTGCCCGGGCTACAAAGCCATCCCATGCGACCAGTTCGAAGTCGCCTTCCAGGCCGTCGAATGAATTGAACAAGAATAAAGCCCGGATCAGGATGCATCAATTCGATTCCGCCGAAGATGCCTGTGATAGGAAACGACAGACTCGATCAAGTATAGAAAGCCCAGTAATATGCAAATTCGACAACAGAAGTTCAGTGAACTTCATATTCTTTTATTCTGGTACTACGAGTGATGTCATAACCAAATTCAATTGGAACGAGTGTGTGTAGTGAAGATTTCTTACATTCAAAAAATTATGAGTCCGGATCCAAAAAGTTAGGAGTAGTATGTAGTTTACTAAAACATTTCAATGAATTTGTCCGATATAAAATTGCAAGTGACCAATTTGCAAGAACACACCACAAATTAGCTCCAAATCTCCATTAGAAGAACAGATTTGCAGCAGCTTGTTGGTCGAATTTATTCCGCAATCACAACACCTAGGATTTATGAAAAAGAACATGTATGCCAACCCAAACATCGCACAAATTCCCCAAAACCAAACCTTGGACCTCCATTCGCTCATCGAGAAGCGCTCGAGCAAACCGCTACTCCTCGAGTGCTTGAGCTCGGCCTTGAGCTGCTCCATCTTGAGCCCCATGGAGCGGCGGAGCGAGTCGGCGTCGGCGGGCGGAAGCCGTCGCGGCGATCGCGTCGAAGCGACGCAGCGCCTCGCCGCGGCGTCGCGCGCGCAGCGCCTCCTCGTCAGTAGACGAGCTCCTTGCTGTCCATGGCGCCTCGATCTCCTCCCGCGCCTCCGCGAACTTGCGGTTCACCTCGTCCACCTCCTTGCCGTAGTCCGTCGAGAAGGCGCGCCGGTGTCCCGATTCCCGAAAAGAGAGGGAGCTGCGGCGGGGGAGCCGGCGTCGCATTCGTTAGGGTTCGTGGAACGGCGGCGACGGCGGTGGAGGTGGGGGAGCGGAGGAGGGAGGCGGCGGCGCGGAAGAGGACGCGAGGGTTTCGGTGCATCCTGCCTTGCGGAGGCTCCTCCTTCCAAGATTTCGGGCGGCTTCCATGGCGGCGGCTTCAATTCATTCATGTGGTGCAGCGAGGCCGGTTTTGTACGGGCGGCGGTGCTCTACTCTGCTCGCGGCGAGGAGAGGATGGGATGGGCGATGCTTGCTGCGCTCGGTTTTGGGGGAGAAAAGCAAGAGGGAGATGCCTTCGCGGAGATTCGTGCGTGCTGCGCCACGTGTAGACTATCCGAGTGTGTCCTTATGGAGAGGAATGGGGTCTGTCCTCAGAGAAGTTCCTTCGGGGGGGGGGCCTCGGCGGGAGCGCTAATTTTTCGGAATGGGCGGAATTGGAATATTGAATTGGGGTTTGGACTTTGGAAATCGAATCGGTTTATGGTATTTTTCATCCTTTTTACTGTTGTTTGCTTGTATATATGCTTAGAGCATCTCCAACAGTATGAGCTAGTTACTAGCTCTAAGATAACTTCTCCAATAATACTAATTTTTAGCACATAGCTCATAACATAAATAGCCTCATATGACACTCTCATATAATCTTGGAATGTGTGTATGAGACTAGCTCTTGATCAAGAACTAGCTTTTCTCTCTCTTCTATTAAAATATGAAATAATATGCTTAGAGCTAGCTCATAAGTCACTATTGGAGATGCTCTTATTTTGTACTAACATGTACGCACAGTTATCTAGATGCCGCTCGATTGAACTAAAATAAGCTGGTTTATGATTAAAATTATAATGTAGCTGATTAAAATTACACTATAACTGATGATGACTTATTTGACATAACTAAAATTTTAAAACTTTAAAAATATGTTAGCACATCACAAACAACGCAAATGAAAACGGAAAAAAGAATCGACAAAAAAACTTTAAAAAGCTAAAAACCTAGAAAAAAAACAAATTTTAGAAATAGTGAAAAAATAAGTCAAAAGCCATAAGCTCAAATCAAAATGAGCATAGCCTCAAATGCAGGGCAACTTCTCTTCCCCCAAAAAAGTATAATTATATTTTACAGTTTGTCATGAAGGCATGGAAATTTCGAGGGCGAAGAAAAACTTGAAGGCACTATCGACAAATCAATGTCAGTAATTCTACTCTGTATAGACAAAACACCGTACGCTTATTTGGCTTACAGTAAATAACCATATATAACCATTTCCGACGTGATGAAATAACGGCAATGAACTCTGGAGCTTACAGTAAACAAGTACAGTATACTACATCAACAATTCAACATACAGAGACCTACTCAACGTGCTCCACGGAGAAAACGAGAAGCCCGTTTACAACAGCACTAAACATCTCATTGCAGATAACATCGCTAGGTAAATCGTCACTTCGTCAGAAAAAAAAAGGGTAAAGAATGCCTTAAATTAGAGGATCAGAAGCCCGACATGGCTCGTAAAACTAACATTTATCTACATATTAAGCGGTGGCTTGAGCGTCGTGTAATTGGTATCGATGCTCGGATCAATCAAGGGCTCCGAATCCGATGAGTGAAGTGAAGAGGATCAATCAAGGGCTCCGAATCAGATGAGTGAAGTGAAGAGGATCAATCAAGGGCTCCGAATCAGATGAGTGAAGTGAAGAGGCATTACTGCACTGGTTCAGAAATGAGGAAAAGCTCTCGATCAGCCATGGCAATTTTCAGGTGGGGGTGGGGGCAGTTCTGGCCTCCCATAGAATAACGTTGCCACGAACCCAGTGGCAGGGGAGCCCACAGACGACCGCACTCGGCTCTTTGGTCCTTTGTCAAGACAGCAATCTGCTAGCTCATGCAGGGTCATTCCTGGGTTCACTATCTTGCCACCACACAGCATCTCCACCTGCAAGCACACCCATAGGTCAGGACAGAAGACAAACATTGAACAGTATTGTTTGTTAGTTTTTGTTGAAATAGGACAGTATTTCTCATATTCTATAAATGTCAAGCAGTGACATGTACTTGTACCAATGAACAAATCTGTTGCTGAATGCAAAATGGAACGTGTGGTTATGCACCAAAACAGAATGGCAAAAAGACTTCCGACACGAATCTTCGCTGCAAACTGGCTGGCTTCAGGCAAGCACCATTGGGAAACAATTAAGTTGATTTTTCTTGGATTTTTTAATATAATTATGAAATAATATTTTTTTACTCAAAGAACAAATTCAAAATTGGCCATAACTGGATCTAACTAGGTGTAACTTGGTGTGATTTCAGCTCCAATTGGCCGGTCTTGCCCCTGTCAGGAAATCTGGAAACTGATGGTATTCTCTCATCCCTGATTCTAGCTATTCCGGATCTTGGCATACAACTAACTGAGTAACTGGTATTGCTTATCGCTGGGAGAAAGAAAAACATACCTCAGCTTCACTTGAAAGATTAAGTTTCTGCACAAGGTATTTCTGTATAAAGGAAGCAGGCAAATCAACATCCCTAGGACAATTTAATGAAGGCATCATGAGTTATGAGTTAGCGCAACTTAACAGAAACTGTTTTTCAACAGGAAAGCGCATTCAGAAAACTCACTTGATCCTCAAAAATTTTGTAGGTAGCTGTGGTAAAGGATGTTGTCCTTTCCTGTAATGAATATAAACACAAGAGCATGATTTCTTCTTTTCCTTTGAAAGTAAAAAGAAACCTCATAAGAAAAGTCTAGTGTTTCTCACTGATCAAAAGCAGCAACTAGATAGAACCACAATGCTCGCAGTCTCCTCTTTTTACTAGGCTGTTTTGCCTTGAACCTTTTCTTTTTCTCCTTCAGAGTGATAATCTTCTTGCTTCTACTCTTCTTCCCTAGATTTCCATATCTTGTCAAGTGCTCTCTAGACTTTGCTTGATTGGCAGGAGCACCATCATCTGGATCACCAGACTTATTTGCGGTTCTATTGACATCTTCTGAACCATATTTAAGAGGCTTTCTATCTTTACCAACTCTAAGTTGACAGCCCAAAGGTCTCCATCCCCCAACCTTCTTTGCTGTATCTTTACTTCCCCGCAAGGTAGAGTGCTGCATATAAATAGTGTAAGGTGGGAAAATAAGAATTAATCACAAATATTTTGAATCCAATACAAGATATGATTTAATAAAACATAAAGCAGCACAGACATTTTGTGACATTGCAGAGTTTGAAGGAGTTTAAAATGTGGACAGGACTTCTCTCTAACATACAACGGTTACTGTATTTGATGCATGCATAAATCACATTTAGGTTACAACGCAACCTTACCAACATGGAATATGATATATATAAAAAAAAACTATCAAGATTTGAAGACACATATAGGAACTCACCCTCACCAAGATTGGTTCAAAAGTGTCAGCTCAATTGATATGTATTAGCCCTAAAATAGCGACATGCTGATGCTACTCAATTACCATCTTTATGACTAAAATAGACTAACCGCTCATGCACATAAACCCTTCAGGTATCACATAAACACACGATCAAAGGGTCTCGTGGCTCGTGTTGTATTCATTTAGTATACTGCACATACACAGAAGTGCCCAGAACCAAGATGGGTTCAAAAGAGTCAACTCGATTGATATGTCTTAGCCCTAAAATAGTCACATGATGATGCTACACAATTACAACCTTTAGCATACCAGTATGCCACATACACAAAAGTACCCATAAGGCCATAACCATCACGTAGCACAAACCTGTGCTTAAAAGAAAAGCTACATACCAAAGGAAAGCTGCGTAAGCATGAAGCTTTGTTCTCCTCTTTGTCAAGCATTTCTGTGTAGACACCTGAGGAGCAGGAATTGTCAGTGAAGATAGAGATCTTTCTTTCCTCTTGACAGGTGATGCAACTGGTGATATGACTTCTGGGTCCTCAACCCTCCATCTTTTAAACGGAAATATCTTTGACCTTACATACTGTAGGCTATGATCAACTCTGTATAGAAAATCAATTGACATGAGCCATAAGCTATAACATAGCTCACGCTATCTGTCTAAAAAATATAGCTCAAACCGTTTTTGAGAAAAACTGACATAAAGAAAAGTAAATTTTGCTTATTATATGTTGGTTGATATCAAAGGCTGAAGATTAATTAAAATGTGAACTAAGATTGGACCAATCTTGGCCCCTTAAGAAGTTATAACAAAGAAAATTAACCGATGATGATGACGGAAATCATACCAAAAGACAACATTATGGTCATCCAGTATAATCGAGTAAAAACACATCATAGATATAGTTTGTTAAGACCATCTAGTAGAAAAGGTTTTACGGAAGGAGATTACTACAAAGTCTAGCAGTCCAAATGATGAAATAAGTACAGCCCAATGGTGGCATTGCAAAAGCATGAAGATCTATGAGCAATACAGGAACAGGCCATGGTTTTGCATGCACAAGAATGTCAAAAGGCGGGCAGCACAATTACTACATGGATGATGGAAGGCATGGTAGCATGCAAAAGACTATCTCACTTCTTACATACCAGAGAAGATAGATGGTGGGAAAAAATTCTCACAAATGTTACCCATATATTCCCATTGCACACTTGCATTTTTTACATACATTAGCATTGAGGCCACAATTTCAAAAAGGAAAAAATTGGCAGTGACATAAAAAGGAAATACAATAATAACTAAACAATGGCTGAAAAGCCTCAGGCTTATGCAACAATACAAAGCAAAAATGAATATTTCTGGGAAACAAACCTGAGTTTCTCCAATGGAGCACAGCCCAAATCAATGTTGCAAGTAGGGCAGCAGCAGACCTCCTTATTGCCGAACTCCTCACATATGCACTTTCTGCAAACTGGTTAAAGGTATAAAATCATTGGTTGAAGCACAATAATGAAAGAATCAATTGAGATTTACAGACAATTTCTTAAGAGTTTCTAGTCACAGGGACCCCTGAAAGGCTGAAGCACGTACAAATCTAAAGAAGATAAATTAATAATATAGTCATTTAAGAATATCAAGAAGATAAATAAACTCTAAAAAAAGAATATAAATAGAGAATATAATTTTCTTCAGTACACTGAACGAAAAATTTCTGACTCTTAAAGCCAAAAAAAAAACCTAGTTAATGATATGGGGCAACTCTGCACTATTAACAGTAGTTAGTTTGATATCATAAGATTGTTGTTCCTAGTTTAGAACCAAACCTATCAAAACCTCAAAACCTGAACAGAAGTGGAGAATGGAATGATGGATCCACCAATCACCATCTTTCTATATGGTATCATCAAAGACAAAACTCATATTAAGAATTCTCCTTTTAGGCAATACTTTTAATTCTATCAGAGACCAAAAAAACTTTCTTTAATCTACAAGATGTCCATTGGCCGCCACCAAAATACATCGCTGCTTTGCCCTAATCACGATTCAAATGTTAGGCAGGATAGGAGGAGATTAAGATGTTTGGAATATAAACAAGTTTTATTTGAGCTTTGGGTTGAATAGTATTTTTTTATTGTGGATAATGGTATGAAGTCAAAACTGATTGCCATTACTCCATCAGTACTGATTTGTCCCTAATCATTAATAACTACTTTTGCTTTAAGACCCACAAACTTTTCTTTGGTTCTAGCACTGGCGGAGCTACAGGGTGGTCCCTGTGGGCCGCGGACCACCCTGCGCTCGGATAATGAGGCCTTCATGTATTTGATCATAATGCAAAAACCTGTTGAATCACAGCCACATTTTACCTCCCGCTAAATCATTTAATTTGCTCTATATGTGTCAAGCTAATGACACATAACTTGAGAATCTAGATGTACAGTAAATCGTTGGCTAGCTTGGCATCTAGATGTACAATAAAATCGATGACTAGCTTGGCATGTTCATATTGAACGACAGTTGATGGTTTTTAGCTAAAATAAATAGTAATGACTAAAAAAAAGCTTTTAATGGGAGGATACGAGTGGTGGGGAAAATAAAAAAGAGATGCGTAAAGTAGACAGAGCGAGAAGAGTGAGGTAGTGATATGTCCGTGTCCCATAACTTATTTTCAGGATGAGAGAAATAAAGAAATTATTTTAGAAAGTTAAATATTTATATTACCTTCTTTCTTACGTGAATGAAGTCATTGTAAACGGTCTCGTAAATTTGCCGAGGTAGGTATTTGTTGTCTTAGCTTGCGCTTGCTCCAAATGCGGCTTTCGTGAAGTTACCCATGCAAGCAAACTCTTCGATCTACTCCTTTATAAAATGTATTTTTAAATAGCTTTGTCCATAAATATAGAATGTATTTAATGTTCTAATATAAAATTAATGTGATGTTCTCTTTATATCCCGACAAGAAGAAGTAGTGACGCATCGTTCTTCAACTACTATGGGTATGTAATATTTCAATTCTATGTTAAGAAAGCTATATTCGTCTATTTTATGAAGTTCAGATGTCCTTTTCCCTTAATTGCATTTCGTAATTCATATACTTGTGTACCGACATGTTAAATTTATAGCGGTTAAATAAATTTTAGACAATGGACCACTATAGCTACAAATCCTGGCTACGCCACTGGGTTCTAGTACTGAAGCACTCCCTATAATATATTTTTGAAGCTATATCTCATAGTGACAAAACGTTTTCCTAAAAAATGTTAAGAGCTAGATTACAGAACTGTATCAAGCAGGAAAATGTTGGGGCTCTCCTTTTCAGCTTCTAAAGGTTGTTTTTTTGGATTTTTTTACAGTAACTAGCTTTCAAACGGAAAATATTTTCAAAGCGGGGTCTACAAGTTGATTGTAGTACACACTGTAACGACTTCATTTATATCTGCTAAAACCGCACATGAGTCTCTGTTAGTCCATACTCTTTCTCACGAACAGGCCAAAAGTCATAAGCCGCGGTTAAAAGCCAAAAAGAACATGCCTAGTTATGACAAATGAAAGCAAACAACTTTTCCATGGATAAAATATGGCCAGTTACAGCAGAACGGACTAGGACGTGAGTGATCACAGAGGATTATTAGTTTTGTCATTAATATGATAGATCAAAAATTATATATATTCTACTGCTTAAAGAGAAATTCAGGAAACAGTTAATAACTGTTTGTGGTTCATTTGGTGGAAAAGCGCGATATCTGAGAATCACATCAACTGTACAGGTATGTCCGTATATGGCTTCAATGAAGTGGGCATAATAGACATTGCAAGGTTTCTATGGTTACAAAATGTGTCCTTTGTTCTCAAGATGATGTCTACAACTCTGTATTACACAATCTCCAGAGCATGAGAGAAATGAACCCAAGAAGATAAAGCACACAGTATATTGCCAAGAACACATGAGACAAAACCTGCTGGCTTTTTTAAACACGTTGCAACACTCTCACTGAAAATGCGGAGGGAAGATGATGACCAGCCATTCCTACTTCCTAGTGGTGTGGCCACATTAAAATTTCCCCTTTTCTTCCCAAACACCTTAGAAATCAAAAGAACAGCCAACCAAACACTAGATGATCGACATATTTGCCAACCCCACTTCCTATGAGTTAACACATTCCATTAGTTTCATATGCCAAGCCTAAAAAAATTACCACATTTATTATGTTTTATTTTACTAAATTATGAATAAATAAAAGCATCAAACCACATATATTTCCAAGAATGAAGCCCCACAAATCATCAAGACACAATCTTTTCTTTTTTGCATGTAATGTCATATAAACTTAGGATCCTACTTGAACAGACTTACAAGCCAATATTGTGCTTGCAACACTTTTTGCTGCATTTCAGCACCTTCCAGGATAGAGATTTTTTACAGTACATTATACTGGTAATAGAAAGATAGTAGTAGAAATAAAATTTAACCATTGATATGTGAAGGTATTATAGACTTATTTTTCAATATGGTTTTTTGGAGGGTATTTTGGAGAAATATCATAGGGGCTCTGGCCAGATGGTAAATAGAAGAAAGTTGGCCATTTTTTCCAGTCCGAACTGCAGTGACGATGCCAAACGTGAAGTACATAATGGTATGGGTATCCAATGGAAGCGTTGGGCAAGAAGTATCTTGGGTTGTCGACTGCACTTGGGCGCTGCACAAAGGAAGTGTTCGAACATATTCCTGCTAAGATTTGCAAATTAATGGGTGGTTTGAGTGAGAAGAAACTCACCTGGGCGGGCGAGGAAGTGCTAATTAAATCGATGGCACAAGCGATCCGGACTTATTCCATGAGTTGTTTCAAACTGTCGGCATCAACTTGTAAACAAATCACAGCCTGCATTTCCAACTACCAGTGGGGTAGTAGGTCGGACAACCGGAAAATACATTGGCAAAGATGGGATAAACTCGATCAGTCTAAACTTAAAGATGGGCATAGGTTTTTGAGATATGCAGAAATTTAATCTTGCTATGTTGGGGAAGCAAGGATGGCATCTGTTTGACTAAGCCGGACACTCTGTGGAAGAGTACTCAAGGGTAAATACTTCCCTAAGAGTGCTTTTCTACTGGCCACGAAGAAGAAGCACTCTTCGCATACCTAGCGGGCACTGTCAAGTGGCCAACAAGCTCTGAAGAAAGGATTGGTTAGAAGGATTGGGGATGGCTGTGACACTAACATTTGGGAAGATCGCTGGATCTTAGATGCCTATGACCATAAACCTATGGGAAAACTAGAGGGAGCCATGGCGCAAAGGATGTGTCATCTGATGTCTTCTGATAGTTACAGTTGGGATGAACATATCCTGAGAAACAATCTAATGGAGCCGGATATCAAAGTTGTCATCAGGATTCCCCTTGGAAGGTTGTCATCTAATTGGTGGGCTTGGGCGTATGAAAAGCATGGCCTATATTAAGTTTGATCAGCCTATCGTCTGCTTGCTGAATCAGCGACAAGGGATGATCTGAATCTTGCAAGTGCTGCATCTTCTTCTGTTGGAAGTGAAAACCCTGCATGGAAAAAGGCATGAACAGCATGCGGAGGCCGGTGAGGTCACCGAGCCTCTCTGGCAATGGCAACGGCGAGAACCCGTTGTAGGCGAGGAGCTCCTGGAAGCTGTGAGGTCAGCCAAGAAACCCGGGAACTGTTGCGCTACATGTTTCCATGACAAATTTAACCCTCTTGAGATTATACTGCTAGTAGTGATGGTAATAGTATAAATAAATCTAAACTAATCTGATATGTTGGATTAAAAAGAATAAAGGGTCCATATTCATTTTAGGGTACTGTAGAAGAGCTCCCCGGATAAACCTATAACCTACCATAACACAAAAGCGCCAGCTTTGCTTCGTCATCTAAGCGTTCCCTCGGCACAAAATCCCCAGCAAACCACTTGCATAACTAAAACAGCCATCAAAAAGTTGTGCACACCCTCGTGGCAAAACAGAATTCATGTGGATTCACTTGGATTGTTGTGCACGCACAAAAGGCCACTGCAGTTCACGCACCAGATAGATCATTCCTGTCACCTCCCAAATCCCTCATAAAAAACATGAGCAACAATCCCAGACTTACGCACCCCGGGAATTCGAAGTTAGCCTCTCTGCGACAAGCTGACAGAGCGGAAGATCACACGAATTCGACACATCAGACGGACATACCTCTCGCGCATCACCTCAAAACCCACACAAATGGCACCAAAAACGCCAATTTCGCTAATGAAACGAACAAAGTGTCCAGCTCTCACACATCGCCTCAAAACCAACGCGAATCACAGTGCATGGAACGATCGAAAGCTGCCACCTTCTCACGCATCAACTCAAAACCCACCGGGGATCACCGCAAACGGCGCAGATTTGACGCATGGAACGACCGAAAGCAGCTGCTTTCCACGATTTCAGTCACAACGCGCTAAAGTAAAGAGAGAGAAAAAAAACGAACCGTGTTTTCTCCATACGGACGGGGAAGGAGCGATGCAGGGAAGAGAGGACTCACAGGTGTGGAGGCACTCGGAGATGGTGGCGGCGTCGCGGAGGAGGCGGCCGCAGAGCGGGCAGGTCAGGCACGCCACGAGGCTGGAGCGCTTCACCATCACGACGTCCCCACCGCCATCTCCTCCTCCAGGCGCGGCATCGGCGACCGCGGTCGGCGCGGCGCAGGCGAGCACGGCGCTCTGCATGCCGGGGGCGGCGACGCGCGCTCACGAGGCGAGGGTTTTTGGGTTTCCCTCTCGCAGCTTCGCTTTCCTCGGCTCTGCGCGACAGTAACAGCGCGCCGTGCGATTTCCTCTACGCTGCCCGTGTGTGTGTGTGGGTGTGTTGGCTAGGCACTAGGCAGGGACGAGACGACAAGACGGTGCAGTGGGCTTCGTTTCTGAAACTGCCGCAGTCGGAGAGCGGTCACCGGCCGGGCAATCTCGCCTCTGAAATGGTCAAATCTCTCTGGAAAAATCCCAGAAAATTAATGGTGAAGGGGAATAGAGTGGTAAACCATCCAACAATTTTTTTTAAAAAAAACTCGGATACTATCGTCGGAGAGAGAAATGAAAAGGAGAATTTTTGGGTAAGCGATGTCTGGTAATTGCGCGATAAAGATTAGGAAATTACTATAGTACATGTCTAATACATCTGATGCAATGCCCCGCGTGTTCTCTCGAAAAGCCCACAACCCATTCACCATTCAGATTTTTGTGAGTGATGGCTTCAAAACCATTAGACGGTCGTCAGCTTCACTTCTATTTACATTTCTTGTCTTTATTCCCTTCATTCCCACTTGTTCTTCTTTGCCTCTCCATCATTCACTGTACTCTCTCGTCTGATCCTCTCCCTCTCTATCTCACACATACCATGCATTAACCAAAGACACATGTGAAATTCTCCTGATCCGAGCTTGCTGTTGCTCGATCTTAAAGAAGGACATCCTTCAGAGGTGGGGCTTGCGCGAGGTCTCCCATTTCGAGGGTGGACAAATGTCACCAGCTAGAGCTCGCTTGATCTAGCGATGTTGAGGCTGGGGAACTAGTGTTGACAGCGAGCAGAGGACAACCAAGTCGGGGCCTAGAAGGGCGACAAGACAATGGTGCCAACTGGTCCTCACCCTATCAGGTCCGGGACGACCAATGATGAAGAGATGGTGTGGACATTCGCTTCCATCCTTCTCTCGTGAGCTCAGATTTGGTAATATTGTTGCATGAATTTCTTAAATTTTTTATAGCCCCTTTCTCAATTTGTTGTTAGACATGTCTCGGAGTGTAATGGTGTTTCTTTTAGATCTGTTTCTAGTTGTTGCATCCTAAGTTGTAAAATGTTGCAAAAATTGTTTTAAGTTGCAGTGTGTTTTTGTTGAGAAACTCTAAATATATCTGTGTAAATCTTGTGTAATACTTTAATTTGTTGTGCCTATTTTTTTTGTTACACTTGGTATTTTAAATGTTGTAGTAGGGATTTATAATTGTTGCACTTTTATCTTTAGTTGGGCGTATGTTGCTGTAATCATTTTGTTTTGTTACAACGACTGATTATTTTTGTTGTCCTTTTAAAAATTATTGTTACATAAGAGGAGTGTTGTGTTTTTTAAACTGCACCATACAAATAGATGATTTGGTTTTGGATTATCAATTTTCTTTGAATCAGGCGAGCCATTTAGAGTAACAAGAACATGGATCACTCATCCCTATTTTTCTAGATCAAAGTACTTAAATTTTTTGTTACATATGTTGTCAAGACATGTTACGCTGACACGTATAATAAAAAGTTTTCTATCATACATCTGGACGCTAGTAGATCCCTAAAGATTAATATCGCTCTTGCCACATGCATACACTGCTGCTATGCAAAATCCGTGCTAAAAAATGCTCTATCTCACCATTTGGAGCTTTTTTTTTTTGCAGATTCCAGCATTACAATAATCCAACAAAACTCTTGTCTTGTTTAGGCCCACTAGGCCGTATAGAACCGAAGCGAAATTACTCATGCCCGGTCTGACTTCGCGGAACTTCGCGAACGGAAGAATCCGACATGGGACGGGCTCAAAACAGCAGATATTTGCTCACGGCCCAGCGGGACCTAGACGCACGCGGACGTCGCGACACATGACAGGAGTACGCTGTACGCCTAACACAAGCATGCGTGCTGCGCCTGAGCGCGCCGGGAGGGGGAGTGCGCAGCGCCAGCGCAGGCGATAATCGGGGGCCCTGCCGTGCCGGCCGGCGGAGCGCGTCGACGTCGTCCGACGGGTGGGCGCCCGTGCGGCACGTACGCGCGGACGTGCGCATCATGCACATGTGACGGTGGGCGCGCGCGTGCGGAGTGCCGCGCGCCCGGCAGGGGGAGTAAAGACTAAAGAGGGCGTGTGCGAGTCGAGCTGTACGTGCGTGCGATATTTATATAGCCTGGCGCAAGCTCGGCGCCTGGCTCGCTCCGTGTGTCTCGTGACCGTGTAGTGTGGCCTGTCCAAGACACTTATGACATATATACACCTCCCTTGGCATGATGGCATCGAACTCGAACGATCGAAGGCGCCACCTTGGGCGAAATGCTGTCACAAAGGAGTAGAGTAGGGCATTATGGTGGGACATGCTGGCACAAAGGAGTAGAGTAGGGCATTAGGGTGTCAAATATAAGGTACGACGACCTATACGGTGAGTCAGAGGAGATGAATAACTCTTTTTAAAAAAAATTTCTAGATATTGATAACGCTACGTAGTGAAAATATAAGCTTACCAAAGTCTAAAACCGAAGATCACAAATATCATACGAGAATATGCCTCAAACAGTCTAACCACGACGGCTGACCGGTGGCTGGTCTGACCGCTCGCCGAGAGACAGTGCAAACAGCGTTGCACACGATCTAAGAAAAGAGCCAACTCTCAAATTATTAATCTAAATGTAATGAAACTTTGCACACGCTCTGCCTAGGATGTCAGAAACTTATTACAATCATGAATCGTAAAGATCAATGTCAAAGTTCCGATAGTTATCCAAAACAAGGAGAGTTGCACTAAAATATGGCAAAAGAAGAAAACATTAATATGCTCTTACTCGTAAGTCTTTAATAATCTAGATGACCTTAAATAAGTTCTCGCATATGATAGCAAACTAGATTATAGCATAAATTCAAGCCAAAACCCTCACAAGATCAAAACCCCAAAATCAATTCTCTCTTGAGGAAAACTGAGCAAACTCAAGAACTTCCACTAGAAGGTGTCTAGATGGATGTGATCTAATCTTCAAGAGATATTTCCTCCTCTTACACATCCTTCGCATCTAGAAAGATCAAAAGAGAGAAATCCAAGCAAATCAAAAGTATAAGGAATGATTCATGTCACAGCTCACTTGGACAAATTTTAGATATTCATTTCATTTGGAGAGAAATATTTTACAGCCCCTACCTCACATAAGGCTGCAAACTAGGAAACCCTAACCCTAGTTTTCTCTCAAGTCATACAAGACTTATATAGTGGAGGTTTCTAACTCACACTTAACCCTAACAACCGGGTACTCAGCGGATAACAACCACTTAGAATTGGGGAAACATAATAACTCACACACAAACAGATTTTACATTGAACACACTTGTACGCTTTTCAAAGCGTGATTCTCTTAAGGCTCTAATAGTTCGATAAGATACTCCATTCACAAAATGTGACATAAACTACTTAGGCCAATATCATAGTTTTGTATACCAGTAAATCCACCCAAGATTGGATAATTTTCTCAATTATCACCCACTAGTCTTCACGAATATGTGATGTCCAATATCTCGTCGCAAAGATCGTACGTCTCCACCGAGGCCATCACCACTTAAAACGCCCGAGTTCAATTGGAATACCACATCATATTATAGTTTGTGATGTTCAATTACTTGCCACCAAGATCATATGCCTTCTCCGAGAAACGTCACAACTTGAAATACATAAGTCTAATTGGTACACCACATGCACGAAATACGCAAAACGCCATTAGTGCTTCTTAGTTTGAGATAATGCTCCACCTAGACTTACGCGACACACCATATCGTCATGGCCTCAAGACCCTTTTGTAGCCTCGGTCTTGCTACTGACCACAACAAACATCAACCACCTACACATCAATGATCAAGCAATCGATCTAAGCACAAATAACAAACACTTGACTCTCATTAGCACAACATATGTATAGACATACTATGACTCACACTTGTATGGACTCCGCCATGACTAATAACCAAAACCAACTCACATGGGCTAGTCTAACTGCAACACCCTTGCTGGTCAGACTACTAAGCACACTCCAGTTAGGACCCCATACAATGGCCGGTTAGATCGCAAGCCGGTAACACCGCTGATCGGTCTGATCTCCAGCCACATGCTGGTCAGACTGCCGCCAATATGATAGCAAAAACCAGCCATTCAAATGGCACAAAATCAAACTCAGCCAAAGACATCACAGTAAAAACAAAGTCTAATACTCATCACCATCATAGGACTGGCACCATATGGTCTTACAATCTCTCTCTTAATAAGTAATTTAAAAAACACTCTAAGGGCAAAAATTTGAGTAATTGACAAACACCCTATACGCAACGCAACGTAATCCTCTTTGAAAATAGCTATCATCAACAAAGGACCGATATTACTGCACACCCGTTAGATCACCAACCAAAAGTTAGTCAGGTTGCAAGCCGATAACACTGCCGACTGGTTAGAACGCAACCACTCTGACATCAAAAACCAGCAATTCAAATGACACATAATCAAACTCAACCAAAGACAACACAACAAAAGCAACGTTAAATACTCATCACCATCATGAGGCTGCCATCACATGGTCTTACATATAACAATGCGCTAAACAAAGATGGTATATCTAACATTATGCAAACTTGGAGTGGCATACACAAAACCTTTCAATTGTTTTCTCCATTGGAACCTTCTTTCAGATTCTTCCAGGTTCAAAGTGTTGAGGCAAGGGGAGAGGGATTAGAGAAAGGGACTTGCATTTCGACAATGCCAGTTTCATCGGAGAGAAACGGAACCCCTCCACTTGCACACATTGATCATTCCCAAGTTGCGCATGTATTATTCAAGCAACCACTCCCTCACGCTTCAGAATATTCATGCCTGTTGAGATGAACAAGTAGCATCGTGAGACTTCATATTATGGATCTTCATACATCGATTAAAAAATTGTACAAAGTGACGTTGCATGGCTAATGTTTTGCTCAGGCAGTCAGGTAGACAAATGGTACAAAACAAACCAACCAAGATATTATTCCCAATGATATCCCAATGATACTCGTCACCAACTTGTGCAAAAAAGTCAAGCAAAACCAACCTATAACACATATGGAACGATTTTCCTTGCTATAGTCTTGAAAAAGCTGCCAATCTTCTTTGTGTTTTATAATGAATTAATGATCAGAGTCTTTATGGATCTTCACTTAATCACTTGTGATGGAATAAACATACAGAAACAGTTCCATACAGTATCGACGTTGACTACAAAATCCTTAAAGCGTGCCCACACAATCAGATAAAAGTTGACTAACTCCATAGTTTGAAACATAACTTGATATCAAAATACACATTTGACTCCGGGACCAGATGAGTGGAAATATAATTTATGCAGGAGATATTCAGGTAATGGTGATAGAGATTGCACTTGAATCTCATTAAGAAACTTGAAATAACAGGACGAATGCAAATTTGAAACAATTCATCAGCTGTTTTGACACACAGTTATCATGAAAAAATGCATAAAGTTTAAAGCATGCATGCAAAGTTATACCAGCTTCCTTTTCTTCTTATGTCTCCTTTTGCGACATGGTTTGTGAGCATCAGAATTTGAACTTAGATTGCTGTTATGATCTCCAGGCAGATTTGGTGCTCTCCTACTTTTGAATGAGTCACCACTTGTGCTGTTTGAAGTATTGCTAGAACTGGATAGCACATGTTTATCCACATATCTAGCTCTATTTGGTGCTAATGAGTGAGGTGGTGGCATAAGAACTCGAGCATCTCTCCGCCGCTTCAAAGCATGACAGGTAGGGTTAAATATAAGGAAACAAAACTACGACAACTAATTGGAAGGAACTCACTGCAGAGAAAAACCTGGTTCTTTTCATCGCTTGACATGCCAGATGCTGCCCTACCTGAAGCACTGGAAGCTGGCTCTCTGCAGAAAATTAATAACATTAGGATACCTGCCCTTTTTAACGAACATTTATGCAGTGGCATATTCACTATAACATAAGAACCTATCGAAGGACAGATTACAAGCCTATGATTCAGACTTACAAAATTGGTGAGGAATCAATTTATTAGGCAATATGATATATATATATATACATTCTCCAGCATAATATGAAATGCTTCTACACTACATGATTCAAACCGTACAACAGTCAACAAAATATAGAGTATGGCAATGCTTGTATCAGAACTCAAACTTGCATGTTGACAACTCTAGACTTCAAAACTAATAGAACAACATCACAATTGTTACAGAGCTCACTGTACCATTTCTTATGGAAAGATTATGCTCAGTCTATCAATCACAATAAAGGGTGTATGACAATAAAGGGTGCTATCTTGTAGACCGGGATAGGATATTTTACAATTTGCAAAAGAGTATCTCATGGATTTGCTTACAGGTTTAGGATTATTCACATAAAGTTTCTGGACAAATCTACTTCAGTGATTGACTGCACATGAGAATATAAGCCAAACAACTACAAACAGTAACTGGTCGCCGGTTGTCATGCTCTCTGAGCAACACAGAATAAATTTACTACCATTATGCCTTTATCTAAATAAGTGTTAGAATTACAGCATAATAGCATTTCACATGATATATCAGAGGGAACCTAAAAAACCAAGTACAATGTCCAAGAGTCTTGCACTTTTGTCGGTCCACTCATCATCTGCCTCTTCATCACTAGAACTTCTAGACATAAAGAAGTCATCATCACTCACATCCAAGGTATCATCATCGCTATTGTCTCTGTTAGGTGATGCAAAATAATAATTAGTTCTTTAGGTGGTAGGCATACAAATTTCAAATGCAAAGTTAGAAGTGCATGGCGGATGCAAATAGAACAGAGGTAATCTAGAAAATTAGTAATGCAAACATGCACCTTCTAGGTCTTTTCCATTCGCTGCAGCAGCCATGAGATTCTCTTTGATCTGTTTACGCCACTTATTCCTCTTCTCTACAATATCTGGGTTATTCCCCCCAGTGAACAGCGAGACATATTTCTCATTCTTTGGGAAAAACTGCACACGAATAAAGATAATATTTAGCTGAAAATTCAAGCAGGTTCAGATAAAACAATGATTGCTCAGATTCTCCTATCTTATTGAACACCTACTTCAATAAGATAGCGCAACAAGTGCTCCTTATTTATACACCCTTGGGAAATTGATGCCCCCCTGATCCTCTCCAGCTCTCTTTGGGCATTTTTTAACTCTCTTCTCCAAGGCTCCAAGGACCTCACGATCCCACTGCCATAACTCCCCCAACACTCGAGATTGGATTTCCATCAGACTAACCCCTCCACCTCTAGTAGCTTTTTCCTGTGCCTCCTCCACCCGCCGCTACACTCCTCCTCCTCCAACCATCTCGCCTCAAACTTCCTCATGACCTCCAGTGGTTTCTCCAATGGACCCTTTCTTCGCACCGGGATCCACAATGATGGGCCTATGGTCTGAGTGCCGAGGATCACCATTAATCACACGGACCAAAGGAAATCGAGTCCACCATGCACTATTCGCCACCGCCCTGTCCAATCTTTCCCTAGTGTAGCTGGACGCATTTTGATGGTGGTTTCTCCAAGTGAAAGCATCCCCCACAAAGCCCAAATCATGCAGGTCACACTCCTCCAAAACATCTCTGAACTTCAACATGCTGCTCTCTGCTCTAGGAGCTCCCCCTGCCTTCTCACAACTGAAAAGAATTTCGTTGAAATCGCCACAACACAGCCAAGGGAGCTTGCTGCGGTGCAGAAGAATACGAAGCAACTTCCATGTCTTCTCCTTCTCTTCCCCCCGGGGCTCGCCATAAATCCCAGTAAACCGCCAAGCACACCCATCTTCCTCCTTGATTTTGGCATCAATATAATACCTAGACCAACTCAGCACCCGCAAATCCACCTCCTTCTTCCAAAACAGCGCCAGACCACCCTTTGCCCCAACACTATCCTTGACCACCATATATGGCATGTTCAGCTTCCACTTGAAACTCTCCATCCATTTTTCACCATGTTTTGTTTCAGAGAGAAACAAAACATCGGGGTCCTCCTTCTTCTGGACATCCAGAAGACCGCGAACTGCCGGGCCGTTCCCCAACCCCCGACAGTTCCACGCCACAAGCCTCATTGGGGCCGGCCGGGCTGACCATGCAGCCCCGCCAACAAAGAGTTTTTCTCCCCCATCTCCACCTCCACTGGAGCAAACTGGAGCTTAGCCTTCTTCCTCGCTTCTAACCCCCCATCCGCATCCTCCCCCCCTCGCTTCCGCGAAACGGATGGGGAAGGAAACAATTCCCCCTCCGATCTCCCGAGCTCGCGCGGACGGCGTTTAAAAGTAGACCTCATCTTTTTTGCCTCGCTTCCCCCACCCTTGGCCTGTTTGTGCACCTCCACCGGCGGCTCCCCATCCCTGCTTAACCCTGCTTTCGCACCTTCCCCTAAAGGCGTAGAACCCACTCCATCCACCTCCATGCCGGCCTTTTCAGAGCCCCCTGGCAAAACACCCTCCTGCAGGATGACTCCTCCACCTCCTCCCTCCCCTTCTGCCAAACCAGATTCCCCCTTCCCTACTGCGACCCTTGCCGTAACCCCCTCCCTCGCCTCCAGGACCGCCCCTCTCACATCCTCCAGCCCCACCAACTCCACCCTGCTCTCCTTGTCAGTACTTGTGCTGTCCCCAAAAATTAATTTTTTTGGTACTCCTCCAGATGTAGTATTGTTCGACAGCAGCTTGAGCGGGCTCGACCCATCGTCACGAAGCTCATTGTCCTCCAAAACCTTCCCCCTCCTTTCTTCCTCACTCTGCTGCACCCTCCTCCCCACCTCCCCACGCCTCCAAGAGCCCGACGATTTGTGCTGACAACTACCCCTCGAACTCGCTGCCTCGACCAGTGGCCACGATCACGCTTTCTTTGCCGGAGAAGCCCTCATCCAGTCCCCAAACTGATGATCGTGCACCTTCCAAACTTTCTCATCACACTCCTTTTCCACATGACCCAACAAACCACAGGAATAACAGAAATTTGGAAGCAATTCATATCTGAAATTACACCAACAGCTTGGCTCACCAACCCCATTCTCCACCATCACACCCCTGAACAGCGGCTTACGCACATCAATCAGAGCTTTAAACCTCAGAAAACTCCCCACAGCCGACCCATCCTCATCAGTTTCAACTTCCAACGGTTTCCCCACTTTTTCCCCAATCGACCGGCCTGTGCTTTCATTCATCAGACCTAGAGGCTGGTTGAAGACCCGAATCCATACCGGAATATGAGTAAACTCCAAATCCTTCAGCCTCTTAGTCTCATCAAAATCCACCACAATGAGCAGATCACCCCCTAATTCCCATGGACCCTCCGTAACAGCTCTTCTCTTGCCCCCCGGCTGGAGGAAAGCAAATAGGAACATGTTATCCCCTAGCTCCTTGCATCGGATTCCTTTCGCCGGACACCAGATTTTACCCAGGGTCTGCACCATCCCTTCCACATATCCAGCCTTCGTCGAGAACAGCTTGCCCACCGCCTGAGGAGGTCGACCAGCCTCCCTCGACTCTGACTGCCAAGCGCCTTTGACAGCCTTCCGCTCCTCCTCCGAAAGCTTCAGACCGCCCAACAGACCCTCCAGGTCCTCCGCGCCCTGCTTCCGCCCTTTCTCCATCAAACCCCCAGCACCGACCAGAGCCTCCAGCTCAAGAACGACCAAGAAACCACCCCCTCCCACCACACCCCAGCCACGTACCTCCTCCGCCGCTAGCACTGGACGCCCTGCCTCCCCCGGCCACCACCAGGCTCATCCGCAGACCGCCCCACCAGCCTCCACACCGCCTCGCCAGCTTCCCAGCACACACAAGCACCCCCAGCACGCCCCAGCACCCGCCGCCCCTCCGCCCTCTTACTGCGGCCTCCCAACCCAGCGCCGGGGTCGGGGAAGAGGCCAGCCGGCGGAGACGCGGCGCTCCTTGTGGGCGCGCGGTGTTGGAGACGAGGAGACTTGTGAAAACTTCAGGCCGCCCAAACAGACCCTCCAGGTCCTCCGCGCCCTCCTCCGCCGCTAGCGCTGGACTCCCTGCCTCCCCCGGCCACCACCAGGCTCACCCGCGGACCGCCCCACCAGCCTCCACACCGCCTCGCCAGCTTCCCAGCACAAGCAAACACCCCAGCCCCCGCCGCCCCTCCGCCCTCTCACTGCGGCCTCCCAACCCAGCGCCGGGGTCAGGAAGAGGCCAGCCGGAGAGGCAGACTACCATTGGAGGGATCGAATCAAGCTCTCGGAGAAGAGATACCCCGTCCGACAGCCATAGGAGGGACCGAATCGAGCTCTCAGAGGAGGAATGCCCAATCCGAAACCCTAACCCTAGGCCCGGGCGCGGAACAGAGCTCCGACTCGAAGGACCGAGCGGAGACGCGATGGGTTTGGGCTTTCGAGCGTTGCGTTGCGGCGGATCCTTCTGCGTGGTGAGGTTTGGTTGGGGCGCGGCGGGTGGGTTTCGCGCGTTTCGCTTCAGAGCCGAAGGAAATTGTGTGTCCATCCAGAATGCTCGGCCTGCCTGCATTTCAATATCGCAAGTATACGGCCCGAGCTGTCAGTGAGTCATAGCCGCCTTGTAAAGTTGTAACAACCCGACATTATTGTTTCCTTCCCTTTTCTTTTCAGCTCACATATGTCTTATGATTTTCTCTAAATAACTAAATAAAATAAGTTTTTTTTCGTTGTTTCACAACAGTTTATTAGACTAAATTTTTCAAAATAATTTATCGATTTATTGATATTTAGTTCTTTCACACTAGATCAAAAGCTATACCCACAAGTCAAAGTCTAATCACATGTTGATGGGCGATTATATGGGCTATCTATCCAATGTTGGCTAGTCCGAGTTCAATTTTAAGTAGTCAGACATTTGGCTGCCTAAATTTGATCTTTATTGGGATGAAAGACATAATCGACGAGAGGCAAGTACTCTTGCCGACTCTCCCAACTAATTTTATTACTACATTATTCACGCTGGCTCAATCTACAGGAGAACCTGCAATACAGTAAACCTAAACCTTACACGGATTCTCATTCCAAGAACATCACAACATGCATCGTTGAAGCTCAGACACCTTGCACCGAACCATCTTAAAAAATGTCAAAAAGTCACAAGTTCTTCATCAATGCAACGCATGAACACTGTAATAATGTCTCGTCCCATGCAGCAGAGAAAACAAACACACACCAAACCATTTACCATGAGCAGTTATAGCTTCATTTTGCCTAGTAGTTCTCGGGCAGGAATGGGATTAATAGTCTTATTAAGTTTTATACACCAAATAATTCACTCAAAAATTTAAACTGATGAGAAAAGATAGACAATTCACTTATACTTTAACACACTCTCTCACGTGTAGGCTCCTTCTCGCCTAAGACGTGGAATAAAAGTAGGCTACGTTATTTTTTAATTGTGTCAAGTGGCTCTTGAATTCAAGACCTCTCACTGATACCATATTAGGTTTCATATACCAACCACTTTACCCAAAAGTTTAAATTGATAAGAAAAGATAGATAATTCACTTATACTTCAACAAGTCCAACAGTTACAATGAAAACATTCTGATAGGACAAATCAAACGATGAGAAAAAGAGTTTTAAGATATAATCAAACAATGGCTTGTTGCGAACCTACAGGAGACAACAAACAACATCAGTTACAAACTTACAACCAAATCTCAAAAGAAGAAGAAGAAGAATCAACTTGAACCATATTTAAGCTATCTTAAGCGTAGAACAACATCATAGCACCCGAGCATCAAGTACTGCAGAACATTGTACCAAATTGTTTAACAGAAAAGGAAAATATGCACATCACGCCAAATATAAACTACGGAGCCAAATTTATGTGAAGTGTAGGCACAAATATACAATAATCTACATATTTTAAAACATAGGCTAATTCTAACTTTATGACCAAGTCACTATGTAGAATCGTCGATGACAATCAAAGAAGATGGATGATTACAACGTCTAGCAGAATCTTTTCTTCAAATTTTCTGTCTCCACTCACACACACAACCAAAGCAAAAACAAAAAGAGGCGGAACAACAAAACAAATAATACATATTTTTGGATTACTGTAGCAATTGATTAAAAAATATTCGCATGCAATTATCACAGCAATTAAAAATTCACGGCTGGCTCTCAGCCACCATGCATGTAGCCACCTAAGAGCAAGTATTATAAGAGGTCAAGGCTGGTCAGACGAGGTGGAGGAGAGAAAGGAGGAGAGAGAAGAGAGGTGGGGCAGAAGCTTACACCACCAAGCACAAGAACCAAGAAACTTTGTAAGAGGAAGGGTAGGTCATACAGCCTTCAGCTGTCTCAGAACTACTATATGAGTAGGCTGAAAAGTGAGCTGTAAGTATTCATACAGCCAGCTGAAGGCTGTATTATAAGACTTGCTCTAACGCCGAGTGCCGACCAATTTTAAGTACACATGACATTAAGCAAAGAGGCAATGCATGCAAGCTACTACTCCTTCATGCAGCAAACAAACTAACGTCTCGTTCGAGCCACCCAAAAAAAGTAATTAGTATTTCCTAATGACGCTGCCTAATCACATCTAATCACTTCTCAGATCATGAACCCCATCATTAGCAGTCATCACCAAAAATTACAAACTAACCTCACGGCAGTCGCACGTATAATACGAGTATGTATTCTTTTCTTCTTGATTTACTCAGCAGCACTCACGAGATCACCAAATAGCATGTGTGCAGCGATCTCGACGATAAATCGATCTACGTGATCTCTTTCCGTGCGCGAGACAGCGATCGAGGAAGCCGAGATGACAAGACAAGGCCCCGTTTGGCACAGCTCTACCACCAGCTCTTCGGAGCTGTTTGGAGCTGTTTTGTGCCAAACGGGGTAAAACAAAATAGCTCCACCCAAGGAGTTCCTTAAAACTCGCTGAGACAAAAGTAGCTCCACCCAAGGAGCTGAAAAAGTAGCTTCACCCGCCCACTTGTGAAGTCAAAACACCTCCACTTGTGAAGTGGAGTCGTACAAACGGGCCCAAAACGACGCGAAGAAAATGTACCGCCGGCAATTTCTTCGAATCAATCTGGATTTTTATTTCTAGATCATATTTATGGTTACAAAGTGCTCTCCTAATACCTTTAAACACTAGTACAAAATTGGTATCTCCAAAACCACATGGTTAGCCTTCAACCCCATCTATATTTATAGCTTAGGGTCTAAAACCCGAGTTTATTCTAAGCCCACAAGTTCTAATCCAATTCCAACAAATAAGGGATCCAAACCCTTCCTAATACAGGTTTTTCAAAATTCTAACTTTTCAACTCATCACGTGTCGAAGTCTCTGGACCGCTTCTCTCGAGGCCGTAATCTCTCCACGTATTATTCACCTTTGATCTCCATATGCTCCAAGTGAGTCCAACCATCTCGTGACATCCTCGATCGCCCGACCTCGATTTTTCCCTCTTAGTCCCGGTCCTTCTCACACCGATCATGATCGTCTTCACGCCCAATCTACACATACAAAGACCAAAGAACATTTTTCCGCACAAATTCTCTCTAATTTGACCAATATTAATCCACACACACGCAACACACCACAAGTAATATCATAATCAATGTTGTCAATTATTCATCACTAGTAGTGTGCCCGTGCTAACGCTACGGTAAAATACAAAACAAGATAAAATTTGTAAAAAATAAAAACGAACAATCAGATTCATTAAGATTCACGTCTCATATATTGTATAACCAAATATTTTGTCACATAACGACTTATATTTTTCGAAATAGATTTTGAAGAAATAATTCTAGTTATGAAACTAACGACCATGCTAACTAGGTCACGACCTGCAATCGATATGCTCTGATACCATCGCTGTGAGACCCAGATTTTACAATCCGGATTCCTCTGTGATTTCATTGCACTATTCCCTGGATCAGTAGATAGTGCTCACAGTTACAGAAATGAATATCAAAATACATATCATGCGGAAGCGTAAATATAATAGTAGACTTACTCATGGGCCGATTAGGCGAAATCATGAAATTGCAGCAATGGAAGAACGAAGCACGCAAGTGGACCTTCAGATATGCCCACAGCAACCAACCTGGAGGTTCGTGACCTAGCCCTTGACATTTTCATCTTCTCGGCCAGCTTGTCCAATATTGTTACTAAGGCGAGGTGATTTGATTCCCGATTCTGAATTTTGTCGCAAAAGCGAGCGTGAGCACTCCGACCCCGTGCTCCGTGAGCCAATACACATAATGCAATTAAATAGTATGCATGGCTTATCAAAGGAAGGCTCGGGTTATTTTATTTTTGCGTAGAGTGCTTTTGAATACAATTACTTAAAAATCCCTAAGACCTAGCAATTTGAACCAAATCATAATGTACAAGGAAATGCATTATTAATATCGATTCAGATTCCATCCACCGTTACATGCCATCTGCACCATATAGCAATTTCTTCAGCGTTATAGCCGCTTAACTTACCACTGGGATGACACCCAGGACAATTCCAAACCAGGGCAGTCCTTCGCCCTTCACTTTTCCATTCCCACCCACAAAACATTTTGAAATAGAACTAACTCGAGTAAGTTCCCATGTCCGCCCATGACCGTGGGCACGGCTATTCGAATAGTTTTGACTCGCAGAGTTTGTACACTTTCACCACAAGAGATGAACTATCCTTTTTGCCAACATGCTTCCTTAGGCATGAGACCCAGATAATTTATCACAAAGCCTTTACCTTACTCCGATCTAGTTAGACACCACCCACACTGAGGTTTCACCGCTGAAGGGTTACACCACCACATCGAAGCCCTCTTGCACCGTGTGAGTACAAGACACCCCGTGCCTCATCTGTGAGTAAACCAAGACACCTCGGCACCCACTTCCTCGGTGATGTCCGAACTAAACCCTTGCAAGTTATTCAGCTAGGTCGCACTCCATTATAGACTTGTGGTTGTACTGCTTTTACATCGTGAGATCATCACAAGATTCAGTCCTTAGTATTATCTCGAGCGGTTCTACCACACTCCATAATTTGTGCTCCCACCGCACCACATACCAAGCCCCCAAGCCATCCGCTCGATATTTAAGCAAGTTAGGATTTTTGGGAGCATGAAATAATCATGTAAAATATACCAGCCATTCCCACCATGACCGCCAAACCAGCTTCTCATGATTCAAAATGACAATAATGTTTGGGGCATTTCAGGTGCCTCGAGTATTTATGCAAGACTAAGCATGACATATAATTAGGGACTTATTTTCAAAAGTTACCATTATAATTTTGCTAGGGTGACAAGGTTCACACATTCAAATATTCCAAAGGAGGGTAATATTATTCAAGGTAAACAATGGACATATAACTAGAATCGTAAATTAAACATGTATTTGCATATAAACTAACAACATGCAATTTGATAATTTAAAACAAAGTAATTTGCAGAAATGTAGGTTCAACATGATCAAAGTATTGACTCGCCTGGGCGCGGTTTACCGCGGTCTTGAGCTCACACAATGCTTGCTTTTGAGCTTCTAGTCTCTATCTTCACTCCAAGCTTAATCTCGCTGGATTCACTGAATCTTCACGACTCCCAATTTCTAATTACGCGACAAACGACTGAATCCAAATAAAACAAATAACTCAAAAAGATCCAAATAAATCCGAATAAACTCAATTTAGTTTTATTACGAGTTAATGGGTGATTTGGTGAGTTGAGACAAGGTTGGTAATAGCATACGATAACTTGATCTTTCTATTAATAATCTCTTTGTATTATTTTGTTATTTATCACGGAAGTTCCATGAGTTAAGGTAGACCTATGTATCGAAGTACGAGTCTGGCTGGGTATGTATTCCCTGCGACTTAGGTTATGGTAAAGGCAACCTGGACTGATGGATGAGATCCAGACTTATTCTATAAATCTTTTAGTCAAAGATATTACAATACTTGTATATCTTTATTAAGTTCTAGAATAATCCCGATATAGGCCTTTACTTATTAATTAGATTAAACATATTCATTGATAGATAATTTTAAGCCTATTATTTCTTGAATGGCATTAAGTTGTACAAGCCACGCACTTACAGCTTTAAATATTAACAACTTAGCACCTCAGTTTATTTAAGGGTTGTTTGTGAAAGTATTTTTATGACTTCTCAAAGATATATAGTAACGATAGTCATACTTTAAATGGTTAATTGTGTATCACTTAATTATATACCGCTTTTGTTGCAAATAGTTTTTACAATATATTCTATAGTCATTTTATGTGAGGTGTTAATCTAAACACCAACTGTCTTTATTAACTAAATCTAACTTTTGAGATTTATTTATCGGCGATGTACCAAAAACTAATGGCGGGGTTTATATTATAAATCATGGCTTTCTAAAATAAGTATTTCATTTTAAATGGTTTTGGCACATCGTTTATTTTTGTGAAATCGCTGGAGTTATCATTTAATCGAATCTACTCTTAAGATTTATTTTATGGTCGCATACCAAATGTTATGGCATATATTTAATTATAATTTAAGGGTGCCTTGATATTAAGTTTGGTCATTTAAACAAAGTCATTTAATAGTCAAGAAGAATTATCCTAACTTTTAGGACATAGAAATAATAGTTATGGTTTAACCCATGTGGTGGCTAATTCTACAATCTTACTAACTTGCAAGGATTTATGATTTATTCCTTAGAGAATTTTCATTGGCTAAATCATCATTCCATGAGAGCTTAAACCTAAACAACATCCTTTTTAAATTTCTTACTATGCCCTTGATTAATATTTTATAAGCTTTTAAAATAAACATCAACGGTACATCAGTTACTAGTATATAATGATTAATCCATGATTAAATATTTATTAAGCTCATTTACATCATAATCAATTTTGATACTCCTATGGATTATTCTCGAATTTTTATGGATTTTCCTTATTGAAATCAGCTAGCAAAAATATTCAAAACCTAATCTACTGAAATGCTGCGGGATGAGGGATCGAAGCCGGGCGGCCGAGCCGAACGCGTGCGCTGTTAGCCAACCGAGCTCTCTGTGTTACCTGTTTAGTGAGGGGGAAAAGGATTGCTATTGAGCCAAGCGACTGGGGAGGGAGCAGAACAGAGGAAACCGGCGGCGCATGGGCTGAGCGGCGGTGAAGAGCGGACGGTGAGGGGCCATTAATGGCGGCGGTCGCCGGAGCGAAAGGGATGGAGAATAGGGGGGCGAACGAGTAACTAGAAGGCGTAGGGATGCTCACCGAGTGACTAACCGAGCCGGAGCAAGCATGAAGTAGGCCGGCGGCGGAGACCCGGTTGCGGCGCGGAGACCACCGTGGAGAGAGGAGCTCGGGCGTTGAGGAGGCCGGGCGACGTTTGGGGAAGGTTGAGGGCGTCGTGGAGATGCTCTCACCGCATGGAATTGTCGTGAGGTGGGTTGAGGAAGAAATGGAGTGGCGGCGGTGACTTCGGCGGCGACGAAAGAAATGGCGGCAGCGCTCCGCCTTGGGAGAATCAAATTGGCGGCAGTAGGCTCCTAGAATGGAAGGGCTTGCCGTGACGCGGTGGATGGCAGGAGCTTCACCGAGCGGCGGAAATGGTGGCGCAGCGTGGGAGCACATACGGCAAGGGAAGTGGGAAAGAAGGAGGAAGCGCCGTGTACTTATGGTCACGGAGGAGACTGCGAAGACGGTGGACGGCTTGGACAAAAACGGGCGGCGCGGGAAAACCGTGGGCGAAGGTCAGTGCATGGGTGCCACGGGCGGAGGAAACTGCGTGGAGCGAGCTCGCGCGCCACGGGAGGAAGCAGAGAGGAGGGAGAAGAGGAGTGCGGGTGAGGGGCCGCCCACCGGTGTCAGGGAGAGAGAGAGATAATGGGCCGGGGTGGACTGGACCACTGCATCTCCTTTCTTTTTTTCAATTGTGTAAATGTATTTTTATATTTTTGATTTCATGTATTGCTATTTTTCCAGCTTATTTAATTTTGCATATTTTTATTTTCTATTGCTAAGCTCTTTATTGCACAATTTGTATATGCACACACACACACACACACACACACACACATATATATATATATATATATATATATATATATATATATATATATATATATATATATATATATATATATATATATATACATGTGTTTGTATTTTATTCATTTACTTTTTATTGCTATCTATGCCATTATTTTCAAGATGAGATTATATATATATATATATATTTTTAACTTAGATTTCTCCCTTCTTATACTGGATCATCTTTTCAGATTCGTATTTAAAGTTTCGAATCTCCATTATTTGTACATTTCTTTTTATGGCATTACTAATATTTGTTTTTTTCTTTTATGAGTTCTTAAATTTTGAAACCTCCACCAAATTCAGGAAAACACCATAAAATCCAAATTCCAATAAAATATATTGTAAAATATTTCAAAAGCTTCATATTTTCAAATTTTACATTTTCAGGATGTTACACTGCGGACGGCTATTTTCACAGGAGACCCTTTATTACACAATATTAGCAAATATACCCCACCCTAGCCCGGCTGTCATGATAGAATTCTTAGCGATCTTTCCAGCTTTTAGCGATATCTCAAACTATCGGCTGGACTACTTGATCTATCTCTTGTTTCGCAATCTACTACTTGATCTATCTCTTGTTTCTCAATCTACTACTTGAGCCTTGAAGTGCAATCATATGTGCGCTTCCAATCTTTCAAGCTAAATTCATAAGCTAAATCATTGAACTGCACAATTCAAGCAAATGACGGTTTTAAATACCTAAACTCGTAGTTGTGCCACCGCCACTGACCTTGCTAGTGCCGCCTACACCCTCCCTTGATGGCACCGCGCCCGCTTCATTCTCGCGCAAAGATGTCCCTTGATCCCTTTCTTGCACTATTTATATTGATGTTCTTCGTCATTCATCACCGCTTTAAATAATATAACCAAAAGTCATCTACAGAGTCTAAAAGAACGACCATTAGCTAGAAAACTCCTCCGCTCACTCAAAAGAAAAAAAAAAAAAAAGCAGCTTGGACACGCTGATGAAGATCACTACATCCCACAAAGATGTGATGATGTGAAGATCACTGATAATTCAGTTGAGATATGTCATATAAGCTTGAGTCCAAAAAAATCTTAGCAAAGACTTAAAAAAGATAACGTATTAACAATTTGTGTGTAAGCGCATCAGATAAAATATCTAGAACAACTGAACAGTCCAACAGCTTAAAAACCAAGGAAAGGAAAAAATGATCAAATTAATATCCTTGACAAGTCTTAACGGTAAGCAAAACAACTATGACGCTAACGGTAGTAATCGAGGATGGCAAACATTGATGCAGAGTTTTCCTTTACTATGTCTACATCAGATTGCAATCACATCTCAAAGGCAAAGCTACACTGTAATGAGCGATACATCACAATGCAAGGCCCTTTTACAAAATTCTTGTCTGCATAGTACGAACGAAACAAACAAATACATACCCTCCTTGTCCATGAGAAGGTCCAATGCAAAATATTCAACAAAATCGAGTATTGTGCTTCATCGCTTGACCATAAAGTGTGTGTAGCATAGCATGCCCTGTTCTATCAGAAGACATGCACATCGATAGGCCCGACCACCAAGATTACATAGACACAAAAAGGAAGAATAAGAAAAGATGTGACAGCTTGCATGTTTGCACCTCAAACTAATGTTAGAAGACAATATACCTTTTCCGTAATCTAAGCTTTGGCCTCCAAAAGCGCGTTGATAAATTTTTCCATCTTCGCCTGAAAATGGTAATCCGTAGTTCTCAAGCTCTATAATGACTTTTGGTGCTTCTCTGCACATATACTTGAATAGAATCTTGGTCCCCGGAGATGAATAGAATACCATGTCAAAGGAATCAAAGAAAAGAATGCAAGTTCCTAAATTAACATCATGCATTTCTTAAAAAAATGCCTTTCCATGTAAACTTACCAAGCCAATCACTTCCTTTGACCGTATCATACATATGCCACCTCCATCATCTTCATCATGTTTCCAAGAGCAGCGTTTATACCTCCCCTGCATCCATCCGTGTTAATTATGTGCAACTAAAACTCGTAGAACATTCTCCCGCAATGCACAGCAGAGCATACAAATGATGTACAGCAAAGGCCTATTTAGAAAAGGATGGTAATCTTATACCTCTCCTACAAGACTAATAAAATTTTCTCCACATGCCCACTGAGTTCTATATTTTAATCTCTTGGAGTGAGAACAGTGGACTCAAACATAGGTATAGACCAGTTTAACTAATCATATATCAACAATTCGAATAGACAAAAAAAACTAAAAGACAAACTACAAGCAAGGCAATATAAGAAAACAACAAAAAATTACAGATAATCATCAGAGTAACAGCATCACGTGGCATCAGTCCCAAACAGTAACGATGATACTCGGGCAAATATCAAAAGCCATCCCAACTCCCAAATTCTACTACAATATTAGTAAATTTTGGACAGTATTCGTACCTCATGTCTTATTTGGAGGCTGAGTAAACAAAAAACATGGCATTCCCAATTGAATACATTTCCAAACTAAAGAATAGCAAGTTCAAAGTGGTACAATTGTACGCACTTCAAGTCTCGAACTCAGTTCATATTTTAAATAACTGGTCACGAGAATATATCATAAAATCTATCAAAGTTCGAAACCACCGTGCATGCAGGGCCACCTCTGAATGGACTTCTAATTGAAACCCTAAATCGGACTTCCTCATCGGGAAGTTCTGAATTGCAAGTAGCGTAAATCTTGATGCAAATTATAGGTATAGGTTAATGTTGAGCTACTTTCCACTCTTTGCGCATACCACATTACCACAACAACATTAAAAATATAGTATTTCACAAGATTTAATGGAACTTCGTGAAATAGGTAGTGGATAATTTATATTGCTACGTGTATTGGTAAAATATATTCCAACACAATTAACGAAATGTGTACTGGTATCTAGAAAGTAAAATGACCTTTTCGAGAAAAGAATCGAACTCATCCGGCGTGAACCCCTCCTCAACATTTCATCAAACACCTTGCGTGCATCCTCCATCCTCCTCGCTTTACAAAGCCCATTCACCACCGAGTTGAAGGTCACTGTGTTCGCCTCACGCCTCCCTCCCGCATCACACCAAGAGCCTCTCGCGCCGCCCACATCCCCGGACTGCGAACGCCGCGACGAGTGTGTTGTACGTGACGGCGTTGGCGCGCAGCCGAGCCGCGCATGTCGCCACGACGCCGAGCGCCTCCTCCGGCGGCCTCTGGCGCGCATGCGCGGACGAGATGTTGTAGGTGTGTACATTGGGCGCCACGCCGTCGTGGAGCATGGAGGCGAGGAAGCGGGCGGAGGGGAGCGAGGCGCCCGAGAGCGAGGAGGACGGCGTTGTAGGCCGGCACGGAAGGAGCGTATCGGTGGAACAAGCGAATGCGAGGGCCGTGGCGCGGGAGGCGCGGGAGAGGAGGCATAGGCCTTGATGAGTGCGCAAAGCGCGCGCGGTGAGAGGAGGAGGCGGAGGGCGGAGGAGGGCAGCGGGGAAGGTAGCGGCGAAGGGGAGCGCGCAGTAGCGAGAGCGGGAGGTGGCGCCGCAGAGTGGAAGCGGGAGCGAAGCGGCGAGCGGGATGGGTTGAGGAGAGCCACGAGGTGGGCATGGTGGACGGGGTGGTGGATGCTTGGAAAGGGTGCCGGCGAGGAGGACGCCACGGAGGCGGGCCCACCGCCCGGCTTGGGGCCGAGGCGTCCGTGGCATGGGCGGCGGCGATGGCTGGGAGGATGCCGAGAGGGTGCCGGCGAGGAGGACGATGGGGCTGGTCGGGAGGAGATGAAGGCGAGGAGAGAGAGGAGAGGAGCGCGAGGCGATCGCGTAGGGCCTCGACCCCGGTGCGCGGCGATGTCCGGGATGGTGAGGCGGCGCGGGAGGGTGGCGAGTGGAGCGCGTCCGTGAGGCGGCGGGCGGGTTCTTGGCGAGTGGGCTTGGAGTTGGAGGAGACCGGGAGGCAGGCGCGCGTCGCCGAGGAGGAGCGGCGCGTGAGGTCGGAGGAGGCTTGTTGTTGTCCAGCTGACGGCGGCGGCGGTGCAGCAGATGGGAGGTCGAGACGAGAAGGACGTAGGGGTGTGCGTGGGACGCGGGTGGGTTCTGGGTTCAATGATGTGCATGATCCAAATGATTTTGGCCTTAGGATCTTCAATGAGTAAGAGAAGAAGGTTTGAGGAGAGATTCAAGCCATTCATTTGTATGAAATTGGATTACTTTGGTACACAAACTGAGTGGACTTAGATTAGGCATGATCAGAGGGGTGGTTGAGGGGGTGGATTTAGTAAAGAAAATTTTGGTGTATTATAGAGGGGTAGAGATTTACATTGTCAATTATCCATCAAAAAAAATTTTAGACCTAGCCACATGGTCTAACACACTATAACCGATAGTCAGCTGTCGAACTTATGTAATTCAGCAAAAGTTTCATCCTTTCTCAGGATGCAGAATAGCAGCAATTTCTTGTTGATCCAAGTGCAGGATATGAACACATGGTACCATTGAATATACCAGCATAAATACAAAATAAGTTTAGAAGAAAGGATTACAGTATAGCATCACGGACACAAGGATATATCAACTTGGACCACCAAAAGCACTAAACTGGAAACAGTTTTTCTAAAATGGCCAAACAGAAATAAACTGCAAACAAATGGCAGCAAATATGCAACACCGATGCAGACATGAAAGCAAAAGTCTTTCCTAAAAACCAATATTTCAACGTAGCAGAAATAAAAGGGAGCAGTCCCTTTTAAATAAAATAGTTCCAAGATAAGTAATTGTGCCAAACAATCAAACTTTTTCAAAATCAAGGTGAATGATAAAACTGGCTTGGTAGAAACTTGACCAGATACGTAGGTATGTATAGTCATTACAAAACTCACGAACTATTAACAATACGCATGCACATATCGAGTCAGTGAGCTATTTACAGTAACATGCGAACAAACCATCAAGTCACACAAATCATTCAATTTTCCAGGTTGTAGATTCTCACTAGGCCACCAACTCAGGAAACCGTGTTATTACAGGCAGAGAACAGTGCAAGAACAGCTGTTCTCCACAAATAAGTTGGCAAAGCAAATCTGGGGTAGTAGATAACTCAGCAGAAAATACAGAGAGTATTTTTATGGATTAATAAAAAAAATAAGATATTAAACTTCATGTGGCAGTTCTTGTCAAGAGTATTGAGATAAAAGCTCTTATCAAGAGTATGAGATAAAAGTAGAGCATGTAGACAGCAGATCCACTAGCAAGCAGATTAAAGCACGCTCAGCCTCCATTGACCAAAGCCTCCCGCCTCCACTTTGGAAAAATGGAGATGGACGAACATCAACATCATCCTCCATTTCATCTTGTGTTCAAATTTCGTCAACCATTTGTGCAGGCTGCAGACACAGGCGTACATCAATCACTTTTGATTAGTCCAAACACCCACTACCGAAAAAGCAGTTCCCACCACCAAGTGTATGGCATGGCTAGTGCACTACAGGCCCGAAAAGAAACAATATGAGAGCATGCCAGACTCTTTAGTTGCTCTCTCCATCACTCACGCTCATAGGGACATTGAAAGATGTAGGGGCATGAGCAGGTTATTGCTTACCATATCCTTGCAATTAAAGCACCTTTGAACAAAAGATGGAAAGGGGCGGGTAACATCATATACCATTTGTACAATTTCAAGTGGAGAGGATCTTTTAGGTCTTTTCCTGCCTCCTTGTTAGTGAATCAAAACGGGCAGTTTTATCTTACACTGGTAGGTTGACGCCTACTAGTAGTTGTAGGGATGCATGTTACAGTTGCCGTTACTATACTAGGAAGGAGTGTTGGGTTCTGGCTTCACTGGTTGGCCATCTTGTGAATGTTGTGTGTCATAGATTGCCATAGCGAGCGAGATTGGCATCATGCAGAGTGCTTTGGATTGGAGAAATTGCATTGCTGCCCCAATGTCTTCTTTCATCAGCTTTGCGACCTGTCTTTCTGTGCCATCCGTTGACAACTTTTCCCAAATCTGCTGTTTGCTGCCACTATCACTTGCTTCCCCCTAACAAAATTAAAGCAAGATACAGTTTAACAACCAAAAGATATGACAGTGTGGAGATGGAAAAGGACTCTCAAATTGATTCTTCAAGTCAAGGCACGATCATCCATGAAATAAATAATACACACTATATTATTACTGCCATGGATCTAATGTTGGGGGTATGTGAGGCTTTAAAATTGGGCTCTGAAGCAGGGCAAATGCGTACAATGAAGACACTATGCTGAGCAAAGAACTAGATGAGACAGAGACCATTATGGGGGATTTAGAAGGCATGGTTGAAATACTTAGTAAAGATGAAACGCTCATTGGTGTCAACTATAGAGCAATAGTCATTGTCACTGACAGCAAGAAGTACAAATGGCTTGCGCAGACATGGACAAACAGACCATGAAACCAATAAAAGGTCAACAATGGAAATAAGGTGCTGAATGGACACTGCCTTTCAACAACACTGCCTAGAACAATTATAATTAGATAAAGTGAAAATAGGTAGGTGACATATAAAAGCATACAAAAGAGCAATCAGTTCTACAGTTTTACTAGCCATAATTTTTGGTGGCTCAACTCAGAAACAACTTGAGCTAACAAACAAGCCTATGTTAAATTCTTAACTAAATGGCAGTAGAAATGAACTGACAAAAGTTTTACCTTAACTGAAAGTGGAATATCAGCAACCAGTTGCGCAACAGCATCAGCACCACCCAGTCTGCTCATGCTTAAAACCTACCATCACAGAAGCAAGGTTCCATCAAACAAGTAAAAACACAAACAGTGGTTTGTGCCTCATAGATAATAGCACACTGAACTGTACCTTTACTTGAAGCCTCAGGAACTTCACATAATCGAGGATCTCATCTAGCATAGCTGCCCTATCTGTCTGCATGGTTAAAAAGAGGACATGAGAATTTCTTTCGGTTGTCACCTTTTGACGTTACAAAGTAACTGAATTCTGTATCTGGTGATTATAAAATAATGTATTGTTCTAACTATTTATATAATCCAAGGATACATGCTTGCTTATCTCAGAAAGGAAGGCATACTGTACAAACATATCATGGTTCTCTGTGAGAAAGATAATAATCATAATAATATCTTTTAAAGCAGAAAAGTTCTTTGTCAAAACAACAAGAAGCACAACAATAATATAATATTGTCAGCGCATCATGACCCCAGACCACTTGCTGAAATTCTGTCAGTGGCAGGCATGTGAACCATATAAGTCTTTTTTACCTTCATAATAACATCTACATGTATAATAAACATTGTTACCTTGTTTGTATTGGGGACCAATTCCTGTAGAGCCCTCATCCTTTCCGCTATTTTCTCTCTTCTTAGCTGCACTAGAACAAATATGGTTCAAAATACTGCTAAATAAACACCTAGCAGAATTGTAAAATAAAAAAAAGGAAAGTAAGAAATAACAGCCTAAAGTAAGGTGGGCATTGATATACAAAAGCACAACATGGAAGCAGCAAACAAAATTCTACAACTGCTAGAAACATGATATTGAAGTTCAACATAAGCAGCCTACCTTAAAGCAGCAAAATTCTATAGCTAGATAGTAATCACATAATATTCACTGCATAACAGGATTGCAACATGACATATGAATCGTCAAAAGGAGTGACTTCTAGTATAATATGACATGGCAATTATGAGCCTTAAAAGAAACGCCAAATGCCTCTGCCAAATGGCCGTCCATCATCTAGTTAGTGCTACAGCCCCTTTTAAAACCTGTGATGACTTGCCCAGCAAGAGAGCATTTCTATATACAACATAGCCGCTTCAGTACCAAGTTGAAGTTGATTGCTCCATCACACTATGCAAGGCAGAACAGGAGACAAATAATTGTCTGTGCATATTAGGAGCCACAATTCTAGTTCTAAATAGTGCGAAACTCCGCACCAAAAATCTAATTAACCCCTTGCAAACGGCATGGATGCGTTAAGCTACGAGAGTTCATTACCCTCTCGGCAATGCTGTGGGGGTCAGTCGCCTGCCCTCGACGCGCCCGCACCTTCGGCCTCGGCGCCGGCGGCTGCGGCCCAACGGCTGCCCCGCCCTGCTTCGACTGCTGCGCGTGGAACACCTGAAACCCACCACAAGCACCACAATTAGCACCAGCCCTGAGAATTCCCACCATACACAAGTTTGTTACCCTCCGCTGCAACAGGGTACCTGGGGAAGTGGGCTGGGGCGGAGGTGCGGCGGCTGCACGCCACCGCCGAACACCGGCGGGAAGAGACCGGGGAGCTGCACGGCCTCCCGCTCCTGCAGAGGCAAGCGAGAAGCTTAACACATAGCACACCACACGCGCTTCGGCTCCGCTCGACAAGGAGCGAGGTGTGGGGAGCCAACGCAAAAGCCAAAAAGGAGGGGAAAGTGGAGAGGGCGCTCACCGCCTTGCCGCCCTCCGCGTCGTCGCCGAGGCACTTCCCGCTCCCGGACGCCTCGGACGCGGCCGCCGCGTCAAGGCTGAGGGCGAGGGAGAAGGGCTGATCGCCGGCGGGGCGGCCGCCGGCCGCGGCTGCGGAGAGGGAGTTGGTCAGGGAGAAGAATTTGTTGAAGAAGTCGTCCTCCGGGGCCTGTGGCGGCTGCCCCGCCATGCCCGGCCACGTGGGGTCCGGCGGCCGGCGACGGCGACGGGAACCGCCAAGCTGGTGGCTCCTTGCTGCTTCGGCTCTGCCGGCTCGGAAGGCGTTCGTTTTCTCGGCAAGTGTGAAGTGTGAACTGGGGATCGAGGAGTGTTCAGTTGCTCGCTCGCTCGCTTCACTTTTATTCACTCGCAGTCGTGGGGGGCTCGCTACCCGCGCGGCAGATACGCACGCGCCGCCCAACGAGTTTTCGGTGTGGTATATTTGGCACTGATTATACTCATATTTATAAAAATAACTAGCTACATACCCGTGCGTTGCAACAGAACTTATTAAATGCATAGAGAATTATGTTATAGAAGAGAGTTGTTCTGATCGGTTAGAAAGTGGAGAATGGTGAGAAGTTAAGGGAACAGAGCGGTTGGAGGAGAATGAACGTACAACCACCAACTCGTTCTTTTATAATAGTAAATATTATATATTGCTGTATTGATAAAAATGGTAAGCTAGTGGCCGAGTGGTAATACTGAAGGTGGACACGTGGCCCTACCATCTCGCCACCGAACGGCAGACAACTTACCGTCCTACCACCAGACGGCAACTACCTGCCGCCCTATGGCTGATTAGCCGGTTTAATCACCTGCCCTAATTTTTATACTATTTGTTTAAAATTTTAAATATAGTAAATGAGCTCAAAAGATTATAAAATTTTATATACAATATCTCGAAATAACGTACTAGACTGTGTAATTTTTTGGTAATTTATTCATTGTGAATGTTGCCCAAAATTCATCTGATTTCGATATTTGTAGAAGTTGTTATATAGCAAACGAGTTCTAAAAATTATAAAATTTTATGTGAAGCCTTTTAACACACTTAATTGTGTAATTTTTTGGGAATTTTATGTACTCCGAATTTGCTATGTTAATTTATATTAATTTAATAGTGAAATTAGCGATGGTCAGGCATTTTTTTGCAATGCCTGACCTCTATCTTTCACACATATGTTGGCTCGTTGCTGCTATCTTTTCTTTCCCGCTACGTCATTCGCACAATTGTCACTCTGTCCGTGTCGTCCTCCCTCGCGTGTGCTATCGTCCGCATTAACGTTGTTATGTCCGTACTATCCCCTGGCCCGTTCCTTCGTCTGCATATTTATCAGTGTTACTATGCCGTCCCCCTCACCCAAAGTGCTGCTCATCAACAAGGAGTCTTTAATTTGCGGGGTGAGTGCACCGGGTTCTCATCTCAGTCGCTCATCGCATAAACTCATTCTCACGGTCATCGCTCAAAATTAAGAGTGCGTAGCTCATTATTTTGAGAAACCAGTGTATAGCCCATTAAGGACGTGACAACAGAACGCATCAGTGCTGATTGCTTGTCCTAAAAGGCAGGTAATTTTTTACCATCGTAATTAAGTTAGTTATAATTAATGTAGTTTGTATTACAAAGTAAGTAGGTCGTAGTAATTTAGATATAATTTTTTGCTATTTTTGTGTACGTACAGTACTCATAATTTGTTATTATATGGTAGTATCTAATTAAGCAGTCATAATTACTATAGTGATAATTAATTAGGGTTAAGTAATGAATTAGTACTAAGTAAATTAATTACTAAGGATGATGTAATGAATCACTCGTAATGTTTTCAGACGAGTAATGAAATTATCAGTAATTAATGAATTATTGAATTATTCATATGTAGTTATATGCATGTAATCACTAACTTGTAGTGTTTTATTGTAATTATCAATCTTCGCACTAATATTTCGTCTATCTCATTTGTTGTAAGATACTCTCAAAAATAAGAGTGCACAACTAATTATTTTGAGAAGCCAGTGCATAGCTCATTAAGGACGTGGTAGTGCTGATTGTTTTTTCTGAAAAGTAGGTAATTTTTCATCGCATACTACTTATGTTTTTCACCTTTTCATCCAAATGAGACTAACCAATATCATAATTAATAAAAATATTAGTCTCATAATTGTTATTAGTCATTATCACCAAAACCAACTTATTGTAAGTTGAACTTACAATCTCACTCATTTGGGTGATGAATGACAAATATATTAACAATAATAACATTTGAATGAAAATGAATATATGATAGAAAATTCAACTAAGCTGAAGGCATAAATAAGCATAATAAGGAATTTCTCCCTTTTTAGCATCAATATTATTCTCTCCCTTTTGGCATTATACACTTTAAAATCAATGCTATTATTCATTCTTCCTCCCATTTTGTATTTGTCATCAAAAAGTAAGGAAAAAAGCAAATTTAGCCAAAATGGAGAAGTTCCAACACATGAAGCTTGATACAAATTGATTTAATATAATTTTAATCATAAAGAGTATGAAATAAACATATGTGTCCAAGAGGGAATCTTAGCTAACTAAATAAAAAGATATTTAAAACATATTCAAATAATCTTACTCATGAGAGCTCCTTGAAGGTCTTTGAAGTTTCCCCCCTTTTGACATTGGATAACACCTGTGGCGTTTGAAGCACCATCTAATTTGAAGTTTTCGATTTTCAGAATTTTGACCTTTCAATTTAACTTCAAAAGCTAGTTGAAAACCTGACCTATAAATGTCCAATAAATCTAAGAAAATTTATCAGTATAATTCAACAATAGAAGATCAAAAGTTATTATTATGCCTTCGTCGGATTATGAGCACGCTGAAAGATATGAAAAATCACAAAACTGCTCAGAATCATGCAGTTATGATATTTCAGCATTTTGTTAAAATGATAAAAGTACACAATTTTCTCAAATGAAGTTATAAATGAATTTTTAACTAGAGCTCAAAAACCAATTTTTACTTCATGAATACGAAATGAAGCAAATGAGAATGAAACATATTCATTCACAAGATCTATAAAATATTTTGGTCTAATAGGTAAAATATTTTTATCAATATTAATACTTTACCCTTTTTGTTTTAATAAGCTCAAAATACTATTTAGTTTTTTTCATAAAGAATAACTTCTCCTTACACAAAGGTTCTTTTTAGCATTTCTTTCTTCTTCTCTTTTGACACTTAAAGGTTTTTTTCTCTTCTTGTTTGACTTCTCTTTTCATATCTCTTCCCTTTTGTTTAACCTTGCTCTACTTATGTCATCTAGCACCAAATATTAAAGATATCAATTGTAAACCTTTTGTCCATAGTAGGTACGACTTGTAAGCCTTTTGTCCATATTAGATGCCTTTTAATCTTTTGTGGTTCTATCATCTTTTCCATTTAAGGCATATACCACTTTGACATTTATACCACTTATGATAACATTAGATACTGTTTTTTGAAAAATACCACTTGTAATCATGAATGATACCAAATATAATTAATTCTAATTATAGAGACTAGATACCACTCATGAGGTTAGATGATATCAAGTATGATTAAATCTATTTGTAAAGACTTGATACCATTTTGAGAGCATACATGACTACATGACACCAAGTATGATTGATTCCATTTATAAAACTTGATGCCACTTGTATAATCAACTTGTATTCCACAAGGTCAAATTAAGCACTTCATCTTCCATAATTTCCACTTGATAATAATAGAGGGGTAGCACTTGTAAGAAGATATCACTTGAAACATCACTTGAGAGAAGAGGATGATACCATTTAGGAGAGATATACCACTTGAAAGAATGAATACCACTTGAAAGATATTATATAGAAGAGCTTGGTTAATAAAAGATTTTGCTCGATAAGATGAAAGATTTGATAACACTTTGAAAGGGAAAAGATGATATTACTTGTAAAGACAAGGATAAAACTCATACCGAGGTCAAGATCTTGTAGCCTCTAATTTAATGTGGGAGTGACGTCGAGTTCACCGATGATGATACAGGCCTCCCGAATGCTTCCAGGGAGCTGTACACAATTCCCCTGTTTGCATCATACGTAGGGCAGAGATCAGCGTTCACATTATACCCGGAATTTGGAGACTTTGGTGGGCAGAGCTCCTCCGGCTTCGCTGCCATGTCGTACTGTCACAACGAGAGCTCCTCCACATCATGAGGAAGATTTTTAGAGTCCTTCATTCATGACATTATTGCTGGTGGCTCATAGTTCGGTATGTAAAATAAATGTTCAATACATTTGGTTGCAATATTCTATCAATTTATTGACGATGTTATATGCATTAAGTTCTAAGGAGGAACGACTAATGTTTGACATATCTGGTTTCAATATACCATCGGTTCAACAACGATATTCCAATAGTTCATCGACGATGTTTCAGTGGTAGGCTAGATGAATTGAGTGGAAGACAAATAAAGGAATTAGATGGACACATTTAAAAAATATAAATAGAATAATAGTGGAAAAAATGAGCGTGAGGGGAAAAAACTACTACTTCTGCAAAAAAAAAATCTAAAGTTAAATGAAAAGAAAAAAGAGAAACGAATGAAAATAAAGAAAGAGAGAAAAACACAAGTGCGTTTACCATGCATGTACACTGGACGCACCTGTGAAGCAAAACTCGATCACGCGTATAGGGTGGGCGGCAAAACTCTGCTACATGCGTGAAGAGGCCGTGGCCCAAGGCCCATGCACGGTAGGAGGGGAAGAGCAAAGTAGGCTAAGGCCCATTCAGTTGGGCCGGAATTTGCCCGAGCTGGTTAGCGATAAAAAATTTGTTGGATATCTATAAGTCGAGATTGTTTGCTTTTATTCAAAAATTAATGCTTGTGTTTTATGTTTAGATAGCCAAGTAATCAATTCCTTTCGTCAGCACAAGCTAAGAAATTCGAGTGTAGTTAGGGTACCCTTTCATTTTGTTTTCATTTTTATATTAGGATCCAGTGTATTCCTTAGTATTATAGCTTCTGTTGTCCTCTATTCTACATACGTTTGCTATTTCTTCAAGCATGAGACAATAAAATCCTTCGGGTTCTCAATGGTTAATTAGGTGCAACATGTGTTTCTTCTTTGGTTATGTTCGTTTGCTTGCTCCGCCTTTAATGTTTAAGTTGCGAGCTAAAAAACTACACTTTTCATTTGAATTATAATTTTATTTCTGAACCACTAATATTTATTGTTTACCCATGCTTTCGCTAGCATCTACTGATAGAGTTTGTCGCTTAAACTTCTCTCCAGTCGTCTGCACGAAATTAAACGTATACAGAAAGTGGTTATTATAGATTATTAGTTAGAATTAAGAAAAAATCCCAGTATTTTGGTCGTAAAATCAACCATACCTGGATCATTTAGTGATATCGATCATGATGTCTAGCATGCATGTTTAGTATAGAGGACAGCAAGATGATACGACTTCTCACATTCTGCATCATGGTGTGTAGGGCCTGTTCTTTTTGGCTGCGGCTTATGGTTTTTGGTTGAATTTTTTAAATTTTGCTGTTTACGGTACAGATTACAGAGAGATCGATACTCATTTACGATTTTAGCTGATACAGATGTCGGGTTTTTAACGTGTACTACGTTTAACTTGTAGACCCCGTCTTGAGAAAATACTCCGTTTAAAAAGTAGGTACTGTAGTGACTGCCAAAAGCCGGCCGGCTTGTGCCCTGCCGAACAGGGCCGTAGATTGGTTTGCCTATGGGATCATTGTTTTTTTTACGTGGATTTCATATTGTAAATAATATGATAATAGTTGTTGGACTACATCACATCATTGATGCTCTCAAAGTTTGACATGTTTTATCTCAGAGTTTACACAACGCGTAGTGAAATTCTTGCGAGCCTATCCAGATATCTGACCTTTTTCTTACATAATAGTTGGAGTTGATAAGGAGTTGTTACTGTATGAATTAATCCATTTCTTCGATACCACGTAGACAGGTGCAAAAGTCAGTTGAGTTAATTTATTGCTCTACATGATGTTTACTTTTAGAATAAGGTCATTTTTTCTAACTGTTATGTTGGATATGCTTTTCTACATCAAGATGTGTATGGATACGAGGCTCAAAATGTTGATATTTCATATTGCATGTTACATTTTACATATTACTAACTTTTTTCATGCATAATGGTAGCAGTTGGAGTGTTGGTACTTCTTACAATAGATCGACGACACGGAGAAGTACAACATTACATTCATTCAATAAAAATACATGCTGAACTACACAGTGGAGCTCAAAATTTTACCCGTTGGAAATCTTACACCCCGGAGGACAAGGGAAAGGCTGGGAAGGGGGAAGACAAGGGCAATGTGCCGATGGCCCCTCCTGAACATGAATTTATTTTGGACTCGTACAAGCCTGTGAACTGGGAAGACCAGTATTGGATTTTTGTGTACGAGGATCAATGGAGGAAGCCAAAGCCCGTGCCTACGGGGGACTGGGGGAGACAAGGAAAGACACCGATAGACCTTGATGCATAGCATGTATGATCGTAAGCTTGCCTTTTTTTTTCCAGCCCCAGTGTTTTCAATTCTAAAAAGTGCATATGTATCTTAGATGTAGTTCAAGTTGATTGCTCCTGCATATTGCTATTTGTATTTTAGAAGTAGTGAGGCAAATATATGCATTTAACCAAACCATATGCATCGTGTAATTCGTACATTCATTATGAAGTGTTATATCGGACTTGAAATAGTTTATTTAAACAAAAATCATTAATGACACTTGAGGTGCACTAGACAAATTATCTCGTTAACATTTAGCTATTATTTCAAAACTACTAAAACAAAAAAACGGTGACAAGACTTATGTCACCAACTGAAATAACAACAAAACCTTGACGACAGAAGCTTTGTGGCCAATTGGATTGACAACATGAATTTGTTGTCGGTTCAATTGGCGATAGAGGTGTTGTTGTCAATTCATTTAGCTTACAGATTTCTTGATTACTAGGCGGGGATCCACGTAAGATTGTCGCCATTTCAAATGGCAATAGATGGTTATTTATGTAATTTTTTAGTAATGATACATTTATGTAATATTGATAAAATTGTATTATTTAAAAAAATTCTAGTGCACTTCTGCTTTGTCATATAAAGTCAGTTCATATTGTCCATTTGTCCTGTGCTTGTTAAATATATGTGTTGATTTGAATATCCCTCGTTAAGTGCGCTAATTACATCAAAGAGCTTTTTATCATCCAGTCAAATGTTTCACAGTCCATTCATATTTGAGATCTATCAGCTGAAAATGCAAGGTACCTGAAAGACTAAAGATGGCAACAGAGGGGATGAATGTTGCCTTAACAATTTCCCCTAAATATTCTCAATCCTTCACTCCAATAGCTACAAAGTTATGAATATCAGATTGAAAACCCAACCCAAAAGCTAGAGAACAAGCATATGAAAATTCTAAAAAATTCAGCACAAACGCTACAACCGCTGTAGAAACTGTGGTACTATCGCGGTGTGGCACGAATAAAAACTGTGGTACTATTGCGGTGCGGTATGACCGCTATGGTACTAGTGGAACTACCACCCCTTCGATGAACAGAGAAAACAACCTGAGTTTCAAAGCAAAAAAACAAAGAAACTTTTGGTCTAAAGATCCAAATGTCATGAAAATTGGCAGCGATCTACTCTAGGTTATTGTGAATCTATTTCAACAAACGATCATGAAAATCATGAACAAAGTTAAGACCATTTTTAGTTTCAAGGAAAAGTGCACCACACCCAAGTCAAAACCAAATCCGATAAATACAACTTGCTTGTGGGTAGATGATAACTAAGAAGGGTCTAGATGTATTCTCACATATCACAGCAAGTTAGATCACCAAAGAAACCTAACCAAAAACTCTCAAATTAAGAGGTCGATCATAGAGGCTAAAGTTAAGTAAAATCGAGTTTTCTCATGAGTCTTGCTATCAAAGTGCCTAGATGGATGAAGATATATTCCCAATGATTATCTTCATCTCTCATGAGTCACGGTATAGTTGACGACCACGGCGCCTACAGGGCGTATGGACACCACGGCGAGCCACGTTAAGTCGCCTAGCACATGCAGGTATGTATCCCAATCCCACGTACATATCTCTACGTGACTCCTATTAATATCTGCCGACTGTGCTCTCTCTCCCCCGCACTCACTTCTCTCCTCTCCCCGTCACCTTCTCCCCCCGCCGCCTCGCCTCCTCTCCTCTCCCTGGTGCCTCACCTCTTCCCCCACCGCCTCGCCCCTCCCCGATGCCTTTTCTCCACGCCGACTCGCTTCCTCTCCCTGACACCTCCTCCCCTACCACCTCGTCTCCTCCCCGCCCCTCCCGGTGCCTCCTCCTCCCAGCCGCCTCCCCACCCCGCCCTTGCCCCTTCCCCAAGTCACGACGAATGTCCATGGTATTCACCTATCTCCGACGCGACACCTAGACGATGCCGTAACAACCATGGTGTTGATGAGAGTTATGCAATGTCTATTCTCCCCCGTTACATCAACCTTAAATCAACAGATAGAATTGATTGTTACCTCTTTTTTAGTGGAAATGTACTAGTACCTCTTGATACTTTTCAAAGATGGTAAAAAACCCCTGCATCAAAATGCATTTGCAAAACCCGTGACACCCGTTTGCTTCTCTGTTTATGTCGGGGTTTGCTACTCGGCGGCCGCCTGCTGCATTCTTCGTTTCGTGACCGAACGCTCAACGCTGGTGCCCCTGTCGTCCGTCCACCCCCGAGCACCTTCGTCGCCGTCCTGCCCCTACAAACGGAAATTCTGGTTTCTCAGCTAGTTCACATTTCTAACTGAAATGTTAAAATTTCCAGTTGAAAGTCCAATGTTTCGATCAGAAGCTTTAGATTTCCAATCGAAAGTTCAAATTTGAACTAAAAATTTCACCTTTCACTACGAAAAATTGACTACCATTTCTGTTTGGTTTCTATAAAAGCAGGGCCGATTGATCTGTGGTCTAAACAAATGACTATGAATCGAAGTTTTCAAACCTTCACCTGAAAATTTTAGCTAGCTTTCAACGGCGAGTTAAACGGTGGCGGCGAAGACGACGAGACGGATGATTAACCAACCGACAGCGTCCACGCACGTAAGAGTACTTTCATTCTTTTTCGTTTGGACGGAGGATGAAGAACCGGCTGCAGATTCTTTTGCAAAACAGTATTTCTGAGTTCTCACTATTTCACAGTCGTCGGTCGGGACACAGAAGTCTCAGACAACGCGCATGTGCTCGTTGGTTTTCTCGACTCCTCGTCTCGTTTTTCGGTCCAAGAGGTGTTCATTTGCGCTTTTAGTTTTTCCCTTACTGTAGCAGCTCTTTTTTACCGTTTCTGCTGATAGCTTTTTCCAATATAATTAAATTAAAAAGATAGTTATATCAACTTTTTTTCACTATACCAGCTAGTAGCCTTTTTTGTATAATTAAATTTTTACAAAATAAAAAATTATATCATCACAGATAATACAAAGTAAATAAGAGGAAAAAAGAGAAAAAAAACTAGAAAAAAAAAATAAAATTAATGAGCTAAAAGCATAAACTCTAATGAGCACCACCATACCTTGGAAGCTTCCATTGGCTACATGCATTATCAGTCAAACGAACAAGGTGGAAAATCGTGATAGAAAAGAGCAAATCATGCACGCACGCGCGCGGTGTAATACCACACACGTTGTACACGCACGCTTCCATTGGATCCGTCTCAATTCACGAGCACCGTAAAGCTCCTTCCAATCTTCTGCTGCTATATGAATGCACCCAGACCCAACTCGTCCGTCCTAGCCATCATCCCATCGTGTGGTGTCGGAGTTGGGAGCTAAGTTTTGAACTCTAATCAATCAATCGTCGAACAGCGACGTTGCGTTATACGTACGTGCGTGCGTGTTCGGTGTCATCATCCGTACGTGGCTAGCTATACATGGCTTACGCGGTCAAGGCGTCCCCGTCTTCCTCGGCGCCGTCGCTGCCCTTCACAAGGCGGCGGGCGGCGGGGGCAGTGGTGACGGCGGGGAGGCGTGTGCAGGTCAGGGCGCTCGCCGCGGCGGCCTCGCTCGATCAGGCGGCGCCCGTGCCCGCCGCCGCCGGCAAGCGCGGCCGGCTGTCTGTGTCGCAGACCTTATCCAGTCTCAGGGAGAAGGGCAAGGTACGAGCGTAACGTAGGCTTGTGTTTTGCAGCATGGACGTACGTGAGGATCGATGCTAAAGTTTTGTTGATTGCGCGCGCGCGCGTGAACATGCAGACGGCGTTCATCCCGTACATCACCGCCGGCGACCCCGACCTGGAGACGACGGCGGAGGCGCTGAGGCTCCTCGACGCCTGCGGAGCCGACGTCATCGAGCTCGGCATGCCGTTCTCGGATCCCTACGCCGATGGCGCCGTCATCCAGGTGCGTACGTACCTACACACGCGCGATCACTCAATCGGTCGCGTCCCGTACCTGCGCTTCGCGCGCGCTCGCTCGTGCGAGCTGGCTTAAGTCGACGTATCCCGCGGGCACTTGTTGATTAATATCTTCTTCAGGCTTCCGCGGCGCGGGCTGGCGGGCGGCGCGACGGCGGACCGCGTGATGTCGATGCTCAAGGAGGTGACGCCGGAGCTGTCCTGCCCGGTGGTGCTCTTCTCGTATTTCGGCCCCATCATGCGGCGAGTGGCGAGCGTCACGGCCGCAGTCAAAGAAGCCGGTGTGCAAGGTAACTAGGCTAATTCATTCCCCTAGAAAAACTAGGCTAATTAATCTGACTTGCACATGTACGATGAAAATACTACTATGGATTCGCCGTTAGTTCATTCGTCTCTGTGTGCTGAGACAAAAGCTCGACATGTACGTTTTAACGTTTACCTATATGTATAATCTAATCATCTTGCCTACTGTATATTGTCCTATACGTACATCATTCTGCATTTTAAATGGATATTATTGCGGGACTCTATCTTGGGTAGATCATCGACTGGATCTTAATGCATCCTGGACGGTTAATTTATTAATGCACCACTCCAACTCCAAGCTCTGTCCTATTATCCTAATTAATATATCTCTGATGAGTACGTGTTCTAGAATATTACTACGTGGATAAGGGCATTTTATTCGGCATGATATGCATATATCATGTAGTCTGATATTTGCGTTTTAAGTTTCAAGAACTAATTGATATTCTAAATGCTAAACTGAAGCTATATCAGTGTATCCACATGCATATTGTCTTTTCATTCGAAGATTCTTTTTTTATACAATTAATGGAGTTACTAATTCACAGATTGTTACATGTGTTCCAGGTCTTATAGTACCTGATCTTCCTTATGGAGAGACATATGATTTCAGGAATGAATCCATTAAGAACAACCTAGAGCTGGTATGTTGGCCACTTCAACGATATATATATAGCTCTTTAAGCATTTCCTATTACTATTTCTATATTACAATGCTAAAACAAAGCAAGTATAGTGGTACCAGTCATTAACAAGCTCTGTTCTGTATGAATTAATGGCTGCAGGTGCTGCTTACAACCCCAGCTACACCAGCAGATAGGATGAAGGAAATCACAAAAGCTTCAGAAGGGTTTGTTTATCTTGTAAGTGCCAATGGATAAAACCTAATTAGCTGCTTTTGCAAGTTTAATTATCTTTGTGACCAGGAGTCCAGGACCTGATAGCATTTCCTTGTCCTAATCGTATTGCGCAGGTAAGCGTCAATGGAGTTACAGGTCCTCGCGCAAACGTGAACCCTCGTGTCAAGGATCTTCTTCAGGAGATTAGGCAGGTATGCAGAAAGAAAGAAAAACATCTTTGTTTATCAGGAAATAGTAAACATTAATGTCCTATGTGCTTATATGATACTGTGAATCACATAGCTTCTGTCACTGTCTGCAGGTCACTGACAAAGCTGTTGCTGTTGGCTTTGGCATATCGACCCGTGACCATGTTAGACAGGTAGATAGCTAACTAGCTAGCTAGATACACCACAAAATTTAATCGCAAAACTTTACCAGATAGTTAAGTTGTTGCCTTCATCAACTGTTAATGGACACAGATTGCAGAGTGGGGTGCAGATGGAGTGATTATTGGCAGTGCAATGGTCAGACAGTTAGGTGAAGCAGCTTCTCCCAAAGAAGGGCTGAGAAGGCTAGAAGAGTATGCCAGGAGCCTGAAGGATGCACTGCCATGATAATGTATATATAAAAACAGTTTATTGCCGAGCTAGCATGAATAGGCCGAAGCAATGGAGCTGTCTGTTCTTTTGGTCTGACAAGAAGATACCAGTAGTATATCGATTGGAAAGTTAATTCTTTCCTAATTTCCTTCTCGTTATTTAGGGTTTAATTAGAGAGTGCTGTTGTATCTTTTATTTTTTGCGAGGAAAGAGTGTGGTTACATCTGCTCCTAATCACAGAGGGCTTTGTTTATGAGCTCCAAATAAATTGTAGATTTGATTACCTCGCCCAGTTGTGAGCCATGCAAGATTGTATTTCAATCCTACGACTCTGATTAGATTATTGGATTAGTTTTGCCTGAAACTGATCTGGTATCTAGATCATGATCCCATGCAGTAGGACTGTTCAAACCCATTTCAAACTTGTCAGGCAAAAACCGGAATGGTGTGTGAGTACCCCAGATGATTGCATGCCGTGCTTCCGCATGCAGCTCCAAGTACAATGTGTTATGAATAGCTCTTGTATTCATATAAGGCCAATGGGCAGTATATACACAAAGTATGCAATTGGTAAATATGCAAAGAACCCTCATAACAATGGGAATAACAAACTATACATATATCTCTAACACCCCCTCAAACTCATGGTGGATCAACAACACCGAGTTTGGAGAGGTAGAAAGCTGTCTTTGTGCTCGACTCTGGGCCTTCGTGAAGAAATCCGCTATCGAAGCTCGAAGGCACATGCCAAGAGTAATCACACGATCATGCACGCAAGTCCGCATGAAAGAAGCATCAACACCAATGTGCTTGGTGAGCTCATGCTTCACGGGATCACGAGCAATCGATAGCTTTGTCTTTGTCGACAAAAGAGGTCGGTGTAGTGACGAAACACCAAAATCCTCAAGTAACCACCGTAGCCAAGTAATCTCTGCATCAAGAGAGCCATAGCTCGCAACTCGGCCTCTGCACTCGAGCGGGACACTGCGATCTGTTTCTTCGTCTTCGGGCAATAAGAGAACCACCAAGAAAAACACGATGGCGAGAGATAGACCGACGATCGGAGGATCGCCGCCCAAGTAGCATCCGAATAGGCTGAAGTCAGAATGAATCGGGCGTGGAAAGAAAAGACGGCGAGAGATAGTCCACGAAGGTATCGCAGAACTCGAAGAAGGTGGTGTAGTGAACTGAGTGGGAGCTGAAACAACCGACTCGAATATGGCTGGATAAGTGATATCGAGCGAGTATGACAAGATAGACAAGACTTCCAACAAGATGACGATGGCGAGTCGGATCGAAAGAGGCTCGCCATCGAGGGTCGGAGGTGAGCATTGAGCTCCATGGGAGTCTCAACGATCTGTTGATCGATGAGAGAGCGCGATCAAGAAGATCTGAATATATTTCTCTTGGGACATAAAGAAACCATGCGGAGTGGAAGTAACCTCAATCCCAAGGAAGTAATGAATAGGACCAAGATCCGACATAAGGGCTGCTCACTAAGACGAGCCTTGACAAAGGCAATGTACTCAGAATCATCTCCGTAATTATCATATCATCAACATACGGAGAAGAAGAGTCCACCACGAGGCGAAGTGTGGACAAAGAGCGCAGATCATGATCACTAGCTGAAAAACCAGCGGCGGTGACCACAGGAGGAGCGCTCAAACCAAGCACGAGGGGCTTGTTTAAGGCCATAGAGAGAGCGGCGGCGACAAACCATGCCCTCGAGGAATGAGAATACCCGGTGGCGGATGCATGTAGACCTCCTCACGCAACTCGCCATTAAGAAAGGCATTCTTGACATCAAGCCGAAAGCAGACCGTGGCGGCGAGACGCCACCGAAAGAAGAGTGCGAACGGTGGTCATGTGGGCCACGGGGCAAAAGTCTCGTCATAGTCAACACCATGCTCCTGCTGGAAGCCACGAGCAACAAGACGCGCCTTATAGCGCTCAAGAGAGCCATCAGGCGAGTCTTAATCTTATAGACCCACTTACATGTGATGGGATGAGAATGAGATGGCAAAGGAACAAGATCCCAAGTACCGATGCGCTCGAGGCAGCAATCTCTCGGCTATGGCAAGCTGCCACTCGGGGTGAGTATGACATCCCGTGGGAGACAGGCTCACGAGTAGCTGCACCGGCAAAGGAAAAAGCAGGCGGGAGGCGAATCGATGGCGATCGCGGAGGCGTAGCGAGAGAAGAAGACCCATCGGGGACGATGGAGCATCGAAGAAGATGGAACATCGAAGAAGAAGGCTCATCCGGAAGGTCCTCAATACAAGGTCGGCGAGTGTAGACGATAAGGGAGAAGGAGGCGTAGTGGAAGGAACTGCGAAGTCGTAGGAGGCGACACGGCGGCGACAACGGTGAAGAGGCCACAGGGGAATATGTGGACTCGGTGGAGCAGTGGGCGAGGCAAAGCAGATATAGGTGTATCTGGAAAAGTCAAGAAAGACAGAGGCTCCACTGAGGAAGCGAAGGAGAGGCGGGACATGGGTAGAATGGGCGAGACTCGTCGAAAGTCACATCGAGAAACCCGCATCCGTCGACCAACAGGATCCCAGACCGATAGCCCTTGTGCTCGGCGCTATATCCCGAAAAACACACTCAACAGTGGCGGTCGGTTTGGTGCGTTCTCGAGGGCAAGGAGAGCGTAGCAAGCGCAGCCAAGCAGATGAAGGCGAGTAGTCGGAAGAAGACCACGAGGCGCTCAACGGGGATCGCACCCTTAAGAGCGAGAAGAGGTGTATGTTGACGAGATAGGTGGCGATGGAAACAGCCTCGGCCCAAAAGTGAGGTGGAATAGAGGCGGCGATCATCGAGCACGAGCCGTCTCAAGGAGGTGGCGATGCTTGCGCTCAGCGACACCATTCGAGCATGAGCACGGGACAAGAGAAGCGGCGAGAGTGCCTGCTCGGCAAGGAAGGCTGCGCAGTGACGAGAGAGGTACTCGCCAGAATCGACTCTAAAGACACGAATAGGAGTGGAGAAGCGTGTGTGTATCATCGTGGCAAATTGTTTATAGATAGATAAGACCTCACTATGAGAAGACATGAAATATATCCAAGTGTGGCGAGAGAAATCATCTATAAAAATAATATAATAACGATGACCCCTTTCAAACGAAGGAGCGGACCCCAAACATCTGAATGAACAAGATCAAAGAACGCTGAGACACGGTCTCACTATGAGGATAAGGAAGTGAATCTGTTTACCTAACTTACAGTACGACAATCTAAAGACACGTCTCTGAGCAGACCCCGAAGACCACAACGAACTAAGGGCGGCAGGCAGGATCCACACAGATGGCCAAGACGGTGATGCCACTGCTGGAAAGAGCCGGTGAGCGAAGTGGCGAAGCGGAGGCCGCGCCGATGGTGGCGGCGGAAGGAAGGTGAAGCAGTCAAGCTCCCGAGACGGCGTGAGTCACGGCGCGAGGCGAGAACCAACGAGCTCCGTGTGGCGATCCCGAACACAACAAGAGTCAGAGTCGAGAATAACCCGATAACCAAGGTCAGTAATCTGCCCAGAAGAAAGAAGCTGCAAGGTAAGGCGAGGAACATGAGCAACAGAAGGAACATGAAAAGAGGAGTTGCTAAGAGATCCTCGACCAGAGACAGAAAGAGATGTACCATCAGCGTAAAACGCGCGGGAGAATCAAGAGGTGTAATAGAAGACAGAGTGGAAGGATCAGGAGTCATGTGAAAGGATGCTCCAGAATCAAGAATCCACGGGAGGTACCTGATTGTGTAGGAGGTGGTCTCTCGGTGCAGAAGAGTCGATGAGCGAACTGCGAGAACACATCGAGGAGAACACAGGCGGCAAGTAGGCGTCGAAGTCGGCTATCTCTGCTCGGTGAGAGAAGTGCTGAAGAAGTCGAGCGACGTCGTCGAGAAGCACTAGTGCCGATGAAGAACGGCGTGAAAGATGCCGTTTCTTCTTGTAGCACCGGGACTCGGTGTGGTCATCCATGTCGCAGAGGAGCAGTGAGGCGGCCACCTCCAGACGGAGGACGGCCACCACCACTGTGGTAGCCGCCGAGGAGGAAGCGTGCAGCGAGGGACGGCGGCGAGCACGAGAGGAGTGGCATCGGACCAGCACCACTCGAGGCGAGTCTCCTCTGCGCGTATCTCGGTAAGAGCCTCTAGGAGAGTGACACGAGGATGGCGTGCAAGGCTGAGCACGCCTTTGCTCGAACTTCGGGGCGGCGAGTAAGGAACTCGTAAACCCGCTGAAACTCCGGTCGGCCACGGATATCCAGCAAAGACGGACAGTGCGGCGGCGGCGGTCGCGAAGTGAGTCCAAGCGGCGCGAGCAAGCCAGAACTACGAGCGTGAAAGCGTCAACGGTAGCATCACCACAGCAGAGAGTGCTCTGGCGGACCACGGACAGTCTGGGCATCACCGAGGGCTCGTAGCGCTGACGAAGATGAGTCCACATCTGGAAAGCCGAAGAGAGTCCCACAACCTCAGAAGAGAACCGAGGTGGACAGCGGCGATGAGGACAGCAGCAGCGGCCGGCGTCGTCATCGTACTCACCGAGTGTAGACGGTCGGACAATCCTTGTAGGAATCGAGCCTCTGGTAGCGGCGCTTTATCATCGCGGCCTCGGCGGCGGCCTTATCGGTATCGGGGCAATGCAACAGCGAGGCTCGTCGGAGGAATAGGGCAAGGCGGGCGGTGACATCGCCGAGAGGGCGCCCGAGACGAAGACCACGCATGTGAATGCGCATGTGAGACACAAAGTCGGTGTAATTAACACCATCAAAAATCACCGGCAGCGAGGAGGAAGCGGTGCCCATTGGTAAGCGGCGGGCGGCGCGGCGACCAAATAACGAAGTCTAACGGCGGCCCGGACGGCGCGGCGCGGTTAGATCGGCGTTTTTGCTTTTTTGCTTTTTTAACTACTACTCAAACCGATCGGCCAATTGGTAGGCACGGCGGCGGGCTCCCCGAGGCTCGGCGGCGGAGGCGGCGTGGTGGTGGCGAGATCGGCGGCGGAGGCGGCCGGTGGTGGTCGGCGGGGCAGCGGCGGGCTCAGTGGCGGCGCGCTGGGCGTTAGGCGGCGCGGCGTCGGAGGCGCGCGGCTCGGGAAGGCGGCGGCGTCGCCCAGAGGCGGCAGCGCGACTGGGAAAGCGGCGGCGTCCGGGGCGGTGGCGCGGCACAGGAAAGCGGCGGCGTCCGGCCTCTCTTCAGCAAGCAGCCGGCCGGCTCGAGCGAGGCGGCCTCAGCGGAGGAGCCGGCGAGGCTGCCCGACGCAGAGAGTGGCCTCGGCGGAGGAGCGGCGAGCCGGCGCGGAGCGGCCTCGCGAGGAGCGGCGAGGAGCTGCCGCGCGAAGGAAGCGGCCGGCGGCGACGCGGACAGCGCGACGGTGGTGCAGCGAGAGAGGCCGGCGGCGGCCGTGGAGGAGGCCGTGAAGACCGAGCGGCGGCGGGATGGCAGCGAGAAGGCGAGAATCGGCGGCGGCGTGAGCCGGAGTCGGTGACGGCGGCGGCGGAGGCGGCACACGGGCGCGCGGAACCCTAGGTAAGCCAAAACCCTAGTTTTGGCTCTGATACCATGTTATGAATAGCGCTTGTATTCATATGAGGCCAATGGGCCGGTATATATACACAAAGTACAGGTGGTAAATATGCAAAGAACCCCTCATAACAATAGGGAATAACAAACTATACATATATCTCTAACACAATGAACATGTGCGTGCATGGGAGCTTCCGCACACGGCACATCTTCAAACGGGTTGAAAAAACCAGTCCGTTCTGCAGATTCCATGAGTCTTTGAAATTGTGCTCTGCTCCTCCATCACGATGGTCAATTTGTGACTTTCGTGTGGTACCGGGGTTGCTTGCAGTCAGTGAATGAGGAATAAAATTCTGTGGAGAATGGCTCTATCGGTGCGCCCGTGCATACCCATCGCAGATTGCCGACGCGTGTTCAAAGAACGGATCGCACGGCTTCCTCCCGGCAGTCTTGACGACTTGTTTTTGGCAGCTTTGGCGGATGACTCCCTCGGCTCGGCTCGGTTGCAAGCTTCTTGATTAAGCGACGGAGCGTCACGAGCTTCTCCGGCACCTAAATCACGGCTCTGTGCTTCATTTCATGAAAATATGTAATTTGCTATGCTTCTTTATTGTTGCATCAACATACTATCCTTTTTTATTTTATATATACTCGCAAATTATTGGAATGGCGATTGAAGTTCAACATTCATGGGAAAGATTACGTATTGAGTAGAGATAATTTGCGTAGAGGTTCTTGCTTGATTGGTCTTCAAAGGCTCTTTAGTTCAGAAATCCACTTCTATTTTCTGATTTAGCTCTTTAGTTTGTCTACCAGAAACTTTGTTTATTTGCCTTTTTGCAAGTCAATGGCGTGGAATTGTCGATTTGGGCTGATCCATAGACAATAAGTGCTTAATCAAGAGCTACAACTTGAGCTTATAGTCCGAACTCGAACCGATCATCGACAATCCGAGCGTGCAAGTAGTCCTCACTCGCTATCTCAAAAAGTAATCATCAAGCGTCCTTTAGTAATCAAGCATCGTTCTTGTAAATGCTAGTAATATTCCTGCACAAGGCATTAAGTTAAATTTCTATATCTTAGTTCAACTGTTGTAAAATAAAGGATTGCAAGAAATCTGAAATGAAGCACGAGCCGTGATTTAGGTCTTTGGAGAAGCTGTGACGTTCCGTCGCCTAATCAAGAAGCTTGCGGAGCCGAGCCGGAGGGAGCCATCTGCCCAAAGCTGCCAAAAACAAGCTGTCGAAGACCTGGCCGGGGAGGCAGCTGTGTGATCCATTCTTTGAACACGCGTCGGCAATCTGCGATGGGTATGCACGGGCGCACCGATGGAGCCATTCTCCACAGAATTTTATTCCGTGAAGGGCCCGTGTGCCAACATCATGCACGTACAGTGCATGCTTCAATTACGCTCATCTTTGTGTTCCATTCCATCGCCCCGATATTTTTTTTCTCCAGATGGCATACTTTTCCAACATATGTAGCCTGTCGACATCCACTGCACACTGTCTACCAGGGAAAAAACATTGGGTGTCCTGATCAACTCGGCTTCGGTTTCTGACTTCTGGCTTATTTTTCACTATTTATAAGTTTCGTCTTTTTCTGAACTTTTGGCTTTTTGTTGAGCTTTTTTGCCGGTTCTTTTTTCCTGTATTTGTTTGTATTATACGTAATGGGCTAACATATTTTTTTATATTTTTAAAATTTTTAGCTACGATTTTTTCAACCATTCTGATGTTTTTTTTATAAGCCATGAGCTTTACAGTCGAACCGATCACCACCAAGTTCGATCTCTCCTTTATTTCCTTGTTGAATGGAAGGGAACACCCAGCAGGTCCCCTTCTAGATTGAAGTTGAAAGGGACTATCGTTGATATCTATGTGTGTTCTCTTAAAGATGCAATGAATTGTAAACAAATCAATGCAAGCATGTTTCCCACGTGGTTCCTCTGAAATTCCCGTGTTCTAAACGGGTCTAAATCAATAGGATATCCGTATGTCATGCGTTGAGGGCACATTCGAAATATCGACGATTTAGTGGTCAATCTTATGGAACAATGAGAGAAACGCTAGAACTCATAGAGGCTGAGACAATGCTATGGAGATAGAGTGTATACAGGTCTGGGCCTTCTTGATGGTGGATGATAACCCTACTACTAAGCTTTATTGTTGCTAGGAATGTTTACGAAAGGGGTACTCTCCATTTGAGACGAACGAAGAGCGTAATGCAGTTACAATAAGTGTTGTGATGTGTTTGATGTTGATCTATTGTCCGACCGGTCTTTATATAGCGTTGAAGAGGTGGCAGTTGTTGTCGTCGAGAAGGTGTCTTCTTGATCCTAGAGGAGAGCACGTGGTGATGATCGTTGTGAATTGTCTCACTCCATGGCGCAATTAAGGGCCTTCGGATGGTTATTGTTGGGAACATGGGTGCGTCGGGTGGTTATTGTTAGAGACACCCATAGCGGTTATCCTCCATAGCGCACATGTGGATTCATGATAGACCCCTAAATCAGTTGGAATGTATGTCTACAGTAGACTTATAGACCTCTCATCGATTGCTATAATTCACTTGACACGTGTCCTTATACTACAGGTGATATATTGGGACACGTGACACTTGATTGGCTCATACGTACCGGGTACCAACCGGTCATGTATGAAGTATATTTCATAAAATAGACGGTAAAAAAACTAATATGATACAATATCTTCGTCACGGAGCATATGACGACTCCATGCTTTGAATGAACTGTAAGATGGACTATTTTGTGGCGCACATTGCGCGCTCACTGAATTGATGTGTACGTTTGTTTCTCAAATTTGCGGAGGTTATTGTTCTGTGTACCTTTCCGTAGACAAGTGAAAAGAAAAGTCATACGTGCATCAGGCATGAAACATATGCTGATATGTTCGGTGTAGCATAAATCCAACAGTGACATGGCAAACGGACCATTCGAGCCGCAACATCAAGGAATACATCACTGTTCACCACGGTTTTGGTTAAGTCTAACCTCTCGTTTTCACAACCTGTAGTGCTAGTCAGAGAGAAATATTGAAACACATCGTGAAACTAAATAATTTGCACATTCTAAACATTCAACTAACACAATACTTGTATGCAGAAAAAAAGACCTCGGCAAACCCAGGGAGAACTCCTTATAACATGACATGCCAGATTACCAGGAAATCTTACATTGGTCATGTTTTTTCAGCTATTAGCTTCGGTTTCTTCGTAAGAAAAAAAAAAGGGACAACTTCTTTAAACGATTTTTTGAAGCCACTTCTCGAAACAGCTTTCTATATCTAATATAATTACGAGACATATAGTTTCTGGTCTTCTCTTTGATATAAAATCGATGTTTGCATTGTCTAAAGTAAGCCTAATAGTACTCGGAAAATCAAACTCTTTTGTATGAAAAGACCCACAAATGGCAAATTAATCAGTGGAACATAGCTAAAACAGTAACTTGAACCAAATAACGTGGTTGAACGGACGAATTTTATAACATGGACCGGAACACGTGAATAATACAGATATTATGTATAGTCCGATCGATGCAAATTGTACTAACCCGGTGGTCAAGCTCGGCATGCAGCCATGTAGCTCCAACAACGACCACCGCGCGTGCTCCCGGTGGGTCGTGAAGGTACGCACTCCACCAGTGCTCAGGAGGCATGCCTGGAAGATGGCGTGCGTCCACGTGGCCCGGGGTAGGGATAGATTATGACAGCATCTTCTCACCTTCTAAAAACTATTTTTTAATTTTTTTTAATAATTAATTTTTAAATAAAATATTGTTTAAGATAGATCTACGAGTTGTTTATAATATTTATTATAGCAACTTTACTTATAGAGGCTAAAATCATATGTAAAATTCATTACTTTGTACTCTCTCACAAGCGGTTGAAAGCTATAAGCGAATTCATAGGTAGTTTGGTCATTGTCTTTGGTGCGATTCTAAGACGCACCGTGCGTTGCGATTCTTCCTGAAAACCACTTCTCATTAACAGTCTTAGATATATGGTCATGTTCTTCTATGTTTTTTGGGTGACTTTTGGCTTTTCCAAAATTCAAAAAAAAAAGAAACGAATTATTCTAACGGTTTTTTCAAACGGCTTCCTAAGCCTATCGGTGTGCGCGCCATCTACGTCAGCATCTCTGTTGTCTATCACTATCTCGAAAAACGTAGCCAAAAGTTATCGGGCATAGCCAAAAGCCATTGTTACTCTTGCTGTTTAAATGACTACTTTCCTTACTGAAAATTCAATCGAAAGATTGTAAATTCATTTAAAGTTCGAGAGCTAGCGAACGTGGATTGAATAAATCTTTAAATATGGCTTTAATATATAATTACGGCCAAGGAACCCCTGTGGTCATAAACCTTTAGAGGTTGCTCCCTGAGTATCCTGACCGGAGAGACACTATGTGTGTTGCCCGACCAGATGATTGCTCGGAGAACTATGAACTGGTCCTAGGACCTGATTCCAGGATATTCTTTTTCGTACAATGGATGAAACACGTGCTCTATCCACTCCAAACAACACGATGTTTTGGTCCCGAGTCTCTGACAATAACTATCCTGTGGTTGTTGCCCACGTTCATCTCCTATTGATAACAACTAATGATTAGGTGTTCTCTCTCTGACAATAACTGCATCCCTGACCAGACGCGCTAATTCTACAAGTCGTCTTTCCCGATAGATAATTGGTGTCTCTTCATTGATATTCAAGGCTAGACAATGAAGGCACAAGCAATCTTATATTCTAGAAAAATTTATATCTCTTTTAATTCAATGTAATTAAGACAATGAAGTTATTTTTCTCATATTATTTTATAAAATCAGCGATTCGATCGTCAACAAGTCCAATGTAAATTGAGCTAACCTTGTGATCAAGCTCGCCATGCATCCATATAGCTCCAACAACAATTAAATTTGGGATCACTTGTTGATAGAGTGGTGAAGTTGTGACTGTACCGATTCTTCTGTGAGGGTTCAAATCCTGATATCCATCTTTACTCACACGTAAATGAGTTTTTAGTAAAAAATTTACAAGGTCATATATATAGGAAAATTACATAAGGCATCATGGTGCCTAGGCACCAACATCCGATACACGTGTATGATTGATAATTTTTTTGAGTTTGGGTATGAAAATGTTTTATATCCTTGATATATTTATGGTAAATAAGTTTTGAACTCAGTTCAAATTAGTTTGAACTACTTTTGAGTTCAATGCAACTACAAGATGAGTATATACCATAAAAATAGTTCAAACTAATTAAACGAAGTTGAACTTAAATTTTTTGAGTTTGACATCTCAAATATACTTTTTATGGGTATATGAAGATACCCACATCAAACGTTGCGAATCTCGAAGCAAATCAACGGGTATTGATATTGGTGCCTAGGCACCATGGTGCATGAAACACTGTCCATATATATATATATATATATATATATATATATATATATATATATATATATATATATATATATATATATATATATATATATATATATATATATATATATATATATATATATTACCTCTGTCTTTCTACAGTATACGTGTGTTGTGTGGATATGTACGTCTATCTTGTAATAAAATTGATGCGTACGTTTGTTTTCAAATTTGCAAAGGTTATTGTTGTTTTGTATACCTTTCCGTAGACAAGTGAAAAGAAAAGAGATGCATGCATCAATTTTGGCAAATCAGGCATGAAACAAATGTTGAAATGTATGGTGTAGCATAAATCCAATAGCGACATGACCCTGTGTACCAAATCAGCACGCTAGATGCAAAAACGAAGCTGACCAGTGCAAAGTGACGTCACCGTCGGATCGTCATCAGCCCAGCCGTAGGGACACCTGGTCCTCGATGTGATGGACACCTGGTCCTCTATGTACCGCGCGTCCTCCCTGTCGGTCGTGAAGGTACGCGCGCCACGTGGCTCGCGTGGTCGTACACTGCGGCAGGCATGCCTGGAAGATGGCGTGCGTCCGCGTAGGCGGGTGTTCTAGAACCCGGCCCGACGCAGGCCCTCCAGCTATGAAGACGTAGGCAATTTTTTTAGGGCCACAAATGGGCGCCGGGAACTTACGCACACCACCCGCATAGATTCCTATCTTTTTAGGATTTGTTTTTTAGGGAGACTTATAGCTTTTGATTGTATCTTGTGATTTTTAAATTATTTATATGAGAGATTACAGAGTAACTGAAATTCACGTGTAGTTTTTGCCGATATAAATGAAATCGGTATAGTATATACTATAATTAACCAGTAGACTTTATCTTGAAAAGACAATTCGTTTAAAAGCTAGTTACTGTAGAAAAGCCAAAAGCTGAAAAAGAATGGACTCTTGGTTTTTAGCGATTTTTAGGTTTTAACTACTCTTAACTATTATTATTTATTAGATTAATAAGTTATAATTAAAAATTATAAGCTGTAATATATATATATGCATGTTTTCTACGTATATTAAAAAATTAATTAGAGACCAAAGTTCTTCGAAGTGCGAGAACACGACGTCCCACTTAATACGTACTCGTATGTACCCACTAAAAACAAAGGTGAGCGCGCAACTGCCGTCAAATCTGGACAGGCTGAGACGCACAGTGACGTCCCTGCTAACTGAGCAACGCTCCGCTCTCACGTACGTGGCAGCTAGGGAACAGGGATGACGAGCTTCCTTCTGGAGGCCTTTTCAATACAGGAAAACGTGAGGCGGGAGTGGATTAAGATATAAGGTGGAATAAATTTAGTCATTGGAAGGAGACATTGATAAATATATTTATTCCAACTTTGGTCTAATCTCACTCTTGCTTCTTGTTTGCCTACCTCCAAAAGTCCCCTCCAGGTACAGTAGGTAGTTCGGCCATTGTCTCTCTGCGATTCTGGGACGCACCCTGACTTTCAATTCATCCTGAAACTACTATCATGAAACACACACTGAGAGAGAACTATGCAGAGACGTGAAAGAAGGACTTGCAAAAGTACACGGGATAAACGGGAAGTGCAGGGCAGAGAAGAGAGGAGGAAAGTGGCCAATCTACGCACGTGCTGTGTGGCGATACCCACATGCCGTGGGCCCACGGCGCAGTCGCTCGCTTGTCCCGGCCCGCTGATGTTAACGAGGCCGTCCGGCGTCATATAAAAAATGCGAAAAAGTTTTGTCTGAAAAACGTGAAAGTAACAAGCATCACATCGATTTGTATATACTTTCCCCCAATTATCAAGAATAGTGATTACGGAATTTGTCCTTAACGAATAGAAAACCTTTTAGGTGGCTTTTTTAATCTTAAATAAATAAAAACTTCTTCTTTATTCTTGCTAAAGAATATTCCTCGACTCAGGGGCGTAGCCAGCGGAGACCCAGGCCTCGGGCCCAATCCACTGGAGAGCATTGGGTTTAGACTAGTCCTTTATTAGCTATAGTGTAGACTAGTGGGCAATTTTGATCTAGACCTCGGACCATTGCCCTAGCGGCCTAAGGCCCAGCTACGCCCCTGCCTAAACTTGTATTCCAGTCAAAGAAATTTATGTTATAAATTCACTTAAAAGCTCAGATACTAGCTAATGAGGTTTAAATAATTTATTGAATATGTTTTTAATATTCAATTAATGTCTTAGACCAATGTAATTGTGAACCACCAAACACTATATTATTTGAATACCTCTCATCAAAATATTACTGTTTATTCACCTCACCAACCGTCGCTTAGAGGACTTAGGGGGTGTTTGGTTGCCAACCACAGTTTACCACGCCTAAGGTTAGGCAAGTTTGATCAACTTTGTGAATTTGTTTGGTTGCACCACGTTTGGCAAGATTCCCTTCCAGCAAACTAGATCCCACGCGTCAATGACTCAAAAAAGTATGACAAGATTTCTTTATGCTTGCTAAGGTGTGGCAAAGAATTTGAGCACTTCAACTTAGGTAAATGTGGCAATTTTTATTGACAAAATGTGGCTAGCAACCAAACAGCCTCTGATACGTGGCGGACCGTTCGGTGGCCGCGATAGGTTCCTGCCCCGTCCTCCCTTTCCCCTATTGCAGCAGCTGATGTAACTCTTGAGACCTCACGACTCCCAACTTATGCTTCCCCAAATTACGCAAGGCCGTGCGGTGTGGACGTGTACAAGCACCGAGCAAAAGCGAGGAGAGGAGGTCAGTTTCCTTTGTGACCCGGCGTCAAGGACGCCCCAAATTAAGCACAAGCTTGCACGATCGGACAGCAGCCTGAAGCAAGAAATGGAAAAATAATGCAAAGATATTCGCCTTTTCTCGGGAGCAATCGGCCGTGCAACGTGTGCACATGGCCAGTAGCGCTCTCTGCTCCTGCTTGCTCGTGTAGCGGAGTAGCGCCGACGATTTGCTTACAAATTCTGTGTAGGGGAAGCTCTTTGAAGAATTTAAAAGAAAAATAGAGATTATCTTTATTACTATGAGTTAGTTGTAAGATACTTTTGATGAAAGATTATAAAGGGAACACTACTGTCATGAACACACTAAGAGTAAGTATAATAAGAGGCTGTTAGTAGACTGTATGCTGAGGTGAAGAAGAGAGAAGAGAGGTGGACTGTAAGTTTACAGCCAGCTGAAGCACAATAACCAAGAAACTTTGTGAGAGAAATGGGTGTGTCATACAACCTTCAGCTGGCTGTAAACTATTATATAAATATGCTGATAAGTAGATTGTAAGTATCTATCTGATCAATCAAGGCTATATGCTATATGGAGACTTGAAAGAAGGGTTTGCAAAAAGCACAGGATAAACAGGAAGTGTCTGCAAGGCGAAGAGGGGGAAGTGACCAATCAAGCACGTGCTGTGGCGAAACACACCAACCGCGGGCCCACGGCGCGGTCGCGAAAGCTATTTAATGGACTCCGCCCCGTTCCAACTCATCTCATCTCACGGCGCAGTCCAGCCAACCGAGCCAACTTCGTAACGTCGCTGTGTTTCGAGCCCAAGTCCACACCACCATCTGTCCATCTCACTCCCTCACTGGTGGGTAGATAGGCTACACGTTGCCACGCTCACATGGCGCTCGCACTCAAGGCTCCTTCGTCCTCCGTCTCCTCGGCTGCCGCCGCGTCCTCCTCCTCGTTCTCGTCGTCGTCGGCTGCTTCGCTGCCCCTTCGGAGGCGGCGCGCGGCGGGGGTATCGACCAGGGCGGTCGCCGCCGCTCCCATTGCCGAGCTCCGCCGCGTGGCCACCGCCAAGCGCGGCGTCGCGGAGACCTTCTCCGTGCTCCGCGAGCAGGGCAAGGTGCTCTTCCTGGACCTTCGATTCTTGCCTCTGCTCACGCGATTTGGAGACAATTACGCGATTCGATTCTTAACCTTGAAAATTTTCTCAGACTGCGTTCATCCCGTTCATCACTGCCGGTGACCCTGACTTGGAAACCACATCGAAAGCGTTGAAGATTCTCGATTCCTGCGGCTCGGATGTCATTGAGCTCGGTTTGCCTTACTCGGACCCATTGGCCGACGGACCGGTTATTCAGGTATGGGTTCGGTTTTCTTTACGCTTATCAGTTCCAATATTGGCAAACTGCTACAACTGTGGCTTCATACCATTTCAGGCTTCTGCATCACGGGCACTTAAGAAAGGCACTACACTCGATTCTGTCATGGCGATGCTCAAGGAGGCTATACCTGAGCTGTCCTGTCCAATAGTTATCTTCACATACTACAACCCAATTCTAAAGCGCGGAGTGCGGAACTTCATGGCTACCATTAGACAAGCTGGTGTACATGGTAATTTTTCTTGCATTTAGTTTTAGACTCTTGAAGTGGTTGTGCCGATCAGGGTTGTTGATTTACGCCTGTTGTGTTGCAGGTCTTATAGTACCTGACGTTCCTTTGGAAGAGGCAACTTTGTTGAGGAACGAGGCCATTATGCACAACATAGAGCTGGTTGGTCCTCGCTCTCACCTTGTCATGTAATGATGTGCATGTGAAATTTGCTTGTGCTTGTGCGGTTGTCTTGCCTTTGCTCGACTTTAGAGCCTAAATAGATTCTCACTCGAGATTAGACCAATGCATCTTCAGCCTGGGCTACGCTCGGGCCGGGGCCAGAAATAACGGTGGACTTATGAGCAGAGGAGTTATCTTGAGTTCAGTCATTTAGCAATTTATGTTTTTCACGATTGCCTGCAGGTTCTACTTACAACACCCACCACACCAACAGAGAAGATGAAAGAAATCACAAAAGCTTCAGAAGGATTTGTTTATCTTGTAAGTGCCAACCGATAGAACCCTAACTGGTTTGTTGCTGCAAGTTTAGCATTGTGACCGGGACTAACATTTCCTTGTCCTAATCGTATTTCGCAGGTAAGCGTCGTTGGAGTTACAGGTCCCCGAACAAATGTGAACCCGCAAGTCAAGGATCTTCTTCAGGAGATTAAGCAGGTTTGTAGAAAGAAAAGGTCTTCCTTTTTTATCAGGAAATAGCAACAGCTTATGTCCTATATACTTACATTGTTATTGTCTGCAGGTCACTGACAAAGCTGTGGCTGTTGGCTTTGGTATATCGACCCCTGACCATGTTAGGCAGGTAAATTGGCTAACCAGCTAGCTAGATTCGTTCACCACAAATTTCTATTGCAAAATTTAACAAGCTAATTAAGTTGTTTTCATCAATTGTTAATGGACACAGATTGCAGAGTGGGGTGCAGATGGAGTGATCATTGGCAGTGCAATGGTGAGACAGTTAGGTGAAGCAGCTTCTCCGAAAGAAGGGTTGAGAAGGCTAGAAGAGTATGCTAGGAGCCTGAAGAATGCACTGCCATGATATGTGTATACAACAGCAGTTCAGATTAACAGGATTGGCGAGCTAGCTTGGTGATCATATAATAAACGGGTCGAAGCAATGAAGCTGCCTCTTCTTTTAGTCCGACAAGAAGATACTACTAGTGTATCAATTGGAAAGTCAATTTAGGGCTTACTTTGAGTGTTGTCTTCTTTTTTTCGACAATAATCATGGAGGGCTTTGTTTATGAGCTCCAAATGGATTTACGCCATACAAGGTTTGTTAAAACTTTATTCCAGGAGAAAATACATATATCGCAAATACACGGAGAGAACATATGAGAATTTCTGAATTTCTCTATTTTCTTAGTTGCCCCTTTTCCGTGCTTCTCTTACAAAACTGGCTACAAACCTTCTTAATATATAGGCTAACAATCTCCTACTAGTATATGTATTTGGACTTCAAGTTGGACACAACTTCAACTTGAGTTATACACAGAGACAGACTCTACTACGTCTTGAACTCTAAATTAAAATTATTTCTAACAATCTTCCCTTTAATCTTGACTTGACATACTCTAATTTTAGTCTCAATGTATTATAAACTACCAGCCACGCCTTCACATGAAGCGTTCTACATACAAGCTATATGTAGAAACTCAACTCAACTGGTACGAGTCCTCCAGATGCAAATATTTTAAAACATTGAGACAATTGGAGTCAACTACGACTTACTAAACTCATAGTTAACACAGAACGGTGACACATCTCCTCGACATCCCTGACTCAACTCATCATCAGAGTACTGTTGATTCATCATCGTTGAGCGCTTCAGCAACAAACGCTTTCTTTATCTTCGGCTTGGGGCATTCTGAAGCAAAGTGTCCATAATCGTTACAATTATAACACCTCATTTTTGCCTTATCAAACTTTCGATTCTGACGGCCTTGGCCACCACCCTTGAAAGTATTCTTGCCTTCACGCTTCGATGATCGAATCTCCCACTCAGCATGGGTCAACAAGAGCTGTCTGTCACCTTTGTTACTATTGTCATAGATGCGTTCTTCATACGCCTTAAGACGACCGATGACCTCCTCCATGGTCATTGTCTTTAAGTCTCCAAATTGTTCTATGATCAAAGTAATCGGGAGAAACTATGAAGGAACAGCACGAAGCAATTTCTTCACTACGTACAACTCTTCCACCTTCTCGCCAAGAGCTCGAATCTTGTTGAAAATGACCGTCAACTGGACAACGAAGTCATTGATCGACTCCGTTTCCTTCATACGTAGCACCTCGAACTCGGTCTTGAGAGTTTATACCTTTACTTCCTTGACACGATTTGCGCCAAAGATGCATCATCTTCAACGCCTCCCACGCGGCATTGGCCATCTTCTTTTCGGCCAGTAGGAAGAGCGTCTCCTCTGGGATGCCCAGGCTGCATAATTGCTTGTTGTGAGCATCGGATAATGCAACGAGACAGCGAAACTCTTCTTTGCATTTTTGTTATACCTTTAAATTTCGTTATACGTACGATACTTCAGAATTGTTTACGTATCTAGCCATGCCCCAACATTTTTTGTTAATTTTACCCTCCTACCACCTTTTTTTTTTGCAAATATGGCCCCCTCCTAAAGCTTGGAAGGCGTGACGACGATATGTGTCATCTGCCACGCCTCCTAGCTCGGTAGGAGGCGAAGCGCATGGCACGATGAGCTGGGGCGGGAGGTGAACGACGTGGCTGGCAGACGCTACAGAGCTAATGTAACTTGGCAGTAGGCTACCGACCCGTCCTTGTGCAGCAAGCTGCTGCGAGCTAGCCCGGTTTGGCAGCGGCTTGGCTAACGGGTAGGACAAGGGTGGCCAAAAAAGGGACAAGGGTGGCAAAAAAACTTGTTGACTTGATTTAAAATTATTTTAATTATACTCGTTAATTTGGATTTTGCTCTAACTCAGTCTAAAAATACTTTCCCATGCAAAGCACTAAAAAATCATTGGTATCCCTGAAATTAATTTGGTAGGTTCATGATCTATGCAGTAGCTAGTTTACTTGTAATTGTAATAGCATTAATTTTAGTACTTAAATTCTACAGGATTCCGTGGGTACTACAAATTGTGCTCATGCTTCTGCCGATGGTCAATTCCTGCGGTCTCGGAGTTGTTTGCTGATAGTGACTGTGTGCCAAGTGCCAACATCATGTACGTACATGGACATCTCGATATTTCCTTATTCCGACATCTCGATATTTTTCACGTTGGCATACGCTGACAGCGCACCTACTAAGTTTCGACCTCTCCTTTATTTCCTTATTGAATGGAAGGGAAGAACCAGCAGGTTCCCTTCTATCCTGTTCATTTCATTTTGAACTTCTAACTTTTAACTTATTTTTTTTATTATTTATAATTTTTTTCTTTTTTTCTTTTTTAAGCTTTTTTATCGGTTTTTTCTCATATTTATTTGCATTGTCTATGATGTGTTAACTTATTTTTTCTATTTTTATTTTTTTAAAATTTAGTTACGTCAAATAAGCCACATCAGTTACAATATAATTTTAGTTAGCTACAGTGTAATTTCAACCATAAGCCAATTTATTTCAGTCCAACCGAGCGGCACCTAGATTAGAGTTAAAAAGAAATATCATTGATATCTGTTAAAGCACGATACTAATTCGTAGATGTGTCCAAGTAGACACATAAGTTGACATCGTCTTTGTTTCGTAATCTCTTAGAACTCTTGTTCATTGGTCTATATATGTACTCCTATAGTCATACAGTTGAGATACGTCAATGTTCCTGTATTTGTATATCCTGTAATCCTTTGTATATGCTAGAATGCCGTCATACAGATGTGCCCAAGCAAGCATTTCACTTTGTTGATAACTGTGCCGTATATAAATAAGATACAAAGGGCATGTTTTTTTCGGTTTCTAAAAGTTGCTTTGCGGCTTTTCTACAGTAACTAGCTTTTAAATGGAATATCTTTTTAATTAGGGTCTAGTTGTTAATTGTAGTACATACTGTACCGACTTCATTTATATTGGCAAAAATCACACATGAGTTTCTGTTACTCTGTAATCTCTCGTACGAACAGCCCAAAAGTCACAAGCCGCAGCCAAAAACCATAAGTTTTAGCCAAAAAGAACAGGCCCAAAGATATGCTAGATAGTTAGAAATTATTAGTTCTGCTTCTTTCCTATCCGTTTCTTAAAATTGCATGAGTATGGGCCTATTCTTTTCAGCTTCTAAAAGCTGTTTTTGGGCTTTTCTATAGTAACTAGCTTTTAAACGAAGTATCTTTTCAAGATATAGTCTATTAGTTAATTATAATACATACTGTATTGACTTCATTTATATCGGCAAAAACCGCACGTGAGTTTTTGTTACTCTGTAATCTCTCGTATGAACAACCTAAAAGCTACAAACTATAAACTTCAGCCAAAAAGAACAAGCCCTATATACCAACTTTATCCTTTGATCTCTGCAACTGTCTTTTACTGGAAGTTGGTGAAAAGAAGGTAATCATTGCAATAATAGATTAGCTTTTGAACCTGGGTGATGTGCTCTTCTGTGAAATGATGTTTAAACTTAACATAAACTATATTTGTGGTTTTGTATTTTGCATTTAGACTCTTGTTTCAATCAGGTTTGTTGCATTTAAACTACACTTGTTATGTTGCAGGTCTTGTAGTACCTGATCTTCCTTTGGAAGAGACAACTTTGTTGAGGAACGAGGCCATTATGCACAACATAGAGCTGGTTGGTCCTCACTCTCACCTTGTCCTGTACTATGTTCATATGAAATTTGTTTTTATTTGTGTACTTGTCTTGCCTTTGGCCAACTTTAGGGCATAAATAGATTCTCACTCGAGATTAGACCTATGCATCTTCAGCTTGGGCTAGGTTCGATCCAGGCCAGAAAACTTTGCAAACTAGGCTGGTCTGAGTGGGCCAAAAGCAATCCTATAAATTCTCAAAATCAAATACAAAATCACGGCCGGTACCAGAATAGCTGGAATGGAATGGACCAGACCGGAATTGACTGGTATTGACCGGAATTGACTGGTATTTAAACGCTAAACTTGGATGATGAGTTCACCTGCACTACCTAGTTACAATGGTGTCACACGGTCACAGCAGAAGAGATTTGTGGGTACCTAGTTACGAAGTTTGCAAAGTGGATACAGGAAATTATTATGGCACCTCAAGCATATGACTCGTCGCTTTGTGTGTTATGTTTCACCACAACATTCTACCTTTACCCTTAAATTTGTTTAGCGACACTCAATTGTATTTGCATGTGTGGTAACTAGCTCGTATGTCATGCAGGTGAGTGCTGTTGGAGTCACAGGTGCACGCTCAAAGGTAAGTACACGTGTAGATAATCTTCTTCAGGAGATCAAGCAGGTTTGCAAACTATAACCTTCTTCTCATCAGTAAACTAGTGCAAGAATTTATACAAATTTGTCCGCTGAAATTTGTGCTGAAGAATGCTTAAGTTAATATGGCTCCTCTTCCAAAAACCCGTGGCTGTTGGCTTCGGCATATCAACTTCAGAGCATGTGAAACAGGTGAATTACACTCATGCGACTTTCTTGTTAAGTACTCGGTCTGTCTTTTCTACTACTTTTGATTTTGATAGCTTTTGAAAGACCGAAGATGGTAACAGATGAGGTGAATAGTGTCTCAAAATTTTCCCCAAATATTTACCAGTTCTTCACTTCAATAGCTATAGTGCTATAAAGATTATAATGAAAAGCCACCATTAAAAAACTAGCAATTCGAGACATTAAAAGCTCACAAAGAAATCAGCAAAGACAGAACTACCGTCGTTGTAATTGTAGTACTACACTTGCTACAGTAATCATGGTACTACCGTTACAGTAATCACGGTACTTCCAGTGCTGAAAACAACTCTAACCTTGTGTTAGAATCACAAATGAATAAAGAAGGTAATTCTGACAATGGCCCGATGCTTGATTGCACAGTACTCTGAATTTTCTCTCTTGAGGAAAAAGGTTGTGAAAAGTCGTGATCATGCGCAGGCTGAAACATGGAGTATTGGAATGAGTTATCCTGAGAGGATAGGAACAACAGGATAAGGCCGTGATCATTCATATGGCTGACTTGAGATTTGCCATCTGAATCCATCATTTCGTGCCCATGGATGAGGCTGCACAACGGCTGCGCTGAAAATGACATTACCTTCAGACTGTTCTTCTTGCCATCTTCAGGTCTATCAGGCTGGGCCAGCGGATGATCCCCATGGTCCCAGATGCTGATACCTCTCTTAGGTCTCCGTAACGAAACTCATATTTCTTCCATGCTTATCTTGTACTTGTAACATGCTGGTGACTGAATCAAGTGGGTGGCTTGGCTTGTCAAGATCAGCATGGAAGAGGTGAAGCATATCTGAATTTTAGGGAGCCGTGTTACAATGGAACAAGCTAGCTGATAGGTGCATAAATTTAGCATTTAGCAGCTGTGCCTTAGCGAGTAAACAGCTAGTAGATTTGCGTGGACTCCCTGATTCGAAATTGGGACTGTTCTTTAGCACTTCTAAAAATGATTTTTGATTTTTGTTATAGTAACTAACTTTCGAACAGAGTATTTTCTTAAGACGAGATCTATATATTAATTGTAGTATATGTTAAAAGTCTAACATCCGTATCAACTAAAATTACAAGTGAGTATCTCTTTTTCCACAATATCTATCACAAACAGTTAAGATTTAAAAATTTTAGCAAAAAATTATAAGACATAGATGTATCAAATAGGTTCATCTGATTAATTAGCGATGGCAGGTGTAGTCAATTGGTTGCGCGAAGACGCATCCATGTTCTCGCGTTCGAGGGGATCCCAACCCCGCTCAGTAATTGAAAAGGCAAAATGCTCGTCTCTCTCTGCTGAGTCATCATTTACCTGACAGCCAGCCGGGTGCGGCTCAGGTGCTGTGACCCCTGCACGCGCTAAGTGCAGGGGCACGCCCAGGAGCCGCCACGTGTCCCCAAATATTCAAAAAACTTCCGAAAAATTCTAAAAAAATACTTAAAAAATCAGAAAAATTGTAAAAAGTATTTTCTTACAAATAAAAAGTATTTTTTTGTAAGTACTTAATTTTTTTTGATTTATACTTTTATTAAAAAGTATTTTTTAAAGTACTTAAAAATACTTTTTAATAAAAGTATTTTTACAAAAAGTACTTTTTACAATTTTTCTGATTTTTAAGTATTTTTTTAGAATTTTTCGGAAGTTTTTTGAATATTTGGGGACACGTGGCGTGCCCCTGCACTTAGCGCGTGCAGGGGTCACAGCACCTGAGCCGCACCCCAGCCAGCCTGCCACCTTCCAACCCTCTTCTTTCCTTCCACTCCAAGCGAATCACTCGATTTTTTTTTTCTAGATCAAAACCCTCGAATATTCCGAACCCTCGTGAGTCCCACCAGAGTTCGCCTTCGCGAGGTTACGATTCGCGTAGGCGGCTGCGGATTTCGCATGGAGCGCGTCTTCTCCGTCGAGGAGATCCCCGACCCATTCTGGGCCAGGCCCCAGCAGCGGGCCGCCGGCACAGCCGCATCCGGGGGAGGAGATGGTGCTGCTGGTAGTGGCGCGGAGGGGAGCGGCGCGAGCGCGATGAACCGGTGCCCGTCGGAGTGGTACTTCCAGAAGTTCCTGGAGGAGGCCGTGCTCGACAGCCCCGGCCCCAACCCTAGCCCGAGACCCGACGCGAGCGGGAGGAGGGGCGGAGGGGAGGCGGCGGAGGCCAAGCAGCCGGCGGCTGCGGCGACGAGCGCTGTGGTGGACCCGGTGGAGTACAACGCGATGCTGAAGCAGAAGCTGGAGAAGGACCTCGCCGCGGTCGCCATGTGGAGGGTACGATCATTCGCCCTTGGCTCTCGAGCGCCACCCACTTGCAATGCTACTGTATGCTTCGAAATGTTTAGACATTTATTAGATCGGTGGGTAGCTTATCGTGTTCTTATGGGCTTATGACGTCTATGATCTGCAGAGCGTCGCTCTGCTCGGCCTTCTCTGTTTAGGGTTTTGTAGAGGGTATAAAATGGCTGGTTCGTTGGCCTTGCCAATGAGATGGTGGCGTAAGCGATCAGCATGCGCTCTTACGAAATTTGTCATTCGTGGTGCATCCTTGCTTGTATGTATTGGGTGGCATATATCATAGATTGCCTTGCGAGTTTGGTGATGCTGTGACTTTCTGTGAGTGTTTGGGTGTTCAATGTAAACACAAGCTTTATGATTCTGTGACTTTTTTGCGAGTGTTTGGGTATTCAATGTGTGCACGCTGTGTCGCTGTCGTATCACAGTTCATAGGTGCTTGCGCGGGTGATGCCAGTTTCATTTTGTCTTTTGTACATTATTGTCAATTTCTCGATAAATGCAATTAGCTTATTTGTATGCTCTTGCGAATTATACGAGCTTTGGCCTTCAGGATATTGAATGTCAGATTTGTTGATCAGAACTTCATGCCTTGAGTTTTTTTCCCCCAACATATGTTGTTAAACTATGTCTCATTTTTGCACCTATCATTTGTTCATTGCAACTCTAGCTGTTGCTAAATTAGACCTTGTTATAAAATGAACAAGTAATGCAACATACATTGCTTCGTTTTTGTTTTATATTTCTTTCCATTATTCTGTTAATTTGCAATACTAACTCATGTCATATTCATCCGCAGGCCTCTGGTGCAATGCCCCCAGAACGTTCTGCAGCTGGTTTGTCCTTGCAAAATGCAGATGTTTCACATATAAGCATGCTTAATTCCATCGGAGGTACTTATCTTCTCTGGTCACATCTTCTAACTATTTATAAAACTGTGTTAGGACCGAATGACTATAAGTTCCATATTTGCTTAATGATTCTTAGACCTTTAGAATTGTTACGTTTCTTTTTCTGTATTCTCATAAACATTAAAAAAACTTTTTTAAATGAACAGGGTTAAAAAAAATCTTGCAATCTTTTTAAAGCATTTCCTTGCTGGGTTGCCTGCTAGGAGGCGTGTTTGCGGTTGCCTTAGCCAAGGATGGAGAACTTGATATCCTTTTTTCGAGCTAGGGGGAACTCCCCCGATTTCATTTGCTGAAACACTTAATATCTTGTTTTTGAGTGCTAAAAAGAGAACTTCCTGGTTTGATTAGTAAAAGTGTAAAACCTGGATCCTTAGGGCCTCCCCTGCCAGTTCCTTGTCATCATGTCATGTCATGTGGTGAAACATACACAAAATTGTAAATGCTACTTTTGATTTCTGATATGACATATGTCTGGCTTTTGGGCACATATCAGGTAATGCGATTCCAGTTCAAAACAAGCTAGGTGGTGGCCCAAGTGGGGGATCGGGTCCACAGTTGGTACAAAATGCTGATGTCCTTGTAAAACAAGCCACTAGCTCTTCCTCACGGGAGCAGTCAGATGATGATGATATGGAAGGAGAAGCTGAGACTACTGGAAATGCGAACCCTGCTGAACGAAGACTACAGAGGAGGTGATCCTTTTTACCTTCTCTTGAGATGTTCATGAATCATTAGCTTGCATCATCACGCATGAATGCCCCTTATCCTCAAGTTAGCCTCTCTCTAGGATTTTCTCCCTCTTGGTAGCTCCACTTTGCTACTGTATCGTCCATTTGGTATATATTTTTCTACCATATTACAATATTAGTTTTCTGTGTGCCAGATGTTGGCTCTGAGTGTAAGTACAAGACTACAAGAGAGCATAATTTGCATGGCCATTCTTTTCTTGTTTATGGACACAGCTCTTTGCTAATATGCTTTAGGATTGTTGAGTGCATAAGTTATTTGGAGTGGATTAAATCAGGATTCATACCGTATTCCTTAGATGCGTAAGTTGTTCGAAACTAATGCTATTGAGCATATTTACCAGAAGTCATAAAGAAAGGTATGCCTGGTTTCAAGTTGGCAATAATTACGCTTGGTTTCAGGTTGGCAATAATTACATCCTGAATGTGAAAATGGTGTCTGATGCATGTATGCTTGTGTGCAACACACAACTTATAATGGGCTACTTATGAATAGTGTACACACCCACAACTGCATCTTCACTAACATCAATAGATTTAAGTGTCATATGATGGTATTTTGCGTTATGTGCCGTATTATGTTACTTGTCCTAGATAGTAATCCAGATGTTATGTCGGGTTCTTTTTTGTGAGGCTGTTGAGCCTGCACTTGGATATAATACTAGTTTTTTTACTGGTTTCAGGAAGCAATCCAATCGGGAATCAGCCAGGCGTTCGAGAAGCAGAAAGACAGCTCAGTTGAATGAGCTGGAGGCACAGGTCTGATAGTTCACATTGTTGTTTTCGACGGACAGAAAATTCTAAAATACTTGGCTAATGAGTTGAGTTGTGGACGGCGCATTACAGGTAGCACAGTTAAGAGTTGAAAACTCCTCATTGTTAAGGCGCCTTGCTGATGTTAATCAGAAGTACAATGACGCTGTTGTTGACAATAGAGTATTAAAAGCGGATGTTGAAACCTTACGAGCAAAGGTACGCTCCTGTGTTATATGCTTTTTGAGCTATGCATCTGTTGGATCGGCCACTTGAGCTTGTTTCAAATGACGTGTGTGCTTAGGATGAATCATGTGCACCAGTTTTTAGAGAAAGAATCCATGTTAGATCACTGTTTGGCCATTGGCCCGTCCGAACATGGTTATCAATCTGGTAAATCTGAACATGGATTTGCATCAAATTTTGCAGGCGAAGATGGCAGAGGACTCGGTGAAGCGGGTGACAGGCATGAACGCTTTGTTCCCTGCCGTTTCTGATATATCATCCCTCAGCATGCCCTTCAACGGCTCCCCATCTGATGCAACCTCCGACGCTGCCGTCCCCATCCAAGATGACCCAAACAATTACTTCGCCACAGCCAGTGAAGTTGGAGGTAACTACGGTTACATGCCTGAGATAGCTTCCTTGGCTCAAGAGGACGACGATTTTGTCAACGGGGCCCTGGCTGCTGACAAGATGGGCAGGACAGCCTCGCTGCAGCAGGTGGCAGGCCTGGAGCATCTTCTGAAGAGGATGTGTGGTGGGCCGACATCATCCGGATCGACGTCGTAGGAGCCAGCTCCATCGGATCAGAAAGACCCAATAAATGATAATTCGACAGACATTTTAGCGGACATTGTTAATCCTGTGATGTTTGTTCATTCGCTGTGATCATTGTGCATTCTTTGAGGGTGTTAAGGGTATCCCTAGTATTGTACTTGTAATCTAGGATTTACTGTCTCTCTCAAGTCCTTGTACTATATATTTACCTCTTGAGTCATTGCAATATAACTAACTATTAACATTTGCATTCCTTCTTTTCATCTTAACATGGTATCAAAGCAGGTTTCTCTTAACCTCTGCATGTCTTCTGTGGATGCTACCCTTGAGAGGAGTAATCTCCGCTCCTAGGGGCGGCCACCTCATAGTAGCCGTTGTCTTCTAATAACAATTGTAGTAAATCATCATTGACGTGTGTTGAGAGTCGTCGTTCTTCACCAGATTTGGCGTTGTCATCATTTTCCTAACCAGATTTGGTCTTTGAACTTCATGGTTGTGGCCGATTGTCGTCTTTGCGTCTTTGCCCTCGATCTGCCCCGAATCCTAGCCCTCGCTGCTGGGAGCCATCGTCTTCGACAGCTGGTTTTTGTCATCGTGGAGCTTGTCTCCACCAACGTCAGGGCTGGATCCGTTTGATCCCAACATAGCCAGATTGTCTTTGGTCGCATCCGCTGTCGTCAAGCCTTCCTCGACTTGGATCTGGTCGGATTTGCCGTTGCTGGCCTTGGAACTGAGTTGCCCGAGTTCTCGTCGTCGAAACCCGTTGCTCTTGCTTTTACTCAAACCGCTACCGCCGAGATCTCGAGCCACTGCCGTTGGTCTTCCACTGCTCGAGCCACCGCCGTTAGTCTTCCACCACTCAAGCTGCTATCACCATCCTTTTCTTGGATTGTCGCCACAATCTAGATCTGATTTGGATCTGGCCGCTACCGCCTTGAAGGGTCCATCGACACCGTCTCTACCTCTTGGGTCATCACCTGCATGGTCTCCCCTGCTTCAATGCCAGTTGCCCCGAGATCTGTCTTGCCTGGATTTGCTCACGTCACTAGGTGCCCAAGCGTCTCCACCTCCGAATCTACTCGTGTTGTTGTGTTGCTCACAGCCGGACCTGCTCCTCATCACCATCGCCCCGGGCTCTCTGGCCGCCACAACTTCGGGCCTCTTCTTCCCTGAGCTGTTGCTGTCGCCACCTTTCCCACCATGGGCCGCTGCAGATCAGTTGGAGGAGGTCACTGCCACCCTTAGGGGCAGTTGTTGTTCCTTGACTTCAGCCACACGGCCGTTGTGTGCAACCACCACTGCCGCCTTTGCTCTTTCACTTGAAGCGTTGCTTTGCTTGGAGCTGGTTCTCACTTGTTGGCTGAGCTCTCAGTGGTATGGGCCTCATGGGCCATGATTTGCCTCTGATTGGACAGCACATATGGGTCGAGGTGCTGCTGTCTTAGCATGGATGGTGCTCATTGTTTGGCTGTCATCTAAGTCCATACTATCTATCTTTCAGTTCATTTAAGTTGTGCTAGTGCATCAATCCTTTATCAGTCAGCCAATTGCTTTTCTAGCTGTTCTTCCCTTTAGTGTGGTAGCAGCCGTCGTTCTTCTTTTTGAGCCGTCGTAGATCGTAGAAATCTTTATGATATCATCGCTTCTCGTTGAGCATCGCCTAAGCTTTTAAGACTGTTGCGCTTCCCTTTCACGCCGCCACCATCTTAGGCTTCAATCTGCGTCACCATGCTTATATCTGTCCCTCTTCGGCTTGATTTCATAGCTCTCTCTCTCTCTCTCTCTCTCTCTCTCTTTGTGTCGGCTCCATCGTTTTCTTTGTCGTGTTGTCGCGGTTGACTTTGCTCCTGGTTACCTTTGTTTTCTCAGTCTGTGTACTTTGTGCTTTACGGGCTGCTGCATAACCCCAAATGGGAGGAGAATATTTGATGCTTGACATATTTTTCAAGAACTGCACGTTACAACAATATCACGAAGACTCGGATTTTGGATTTTTTTTCTTATTTTAGTGTCAACTCTTAAAAATGCAATGTTATTCATACACTTTGTAATTGAGAGGGTGTTAAGAGTATTTATGATATTGTATTTGTAGTCTAGCGTTTAATGTGTCCTTAGTTCTTGTACTATAAATTTGCCTCTTGCAATAGAATAACTATTCGCATTTACGCTCCTGCTCTTTATCTTAACAAAGGAGACATCTTGTATCCTTGTTGCTCCGCTCCTAAAACACGGCCGATTTCATGCACATTCTATCATTATTTCACAGTTCCATATCGAAACATATTTGATGTTTTTTTTTCTTGTGTCGAGCAATTAAAGCTTTGTAGTACAAAGGTCGAGACAACGGAAGATTGTTGTGAAAAAGTTTCCTTTGAAAAAAAAAAGAACGGGAGATTAACCAGTAGGGTACACATACAGCAGAGGGCATCAACAAACAAGTAACAACCGTCACAAGATTAGCAATGATTTTTTAATAAACTCGTGACAACCATCACAAGTCCACAACTAATCACTCAGGGTAGTCAATGGTTTTTTAAGAAAAACATTTCTTATATATGCAATATTCATCAGCACTTGCTTCGTTTGGATGTGAACAACAATAAATGAATGAGGTCGTAACTCGTAGGAACAGCCTAGCTACAAAAGTGCATAAAAATTCCATATACGAGTTACAACAAACGCTTGCGTAAGTGCCCAATGCCAGAACTACGTCTCTCTTCATCGGCCAAAAAGAACCCGAGATACACTGGCATGGCGTCGTCAAATGAAGGCCCATCCAACGGCATGGATGGAAGATTCACAGCTATCTTCTTCTACAAATTTGATATTTTTGTGCCATCCTTCCAAAAAATAAAGGCCGTATGATTAGTCCGATCTTGGGCGACTGGAGTTCTTGTAAGGTGTCTTGTACAGCGGCAGGAGTGATCGGTTGCCACGTTTCCTTTTACCGAAACAACGCCAGTAAAGTACCGAAAACGATAGCAATATGGCAATGGGAATCGCCCATCTGTGCAAAGCGTTGCTTGTTAGAAAGGAAAGCAGCACGGTGAACTGATATATGCTATTACATGGGAGTTGAGAGATACCTGTCCAGGTCGAGAACAGGGCTGTACACAATAGCCTCCCAGGAAGAAACAATGATGTGCCAGGCTGGATTGTAGTACAGCGATTCTGCTGACCAAAACATTCTCGTGTATGTCTCCAGGAAGATAAACATCACCCAGGCAACAATTTCAAGTAAAAAGAACTTGATGACGAAGCGCCCGACTACGACCATGAATAGGGAGAATGTCACCAACCAATTGAAGAGCTTGTTATTGTACTCCTTGATGAAAAGAGCACGAGACTTGGCAAGCATCTGGATGCAATATCAAATTGGAATTTAGTTGCATATAAATCATAACGAGTTTCAAAGATTTGAAGCGGACTGTCGATTGACAACAAAAGGCAGAAGACATCAATTTGCAGAATCTGTAATGTGCACTCTGCTCTCCGACTTTGAAGTATGGCATATCAAAAAGTAATATTAACATGTCAAGGATAAATGAGAGATGAAAAGAGCTGAAGCATGACTTTTTTTTAGAAGTTTCTCAAGCCTTTAAAGTCTATGCATTAGTTCATCAGTTCACATGATTCTTTTGTTATTCACAAATCAGGACAAGGGTTTAGTGGCACTATCAGGTTGCTAAAGAAGATTAGCCTTCCACAGGGAAAAAATATACATGCTGCCAATATGTAAATGCCTGAATCTCTAGCAGTAGCGAGATGAGATGATACTGAGCAATGAACTAAGTAGCAGAAAGAAGTCTGGTTTGTTGTGAAAAGTTGTACAATGTATGAATAAATTACGGAAAAGAGCTACCACCTCAATTTGATTAAAAAAACTCCCACCTCAATTACTGAGCAAATGAAAAATTATAGCACGCTTAATGAAATTCATGATTTCATCCATAAGTTAGCTCAATTGTTGGCATGAAACTATCTTGGAATTTAAGGAACAGACCTTTGACATTCTACGCTCATAGCTTTCCTTTGCAGGCCCCACGCAATCCCTTACAAAACTTTGATTGCAGTGAAGAAAGCCTGCATTGAACTTTGCCATGGAAGGAAGCTTCAAGACCTGAAGCTGATCCATTTTATCTTCACATTCTGAGAAACGTGCTTCACACAGCTTTGACGATTGATACTCATTAGCTAGAAGGAAGTTTCTGTACACCTGCAAGGAGCAAGGTACACCCTGTAAGTATGTAAATATATTATCTTCCATAAGTGATAGAAGGTGAAAGTTGATTACAGAGCATGTAAGAGATGCTATGGAAAGGAAAGGAAAAAAACTGAAATGCCATCTAAAAGGTTTAACTGCAAAAAAGCGACCAACGACAGACGAACTGACAATTATACTGCTTAGATTACATTCATATTAAATATTCGTTAAAAAAGAACATTAAGTACTGTTAATGAACCTTTTTAATCTCATCAAGCTTGAGGATTGACTGAGCAGCATGGTGTTTACCAAAGTGCTGCTTATCAAAGAGCATTCTAGCTTGATCACTTGCCACCTCATGCACTTGCTGCAGTTTGTCAACTGGTACCGGTAGACCTAAGCCATCCATTTTCTCCCTATACACCTTCAGACATCGTTCAATAATGGCCTTATTGAAAATTTCAACAAGAGATCCCGTTGTTGGAATCTCTCCTTTATTCAAAGCCTCAAGAATCTGAAACACAAGAGGAATAAGTTTTTTAAAAAACTGATGGATCAAATACATCATACATGTCAATAATAACCACATCAAGTATTTCACCTGCTGCAGGAAGGACACAAATTCCTTCCCATTTAGAGTTCTCCCCTGCACAATTTTTGGTTTTATGATGGATGCAACGACCTGCTTCAATTGCTCCCGTCTTTGTACATATAAGGGCTCAAGCTCTCTGTCCTCCATGTCACACAACTTTGTTCTTTGCAGATGAGGCTGTAAAAATGAAAATCGGAACCATGATGCTTTTTTGGGTATACAAAGCAATAGACGGAAGCATCAACATTAATCGGTATCATACATGACATATGTAATGCTTGGTATCATTTACATAACTACATAACGGCAATGTTAAACACTCAAAAGTGCTACCGTTGAGCATCCAATGATAATGTAAATATACTGCAAAGAAGTCATCAGAAATGCACCTGGGGCAAGCTAAAAGCAGTGCTGTTGCCCATAACTGCCAAAGAATCTCTGATTTGATTGACCTAAAAACACACAGAAAACAAATTCTGTAGCAGAGTTTGGATCTTGTATCTTTGGGTAAAAAAGTGCAGACTTCATAAGTAACTGTACCTCATCAATATATTTGTCCCCTGCAAAAATATATACAAAAAAGCACATCAGTTCAAGTATGCATAAGACATCTATAGATGCTCAAATATCATTAACCTAACAAATAGTCAATGAGGCTGCTTGAACTAACCACTATCATTAGGCACCCGCTGGAGGGCCTCATTGACCATTTGTTGAACAGATTTTCCTTCTGCACACAAGGTTAAAGCATTCTCAGAGGAAATTTGCATATATCAACATGAGCAAATACAGACAAATGCAAAAATAGGGACATAACTTTAGTAAAGGAAATACTTACTGTTTAGAACCAAATATCATGACCCATGCTATGGTTCAAGTCAGAATTATGTCAGGTCCTAAGCCCCTAAATACTTATGTAATAGGCATCACAGTCACAGAACAAGTACTATGCGAAATAATGAATATCACTGCTATGACATAGAAGGCATCAGCTACTGACTGAAAAGCCCATTCATTCAGCAAGCCATCATGGGGGAAAAGTTGAACTTTATTAAAGGACAGGGCAATTGCACTTGCCCCCATCAATTAGATTAAATGCTAAGTATAAGGAATATTACAGCGCTCACCACAATAGGGCAATAGCCATTTTGACCAACATTAGTACTACATCATCTAATAAACAGTAGAAATATTAACAGACTAAATTCAAACTATCGGATACCGCAGCAGTGTCAAATGGAAGGAAAAAAAGACAAATTATAATGTCACAATTTTTTCAACAGAAAGAAAGGACAAGATAGGCATTTTTAAGAGTTGGCTCCATTTAGCTTTTATAATCCCACACCAAAGTCAAGTAAAATGAGCCATATATTCAAATTAAGTTTTCATTTCATAAAAAGCCAAGCTGTTGGGAATGGAGTGGTTTTAATGGTACGTGATCATGCAATAACTGAGGTGGCACGGATTACAGTTCTTACTGGTTGCTTATGTCATAAATTAGTACAACACACATTGAAATCCAAAAAGAATGGTCATATACTCATCTGCAGTTTATTACATGCAGTGCATACCAATCACCAAAAATCATATCTAGGTTAAATTCATACGCTAGTCTGAACTTTTGTATAAACAAAATGACAACTGTTACAGAAATCATACTAATAGTAACAACAATCTAGAAGCAACTTACGGAGGAAATCCCTCTGGATAAGCCAGAGAAGCTTTGCTGGCTCAAAAGCAACATCTTGACCCTGAAGAAACAAGCAGCATATTGCATTAACAGTTGTAGATATTCCGATTGCGCAGAGACTCATGCAAATGGAATATTACCTTCACTCTGCTCATCACCATGCAGCAGAACAAATTTTTGAGGAAAATGTTATTGTCAGAAAAGAATAAATTGCAAATAGGAACGCAATGAGATAAACAAACCTTCCATAGAATTCTTCGGCAATTTCAACCGCAAATGAGAGCCTAGATATATCAGCTTCACGCACCTGCAATGTGGCAACAAATAAATTTAACACACCCGAGAGAGAGAGAGAGAGAGAGAGAGAGAGAGAGAGAGAGAGAGGGAGGGAGGGAGGGGGGAGAGAGAGCACCGTCTCAGGAAGGTTGTAGACAAGCACCGAACTTAAGACAGTTGCCAAAGCAAATATCCTGCCATGAAAGAAAAAGGTTCCAACAGCAATAGTGACATTTCCATCCTAGAAAAAGTAAATCAGAAACAGGTACACAATTCATTTATAGGCACAAACCTATCATCATATACATTTGATTTCCCAACACTCTCAAATCCTTCAGTGTCAAGATAAAGGACAGACACTTTGGAGCCATCAACATCCATCTCAACAGGTGTACCCCAAACCCATATACCTGCAAGAATAGAGCATGCATGATCATAACTTGATAAGCTTCAATCACAAAATGACAAGATAGCTACAAGAACATGAATCCGGAAAACCACTTCACCTTTAGTTTTAGTATCTCGCATATGGCCAACTCCAAAACCTGCATAGTTAAGTTTATCATGTTCTCATTAGTCCTATTATGCATTTTATGAAATCCATGGCTTGTAATACCAGAAGCAGCATCTACCTTTGTCACATGATAAGGACAGAAGCTGGTTGAGGAGAAAAGACTTTCCGGATCGATATGGACCAATGACCTGCGTTGACAAACAACCGATCATTGAGGTACTGCGCTCAAAATTGTGCCCAAGCACACTTTAAGATTGTGCTTTGGCGTTATTCAAGAATACAAAGTGGTGAAAGAGTTATATCTCTTCCAAATTATAAGTTCAAACTTACAGCAACAACAGCGATGGGCGTTTCAATCCTTCGAATTGCCTCCAGACCTTGTTCTGACAGACGGAGTTTAGTGTGGCCATAATCTGGTTCCACGATTGGAAACCTGTATAAGTTTATACAGCCAATACTCAATAGTAGCCAATTCTGCGAACTTCTAGCATATGCCTCCTTGAGAAGCATCAGTAATGAATGCAGTGATGTTTCGATGTTTACAACGGAAAGTTCAATAGCATATTAGTAAACGAAGTTGCTTGCATCAGTGTTGTACGAACTAAGAAAGTAGTACTCGCTTCTATCCTCTCATTGTAACCCCCAGCAATGTGCTTTCTCACTCAATACAATATACATTGTGGGTGTGTGGTGTGAAATAATCTATGCAGAACTCACATTTCACTCAACAGAAGAGAAAAAAAGGGGGGCAGATTCTTACTGATCTAGTAAAGTTTAAGAGAAATTAACCAACTATCAGCTATCCGGACAGCCATAAGCCTAGCACATCTCTTCACCAACTAATGTAATAGCACAAAAAAAGCAGCAACATTTATCAACAAGCTCCAAAAGGAGTGTTCCTGGCGAAGCAGTCATTGTTTGCGTAATGAAAGTTCAATTTGTAATACAGTTTGCAAGGTGCAACATTTGCACCCGTTCATAAGCCATTCAGTAACAAAATGCCAAAACATCCGTCCGCTCCGTGTACAAGTCACAAAGTACCAACCACCTGTTATTCCTCGACATCTCACCTAACTTGTTCTTTTAACTTCCCTTCAATGGCGACATGAGAAACACAAGACGTAACGAGGTGGGATTGGGAAACGAAAAGCGAACCAGAATTTAGCCCTCATTGCATCATACGAATCACTGACCGTTTCCCATTCTTACTCTACGACACTTTATCATCGCGTTGCGTGCATCATCCAAACAATCCACGGTTCCACCAACCAATACACGCACACGCACTAAGCTGGCAATAGACGTAGCACAACATTGCGCAATCCAATGCAAAAAAATCGGTGCCACATCCCAAACACAAGCAACGCAATCGCTACCAAGTTACCGACATCGCAAAATAGCGGAGCAGAATCGAAACTTACGCGCGCTCCAGCTCATCGGGATCGGGATCTCCCGCGGCGGCGGCGGCGAGCCAAATCAGTGCCACCGCGCAGATCCCCGGGGCCCACCGCCCGGTCCGCCCCCACCCCATCTCTGCCCAAATGGCCAAGCACCACCGCCTCCTACTTCCCTCCTTTACCCAGATCTCCAGCCCACGAGCAAACAGGACACCCTAGGAGCCCCAATGCGGCGAAGCGAGCGGCAATGGCCGGCGCGGGGAGCCGTCACCTGGACCCCAGGCGGCGCGGCGAGGGGAGGGATCCAGCAATGGACAAGGGGAGCGAGCGCGAGGCGTGAGGATCTGGAGCTAGGGTTTGGGCGAATGGATTCGAAGTTGCTTCCAGGAGAGGGAATTGGAATCGGGGGCGACGACGACGTCGGGTCGGGGAGGAGTAGGGTGGGAGGGAGGAAAATTTGGGGGAGGGAACGAGTGACGCGAGCCACTCCTCGCCTCCGTATTTTTAAGCGGGCAATGGTTTTTGCTCTGTCATGTGGACTGAGGAACACGACCAGTACTACCTATATGCGCCGGGGAGAACCGGTATTTTTTTTAATATAAATAACCTATTTTTTATTCAAAATAAAAGAGGCTCCAGTCGTCTAATCATCGGACAACTGGAGTCTATCGCCCAACGGTCAGGTGACAGATTCTAATCGCCCGACAGCTAACAAAAATATACACGCGCCAATATTTTTTTTACAGAAATAGGCCCTAGTTAGACCTGCCCAGCTGTCGGACGACTGGAACCTATCGCCCAACGGCCAGGTGACAGGCTCCAGTCGCCTGACAGTTGGGCAGACGACTGAAACTTGTCGCCCAATGGCTGAGTGACTGGAACTGTAGTCGTTGAACTATGCAGCGACTGTAAAACTTTGTACATTATGATAATCTGTTGGATTCGTAATAAGAGTTTATGATCGTTATATGTTGTTGTAGTAAAAAAAAATCGTGAAATTTTTTTTAAAAACGATTGAACTTAGAATTAGAATTAGGGTGGATTCGTAATAAGAGGTGGGGAAGGTCCTGGAAGGCGGAGAGTCGATGGCGGAATGGGAATTAGGGTGGATTCTTCTCCTATGGGTCTGGGAGATCAGAAGGGAAGATGCGATGAGAGGGAGAGAGATGTGTCGGGCTAGAATGAGAAATTTCGATATTTGACACTGAATACGTGCGCCTCTCAACTTTTAACCCTCAATTCGCACGCCTTTGAAAATTTAACCCTATCACTGCGAATTTTTTTGATTCAAGGGATTCTTCTTATTTTCTCTCCTTTTATATTTTGACACTTGTCACTGCGAAAATGAAGAGAATCCCTTGAATCAAAAGAATTCGCGATGACAGGTTAAATTTCAAAGCGTGAATGAAGTAAAAGTGAGAGCGCATATTCGATGTCAAATATCGAAATTTCTCGGCTAGAATGGGCCCAATTCTCTCGTCTTGCCCACGGGACAGTGAATGGGCCGTAATCGATCATCAGGCCCACTTAACCGTATAATGGGCCGAGAAGACGCGTGTATCTGTAGTGTAACCTTACACGCGAAGGCACCAACACACAGCTGGTCGTTGGTCTTCTTCCCCATCCAACCAGCGGAGCCGAGCATTTGCTTCCTTCCAACCTTCGTCTTCCTCCGCGTCGTCTCCGTCGAACTCCGAAACCCTAGCGGAAAGCGAAGCGAGCGAGAGGCATAGCGATGTTTGGGTACCGGAAGGTGCCGGACCTCGAGGCCGGCGGCGGGTCGGCGGCGCTGTACCCGGGGATGGTGGAGAGCCCCGACCTGCGGTGGGCTCTCATCCACAAGATCTACGTCATCCTCTCCGTCCAGCTTGCCATGACCGCCGCCGTCGCCGCCGTCGTCGTCAGGGTGCGCGCCGTCTCCGAGTTCTTCGTCTCCTCCAACGCCGGCCTCGCCCTCTACGTCTTCCTCCTCGTCCTGCCCTTCATCGGTCGGCTGCCCCCGTCTCTCTCCTGAATTTTATCGTGTTAATTTTTTTGTTTGCGAGATCTGTGTGTTAATGGGCTTGCTTCGTTCGTGTGCAGTGCTGTGCCCTCTGCGGTACTACCACCAGAAGCATCCGGTCAACCTGGTGCTCCTCGGCCTCTTCACCGTCGCCATCAGCTTCGCTGTCGGCATGACATGCGCCTTCACCAGCGGTAATAATACCTTGTTCCTTCCTATAAATCATGGTTAGTTGTTCCTCCGCCGGCGGAATGAAGTTATGTATTTGGTCTAATTGAGCATCCGAAACAGCTGTGCGTGTTGACTGGTGACTGTAATGAATGAGCTAGTTTCATTAGGAATCCCATGCTTTCTTGTGCCATTCACTAAAGTCATCGTTAGATATGTGTGCTTTGGTGAAATTTTCCATTAGGTCTAGTTGAGCATTCGGTTTAGTTGTGTAAGGTAATGCGTGATAGTAATGAATGGAAGCCACTCTTCACATTGGGATTCTGTTCCAGAGGTAATACCTCCGCTCCCTTGTTCCTTGCTGGCTTGCTCTAAATGATGGTTAGTTGTGCTCGATGATATTAATTAGAAAAAATTGATCATATACCCTCCCTAATTAATTAATGGAAGTCACTTCTTGCATTAGGAAATAGGAATCCTCTGCTTTCTTGCTTCTGTAAATCATTGCTAGCTATGTAGGCGTGGATGAATTTTCCATTTGGTCCAGTTGAGCATCCAAAACAGTTATGCAAGATGACGAATGATAGTAATGAATGGAAACCACTCTTACCATTAGAAATCTGTTATACGATTTTCAGCAAAAGCATATATTTGATTATGCTGGTGTTTTGTTAAGTTGAACACCTTATGCATGAAGCTTTTGGATTGCTACCTGGAATGCAAGCAAAGGCATGTGCATGTGGCTCTTTGGTACCACAGAACTGTGCTGCAATAATAGAATTGGTACCACAGAACTGTGCTGCAATAATAGAATGTGACAACTGCGCCAATTCTATTCAGACTATATTATCATAATTGCAAGTGTTTGTGATGTTGTTCTACCATTACGGGTCAAGTTTTAGGTGCCAGAAACTTTATGATATTCCCATTCCAAAACAAAAGCATTTTGGTTATCGCCACTTGTGTGGAATCGGTTCTTTTTCAATCTTCTTGTTGTTGCCTTGTTGAAAGGTTGTCTGGTAGTGAAACCCTTTGTTCTTTTCTTCCTTTTCTTTTGTTAGTAAAAAACTTGTGGTGGAACCATTCATTAGGTTTATCCCCTTTGCACGTTTAGACTTTTGGAACTCACAAGCACCTGTAGAAATTTTGAGCTTAACTAGACCTCTTTTTTTCTTCTGAGAATTAGAGTCATCCTGTGTTTTTTCTGCTTCTATATTTTTTGATGGGCATATCAGCAAAATTCCACCTGGCCATCAATATCAATTTTTTTATAGCACGAACACTTTAGGTCTAGAAATCAGCTGTAGAAGAACTACTTGAGTACTCTAAATTTTCAGGTAGTGGTGCCTCCTTGTTGAAAGTTTTCCTCAGGGATCCAAAGTGGTCTGAAGCATGTTGCAGAGCTACACAATGAAATCAATTCTTATTAGTTCAGACTTCAGAGTTACCATGTTTACTGTCTGGACTGTTGTCATGTGTGATTACAATATGCACTGATGATTTCAAGCAAGTTTAGATGTTGAGCGTTTTCCACTAGCATGTGAAGGCATTAGCACTTGAGATATCACTTGCATCTTGGGATTTTGTAGGTCGCCTACTTTTGGATTAGATACTGATTTATCATCACTGAAGTGAAGGCTGTTGAGAATGAGGGCTTTTGATATTTCTCCCTCCCTCTGTTTGCTTTTGATTGTTGGATGTTTGAATTGGTTTGTTGATGTTTGTGCTGAAAATAACAAGAGATGCATGTTGTTCTACCTTGTTTTTAGTTGTGTCCTAGGACGTCAACTGTTGATACTCTTCAATTCTTCATAGGAATTGTGCACATCAACTCAGTATTGGTTCTCTATCGAGGAATTGATTGTAGCATGTTGTGTGAACAGGAAAAGTCATTTTGGAGGCTGCAATTCTTACTGCAGTTGTGGTGGTCAGCTTGACTGCTTACACTTTCTGGGCTGCAAAGAGAGGCCATGACTTCAATTTCCTTGGTCCCTTCCTGTTTGCTGCTGTCATGGTGCTGATTGTGTTTTCCCTGATCCAGGTTAGACGGCTGCACCTTCATTCCTTCCCAAGTCTTTCATCTTTAATCTTCTATTTCTCTTGAGATGGATACTGTAGGTTTTCTATTGCTTATGTTGATTTGTGCATGATACTAATGACACATTTGTTGCGTAGATCTTTTTCCCATTGGGCAAGATCTCTGTCATGATTTATGGTGGACTGGCATCGCTCATCTTCTGTGGCTACATCATCTATGACACGGACAATATCATCAAGCGCTACTCATATGATGAGTACATCTGGGCTGCGGTGTCGCTCTACCTCGACGTCATCAACCTCTTCCTGAGTCTGTTATCCCTGCTGAGGGCAGCTGATAGCTGAGCGCATCCAAGCCTTTGCCCGATCTAATTCTCTAGCTTTGTGCATATCATAAATTCCTAAATGTTCACGGATCCCTGTACCCTGATTACCAGCAAATTCTGTCGATACTGCCGTAAATGCTATTTGATAAACGGAGACTTCTATATACGAAACCGCAGATAATTGTTTACCAGTTTTTTAATACATGCAGTGTCGCCTTATTTCTTTGTACGGTCAAAATATGAACGATGGTGAGTTGCAGTGTCTAGAACACGTAAATGTTTAATTCCAGCATACACCACCAACATGGTGATGGCGGGTGAAGACGGGCTGCATCTCAGGTTCTGAACCACGTGTGAATAACTGAACTGAACTTACTGGCTGAATTAACAACATATGGGGCTATCCATCTGTTGTGCCATGGTCCATCTCTCGAGTTGTTTTTTTTTCAGTGGGCAGAATTTTCAGTATTTTTGTGTAAGTTCTTTTCAAGTGCTACTTTCAGAGGGGTAGTACTACTACCGCAGTATCTTTGCAAAAAGAAATTGAAACACTTCCTGCATATGATCCGGACTAGGAGTCAAGCTTGTTGCAATGTACCATAACCTCGTAGCAACCAAAGCACTCCACAACCGGATGATTACTCGGTGAAGGCGTCAGGCAACGCAATCGAATGGCGAAATGGACGATTTGGTCCCGTCAGTGTCGTGTTCGTTTCTATGTTCTCTGTTCTGTTCTTCTGTTCGGGGCACGCGTGCAGCAAAGAATTGGGCAGCGATGGTTTTTTTTGGCCAAGCCGCTGCGCCGTAGTCATCAGCCGCCGCCGTGGAATACGGCGGAGGGGAACAGGGGCTTCCGTAACTGCCTGTACCGGTTGCCGAGCGTGGTGGCGGGGTCTCAGAGAGGAAGGATATGGGTGCGGCGCACGGCTGGAATGCGGTGGAGCTCCGGCGAACGGCGGCGGGGAGGGCGCGTTCTTCCGACCAGGCCAATGACAGGTGGGCCTCACCTCTCGTGAGCCCACGTGCCGGCGAGGTGTGTGTTTTTTACAAGAGAGACCCTTTTACTGTCTTGTATTTCCGCCCCCGATCGCGATGGCATCCCGCTTAGTTGGGCTCCAAGTTAAAGATTTTAGCTTCTACCTTTTTAATTTTATCTTTTTTTTAAATTTTTGAATTTTTTAAAATTTTGCTCTTATCTTTTTTCTTTATTCTTTTGTATTATCTATGATGATGTTGCTTTTTTCTTTAAATTTATTTACGTTAAAAAAGCTAGGCAACAGCTACAATAGCAAATAGTAAATGAAGCCTAACGGAGAAGTTCAAATGAGCGCCCCTAAGGGCCTTTTGGGAGAGCTCCATCAGCTCTAGATCCACAAAAAATAGCTCTACTCCACAAAATTTTACCCAAACACTTCAGCTCCGCGAAATCTGGATCCACCAAAATCCTGAATCTGAGGGCCAGATCCATGGATTTCATGGAGCTCCTCAAAGGGTGCTCCACCGTGGAGTTGGGTGATAATTACCCACCAATGCCACTGGTTACACACCTCATCCCACCAAAAGTGGTCATTCCTATCAAAACCTCAATTTCGTGGATCTGGAGCTGCTGTACAAGCCAAACACTCCATGGTGGGATCCCAGATCCACGGTGGAGTTGCTGCTCCAGATCCACGTTTTCAGTGGTGGAGCTCTCCCAAACAGGCCCTAAGATCTTCGATCCAAATCAAGACATGGTTTAACTGTTCGATCAAATTGAGCGGCCTAGATTGAGCCAGGGAACACAGCTAACATTATATTTTTTCCACATGGACCCTGCTTTATTTTATATTTTCGTTTTCACCCGTCCTGGTCTCCGCTTGCCGTTTGATTACGCTTTCACGGTGCACATGGTGGGAGAAGACTAGCATAGGACAGGAAGGAGATGGACGCCAACGGTCGAAGGGCCGGGTGGCGGAGCTCCGGTGAGTAGCTATCGTGGTGATTGTTCTCCCATAACTGCAACACCAATCCTTTCGATTTTGCTCCCCGAATAGTGCCATCTTTGTCCCATGTTCTCCAGTTTCTTGAACGATCGAAGTATTTTTTCGGTCTAGTAATTAATTGGTATAAAGTCTTGTAGGATCAAAAGGCAACATAGAGGATGAATGGTACCGACTAAAATTTTCCCCAAGTATTCTAAATCCTTTTCTCAAATAACTATAGAGGTATTGAGAATTAGATCTAAAGCCAAAAACTGAAAGCAAATCACCCAAGAACACAAAAATCTTGAAGAACTCAGTTTCTAGATGTCTAACTTCCAACCAAAGAGCGATCTGACCTCTCCTTAGTAGTTTGACCACCAACCAATAGGCGGTCTGACCTCTGTTATAGCAATCTAACCGCTATGAACAGTAATTTTAGGCAAACGAACGGTAAAATTAGCACGGTTGGATGATATAAAAGTCGTAAAACTTTGTACACACCTTACTTAAAATTTCAGAAACCTATTCCATTCATGAATCACAAAAACTTATATTAAAGTTCAGACCTTTTTGAGATTTAAGCAAGGTTGCACCCAAAATGCGTAATAGCCAAAATCAATGATTAAGACGTACTTGTGGGCAGAGGATAGCTAAGATGGCTTTGGATATGTCCTCACCTATCACAGCAAGCAAGAACACTGAAGAAATCACTCCAAAAACACTCAGATCAAGAAATCATTTAGAAAATAAAAAACGTGCAAATTTCAAATTTTTATGAACTTGCTGCCAAACTGGCTAGATGGGTGGAGAATGATTCCCATAAAATATTTCCATCTATTATACGTCCTTAGCACAATAAGATTAAAAAAGGTGAGAGGAGAGGAAAAATCAACCAAATCAAGAACAAATCAATAAAAAAAAGATAGCCATGAAGATGATCATAGATTGATTCTATTACTGCTTGAGGAGAAAAGTTTTACAACCACTCTACCTTAGAGGACAGAGAGCACATCAAGTACTCAACATTCAAACTCTAACCCTAAATAAGAAAGCACAAACGAGATGGATTGGATGATTAACCACAAGTCTCAATCCCAACCTCTTAAATGGATGGGTTAGTTTGCCACATCTAATCTTTAGTGGGTACTATTCACTTACACAATAGGAGAAAACCGTTAACCCCCACATAGGCTTTACTCACATATATTTACTTATGCACGCTTTTCAAAATGCACAAGTCTGAATCCGTTAAGTCATAAGTTTTGATTCATCTTGATCAAACTAGCTTCTCCATGACCTAAATCATCTTTCCATGCGCCACTCGTGCACTACGGTTTTGTTCTAAAAGCTGTTTTGGTATTTTGGTCAAATTACCAAAATACTATTATTTGACCCGATCATCTCCTTCTATTGCAAGCAATCGTCATGTTTGCCACGCATAGATGCGCCATTGACTTGCCACGTGTTGTCAAGTCTCTCCCATTTCGGTTCCACCAGAGTCTAGACCATGCCTCACTTGGATCGATCAAGCCACATAGTGCAATCTCGTCGTTCGAACTTGCCTTTGATATTTTTCCGTCTTTCTCATGTCTTGTTTAAGCTCACCATATCACCCCGCATCCTCAATTATTCTAGGCATCGGTTCCTCCATGAGCCGTTAACCACGGATAACTCTAAGTGATTCTGTATATTCAAAGATAAAAAATCGTTTCTGAGTATAAATTCTTCACAAGTTGATCCACGTTAACAGTAACATGTATCATGCAACATAAAACCAATGAAGAAAGTAATCAAAATCCATTCCAAAACTCAAAAGCCACAAGATTAAAATCTGACAAAAAAAATTTGCTGGCTGGCCGGCCTAACCGGGTGCCAATTCCGGCCAGACCGGTACCACCGTCTGGTCAAACCGATCTCCCCAACCGGTCCAACCGACACTGCTACGCCGTTCTGACCATGCGTCGCAAAACACACTGCTAATTAATGCAGCAGCAGGACTTCGACACTGCGACGTGAACCTCATGCATGCAGCTCAAATGCACATGCAAGGAGCAAGTACTAAAGGACATGAAAGTCTTGATTATATCATCTTCATCCACTTCAAAGAAAATATCCCGCTCAATGAATGTGTGTGGCAACAAATCACCTACCTCATCAATAGTTTTCTCATGCATACAAGGTTATATCTCCTATTCCTCTGAACTGCACACATGGCTCTCAAAACTCATCTATTCTTTAATCCAATCAATTGTGCATGACATTAATTAGTCCCTGCATGGCACTTGGCTAAAGCACTTTATAACAGTGACATGTAACTCAAAATTAGCTCGAAAAGCCTGCAAAATTGTTATCTTCAAAGTTCATCATAATATAATTCAAGATTCTCACATGATTCTTCAAGTTTGCATCATTCCTTCGAATTCTTGCCTTGTTTCGGTGCCATTTAACGTTATGCTTCTACCGTGATTTGGCCACAGGTTAATGCATCCGTGACAGTGCAAGCAGTGCTGCAATCCATGCAGCGTCACAGAGAAAGAGAAGAGGAAGACTTGAGAGAGAGAGAGAGACTACCGAAAACACGAGAAAAACAAAACGTTTTGATCGACCACGCCAAGAATAGGAGACTTGCCGCCATCTCTCCACCACCCAAACTCTAAAAGACCTCGAATTCATGCCTCACGAACCTATCCACCATTCGACAAACCCGTCGTCTCCTTGGAAGGGAGGCGGCAGCCATGGGGAAGCAGGGCAAATGCGGCCACGACGTGGAGGCGTGCTACCCGCCAGGGCACGGCGGCAATATGTACCCGTACATGATCGAGAGCCCGCAGCTCCGGTGGGCCTTCATCCGCAAGGTGTACGTCATCGTCGCGCTGCAGCTGCTCGTGACGGTGGCCGTCGCCGCCGCGGTCAACCTCACCGACGCCATCAGGTCCTTCTTCCTCTCTCGCACCCCGGCCGCCCTCGCCGCCTTCGTCCTCATCATCATCTCCCCCATCATCGGTACGTATGTAGCTAGTTAGGCGCCGGTCTGTGTTCTTCCTGCTTCATTTCTTGGCTCTCGAATACAAGGACGATGTCGCGTTGCCAATTGATGCATTTGTTGGTGTGTCGATCGATCGGTGTTGAGCAGTGATGCTGCCGATGATCTATTTCCGGAACCGGCACCCGATCAACCTCGTGTTCCTCTTCCTCTTCACCGTCTGCATCAGCTTCTCCGTCGGGCTGGGCTGCCTCTCTGCAAAAGGTATACGTACACGCATGGCTTCTTGACATGCATGTACCATTCTACTTTCTCAAATCCTGTGCTTGTGCACAGATTTCTGACGCTCTTAACTAAGTGATGAAACAGGGATCGTCATATTTGAGGCGGCGTCGATAACGCTGCTGGTGGTGATCGGCCTGACCGGCTACACGTTCTGGGCGGCCAAGAGAGGCCACGACTTCGAATTCCTCGGCCCCTTCCTCGTCGCCGCATGCCTCGTCCTCATGCTCTACGCGCTCGTCCAGGTACGAAATCAATAAATGCTCGTGGTCCATCGCAAGAAATCCGACGAGAAATCGACCGGTCGATCTGTTGCCGCTTGCAGATCCTGTTCCCGATGGGCAAGACGGCGACGATGGTGTACGGCTGCATCGCGGCGCTGGTGTTCTCCGGGTTCATCATCTACGACACCGACAACCTCATCAAGCGCTACACCTACGACGAGTACGTCGCCGCGGCCATCACGCTCTACCTCGACATCGTCAACCTCTTCATGGCCATCGTCACGGCGCTCGAAGCTGCCGATTGACAGAACCGTTCCGCCTGCCACCAGTGTACTAGATCATATGTAATGTGTGTGTTTGTGTGTACTCTAACAAGACAATGTACAGGTAGCTAGGGCTGAACGACACCGCTGCGATTGGACATTAACAAACATGTATTGCCACACCAATCGTCGTCTCTCGTTTCGTCATGGCAACATTTGAGAGATCACCAACCAGGCAAGCAACAAAGCGCCAGCTATACATACAACGATACAGCAATTGCTGCGCCACGAGATGGATGAAGCAGATCGAGAACAACAAGGGTTCACTACAAATTAATAAAACACCCCAAAACCCAAAAGAACTATTGGAAGTGCACTGAGAAAGGGACCACTAACTTCTAAGAACTAGGTAGCTCAATCGGAGGTAGGGAAAAAGAAGCATGAACAAAAAACTGTGGTGACAGAGAAGCGACATGTAGATTCATCAACAAAGCAATTGTTGTCAAATCAAGCCATACATTGTTGCCGTGGAAAGCATCAGTTGAAAGAAAACAACTCTTAGGGCATCGTAGTGTATATAAACCAATGGACCTTAAGGTGTGTCCCATCTAAACCTTAAAGCTGACTCCATAGTGTATATAACCTAAGGGTCTTAAGACGGTCCCACTTGGCAGATAAAGAAAAATTATATTTTAATGCTTGTGACCAGGTCTTTAGTTTGAGGACCAGCCTTAAGCCTTTTTTGCTTATAGCCTACTTAAGGTCACCCCTGTAATGTATAAGGTTGACCTTAAGGTGACTTAAGACCATCTATTTTTATACACTACAGATGCCCTTATGCTTTCAGGAAATTCAACAGAGCCAGAAACTTCAGAATAAATTGAATAATCAACTACGCATGGAGTTTTTACTCACAATGAGAGTGCTTACAGATGTCCTAATTGGTGGGAGGACCAAAAAATTGGCAATGCATCATAGGAGCTAGTTTGAGTTAGGTCCAACCGCAGCTTTGTTCGTTCAGTACAAATCTCCAATAAATCGGTGACTTGTGCGCGGACGGGCAACTTTGACAATATTAATGCAACGTGCCATAACACAAGTGTCTGTGATCTGAACAAGCGAGCACCTTTGTAGCAAGTGTGTGAACAAAGTTTTACACAAGTACTAGCAGCACAGCAATTTTGTGATGTAGCGTGGGCACTAGACGATAGTTCCAACGGTCACCACTTCGGTCGGTCGGTCCCTACGAATCACTGGTGATCGTAGAATTTCACAAAAACAAACGAGGTTCCACCATCTAGTGTCGCAAGGATCCTCGCAATCGCAGAACTGACGGGCTAAAATCTAACACACTTGCTCCGAGCCTCCGACACCGACCTCCTTGCATCTAACTTGGAGAAGCGTCTTAACCCTAACCAGTCGATGTACACAAGAATACAGCATTCATGCATAAAAACCCTAACGGGGAATTACAAATCTCACCTTCTTCCTCGGGGGACCCTTGAAGGGCGCGGAATGCAGCTTGACCACCTGCACGAAGGGGATGTGGATCAGGAGCTGCTCGTCCGAATCGCTCGCGAGGAACATGCCCTCATCTAAAGTTGTTAGAATCTCGATCCTGTCATACGATCCTAAGATTTTACAATTCAAGATTGATTAAACCGATTCGATTCTACGGTAGAATCTTAATGTTCTTACGATTCTACTTAAACTTTTGTAGGATTATAATCAAAATTTTCATATGATCCTATTCGATTTTATCTATTGTTTTATTATAAATAATCACTTGTATACTTTCTTTTAATTAAAATTTTTAACTTTTATCTCTTTATGTTCACTATAACTATCATAAAATAACACATGATCTTACCTTTACTCTAAAATTTGTAAAGAAAAGATCAGAAGACATAGTTTTAAAAATACAGTAGTGCTATAATACATTATAGATTTTTTAAAATGTTTCTTTGGTAAAATCAGATAAGATCTTAGATTTTACATCGATCCTACGATTTGTGATCCTACCAAAGAACCTCCGATCCGATTCAGAATCACGATTCTGACAACCTTACCCTCATCGTCCCTGTAACCCTGCAACCACCAAGCATCTCATCGCAATCGCCTTTAAAATCCGCAAAAGGGTAACATAAAAAACACACGGCTTCGCTACAATACGAGCAATCGGGCACAAAACCAACATCCACGAAAACACACGAGGATGTAGTATTTAGTTGAATGTCTGTACTTAAGTCTGATAGATGAAAGCAGAGACATATATCGACAAGTCGCCAAGGAGGCCAGCCTCTCCAGGCGCGCGTTTTTGGTCGCCTGGAGCAGGATTGGTTGGGCTTAAGCTTTTAACTTTCAACTTATTTTTCACTATTCATAAATTTCGTTTTTTTCTGAACTTTTGGCTTTTTGTTGAGCTTTTTTGCCGGTTCTTTTTTCCCGTATTTGTTTGTACTATACGTAATGGGCTAACATATTTTTTAAATTTAATTATGCTAAATAAATCTCTGTCAGCTACAGTATTTTTTTGGCCAGCTATAATGTTTTCAGCCATAAACCATGAGCTTTTAAGCCCAACTGATAACCACCATACCCAGGGTGGCAACCAAACGCATCTCCGACAAGAAAATTGATACTATGCCACTCCTTTGGAGTGGCTTTGATAAAATGCCACCCTCTAGATGGCAATTGTTAAAATGCCATCTAATACATGATTAACTCTATGATTTACCCTTTTAGGGGTTTTAGTTATTTCGTTTTCATTTTTTATTTTTTTAACCAAAATTGCATAGAAAATGACTATACTACCCCTGCTTCTGAATTCCTGCTTTGTTGAATCCCTTTTTAGGGGTAAACCTGCATTCATGCAACAATACCCCATCCAATCAGTCTATGTGCATCTCCAACAAGTAGGTAAATTGATGACGAAACCAACACCCTAAGCTCCTACCGTTGATGCAAAACGAAAGCGGTATGTATCTCATATCATTCCATGGAATAGGAGTCCATCATATCCATCAAATCAATGATGTTGCGAATGCTGATGCTGATCAAACGAAAGGGAGTTTGGGTCACAATGTGGCGGACAACCTCGGTGCCGACGATGACGGCGTCCTTCTCCAGGAAGAGGGTGAGGTGGCTGGTGAGGTTGAAGCTGCCGGTGAGCCACCGCCCCTTGGGCACGTACAGCTGCGCGCCACCCTTGTCGGCGAAGGACCGCAGGTAGAAGATGGCGTTCTGGAAATTCAGCAAAGCAGGAATTCAGAAGCAGGGGTAGTATAGTAATTTTCTATACAATTTTGGTTAAAAAAAAAAATGAAAAATAAATAGCTAAAACCCCTAAAAGAGTAAATCATAGAGTTAATCATGTATTAGATGACATTTTAACAATTACTATTTAGAGGATAGCATTTTATCGAAGCCACTCCTAATATCAATTTTCTCCATCTCCGACACACCCGGCGCCGTCCTGACCAGGCGCGCGCGCGGCGCAAGACGTGAACCAAGCAGGTTCACGCCCAAGTGCGGCGGCGCGGTCGGGCCAAGTGTTTCGGCTCGGCTTCGCGAGGCATCTTCCTTCCCCTCTTGGCCTTGGGTGTTTCGGCTCGGCCTCGTGTTTGACTTTTTTTTTTAGATAATGGAAATATCCGGCCTCTGCAAAACGCACATAGCCAAAACCTTACAAAATTCTCAGCTCGAACACTGGACTAATAAAACGAGAAAGAGTACACTCAAATAAAGAGAAATCAAAAGCAAAGTCTATTATTGTTTGGCCACCCATTCTTGGCGAAAACATCCAAGGCGACAACCTCCAAAGCTTTGCTTGCCAACCGGATTTTTCTTTTGTGCCCTCACGCGCAGTTAGCCGCCAAAACCGCACCAATATGACCCCAAAATAGTCTGCACAAAAGAAAATTTTGGTTTGTTCTCAAAAACAATGTCATTACGAGTACACCAAATAGCCCAAATAATAGCCGCCACCCCCACGAAAATCAAGTTTCTTTCCACTCTCCCAATGCCTGTTAGCCAACTGCCAAGCATATGAGTAGTGGATCTTGGAGGGGTTAAACCAGTTGCTAAATGAACAATGTTCCAAATAGATTTCGCATGGTAACAATCAAAAAATAGGTGTTTAATTGTTTCATTGCAATCACAGAAACAACACTTTTTGCTACCAGTCCAATTCCTTTTAATTAAATTATCCTTTGTTAAGATAACCCCTTGCTGGAGATACCAGAGGAAAATTTTTATCTTTAGGGGAAGCTTCAACTTCCAAATAAATTTATTATTAAAAGGGATATGGTGATTTATGAAATGCAGGTACATCGATTGACCGAAATCGCCCATGATTATGGAGATTCCAGCTAAAAACATCCCTCTCATTAGCAAGTTGAATATTGGCTATTTTTTCTACTAACTTTAGCCAAGCTGTCCATTTATCCCCAGCTAGAGCTCTGCGAAAAGAGACATTAAGAGGCACTTGATTCATGACAGTCCGCACAGTTACATGGGGATAATTGGCTATGTTATATAAGTTTGGAAATTGGTCTTTAAGAGGTGAGGAATCTATCCATGTATCCTCCCAAAATCTGGTTTGTGAGCCATCTTTTATTTTAAATGTCCCACATCCTAGAAAATCATCTTTGACCTTTAGCAAACTTTTCCAAAGCGTGAATCCCTGTGTTTTGATTGGACTGAGTAAGGCTTTTCGAGCTCGGATATTTATTTCTGAGTAAGGTCTGCCAAGTCCCTTCCTCATTAAGGAGTTTGAATAACCATTTACTGAGGAGACATTTGTTCTTAAGCCAGAGATCAACTATTCCCAGCCCCCCTTGATCTTTAGGGCGACACAGAATGTCCCACTTAGCTAGGCGATATTTTTGTTTATTATTATTACCTTGCCAAAAAAATCTTGACCTATAACAATCCAGATTTTTAATAACTCCTTTTGGCATTTCAAAAAAGGACATCATAAAAGTAGGTAAACTGCTTAGGACGGAATTTAGTAAGACCAGACGACCCCCATAAGATAAATGCTTAGCCTTCCAGTGCTCGGTTTCGCTTGAATCGTCCTCGATAACACCCCACTCCGCATTGCGAAGTTTTTCAGAGTGCATCGAATTCCTAAGTATCTAAAAGGAAAAGACCGACATCACACCCAAACAGACTAGTATATTCTTTTTCATAATTCTTTGCTTCTCCAAAACAAAAATCTCACTTTTATGGAAATTAATTTTCAGACAGTAAAGTGTTCAAAACACAGAGCAATAACTTCATATTCTTAGCCTGCTCTAGATCATGGTCTAAAAAGAGGATTGTATCGTCAGCATATTGTAAAATAGACAACCCATCATCCACAAGGTGAGGTATGACTCCCCGAATTTGGCCATCATCCTTTGCCCTCTGAATTAAAATCGAGAGCATGTCAACTACAATATTAAACAAAATAGGTGACAAAGGATCTCCTTGTCTGAGTCCCTTTTTTGTTTGGAAATAATGTCCAATATCATCATTAATCTTGATGCCTACACTTCCACCCATGACATATTTATCGATCCAGCTACACCAACGGTGGCTAAATCCTTTCATACGAAGAGTTTCTTTGGAGGAAAGACCAATTTACTTTGTCGTAGGCCTTCTCAAAGTCAATCTTAAGGATCACCCCATCTAATTGTTTCGTATGTAATTCATGAATGGTTTCGTGCAACATCACTACTCCTTCCATTATATGTCTACCTGGCATGAAAGCCGTTTGGGATGGACGTACCACATTAGTAGCCACTCGTATGAGTCTATTTGTAGCTACTTTGGTGAAAATCTTGAAGCTCACATTGAGCAAGCAAATGGGTCTATACTGTTGAATCTTGGTTGCCCCATTCACTTTTGGAAGAAGAGTAATTACTCCAAAATTAAGGCTATACAAAGGGAGGTGTTCTGCATAAAAATCAGCAAAGAGAGCTATAATATCTCCTTTAATAACTTCCCAAAACGCCTGGTAGAACTCTGCTGGGAATCCATCAGGTCCAGGCGATTTATTTTGTTCCATCTGGAATACTGCCTCCTTAATCTCCATCTCTGTAAACGGGGAGGTGAGAAGGTCATTTTCCTCTTCCGTGACCTGGGAAATATCTTGGTTATGGTATTCCACCATTGTAAAATTATTTTCCTCTGGTGGTCCAAATAAACCCTTATAATAGTTTGTGATATATGCTTTTAATTCAGCATGACCCACTATTAGCCCCTCTTCTTGTTCTAATTTAAAGATTCGTTGTTTCCTATGCTTACCATTAGCAACCAAATGGAAGTATTTTGTATTATCATCACCTTCCATGAGGTGTTTTGTTTTTTCCTTTCGTACCACTTAGCTTCCTCCTCCCTCAGCAAGTGAACTAAGCGATCATTAAGGTAACGCTTCATATCGAGTTCCTGAGTTGAGAGCACGGTAATTTCCGCCTTTTTGTCCAACTCATCAATCATAGAGACTAATTTCGTCTTCTCTTTTTTATGATGGCCTGCAGTATTTTTGGCCCAACCTCTCAAGAATTGCCTGAGGGATCGTATTTTACTTTGCCATCTCTCTATGGCTGAGTTTCCTTTGTTTTCTGATTGCCACACATTTGCAACCAAATCATGGAAACCATCTCTCAAAAGCCAACCCCGTTCAAATTTAAATAGTGGTGATTGTTTATTATGAGAAGAGGCACCTGTGTTTACTAGCAAAGGTGTGTGATCTGAATTACTTCTAGCTTTAGCCACTATTGAGGTAAGCGGAAATTTTTGTTCCCACTCAGTACTAGTTAAGACCCTGTCTAACTTCTCAAAAGTAGGGTCATCCCCGCTGCTTACCCAAGTGTAATGGCGCCCCGACAGCTCTATCTCCCTAAGATCAAGAGACTGAATAACCATATTGAAAAGATCAGGCCATTTCCTTTCAAAATTGCCTTTATTTTTATCTTCGGGACGACGCATAATATTGAAGTCACCACCAATCATGTATGGTAGTGCCTCTTTACTGCAAACGTGGGCCATTTCGTTAAAAGGTTCCTTTATATTGTTGTTGTGCAGGACCATAAACTGCAAGCAACAATACCATGTAAAATCATCTTGCTTATTTCGAAGAATGAATTTGACATAAAAGTCACCTTCATCAATAGCTCCGATATGGAAGGTCATTTGATCCACACCAAGGAGTATTCCTCCAGAACGTCCATAAGGTTCCTTGCAGTGCCAAATAAAATCTTTGCCACCACAAAGTTTCTTAAGAGTCGAATCTGAGAAATGATTCCGACCTGTTTCCATGAGAGCAATGAAATCAATTTGCTCCTCTTTAGCTATATCTTCTAAATACCCATGTTTTGCCAAGTCTCCGAGACCTCTGCAATTCCAGAAGATTCCTTTCATTTGAGACTTAGCTTGGAAGGTGTTAATGGTTTTATGGGTAGAGATCCCCATTTGTCATTTTTCCTAGAAGAGGTCCTTTTCTTGCGTTGTGAAGCCATAAGCTCACAACAAACATGGTCAAGGCCTTCCGACAACACACGCTCATCAAATCCACAAAATTGGTTGAGTTGTGCATCTAATAAATCCTCTTCTTCCTCCTCCAGGTTAATGTTAGGAGAGGACAAGTTGCTACTACTAAAAGGGTGTTTAGCCGACACCTTTAACCTATCTAATTCTATATTTTTAAGTAAAGTAACAGAAGATGAAATAAGGCTATTATCTCTACCCAAAGAAACTCCTAGGTTGTTAATTCTAGAAGTGATAACAGAATCAGAAAGAGATGAGAAAGAAATGCAATTACCTGGATCCATTGCATTTTTTTTTGCCACCAACTTCTTAGCCTTCTCCATCACACTTAAATCCCCCATTGCATCAGCCCTCTTGCTAGCCCTTCTGTCCATCTTCTTGACTCCAGAGAGTGTACATGAGTTTATCTCGTCAAAGCCTATAACAAAGTCCAGAAGCTGAAGAGCATTTGCCATGGCTGAATTGGAGAGATTTGCACGGATACCATTCCTCTTAGCTAAAGCTTGTAACTTGTGACGTGGAAGTCCATGGAAAGTTGGGCTCGCCAGCGGCAATTTTGTCACCTGCAACTCGTCAGCAACCACCTCTTTATGATCATCCTCCAGATCAGAAATTTCAGGCATTATCCCCTGATTGTAAAACTGCTCCTCCAGCGCCCATTTCTTCGATCTTAAGCCGTCCTGCAGCAACGGAGGATTTCTGTCACTGTCCCATTGCAAATCCGAATCAGTTTTCTTCCCTCCTACGTCATCCACCTTGTGCATACCAAAACTTACAAGCACGTCTGTCTCAGAAGCCAAGACCTGGTTAGTAGCCATGCTGATTTCTTCTGGATCAACAAAAGGAGCAGATTCATCAGCAATAATTTTAGGAATCTCCTTCAGAACCCCATCCACTACCAAATCAACAACATTTGCAGCCCCATTATTTGGTATATCTGCCAAGACAGCAAACTGATCTAATGCAATTGGCGCTATATCTGTTGGAGCTTGATCATTTGGTTTGTCCTTCTTATGTTTTGATGGCCAATTTGTTTCAGAGGACACAGCACCATTATGATCTTTCTCCGCATCTTCCATCTCCTGGTCTGGTTCTTTATTTTGATCCCCCTTGTCTAAGTCATCAACATCATCAAATTCATCCGGTTCCCCACTGTTTTCCGTAACAACATGATCAATTTTGAAGAAAATTTCATAAAGACAATCATCTACCACTATGTCTGCAGCATCTGGAATACAATTCGCATCGAGGACTGCCACCAATAGCCGAACCACCCCTGTCTTTCTCATTGACCTCATGTCTACTTTCTGGGTAGCACCAAGAATGGATCCCACTGCCCAAAGGGGAAGAAAAGACCTAATCTCATACGGCACACCGTAAACATGCACCCATACCTTCTGCAACTTTTGTTTCGGTAAGACCTCATTGTACCACTCTTCAAAAAGCATAACACCTTCATTGTTATCCGTTCTAAGGCGCCTCATACTTAACATCCGCTGTAGCTCCACTTGACAAGGAAACGGCACAATATAAGCATTATTGCCATGCTCCGTCACCACCCACTCCCATTTGATCGGTATCGCCCTTGCAAGTTCTTTTTTAACCAAATCTGCTGGAACTGAACCCTCCACAATCTTAATCAAAGCAGTAGCTGAAGTTTTCTTGGGGGTCTTTGCTACTGTGGTATATGGAATGTGAAAGAAACCGAGGCCATCTCCTGCAAGACCACAGAAAGTAGCAGCTGATTTAGGACCATGCAACAATGGGCATTGAGAAGTGAAGTGTTCCTCCTCACAACACAACACAAGCTTCTTCTTCTTTTTGGTTGCTGGCTCACCACCATAATGCTGAGGTCCTTTATTCTTCCCAGATTGAGAGCCTGGAACCTCGGTCTTCTCCCTTGAATTGTTGTTGTTCTCCTCAGCAAAAGCGTTTCCAAAATACAGAGGGTGATTTCCACCTGTAACTTGTTCTCCTCAGCAAAAGCCTCGTGTTTGACTTTGATATGGATTTTGTTGTTTGTTGACTTTGTACTGTCCTTGCTCCTTCAATTCTAAGTTTGCTTTGGGATTAGGGTAACTATGCCATGTCAGTTTAAACCGAGTTTTGCATTTGACTACGAATCTAATTAGTCTAAGAGCTTGGCCTTTTCTGGGTTATGCCTAGTGTTTGTGTATGCGTTTGTTTGTCACCTTTTAGTAGGGAGTATTGCGAAGTCCTCATATATGTCTTTTTCAGGCAGTAAGTTACAATTAATTTTACTTGACGGACGACAAGTTTGACTGCTGTAGAAAATATTGTCATATGCTTCTTCACACTTTGAGCGTCCGAAGAACCTTTTTTATTCAAAAAGTTATCGAACCCTTGAGGAAGTTCTATGTTTTCCCAAGGCGAAAAAAGTTATCGATCCTTCGAAGAAGTTCTATGTTTTCCCAAGGCGAAAGTTTCAGCAGTGCTCCTTCCTATGCATCATCCTCAATACAAGTTGTGTAAATCTTAAAGCAAGAGAGGGATAAGTAATCACCATCTACCTTTATTCATGCTTTAATATTTGTGCAATTTTTAAATAGTAATACATAAGCTATATGCGAAAGTGCATATTTCTCTATGTTAAAAGTTGTTCACAATATTTTTGTTTACGTGGGAACCGTGAACATTCTTACGTCGTAGCGGCTTTCGGTGAATTCATTTTTTTTTACTGCAGGACCATGTATGAAAAAACAAAGAAAAAAACCATTCCTTCAGGAAAGAGTTAAAACTCCTAGCCCACCTCTTCTTTCTCGTGTTTGGCTCGGCTCGTTGATTCTCGTTCATGTTGTACTGCAACTGTGCACCGCTTGTTCGAATAAACGGATTAAGATCAAACAAAGGCCATATGTAGAGCATAGAAGAAGGATTCTATCCAATCCATCAATGTGACTATCATACTGATGTAGTTCAGAAATAGGCAATAGATTCACGGTTTCATGGCGCCTCCATACAAATTAATTTTGCACGTGAACTTACAACCAACTTATTGACCGAAACCTGATACATTACACACAGTGGCAGGTCAGCAGCTTCACATGATGATCCGGGGAAGCCATCTCTTAAAAAACACCATCAGCAAACTTGCAAGCGCAACTTCTTCAGCCTCTAGAAGAGTATTATAGTTTTTTTTTGGCGAGGTAAAACACAGCTTTATCGATTAGCTAGAAGAAACAGAGTTACAATCGAGTTCAACCAGTTGGGCAAAATATTGTGGGACTTGCCTCACTCAGACAACAGTATGAACTGTTCTCCCAGTTAATTGAACAAACTCATGTGCCGGCTTGTTCTGCTTAGAAGAGCAATAGAGTTAAGATGGATCAGATTCTGATAAGAGCTTCTTCTGTGAGCTTTACAAAGGAGGCATTGGCGGCTTTGCAATCCGTCAGGAAAATGAGTATCTTGTCCTGACCTGGATAAGCACTGAAAGATAATGCCTTGCTTCAGCTACTAAAATCTGAATGTGCAAATATGGAGTGAATAAAAAGATTAGATAGTAAGGAGGGTAAATGTAGGCTGCTAACCTGGAGGACACGGAAGTAAATAAAGTCTTTAAACTTATTGGGATGAATAAAGAATGGCGCTCTTCTTTTTGTGCATTAGTTCTTTGTTCTTCCTTACTGAATCTTCTGTTTTCCTTATTCATCTCCTTGTTTCATTTAATGAGTCTAAACTGACATCATACGGTACCTGTCAAGAAGATATTCAGGTCAGGATGAACTGTAGTAAGCCCATAAGAATACAGGGTGGATGGTGCATTTCAGGAGTTATTGGGCACATCTCGTGGGCTATTTTAGTACGTCTAGCACCAGATAACAATAACCAAATTATGACTGATCTTTAAGAAATTTGGTAGTAGTAAACACCGCAGTACCATAAGAATGATACTTCCAAATAAAATACAGTTCTTGACATCATGGGTATCAGTATTGTACGCTTAGACTACTGGCCATTTTTTATCGATACTTCCCAAGATGATATGCTTAAAAGATTAATTCATGCAATTACACAAAACAGAAGATCAAGTGAAGACACTATAGTCCAAAGAAATTCAACATGCTTTTGTTGAACATAATATAAGTTTTCGCAGTATCATAAGCAAGAACAAGCAGCAAGGGGGTGTTTGTCACAAAGATGATAAGCGAATGTCTGAAGAGTGCATGATGTTATGCAGAAAAGCAATTACTCACCATCTCATCTGCTGGAGATATTTCTATCTTTTACAGCCCTCACATCGCAACTGAAGTTGCTTAAGCATCCAACACTTAATACATACCAAAACCAACTTAAAATGCCTGTAGAAATTCAGTATTGACAATATTTTTTGACAGAGCCACCTGAATAGGTTGTTTCTTTAACAGTGCACAAAATATGGAGCTCAAAATGCCAGCCATGCCAACCATCTGCTTGTGACAGTACAACAATTAAAGGCTTGTCTCAGTCTCAATCTAGCCCCTCCAACAGTATGTTGCTCACAATGTCATCATCGGCTGCCTGGTAGACTTCATCAACTTCTCTAGCCTCCTCTCCATCAATGCTGCCGACCAAGACACGATGTGTCCTTGAATCAGGTACCCACCCTTTCTCTAGCATTTGATCTAGAAACTTACATGCCTCACTTTTGAAGCCTTCTTTAATAAGGCCATAAATAATAATGTTGGATATTCTGGGGCTCATCATTCCATCTATATTTACCACTTTTAGTAAACTTTCTGAAACCATGTTAAGTAAAGAGAACAAGGCCATATCAGGGACTAACAGTTCAAATGTCTCTTGGTCAGGAACAAAGCCACCATTCACCATTCTGTTAAACAAGATAGCGGCCTCAAAAATTGTCTCCTTGGAGAGGAAACAGCGCAAAAGAACATTGTATGCATATTTGTTCAATAGACAACCTTCCATCAACATCTGTGCAAAGAGAAGCAACACATCCTTTTCCTTCTTCAAATGGAGTAGTGCTTGGATAATTTTGTTATAAGTGGAAAATGTACAAGAAGTACCAGTGCAAACAGATAATGAGCGCATTCTGATTGCTTCACGAATCATTCCAGCCATACAACACCCTTGAATTAACATTTCAAGTGACTCACTGGTAAGGCTGCAACCTCCTTTACAGTGATATTTAAAAACTTCGGCAGCTTCTTGGATCTTCTTCATGTGGCACAAACCCTCTACCAGTTGCGAGAAAGATTCTGAATTCAAAGACAAGTTGCTAACACTGACCGTTCTGAACAAATGTAAGGCATTCTTGTACAACCCTAACCGGCAGTAACAAGATACAACAGAAGAATAGGTACTCTCATCAGCTGCAAAAGAAGAAACCATCATTCTACCGATGAGCTCAGATGCTCTTTTAATGCTCCCTTCATTGCAGAACTGAGTGATAACTATGTTCCATGAGTGACAATCAATCAATCCCCTGTTCTGAAATTCCTCAAGATATCTAACTGAATCCTGCAGTCTGCCTGTTTCACACAACGCTCTCAGCAGTACATTATATGGTTCTGTTTCAGCAACATCATTTTCCTCAAGAAAGCTCACAGCTTTGTGGAACTGGGCCAATGTACAGTAGCAATCTACAACATCCACATATGTACTTGTCATCGGAGCATGACCTGATGCTATCATCTCTTTAAACATTGTGAGTGCATCATCCAATAGTTGGTTCTCACACAAACATTTAATCAAGGCACTATACAAATGCAGATCCAACTGAAGGCAATCTTCTTTCATCATTTGATGCAATTTACTCACCTCCTTGGATTTATTGAACTTACAAAATAGGGGCAGCACTTGAACATAAAAGCAGCTATCAGGGATGCATCTCAGCTGCAGCATCTTATCAAAGAGTTTCACCGATTCGTCTGCTCTGCTGTGGGAACAAAGTGACGTGATGAGTATCTTGAAAGTACGACTGTTAGGAGTGCACCTCTTCTTGCTCATCCTGTCAAGCTGAATCAATGCCAGGTCTAAATGGCCAGCTTCACACAAGACCTCAATTAACCAATTCAATGTTTCCACATCAGGAAGGACTCCAGCCTTCACAATCTCCATGTATGCATGCATGAACGGCCTCAAGCCCCTCCCTTCCTTCACCAAACCACACAGCACACCATTGCAGGATGAGACTGACAACTTGAGCTTCCCAGAGCTTGCGAGCTGGACCACCAGCAATGCTTCATCAAAACGGTTTTTACTGCTGAGGTACTGAACTAAACCATTCAGGATTTGCTCCAATCCAGGGACGTCCAATTTGATCATCTCCTTAAGGAGTCTGTCCATCTCATCACGATTCCCAGCAGCACCAAGCTTAGAGATCATGCAGGCGTATGTGTCAACTGTGTGAATGAACATTCTCTGATGTGAAGCCCATTTGAAGATCCTAAGGGCAAGGTTCAAATCTGAAGTGGAATCAAGAACATGGGTTAGCCTCGCTGGCTGGAGATTGTTCTTGAGCATCTGGATCGCAGACTTGAACTCAGCAGAACTCCCTCTAGTGCCACAATCACGAGCAGCAGGCACATCTGAGCAAGAGCAGTACGTTAGTCTGCTCCACAGCAGGCGTGGCCTTGTAAACCGTATGCAAGACGCGGCCTTCTGTGCCATTGAGGAAACTACATGATTACATAATCATGCTATGCTGCAAATGCACAGGTCATGGAGTTGCAAGAAGTTAGCATCTTTTCGCCTACTGCAAGCCTGCAATGCCCTATAATCAAAAGAAGAAAAGAAAAGGTAATCAGGAATATTGCAGTCCCAAGAGGCTCAATCCATTAACACCACAAGCAATAGTGATAGTAGCCAACAACTGGCACTAGTATTTCTGATGTGAATACAAGAGCACTAAACAACGAGTCAAGAAGCTACCAAGCCATGAAATTCTGCGTTCAGACGGTATCATTTTCGCTAATTCGTTCATGTCACTGAAGCAATCAATCACATATACGCTCCCTAGTGCAAGAACCAAGGTGGATTACCACCATTTTTTTATTACACTGAACTTAAGGACGCATCCGAACAACTCTGTAACGACCAACTCTTCATTCACAGCCCACAGGTCGTCCCTCCCAATCAATTGATACGCACCAGGCTGAAGAGCAAGAAAGGGGAAAGCACGGATACCCTACCCGATCGTCGGATGCCCCGAACTCCAGATCATATGCCACAGAAACGGCACCAAGCAGAAGGGAAAGGCAGCTTCTACTACCAGAGCAGAGGGTCCAGGTGGGAGCCGCGGTCTGCGGCTGGGGAGGGGCTCAAATGCGGCGGCGAAGCGGACGGTGCCACGGAGCCGCAGAGGGGAGGGGAGAGGGAGAGGAGAGCACACGGCCACAACGCACAGCTCGGCCTTGTGGGCTGCAGTGGAGTTGTGGGTCTCGGCCCAATTACAATTGCACGATCACATATCCTACCCGCCGCAATACACACAGGAATATTTCTTCAGCCATGGTATCCTTGTAATACAGCCGTTGAAGATCATCAACCGGTGGAGATCATCGAGTTCCCAAGTATCATCTAAGCTTCCGATGCTCCATTTGCTTAATCTTTGTGTTGTTGAGTAGCATTATCTTCATCTTAGAATGTGCCTGCTTGCTTGCCTTGTTTGAGACGGATATTTTTGCGCAGTGGCGGACCCAGAAATGAAGCGCGGGGGGGGGCTAACTTATGACAGAATTGAAACATCACTAGGTTGCAATTAAATTACATCATAGCAAAAGTACATAAATACTAACATAACATGAACTAAGCAACTTAATATTAAGAAAGCAATTCAAAATGTATACCAATGATGCACTGAGTAATCACAATAAGCTGACCTCAACTTATCAGAAATACCAAAACGCTTTTTGAAGTGCAGGGGTACTGCATTGGAAGGCAATGAGACACTGGGAATTTATGTTGATTCGTTGTCCTGCCATAAGAACATATGGATATAATCAGATTAAACAAAAAGTCAAAGCGAAATAAAACAAAACACTGAACATTACCTCAATGACTAAGAACACAAATGTGTCACACTGTCATCATCCATCTTATTTTCACTTACTGGAGGATGACCGGATGACCAAGGACATTGAACAAAGCCATGAATGGCTACTACTCCACAACAACCACCCAGCCACTATAGTATTTTCACAGGGATGTCCCTCATAATGTGTATTTCCAAATCGGTCAACCTACACAAGCATCACAACCATGATCACCTTGGCCTCAGATGCTATGAACTGTGACACTATCCATATCTTCCATTGCAAAGGTATCAAGCATCAAGCAACAGAAAATAAAAACACTCCGCTGCGTCTTACAGAACTAGAATTAATTATTTTTGCTACCTCAGCGTCGGGGAAGCGGCAGAGTCAGAGGGCTGCAGCCGGGATCCCGGAGGCCGGAGGCGGAGGGCGGCGGACGGGAGCCCGGAGGGCTGAGGCGGAGAGGCCGGAGCCGGAGTTCCAGCGGGCTGGCGGCGGCGGAATAGGCCGGGGCGGTGGGGCGCGACGCGAGGTTGCGAGAGGAGGTGCACGGGGTCGGGGGATGAAGGCTGCGTCTCGCGTTTGGCCATGCCAACAGTTTTATGCCTGGTGAACAGTATCAGCCCAGGAAGTTAATGGTCAGGATTATCTACAAGCCATACCTCACTGAATATTAGATGAGTTGTTTTACGTATAAGACAATGTCTTATAGTTGTGGTTTACAGTATTTTGATCTAGCATAAGTGTTTATACGAACATATTAAATATTGATAAACTATTTCGAAAGCATGTCATAATAAGCAACTTCGAAAGCTTATCCTAATAAGTAACTTTGTTCGGAGGAAACTATAAAAAATAAGTTATAACTAAAAAGAAAAGGCATTACAGCCGCAATAATCCTGAATCAGTTGATACTGCTACCGAGGAGAGGCCGACCGTGCAACCTGCATGTCAAAATGAACAAGGAGGCAATGCTTCTGGTAATGGCGATGGCCTGGTTGCCCTCGCCCACGTGGTAACTGCGCTTCGTGCCGCCTGCCTCTACCGAACCCAGACTCGCTTTGGCCTGCCTCTACCGAGCCCAGACTCTTTCTGTTCCTCGTGCAGAACGCACTCCTCACTGACAAGCATTTTTTTTCTAGTTGAAACAGGACTCGACAATCGCAAGGATGAGTGTGAAGGGAAGAGTTATTACTAACTACCACGTGTGAAGGGAAGAATTATTACTAACACTGCTACGGAATTGATTTACAAAGAATCTGATGCAAAGGATTAACGCTTTGATTTCTTAATTTTAGCTTTTTTAGCTTTTCTATTTTTTTCTCTTCTTTTTTTCCTTTGTATGCTTCTTAGAGATATAATAGTATTTTTTATTTTTCTTTTGCTTTAATTAAATGACTCAGAAAAAAACTAATAACTGTTACAGTACAATTTTAACTAAAATTCAATAGTTAAAAAGCTAGAAGCCGCTAAAAAACAGAAAACAACGGGGCCCAAGGATGAACAACATAAGCCTACCATGTCTGAGGATGATACAGTCCATGGTTGCCTTAATAAGGACGTTGTCGCATAGGGTTACTCAATACAATGCATGACAAATTGAGGCCCGGTTTATAGTGGTTACAAAAAACTATAGCTAAATCTAGAGATGTTTAATTCAGCTGTTAGCTTTTGGCTATGATGATTTGGAGAAGCAAAAAAACAGTGGAACAGGAAAAAGATTGAAACCGGAAAAAAAACGAAAAAATTATGCCGCTCACACAGAGACACAGATCGACCTTGAGACATGGAGAACTAGGGAGGGGGCGGGGTGGTACTGGATGGCGATGACGAGGGTGGCGCGGGCGACACAGGCGAGGGTCAAAATGGAACGAAGGGACCATAGGGAAACAATGCAAGGCGGTGTCGCAGACAACGGTGCACGGTGGCTAGGGCGGAGAAGGAACAATGGCAACGGTGCGCCAGTGACGATATTTGGGAAGCAACGTGAGCACGAGCTTGGCGACGATATGGAGGAGCACTCTGGTGCAAGGAATTGAGAAATAACTCACCGAAGGCAACATAATCGATGGCGAGAGTCAGTTGTTCGGCAACGGAGAAGAAGCTTGATTTTCGGTGATTTGCTGCAAGAAAATCTAATTATTTTGAGAGAAAGACTCAAGGTGCTCGATAACATAAGATGGCACGAAAAGATTTGCTACAGCTTCACTAGAGAAAGAGAACAGGGTGGCGGAGCAGCAGCCGGACACAGGCAACATGGAGTGGACAGCTTTGCGATCCAGTCACTGACCTCTGTCGCACGGGCCATCCTGACGACCTTGAGCCCCAAGAACGCCGGGCTGGCTGTGCCGTACCACCAGTCGGCTCCAATGAAGGTGCCAATCCAGCCGCCCCTGAAGCAACCCCATACGAGCTCGACCATCAATGCCACGGCCAATGCAGGTAGGCTCGGATGTGATGGCAAAACCAGGGCGGCTTTGGCTGTGACACGGCAAGGAGCGAAGGAAGACGACGTGCGGCGGGGCTACAGAGGAGTTGCCACGAGGAGGGCGAGCGCTGGGGAGGAGGGGAGAAACCTGGGGCGGTGACGCGGCGCAGTAGATGCAGCACAACTGGGAGAAACAGGGGAAGGGGAGGGGAGGAAAGGGAAGAGGGACTGGGCCGAAAGGTCGGGGAGGGGAAAAAGAAAAAGGCTAGCTGGGCTAAAAGGGAAAAAGGGCTAGGCCCGCGAGGAGAATTTGAATTTTGGTAGGAATAAAGAAAATTAGGCAAACTAAAAAGCCAAGAATTGAAATTTTAAACTCGCGCTTTTGAACTAAAAACACCAAATTAGCAGATAAACTCGAATTACAAGCACAAGGTAACATGCCCAAAATGGGATGTTATAGTTTTACCCCTATCATTGATATGCCTTACAGACAACCATAGATATAATTATATAGTTTCTATGTTTACCAACTTTTAAATAATACGTTATTTTGTCTTTGAAATGAGCTATCATTTATATCAATTGACAAGTATATGATTTATTCGTGGAACTCTCTATTTGTGTTTATGATGTTATTCTAGACATCTTTGATCTTATATTATTATGTGAGACACCCATAATTTACTTATTAACACAAGTATTGGTTGATTATCACGTTTTCACGGATCATGAATACGAGATATCAAATCAATAATGTAGATATATATTAGAGAATATAGTATTGAATTGACTCACCTTGAGACGCTACGGGAATTGTTATATTCTTAAGTGTTATGAGTTGGTCTCATACATAGTATATGTGGGATCTTTAGACATGAGGTCATCATATTTTTCTGCATATGTAGTAGTTTACTTAGTGGTTGCTAAACGCTACTATGTAAATGGTAGTTGTAAAGATATCTTTCAGGTTTACTATGAAATATATAGAGAAATATGAGCAATCAAGATGAAATTTGCATATCTTTTTTAACGGGAGATATATCTTTGACCCCCCTCATGTAGTTGGATTAGGGAAGTGCATACCCATACGATTTTGGTTAAGAAGTCAGCTACTGCTATGTGATCCACTACAAGATCAAGTGAAGGATTGAGCTATCGTAGGATGGCACATATTTCACCTTGAGTTCGACCTAGTATCGTGAGGCAAAGGGGTAAGCATATAAGCATTATACAGGTTCATTCGATATGGTCTTTATGTCTGCTTGGGGGTCATTATGTCCTACTAAGGACCACCACCGACTTGTGGATTGGAAAAGGGTTTCCGAATCATGGTCAAGTACACATGAATATACAAGATCACGCACACTTAAAGGGCTAAAATGAACCAGTTCAGATATGAACCGTTCGTATGGGCTTCGTACTTTAATGGTTCCCTAGCGTAGGGTTCCACTAAAAAGGCTATTTATGGGCTTCGACTTGATGCTATTGCATTGTACTGTGGTGTTTTCACCCTTGGACGTGTGGACACCACAGAGATGTTGCTGCGCTGATCGAGGATGATCCGCAATGTACGTGAGGAACGCGAGGGATTGCTGGAGGGGACGATTGGCAGCCAAGGACGTTAGACAATTGACTACTTATACTACATCGACGCACGTGATGTTGGACCAGGTTGTTTCAACTCTTCTTTCATTGCACTTGCGTCTAGTGATAACGATCTATGATTTCTTACTCGTATGACTTCCTGATTTACGTAGTAGAATTTTTTATTTCGTGCTATTATAGCTACATGTATTCCTACAGCTAGACCCTATGTTACTGTTCTCCATAGCTTCGGTTCATCATAGGTTGAGTTCATTTCGATTTTCAGCATGCTTATGCTTATACTGTCTACAATATCTAGCTTTTAAATAGTCCATTTTTTTAAAACAGGGTCAACAGGAAGGTTGAGTTCAGCTGTATCGGTTAAAATCATATACAACTATTTTCCTGTGTGTACTACTTCTCGCAAACGGTGAGAATTCAAATATTTAAACCATAAACTATAAGCCATTAGTCTAAAAAACCACCCATATTACTCCTACTACTTCTAGCACCTGTCTAGCCGCCATCAATTCGTTAATGTGGCCGTTGCTATCGCCGTGGTCGTTATAAGTGCCCTTTTCACACCATAACGAAACCAAGTTCAGAAGAAGCCTGTTCATAGACGTAGAAACATGAATGGCCCAGTGCAGACGTACTACTAGTACAATGCAGTAGCAACAAGTCGATCTTGATTTGCACTGTGCGTGCTTGCCTGCAACGTCTACATGCATCCCTGGGAAACAACACTGTAACTACCATCACTCAGCAATAATAATGCTAATTAGTCTAACTAGTAGTGTGCCCGTGCTAACGCTACGATAAAATACAAAACAAGATAAAATTTGTAAAAAATAAAACGAACAATCGGATTCATTAATATTCACGTCTCATATATTGTATAACCAAATATTTTTGTCACATAATGAATGTCACATAACGACTGATCCTTTGAGGAGGCGACAACATCATTGGACTCACCCACCGACGACTTTCTCCATCCCCACATTGTTTAAACTTGAGGCTACAAAGATTTTTACCGACGACTTTGGCTTTGCATGCTATACGTAGATTTTTGTTTTTGTTTCTTCCGTCTGTTTCCATAGTTTTTTTACCGTAATAATATGCCCAATTTACATTTGTTATTTCTTCGCGTATATTAGTACCACACGATGTTCTTTCTGTTTTTTTTACGCCGGCGTCGTTCCCATCATCGAGTCCAATTGACCAAAAGGATGAGGCACCTGAAATATGTATCAGATATGTTTTTCTTTAAAGGAACTGAATATGAAATTAGAACGGTGAAGATATATGCTTAAATATGCACTAAACGCCGGGTTTCTAGCCCTGTAGAACTAATGAACACAATCTTTAGTTGATTACATCTTCAACTCTTGATTTTACATTGAATCTATAAAGCAATCCATGGGGCCCAAGGAGCGATGATTAACAAACAAAAAACATACGATTGAGCTACACGAGATGTCACAAAGGTGCTCAACATACGACCAGACTACCAGTGGATGGAAACTCTAGTATCTACATCATCCTTTTTGTTGATTGTGCTGGGCCAGCCCATATGTTTTGGCAATCCAAGATTGAACGACGCCATCGTTAATGGCAACAAACAGCAGCGTTAGCATGGCAAGGAACACTTCACGCAAGAAGAATGCTCCACAGAAGTACAGATAATCGTTAGAGAACAATATATTCCATTGGTTGTTTATCTATAGGTATCCCTTCTCTATACCAAGCTATTTACATTCTACAGAATCACTCCCCAACTCTTCAACAAAAATTTCAACTCTTCTCATGTTTGGGCCCAAATCAGTGGCAATTTGGCCTATGAGGGAAAATTTTATGGCGAACTGGTACATAAGCTCTCCACCGATCAAAGACATCCGCCTTACTCGCTCGATCTCACCACACTCGCTAGTCTATTACATTTTGTTGCTTCCCATTTCATACCACCGAACTCCTGCAGTCTTCTTTCCATTATTTCCTCCCAGATTATCCCCCTTCATTGCACCCATCTTCTTCTCAGCATACATCATCTTCACATCAAGCGTGGCGGCTCCTCCTTGTTCTCCAACGATCAGATACAGCGATCCATCGCTGGCAGCTGAATATCCTGGAAGTGTTGATGACTGTCACAGAGGCAACAAGAGGGAAAGAAAAGTATCAACAACCAAGTCATGGGAAAGTTGACTATGCTTCAGATTCTTCTACGTTATTGTCGATCTGTCTCGAACAACCAAGTTATGGCTCAAACTCACAACAAATGTAAGATTCGTTGAAACAAGCTCGCCTTTGACCGAGAAGCCAAAAGAAAAGGATAGCTGGATGACTTTGAAACTTCAAGATTGGAACAAAATATGTTTCATGAAAGGCATTGTAAACAGTTAGTATTGTTGAGTATCCTTGCCTAGAAGACAGGGTACACTATATCCAATTGACGCCCGTACTATTTTTTCATTTTCATCAGTGATCTGCGACACATAACCCACCAAGCAAAAATATTTTCTATACGCATAGTCGGCCTCAAGAAGACAGCTTGAATTATGGGCATGACGAGCATAATTTGCAAACCCATAGCACAAGTTTGCTTATTGCACTATCTGCACATGGGGCTGATATGATAAGTGTCCTAATACATATATGTTAGGGTTCAACATGATTATGTGCTAACTATATTAGTCCATTGACCATATCACAAGCTTTACATAATTCAAGCTTTATCTGAAGTTCATAAGAACAACAAGTCATTCATCAGGGGGGGCAATAAGTGAATAGATTCACCATCACTTGATTTGAAACCAAAACGCACCTCACCTCCTTGTTCCATGCAAGACCAAGCACAGAACTTCTATGGCTTCCCTTCTTGTATTTTTTCCCCTGAACATGATAAGTCATGCAGCATGAATATTAGTGTCACTAAAAATGAATATTAGTGTCACTAAAAAAGATTTAAAAGAAGAAAGGAATGCTCACCTGCACACAGGCATATGTGAATCATAATATCATAAAACACAATACTGATATTTATTCTAGCCAAGTACATTTATCTGATCAGCAACATTGTGTACAAACATCGCACTGTTAAGCATTCAAATGGCAGCTATCATCGTCAATCTGACAGCCAAAAAGCAACCGAACCTTCACTTCCCTACTGAACCTAGGAGGAACTCAGCGTAAAGTCCTTTACACTTAAGCAATGACCAATCAAATGGATCAATTCAAACTCGTTTCATGTGCGTTCAGTTTAGATAGAGTGAGCCTGGATCTCAACCAGTTTATTTTAGTATATTTAGGGGTGCACAAAGCTACACACAACTGCTAGTGACAGGCTGGTGCTATGTTAGGTCAGCATTGTTTCAGTCAATCTAGCCTAAATAACATCGTTAACAAGCTACAATAACTTACTACTGGAGTTATAACAAAAACTTCAACATTCAATTAGGGGAATGTTATGAGTCTTGACTACGACTCTGCAAGGAGAGCAAGAAAAGATGTATTTAGCATAGCCAGCGAGTAAAATAGTCCACGAGAAGCAATGACAATTCAAAACCAGCTCAAGTTGGAAAATTAGGAGCGAACCTTTTTGCCCTGTCCCTTTTTCTTCTTTTTTGCAAGTCCTCCTAGCACCATATGAGGTTGGACCTCATCAACCTATTGAATGATATTCCAAGTCCACAAAAGAGAACATAAATTAATTTGCAAAGAAAAAAATTCAAGGTTGTATGAAATGATAGTCTTGTATGTTTCTATAAACATTACTATATCCAAGTCCCATATTTCAATTGCAGGATCGATGGTCCCAACAGCTATGAAATTCCCTGCAATATGAAAAATGCAGAGAAAGCAACAAAATGAGAATGAGGTATAGGAGTAAGAGATAACATTGAAATTTCTTCTAAGTTCTAAAATAATAAATTGACACTCGTTACATTTCAAGACTCAATGACACCCAGATTTACCTTTGTCCCCGCCCTTAAGGTTAAAATCCATCCATGCCATGCAGTGGAAAATCCGAGAGAGGGACCTCATGATGCACAAACATATTTTGATCCCCATCCTCTGTTTCTTCAAGTATATTTACCGCCATAGATAATAAGTTCATGAGTCATGGCTAACGTGAACATAACCACAAAGTATCTAAAATAATAACATCCAGTGCAGATTGGGGCAAGGCAAAGCGGGGTGGTCGACATCAAAGACTCGGTGAATTAAGTAAATTCTACATCCTCACATGTGGATAGAGTAGACACTTTAGATCTTCTTAAGAAAAGATTTCATCAAATCAAACCAAAAAACAAGAATCATTTTTAGCAAAAGCAAAAACACTTGCTCAAGAGAATTGATATCATCCTCGTTATGTGCACAAACAATCATCAAGTCGAGAGGTTTGATAGTAATGTCTTCAATCTCCTCGTCATCATCGTCGCCCTAACAAGGCGAGAAGGGAATCATTCACCTCCATTTCCGTAGTTGATACCAAAAATGGAAGTGCATACATAGTCTCTCTCCTTCACGGCAAGCGAAAGCATACTCACATCATTGTTCTTGAGATAAGGGTCCATGTCGTTGCTTGCGTAGTACAAGTCCCAAGCCGGTCTTTGAAAATCTCGAGATCTAACGTAACCACAAGTTTACAATTACAGCCGTTGCATCAAGTTCAAGTATCAATCGCTCATGACTCGATCGAATTCGCACCAAGAGATCAAAGGAAGACAACCACCTACCTTCATCCTCGCCGCCCTAATCGCCCATGTTGAGCTCGCGACGCGGCGCGATGTAGGGGCGGAGGAGGCGCCGGCGCGCGGTGCGGCAGCGGATCTGGCGAGGCGAGAGCGCGAGGCGCCGAGGGCGAGGCGAAGCGGCGCAGGCGCGGCGAGCGGATTAGATCGGGCGAGCGGGCGGAGGAGAAAGCCGCGGCGGGGCGGGGAGGAGGCGGCGGTGGCGGTAGGGTGGAGGAGGCGGCTCGCGCGCGCGACGGCGGATCTGGCGAGGCGGAGCGCGAGGCGCGAGGCCGAGGCAAGTGGGCGCAGGCGCGGCGAGCGGGCGGAGAGAAGGCCGCGCCGGCCGGGGGGAGCGGAGGGAGGGGGGGAGAGGCGGCGCGGGGTGGTGGTGGGGGAGGAGGCGGTGGCGCGGGGGGGGGGTGGGGAGGAGGGCGAGCGGGGAGGCGGTGGAGGAGGAGCGAGGGCGGAGCGGGAGATGGGACGCGGCGCCGGGGGTGGGGTGGGGGGAAGCGGAAATTTCGCGAGGTGGGGGAGCAGAGAGAGGAGAGGTTCAATGATGTGCATGATCCGGATGATTTTGGCCTTAGGATCTTCAATGAGTAAGAGAAGAAGACTTGAGGAGCGATCCAGGCCATTCATTTGTATAAAGTTGGATTACTTTGGTATACAAATCTGGGTGGGCTTAGATTAGGTATGACTGTGGGGGTGGTTGAGCGGGGTGGATTTAGTAAAGAAAATTTTGGTATATTATAGAGTAGGATAGATAAAAAGATAATGATGCTAATTGAAACGAGGTATACTCTTTGTAAAATGTCTCGATCCCTAAACCAAAGCAGCCAACCCCTTTGTGGTTGCAGATGATGACTTTGAGCAATGTAGGTGAAGTGGTAGCATCGATCGACGGTTTAATGCCGACGTACAGTGAGAGGACTGCAATGACATACACTGACGTACACGTGCCCTTCATTTGCACTGGGTTTAATGCTTGATCTCCTTTGGGTTTAGGCTGTGGTTGTTTTGGCTTCAACTTTTAGTTTCTAACTTATTTTTTACTATTTATAAATTTTGTTTTTTTTTAAACTTTTAGCTTTTTGTTGAGCTTTTTTGTCGGTTCTTTTTTTTCCCGTATTTGTTTGTATTATACGTAATGGGCTAACATATTATATATATTTTTTAATTTTTTAAATTTAATTATGCTAAATAAGCCTCCGTAAGCTAAAGTGTTTTTCAGCCAGCATCAGTGCTTTTCAGCCATAAGCCACCAAAAATAAGTCCAAATGATCACCACCTTAATCTAGCTTATTTGATATTGTAGAAGCTTTTTTACTGATAGAATTTTTTAGTATAATTAAAATTTTAAAAATATTATATCATTACAGATAATATAAAGAAATAAAGAAAAAAACCTAAAAAAAGACTAGAAAAACATAAAAAAATAAATTAATAAATTAGAAACTATAAGCTAAAAATTAAAGCTCTAACAAGCACTACCGTGAGTTTATGAGCATCTGCATCGGCGATGGGGGCTCAGTTCGTGACATGGGCTGTGTTTTCACCTTTTCTAATTATACGGTACGTTAGGAAAAATAAAAAATAATTATATAGTAGTACCTTTTTGAATATTCTTATTGTAATATTTTTCATATGTCAAATCTAAATATTTTTGGTATACATGTGACCAAAATTTTAAAGGAAACGCCAAGAAACGAAGGGAGTAACTTTTGTATAAACAAAAACTATCTGTTAAATGATCGAGCGTCGCAATCTTCCGGGCCTTGCCGGCGGATCATAAATATAAAAGCCATGTTATTTTGGGTTTTAGCTTCTTTAAAAATTAAAATAAATAACACAATTTTTAAAGCGGATTTTCTAACCGATTTCCTGAACCTAAAATCACGTACGTCGACGTCTCAGTCGTCCGTTGTCGTTTCAAAAAATATAAATAAAAATCATCTGTCACAATAAAAAAACAGGCCAAATGTCATGTATAGTTTACAGTAACAGACTAGAAAATAAAAATGGGGCACATAACACGGCTGTACGTGTGAGTCAGACCAATATATCATACCCCTATTACACCCCGAGGATTCCCCGCGCGGAGAGGCCTCCCACGTCGCCCGTACGCGCGCTCCGGCCGGCGCGTGGCGGCCAAATTTCGGTACGGTCGGGAGACATTTTTGCGAAAAAAGTCCATGCGTTTTTCTGAAATTACGTAAAGGTCCTTGATCCTCGCAAAAAGGTCCCTGCCAGTTTTTTAAACACTTTTTTGAAAACACCCCTCCACTTTGCAGGATAGCGCCCCGTAGTTTTCTAAATTACGTACAGGTCCTCGTTTAGTTACGCTCAGGTCCTCGATTTTTTACGAAAAAGACCTTTAACTTTTTCAAAAATACACATGTGCCCTTGATTTTTAAAAAAAACTCCTCACGAATTATCACCTCTTTTCCTTCGGTAAACACGGTGGCTGATACGGCGTGACGCCGCGCCTATAAGGCTAGTATAACTATCTGCTGCAGAGTTGGTGAGGGCACACGTCAACCAGATATTTCCATCTTCGAAATGGTCGCCTCTCGCTAGCTGTCCCGTTCCTAACGATACACGGCAAAGCCATCGAACGAGAGAAACGACCTTGTGTGTCTTTGCAATCGAGTACTTTATACAAGTTTTCATGAAGAAGCCATCAACTCTGCGCAAATTGCATGCGTTGGTCGTCTTCCTGATGGAATAGCAGAGCATACGTTGTATTCTCTACATACATATGCATGCATGGAAGCAAAAATCGAATTATACAAACCACATGACCCATCACCCAACAATATTTCGGTTCCAATAATGTCTAACAATAGTTTTTTTAAAAAAACAAGCTCTAATTATAGTTCCCATGAATAGAATAATCTCCAATACAGTGGCACCCCTTGCCTAACTAAGAAGCATTGTGATATTATTTGGTCAACATATGCAACAGACATGGGGAGAGAAGACATCATAGAAAATATGGACAAAATTAGCTGAAATGATCATGTCAAATACTTACCATGCATGCACACCAAGATAATTTAGGGTCAATTTGGAACAGCCGTCTCCATCACCAACCACATTAATATACCAAAATGCAAATGTTGTAATTACTTGAGATAAAACAAATTGGGGGCAGAAACATCTGAATTTAAACCCAAAAAATCAACCCGGAAAATTGATGTTTTAACTGATTCCGTACCGATGGTGGATTATGTTATATAGTGGTAAACAATATAATTGAAGTGATCAATAATCATAGGCAGAGCGATATAAAATGCATCACAAATCATTAGGGAAAACGAGAGCAATATCTCATCAACAGGCGATTCAAAGAGCTTGATGACGTGCCACCAAATGCTGCTGCGATGAACAGCAGTAAGCCGCAGGTCACGTCAGAATCTGATGCGAACGGCTCTGTGCCGGGGCGTGATGTGAGGTTCCCGCAGCACTTGAAAACGCAAAAATCATGTGAGATTACGAGCAAATCGCACTGCTCAAGAGCAAGAACGAGATTAAGATGGGACTTAAGGGAGATGGTTGACCCACTACCTTACATTGCAATATCATGAAAATGATTGAATTATTAGTCACCATCTGGAACAAAAATACAGGTCTATTAGTATATTAGTACTACACCAACAGACAGGCTAGTATTTCTATCAATATTCCTTCAGTTTATCATTTCAGCTAGATATTCTCTTTGTTTGGATTTTTTTGCGATGACTCTCTGTTTAGATTTTGATCTAGTTGGGCATGCATTTAGTTCTTCCAATTAGAAAACTACAGATGGGCCTGACGTGATCCAACGCTAGTAGCCCTGATCAATTCGGCTTCGGCTTCTAGCTTATTTTTCACTATTCATAAGTTTCGTCTTTTTCTGAACTTTTGGTTTTTCGTTGAGCTTTTTTGCCGGTTCTTTTTTTCCTGTATTTGTTTGTATTATACGTAATGGACTAACATTTTTTTTATTTTTAGATTTTTTAATTTAATTATGCTAAATAAGCCTCTGTTAGCTACAGTGCTTTTTTCAGCCAGCTACAGTGTTTTCAGCCATAAATCACGATCTTTTCAGCCGAACCGATCACCACCTTAACTCTATTTCCTTAGTTTTTTTTCAAGTACAAGAACTATAGTCCTAGTTTCTGTTTGATATACTCCTTTTATGGTCTATTAATTGCTGTTCATACATGAAAGATAAATGTGAGGCCTAGATAATAAGAGTTAGAACCCATGTTACTCGTAGCAATGACAAAAGAATTCCCTAGAGTGGAAGAAAAAAAATGTCCCAAAGGAAAAGACTAAATTTTTTGAAGGAAAAAAAAGGAAAAGACTAAAATAACAAAGGTGATATGGCCATGACCTAAATCCTCTCAGAAGTAGACCTTTAACAGTTAACACTAGCTGAAATTGATGACCACTGAACAGTGAATACAGAAAGGAAGCTACACAAGTTGTGCCTTTCTACTATTCCAAGCAGGAAGCATCCTTGAAGCCCACCCCCCCCCCCCACCCCCCATAGTCAAAATTCGTGCAACGACATAGTTTTGGTTGTTTGTTGATTGGGTCGTGCAAGCACAAGCATGGAAAAGCTAAAGAAGACATAAGTACAAAGGAATAGTACAAGAGGTCAACAAACACGGGGAATAACTAGAGGCAAAGGTATTTCTCTCTTTCTAATAAGTTGTTTAATGAAAAGTACTACCACGATTTTTTTTAAAAAAAATACCAGTGCTTGGCCTTGTCAGGTCATCATTTGATTGAGCCCTAGAAACCATCTTTTAGTGTATTTGATATGAAAACGCTCGAGAGGAACATGTGTAATCAAGATAAGTGAAAACGACATACTAACAGCACCATAAAGAAATGAGGTCATGGGTCGATGAGATCTCCAGCGACACAAACAAATGCAACTATGCAAGATAAGAATTTAAAGAAACAAAGTTAGGCCCAAAAAAGAGTCGAATATCAAGTTTTATTGGGATGTTTGGTTTGAGGATCACCTCGTTCTATTCCCGGAACAGGAGTGTTTTCCTAGCAAAAAGGAATGGAAGTCACTATTGCGCATTTCATCAGCAATAATTGGAAAATAATTCTATGCCCCATTGGTACTAGTACTACTGGCTCTGAAGGGAAACGAGTAGTACAAGGCATGACGATGGTTGTCACTCGGTGCAGACATCAGTCTTTGAGTTTTGACCATGTCGTCCGGACACAAAAGAAGGCCAAAAACTTGGATACAAAAGCTTGAAAGCGAAAGTACCACACTACACAAGCGGGCTGGGTCAATTTGCAGGTAGGAAAAATCGAACCACTCCTCACCTTCATCATTTGCCCAGCAATACGAACAAAATCGCAAACGAAGCAGTCAACCATGCCAATAATCCAAACAATAAACAAAGAAATTAAGAACAAATGATTCACACACGCGTACACCATTCCGACGAACACCCAACATAAAGCCGAAAAAAAAGGCCCAGAACTCCCGAAACAAGCGCCCATATAAACCGAATTAAACGCACGGCAAGCACATACGAAACACAAATCACATAGGCGCGTAGCAGGCAACCAACATTCCATTGTCCGTTGCATTTGCATGCGGACACTGCGCGGCTCAGGCGAGATGAGGAGGTCGACGGCGGCGGTGTTCTTGGCGCTCGTCGTGGCCGCGCCGTTGCTGGCCGCGTCGCAGGCGGCGCCGAGCATGCCGCCGGCGTCGCAGGCGGCGACGAACAACTCGCGGCTGGAGAAGGCGTACGTGGCGCTGCAGGCGCTGAAGCGCGCCATCACGGACGACCCCAAGAAGCTGACGCACAACTGGTGCGGGCCCGAGGTGTGCGGCTACTTCGGCGTGTACTGCGCGCCGGCGCCCGACGACCCGTGCGCGCGCACCGTGGCCGGCGTGGACCTCAACCACGGCGACCTCGCCGGCACGCTCCCCGAGGAGCTGGGCCTCCTCTCCGACCTCGCCGTCTTCCACCTCAACTCCAACCGCTTCTCCGGCTCCCTCCCGGAGTCCCTCCGCTCCCTTCACCTTCTCCACGAGATCGACGTCAGCAACAACCAACTCTCCGGCCCCTTCCCTTCCCTGCTCCTCTGCCTCCCCAACGTCCAGTACGTCGACATCAGGTACGCACGTATTATACGTGTACGACACACGTATACACCTGTTCCTGCACGAAGCTATGGATTAATGCAACGTATATATACAAGTAGTATATAATTGGCGTCGGTGTATAAGGGGGGGTGTGTGTGTGTGTGTGAAGGTTCAACAACTTTTGCGGCGAGGTGCCGGCGGCGATCTTCGACAAGAAGATCGACGCGCTGTTCATCAACAACAACCACTTCGACTTCAAGCTGCCGGAGAACTTCAGCAACTCGACGGCGTCGGTGATCGTTCTGGCGAACCTGCCGCGGGTGGTGGGGTGCCTGCCGAGCAGCATCGGCGACATGGCCAAGACGCTCAACGAGCTGGTGCTCCTCAACAGCGGCATCTCCTCCTGCATCCCGCCGGAGATCGGCAAGCTGGACCAGCTCACCGTGCTCGACCTCAGCTTCAACAGCATCGCCGGCACGCTGCCGGACACCATCGGCAACATGCGCGCGCTCGAGCAGCTCGACGTCGCGCACAACATGCTCGCCGGCGAGATCCCCGAGAGCATCTGCGAGCTGCCGCACCTCAAGAACTTCACCTACTCGTACAACTACTTCTGCGGCGAGCCGCACCGCTGCCTCGAGGTGCCGCGCATCGACGACCGGCAGAACTGCATCGCCGGACGCCCCGACCAGCGGTCCGGCGAGGAGTGTATCTCGTTCTTGCACCGGCCGCCGGTGCACTGCGACGCACACGGGTGTATCGCGCCACCATCGCCACCACCGCCGGTGCATGCGCCTCCGCCGCCGGTATACTGATCAGTGGTAATACTGTAATTTGTAATTTTTAATTTGCTGCCTTTGTGCTGTGAGAAAGGGTAAATGAATACATATGGTATATACTGTAATCTTTATTTTCAGAAACGAAGTAATAATGGATTGATAGATTTGCATTGCTTCAACTGAAGGTCTTGTAAAAAATTTATTCCAGTGTTTCAAAATTGTTTCTTGCTTCATTTCAAAAAATAATTAATTGTTTCTGGTAAAGGTTTTTAATGTTCTAGTACTACATAACGAAATCATCTGCAAATAATGTACCCTTAGCAGTGCGACTTCTGCAAATACTTAGTGTCGTGTCAGATTTCATCAGTAATTAATTGGATCTGGGATGCAGTTAGATGAGGGACCATGTTATGTCAGAATTCAGTTCAGAATTAGGACCACTGTTAAAGTGGGAGGAAAAAAAGAGAGAAAACAAAAAAATCACTATTTTGCGCTTTAAAGGTTGAAAATGATGACTGTTCAGTTGGATTAATTAAGTTAAACATATGAACTTTGGGGATTTATATAAAGTAAGTACATAACTTCGTGCCATTTGGCAATCCAGATATCAACCATTGTCAAAAGGTTCCATTTGAAAAGAATATACATGTCCTAGCCAAGAAAAGAAGCTAAAAAACAGGACAGAGGAAGTAGTAGAAAACACAGACAATAAATTAAGCAAGATTCTAGCTCAGGTACACCAAATGATGAACAGTAATGGCATGAATGCATTTGATAAGGATTGGTCAAAGGGGAATTAATCAAAAAGCAAGTGCTGCTCATGGATTCCAGCTGCAAAGAGGGATTTCTTTTACTCTTTGGTTGACCAACTGAGAAGGCAAGAAGCTTCTTCTACCTCGCATCTTGGCTGGCTCCAGACAGGCCAGGTTTCCTTTACGCAAGCCACTCAACAAGGCGGTTTCACCCTGTCCATATAAATTACTACAAATTTAGATAACTGAAGAGAGTATAACGTACCATTTCCAAGTATATCCAGTATAACACAGCACGTCAACTAATTTCCAGAGACGGACAACAGCAACGGCAATGGTATGCAAAAGTGACTGACGATAACAAGAACATATACAGTATGACTGAAGAATACAAGCGGTCAAAATCAAAATTGTGAAACTTAATTACAGGGTGTTTGGTTTAAGGCATCATTGCATCCTAAGATGGATTGATCCATCATGGGATCATCCAATAAAATTGGTGGGATGACACCATCCCTCATTTTGTACTAGGCTTATGATTACGAGGGATAAGGTGATGATGGACTGATCCATTCCATTTCTCAAATCAAACAAGTGGATTAGGTCCGAAATTAGAATCGGACGGTCCATTCACCGCCCGGTCTTTCAAACCTAACGCCCCGAGTGGTCATGCAGCATGGTTGACCTTTTTGTCATTGATCCGTTGAGTGAATGACAGACTGGCAGATGTTAACTAGGGAAGAACTGGACAAATTTGCAAATGAAAATATGGCAATGAGGATGACTAAACCAGTGTTGGACCAAGTACAACATGCTACTTGCCCTAAAATAACCGACAAAAAAGGCTGATTGCATCATTCTTACCGCCTGTTTAAGTAATCGGTCATAAAGGTACAGACCAAGTTATGTGACATTCAAGCTCCCTAAAATAGCAGGGAACCTAATGCATTGTCATGTTGCTACGGTGATGGAAAAATAAGGTCTGTTTACCAAGTTAAATGAAGCACGGCCAATCTAAACATATCTCAGTGCTATGGGCTATGATCCCGGCAAGCACTGTCGCAGACGCGCGAACGCTATCGTGGGTACTGTAGAGCATATGAATAGTATCATGTGGTACTGTAGCAGTGTTATCTGTTTAGAGAGATAATCTTATGCATATCTTCATATTATGAATAGTTAGATACCAATCTTCTTATTTAGATAGTATAGATATGATCTTATCTTTAGTTGATTGGTTGCATTAGATTATATTAATTTCTACTCTCTCCGTCCAAGTTTATAACGTGTATTTTCTTTTCACATACACCAAGGAGATATTGGAAATGACTAAAACATAGACCAAGAAGATATTGGATATGACTAAACTATCCCTAATTATTATCTCAAAACACTATATTTAATGCATGCATGTAGAGAACATAAAGTAAAACATGATATTTATTAGGTGTATAGAGAAAACCTCACATTAATTTTGCATTGAAATATGAAATACTTCTATATTTATGGGCAAGATTATTTAAAAATATGACTTATAAACTTGGACAGATGGAGTATATTGTTAGGAGCTAAACTCATCTATATAAAGAGGAGCCACACCATCCATAATTAATCAATGAACAATCAAACAAGTCTCTAGTCTTCCTACTCTCCTAAAATTAGGCCTCAAAACATCTCTACCACGTCAGAGAAGAGCCTTGCCGGTGGCTAGATGAGGGTGAGTACCCCACGCTCGGTCCTCAGACCCGTACCTAACCACCTACCACAATATTTGATATCAGAGCCACTCACCATGACTTCTGTTGCTGATTGTGTGGTTGCTATGACGGTCTTAGTCGTGGACCTTAAGGTTGATCTTGGCAACATGATGACCATGTGCCAAGAAATAAATGGCATCGATAGTCAAGGAGCAGAAGGAGACAACATGTGTATATGCAATGGCCACGCCTCCATCACTACCGTTGCAACTTCCATCATCTCTAGAACCAGTGTCGTCACCGATGCCACTCCTGTTGTTGCCGCCAACGCTTCAGCGAGCAGCATTGTCCTTGGCTGCACCCAAAGATTCTTAAGCCAATCCATTCCAAAATTACACCCAAAGATTGGATATCCAACACGACAAGGTCGGCGAAGAACTCCACTCTCTGAATGGCTATCTTGACTTCAGGACAACCTAGGTTTGTACTCAACTCGGAGCATGGGGATTAAAACAAGAGAACCGATCCAAGAATAATAGTTTTCAATTGTTGCTGTAAAACAAAACTCCGAGAAACAAACGAATGCGAAGCTCCAGAATCAAATAAAACTGTAGCATGAACGGAATTTACTTGGAACTTACCGATCACAACATCTGGCGCTGCTTGAGCCTCCTCTGTGGTGACATGGTTCACTTGTCCTCACACAATTGATTGTGGCGCTCAATTGGCTTGGCCTGACACCTGAGATGCTCCACGTCCTGATCCTGAAGCAGGGGTCCGATCTGGTGTGGCTCCTAGATTGAAATAAACTGGCGTTGGAGCTTGATTTTACGGACATTTGTTGGCATAGTGTCCGAGCTCATGACACTTGAAACTAGTAATTGCTGCTGCAGGTATTCCTCTGAGGCTGACTACTTCCGCTGATTGGGCGTGGTCAGGGACGGACCCAGGGATTTTAGGATAGGTCTTTGAGGTTACAAAATATTGTTCAAAATATTAATTTAAGCTTAATTAATTTCAGGAAAATCCAAATGGTTATTTTTATTTTAAAAGCTTCAAAAGGCTCTGGAAATCAGGATGTTACAATTAGCTACCATTTACATTCATGCTAAGAAACAGTGCTGCAATCAGCCTATAGACTCCTACATTAGCTCACACAGTAAGACACATGGGAACTTTCTATGAAATAGATTCATATACCGATTAATCTGGTGGTTTTTCTTTTTTTCTATTGTACCGATCGAGAAAACAAAACACAGTTGTTTTCAAAATCTTCCAAGAATGTTTTCCATTCAATTTTCCCACTATTTTTGGTTGCTCGATGACGACGAGACACGTAATTTGCAGAGCTGTGCACATGCCATACACTCCTATTGTACCGATCGAGACAATCTTGAACACATAAGTAAAACAAAACCTGTACTACGTTGTACACAAGGCAGATCGTCTCCTCCACGCGATCAACCACACCACGAAAGCGATCCAATCGTAGTTTGTTGATGCCGATCAACGCCGCAACGAGCGCCTCCACCGGTATCCACACGTCCGGGGTGGAACGCCGATCGCGAGTGTACCAAAGACTCGCGAGCGGCTAGGGTTTGGCTCGGGAGGTGGCGGCTAGGGTTTTGCTCGGGAGGAACGAGCGTACATCCTCACCCCGCCTCCAAATATATAGACCTCCTCACTTGGGCCTCGTGGACCGAGGCCCAATAGGAGTCTATCCGGATCTCTATCCGAATTGAGCCCACATCCGAATCACATTCGAATTAGTGTTCCAACCCGTTAAGTGTGCGACCAACGATACTTGGTCGCGAACGTTAAATGATCTGTCATCCTCTTAATAGCTCAATCGGTATACATGCATCCCCATGATGAGACGGTCAGTTTGATCTTTGAATCATATTTGAAACTATTAGGCTATGGGCATGATTAAGCATTAGACATTCACTGACAAACTTGGGTCATTTATTATTGTTTCAGTACCATCAATCTTTGAAAAAAGAATATTCAATTATCAGTTTCTTATGGATGTACAAGTTAATCATACCTGAATGGATACATGAAGGATAGGGCATCGTGGTACAAAAATTATGTTCCTAAAAAAATCTACCAATAGTCTCCACAAGAGCAGACCCCATCCTCAAAGTGGTAGTCTACATTTTGATACAACAAACTCCAATCACAAATACTAGAGCGATTTAGATCTCTGAGTATGATCTGCCTATTAAAGACCATAGAGACAAGCTTTAGGGGTATTGTTGGAGGACTATTTTTCTTCTAAATACCTAAATTTAAATTTAGGAGGTGGTTCGACAAACTTGGGTCATTTATTATTGTTTCAGTACCATCAATCTTTGAAAAAGAATATTCAATTATCAGTTTCTTATGGATGTACAAGATCTCAATAGTCTCCACAAGAGCAGACATCCTCGGATTTAGATCTCTGGTAGTCTGCCTATTAAAGACCATAGAGACAAGCTTTGCCATCGAATGACAATCTGGACATACACGGAGATTCTTGACAACACGGAGGGTAGTTCCTGGAGATGTATTTAGAAGCCCAAAAGCAATTGCCAGCTTCTCACTGTGGTATCTTATGCTTGTTGCCTTCTCCTTGTCGTCCATTTCAACATGAAACACATGCGAAATATTAGGGACATAACCAACAAGTTTTAGCTGCTCAATCACTTCATCAACCATGCGGCGTGCATGTTGTGATTGTGGGTGCCTTCCATCTCCAGAGAAGAACTCATGAACCGTGTTATCTATCTCAATTGAACTACAGCCAGGCACCTTTACCACCCCTTTTTCACTCATCAGCTTCCTTACCTTGTTCATCTCTTCCCATCTCCCAGTGTTAGCACACAAATTCGAGAATATTACATAGTCACCACCATGAGAATCATCCAGCTCAAGAATCTTCTCAAAGACACATTTTCCAAGATCAACATCTCCACGGCCTCCACAAGCAGAAAGCAACGTCCTCCATAAGATGGCGGTTGGCTTTATTGGCAGTTCATCAATGAACTTGTAGGCCCTTTCAAGCTGACCTGATCGAGCTAGCAAATCAGTCACACAACCATAGTGTTTTATCCCTGGAATGATCCCATAATCTCTCATGCTATCAAAGTATTGGAGCCCTTCACTCACCATACCAGAATGGCTACAGGCATAGAGCACACCAAGAAATGTAACATCATCAGGCTTTATCCCGTGCTTCTTCATCTCTTCGAACAGCGAAATGGCCTCTCTGCCGTAGCCATGGTTAGCGTACGCCACAATCATCACGGACCAAGCTTGCTTATCTCTTGATTCCATCCCCTGGAACACACCAATGGCATCCTCCAAGCTCCCGCACTTTGCATACATGTCAATCAGCGCAGTATTGATCTTCACGAGCGAGTCAAGCCGTACCTTCCTGACATACTCATGGATCCACCTCCCCAGTTCCAGCGCCCCAAGCAATGCGCACGCCGAGAGCACACTAATCAACGTCACGGACGTCGGCTTGAGCCCCTTCGCCTGCATCTCCCGGAACAGCACCAGAGCCTCCCCGGGCCGGCTGCTCCTCACGGCCGCGGTGATCATCGCATTGTACGAGACCACGCACTCCCCGTCCATCCTGTCAAACATGACGCGCGCGGCCCGCACGTCCCCGCACTCGGCGTACATGTTGATCAGCGTGGGCAGGACGTACTCGTGCTCCGCGGCGCCGACCTTGACCGCCACGCCGTGCGCCTGCCGGCCCTCCTCCTCCGCCCGCGCGGTCGCGCACGCCTTGAGCAGCGACACGAACGTGTACGTGTCCGGCGCGACGCCCTCCTCCAGCATCCGCACGAATACCCGCGCCGCCTCCCCGGGCAGGGCGCCGGCGCCGGAGCGCGCGGCGTACCCGCGCAGCAGCGTGTTGTACCAGACGACGTCCCGCGGGTGGGGGATTCTGTCGAACACCTGGCGGGCGTAGACGAGGTGGGCCGGCGCCGCGCCCTGCGCGGTGCAGAGCGTGAGGAGCCTGGTGACGAAGGTCGGGTGCGCGTGGAGGCCGGCCTTGACGGCGACGGCGTGGAGCCGGGCGAGCTCACGGAGGCTCGTGCAGTGCGGGAGGTGGGAGAGGAACGGGTGGTGGTGGGGCGGTGGGTTCTTGGATTTGGCGGGAAGGAGAGCAGGAGGCGTGGCGGTTAGAGGCGAGGACGTCATGGCCGTCACGTTATCTTGTGAGGACGGGAGCGGCAGAGAGTCTGTTGGATCGTCTCTTCATCATCCGCAGAAGAATACGCCACGTTGGAAGCTTTGCTTGCGACTTGGAACCTGCACTTTCTTGGAATTACATATGAGCCCTTGTGAGAAAATAAAAAATATTTCCTCCAAAGAATGTGGATGAACAATGTTCAAATTTATGGGGTTAGGTTTTTCAAAAGCAAATCTACTATGGGGTTAGAGTCATCTTAAATCATAACAACTTTAGATGAAATCCAAGAAATAAATAAGATAAAATGATTGCATTTTCATCGGGACATGCATCAACAGGAAATTGAGGTGGATCCAACAAATGTAAGCCCCAAAGCGTTGGGTGCTGATCAATAATAAAGAGATTTATTTTCCTTTAATTCTACTTACCCAGGTTGAAAACGCAAATAGAAAATATTCCCATCACCATTGGGAAACTGTTCCGCGATAAGGACCGTGGATAAGCAGTATCTAGACGAAAATGGACAGTGAGCAGCTGCTTTCTCTTCCGTCTGTACTACTACTCATTTTACCGACCATTTTCCCCCTATTTTTCATGCATATGTGTGGTGTGCAGTTTTGGTGTAAGATCTGCAGGTCAACTTACGTCTCAAACAACGATTCTGGAATGGACAGCAACAAAAAAGGGCAACCCGTTTTTATATCCAAAAGGATGAGAGGTCAACTTATCCCTTAATATGATAGTCCACTCTGAATCTAGCACTAGCAGAATAATTCGTTTTGCACGAGAGTATCCTGAACAAAAAAAAAAGAACGTACTTTTCTGTCACCTTAGGATATACAGAACCATTAGTCCATTGCACGTTAGAGTTTTCTGTTGAGGAATCGTCGCTAATGAGTCTAATCCGGTCGATTTCTCTTTTATGCAATGAGACAGATCAATCATAGAGTAATGCAAATAGTAGATTGGAAACACAGAGATAGGTGAGAGAATTTCTTTTTTTCCTTTATTACTTTCTCTTTTCATGCATGTACAAAATAGCCAATGGGACTCCCTATATATAGCTTAGTGGTGAGGTGCCCACCATAGACCAAAACTTCAAGTCCAGGCCTAGGTTTCCCAACACTCCCCTTGAGCACACATCTGACATATTCACGCCTCATCAAAACTCCATAAAAATCCAGTGGAAAAAATTTGGAGAAAGAGTATATGATAATGTTATGCTGTATTGCACGAATTGACTCATTAAAAACCTTGGGCGAGAAACTGCAGAAAAACTCGAGGAAAAAGAGTATAATCCACCCAATTTCATTTAATCTACAGGATTTATTCTTTGGGTACTTGATCTTCGTGATCAAGTTTTAATAACGAGTTTGAGAAAAATCTCTCCTTGAATTCTGCACCTCTCTAAGTCTCTTCATTCCAATTCCTCGTACGCATTTTTCAAAACTAGATGTTCACAATTCTATAGTGCATTGAATTCACAAATTTGACGCAAAACAAGTTAATAACTTCACAAAAAAAATTCAAGATCATATTTCCATTCATGTAACCTGAAGAATTTGACAAACCATTTGACAAACACAGTCACATGCAACTCACAAAATCATTGCAACATCCAGTCGTTACTACATCCATAGATTTTTTTTCCTCTATCAATATTGTACATCCTTGCATACAGAGAGGCAGAGGACAGGGAGGCAAAGGAGAGGAGCTTGCGAGCGCAGGGAGGTAGATCAATACCGGAGATGAGCTCGACAGAAGAGCAGCGGCAGGGATCGATGGTGTTAGATCTGGTCGACGTCAGAAGGAGCCCATGGTGGTGGGGTGTTGTGTTTGGCCGCGCTGATGGAGGGAGGAGGCACCGGATGAGTTGGTGGAGCATCGCCGGAGAAAGCTGACAGGAGTGCCAGAGTGGCGGTGGACGTAGTGCTTGGAAAAATCCCCCTCCCCTAACTTGATTTGGAAAGTAGGGATAGAATAAGGACAGGGCTAGGAAGAGGAGAGCGCAGGGGATTTCTGAAAATTATCTAGGCTCGGTAGGGGTGAATGCAAAAGTTCATAAGTAGGAAGATTGGTGCGCTCGTTGCGATCTCAGCCGCCAATTTGGCTCAGATGGCTGAGATGAGTTTGTCCATATCCATGAGATACCTTTTGTGCATCAGATATGGTACCATATAAATAGGCCTCTCTTGAGCCTAAAAAGATGAGATTTCTTTTATAAAGACAAAATAAGCCATGTTCTTTTTTCAGGTTTTGTCTTCTACTTTTAATTTTTTTTATAGTAACTATTTTTTAAACAAAGTGCCTTTTTAAGATAGGGTCTACTAGTTGATTATAGTGTATATTATACCGACTTCATTTATATCGATAAAAATCACATATAAGTTTCTGTTACTCTGTAATCTCTTACATAAACAATCTAAAAACCATAAATCACAGCTAAAAAATATAAGCATCAATTAAAAAAAAGAGCGGGCCCGAGCTTTCCTCTCACAGTTGACACCGCTTTCCTTTCAAAGAGTTTGGGGGAATTAGCCGAGGAGATATCCGAGATCCCTTTGCTTTTACTGTTTGGTCGTCCCTAACAACAGCAACCAGTACGCACTAGTAACCCATTATCCATCGGTTCCAATCGATGGATTCACTCCTCCGTTGGAAAATTTATCTGCTTAATTATCTCCTTCGCGTCAATTGTTTGTTGTTTTGCAAGTTGGATGCATGCGATCCCCTCCCTATGGGGCAGTAGGCTGCAAGGGGAGGGAAGGCGAAGGACCGGAGGAGGCAGCTTGGCTGCCATCTTTATCGGCTGGATTCCTCCCATCTCTCGCTTCCTTCCTTTTGGGCTTCCTGGAGACCCACCTCACCTTCACCTTCTCTCTCTCATCCCCCGCCTTCTCTCTCCTCCTCTGGTCCCTGGGAAACAAGTCTTTTTAGTACTTCAAGATTCAATCTGTAACTGCTCTTCTTGCTGCTGCTGCTGCTGCTGTGTTCTGGCGCAGAGATTTGCCCCTTTTCTTGGCCGGTTTCTTGGATTCACGTGGCTCTTGTGTGCCGTTCTTGATCCCGTTCTCTTGTGTCGAGGCGTTCGGGGGCAAGATTGCTGCGCCTAGAACGGATTCCTGGTTGCATTCCGCGACTCCTCGATATGTTCCTCTGTCAGATTTGATTGATGTGGTGTGTTCTTGGAGCCAAGGGTTCCGATTTGGCCGCTCCCGGTGCACCGATCCCCCACTTTGATGAGGCTCTCGCACTGTGAGAGCTACTGCGCCCCTCCCTTATGCTACATCCCCTGCCTCCCCAAATCCAAAGATGCAGGCAACGATGCTGTCTCTGTGGCGCGGTGCCCGACCGGTGTCGCCGCCGCAGCAGAGGACAAGCCGCCTCCGGTTCGGAAGATTGAGGTGGCGGTAGCCAAGAAGGACGATGAGGACAAGAAGGACGAGGATGATGAAGACACGGCAGTGGCGGCAGCGCCAGCGGTGCCACAGAAGAGTAACCTTAAGAAGGCCAATTGCGCCGACAGCAAGTGTGCTGCGAAAGGCAATGTGAAGTGGTTGGATTTGCTGGGGAAGGATCTTACCGAGGTCAAGGAATTCGAGCCAAGGTATGTCTCATCTCCCTCTTATCAACTTCTTGCAACCGTGGATGAATTCTGAATCTTGGATTAATGTAGCCTCCAGTTGGTTGATGAATTATCATCGTGCGGTTCTACTAGACCTGGTCCTCCTGGATATTAAATCAGATTGTATGGTGTAGTGTTGACATAAGTGAAGCCAATAAACCATCCCCCAATGCCAGATATGTTGTCTATTTGTTTAGCCCCTTGAATGATGGCTGGCGCTGTTTTGTTCTTCCAAGAAATCAGTTTCCTGATAGAAGAAGGGGGCAAGCCAGAAGCCACCAAATCTTATACAACTTGAGATACTTGGTCATGATGCTTACTTCAGACGTGTTGGTCTTACAAGACATTTTTTGTGCTCTACTGCATTTGTGTATGCATGATTTTGTTGAGTGTAAATTTGTGTTTATTGCTCGGATCAATTCTATACACAAATGTGAAACTTAGTGCTCTAGGAGTATTATTTATAAACCTATAATAAAATTTTAGCTTCGATTTGTGCAAAATGTGTGCATCGGTTTTTTGTTTATTGTGCTCGCATCAGCAATATTCTATTAACAACATATTTCAACCTGATATAATCAATAATTGGGGCATCCCCCAAGTTTATCTGCTTAACTCAGTACACAGTTTCAATATTGATTTTGAGAGCCACATTATTTCATTTGCGCTGTGTTCTACTGTGCTTTCCTGTTTTAAAAGCATTGAAATAAGTTGCAGGTCTTTGCAGAAACATCTTGGGTATAGCCTTGTCATAGACTCCTAGTCAGTAGTCACCATATATGATAGATAAGTAAAAGACAAACAGATAAGGGCATAGCAATCAAACCATGAATTTGCTGATCATCACTACGTTCCAATAAGAAAAGTCCTAATCACCACGTTATTTCACTTTTACCTTTAGATGTGACTACATTTGTTACAGTTTACTTCAAAATGCTTTATAGAACTGTATCATGATTCATCATGAATGGGTGTCCTGTTTGGCTGTTCCTATTCACCAAATTTATCTTGAACCAAGCAATAACACAACGATGGGAACGTCATTTTCGTTCTTTCTTTTTCGCGATAGTGATGGCATACGGGCATAAACTTTCAAGCGACTTTTCCACCTAGAGATGCTCCTTCTCATGGCATTTTCACATATGGTGTGGCTTAGCTTGACTTCCTTGACTGCTGAAACTTTTCCTTGTGGAGCCTTGCTTGTTATTATTGAACTCATCACATTATGCCTCTTATGATTCCATACAGCGAATCCGGAGACTTACTGGACAACAGAGATGGCATCTCAGCATGTGTTTGCGTCATCCAGTGAGCCAAGAAGAATCCTCCCAGACGCTCTAAATTCTTTCCAGTGGAGAGGGCCAGGTTGTTTTGTTGGTACCTCCATGAGGTCCATCGAAGATGGCCATCATCTGTTGCCTGTACCAGTTCCATCAGTACATGCTGCCATAGCTGTAGAGGTTTCTGCCATTTTATCAGTCAGGTCTGTGTTTGGGTTTGGGTTGGTGTGGAGCTGGTCTGCAGAGTAACACATTTGACACACTCTTGGTAATGTAGATCAGAGTATTAGTTACTTCTGTAAAGTATTTATACATAGTTATTCGAAACAGATCCTGTTTACTTAAAAATAAATATGCGCATGCATGTATAGTTCTCCAATTTGAAGCCGTCAAATGAAAAGAAGTGATGGTAAGTTGAAGCACCAGTCTGTTGCCTCCCACCCATTGGCCCTATTCCAAACAGACGTGGCTTTTGGCTTTTTACCAAGCTGAATTGAGAAGCGTTATATTTAGCACTTCAGTAAGTGGTACTAAGTGAAATCATTGAATTACACTGGTTCGAACTTGATATATAATTTGGATTACAAATATTATAGGTGACACGTTGACATTTGTAGTTTTATAGGTGACACTGTTCTTTCTGGCTGAGGCTTATAGCTTTTAACTGCAGCTTATGGCTTTTGTACTGTTCATATAAAAGATTACAGAGCAACAGAAACTCACGTGTGGTTTTTGTCAATATAAATAAAGTCGGTGCAGCATGTACTATAATTAATTAGTAGACTCTATCTTGAAAAAACACTTTGTTTAAAAGCATGTTACTGTAAAAAAACTAAAAGCTAAAAAAGAACATAATCATATTATGAGATAGAGGGAGAAGTTACTTACCAGCATGTTGTTTGTTGCAGTGTATTAATTAGCAGGAAATCATGCCACAAGGTGAACCTGCGTATGAAGAATATGTATGTCCTCGCAACATCAAGGATAAAAAAATACCGTGTAAAAAATTAGGAAACTTAAAAAAGAAAAAAAATAAAAGAGCAAACGCACTGTTGAAATTAAAAGCTTCCCTCACGGCCCATTTGAGCCCACCAAAGCCCAAATAAGCCACCCAACTTACAAAGCTCGCAGAGATCCCCGCCCCACCAAATCGCAGCCGTCCGATGAAGCTCTAGGGTTTCACCCTCCCATATATAATCCTCCCCGCAACCCCGCATCCAAAACCTTAGCCGAGAGGACGCCCACCTCCTCCCCCGGAGAGCCGCCGCCGCCGCCGCCGCCGCGATGGTAAACCTCCTCGTCTCGCCTCTCCTCTGCTCCGCTTGCGGATTCCCCTTCCCGCGCTCTCTTCTGAGGTCTGTGATGATGCTTTTGGTCGCAGTCGCTGATCGCCGGGGAGGATTTCCAGCACATCCTGCGTCTGCTGAACACGAACGTGGATGGGAAGCAGAAGATCATGTTCGCGCTGACCTCCATCAAGGGTATCGGCCGCCGCTTCTCCAACATCGTCTGCAAGAAGGCCGACATCGACATGAACAAGAGGCAAGAACCCTCCCCCTCGTCTCTTTCCTGCAAAGAACTCGTCGGATCTCGCTTATGGTGGGCCGAGCTGAGCTGTGTGCTGTGTCTGTGGGAGTGCAGGGCCGGTGAGCTGTCGCCGGACGAGCTGGAGCGGCTGATGACGGTGGTGGCGAACCCGCGGCAGTTCAAAGTGCCCGACTGGTTCCTCAACAGGAAGAAGGACTACAAGGACGGCAGGTTCTCCCAGGTCGTCTCCAACGCCCTCGATATGAAACTCAGGGACGACCTCGAGAGGCTCAAGAAGATCAGGTCTGAACTCGTCTCTCTCTGGTCCTTTCTGGCTACTATTATCCATCTTGGTTGATGAATGATGATGGATTAGATACAACTAGCCTGATGCTCGTATTTCAAATTTTGGACATGCTTAAGCAGTAGCTGTTGTTGTCTTATTGATACTATACATTGTTTAACTTGTTGCTTATTAGCTTTGTGCATTGGCTTTGTGTTCCACTGAAAGTCAAACGTGTAAACATGTGAAGTTGCGAAAAGTCTGTCTAGCGACTTTTGAAGTAATAAGTATGATGTGCTTCACGCTAGAATATGGTTTATGCTGTTGCAGTGGCTATAGTTATCTGTGTGGACATGTTTGTTGTGTTGGCTCTGCTCGCATAGATTGTGAGGTTATACTTCCATTCACATAGATGGTTCAGGGAGGTCTAATGTGCACGGATTTGTCTAGTTTAGGGTGAGCTGATCTAGGGTATGCCAACGAAGAGTGCTTTTTTGGTGAAATGAAATGGAATTCTTTGCTGTGGTGTGTGTTGGGTGGCTGTGCATTCTTACAGAAGTTTTGGTTTAGGGTAGCTCACCAAGTTCTCAGATATGGTTCGCAATTAGACTAACTATAACTTCATTCCATTTTGAACTGTTGGATATAAATGTTCGATTTTGTCATTTGTTAGCATAAGAAAGGTTCTGGGTATCACTTGCAAATGCAGATTATCTGTTCAGTCCTACTCCCAAGTTACTGGATGGTCAGTTTCATATCAGTGTGAAATGGTTACATCGTTATTGTTGGAGTATAAGTGAATTGCCCATCTTTCCTCATCAGCTTAAGCTTTTGGGTGAATTGATTGGTGCATGAAACTCAATATGATATCAGAGCCAAGAGGTCTTGAGTTCAAGACCTGGCTGACACAATTAAAAAAAATTAATTTCATTCCACTTCTATTCTACGTATTAGGTCTAAGGGAGCCTACACGTGACTAGGGGAGTGTTGGAGTATAAGTGAATTGCCCATCTTTCCTCATCAATTTAAGCTTTTGGGTGAACTAGTTGGTGCATAAAACTTAATAGTTATCTCATAGACTGTACGGTTTTCAATGTCTGCATGCATGTGCTTCGGCTTTCAGCATCCCTTTGTATGTGATGCCAGTGTTTTAGACAACAATGCTTTGTTTCTGGGAGACGAAGGATAACGCCTGTGGCCTTGAACTTTAGGATGTCAGTCCCATTGTCTATTGTGAAACTATATGATTTATCACTTTGTATGTTCACACCTGTGCGTTTTCCAGGAACCACCGTGGTCTGCGTCACTACTGGGGCCTCCGTGTCCGTGGTCAGCACACCAAGACTACCGGAAGGAGGGGAAAGACTGTTGGTGTCTCCAAGAAGCGATAAGTTATATCTACCCCACACATCTTGGCCCTACTACTGTGTTGGATATGCATAGCCAGAGAGTCTTCATTAAGTGTTCCTGTTTAAGAGAGTTCCTTGGATGATGTTTTGCCCTATGATAATCTTCTGCAGTTCTGGAACCTTAATATATTGTATCTTGAATGTCTTTTGGAACTTCTAAGGGTAATTTGATTTCCATGAGCCTGTTGCGGATTGACTCTTTCCATGTTTGATGTTATTCGCCAGTAGTTTCTGCCTAGAGCAGATAATTGCACGCCTGCTCGGTATTCTTATGCCCGGATTATCATTTTTGTGATATGTATCTCAAAGCTTTGTGCTGTGTGTCGAGCCCCGTTCCATGTTGTCGGAGTTACTTTTGGCAGTGTACTTTTCAGGCGCATTAGCTGTTGATCTAGTGATTTATGTATAACCCTGTTGTCATATCCTGGTAAAATTTAAGGGAAATCCTATGGATTTGAAAGGAAAGCATTGTAGGGAAACCCTAAAGTGTAACCATAGGTTCGTTCGTAAGCTAGTTCCTTTGTAAACTCGCATGGATGCGTGCATCAGTTGGCGAGAGGAATCCGGCTGAGAACAAGTTGGCGAGGAATCCGACTGAGAACAAGAAGGTGCTCGGCAGCAAGAAGGCCTAAAAGACGGCGCCGCCGCCGCCTCGCCCCGCCGGCCTACCAGGCCCGTTTGCCCTGTCCGCCCTGGACTCCGTCAGGCATCACGTTCGTCACCGTCGAAGGCTACCTCGGCGACACCAACGTGGCCATGCACGACCGTGAATATTAAGCATGCGTAAACTGGATGAAGAGAGAACCCTAACGAATCCAGATCCACCACGATCGCTCCTCCTCCCCCTTCTACTTGGATCAATCCGGCCAGCGAGTAGAAATCTCCTCTCCGGACTCGTCTTCCATCTGATGTACCTACACGCAAATAACATGGATCGCTCGTCCACCAGCATCGTCGATCAGCTTCTCTCTCCAAGAAAGGCATGCCTTCTCTGCGCTGACCTCTTGCGAGGCGTCCTGTTCTGCGAGCACAGCGACCTGCTCTCCGACGAGTGCGACTGCCGGACTGCGTGCAATTCCACTTCATCGACCTGCCCCCGTGGCGCCGGCCTGACTTCAGCACCACCGACACCGAGAGCTCCCCGCCGCAGATGTACCGGACCATGGGCTGCGTCGGGGACTCCATCAAGTTCGCCACCATCGACGAGAAGCAGTGCACGCACGTCAAAGAGCAGCACACGTTCCGCGTCGACATGCGCAGCGGGAGCCTCCTGTCCTCCAGGCTCGTCGGCTCCGGTTTCTTCGAGCACCTCGAGGGTCAGTGCCTCGCTCCTCTTGCCGCCCCGCGCAAGAGGAAGACAAGATGGTCTGACTGACCGGGAGCGAGGTCCTGCGGTTGGCTGGTCAGGTAATTTTACTGCACTGCACCCAATTAATTGCTTAGTTAGTTTCATTTGAACTGTGCAGTACTGCTTAGATTTGTGAACTAATGCACTTCTTGTGTTGATTATAGTATGACATACTGTAGCAGCATGGCATAGTGTCACCCATCTAAGCTCTAGTTTGTTGTGTTTGGCAGCGAGTGCGGAAAGACAAGATGGGACTTCGTTAGGGATCATGTTACGAGTGCCGTCGCTTCGTTTTGACAGGCTTACTTCTTAGCGTTGTTTTGCTGCTGCCATGAAAGCCGAGGGCTCATGCTAAGACTCCTTCGACTTACGTGCTTGCTTGTTCATCTTGATGCACTAAAGAAACGTGGATTTATCTTGTTGTTAACTCCACCCGACACATCTTGGCCCTACGTATCCAAAATCACGATCCTAATCGTAGAAATCCTACAATCCTACCTAATTGCTATTCTAGAAGTAGCTCTGAATTACGTAGAATCAAAACCACCATTCTAGTCATGAATACGGTATATGAACATTTTGAAGCTGAGCCCTCCTGAGCCGCTCCCAAGGCGAATCAAGAGGCGACCAAACCCCTCCATCACAAAACCCACACCAATGTGCTCCCTTCCTCGCCACCGCCTCTAACGGTGACGGGGCCTCCAGCTGCAACCTCTACTCTCTCTCTCTCTCTCTCTCTCTCTCTCCTCCTCCAAATCTGGGGTGACCTCCCCAAGATCTATTAGTCATCGGGCTCTAGTTGCCAGAGCGTAGAGGTGAGCAACATTTGTGCGGTGCGGGCAAGCGTTGGTGTGGGCATGCACAGGCACGGGCTGGCGTTTCCCCCTAATCTTGGCAGGATCTTCTCCCTCCTCTCCAATGCGAGCCAGATCTGCCCTCCTCCTTGCCAGATCTAGCTGAGCTCGGTGGTTGGAGTCGAAGAAGGCCTAGTGTGGTCTTGGTCGGCGTCGTCAGGGCGGCACAGTGGGTAGCTTAGGTGTTTGGTGCAATCACGCATGAGGTGCTTGTGTGGGTCACGGCAGCTCGATGGCCAGGGATCACGGCATGGTGTGCTGGTGCAGGTGTGTGTTGACGGCATGGACCTAGCGTAGCCTCCAGTTCATGTCGGATTTTGCTTCATCCTCGCTAGTGGGGGCCAGAGCTGCCCTCCCCTTGCTAGATTTGTCCTAGCCGGTGGTCAGAGTCGAAGCAAGCCTAGTGTAGTCTATGTCGGCATCATCAGGGCAGCGCGGCGGCAGCATGAGGTGTTAGGTGCGACTGTGCATGAGTGCACATGAGGGTTGCGGCAACTAATGGCTGGGTCGCGGTGTGGTGTGTCGGTGCGACGTGCGCCAATAGCACGGCTCAGTGCTGCCTCCAAATCATTCCGAGTTCTGTTACATCCTCACCGATGGGTTCCAGATCTGCCCTCCCCTTGCCGGATTTGGCCGAGCTCGGTGGATGAAAATGAAGCATGCCCAATGTGGTCTTCGTCGGTGTCTCCAGTCGGGGCGATCACAGCAAGGAGTGCAGAGGTGGTGAGTTGGGCCTCGCATGGACTATGCTTCTGGCCAAGGTGTCCTCCTAGGCAACGAGTCATGGCGGCAAGCCTATCGTTAGCGTGGCATGGGTGTGCATCATGGCGGCGTGGTGATGTGTCATGGCGGGCGGTACTCTGGCTGACGACGGGACTCTAGGTAGCGCGTCATTGTGGCAGCAAGGCCCTTGGCGGTGGTGTGTCGCGGTGGGCGGCATGCATTGGCACTTCTGACATTCCATGGTGTCTATGCATTATGGCAGTATCAGGGCATCTCCAATGGTCTGAATCAGCTAGCTATATATATGTACACATCAGCATATATCCTATATAGAGGAAAGAGAGTATGCAAAAAAAACCGAGTCAGCTCTTCCTTAAGCACTAGTCTATAACGCAAAACGAGGTAGCCTCTATAAATGATAGTCTTTTTCTGTGTGTGCATGTAAGCATCAAATAGCTATCCTTATAGATAGTTCTTTAGAATGCTAATTTTTAGTGTGTACTATATAAATAATGTGGAAGTCTTCTAGTTAGTTACTAGCTAGAACCATTGGAGATGCCCTCAGCGAGTTGTGCGTCATGGCGACACGGCAGTGATGTGCGCGCCTCGGCCGCGCATGATGCGTCAATGTGTGGTGGCGCGTGGTGGCTGTCCAGTGGTGTGTCTTGTAGCATGTCAGGCCACGGCAAGTGTTTTTAAATGTGTGTGACAGTTGGCAATGGGTGTTTTGGCTAGATGGTGTCGTAAACCTCGGCATTAGTGGTGCTAGTTTGGTGTTTGGTGTCCAAATAGGTTTTTCCCATACGTGGTGCGGTGCTTTGGTCCATCTTAGATAATGCTGTAATTCTTCTTCTTCAATGAAATTAAGTGCAGTTCTTTTGCATTCTGGTAAAAAATGAGTTATACATAATTAATCAAATTAGGTAACAAATGACTAAATAAACACTCATATCACTCTTGGAATATATGGCAAAATGAAAAAAAATGTATTTTTAGAAGAATCAGGTAAAATTTTAGATTTTACGATTTTGATCCTAAAATACGTCTTCGATTCGATTCAGGATCATAAGTCTAACAATCTAGCTACGTACTACTGTTATTGGTTCATTCCCAGAGAAGTGTTCCTGTTTACAGTTCCTCCCTCGGATGATGTTCTGCCATAATGATTTGTTGGTTCATAATCTTTTGTTACGTACTACTGTACTAACAATCTAACAATCTAGCTACGTACTACTGTTATTGGATCATAATCTTTTGTTGGTTCCACCCCATAGATAACAGATGATTTGTTGAGATCTGAGAGCATAGAGGAATGTTCGAGCATGCATCAGAAGTTCTACGGCTTGTGCTCTTAATTATTAGTTCTGTGTTAGAACTTCGAAATTCTGAAGCCTTGGAATCTTTTGTTTGTTCTTTTTTCTTGAAGTGTGATTTGCAGATTAATATATCTGTGTTCTGTTTACACTATGGCATTGCTAACTCGAGGGTCACTCACACAGCTTCGAGTTTTTCCTCCTTTCGTTTGTTTATCTTTTCTGTGTCATCATGTTCGTTCTTTGATCAGTATTTAGTTTAAGTGGGCTGCGTCAAGTTTCAACGCAGCACCACTAACACATAGATCATAACAGAAAGATGCTAAGAGTTTTCTTGTAAGTGTAGTCCTAATCAACGTCCAGATTGCCAAATAATTGTGGTTATACTATTACTTTTTGCAGAGTTTTTGGCTGTATTGGCATATATTCACCTTGTTTTTGCAAAAATGATAGTCCTCGCGCGGAAACTGTAAAAATGGCACCTCCACCACACGGTGTAACATCCTGAAAATTTGAATCTGAAAATATAAAGTTTTTGGAATTATTTTTGCAAGGTGTTTCATTTGAATTTGGAGTTTATGGTATTTTTCTGAACATTTGTTAAGGTTCCAAAGTTTAAAAGGAACAAGAAGAAAACAAACATGTTTAAACAATAGAGAATTAAAATTTAAAATAAGAATCTGAAAAGATGATCCATAAAAGGAAGGAGAAATTTGACTTAAACCATAAGATGCCATCTTGAAAATAATAACAAGAATAACGTTAGGAGCAAGCATATGGATACCAACATACGTGAATATATATGTAAATATATACATATATATGTATATCAAAATTTTGCACATGCAAGGATTAATCCAGTGATAAGGAGATATAAATATGTAAAATTAAATAAGCCAGCAAAATAACAATATATGTATATATATATATACTTGTACACATGTAAAAAAAAACAATGAAATAATAATTTTTTAAAAGAGAGAGATTGGGGTCGACCAGAAAAAGCCAGTGCCCAACCCCGCTTCCTTCTTCGGCCGGGGCCCGGTTGCAGCGCCTCCTCCCTCTCTTTCCTCCCTTCTTTCTCCCCGAGCGCCGCGCCACTTCTCTTCTCCCTCTCGCGCGCGCCAAAGACTTTTCCTCCCCGTGGCGCCCATGCAATAGCTCCGCCACTTGTCTTCCCGCCGATCGCGCCCGGTTTCTCATGTGCGCCCACCGCTTCGCAGCCTCCCGTGGCCATAAGAAGCTCCTCCGCGCCCTTCTTCCTCCTCTTTCCCTCCATTCCCCTTCCGCCGCGCAAGCCGCCGCCGCCGCCATTCCCACTGTAGCTCCTCCCGGCGCACCTGCCCGATTCCTGGGTAGAAGCACCACCAAGTCACCGCGAAGCCTTCCCCACCGTCACCCGGGCCTCCCAACGCCGTAGCTCGCCGGCGATGTGAGCTCCTGCGCCACCACCGCCATCGCCGCCGGCTCGCTCGCCCTCCTCCGCCCCGTAGACCACCTAGGTAAGTTCCGGGGTCCACTCGCCACGCGATCCTTATTTTGCTCCTCCCCTTCCGGCACGGCGCCCGTTCCGCCTCCGCCCGGCCGTTGAACCCCACCGCCACCATTTCGTGGCGCTCGGCCAAATCTCTGCGCCTCTAGCTTTCCCACCGCTATCGCCCATTTTGGCGCATCGCTAACGCCTTGCGCGCCGCCTCGCCGCCCCCGCCGCCACGCTGCGCCGCCGCTGCCTCGCTTCCTCGCGCGGGCCGCTTCGCTTTGCTTTTCGCAATATTTCCCGCCTACATCAGTAATACCGGTGCTCGGTTGGCGCAGCGCTAGCGCTCATTTCGCCGCTGCGTCGATCCTCCTCGCAGAATTAGCAGAGGTTTAATCTTTTTGCAGAGCGACACGATTAGGAAAAAATTAGGGATAAACTGTGGAAGCTAATAAAATTTAAATAAGGCTTTAGAGAGTTTATGTATGATTTAGATTGGGACTAGTTATCATGATAAATAATTAGTGTGGCTTTAATATTTAAATTTTAAATCTAATTATCTACTAAGGGCATAAATGAGATTATATGGAGACTTTAGTTCATGATTAATTAATACGGTTTGAATAATTGTCCGAAAGATTAAATACTGAATTAAAGACATAGATAAAAAATGCCTTTGGTTAAAATATCCAAGTTTAAATAAAGATTACCCTTGCATGAAATTAAAATGTAAGCTTTAACCTTTATCCTGCTAGTCATTTCAACAAATTCCCTTTTGTAGATTTAATTAATAGCTATGTCAAAACATGAACCCATGATAGGTGAATAGAATTTAAATTGAAATCAACGCTAAGCCTAATAATAATCGAGCTATAGACAAAATGGTAGTAGTGCCATTAATTAAATCCTAACTATTAATTAAAGGCTTAGTAGGGATGTTGTTAGGTGTATGCTCTCCTGGAATGACAACTTAGCAAATGAAATTTGATTAATCAATGAAGCCTAAAACCTTGCATATTAGTAAATGTTATAAAATTAATCTCGTAAAGTTTAAACCATAAACCCTTGTCTTTATACCCTAGCAGTTAGGAGAATCCTTTTGGCTATTAAATAATGTGAACATTAGTAAACAAACCTTTAGGCCATGATGTTCAAATTGAAATAGAGGCTGCCTTGTATACAACTTGACTTAGTAGATTTAGTTAATAATGGTACAAAAGTAAGAATCGGCATTTGGATTATCATCCCACATAGAATGACTATGGTTAGATACTCAAAACTTAATAAAGATTGCACTTCATTATAATGTATGCACTAGAATTTAACATACCGTCGCTAAACAAATCTCCATAGTATATTTGATTAAGTAGCTATATTAATATATAACCTCATGCGACAAGCTTTGCTAGATAAATAAATTAAAAATAAAGCTAAGTTTAATAATAGCAAAGGTGCAAATAAAATGATAATGGTACCTCTAATTAAATCTTAACACTAGCCTGAGTACATAATAGTATTAAGCATAATTGTATATATAACAAGTTAGGACGCATATGAGTGGATCCTAATTCAACTTAAATTCAGCCTAGCTATGAATGAAGGTACACAAAATATGATAATGGGATTATTAGAGATTTAAATTCTAATTAGTTACCATATAAGAATAAATAATGAGCCCTTGCTATTTATCTTAATCTAATTAATAAGTAAAAGCCTATATCAAAGATTATTCAAAAAAACTTAATAAAGATGTCCAAATGTTATAATACCTTCGACTAAAAGATTTATAGAATAAGTACAGATCTCATTCATCAATCCAGGTTGCCTTTACCATAACCTAAGTTACAGGAAATGCATACCCTAGAGATAAAATTTGTACACTAAACTCCTACACCGAATCGTAGGTATAACCTAACTCATGGAACTTTCTTGATAAATACAAAATAATAAAAGAACTTATTAATAAAGAGGTCAAGCCTCGCTTTTCCCAATCGCCATGTCCGCCACATTCCTTTTCCAAAAGCGGATAATTATCAGTAGGTACATCTTCATTTTGATCCTCGTATTTCTAAAATTTTCCCTCACGGTAAAGCATTCGGACAACTCGTCCTTCTGCTCAAACCCAGCTACCGCTGTGCTTACAACACATCCACCTAAATCATCCTTCTATTCTCCAACCATAATAAATGCGTAATTTAAGGTAAATCGGTATTTAAAATGATTGGATTTATTTGGATCTCTTGAGTTATTTGTTTTGGATCTCTTGAGTTATTTGTTTTTATTTGGATTCAGTCATTTAGCACGTAGTTAGAAACCGAGTCTGAAGCATCAAGGGATCAAGCAAGATTACAGTGAAGAGAAGAAAAGATCCAAGCTCAAGAGAAAGCATCAAGTGAGCTCAAGTCCATGTAAACCGCGCCAAAGTAGTCAATACTTTGATCATGTTGAACCTACATTTTATGCAAATTACTTTTGTTTAAATTATCAAAATGCATTTGTTATGTTATGTGCAAAAATATGTTGATTTAAAAGTTTAGCTATATGCCCACTGCTCAACTTGGCTAAGTATTACACCCTCTTTGGTATATTGCACATGTGAGCCTTGTCGCCTAGTGGAAAACTTTATAATGAATAACTTTCAAAATAAGTCCTTAATTATATGCCATGCTTAGCATTGATTAGGAACCCGGGCAAGAAATTGTCCCAAGCATCACTTTTAATCTGAGAAAATTGGTTGGGCGATCATGGTGGTAATGACTGATGTATGTTGGATATGGTTATTTTATATTCCCAAAAACCTCAAAATGCTTATTTATCTGGGCGGATGGTTCGGGGGTATGGTGCAGGGATGCACGAGAGTGTGGTTTGTGGTAGAACCGCCCAGATACTATTAAGGACTGAATCTTGTCATGACCTCCTGTGTAAAACAGTGCAACCACAAGTCCAGAAATACAACTTGGCTAAGTAGACTTATCGAAACCCCGGACTCATCTCACTGGTAGTGGATTGATGGGGCTACGCTATGGCAAGGGGGCCTGAAGGGACACCAGTGGAGGGTGAAGTTTCCCAGCTTTCCTAATGTTGCGGGAAGTAGAAGCCCGGCTGCGTTAGTGTCTGGGAAACATCCACGCGACAGATGGGACCCACCGCAAGTGGCGGCTACCCATAAGGTGAATGAGAAAAGGGCTAGATACTTTGAAAAGTCACTGTGATGGTCTGCTCAACCACATGGCTAAGGAATCATGTGGGGCAACGAGTTGATTGTCTCTTGTGGTGAAAGTGTACAAACTCTGCAGAGTCAAAACTATTCGAATAGCCGTGCCCACGGTCAAGGGCGGACATGGGAACTTAACTAGATATAGTTCTATTTCAAAAACTTTGTAGGTGGGAATGGAAATGTGAAGGGCGAAGGACTGTCCTGGTTTGGAATTGTCCTGGGTGTCGTCCCAGTGGTAAGTTAAGCGTTTATAATTTGAAAGATAAGCATATGGTGCAGGTGCCATATATGGTGAACGAAAAATCTGTATCGAGATTAATGATATTGCATTCTTTCACACAATATGATTTGGTTCAAACTGCTAAGTCTCGGAGATTTCTATATATCATATTTCAAATGCGCTTTATGGCAAATAAAATAACTCGAGCCTTCCTTTGATGAGCCATGCATACTATATATTTGCATTCGTGTATTGGCTCGCGAGCACGGGTCGAGTGCTCATTCTCGCTTTTATGACGAAATTGAATCGAATCAAATCACCTCGCAAAGCAACAAGATTGGACAAGCTGGCGAGAAGATGAAGATGTCAAGGGCTAGGTCGCGAACCTCCGGTTGGTCGCCGTGGGCATGTCTGAAGGTCCCACCTGTGTGCTTCGTTCCGCTGCTGCAGTTTATTGATTTCGGCCTAATCGGCCCATGAGTAAGTTTATTGCTATATTTACGCTTCCGCATGATATGTATTTTGATATTCATTATCAGAATCGTGAGCACTATCTACGATCCAGGAATAGTGCAGCTAAACACGAGATTCGGATTATAAAACTGGTCCGCGGGCATGGTATCAGAGCATATCGACTGCAGGTCGTGACCTAGTTAGCCTGGTCGTTAGTCTATGACTAGAATTATTTTCTCAGTATCTATTTTCACAAAACTAAGTGGTATTGCTCAATCTCAACTCTCTTAGATGATTCCTCGTCTATATGCTACCTAGCCATTTTACTTCAAGTTCTCTTACCCCAAGTTCAAAGCGATAAAAATCCGATTACTCTCTTGTAATTTTCTATGAAAACCCACTCTAGGCTAAGAATCATGATGTTGAACCTTGAAGCTTAATCTCAACAATTATTCTATTTTTGGAGGAAACAATAATGTGAATATGGATAAATGTATTCGTGGAGCGTAAATGAATAGAAGGCCTAGGTAGTGAATTAAATGGCTCTTGGAGAAATAGCAACATTGATAAATTGTAAAATTCCTGGAAGATGTTTATAATAATGGAATAATAGGAGATAATCGATAGTTGAAGGATTAACTAAAATTTTTAGAAATTGGAGATACGATCACAACCATAGGAGTATAGACCTGATTAATAATATCACTCTTGGAGGATGTATGTAATAATGAAACAAAATGGAGATTGCAAATATTTAGGTTGATCTCTAGAGGAGCAACTTATGGATTTGGATCAATAATACCAGATTGAATAATTAGGAAGTCTTGATAAAAAAACTAGATATCCATTGGATTAAAGGGGTGATCAAGTTGGCAAATAATAGATTGCGATTATGTGGACATAGTGAAATATGAGAATAGAATTATAAATCTATGGTGGAAGCGAGGATTTATGTGAAGATTAGATACCCACAGAGGATTAATGAAATTGAAAAGACACGATAGGAAGTGTATGATCGGTGGATTGAATAAATAAGGATACCCGCCGTTTGGAGTTTGTGACGGCAATAATATTGTGACTAAACGCTGGAGGAAGATAGCCTAAGAGCGAATTGCAAAAATGAAAGTTGAATGATCAAGGTCATTGGATTTTTGGCCTTATGTATGAAGATTTAAGATCATACGGAGTGAATCAAATCATTGATGAATTTGGAGAGATTAGTATACCTATACAAAAAGGGTATTGTAAGGTTTTATACTTTCAAAACAATTACAAGAATGAGTACAATTACCCCCAATACTTTCCTCTCCTTTCTATGGATTTTAAGAGAAAATTTTTATTCACCTTCTCATACCCTTGCTCCAAAATTTAAGATTAGGATAGTCGAAGATGGTCATGAAGATAAGGTGGTCTCGTTTTAAACTGACTATGCGGATAAACCTTATGCCTACTTATGTGTGCTTCCCCGAGTAGACGCTGTACTGTCGCAAGATTTTCGTTGGGCCCTGCACCGCCTTCTTGCCCTCGGGCATCCTATTTTGCGATCCACGGGAAAAGCTTGTTTTTAAAAGTTTGTGTGTTTTTGTATCACCCCAGCTTGCAGGGTATACTTTCTTAAGAATTTAAATGTGCTTGGAACCTCTTATCTCTACGATTTAATACTTACCTCATGCTGTTTCCCCCACCTTTTCGCTAAAAACCTCGTCAGGTCTGCAGGCAAGAGATAGCAGATAATCAAGTCAACACACTTAAAGCTCTGAAGTGGAAAGAGGCAACATCTCTGAAAAAGATAACAACTAAGAAGCCTTAGCCTGCAAGAGGATCAAGGCTCAAGTCTCTATTCCACAATAGACTCACTATTCCGGTCATCGTCAAGGCATCGTCAATGGCCAAGAATAAGGCTAGAAGCAAGAAGCGAGAACCAATGATTTTTACTCGCTATGGTCCCTACCACTCGTCCAAGTATTCGCCGCATCCACTCCACAAAGACTACTAAGAACGAGTCGCCACAAGATAGGCAACCGTACCACTACATTAGGCGGACCGAAAGAATACTATCCGCTTTTATTGCGGAGAAAAAGGACATGATGTTCGTAGGTGCCCGAGAAAAGGAATCTAGAAGGATTAGCCGGGATGCTATCACCACCAATCAAGGCCCTCGAGGAAGCTGTGCCATGGGTTCAACTGTTTCAAATGCTGATGACCCAGACATTATGTGAGAGACGCCTCAACGTAAATCGAACAAGCAAATAATGGATGCCGTCACCATTAGCTCCAACTTTGCCAAAGGAAACCCTATCGATCGCAAAGAACAACAAGTGCTACTAAAAAGTGTCGCCACCGACCAAGAAACTTCATTAAATAACATATGCATAGAATGTGGAAAAGCAGGACTCGTTATGCCCGGAGTTAGAAAGGATGACTAAAGTCAGATGTCATTTATTTTAAGGGGGGTAGCAAGAATAGACAAGAATGTTGGAGAGCTACTATGATGTATAATTACTTTTGGAAGTATTGGTATGATGTGTGACTACCTTGGAGATGCAATGATTCTGCATTAGATCTAATCGAACTAAACCAAGAGAAATTTGCAAGGCCATTACGACAAGCAGACCTATTGCTAGCCAATATAACCCCACCTGCTTCTTTCTACTCTACCGGAATCTCGGGGTCGAGATTAATTTAAGGGGGGTAGGTTTGTAACATCCTGAAAATTTGAATCTGAAAATATAAAGTTTTTGGAATTATTTTTGCAAGGTGTTTCATTTGAATTTGGAGTTTATGGTATTTTTCTGAACATTTGTTAAGGTTCCAAAGTTTAAAAGGAACAAGAAGAAAACAAACATGTTTAAACAATAGAGAATTAAAATTTAAAATAAGAATCTGAAAAGATGATCCATAAAAGAAAGGGAGAAATTTGACTTAAACCATAAGATGCCATCTTGAAAATAATAACAAGAATAACGTTAGGAGCAAGCATATGGATACCAACATACGTGAATATATATGTAAATATATACATATATATGTATATCAAAATTTTGCACATGCAAGGATTAATCCAGTGATAAGGAGATATAAATATGTAAAATTAAATAAGCCAGCAAAATAACAATATATGTATATATATATATACTTGTACACATGTAAAAAAACAATGAAATAATAATTTTTTAAAAAAGAGAGATTGGGGTCGACCGCCAAACAGCCTGCCCAACCCCGCTTCCTTCTCGGCCGGGGCCCGGTTGCAGCGCCCCCCTCCTCTCTTTCCTCCCTTCTTTCTCTCCCCGAGCGCCCGCGCCACTTCTCTTCTCCTCTCGCGCGCCAAAGACTTTTCCTCCCGTGGCGCCCATGCATAGCTCCGCCCACTGTCTTCCAGTCGCCGCCCGGTTTCTCATGTGCGCCCACCGTTTCGCAGCCTCCCGTGGCCATAAGAAGCTCCTCGCGCCCTTCTTCCTCCTCTTTCCTCCATTCCCCTTCCGCCGCGCGCAAGCCGTCGCGCCGCCATTCCCACTGCAGCTCCTCCCGCGCACCCGCCCGATTCCTTGAGTAGAAGCACCACCAAGTCACCGCGGCCTTCCCACCGTCACCCGGCCTCCCAACGCCGGTAGCTCGCCGGCGATGTGAGCTCCTGCGCCACCACCGGCCATCGCCGCCGGCTCGCCCGCCCTCCTCGGCCCCGTAGACCACCTAGGTAAGTTCCCGGGTCCACTCTGCCACGCGATCCTTATTTTGCTCCTCTCCTTCCGGCACCGGCGCCCGTTCGCCTCCGCTCCGCCGTTGAACCCCACCGCCACCCATTTCGCCGCGCTCGGCCAAATCTCTGCCGCCTCTAGCTTTCCCACCGCTTATACGCCCCATTTTGGCGATCGCTAACGCCTTGCGCGCCCCGCCGCCGCCGGCCACACCGCCGCCGTGCGCTGCCTCGGCTTCCTCGCCTTGGCCCGCTTCTTTGCTCTTCGCAATATTTCCCCGCCTACATCGGTAATACCGGTGCTCGGTTGGCGGCAGCGCTAGCGCTCATTTCGCCGCTGCGTTCGATCCCCTCCTCGCAGTAATTAGCGAGAGGTTTAATCTTTTGCAGAGCGACACACATTAGGAAAAAATTAGGATAAATGTGGAAGCTAATAAAATTTAAATAAGGCTTTAGAGAGTTTATGTATGATTTAGATTGGGACTAGTTATCATGATAAATAATTAGTGTGACTTTAATATTTAAATTTTAAATCTAATTATCTACTAAGGGCATAAATGAGATTATATGGAGACTTTAGTTCATGATTAATTAATACGGTTTGAATAATTGTCTGAAAGATTAAATACTGAATTAAAGACATAGATAAAAAAATGCCTTTGGTTAAAATATCCAAGTTTAAATAAAGATTACCCTTGCATGAAATTAAAATGTAAGCTTTAACCTTTATCCTGTAGTCATTTCAACAAATTCCCTTTGTAGATTTAATTAATAGCTATGTCAAAACATGAACCCATGATAGGTGAATAGAATTTAAATTGAAATCAACGCTAAGCCTAATAATAATCGAGCTATAGACAAAATGGTAGTAGTGCCATTAATTAAATCCTAACTATTAATTAAAGGCTTAGTAGGGATGTTGTTAGGTGTATGCTCTCCTGGAATGACAACTTAGCAAATGAAATTTGATTAATCAATGAAGCCTAAAACCTTGCATATTAGTAAATGTTATAAAATTAATCTCTGTAAAGTTTAAACCATAAACCCTTGTCTTTATACCCTAGCAGTTAGGAGAATCCTTTTGGCTATTAAATAATGTGAACATTAGTAAACAAACCTTTAGGCCATGATGTTCAAATTGAAATAGAGGTCTGCCTTGTATACAACTTGACTTAGTAGATTTAGTTAATAATGGTACAAAAGTAAGAATCGGCATTTGGATTATCATCCCACATAGAATGACTATGGTTAGATACTCAAAACTTAATAAAGATTGCACTTCATTATAATGTATGCACTAGAATTTAACATACCGTCGCTAAACAAATCTCCATAGTATATTTGATTAAGTAGCTATATTAATATATAACCCTGTACGACAAGCTTTGCTAGATAAATAAATTAAAAATAAAGCTAAGTTTAATAATAGCAAAGGTGCAAATAAAATGATAATGGTACCTCTAATTAAATCTTAACACTAGCCTGAGTACATAATAGTATTAAGCATAATTGTATATATAACAAGTTAGGACGCATATGAGTGGATCCTAATTCAACTTAAATTCAGCCTAGCTATGAATGAAGGTACACAAAATATGATAATGGGATTATTAGAGATTTAAATTCTAATTAGTTACCATATAAGAATAAATAATGAGCCCTTGCTATTTATCTTAATCTAATTAATAAGTAAAAGCCTATATCAAAGATTATTCAAAAAAAAACTTAATAAAGATGTCCAAATGTTATAATACCTTCGACTAAAAGATTTATAGAATAAGTACAGATCTCATTCATCAATCCAGTTGCCTTTACCATAACCTAAGTTACAGAAATGCATACCCTAGAGATAAAATTTGTACACTAAACTCCTACACCGAATCGTAGGTATAACCTAACTCATGGAACTTTCTTGATAAATACAAAATAATAAAAGAACTTATTAATAAAGAGGTCAAGCCTCGCTTTTCCCAATCGGCCATGTCCGCCACATTCCTTTTCCAAAAGCGGATAATTCTGTAGGTACATCTTCATTTTTGATCCTCGTATTTCTAAAATTTTCCTCACGGTAAAGCATTGGACAACTCGTCATCGCTCAAACCCACTACCATTGTGCTTACAACACATCCACCTAAATCATCCTTCTATTCTCCAACCATAATAAATGCGTAATTTAAGGTAAATCGGTATTTAAAATGATTGGATTTATTTGGATCTCTTGAGTTATTTGTTTTGGATCTCTTGAGTTATTTGTTTTTATTTGGATTCAGTCATTTAGCACGTAGTTAGAAAGCTGAGTCTGAAGCATCAAGGATCAAGCAAGATTACAGTGAAGAGAAGAAAAGATCCAAGCTCAAGAGAAAGCATCAAGTGAGCTCAAGTCCATGATAAACCGCGCCAAAGTAGTCAATACTTTGATCATGTTGAACCTACATTTTATGCAAATTACTTTTGTTTAAATTATCAAAATGCATCTTTGTTATGTTATGTGCAAAAATATGTTGATTTAAAAGTTTAGCTATATGCCCACTGTTCAACTTGGCTAAGTATTACACCCTCTTTGGTATATTGCACATGTGAGCCTTGTCGCCTAGTGGAAAACTTTATAATGAATAACTTTCAAAATAAGTCCTTAATTATATGCCATGCTTAGCATTGATTAGGAACCCGGGCAAGAAATTGTCCCAAGCATCACTTTTAATCTCGAGAAAATTGGTTGGGCGATCATGGTGGTAATGATGATGTATGTTGGATATGGTTATTTTATATTCCCAAAAACCTCAAAATGCTTATTTATCTGGCGCGGATGGTTCGGGGTATGGTGCAGGATGCACGAGTGTGGTTTGTGGTAGAACCGCCGGATACTATTAAGGACTGAATCTTGTCATGACCTCCTGTAAAAAAAGTGCAACCACAAGTCTCAGAAATACAACTTGGCTAAGTAGACTTATCGAAACCCTGCACTCATCTCACTGGTAGTGGATTGATGGGGCTACGCTATGGCAAGGGGGCTGAAGGGACACCGGTGGAGGGTGAAGTTTCCAGCTTTCCTAATGTTGCGGGAAGTAGAAGCCGGCTGCGTTAGTGTCCTGGGAAACATCCAGCGCACAGATGGGACCCACCGCAAGTGGGCGGCTACCCATAAGGTGAATGAGAAAAAGGGGCTAGATACTTTGAAAAGTCACCGTGATGGTCCGCTCAACCACATGGCTAAGGAATCATGTGGGGCAACGAGTTGATTGTCTCTTGTGGTGAAAGTGTACAAACTCTGCAGAGTCAAAACTATTCGAATAGCCGTGCCTACTACGGTCAAGGGCGGACATGGGAACTTAACTAGATATAGTTCTATTTCAAAAACTTTGTAGGTGGGAATGGAAATGTGAAGGGCGAAGGATCCCTGGTTTGGAATTGTCCGGGTGTCGTCCCGGTGGTAAGTTAAGCGTTTATAATTTGAAAGATAAGCATATGGTGCAGGTGCCATATATGGTGAACGAAAAAGCAGATCGTATTAATGATATTGCATTCTTTCACACAATATGATTTGGTTCAAACCGCTAAGTCTCGGAGATTTCTATATATCATATTTCAAATGCGTTTATGGCAAATAAAATAACTGAGCCTTCCTTTGATGAGCCATGCATACTATATATTTGCATTCGTGTATTGGCTCATGAGCACGGGTCGGAGTGCTCATTCTCGCTTTGCGACGAAATTCAGAATCAGAATCAAATCACCTCGCCAAAGCAACAAGATTGGACAAGCCGCGAGAGAAGATGAAGATGTCAAGGGCTAGGTCGCGAACCTCCGGTTGGTCGCTGTGGGCATGTCCTGAAGGTCCCACCTGTGTGCTTCGTTCCGCTGCTGCAGTTTATTGATTTCGGCCTAATCGGCCCATGAGTAAGTTTATTGCTATATTTACGCTTCCGCATGATATGTATTTTGATATTCATTATCAGAATCGTGAGCACTATCTACTGATCCAGGGAATAGTGCAGCTAAACACAGTAGATTCCGGATTATAAAATCTGGGTCTGACACACGGCCACCACGCAGAATTGATCCGGAGGTGACACGTACCCCCGCCGCACAGTGGCCATGCGGACGGCACTGTAGCACCACATGGTCGCCGTGAGAACAACACTGTAGCACACTGTAGTAAATTTTTAGAAAAATCCATTTAAGTAGATTTTTTGTGGTAATTTTTAAATATAGCAACTAAACTTAAAAAATTGTAAATTTTTGTGGAGCCACCCGACACAATGTACTTACTTGTACAATTTTTCCATAATTTTATATATTCTGAATTTTCCCTAAAATTTATTTAAGTATAATATTTGTAGGAATGTTTTAATATAGAAAATGAGGTCCAAACATTATGAATTTTTTGGAGGCTTTTTACATAGTGTACTTTATTGTGTAATTTTTACAGAATTTTATATGTTATGAAATTCTCTCAAAATTTAAGAGTTTAGGTCTTGAAATTTAGGATTTTTGGTTTCAAAAATTAGGGTTTCGTGATTTAATGTGACTTGGAATGTGCCAAGTTTAGTACCACATGACTACCCTAGGTAAGAGACACCCATTAAGAGTTTAAGCCATTGCCTGGTCTCCCTCCTCCGTACAAAGTAATAGTTTTGAGGCTGTCTATTCCTTGGGTAACTGAAAAAGATTAACCTTACTCGATTTCTTCATCCATTGAATCACGACCAAGTCATCCACATTTCTCCCTCGATCGTCATAAAACAAAAACCGTTACATTTTTGCAAAAAAAACCTATCAAAAAACCCTAACATATTTTCAAAAAAAAACATAACATAAAATGCTAAAACCCTAACTCAAACGGCTGCCCGCATCATGTGCAAAAAAACCCTAAAACCCTAACTCAAACTTCTGGCCGAAGCAACAAGGTGATAGATTGCGGAGGAGGGAGACTGAGCGATGGCCTAAACCCTTAATGGGTGTCTCTTACCTAGAGTAGTTATGTGCTATTAAACTTTTCACATTCCAAGTAACATGAAATCACAAAACTCTAATTTCTGAAACCTAAAATCCTATTTTTTAGACATAAATCCTTAATGTTTGAGATAATTTCATAATATATAAAATTCTAGAAAAATTACATAATCAAATATACTATGTAAGGAGCCTTAAAAAAATTCATAATGTTTGGACCTCATTTTCTATATCGATAATTCCTACGAACAGTATAATTAAATAAATTTTAGAGAAAATTTTAGAATAGATAAAATTATGAAAAAATTACACAAGTAAGTACACTATATTAGGAGGCTCCACAAAAAACTTACAATTTTGGAACTCATTTGCTTTATTTAAAAATTCTTACAAAAATATATTTAAATAGATTTTCCTGAAAATTTAGTACAATATTCTACAATGTTGTCTGCATGGTAACCGTGCGGTGCTATAGTGTCGGCCGCACGGCCACCGTGCAGATTTGGCTAATCTGCATGGCCACCATGCGACGAGGGTAGGTGTTGCCTCTAGATCAATTCCGTGGGGTGGCTGTGCGGTAGAGGTGCCATTTATGAAATTCTCACACGCGAAATGCTGTTCTTGCAAAAACAAGGCTTAAATACGTCAATACGGCCGAACTATATAGTCCTATTCTTTTTAGCTTTTTGTTGCTCTCAGCAATCCCTATCTATTAAATTAATAAGCTGCAGTATAAAAGAACATGTCCTATATCTTACAAATAAATGTACAACATATATTACACAAATCTTAATAGACTCTTAACACAGTACACGCAAGTCTTTTGGATGTCTGAAAAAACCTGGACGGAGACTTATCCGATGCTAGTTCGTGAATAGTGATGCAGACGATCATTACGAGCTGATGTATTAGCAGGGTCTCGAACTTTATAGTACACACTGAACTTTATGCTCAAAGAACCTTCCTTTTCAGTTGTGCCTTTCTAGCCTAATGCAGTAATGCAGCATGATTCTTCATCCATGACACAACAATAAAGGGCTAGTAGAACCTTCCTTTTGGGTGTGCCTTTCTAGCCTAATGCAGCATGATGCTTCATCCATGACACAACAATAAAGGGCTAGTAGTAATCTTGTTCACAAAAGGTTGTAATCCATATAAAAAAATCTAAAGCAACGAAGTGTGGGGCGGGGATGCTGTTGGAATCCAATTTGCATGCCGCATCGTGCATCGTTTTGTAAATCTAGCCTTTTTCTTATACCTGCAAAGTTATGACCCCTAGCTCGGCTTTTCGCCGGCCGGCCACATATAATTAGTTTGTATACTTAATTAATGCTAATCGTATGTAATTAGTGTTAGTCATATTTAATTAGCGCTAATCATGAAAAACTAATCGCTGCCGCTGTGGGAGGCTTGGCACTTGGCAGCTCCTGCTACCAAGCAACCGAAGCTCGGCAGGTACTATCGAGCTCTCGTGGCTCAGCACACTTACCGAGCTCCTGTAGCGTGATAGGCGACACGTGTCGTCCGTCGCGGCTGGTGAGTTCGGGGAGAAAGGCTAGATCTGCAAAATTGGGTATCTATAAACTAAATTTAAAGAAAAAATAGGTATAGTACCATTTATGTAAACAATTCTTTTATTTGAGATCTCCCTGGTTTTCCTGGACGATGCACGATAGGCTCCGGTGAAATGGGTGATAGCGGTAACAGTAGGCTCCGGCTGTGATTGCGATGCGTTTGAAATAGGCATGATCAGGAATTTGTACTTCCAAAATTGTTGTCTAGTAAGGTATGTTGACGGATCTCTTCAAAGAAAAAAAAAGGGGGGGATATTGACGAGGATAGATTGGAATACCGAGCCATTTCTAATGATATTTTAACGTTTTCGCGGTGCCGAAGATAGGAACTCGCCTTCTGAGTTGAAAGGCACGAGATACAGATCAAATCTAACCGTTGATTATGTTGGAAATGTGTGTATTATTTTTGTTTTAATTCTAAATTTTACTGGAACTCAAAAACAATAAAAGATTGATGATACAATAATCGAAACTAACGGCAGATAATTCATTGTATTTAAAAAATACATAATAAAATAATTATAACAAATTGATCAATCGCATGAACGATTTATAATAGGGTTTGATGAAGAACAGAAAACAACACAGACTTGATGCAACGCAGGACATAGAGGTAGCAACGCAAGAGCGATCATGCAAAAGCACTGTCCAGAAACCTTATTGTTGCCCTATGCATAAACCCTCTGCGATAATGGTTTAGATATTTCGCTCTTTTTCCTTTCTAGTGCATGCCAAAGAATGGAGGAAGAATTCGGTCTAGACATCTCTAGCCTCTTTTAAAGGCGCACATTAATCTCTAGCCTCTTGTAAAGACACGTCAATTATTCATCGGTAATTGAAACCGAATTGAAATGCTTTAAATTGCATTCAAACGTAGTTAAGGAGAGAAATGGTGATATAGATTAACAAAATAAAATGTGCACTGGACTGGGCAATTGATGTGCCACGCCGGTTGCATGTCACAAGTCACATAAAAATACATGAATTTGCATATGCATGCGTGCACATGTGTATTTAGGCCCCGTTTGCCACAGCTCAGCTTCACTAGTGAAGCTGTTTTTTTTGTTTCAGCTTCACGAGCAGCTTCACCGGTGAAGCTAAAACTGTTTTGGAAAATTGTTTGGCAAAATAGCTTCACCAACAGCTTCATGCACGGCTGACTTGTTCTAACTACCTGACTTGTTCTAACATTTGGAGTTGTATGTTTGTATATGGTCATATGAATTAAAAAATAATATATTTGAATGGGTATGAATTAAAAAAATTAAAATCATTAGAGAAGTGCGAACGGGAGGAGAGGAAACATGCGTGGGGACCTAGTGGCAAAGTGCTGTAATTTCTGTCAACTACAAGGGCAGTGGGTTCCTAAAACTGCGAGCCTAAGGGAGAGAGCTATGAAAAGCTACTATTTTCAGCTTCACCCCACCCTATTCCCTTGTGAGAGCATGATTTAAGGAGCTTCATCCATGAAGCTGTTTGCAAAAAGGGTGTTTGGCAGAAAACAGCTCACAACAGCTCATGAAGCTGTGCCAAACAGGAACTTAGCCAAAGTTCTATTTATGCTATCTCGCACCATGTCCCATATGTTTAATAAAGTGGTAAAGACTCATCTTTTATATTGCTCTTCTCTCATTTGCCCAAATAGTATAGAACTAAATCATGTCGTACACTACGATTAAGAAATCAATGGCCTTTGTCTCATATAACCAAATTCTTTTTTTGAGTATAACAAGAACGCACTCACGCACGTATGAATACACATGACACCACACACACTCACACACATCCATGTGGGTACGTCTAATATACATACGTAAGATGAGATGGAGACCATAGAGTCTCGCGGAGCACAGACACACTCTTTGATCACTGAATATACATATATACCGTGGATTCGGAGGGTACTATTTATATAAATAATACCTGTACGAGTCCAGGTGGGTGGCTCGCTCACTGGCAGTCCACCAACCGAGCTACTCTCGTGTAACCAAATTCTAACGTGTTCATGGACGGATGAACTGTACACAAGAGGGGAGAGGAAACAAAAAAAAAAAAAAGAGAGTGGACGCTCTGCCCATTTGGTCTCGGAATAGCATGGAATGGAATGAGATGCAACCCAAGCAGTTGGAATAATACAATTGCCAGCAGCTCAGCACCGCCCCTGGCGTCACCACACCCAAATCCTCTCATATCTCTACGATCTAATCTCCCAAGTCCTTAGATGAGTCTTGATTCCAATTCCTCTCATATCTCTACGATCTAGTAGTGATCATTTTGGCTTCAACTTTTAGCTTCCATCTTATTTTTCACTATTTATAAATTTCGTCTTTTTCTGAATTTTTGGCTTTTTGTTGAGCTTTTTTGCCGGTTCTTTTTTCCGTATTTGTTTGTATTATACGTAATGGGCTAACATATTTTTTTAATTTTTTTAAATTTAATTATGATAAATAAGCCTCTGTCAGCTACAGTGTTTTTTCAGCCAACTATCGCGCTTTTCAGCCATAAACCACCAAAAATCTGATCCGTCCTTAGATGAGTCTTGATTCCAATTCTCTCATATCTCTACGATCCGTCCAAAATTATTCCATATATCACCGGTGTTTCCCCTGTAAAGATGCTACAACTACGTGGACGAATTCCTCGATCTCTTGTTTCTTTCCTTAACTCTGATCGCTCAAGTGTAAGAAGCAGCCTAGCCCTGTCCTTTTGTGATTGCATAATCTCGATGCTGTGTTTAGATGCTAATTAATGTGCTTGTGTTAGCAACTTAGCATTACATGATTAGGAAAAGCTTCAAGTTCTATTTTTTTTTCTCTCATGCGAATTTAGTAAGGTGTGTCATGCTTATGCCATTAGTCACATTCTCATAGGCTGGAATTACTTGGATCTGTAATCTGTTACCTAACTTGTCTTGTTTAATGTTTCCCAGTAACATATTTGTTCATCTGCAGTTTGTTAATCACTCTTTTATTTCTTTGAGACGTAGAGACACATTTTTCTTGTGATCTACATGTAATTTCTGTGGAGATCGTAAGGATATTTTTGCTTGTAATTTCTGTGGAGATCGTAAGGATATTTTTGCTTGCCCTAACGTGCACCGTTTGGCCGAACCGTTCGGTGGGAACTGTGGCCATTTAGCTCAAGGAAAAATGTCACACAAAGTACTTAAAATGACCTACTATCACTGTTCCCTTTTTTCGACGTAGATATGTCATGTGTCACTGCTTTGCACATGCTAACTTATTAGTACTATGCTCTATATTTTTTTATGGGTTTTGTTAAATATTATCTGGATATTTTTTTTTCTAACTATCATCTAGATTTAGGACCATTGGATTAGAGAACCAATAGCTATGAATTCTCCCCCTTCCCCTTGAATTCTATCTCCTCTATCTTAAAAAAAATCTCCCCTCTTCAAAAACAAGTGTCCTTTTGATCTCTATTCTAAAGGTCACAAATTTAGATGATAATTAAGAAGAAAACATCCGGGTGATGTCTAGACACTTCCATTTTTTATTTCAATTTGTGCTGATATCTACCTTGACCTAATCCAGATTCTGATTTGAGAATATCGCCTTCTCTTCCTGAGCAACCTTCATGATCCTCTTTGTGTTTCAAGGATCTGCTCAGAAAAGAATGGCCTTCGACTCTATGTTATAGTGGGGTAGTTATTTTATCATTCTTTTTAGAACATTACAAAAAACAAGCAAAAAGAGAGGACAATAATGCACGCATTCTAAAATCCAAAATCTTTAGTTTGTTTGAATGCAAGCAACTAAACCACCTTTATTTCATCTAACTTTTTTTATGCGCATCATTTTGCTTGCCCTTTTTGGATGGCCCTTCTCCCCAATTTGTTTTCAGCAAATGCACTCAACTTGCTGGAACTCTATGCCCTCTTATCCTATAACAAATAGGGCATAGATCACATACTATACTAACAAGTTTATTTATCACAAAGAGTCTGCACTGCCTAGTTCATGCATGTGATCTTTTTGTCACCACATGCCACTGGACTTGTGCTCTTCGTTCCAAAAAAAAAGGACATATGCTTCACATGCTGCAGTGATGCACAGCTGTTATGCAATCAGGGGTGGGGGCACTGGTCTTCGCACCGATTTTAATTTTTGTTAGTTAGAGTCTAAGCTTATATAGTGTATATCATCATATGTCAAAAACTAGTGTCTTTACATGTTAAAAATTATATCTATATAAAAGAAGAAGACTTAAACACGTTGACAAACAGGAAGAGAAAATAAAAAAATACATATGCCGTTGATAAAGCAAAATACTTCAAAAAAAACCTGTAGTAGTAAGTTCTCGAATTCATCCTAAATCATTCACTAATAGTAGGCTTTTTTAATTTTGGTATGTTATCTGACAAATAGTTATTTACCATTGAAATTTTGGCCCCGCTCGTTTCAGCTTGGGTTTCTGGCTTATTTTCACTATTCAATAATTTCGTCTTTTTCTGGTTTTTGGGCTTTTTTAGCCTTTTTTTGTCGGTTCTATTTTTTCTCGTATTCGTTTGTACTGTCTGTGATGGGCTAACATGTTTTTTCTATTTTTAATTTTTTTAAATTTAATTATGATAAATAAGCCACCATCAGTTATAGTATTTTTTCAGCCAGTTACAGTGATTTTCAGCCAAAAACACTCAAAATAAGCCCTTTTAAGCAGGGCAACAGTGGATGTTACAAAATTTAGAATGCATTACTGGACCTATTCTTTTTAGTTTCGGCTTATGGCTTATGCTTTTTGAGTTGTTCGTGAGAAAGAGTACGGAGTAACAGAAACTCGTGTGTGGTTTTTGCTAATATAAATGAAGTTACTACAATATTTATTACAATTAACTTGTAGACTCTGTCTTGCAAAGACACTTCGTTTGAAAGCTAATTACTATAGAAAACTCAAAAAGCAGCTTTTAGAAGCTAAAAAGAAGAGGGTCAGTATCTACTACATTATTAATGGATGTGTTAACAAGTATATGTATGAAACATGAGACTCCGTGTCATTTTTATTCTAGATCCGCCACCGTATGCAATGCCTTAACATAAGCCTTAATCTGAGTTTTAAAGCAACCTACTGATTGATTTTCTCATATTAACTTGTGCTGCACAAACAATGCAAAACTGCAGGGCTAAATTATTCCACAGTGTATCACGGCTGAGTCAGCCATGTGCTTTTCCATCATGCTCATCGTCGGTGTCCTTTCTGAAATCATTTTGAAGGACGGACCTTTCTGAAATTTCATTAGAGGATGGTTCGCATCGGTAGCAGTACTCACAGAACTCGTTGGCTGCATAAGTTGTTAAGCTGTAACTGCATGTTTAAGTACATGACGCGGACATGTAACCACGAAACCATGAATGTCAGCGATCGTACTTACGATATGTGATATACGAGGAACTAGTACTACAGTAATCACGTGTGCTTGCTCATCGTCAACCAAATCAGCAATTGGCCATGCAGCAGAGGACACAGTAGCTGAAACTGTATAGGAAATCTGTACAATCAGTACAGGCCCAGTCCAGTACTCCAATACATAGTACACCTAACTGAATGAGTAATTTGCTGTTGCTGCAGAGACTTTCTTGAACACCCCTATCATTGGTTTGTGCTTGAAATGCTGTAAGTTTTTCTGCTGTACCTGAATATTGATCAGATCCATGAAAGAGATCAGTTCCTAACACTTTTCTCTCAAGAAGGGGAAAGGGTTGGTTCCTTTACATAGATTGGTAGATATTTCAGTTCCTAATCACCTCTTTGCTGCATACACAGGAAATGTATCAAGTACAATCGGAAGTCAGATATGTGACAGGATAAGAACTAGATCTTGTCACTGTTATCCCAAAGACAAATTGCTTCTACTTTTTTTAAAACTAAGCCAAGCACCAAGGAGCGATGTGCCTATATATATACCTACTTGCCCTGAAACTCCACAGTCTTTGTGCTGCCCCTGCTCACCACCAATATTTTATTGCTGCTTGGAAAGATAAAAAGTAAATTATCCTTGGTCTCTTCCACAGGTTTGATTGGTTTATGCCTTCTTCTAGCTCTTGTGATTAGGCTTCTTTGATTGTTACTGATCCCATTGGGCTTCTTGATCCGTTTTCTGGTGCCGCTCTGAAGGGGGATTTCATCGAACAGGATGAATGCATTGGCGGCAACCAGCAGGAACTTCAAGCAGGCGGCCAAGTTGCTGGGTCTGGACTCCAAGCTGGAGAAGAGCTTGCTCATCCCATTCAGGGAGATCAAGGTGATGATCCTAGCATTTTTTCTTATGAATCTGTATAGCCCATGTATGCTGTTTGTTTTGGCAACCTCCTCCTGTTCGTTCCATTCGCTATTGTATAAAGATTTATTGGATTGCTTAGTTTATGGAGCTCAGGGTTTATTGAAAACGATCACCTCGGGGCTGTTGACCTAAGTTTTTTCTTCTTCTTATTCACCTGGCCCGTAAATTTATGGTTAGTTTTGAGTTAGGTAACTAGATAATTTTTGTTTTCAAATTGAGCAGGTGATTTTGATATCTTCATATTTACTACTTCAATTGTATTCTAGCAAAAAAAAATCTCTCTCTTGATGTTTTCTTTATCTCTTACTTATCGAGTCCATGTTAAGTTATTCAGAGTGAATTTCCTGCTGAATATGGCAAAACGTTTTTGAATTGACTTCTTGGTCATTTACTTTGCAAGGTTCAGTTGTTTGCAGGATCCTTCTAACTTATTATTATGCTTCTTGTCTATGTAAGGTGAAGTGTTTGTTTCATTCTTCAGTAACATGCAACTTGCGGTTGCAGGTTGAATGCACAATTCCAAAAGATGATGGGACTTTAGCATCCTATGTTGGGTTTAGGGTACAACATGACAATGCTAGGGGCCCTATGAAGGGTGGAATCAGATACCACCACGAGGTGAGCATACATGTTCCTTGCCTCTTCTGTTGTTCATGATACAACCAGTCAGTACTCAGTACTTGATTCTTGATACACTTTTGCCGACTCGAAATGGTCTTTCAGCATAAATTCTAGTTTCTTCAGGAATCTGTCAGAATAATCCTTTCAAGATAGTTAAAATGAATACTTGCTCTATTTTGATTTAGTTTTGCAATATCTACCCAGCGGTAATGCAGAACAAAATTATATTGGAAATAAGGGACATCTCGCTAAAGCTACTATATGGGATCACAGTCTGATACTGGCTAACAAGATTGTGTATGGTCAATTGGTCACAGTAAGTCCTTGCATTGACAAGCTATCATATAATTCAGGTTGATCCTGATGAGGTTAATGCCTTGGCACAACTAATGACATGGAAAACAGCCGTGGCTAATATTCCATATGGAGGAGCTAAAGGCGGAATAGGATGCAGTCCTGGAGAACTAAGCATCTCGGAGCTTGAACGACTTACCCGAGTTTTCACCCAAAAAATCCATGACTTAATTGGCATCCATACTGATGTTCCAGCTCCAGATATGGGCACCAACTCACAGGTTGTTTTCCTTTTGTATATGTATATTTTTTTGTGCAAGACTTTGGTGAGAATTAATCATCTGTATATGTGTATTCTAATATGGCTTCTTTTGTTTGTTGCATGGATGTAGACAATGGCATGGATACTTGATGAGTACTCAAAATTTCATGGTTACTCACCTGCTGTGGTGACTGGAAAGCCTGTTGTAAGTATCTACATGCACTCTTTATCATGTATGCGTAATGAAAATGATGTTTCCTGACTAAAATTTGAAGATACCATGGAGAATTCCATAAGAAATTTGTCAAGCACAGTCCTTTGGATAGGTTACAACAAGAATATGATGCTTAGTACACAGAGCACTAGGATTTGATTGTTCAAGAAAAGCTGGTTTCTCATTATCCTACACATGCTCATGAATTTCCTGCTCAATACAGGACCTTGGAGGATCACTGGGGAGAGATGCAGCTACTGGAAGGGGAGTTCTATTTGCTACTGAAGCCTTGCTTGCAGAGCATGGCAAAAACATCGCAGGCCAGCGTTTTGTAATACAGGTAAAAGATTTCTTTAAAAACAGAACAGGTAAACGATGATTAGGTTAAGCTCTTCGGCTTTAAAATGATGAGAAATTGAGAACCAAGAGCAATATGACTCATCTAGGCTCACTCTACGACACGCAACATAAACTAAGGAATACTTAATCAAAAGAATGACAGAAAAAGAACTATGCAGAGTCAATGAATTGCATATTAGGCCTATTCTTTGTGGGTTCAATTTATGGCTTATGACTGCGGTTTATAACTTTTGAGCTGTTTGTAAGAGAGAGTACGAAGTAACAGAAATTTGCGTGCGGTTTTGGCTGATATAAATGAAGTTGCTACGGTATATACTACAAGCAACTTATAGACTCTGTCTTAAAAAGGCACTTTGTTTGAAAACTAGTTGCTGTAAAAAAACCGAAAAATAGCTTTTAAAAGCTGAAAAGAAGAGGCCCATTATGTACTTTTCATCTCCATGTTGCAAAGAAATTCATGAATAAAGCTACTCTGGCCATTTCTTTATCTTCGTTTGCATTGCAAAGCAGGCACAGCTGCACATTGTATCTGCAAAGGCTGTCTGTCACAGATGAGTAAATATTGCCTTGCTTGCCTTTTCAGGGCTTTGGTAATGTTGGTTCCTGGGCTGCTCAGCTGATCAGTGAAGCTGGTGGTAAGGTGATTGCCATCAGTGATGTTACAGGAGCTGTCAAGAACATTAATGGCCTTGACATCCCCAAGCTATGGAAGCACTTGGCAGAGAATGGCGGGATCAAGGGCTTCGACGGAGGAGATGCGATTGACCCACACTCATTGCTCACTGAAGAATGCGACGTCCTCATCCCGGCAGCACTTGGGGGAGTCATAAACAAGTAATCTTCCTCACTGCAGTTAATTTCATCCTTACAGTAGTACTAAACCTCACCTTCTGTTAGGTTGCTGCTGCGTGTTCAGTTGTATTCTATCTGTTTCTGTATCTCCAAACCTACAGGTAAATGAATTGTTGATTTTCCCCATGATTTTCCAGGGATAATGCTAATGACATCAAAGCAAAGTACATCGTTGAGGCTGCAAACCACCCCACAGACCCTGAGGCCGACGAGGTAAGTCATATCTTACAGCATCTGACAGACTGACACTCTTGACAGTAAATAAATGCACTGCCCCGTCTGTAATATTTTCTCCCTGCATTCCTTCTGCAGATCCTGTCGAAGAAGGGCGTCCTCATTCTGCCGGACATCCTCGCGAACTCCGGCGGCGTCACAGTGAGCTACTTCGAGTGGGTTCAGGTCAGTAACTACTTCAACTGTCAGTTGCTGCACACGTTCTCTTGTGCTTTGTTCAAAACAATGTAACTGTAATGCTGTCAGGTTAAGCCACCTATTCATGACGCTGTTGTTGTGGTTTGTTCAGAACATCCAGGGTTTCATGTGGGACGAGGAGAAGGTGAACAACGAGCTGAGGACGTACATGATGCGCGGGTTCAGGGACGTGAAGGAGATGTGCAGGAGCCACCACTGCGACCTCCGCATGGGCGCCTTCACCCTCGGCGTCAACCGCGTCGCCCGCGCCACCGTCCTCAGAGGATGGGAAGCATGACCTGCTGACATCCATTGCGCTCTCTTCTCCTCTTCTTTGCTTTTGGTTATCCATCAATGGAGATTCCCCAAAAAATAAATTCAATAACTCCATGTTTTCTCTTGGAGATCGACAGAACAGCTAGTAGCGTATATCTACTGGGCGCTGAATGATCTTCATGTAATTCATAGCTGAAATACTTGTTGGTTTGCATCATCTTCGTGTAATTCATAGCTGAAATTCGTGTAATGCAGCAATGCAACGTAATTTGGTTTCTTGGCAACTTCGATAATGCATTCATGTGATGAAACCCTCAGATATACATGTCTTCATGATTAACCTCTCTTGATCTAATCACACAAGTGTACATGGTAAATCACTCATGAATCTTGAATTCTTGATCGATCACTCGGCTAGCGGATCAGTGGAGATGAAGCTGTACATGACCATGTCCCTTAGTCGGCCCTTGACCACGCAGTAGCTCCGCAGCACAGCCTCCCGCCGGAACCCGGCCTTCTCGAGCGCGCGCCGGGACGCGGCGTGTCGACGTCAACGAGCGCGCTCCACGCCTTCCATGTCCGCGAACACCGTGGCGACAGCCCGCTTCAGGGCCGCCGTGGCCACGCCCTTGCCCCCATTCGCGCGCGCCACAACGATCCCGACCTCGGCGCGGCACCGGTCGTCCGTCGGCGTCACGGACACCGCGCCGACTGGGCGGTTTACGCCGGCGAGGCAGATGGCGCGGAACCAGGGGTGCGGCAGCACGGTGTCCCGGATGAAGGCGAGCAGGGGCTCGCGGGACGGGTAGGGGTCCCACTCCCCACGTCATGTAGGCCGTGACCACGGGGTCCGACGCCCACGCCATCATGGCGTTGACGTCGGCGAGGTCGAACCGCCGGAGGGTGACCGCGTCCATGGCCTCCGTCGTCTGGACAGGCGCTTCTTGGTCCATCTCTGAGCTTCTCTGGTGTTTGCTAACTGCTAACCCCCTGAGCTATCAACGGAATCTGTCTGTGTTGCTTATGGACTAATCTAGTCACACCTATCTTGTCAAAGATCCACCTCGTAGCTAGGTAATTACAGTGATCAAAATGCTCTCTAAACACGGCAGCCACTTGATCGTAACAGCAACTCTAGCTTTCTCGTGAGGCAAGTTCCAAGTCGGTCGGTTTCAACTTTCAAACCTGTATTTAGATCTCCTCTCCGTAATTTGCGAGCAATATATGCTCTTAAAACTACTACTGGCAGTAACAATTTCCCTGAGCTACATATATACATCGAGCACGCAACAATGTCGATGTCGGTCATATTCACGCAAGAAATTATATTTGCGCGCATTTCTGAGAAACTTCCCTGCAAACAATGGCTATTTCATCTGGCCTCATCCATCAGTTTTATTTCACTCAGTACAGGTTGCAACTTGCAACAAATTAAGATGCTAGAAGAAAACAGTGACGATTCAACGGAGAGGCCGAGATATATGTGATTTGATGCCTCGGATTTGCAGCTCGATTTCAGACGAGTGCATTGGTACGGTGTCATTCGGGCAAGGGGTCGCCGGAGACGAAGCTGTACATGACGAGGTCCCTGACGCGGCCCTTGTGCCAGTAGTGGCGCCGCAGCACGCCCTCCCGCCGGAACCCGGCCTTCTCCGCCACGCGCTGCGACGCCGCGTTGTCCACGTCCACCAGCGCCTCCACGCGCACCAGCCCCTCCACCTCGCCGAACACCGTCGCTAGCGCGCGCCTCACGGCCGCCGTCGCCACGCCCTTGCCCCAGTACGCGCGGGCCAGCACGTACCCGAGCTCCCCGCGGCACCGGTCCGCCGTCGGCGCCACGGACACCGCACCCACGGGGCGGTCCTCGCCGGCGAGGCAGATGGCGCGGAACCACGGGTGCGGGAGCACGACGTCGCGCAGGAACGCGAGCAGGGGCTCCGTGGACTCGTAAGGCTCCCAGCGGCAGAAGGCGGCGACCTCGGGGTCCGACGCCCACGCCATCATGGCGTCCACGTCGGAGAGCTCGAAGCGGCGGAGGGTCACCTCCATGGACGCGGGCGCCGCGCCGGTATACTACTAGTGATTAGTGACACATGCTCTCCCGGTGTCTACTAATTTATAACGTCATCTTTGGAGAGAAAAAAAAACTAGCGAAATAGCATCGAATCCATTACAAATATCTCATTTAACACAGAAAATAACATAAATAAACTCTATATTATTTGTGGAAGTATCCCTTCTTGTGTGTGAGCTGACGTGTCACGCAGGAAGAATATGTCGCGTGCTTTGGACTTTTTGTGTGGTTAGAAATGGTAAGCATAGACAATTGGACTCCTAGCCACTAAGTGGCAATCCCTTTGCAGTAGCAAATCTTCAATTTTACATACAAATTAAATTCTGTTTACATCGATGAAACCATACAAGTACTCTTAGTAAATGAAACGCAATCCTTTTGTATTTCCTTCATCCTTAGTAAATGAAACGCAAACCTCTTACGTTTTTGTAGGAAAAAAAGAGAGAAAATTGTTGAAGCATTATTACACGCATCACTCGACCAGTGGGTCGGTGGAGATGAAGCTGTAGATGACCATGTCGTTGACGGCGCCCTTGAGCACGCAGTACCTCCGCAGCACGGCCTCCCGCCGGAACCCGGCCTTCTCCAGCACGCGCTGCGACGCCGCGTTGCGCACGTCGACGAGCGCCTCCACGCGCTCCAGCCCCTCGACCTCGGCGAACACCGTGGCGACCACCCGCTTCACGGCGGCCGTGGCCACGCCCTTGCCCCAGTGTGCGCGCGCCAGCACGTACCCGAGCTCGGCCCGGCACGCGTCCGCCGTCGGCGTCACGGACACTGCGCCGACGGGGCGGTCCTCGCCCTCGCCGCCGGCGAGGCAGATGGCGCGGAACCAGGGGTGCGGGAGCACGGTGTCCCGGATGAAGGCGAGCAGGGGCTCCGTGGACTCGTACGGCTCCCAGCGGCAGACTGCCGCGACCTGGGGGTCCGACGCCCACGCCATCATGGCGTCCACGTCGTCCAGGTCGAACCGCCGGAGCGTGACCTCCACGGCCTTCCTCGCGGCGGCCTGCGTTTCTTGGCCCTGGTCCATCAATTTGTGAGCTGGTGTCTACTTGCTGATGGTTAGGGTAAAGCCTGTGCGGATAACTACTGGGTTGTGGTTTTATACAGCCACAGCTCAGCAGCCTGCCTTGTTTGACCGCAGAGAGATCAAGATCGATCCCAATTCGATTCAAGAATCTTGAGCAGCAACGTTGCTACAAAGGGTTTTTGTTAAGCATTATTTGGATTAAAGATTCAATAACAGGTCTTTTTCTTCAAAAATCTGGGGGAGTAATCTTGCAGAAACAATTTCCAATTTACTGACGCATTTTGCTTAATCATGTTCCACTGATATGTGATGTGGATGCGTTCCATTATTAAGAAGTCACAGTCAGTTTGGCCGTTGACATGTCTGTAGCCTAGCCGTCCGCATCCCGTCTCTGTATAGTTTTTCCGTCGCTATATCGTGCACTGATTTGGTACTAGCCACATCACTAGTATTAGGATAAATTTGTAGCAGGCATTGTCTAGATATCATCTGAATGTTTTTTTTAACTATTATCTAAATTTTTTACCATTGAATTAGAGATTAAGGAGCCCCTTATTTTTGAAGGGAGAGATTTTTTTCAAGGAGAACGTGGCAGAATTCAAGATGGAGGGATGAAAATTTATGGCCATTGAATCTTTAATCTAACAGTCCTAAATTTAAATAATAGTTAGGAAGAAAATATTCGGATGATATTTAACAAAACCTTATACAGTGGGAGATCTGTTCGAGCGCATGCTCCGAGTCTCAACTATGTGACACATGCAGCTTTTTGTCTGCATCTCATCTCTCTACGGTAGTTAAACCTGAACAGTATATATGGCTAGTTTTTGCGGCGCAGATTCTCTGACTTACAAGGGTAAGTCACCCATGACTTTTTCCCTGCCCGATGCCGTCCATCAGCATCCAACAGCTGACGCTCTCCTGTGTGATTCCTCTCCTGCGAAACCAGAAAAGAAGCGGGAATGCTTTTTGGCGGGAGCATCTGAGCCGCCGCCCCAGCTCCTGCGTCCGTCCCCGCACCACTGAGCTCCCAACGCGGCTTACTGGCGCAGAAGACGAAGCAAAATCGCAGAGGACCACCTGCAGAAGACGAAGCAGAAGACGCCCGGGATGGAATGGCGGTGAGGGCCACTGCAGGCAGACGCCACCACGACAACAGCGACGCTGGCGACCGAACAGAATGGATAGTTTCGGATATTGAATAGTAAAATTCAGAGAAGAACAACAGAGAGTTCAGAGTTCTCTCGTGAGAGGAATTTGGGGCAATTTTCTCTGTTTTCTATTCACCGCAAAAAGTGCTAAACATGCTGATTAACCTCTGAAGATGCACAAATTTAGCTTTTGCTGCTGTTGCCATGTAGTGTATAACCTCTGAAGATGAGTTCATGTTTTGCCTTGTAGCTTCTCCTGTCCAGGTCCATCCAAATGTGTTAGAAAAAGCAAAAATAGAATGATGTAGAATCTTGTGTACTTCCCCCGCCTTGTTAATGTTGGATATAATTAAGATGGCAAGCAGTCTAATGCTAGACCTTTTCACCAGTACTTCTTCCTTTGCTTTCTTCAGAGTTTCATAACATGGTTTTTTTCTGATCACTCCACTCTGCTCTGTTTGAAAATAAATTTTACATGCTCCAAATAACCAAAATAAACTCCACCAAAAGCCACCACTACATCATATATATATGTATGTATGTACATAAAATTAGCCATAAAATTGTTACAGCTAAAAACAAAATAATCTCTGCCAAAAGCCATCTGTTAGCCCCAGCGCACATGTGCTCGACGAATTTACCCAAAAGAACAAAATATCCTTCCATGTGATAGCAACCTATAGAAGATCTTGAATAGACATATCGTCAATTTCACTAGGACCCTGCAAAGACAAAGGAAAAAGTTAATTCTACACAATTGAAAAAGAGTATTATCGAAACTACCATTATCAAATCTGTGAAGCTAGTGAAGGCGAAGGTATTGTGGTCCGTATGAGCATTATCCATGGATTCTTGAGTTTCTACACCACCACCATTCTCTTCATGCTGCATAAAGCATCCAATCTTGTTTGTTAGCAAGTAGTAATAAATATGTACAATATATTGCAAGGGTTTTCAACTACATACATTAGATTTATTTGGCACTTTCTTTTTGAACTTTCGAGTCTTGTCGAGCCAACTTCTATGTTGCTTTGAACTTTTTGGTTGAACCTCTTTTTTCTTTAAGCGTGCAGCACTAAGCATGTCTTCATCTTGTTGAACATTAAATTTGGACATTGTATGAATCGGACAAAATACTTGTAGATGCATCGATTTTGTCCTTTAGTTGATTACTAAGACAATCAAGTGCATTATCTACCAATAGGCAACATTCAGTGAGCTTGCGCTTGATATGCCAAGTTCAGAAATTTATGAGACATAAACTTGTAGCGGAGCATAGCATCTAGTTTTGGATTTTCAATGATGCTCCTTCCTTGTTGTCTTGTGCAGTTCCATACCTTGCTTCCCTTGTCCAACGCTTGAATGTAATGGTTGGGCAATAACTTGATATTCATCAAGTCAAGAACTTTCAAAGCATGGCCACACAAAACACCGGTCCTTGTAAAGCGCTCACGATTGCATGAAGCTATTTGCTCCAGAGGATCACCAACAACTATGCGCTCTTGTTCGAACTTAAATCACCATTAGACCTCACAATCGAAACAAACATACGTGTTATTTTCATCCAATGCTCTAGTGCATGCTGCCATGGATCTCTCATATTCAGCTTGGAATGCTTCAAATATTTGGGGGTGTAAAGTTTTCCTGCTTGCACTAGCATAGGTGTCTTCATTCGTATTCTAGGTAGCTTTTTCCTAACTTCAAATTCTTCATCTAGTTCTTTGTTTCTTTTTCCTTGCATTGCTCTTTCAAAATGCTTTAAGAACCGAATGATGTCAAAATCTGATTTCAGATGGTTTTTAGGTCACTATTGAAACTCTCACTTAATTGTGTGCTTCTCATTCCCAATGTGAACACATCCCTCATGTAACATTCAGCCTATTTTTCCTTAAACTTGTAGATGCTATCGAGCCATGATTCCCTCTTATTGTCAACCTTATTCCTCATGATGTTAAATACTTCTTCAAAGGCTGCCTTGTCCTCAATGCTATACATGCAAGCACTAAAATCTGAGAGAATATGAGATTCTTCATCTTCATCATTTTTTCTATTACATAAGTGCTTGACAGCATTTTGCATTATGTGATGAGTGCTGATCCATGCCAAGCTTATGTGAATACCTCCATATGACATTTCCCATTGCAGTTGTCTTGATCGATAAATATAGCTCTAGGTTGTTTCCCATTGTGTGCAGCTAGAAAAGCCTCAAATAGCCATGTAAAAGATGCACATGTTTCATCAAATAGAAGAGCGACTCCAAAATAATGATCTCTCTGAATTGATTGAATCCAACAAAAACACCAAAAGGATTTGTATTCTTTGTTTGTGCCAAAAGTAGTGTCAAAGGTCACCACATCCCCAAAGTGAGCATAATCAATTATCATCTTAGCATCACCCGAATATATTAGTTATATGTTCTTCCACATCCAATTGTAGAGCATAGTGGAAAGAAGGGTTTTCAGAGATCTTGTCTTGAAAATACTTCAACATACTTCCTGCCTGACCAAATGCCAACTCCCTTTGGCGCCTGCCCTGCAAGTAATTTTTTTGATCACGGCAAGTGTAGTTGAGATTCATTGGTCCTCCAACTTGGCGACTAGCCAACTCATGTGCGACTTTTGCCTAATTCTGAATCATCAATGACCTCAATTTCAAAAGCTTGCACTTCAGAAATCTTTCTTTGTGATAGCATCAAATGGAAGGTTTGTGGCAAGTGAAGAACATGATTGTGCACAAGAACTAGATCAAGCACTTCATAATTCTCTGCAACTCGATCTAATGTAAGTGTCATACGAACCGGACAACCTGTTCTTGTTTCTGCTCGAGGATTCTTTGTGACGTGATCTCTCTTGTCTCGTGCTCGAAAACCCTCCTTGGCACACACATATCTACATGAAGTTACCTTTCCATCAAATTTACTTTCATTTGTGTACCTTTTCCTAACCTCAAAACCTGCATGACCTCCATAGTTTACCCAAAATGACCAAGCATTATCCAAGTTTCTAAATTTCTGACCAACTTGAGGTACCCAACTAGGATTCACATTCTCTCTGTACATGAAAAAAATGCATTCTCATTGCTCGCATCTGGGTACAAACAAAGCAAAGAATAAAGTTTGGAATGTGAACATAACTTACTTGTTGAGTTGTGCTTGTGCCATTGAATCTTAACTACAACACCAGCACCAGCCTCAGCTCTGTCTTCCCAATTACCAGGGCGCGCATCCGACCCCTGCCCTATGTCGCCCTCGCCAAGAACTCCGTTGCCCGTAGTCAAAACCGAGAGGAGGCAGTGAAACCACTTCACTCCTACCAATCCTCTGCGATTTTGCTTCGTCTTCTGCGCCAGTAAGCCGCGTTGGGAGCTCAGTGGTGCGGGGACGGACGCAGGAGCTGGGGCGGCGGCTCAGACGCTCCCGCCAAAAAGCATTCCCGCTTCTTTTCTAGTTGCGCAGGAGAGGAATCACATAGGAGAGCGTCAGCCGTTGGATGCTGATGGACGGCATCGGGCAGGGGAAAAGTCATGGGTGACTTACCTCTTGTAAGTCAGAGAATCCGCCCCGTAGTTTTTGTACCTGCAGGGGAAACGTTTGGTTCTGATGGTGTAGGGACATAGGGCTGGATGGCAACAGCAGATGATCAGATGGTAATAGAGAAGGTAAATAGTGTCAACTTAAATTTTTTTCCTAAGTATTCAAGATTTTATTCTCACATAACTATATAGTTGAAAAAAAATAGAATTTTCATTCAAAAACTCAAAGCAAATGGTTCAAGAACACTAAATCTTGAAACCAATACTTCCAGGTGGTCTAACCGACTTACAAATGGTGGGCTGACCACTTGCTCCAATAAAATCAAGCTAATGAATAGTGATTTCAGCACTATTTTGAATCTGAAAATAGATCGGACAACACTGATCAGGACACAAGAAAGCGAGCTTAGCTAGTGGTTGGGGCTTCAAGGGTGTGGCCGCATAGAGAAAGAAAGAGGAGCGATTGGGGTGTGATGTTGTGAACGGTTCAGGGAAGGAGCCGACTGATAACGCAGGCCTACATGTCGGTGTATAGGGAGATGCGAGAGTGCGTTGCGATAAGAAGAAGAAATGGAAAGGTGGTAAGCAGCAAACTTTATATATATATATATATATATATATATATATATATATATATATATATATATATATATATATATATATATATATATATATATATATATATATATATATATATATATATATATATATATATATATATATATATATATATATATAGTGTTTCATGCACCATGGTGCCTAGGCACCAATATCAATACCCGTTGATTTGCTTGAGATTCATAACGTTTGATGTGGTATCTTCATATACCTATAAAAAGTATATTTGAGATGTCAAACCCAGAAAAATTTAAATTCAACTTCAGTTTAATTAGTTTGAACTATTTTTATGGTATATACTCACTGTAGTTGCATTGAACTCAAAAGTAGTTCAAACTAATTTGAATTGAGTTTAAAACTTACTTACCATAAATATATCAAGGGTATAAAACATTTTCATACCCAAACTCAAAAAAATTATCAATCATACACGTGCATCGGATGTTGGTGCCTAGGCACCATGGTGCCTTACGTAATTTTCATATATATATAGGACGATGAAATGGGACACCTAGGTGCCCAGACACCTAGGCTCCCTGCCGTTAGATTGCTTTTAGATACGTGCTAGAGCAATGGTATGTATGGTATGTAATATATTAGGCATGCTAAATCAATCATGGAAGGAAAGTCTTAATCATGGATGGAAAGTCTCAATCACACTAGCACGCATCTAAAAGCAATCCAAAGGTAGGAGACTAGGAGCACACTAGGTGCCCCGTTATTTATACTATATATATATACTGAAATGGAACACCATGGTGCCGGGCACCAAGCCTCTCTGCTTTTGTATTGCTTTTAGATGCGTGCTAGTGCAATAGTATGGAAAGGAAGTCATTAACATGGATGGAAAGTCTTAATCATGGATGGAAAGTCTCACTCATGGAGCCTAGGCACCATAATGCCTCGTTATTTATATATATATATATATATATATATATATATATATATATATATATATATATATATATATATATATATATAGAAAATTACATAAGGCACCATGGTGCCTAGGCACCAACATCCATTATTGGTGCCTAGGCACCATGGTGCATGAAACACTGTCTATATATATATATATATATATATATATATATATATATATATATATATATATATATATAAACACCTATTTTATATTAATAGAGATAGATATAAGAAAAGTTTGACCGTAGTCTTCGGACATGTTTTGCGGCTAGAGAAGTAGCACTAACAAGCTGCTGGACGGGGATTCTACTTAGGATTGCACCACCACCATTGGCCGTGCGTAATCAAGAATTAGCTATATCATTGAAGAGGCCAAGCAATTCAACAATCAATTGTCAAACGCGCTCTACTTCCGTCTCGCGCACACATCTCTTATTTACTTTCTCTATCACTCTTGATCTCCTTCTAAAATAACTTCTTTTAACTTTTACTTATTTATTTTTATCTAAAAATAATCGGTTATAGTAAAATATTATCAGCTACCACCAACATAAATATGCGATCAATATTGCTGGTAAGCATCTGTTCAATGGAGTTGGCTGCTATTTACACCTCCTCCAAATGGCCCAGGCCCACCAGATCATTCGCAGTGGGGAGGGGGATTAAAAACGAGGCAAAATCCAACCCCTCGCCGAATATTTAACCTGCTCCTCCCTCTCTCTTGCCAACCGTCTCGCCTCGTTAGGGTTTCTCCTGGGGGTTTTCTACCGCGCCGCCCCCGCCCCCGCGCCCTCCGGATCGCCGCCATGGCAGCCCCCGCCGCCGACCGTATCCTTGCACACACGCGCCGCGCTTCCGTTTCCCAGATTTGCTTGCATTTTTTCTCCATTTTTTTGGTTTTCGAGTTTTTTTTTGGTGGGTGCCTGGCGAGTGGTCGGATCTCCCGGTGGCTAGTTTGATTTATCCGCTCCAGTGCGTCCGTTGGTGCTTCGGAGGATTCCAAATGGGTTTGCTCGTGAGAGCCGTGGGTTTTTGGGGCGATTTCGTGCTGCTTCGATTAGATGAGCTTTAGAATTTACAGAGCGAGTGGCGAACTGTTTTTGTTTTTTTAGTTTCACGCTCCCGCTTTTTTTTTTCCTCGAAGACTTGTAGTTTCTTGCCAGGAGCGTGATCTCGTTGTCTCTGCATTTGACCGTGCGTTTCTTGGTTGGAATCTTAGTTCCCACGCTTGGCAGTGACTGGATCAGTTTCTCTTAACCGGCGTTGCAGCGGAGGCTACGGATTTGCTGCAGAAGCTGTCCCTAGATGCCAAGAGCGAAGCCATCGAGGCCCCGGTGGCCAAGGAGGAGGTATGATCCGCCTCCCTCCGTACCATCTTATCGGATCGCCACGCGTTGCTAGTTGTTGAATCGATCCTTAACCGCTATGGCTTTGCAGGTGTCGGGAGGGCTGGACTGCAAGTTGAATGGCGTGGCGGCGACTCCAAACCCACCAGTTGCGCCAATGGAGCAGTGGGCAACTCCAGCGCAACAGGATTACAAGGATGCGGGCATGTATTATGGCGGCTACCCTGCTCCTTACTATTGCGGAGGTGAAGCACCAATGCACCATTTTAACATTTATTGTATGCTTTTAGTGAATTAGTAATAGCAGGGCAATTATGTAAATTACATCCTGTTGCGAAGTTTGGAGCATTTACTTTGAACTCCAAATAATGTATAGGATTTGTCACTTAGCAGTGCAATTATATAAATTGCATCATGACACGAAGTTTAGGGCATTTACTTTGAACTCTTGCGATATCGGTTTTTTTCACTTTGCAGGTTGGGGTGATTATCCCATGTACTTGAGCCATGATGGAGTGGAGACACCTACTGCTGTGAGTATTACATTCCCCTACTAAACAATGTTTTCAAACAATTGCGCTTGCTTGGTTCAGTCTAACAGTTAACACTTCAAAGTTACCAAAGAAATGTATGCTGTGTAACATATTAAAGATTTTTAGTCACGTGGGGTGTATTTGGATGAACTGGTTTAATCTGTTGAGTTTCTTCAGGGTGCTTATGGGGACATGTACTGCTATCCTCAATACGGTGTTGCAGCACCTGCACATGATGGTCAGATGTATGGATCTCAGCAGTACCAGTACCCATCTACGTACCACCAGCCTCAGACTCCTGCTAGTAAGCCACCATACAAGTCTAGAACTGACAAAGTAGCTCAAAAACAAGAGGAGGTTTGTGCTTCTGCTGATCCACTACCTGCCGCGATGGATGCTTCCAAAGCCACTTCAAACAGCATTGATGATGTAAAAGGTTTGAAGACAACGACTTTGCCGCTAAAACCAAGTGGGTATTTGGGTAGTTACCAGAATCAAAGTACCAGACCAGCTTATCCGTGGTATGGTGGTCAGACCTTTTCGGGGAAACAACAGAGGCTTTCTAGTGGCAATCCTTCTTTAACTGTTTCAAATCCTAAAAACAAGGGACAATCAAAGAATCAGAATATGCAACCTCTTCCTCATCTGATGGTGAGCTTGCTCTTGTTTCCAATAAACCTATTGTTGTGTTATTTATTGATCATTGCTCAAAAACTTGTGCCACATAATTTCAATAATTGTGTGATCATTATTGTCTATTGTTTGTACATACTCCTATGCTTCACTTTGGCTTGCTGAACACTTGTTCTTTATTCAGTTTGGTTCTTGCCATGCCACTGGTAATTGGTTTCGTGTTATATGTGTAACGTCACACTATGACTAGTTCTGTTCGGTCACTGTGAATTTTACATATTATGAATCTATTCTAGTTCATAGTTCTTCTATATTGGGATTACCCGTTTCTAAAGATCGACACATATCTTGTAGGGTTTGCATGGACATAACTCACCGATGGGTTCGATGTACTCTGGTAATGGAATGTACAACAGGAATGCATATGGACCTGGTTTGTGGTATGGATCACAGATCTATGGGCCTGGACTGTATGGTGGGTGGAATGCAATGTTGGATGCAAAATACAAGCCCCGAGGGAATACTTATGGATCTTATGGATTTGGCAACAAAAACCTGGATGGCTTGAATGAGTTGAAGAGAGGACCAAGAAGTGGACTCTCTAAAATCCAACAGGGCTTTGTAGCAGCTGATGCATCACCTGTGAAAGGACAGGATTTTCCTGCCAGTGATGGGTCTAATGCAGTTGTGCTGGATCAGTACAATCGGGCTGACTTTCCTGAAAGTTACTCAGATGCCAAATTCTTCATTATTAAATCGTACAGTGAGGACGATGTTCATAAGAGCATCAAGTACAATGTCTGGGCAAGCACACCCAATGGAAATAAAAAGCTTGACACAGCTTATCTACAGGCTAAGGAGAAATCGAGCAATTCTTCTGTATTCATGTTCTTCTCTGTAAGTTTCTAATCATTGTGTTCTTTTAAAAAGGCATATTTTCTCGCTGTGAACAGCGTGGGTGCTGATGGTATTGGTCTCCCTCTTTTTCAGGTCAACACCAGCGGACAGTTTGTTGGTCTAGCTGAGATGGTTGGTCAGGTTGATTTTAGCAAGACAGTGGAATACTGGCAGCAAGACAAGTGGACTGGTTGTTTCCCTGTCAAATGGCACATTGTAAAGGATATTCCCAACAACTTGTTGAAGCACATAATTCTCGAGTATAATGAAAACAAACCAGTGACAAACAGCAGAGATACGCAGGAGGTGAGAATAGTGGCTTTCAATTCTTCCATTTTTTTTCCTGTAAGTTTCATGGTGTGACACAATAGCGGATTTTTCTGCATCAGGAAGCTTTATTAGTATATCAGGCACACTGCTATACATTAATATAAATTGTTAAATATTGTGTTGAATAACTTTGCATGTTGAACTCTTCAAATCCTGTGCTCAATTGTTTTTTCCGTACCTTCTTGTGGTGGCTGCAGGTTAAGCTTGATCAAGGTCTTCAGATGCTGAAGATTTTCAAGGACCATGTCTGCAAAACATCCATCTTGGATGACTTTGGCTTTTATGATAACCGTGAGAAGATAATGCAAGAGAAGAAATCACAGCGGCAGCATCCACTGAAGAAGGTAAAAAACCATCACTATGTGCATTTACTGGCAGTCTAAGGCCCTGTTTGTATTGTCTTATGCTTGAAGAAGGCAAAAGTCGATATGAACACCCAGTTTCTCGAAGCGGCTTCTGCAGTCCTCTCATTCCGGAAGTAAGGCAAGGGTCATGGGAGCATCACACACCCCACTTCACTCGCTCCCGTCTTGCGCACGCATCTCTCACTTTCTCCACTACTCACGTCCTCTTTCTAAAAACCATTTCTTTCAGCCAAAAGCCATCAGCCGCACCCAATACGAATGCCCCTATCTTGGTGTGAACCTCTTGGAAATCAGAACTACTAAAAACTAGCTCTTTAGGTTAGTTTAAGTATACCATTTTAAATGTTCTTTGTTTTCTTGGTGTGAATAGTGAATACAAGCTGGTAGGTGAGAATTCTTTTTAGCCATTTGCCTTGTAAAATGTAAGGATTTGCATTTTCCCCATTGGTGAATTGCACGATGTCCTTCTGTCATTTGAGTTTTCCCCTGATTATCAATGAAGTTTTTACCTTAAGAAAGGCTGGAGTTGGTTAAATTATCGTGTTGACTTATTTGAATTACTGTTATTGGCCCTGCAGATCATGAGTACAAAGCTGCCTACTGTCGGCAATACTGAAAATGAAGAAGCTGAAAATGGGAAGCAGGGATTGCAGAAACCTGAGGTTGGAGAGAAAAATTCTGTGGTTGAAAATGGTGTGTTGGCGGTCGCTGTAAATGGTGTTGCCCCAAAAGATGCTAACCCGACAGCCGAAGGCTTGTCTGTTGCAAATGGCTGCTGATTTTTTTCGTTAATTCGGCCATTTGAGCTTAGTGTAACTGTGTAAGGTGACAGCTTGTAAGTTTGGAGAAGGCTGGTGCAGTTCAACTGTTCGAGGCGTTCAAGATTCTGTTGGTTTTCGTAGATGTTCCTTTCAATGGTTGTAGGTTGCAGAAAGTTAAGTCTGAGGCGATTCAGGATATGATTAGGTTTCTTTTGGATTTTATCCCCCCTGTACTATTTTCTCCGACTCTTGCATTTGTGAGTTTGGTTGGTAGGAGATAGATATCAGATGTTCGAAGTGTACCTAGGAGTGGATATCTGTACTGGTTTTGCAAGAAGTAACTTGGTGTTGTTCCAGAGGATTTGAAATGAGTTCTGTTTTGAACTTTCCAATCTTTTACTGTGCTCATCATGAATTACTACAGCGATTACTTTTTCCAGTCTAAGATTCTTAAAGGTGAACAAAGCAATCTGTTTTGAATATAGGAATTTTGGAAAATTGTACTAATTTCTAGAAAATCCTAATCGAAACTATCGTTTCTAAAGAAAGGCTAAACTAAGGCCCTGTTTGTTTCCACTTAAGATTATTATAATCTAGCTTATAATCATAAGTGGAAACAAACAACCCAGATTATAAGATAACTTATTATAATCTAATAGCCCAGATTATTATAATCTAATAAGCTCAAGAAAGGAGCTTATTTCAGCTTATAGATCCACCTTTTATCTTAATGACAATAAAACTTTAGAAATATTACCCACCTTTGCCATTCATCCATCCCCCAACTCCCGTGCCTCTCTCTCAAGGGCATTGTAGTCTTTAAACATTCGAATACAACAATCCATAACTCAGATAATCCAGTGCCAAACACCTGACAGCTTATTTCCCACCAGCTTATTATAATCTAGCTTATATAATCCCCCACTTATAAGCTAGATTATAATAATCTTAAGTGGAAACAAACAGGGCCTAAGTAGCAAATCACGTCATCGTCTTGGGATTGTGATATAAACAGGGGAGGAAAACCTGGCACATGCCTCCTTTCGTCGTCCAAAAAAGCCCAGGCCCACAAATCATTAACTGAACGGGCGCTCTCTCTCTCTCCCCCCACTCGTTTCCCTCGCTCTCCTTTTTCTTTTTCCCACGTTGCCGTGGAGCCTTCTCCCCTCGCTCCCACTTAGCACCCGCCTCCTCGGATCGCTAGGGTTTCTCCGGGTTTATGTTCGCGCGCCACCACCCCCCGCGCCTGCCGGATCGTCTCCATGGGAGGTGTCGGAGCTGAGGCTGAACAAGTTTCACCGCAGCGACGGCACGGGGTACATGCAGTTCATGGGGGCGCTGCGGCTTCGTGGCGGGTGACCACGTCGAGGTCTGGGCGTTCTGGCGGTCGCCTCAACATCTGTGTTTTGTCATCGCCAAACGGGATGGCTAGCCACCGGCGGCCGGCGCCGTAGCACGCATAGTTAGCAGGGTTTTTCTTAGTTGGCGACACACTAGGCGTGCTCCGTCGCGAGCAACGCGCCGACGCTGACCTCCGGCGACGACAAGGTAGCGCTGAGCGCGGGGGCAGAGGCTCTTCATCTGCGGCTCAGTAGCCGCACAGCGTCCACGGTCAGATCAAACCTGCTTTTTGATTTGATTCAGACATCGTGTATTCTTGTATGCACGCATGCTCTGTTTCGGCTGATTCGGTTCTCCGTTAAGAGTTTATTAGCTGTGTTCACCAACCAATTCATTCAAAAATTTAAATTATTTAACAAAGTCAGCAGTATATTTCAATACTCCCTCTCATCCTCGCATCTAGGCTTCACCAGATCTAAAACATCGACTCCAAGTGGATCATAATAATAATTTTTAAATATTACGTTAGCTGGATCTTAAACTTAGGTTACCTTACCTCCAATACTATATTAAATTTCATACATTAACTTATTTACTCAAAAGCTTAAACTATTAGAGAATGGTGGGCAATATACTTCATCAGTTACGAATCCGAAAGTAAACGACTAGCTGCCATAAGCTAGCCATGCGTAAGCATAGTTACGCCGGAATTAGATGTTGTACGCGTCAGCGCAACACGGCACGATCAAGCTTAGCCGAACACCCATCCTGCACAGGAAGACGAGACGGTTTCCGCCTTGAGCAGCGGCAGGCGGCATCGGCAGTTGTTTCGACTAAGAAATGTATGCATGTGTTGAACACGATGTCAACAATTATTCCATCAAGAAACTCATGCAGGAGGAGTACGTCCTCGAGTTCGATCCCCAACAAAAGGGTGAAAACTAAAGCAACTCATGGAGAAGAGCACACAAATCTCGATCACCGTGGCATGGCGGCGTGCATGCAGCCATCACCACTTGGAGACGAAGGGCCGCCCCGGTGCACGAGGAGGCCACGACGCTGCCGTCGACGGAGCCGGCGCAGGGGTAGGCGCGTCGTCGGGGAGAATGGTGACGTTGATCTTCATGCCCAGCGCGCAGTGGTTGCCCACCCCGCAGACGAACCACCTCCGCCCCGCCTTGTCGAGGCTGAGCCTGTCCTCGCCGGTGTTCCAGACGGCGGCGCCCGCAGACCAGGTGCATGCCCTGAAGTCTGGTCCACCGACTTCCACCACGTTATGGAGGCCCTTCTTGTACCTGAACACTGCAAGAGTACGTATATACGTACCATGCATGCGCATGCACGTTGATGAATTACCACTAGTTTTGGAAGGGTTCACGACTTAATTAATTAAGGAACTGATGTGCAATGCAGGGTAGAAACGAATCTAATTTCCTATGCGTACAATATGATCATGCGACAATATGTAATGCCCACGGTGCAACACGAGCAGTAGTATATGTACATACATCATGTAGATGTTTGCATGAGACTTTGAATACCTAGTACGTCGCCAACTCTAAACTGCTTGCTCTCGGTCCAGGCGGCGTAGTCGAACCCGAGGACCCAGCCCTTGTCGTCGCCCACCGTATGCTCCTTGGCAGAGGTGAACGCGGGGAAGAGAGCGACGGCGGCGATCACCGCCGCCACGGCAAGCATTTGCTTGGAAGCCATGGAGAGCACTGAAACTACCTTTTCTTCCTCTCTGCTTACTCCTCTATGCTATGGTTTTACGAGAAGCGATATATATCTACATGCTTATATAGAGAGAGAGAGAGAGAGAGAGAGAGATCTTGTTCGGTTCCTGGAACGTAGGAGAACTAGTCAAGTTGAAACGTACGTAGCAGGCTAGCAACAGGCTCAGGGCGGCAGCGTCTGTCTGCGTACGCACATATCCCGTGCAATGCACGTCTTGGTGTGTTACGGGCCAAATCAACAATTAGGCTGTAATCATTTTGACTTTAACTTTTAGCTTCTGGTTTATTTTTCACTATTCATAAATTTCATTTTTTTTTTCTGAACTTTTGACTTTTTATTGAGTTTTTTTGCCGGTTCTTTTTTTCCCGTATTTGTTTGTATTATACGTAATGGGCTAACATATTTTTTTAATTTTTTTAAATTTAATTATGCTAAATAAGCATCTGTTAACTACAGTGTTTTTCAGCCATAAACCACTAAAAAAAAGCCCAAATGATCACCACCGTAAATCAATGGACTAGTCATTTGTTAGTTCATGAACATGTAGTATAATAGATTAATAGATGCGAAGCTTTGCTTTGGAGTTACCAATGGAAAGGAATGGCCGTATCACCAGAAACACAGGAGGCAGGGAAGGTTTATTTATGTTTGACATGGTCTCTATTTTCGTGCCCGGTTACTGTCAGGAACCGGAAATCCCAGTGATAAACCGGCGGGGGGAATCCCAGCCTGGAAAACTTCAATTTTAAATTTAAAATATTGTATTTGAATTGAATGTTCTGGATGAGAACCCGCCAAAAAAAAAAAAAATTCGAAGATTCTGGCAAACCTCAGCTGGTTACCAAATTTCAAATTCATGTGCGCAATTCGAGTTTGAATGAAAAAAATCAATCGGTTTTAAACCCGTTCCTGCCGGAAACCCTGCTTGGGAGCTAGATCATTCTTTGAAGTGCAAGACAAGTTGGTCCTAAGGCTTGAATTCGTGAAAACTCACAGCACTTTTGAAAGGGCCTATATATACCGTTCACAAAAAGGGTAGATCGTCAATTTTTGGAGGTCCTGTTCTAGTGCTAATCATCTGTTGTGTCAGAATTGCGCATCAGTCTCCAGTACGCGCCAACCTGCCATGCTGAATTTGTAGTCCAAACAATTGTAGAACATATCAAATCACACAGGACAAGAGGGGAGCGGCTCAGGTGCAGGGCGCCCTGCACATAGCGCGTGCAGGGCCGTCTCTCGTCGCGACACGTTGGTTCACTGGCCGAACGAGTATACAGGCATACAGCTGCTAAAGATTATAAGGATTGTTGTCAAGAAAATAAAGCACGTGCTAAAAATTGTAAGTATTTTTTTAAAGTATTTAAAAACTATTTTTTAAGTACTTAAAAAATACTTTTATTAAACTTAAAAAAATCGTGCAGGGCTGTCTCTCATCGCGACACGTGTCCCGAAATACTTAAAAAATTGTAAGTATTTTTTAATTGATGCACGTAGAAATTTGCATACTTTTGTTTTCAGATTTGATAACAAATAGTTACAATTTTTTTAAGTAAAAAAATACTTTTATTTTTTAAGTACTTAAAAAATACTTTTATTAAACTTAAAAAATCGTGCAGGGCTGTCTCTCATCGCGACACGTGTCCCGAAGAACTTACAAAATTTTAAGTATTTTTTAATTGATGCACGTAGAAATTTGCATACTTTTATTTTCAGACTTGATAAGAAATGGTTACAATTTTTTTAAGTAAAAAAATACTTTTATTTTTTAAGTATTTTTTAAGTACTTAAAAAATAGTTTTTAAATACTTTAAAAAAATACTTACAATTTTTAGCACGTGCTTTATTTTCTTGACAACAATCCTTATAATCTTTAGCAGCTGTATGCCTGTATACTCGTTCGGCCAGTGAATCAACGTGTCGCGACGAGAGACGGCCCTGCACGCGCTATGTGCAGGGCGCCCTGCACCTGAGCCGCTCCCGGACAAGAGAGAAGGATCTCAAGAAATAACCTGACAAGGTCGTCAGCATTGAAACAACAATAATTATTAATAGTTTGATCGACCAAATGAAATTAATCATTGACACCGGCAAATTCTGGGTACAAAACCCAGAACGATATCGCATCGATGTGCTCAATACAGAAGGACACAGGAAGGAGAACGCAACTCTCGCATCACAAAATGTGCTACCATATATAGAAGAGTGGAAGCCTAGAACACGAGCACGGCCGCGATCACCGCGGTGACCGCCTGTGCGAGGCGCGCCTGAACCTTGCTGGCGGGGCTGGACGCCGGCGGAGGGGTCGTCGGCGGGGATTCGGGAGCGGGCGCGGGCGCGCCGGCGGCGTCAGCCAGGACCGTGATCTTGAGCTTCATGTTCTTCTTGCAGTGCTCGCCGACGCCGCAGAAGAACCACCGCCGCCCGGCCTTGTCGAGCTCGACCCGGTCCCCTCCGGAGTTCCACTCGCTGGCGTTTTCCGGCTTGGTGCACGTCTTGAAGTCCGCGCCGCCGACCTCCACCACCGTGTGGTTGGGCCTCGTGTACTTGAACACTGCAATGTACAAGAGAGCAATTTAGTTCTTGTCATCGAGATCGAGTTAAAGTCCGTTTGGAACGCGCTACTTCCATTCCAGGAATTAACCTGTTTCTCGTGAACTTCCTGCACTGCAAATGGGAAATATGTGCTGTGAACCTATGATGACGATGGCTATTTAGTTGGTTACCTAGTGTGTCGCCAACCTTGAACTGCTTGGTCTCGGCCCAGGCGGCGTAGTCGAACCCGAGGACCCAGCCCTGGTCGTCGCCCACTGCATGCTCCGTGCCGACGGCAAGCGCCGGGAGGAAGGCGACGGCGAGGGCGGCAGCGGCGACGAAGGCGAGCATTTGCTTGGAAGCCATCACCGAGTATGTGTATCAAATCTAGCTAGCTGATGCAGCTTGTGTTCTGCTTCTTGGTTCTGACTTGGTAAGTACAGAGGTAGTTGCATGTATATATAGAGGGAGAGAGCTTAGTGTATTGCGTATTAGTCACTAGGTACTTGATCAGGTCTTGTCTGCAAGGGATAGACTATTACACAGACTATTGAAATTTTTTTATCTTTCAGTCACATAAAGTTGTATTTTGAATCACCTGAAGTTGCACATATTTTTTTTTGGAGGAGGGCTACAATTTTAGTTGATTGAGAGTGCAATTTCAGGTGAATCACCTAAAGTTGCAGCTGTTTTTTTTGGAGGGGGGCTGTAATTTTAGTTCATTGAGAGTGCAATTTCAGGTGACTGAAACATAAAAAAATTTCAGTCACCGTGCAATAGCAAAACTGTGCCTGTAATTGGAGCAGGAGCAGCAGGCCAAGGGCGGCATGAGGAGTTTGCGTTGTGCCCGGGTGGCGCCAAATGTGCTCTGCTTTTATCAGAGAGGAAGTGATGTGCTAGTGTTGCTTTGGTATCATCGGAGCAGAGGAATGAACAGCACATGACAAATGTTATTTGGTGTTAGTATTTTCCCTTGTGCTGTTCCATCTTCGATGTGTGAGACTGAGACATGGTCTTGATTTGACACATCTTGTTCGTTGCTCCACAACTGGTCGTAGATGTGAAGACGATCCTCTCCGTGGCGAAAACAACTTTATTGCTTAAGGTTATGGTTTATGATTTTTGTTTTTAATATGAGTGCTCATGTAAATAAATCGAAAACTAATAAACCGATTCTAAAAGACCATCTTGATAAACCGCTTCAAAACAACGACGAAGAAATCATCCTATTTATTTATTCGAGAGAAGTTATAAATCATAAATTGAAAATTACAGGCGAAGAAACAACCAGCAGTTGCACGCTATAACAACCGGACGCTTCACCAATCACCACGAGTACGTGCTTCCACCTTCTGGGAGTACATGGAAGCACTGCCAATTGGCACAAATAAGAAAGTATCGTAGCGAGGAAGGTACCAGACGAGCACTCTCCCAAGTGAAGCGCCGGTTGGATTGCAGGAATTTTTCTTGATTCATACGTAAATTAAATTGTTTCTTGTCGAATTCCTACCTTCCAAATGAGACCTAACACAATAAGCAAAAATAGAAATGGTCAGTCATCACACGATAATAGCTGAAAGTTCGCATTATCTTATTTTCAAGACGAGGTCTCACCTGAAAACTAGCCTATGGCCAGATGGCTAAGAGTACAGGTGTATATCCTATCCACTTAGGTTTAAGTCCTAGACTTGACAATTGTTTATATTGTTTTAGGTGTGTAGATGTGCGCCTAGCACACGTGGTTCAGGTCCCAAGCTTAGCGATGGTATCCATTGCAGATGTGCACCTAGCCCACTAGGGTTCAAGTCACAGACTTAGCGATGGTGTCCACCATTTTAGGTGTGCGGCTGAGCACCTAGCCCACCCGGATTCAACTCCCAGACTTAGCGATGGTGTCCGCCGTTTTAGGTGTGCGGGTGTGCACCCAACCCATCAAGTTTCAAGTCCCTAACTTGGCAATGGTGTCCACCGTTTTAGATGTGCGGATGTGCACCCAGCTCATCAAGGTTCAAGCCCTAGAATTAAAGATGGTGTCCACCATTTTAGGTATGCTAGTGTGCATCCAATTGAAGAATCTAACCTGCTATTATGTGTTAATAGTGAGTTTTAATAATTGATGATAACTGTTTGTGGGACTAATACTTTTTATGAGTTAGTAAAATAGATTAGATCCTATGATAAGGATGACTTGGGAAGACATCATAAGTTGTTACCAAGTCAAGATTCAGAAAGAAGAGATTATCATCATGAGTTGATGGATATTATGTCAAGATCCTGAAGAGGAGTTGATCATTAAGTCAAGTGAAATCATTCATATGCTGATGGTTAAAGTCAAGGACTCGAACTTGGGAAGAAGATGTTTTTCATCAAGCATCAAGAGGATGCTCAAGGCAAAGATGTAACTAACATAGGTTAAAGATACGTTTATAGTCTTTTACCAGTCTCTGTGTTTGGTTAAAAGACTGCATTGCTAGTATAGTTTTCTTACTATTAAGTGAGGTCTTGACTAGTAGATTGAATGTGTTATGTATTGATAGCTCATTTAGTTTACTCTAGCTCTTCGTGGTATGATACTATTATTTGCGAATGTATTCTATAAATAGTTGAAGCTCATACATGTGGCAACCGATCCGGATGTGAGTAATGAAAGGTTATAATACGTGCGTGACGGCCCATAAGCCCATAGAATTTCTGGCCCACAATCTTTCAGCCCATATAAATTTTACCGCCTCAATACGTCTCTACCAAGCGCACTTTCCGTTCCAAATTGCTTTCTTTTTTTTTAAAAAAAAGGTTTCCGAGTTACTTCCATCCTCAGCTCCCCACACCTCACATTCTCCCGTCCCAGAGAGCCGACCGCCAACGAGAAAATTGATATTATGCCACTCCTTTGGAGTGGCTTCGATAAAATGCCACTCTCTAGATGGCAATTGTTAAAATGACATCCAATACATGATTAGCTCTATGATTTGCCATTTTAGGGGTTTTAGCCTTTTCTTTTTCATTATTTATTTTCCCCCCCAAAATTGCATAGGAAATGTCCATAATACCCTCCTTTTAGCCATTTCTTTCAGACTCCGTTCGATCCGCTTGGTGATTATTTTGATTATTTTGGGATATGTTCTAAGAGCAATACATATTTGATTATTTTGCGTTTGATGATGCGTTAAGCATACTGCAAGCAATTGCCTTAGCGCAACCTTGAACCGAGCCATCAAGTCCTTGCTTTCGATGGATCTCCATAGTTTTCACTCCATGAGGACATTATGATAGCCATGACTATTGCGAAAGCATGCAAGAAGCATCAAAAGGAGCCACAGGACCAAAGCCCAAGTTGTCGACAGCGGGTTTGCAAATAGCCCGGCTACTAATGGCAATTAGACCATTTCCAATAAATATAGCATTGGAGAATGTAATTGACAACCATTGAGGATCAAAACCCTCAGTAAAAGAAAATAGCAAGGTAAATGTTCACATTGCTAGTACCAATCAACAAGGTGCGATAATTCCATAAGTCGCAAATGACAAGGATCAATTATTAGTTAATTAATCAATAATACGACTTCATCACGGGATGAATAGCACTGCATTGTGTAACTGAACATTTATAAGATTTGAACATTTTCCTTCAAGTAAAACAGTTGAACATCAATCCATCTTAAGGCCATAAAACATTGAGTTCACATCTCAGTACAAAATAAGACCATAAAAACATTAAGTTCACATCTCAGTACAAAATGAGTCCACAAAACATTGAGTTCACATCTCATTTGATTTTTAGATAGCTACAGGAGGTAGATCATGTCTTCTTTTTCTTAGGAGTCATTTTTTTCTTCTTAGGGATAGAAGAACTACTTGCTCCCAAAGTGTCTCCTATTCCTCCACAAGCCCTTTCTCCCATAGTACCTCCTCCTCCTCCTCCAGTGGTAGATGTCTTGTCTCCTAGCAGCATTGCAAGGCGCCTGCACAAATAAGGACATAAGCTAAGTTACTCACAGACAACAATATAGTTATATAATTCACACACAAACAATTTACTTACCTTGTCACCATTCCCGGGCTTTCCTGCATTATTGTATCCCTGTCTGTTGTCCTTATTGGCATAGAAGGTTCAGGTGGGTACTTTGTGTCATTCTTTCTAGGCTTCCTTTTCCTACAAATAAGCATACGCAAAGGATTAATAAATAACAACAATGAAAAATTAAAAGGTCGTATAGAGATAAAAATGTTACCTTTTTTTGGTACCATTCAGGGGACACTTGTAGCTAGCTTGCCTATGACCCTTCTCACCACATCTTTTGCATGTAATGGTCCTCTAACCATTTTCTTTTTCTTGTCGTCATTTTTGCACTACTCTTGCCACCGGTCTCAAGACATCCTTTAATCCTCAATTTCCTCTGTCTCCCCACACTCCTCTTGCCTAGTGGTGCCTTTGTCGGACCAGATTTTACAATCCGGAATCTTCTGTGATTCCATCGCACTATTCCCTGGATCAGTAGATAGTGCTCACAGATTACGATTCGAATATCAAATGCATATCATGCGGAAGCGTAAATATAATAGTAAACTTACTCATGGGCGATTAGGCGAAATCAATAAATTGCAGCAACGGAAGAACGAAGCACGCAGTGGGACCTTCAGACATGCCCACAGCGACCAACCTGGAGGTTCGCGACCTAGCCCTTGACATCTTCATCTTCTCGGCCAGCTTGTCCAATCTTGTTGCTGAGGCGAGATGATTTGATTTCCTGATTCTGAATTTTGTCGCAAAAGCGAGCGTGAGCACTCCGACCCCGTGCTCCGCGAGCCAATACACACAATGCAAATAAATAATATGCATGGCTTAATAAAAGAGAGGCTCGGGTTATTTTATTTGCCATAAATTGCATTTGAACTACATTAAATAGAAATGTCCTGAGACTTAGCAGTTTGAACTAAATCATAATGAGTGAAAAGAATGCAATATCGCTAATAGTGATGCAGATTTTTCGTTCACCATATATGACATCTGCACCATATGCTTATCTTTCAGTGTTATATACGCTTAACTTATCACGGGACGACACCGGGACAATTCCAAATCGAGGCGATCCTTCGCCCTACAAATTTCCTTCTCCCAAGTACCAATTATTTTGTAAATGAACTATATCTAGTTAAGTTCCCATGTCCGCCATGACCGTAGGCACGACTATTCGAATAGTTTTGGTCATGCGAGTTTGTACACTTTCACCACAAGAGACAATCAACTCATTACCCCACACGATTCCTTAGAAGTGTAGTTGAGCAGACCATCACAATGACTTTTCAAAATATCTAATCCTTTCTCCCACCTCACATTATGGGTAACCTCCCATTTGCGATGGGCCCCATCTGTTTGCACGAGATGTTTCTCACTACTACTAGCGTACGGGCTTCCCTCCCTTCTGCGCTAGCATGACCGAGAAACTTCACCCACCACTGGTGTCCCTTCAGGCCCCTTTGCCATAGCATAACCCCATCAATCCACTACTAGTGAGATGAGTCCGGGATTTCGATAAGTTTACTTAGCCAAGTTGTATTTTACAGACTTGTGGTTGTACGGTTTTACACAGGAGGTCATGACAAGATTCAGTCCTTAGGATTATCTGGGCGGTTCTACCACAAACCACACTCTCGTGCACCCTGCACCATACCCCCGAACCATCCACCCAGATAAATAAGCAAGTTGAGGTTTTTGGGAATATAAATGTAGCACCCTAAAAAAAGGACTATATCCCTAACCAAATTCTCTCTCCTATCTCGAATACATGCAATCCTCTCTCTCTCCCGGATATCTCTCTCTATCCCAGATATCTCTCTCTTTCCATGAATATCTCATCTGGTATCTCCCTCTATCTCTCTCACGTCTCTGAATCACTCTCTGAATCTCTCTCTCTTTCTCAATATCTCTCGCATGGAGGCTGCATGGGCACCGGCGACGGCGGCTGCGGCGCCGGCGGCAGTGGCTCACGCGACAGCGCCCACGTTGCACGCCCGCATGCGCGTTCAGCTGCCATGGCGCGGTGGCGGTGGCGGCCGGCGGCGGCGCACGCCAGCCGGCGCCATGCCCGTTCGCTGCGCGCTGCTGCTTTGCGCTTGCACGCACACGGCAAGCGCATCGGGCGGCCATGGCGGCAGCAGCGGCGTGGCTCATGGCGCGAGGCGGCGCAACGCGATGCGCGGGCGCGGGAGGCGCAGTTCGGCGGTGGCGGTGGCCACGGCGGCGGCACTTCGACGCATGTGCACATGCCCGCGCATGATGCTGCCATGGCGCGGCAGCAGGCCGGGCCGGGGAATAGCTGCGCGGCGGCGACTCCGGCACGGCGCGCGTAAGAAGCGCGGCAGCGAGTGGCACGGCGCGGCGAGGCTTGGTGGCGTCTGGCGCAGCGCGGCGCAGCGAGGCACGGTGGCATGCGGCCGTGGCGGCGACATCGCTCCTGTCGCATGAGATGCGACTGGTCTTCCCCGCTGCTAGCTAGTTGCCTTTGCGTCCTCACGGTGCGTGCATGGCAGGGATAGCTGCATGCATGGAGAATGGCTGTCAATCGAAGGTTCGCATGTGGGAATAGAAAGGAACTTTGGACGGGTTCATACTTCTGATCCTTCGTGCAATCGAACTGCCGAACGCTTGGCAGGCAAGTACCTCGCGGTCGTAGCCTCTGCATTTCATATTTTACATCTCGCATGATTGCTTGTTACCGTTGCTATTGAGTACCATTACCATATCGCTAAAGCTGATCTGTCTATTGTCATATCACCCAACGCCACCTATCCACTATCATGTCACTAAAGCGCACTGCTACGATCATATCACCAAAACTTACCGAGCTTTTATCATATCACTAATGTTACCTGATTAATACCATACCCTGAAAGTTACCTGCTTGTTATCATATTACTAACGCTTGCCCGATTGTTGTCACATGTAAATGCTTGTCGGTTATGTACTTTTAATATTGTATTCATACCATGAGGTTCTAGGTTATCTTATTTTCCATGCCTTATGTTAATTAGTACATTAGACACTTAGATGTATTGAAGTGTTATGGTTAATGTTTAAGTTGCAAGCTTTAATTATTAATTATAATTGTTGTTTATATTGTGGTTGGGGTAGTATAGGAGTGACTTCAACTTAAGGTTAACCACTAGTAATCTTTAGCTTCGGAATGATATATTTAATTACCGGTTCCCTGATTCATTACTTGTATGTTAGTGCTTGATTGTTTCGATGGAATTATGTATGACATTGTTAACCTGACTAATACCAACTTATCACGTAATAAAATCTAGTTGTTTGACAACCCCTTTGTGTGAGTTAAGTTGTAATCTTTGGGTGAGAATCATTCATGGATCCCTACCATCATCGTATTATCCTTCATCTTCCATCTGATTTTATCTCCTGTCTTCCACCTCAGCAATCCTTTTCACTCCTTGTAATCGCGCATGAACTTATCTCCAATTATCTTAATTCCACATTTCACATCTTTCATGATTACCTGTTACCATTGTTATTGAGTACAATTATCATATCAATGAATTACCTGGTTCTTAGCGTATCACTGAATTTACCTGGCTAATATCATGTCACCAAGTTATCGGTTATTATCATCTCTCTAGTGCCTGCCTGGTTGTTATAATAGTATTCATGCTTGCTTGTTTATTATTATGCTTGCCTAGTTATGATCATATTGTTAATGCTGGTCTAGTTCTTATCAAATTGTTAATGCTTGCTTGATTATTGTTAATGCTTGCTGGTTATATACCCTTAATATTGTATTCCGGCCATGATGTTCTAGATTACGTTATTTCACATGCCTTTAGGTTTATGATAATACTCAGTTAATAATGTTATAAGATTCATGTTTTTAATTAATGTGTAGAGTTCATGCTTAAACCGTTAATGGGGGTAGCGGGTGATCATGTTGTAGACTTAGGTTAAAATCACTCGCAGTCCTTTAAGTATCACGCTTCTGTGTTTAATCCTCTCGATATCATGATGTATTGCCGGTACAGTTCTTTATGTGAATCATGATCGTTATACCTTAATAAATGTTAATTTGACTAATAATCACTTATCACCTAATAAAACTTGATTGGTTGATAAACTTGTGTGAGCTACATTATAACACCTCTTTAGGTTGATTATTATATCACTATCATCTTATCATTATTCCACATCGCCCTATTATTAGAAACTATGTCTTTCCATTTTCAACCCTAGCACATCTTTTCACTTCTCATCATTTTATTACAACCTTATCCTCGCCATCTCTTAGCTACCCTAATTTTGTTCTATTTAATCTGTCCATGATGTATCGGTTACTTTATCACCTAGTTTCACCAATCATGTCCCTTCGGTCTCATTGGATTAAATCATTACTTGCATAACTTTACCTTAATTCAATCACAACTCTTTACTTATATCATGGATAACTCGCTAAATAACAAACTAAGGGTTATCACGTTGGGGCTGCCCACATATAGGGGTCATTTCCACCCAACCTGTAACGCGTCTGGGCCGTACATTCTCGTTATCTGAGATATTACACCCGTCTGCGATTATACTGATCGAGGACAAGGTTGTGCTGGCTATTCTCGTATAACCGGGTATGTGGGATAAGGTCGCTGGCACCCTTGCTATAACTTGCTGTAACTTGTCACATAACAAATATCTTTAATACACAGTTCTCATAATATCCGTCTCCTAATCATGACAGTATCTCTGACATTAGTTGCTCGTTGGTTGCCTTTTGTCCATTGCTTACTTGTCATGCTTGCCTTTATTTCATATGGTTGCATCGCATGTCTTACTTTTGTGTTGCGACCGTAGTTGGGTACTTGCTGAGATTTCCAAATCTCACGCTTGCTCTTTTCAGTCTCAGGTAAAAGGCCAGTGGAGTGATAGCATCATGCATGGGTGGGAGCACTCGAGTTTTCAGCACCGTGGTTTGCCACCGTTTTGTTGTTTCGCTCGTTCTTTATTTGATTAGAAGTGGACCGGTCCCATGTTTTAAATATTTATTCCAGATTCCGTTGGTTCTCTATTAGAGTGTTAATAAAGTTTTAAACTCTTTGTGATTTCTTTTATTGTATTTATTTATTCTTCACTTTGGCGATGACGTTCCATAGTAATATCCCATATGGTTACGTGGGGTGTTACAATAAAATAACCATAATCAACATACATCAGTCATTACCACCATGACTGCCCAACCAATTTTTCTCAGGATTAAAAGTGATGCTTGGGCGCTCTCGCGCCCATGAATATCTAAACAATACTACGCACGGCATATAATTACGGACTTATTTCCGAAAGGTTACTATTATAATTTGTGCTATGGCGATAATGTTCACATGTTCAAATATTCCAAAGGAGGGGTAATATTAACCAAGTACACAATGGGATATAACTAGAATCTTAAATTAACATGTATTTGCATATAACATAACAAACATGCAATTTGATAATTTAAACAAAAGTAATTGCGAAAACGAGGTTCAATATGATCTTAGTATTGACTACTTTGGCGCGGTTTATCGCGTCTTGAGCTCACACAAAGCTATATCATCCGTCTTTATCTTCAACTTGATCTCGATCTCGCTGATCCATTCATTCTTGGGACTCGGTTTCTAACTACGCGATAAACGATCGAATCCAAATAAAAGCAAGTAACTCAAAAGATCCAAATAAATCCGAATAAACTCAATTTTTGTATTATTACGAGTTAATGGGTGATTCGGGTGATTTGAGACAAGGTCGGTGGAAGGATATAATGGTTCGATCTTTCTATTGATCACCTCTTTTATTATTTTCGTATTTATCAAGGAAGTTACATGAGTCAGGTTAGACCTATAGACTAGTGCAGGAGTTTAGTGGACAAATTCTATCTTTAGGGTATGCATTCCTTGCAATTCAGGTTATGGTAAAGGCAAACTAGACTGAGGGATGAGATCTGTACTTATTCTATAAATCTTTTAATCGAAGGTATTATAACATTTGGATATCTTTATTAAGTTTTTAGACCAATCTCTGATATAGGCTTTCACTATTAATTAGATTAAGATAAATAGCAAGGGCTCAATATCTATTCTTATATGGTAATTAATTAGAATTTAAATCTCTAATAATCCCATTTTCATATTTTATGTATCTCCATTCATAGCTAGGCTAAATTTAAGTTGAATTAGGATCCACTCATATGGGTCCTAACTTGTTATATATACAATTATGTTTAATACTATTATGTACTAAAGCTAGCGTTAAGATTTAATCAATGGCACTATTATTAGCTTGCTCATACTCTAGCTGCTATTAGGCTTAGCTTTATTTTTAAGTTTTATTTACCTAGCAAAATTTGTCATACAGGGTTATATTTCAGTGTTTGCTAATTAGCAGAATCTTCCATTAGGATTTACTTATTGGCCGTATTTTAAATATTGACCTAGGTTCTAAGTATAATTAAGGGTAGTTTCTAATTTAGAGCCTTGACTTTGTATATAAGTATAATATCCAAAACCTTTTAACTTTATTTGGAATTTCTTTTCAATTGAGATTTTATACTAAATTTCAATACCAACCAAGGAAACTTTTCTTTACTAATGCCTTTAATCAACATTTAGTCCTTGAGTTAAATATTACTTATTCATATGTGATAACTAATCTATAGTTATATATTAAATAAGCTGGTGTTATAATCTAGGCAGAGATCTTTGTACAAGGTAGCATCCTATTATTCTATTTAATAAGGTACATCATTGAGATTTATTAGGTGACAGCATGATAAATATTGAACTTATGTTTTAATTATGATTTAAGAGCATCTTTACTAAGTTTGGATGTTTATCCAAAGTTGTTCCTCTTTATCAATGCCATAACTAATATTTAGTCTTTTCATTCATTTATGCAATCCACATTAACTATTCATATTAATCCAAGTTTAAATCTTAAACATTCTCATCTATATTCTATAAATTTTTAGCATCTGTTACTAATTATTTTCGGATTTTCCCCCTTTCTTATTACTGGAATCACCGGCAAAAATTTAATTAACGAAAAACGTAAACCTCTAACTGCTATTGCGGCCGAGCGGAATCGAACCTGGGTCACTGGGGTGAGCACGCACTGGGCTAGCCACTTAGTCTCGGGATGTTACCTGACAGTATGAAGCGAAGAAATGCAATTGAGCTGATTGTTCAGGGCTGAAGCAGGGAAAACTCGAGCGCGCGCCGGCGACGGTGGCGCCGAGGTGGTCGGAAAGCGGGTGATGGCGAAAGCAGGTTGTCCGCAGTGGGAAGCCCAGTGGGCGTCGGCGGGGCCGGGGCGGAGCGCGGCCGGCGGTGGCGGCGGCGTGAGCTCGGGAGGCGCGCGTGGCGGCGGAGGCGGGCGTGGGAGAGGTGAGAACCGGGAGCGCGTAAGCATGAGGAAGACCCGTGAAGCTTACCGGGTAGTTGGCTTGGCCGGGAGGAGGCCGAGGTGGGCCGGCGACGTGAGGCGGCGGCGGATCGGGAGGTCGCCGTGGAGGAGGAGCTCCGCGACGAGGAGCCATTGCCGCTTGGAGGGGGCTCGAGGGCGCTGCGTAGTTGCTCCCACCGCGCGGAATTGAGAAGAGGTGGCCCAAGGAGGAGGTGGCGGTAGGAATGGCGGTGGTGGCGGTGTTGGGGAAAAGGGCCATGCGGCGAGCTCGGCGCATGAGGATTCGACAGCGAGAGGAGGTAGAGGGCTCCGGGGCACGCCGGCGCGCTCGGCGAGGCGCGCTGCCGGAAGGGGGAGCGGCATGGAGGAGCGGCGGGCGGCTCACGGGTGCCATGCGACGAAGGACCGGGAAGAAGGGGTGTGGCGCGGGAGGATCTTATGGTCACGGGAAGGCCGGGGAAGCGGTGGGCGGTGCGGGTAAAACCGTGGCGATGGCGGAGAGGGTGCAGCGCATGGTCGCCACGGGAGGAAAAATGTTGGCGTGGCGAGAGGAAAAAAAGGAGAAGAGAAGCGGCGCGGCGGAGAGAGCGTGCGGGCGGGCGCGAGCCCACGCGCAGAGGAGCGGTCGCGTAAAGGAGGTGGGGCGGTGTCGGCGGGAGATGGCGCGGGAGAGAGGTTGGGCGGGTAGGTGGTGGCAGTACAGTGCATTTCTTCTTCTCTTTTTTAATTTCATTGCTATTCATTTTTCTTGTTTATACATGTGTACAAGTATATATATCTTTATACCATTATTTTGGTATACATATATATATACACATTTTTTATGCTTTTGTTTACCATACTAGTCCTTTTTGTATATAATTGCATATATTTTATTTATTTATTTTTGTTGCCCTTGTACTATCATTCTCAAACTCAAAATGAAAGTTTATATTTTATTACTCAGGTTTCCTTCTCCCTATTACTGGATCATCTTTTCATATTAGTATTTAAGATTTTAGTTTTCTATTATTTGCATATTCACTTTTTGGTATTACTAATGTTTTTCTTTGTCTTTTATGAATTCCTTCAATTCTTAGAACCGCAATCAAACTCAGGAAAACTCCATGAAATCCAAATTCCAATAGAATATATTGCCAAAAATAATTCAAGAAATTCAGATTTTCAAATTTTAAATTTTCAGGATGTTACATGCACCCACATCGAAAGGCAATTCCACCTCTGGCCATTGTGACTTGTCGGGCATTGCTGGTATCTCTCTCTTGTATGCACCCTTGAATTTGTCTATAGAGTAACACTCGTCAACATATTCTTCTAAGTTCGCATTCTTTTGAGTTGTTAAAAAGCCAATGCATGCCCACAAGGCTGCCGGTGTCTTGCCGCCACTCACATGTGCATGTCTTCGCCGTGCTGCAACAACATGCCTACCAAAATCCTTGCCATTGTCCCACACCTCTGCGGTATGTAAGCTCGCTGTTACAACCTTCAAATGTCCTAATCCTCTGGTCCTTGCCTTTAGTTGGTGGATTACAGCGGGAAGGATCCGACCATGCAGCCTTTCTCCAATCCTCCTTCTCTTATCCTATAGAACCATTATCATCTCCCTTATCTTATCGCCTAGATCAACAACGAGCAAGTCCTTGGTACCACTAATCCATTATTGAAAACTTCAGCAATATTGTTTGTGATATAGTCACACTTGATTTTTGTGTTGAAGCCACACCTCATCCACTTCAGTTTATGACATGTTGTCAAATATTTCCAAACTTCAAGAGCTCCATTAATAATAGGGTCATGTGCTTTGGAACACCATCTCCTATAAGCCCTAGCTGCAGGTACATATTCCCAAAAGTGTCACCATGGAACTTCTTCCGAAATTTTCATAAGATGATAAAGCATTCTCTTTGTTCACTTGATGAAACACCTTACATCTGCATTTTCTAACCCCTTACAGCATCTGAACAAATAGCAAGAGGTTCTAGATCCCCTATTGCCTTATGGAGTCGTGTCATGAACCCAACCAGATTGTCCTCGGTCTCGAGTCTATAAAACCAAATGCAACTGGATACATCCAATTATGCCCATCTATTGATGTAGCTGCACTAAATGTCCATTCCACCTATCATTTAGTGCGATGGAATCTACACTAAGGTATGCTCTACAACCATCCACAAACCCTCAATGCAAGGTCTAAGTGCACAGAAAAACCTATGAAAGTATGCCCTCCCATCAACTACTTTGATGTCAATTTCCACAACACTACCAGGTGATCTCTTAAGAACCTCTTCCTTCCACCTATACAACATTTGGAAACTTTCCTTCCAACATCCATACAATTCTTTCAAAGCTCTCTCCCTACCATGCCAAGCTGTATCATAATCGATTGTTACCTTGTGATCATCCTGTAACCTTTTCTGCAACTCTTTGGCACCCATGTTAGGAGTGGTCTTGAGGATATCAATAGCCTTGTCGGCAACCCAGGCTTGCAAAGCTGCAGTTGTCTTTATCCTCATAGTAGACGTACAATTACGGTCTTCATTATGAACTGTGACCTGCAATACCAAATAAATAAAATAAATTAGAACCATTATACTCTAAATATAGTACCATTACGTAAAGTCAAGAGTATATATCAGGTTAGTACCATTATAGTTTTATCGCTCGCCTACACCCAACAAGACTCCACGGATACCCCTCAACTCCACATTTTACCTAAATCGCTTTGGTCGATTTCACTATGTCAAGCTCAAACTCCTTGTTAATTGCAAAGCGTCTCACGGCCAACCTAAAATCCTTCATTGATGGGTACTTCGCCAAGATCCATACAAGGGTTATTCTTATCATAACTTATCACAAGTTCACCGTGATTGCATCATCAACAGAAGAGCTGCACCTTGATGCCCTTAATAACAGCAGACCACTTGTTTCAATAGCACTATTTGATCTATCAACTTGCGTGGAGTTCTTTGCACTTTCATCTTCATCCCTCAAGCCTAAAAGCGCAAACAATTGGTCATCACTCATGACTGAATCCTTCCTCGTCATCTTGTGTTTGCTCGATCTCTAAGTTATCCCAATCAATTTGAACTAGTTGTGAATTGGGCTCAATTCGAACCATTTTCACGAAATGGACCCATACTTAATAAATAAAGGTGCACTTGTACAACTATCTAGATGTTCTTTATCTACAACTGAAACCACCGAATCGAACTTGTCGCATAATCAACCAATTTAGCATCTACTCTAGACCGTTCTTACGAATCCGACCTAAACGAATTGAACCAAAAAACCGAGTTAGCTCCATCTAACTCGATGCAACCACAATGTGCTAATATCGGTGGAAGATTTTACCACGAGGACACGTCCTTGCTCATGGTGTCAAATTGTTCCAACCACTTCTCTCCTCCCAATTGTCTACATAATTAGGATTTCATGCAATTAATCGATTACCAAACGGAATGAAAAAGACTAAAAATATTTCAATAGGGCATAAGAGAACATTAAGAATGTTAGCAAGCATCACTCAGTGACAGACTAGAAATCTTGAACAAATAAACAATTTATATTCAGTACATCTATGCATTAATGATTGGATCATCAATTCACAAGCCATGTTCTCTAGATGAACTTATAAAATATAACAAATTGTGTGAGATAGAGCAGCATTCATCAAATATATGAACATCCTAAACACACAGCTAACACAAAAGAGAGAGGTCCTTACCACCAGCAACCATGGATCCTTGTAGGAATGGGAAATTCCATGAGAAATTCCATAGGGCAGAAGTAGTAAAAAATTTACCTGTATGGAGTGTCTTCCTGTGGCGACGGTGGGGTCTTCCGTCTTGCGCGGCGCATGCCCGTGGCGGCGGCAAGCCCAGCAGAGGAGGCGGAGAAGCCCGTCTGAAGCGGCGAGCGCGGCGTGCAGCAGAGAGACCGAGAACCGATTTTGAGTCTCTGAATGAATCAAACGAGTCTGAAAGAAATGGCTAAAAGGAGGGTATTATAGACATTTCCTATGCACTTTTGGGGGGGGAATAAAAAATGAAAAAGAAATGACTAAAACCCCTAAAATAGTAAATTATAGAGCTAATTATGTATTAGATGGTATTTTAATAATTACCATATAAGGAGTGGCGTAATATCAATTTTCTCGCCGCCAACTCCCGCCACGCCAAAACCCTAAACCCCAGATCTCGCCGGCCGCCGCCGTAGGCTCGCCTGGTCGCGATGCCGAACCCGAAGGGATCCATTATGATGCAGTTCGTGAACTACCGCATCCGCGTGACCATCCAGGACGGCCGCCAGATGGTCGGCAAGTTCATGGCCTTCGACCGCCACATGAACCCCGTCTTCGGAGACTGCGAGGAGTTCCGCAGGCTGCCGCCGTGCAAGTCTTCGAAGGGCTCCGGCGACCGCGAGGACCGCACGACGTTCGGCCTCATCCTCCTCCGCGGCGAGGAGGCTGTCTCCATGACCGTCGAGGGCCTCCGCCCCCCAACGAGTCACGCGCCAAGGCCGGCGCCGGCGCCGTCGCGGGGCCCGGCGTGGGGTGCGCTGCCGGACGAGGGGTCCACACCGGCCCGCTCATCCAGGCCCAGCCCGGCCTGGCGGGCCCCGTGCGAGGGGTCGGCGGGCCCGCGCCTCGCCCGGCATGATGCAGCCGCAGATCTCGCGCCCGCCGGTGCCAAACCTCTCGGCGCCGCCGGTCGCGTACCCGCAGGTGGTGCGCCCCCCGTGGCGTTCCCCGGACAGCTGCCAATGGGGCGCCCCCCGCCGGGGCCGATGCAGTTCCAGCGGCCACCGTGGGCGCCTCCTGCGCCGTTCCCCGGCGGACCACCACCTCCGCAGCAGTTCATGAGGGGCCCGCCGCGGGCGATGGGCCCTCTGAGGCCTGGGATACCTGGGGCGCCGCCACCACCGAGGCCAGGGATGCCACCGCCACCAATGTTCAGACCGGGCATGCCACCGCCGCCACCCGGCCCACAGCAACCTGGGCAGAACCCACCGCAGTAAACTATTGCTTAATGGTGTTGTTTTAGTCTTTCAGAAGTTCTACAATGTAGGTGATGGATCATAGATGGTGTATGCTGTCATAACTCATAACACTGAATGCCGTCTACTTACCAACAGCTGATGCATTTTATTAGTTCAACTCTGACAGTATTTTAAACTGCAATATTATATACCATCCAAGCTAGAGTTCATTGAGTTATTCTGTTGTATTTTGGATCTAAGGATTAGTTGAATATTATGGTTGTGTGCTGCTCTTCTTTCTCTTTTTCCTTTGGTGCGTAGATGCTATACTTAGGGCCTTTTCATTTTAGTTTCGATAATTTGTTTGGCTAGATCATTCTGCACCCAGAAATACATGGATGGACTATTAATTTGTATTGCTTCAACTTGTTGATTAGTAAAGCTTGAATGTTAACAATCAAAGTTAAGAGATATTTACAGTTAGGCATACAAGTTGCTTTGTACAGTCTTCACCACATAGGAACTCCTGAATTGGGCACACTTCCCTTGAATTGAAAGTGCGGTACCTAAAACTCTGAATGTCCCAAGGGTGTGTATTTGGGATACATGAATCCAAAATTCTTAGCGTACAATGCTTAATTGTATGAACTTTTACTGATGGAACACACAATGATAATTAGTGCAGTCTTTTAAAATGGTACTAGAGCATTCTTGATATGACTCTGAAACTCTGAATGCCAGGGAGCAATATTTCCTAAATTTGGAGAGAATGCTTGAATTGTAAGGTCAATATTCTTTTTGAAGTGCCAATTTCTCTTACTAGCTAAGAGACATTCTTCACAGCAGTTAATGTGTCTTGAACACTAGAACATGGCCTCTGGGAGTCAATTGTTTTATGTGCCCACCTACCAAGGCCTTGCTGCTGTGAAGCTTGCCTGTCCTGATGTCCTCATGGCTCAAGGATGTTTCAAATCCTTGCCAGCAATGTGCTCTTATCATGTAGCATACTGTTAAACAAAAATTAGCCGTGTCATCAATTCGTCATAAGTCACATTCACTCATTCTATTGTAGTATTGTTCACTCCGCCATGGGATTGCAAATTTGCAATTGCTATGCTCACTCTGAGCTGTCAAGATCTGCATAGGTCTGAACAGAATGGGGACCCATCTGCTTTGGTTGGGCATACCTATCGTGGGATGGGAGTTAGTAGCCTAGCTTGGAGTTTAACTAATTCGCAGAAAATGAGTTACATCAACAGTTGTAAGCCACTTTGGGACACTCAGATTGATGTTAGGGTGTGTTCTTCAGTAATATAGCCAAGCGAAGGTTGTGCAGCACTTGCCATTGCCGCAGTGTCTTTGATGGTGCCAAACCCCTTGTGTACTGCTGCTTCAATGTGAAATCTAGTTTCTGATCTGCCATATTTTTTTTTCAGATAGATGCATTTGAAAGAAATTTCTGTTAAGTTTTTTGACTTAGCAAGTCATTTTGTCTTGTATTCTTTGTCTTGTTTATGGGAACTTCTTTGCCATTGTTTTCGCTCATTATTTGCCTTTTCAAAAAATTTGTTGCTGTAAAACTTTTGTTTTACTGGCCCCATACAGTTATTGGATTAAGTTGACTACACACTGGTTGCCCTTTCGAAATTGTGTGGAGGAAATTGCACATTTTCCAGCAAGCAACCGAAAATAATCGTGAGGAACTTATTTGTTTGAGCTTAATTTTAGCTTGCAACTACTAAGTTCTCACAAACACCATGGATTTTGCTTCGTTATCATTTTAGTTTCTATTAAAATTGTGTATTGTTATGTTTCTGTCAGTTTTCTCTGACAATGACAGGCCATCATGTTGACAAATTCATTGTATGCCAGTGAACATAAATGCAAACATGTGCTGATAGCTTGTGGTCAAAAAGCATTCTAAGTGTGTTGTAAGGATAACTAGATCAGAGGCACCTTAGAACATCATACCGTGAACTGTCGTGTTACTGAATCTATTGGATATTGGTGTAATAATTCTATCTAGATTGTTAGTCAACTGATCTGTTTTTGAACTTAAGTATCGCTTGCTGTTGCACCTATGTAGCATCTCCGCCTCTCCGGTAACATCATAAAGAAAACTTCATCATGTAGTACAAAAGTTAGTGTAACTTATAGATGCATTTTTTAACCGTCTTTTTGTTTCCCATGCAAATATTTGTTTTCGACTAACCTTCCAATCAACATTCCAGGTTCTCCTGCTCCTAGCGCCAACTGATGGTTTGTGAATTCTACCTTACCTTCATCATTCCGTACGTGCTACCTTGGACAAAGTAGTTTCTTGCAGTACTTCTGCAATGTACTTAGTGAGTTGGAGGCTTATTTAACTGCAGATCAAGTTAAGGTACCGTGATTGATGGTGCCTTAGAATTCTGTTCTGGATGTGCATTTGATGCCATGATTTCAGGCAATCGAACTGACTAATTAACTTCAACTAGATGCCCGTGTTTTAGCTTCGCTCGTTGATTTGTTGAAATTTTGCATGTTATTGTACTTCTGAGTAGATTTTTTCCTTGCAATCGGAATTATATATGTGCTCTAATGCTTGATCTTGCACACCCAGGTTGGGGTTTAGGTCTAGTAGTTGCTACTATTTTGTTTACATACCAGCGGGCCGACGCTGGGCGGCTGGCATGTTCTCGTGTATCTGCCTCATTTCATACTTGTTGATGCTTGTTTGTCAATTGGACAAGGATGCCTCGTTCAAACCTGAAGATTGAACAAGTCAGTTTTTCCTCTGTTCCCATGGCTTAGCATTTTTTATTAAACATATTATGAGAATTTTGATTATCTTCCTCTTTACTTATTTTGCACAATGAGAAAACTCGTGTGGAGTCAGAGAATTAAAGAAACACAGCCGCTAGCTGTGAAAAAGAAGTGTTAATGGGAGAACTAGAAACCACGAAAAGTAGTGTGTTTGCTATGATTAACCCTTTTATGCATGCTAACAACTTCAAACCAATCAAATTATTTTATGCTTTCTTAAATTCAAGCATCTGTTCACTAATAATAGTATGAATTTTGATTGCATAAAATTATATTTGCTGCATTTATCTCAAGTTAGCTTAATCCTACTAGCTCTTTCTCTAATTTTATTTTGGCTTCTCCGCTGGCCCGTAATATGTCAGTAGTTCGTGAGAGTTCAGTTCCAAGCAAAAAGGATGCATCCCCTCAACTTTGATCCAGAGGTCATGATTTCATCATGATAAAGATGATATCGGTGGGCTCAGAACTGGTCAGCCTTTAGCTTATCATTTTATTATAGTAACTAGTTTTTAAATGATGTGTTTTTTAAAGTAGTATTTATAGGTAGATTATAGCAGATGCTGCATTCAGTTTAGCTATACTAGCTAAAATCATATACGATTATTTTTTTATATAATATTTCTCATAAATAGTTAAATTTTAAAAATTAAAATCGCAGCCCAAAAAAAAACCCACCGATGCTGCTTCTTTGGCGCTTCACTCCATTTCTCCTTTCCACTGGGCAATCATCGTCGTCGTCGTACGGAGTTTTCACATGGCCCAGCAAAGGCGAGGGCCACAGACAGGTGTCTTTGACAGCATTGTCTTTACGCTGGATATAATCATTGACGTCTTTTTTTTTCTTTTGAGAAAGGGTGTTTAATTTGACCACTGTATTGGTGGGGAACTGGAGATTTATTACCCAAAGCCTCGCTCTCGTGCACCGCCGCACCCCACCAGCCGGAACTCAATTCAGTTCCAATCTTTGACGTATATTTTCCTTACATCGGTTTCCTGCCCCAACGTCTATTTTTGTCTCTCTTTCCTTCACCGCACTTCTGAACTGTGATGCGTATTGCCTAACGCAACTGGTCCGTATCTACTAACTTGCAGCATAAATGCACACCAAAGTCCTCAAGCTTCCAGCTTCTCTTGTTAGTTGTGACAACAGAAAGGACGCGTTTTAACTTCTAATGTATTTTTCATTATTTATAAATTTTATCAGTCAACAAGGCTTTTTTGAGGCTGTTCTTTTTTAGTATTTGTTTGCGTTGTTCGTGATGAGCTAACATAATTTTCCATTTTTAATTTTTTTTAATTTAATTACGTCAAATAAGTCACCTTCAGCTACAGTGGAATCTCAGTCAGTTACAATGTAATTTCAGCTATAAGCTACTATTTTTCAGTCTAACCGAATGCCGCCAAGTCTGCTCTTTCGATGACACAGCATAATAGTACTGTGGCAGTACACATAGGTTTTTTTAACTGTGCTTTGTGCTTTTTAGTTATATCTTATTAGCCTAATAAATAATAATTACTAAAAATTAAAACTAAAAAAGACTAAAAAACTAAAAAGAATAGAACCCAGGGGTGTACGTATAATGCTCCACAAACTCGCTCCACAAACTCTCGCAAAAGCAGCTCCACAAAAACAAAAGTTTGTGGAGTAAAGGTGCTCTCACAACTCACATTTTTCCTCGAACAGTGAAACGTGAGCTGAACTGTTTGGCTAAAAAGCGAGCGGAGCAGAGCGTGAAGTGGAGTAGTCTCAAACACCCCTTAAATCTCCAAACATTGGTCCTTGGTACTCTACCATCTTTCACCGTCTCTTCCACCGTTCTACCATGCCTGAATCGACGGTACTTTTGTACTGTTAGACCGTCGAATCAGAAAATCAATGCTCTACAATACGCCCTTGCTCTTCATGCCACGTGATTACTTCTTCGCCGTAGGATAACTTGCATTACAGGTAGCCATTGAACGGCTGCACGATGATCTGATCTGGACGGTGGATACCATGCACGCATGTGTGTGTACAGTATATTGTATTACTGTATACGTGCCCGCATGGCTAACAACCTGCACTAAAATTTCTGTGCGACGACGGCTGCGTTCGTGCGTGTGCGGCGGCGACGGTATTTACCCAGTGTTCGATGTAACACGTGACACCCTGGCCGGAAGAGGCGACCGTTGGATGCTAACCGAGCAGCGGCGGGCATATGTCCAGTTCTTTTTAGCTTTTAAAAGTTATTTTTCGGTTTTTCTACAGTAACTAGTTTTTAAACGAAATATTTTTGAAGATAGAATCTACTAGTTAATTATAGTACACACTTTACTGACTTCATTTGTATTGATAAAAACCGCACGCGAGTTTCTGTTACTCTTTAATCTCTCATACAAACAACCTAAAAACCACAAGCCGCAGCCAAAAAGAACAAATCTATAGTAATTTTTTTGAGTGGATATTCCGAGTTAACAAAAATTATTGTTTAATAATTACACAACATGAACCCTCGTGGGTCCGCCCCTGTAACCAAGTCACGGTCTCAGGCGAGTAATGGCGCCAAGGAAACCGCTAGCTACCTGACCCGGCGCCGACGTCAGTTAATGGAGTTCCAATTCAGTCACGTACGCGGTACGCCTCGACAAGACAGAGCTCACCAACACATGTATCGTATGCATGCGCAAGCTCAAATTACTTTGCCTGCTTGCTTGCTTCACAAACTTTGGTGCTGAAGGCTAGAACTGTTTTTCTTTGTAACCTTGCTGATGAGCTTTCGTTTGCTGTTAATTTTGCTGGCAACGGTTAACCAACCTAGCTATTAGTAGTTCAACTGGTAAGACATTCGGTGGTTTTAAGGCTATGCTCTAACGAGATTTTGTTTCTGACTTCTAATTTCTAACTTCTTAATTTTATTTTATCCGATTGTTGGGTTTTTTTTTCTTTCCTTTTTGTTTTTATTTCTTTGTATTATTCGTGATGATGCAACTTTTTTCAGTGTTTTTTTATTTGTGTTAAATTTAATTATGCTAAAAATTTAATAGTAACTATAATACATTTTCAATCGTTATAATGGTAAAAAAAAAGTTAGAAGTCGGGGCTATATAAGTACTGAGCTAGTGAGTTCAAACCCTGTCAAGAGTTAGTAACCGTTAAAGCAGGGGAGAGAATCCTATCCAGAATCTGCCTACGATGAGAAAAGCAGACATGCCTGGCACAAAAGGTACTGCAAGAGAGGCCACTGTTTTTCTTTTAAAAAGTGTAGCTAATTTGTGTATTTTCCTTGATCTTTGATTAAAAACTTAAATGATGCAACGTGCATGGTTCTTCTAGGACCATAATTCCTTGTTCTTTGATTAAAAACTTAGATGATGCAACATGCATGGTTCTTCTAGGACCATAATTCATTGTTCTTTTTTACTACTCAAGTAATTGAAAGATGTTAGATTTTTTTTCACTCGTATTGTCCTACATTAACATGCACATGCGCATTGCTACGCTGCCTTAATTGTAAGGACCACAGTTTTGTGAAGTGGATCGGACGGTTAGGTACATAACCATCTCCAGAAGACCAGAAGCACTTACCGTGATCTTCATTTTGTCTGGTAAGAAGTCTTTGCGTGTCGTCTAAGCTGGACAATGTACTGTAGTAGCACTGCTATATATATATATATATATATATATATATATATATATATATATATATATATATATATATATATATATATATATATATATATATATATATATATATATATATATATATATATATATATGTGTGTGTGTGTGTGTGTGTGTGTGTGTGTGTGTGTGTGTGTGTGTGTGTGTGTGTGTGTGTGTGTGTGTGTGTGTGTGTGTGTGTGTGTGTGTGTGTGTGTGTGTGTGTGAGAGAGAGAGAGAGATTCTACGCATGTGTGAAACACATTCTACTTCCAGTGCGTTACTCGCACTTATGATATGCTACCTAAATGAACTCATACTCATTTATCACCTTAGGTATATTCATACACTAATTCTAGGATACTTCAATGCCAACTATATGAAAAATGATAAGGAGCACATAGTTTTTGGCACATTTTTCTAATATCCTCATATTCGTATATAAAAAGGAACATGTTCAAAAAACTATACAAACCACCCAGATGATCTTATATACTCATATACTACATGTACATACCCTCTATTATGTGAGATAGTCCCTACTTTGCAGGAAGGCATAGCGAGTAACTACACCCGGGATAGAAAAAGGCTATATAATTGGAACACCATGGTGTCAAGGTACCATGATCTAAAATAGGCATTTTCCTATGTATTGTGTGCGACAATTTTAAAATTTTTTAGATATCAAATTTAACTAGTTAAAACTAGTTTGAACTAAAATTCAAACTGCAATTGCCTTTATGATAGTTTGATTATAGGTATATGCTAATTTTATATAAAAATCAACAAATCGTATTATCTAAATTTGTTTTAAAATCTTTGAATATGAATATTTTTTCAAATGTGTGTGTTTTGATTTGAATTGTTATAGATGGGTATATACCCTAAAACTAAAAATTTTCAAAAAAAAGACACCCAAATTGGGTTGAATCCTGACACCATGGTGTCCCGTGTGTGTGTGTTTGTAATATATAGCTGAGCGTAGAATAACTCGCCACTTCACTCCCGCCCTGATTGAGCCTATCCTTCCACTGAGTGCACCAATCGTGCGCACGCCCGCTTGTTCCTACCCTCCCATGCCATACCCCATCCAACCGAGTCAATCTCGACATATGCGGGCCACAAACTCATGATCCTTGACACTAACGTCACATGACCAGTATGCGCTACGGCTAAGTGTGACAGTAAACTCTAACGACACGTCCAATAAATTCGTGAGTACAATGAAAGCATTTTCAATTGATAGCAAATTATAATGTATTTGAACGTAAATACGGTATCGATTTTTACTGCCGCTATCGCACAACGGTTCCCTGGGGAAATGGTATCTATTTTTAGGCTAGGTGTAGCAATAAACTCAAACAACGCTTTCGGTAAATTCGTAAGTACATTAAAAGCAGTTTCATCTGATAATAAATACCAGTTGTTTTATAAGGCAAATGCGGTTTTATGGGGCAGTTGCGTGGGGTGCATGGGGTCGCGTGTAGGTGGGTCATGGTTGGGTCGTGCGGTTTCATCTTAGTCGTAAATTAGAATAAATTTAGACATAAATGTGATATCTTTTTTTACTTCCACAACACATGGCCAGCATGTGTCATAGCTACATGTGGCAATAAAATCTAACAACGCGTCCAGTAAAATCATCCTTAAGACAGTTTAAGCAGTTTCATATGGTTGTAAAGTTGAATTTATTTGGCGTAATTACGGTTTCAATTTTACTACCACAGTTGCATAGCTAACATGCGACACGACTAGGTGTAGCAATAAAAATAGTTTCATATGTCCGTAAATTGGTATGTATCTAACCATAAATTGGTTTTTATTTTTACTGCTGCCATCACACAGGAGACAATGGAGGTGCAATAGCGGTAAAACTGCACGACACACATACGATAGTAATGGATTACTGTCAATCGGTGGGATACCGTAGCATTTTTACAGTTGATTTTACCAATTTGTGGGTGGCCTCGCACCATTTTACTGTTGATTCCATATGGCGCCGTTGCATGGCATAGTGAAAGACAAGGGTAGGGATGGTGGAGGACGAGGGGGTGAGGTTTCACTAGCGGTTGTGTGGAGAGCACCTGATCATGGTGAGTCGTGGTCGAGCGTGTAGGGTGTGATCAGGTATCACGACTAGAGTAGACTAACTTATTCTACGTTTATGTATAATATCACAAACATGAAAGTCTGTAGTCTGTACTCTGTAGAGCTCGAGGTTTCAGTGCAAATAATTGTGTGCGGCGTCTTGCATTTTGTGTTCATCTTTTTTAAACTGAGCCCTTCTTCCATGCCAGAAATGGACGGCATGCTTTGATTCTGGCACCCCTTAGCTTTAAGCAAAGCAGATAGGAAACGCCCCCCGGTGTAGAAGTACTGAAAGATTCTATCAACAAATTCAACAAAAGAAGGAAAAGCACAAGCCATGTTCAATTGTTCATCATACTTGATAAACAGTAAGTGTTGGGAAAAAAAAGGTCATGATACTTCCCAGGTAGGAACTCAGCTCTAAGGTGGTGATCATTTGGACTTATTTTTGGTGGTTTATGACTGAAAAACACTATAACTGACTAAAAAACACTGTAGCTGATATAGGCTTATTTAGCATAATTAAATTTAAAATTTTAAAATATATATATAATATATTAGCCTATTACGTATAATACAAATAAATATGGAAAAAAAAGAACCGGTAGAAAAGCTCAACAAAAAAACTAAAAATTCAAAAAAAGATAAAATTTATAAATAATGAACGTCGAAAACTAAAAGCTGAAGCTAAAAAGGATCCCAGCCTAAAAAAGGTTCATCTGGAGGGTAGAAGCGCCATCTAAAACACAGGTAGACGGCTACCGTGCAACAATAGCATCTTGTCCTAACGACGACTACTTGTGTCATTGTGTGCTCCAGGACTGGCTTATCAGTAAAGTGTTAGTAGAAAAAAGTTTGTGAAATATAAATCATTTCAGCCCCAAGCTGGCAAATGGCAACATCATTCTTAAAGCAAAAGCCTGTCACAGATATTTTACACTCTTAATTAACAAAGTTCACTAAGAAAGCTTAAAGACATAAAGCAACACAATATTTTACTCAATACTTGGAACAAGCTCAGATCAAAGTCTAATCCCAATAAAGCAAGAAAGCACCTACCCTCTTCGTCTTCTCTTTGGAAATACCACGGTAAAGAGAAATACGGGCATTCTTTTTTACTATAGCTTATAATTGTGATTAATATTTTTTTTCTAATGTAAGCTCTTGTATAAATAAATCAAATACTAATAAGCTGTTTTAAAATATTATTCTAATAAATCATTTCGAAATAATAATAAATAAATCGTTTTATTTTTTAAAAAAAATAATAGAAAGAACACGGCTAGCTGTAGAGCGAGAAAAAGAGACCACTGGACTGGTACCCCTTGTCCTTTGCCTGCTCCCCATTTCCAGCTCAACCTTTGGAGACACCACCTGTCCGTCGGTCTAGTTGCCTCAGCTTCCGCACTTTTGCCTCTGCCACCCCCGTGATGTGCATCGCTTCTACTAGTCTATCAACCACTGCAGGTAGTAGTACCAGAGGGCACCAGGCAGTACATTGGGAATGTATGACAAGAAACAGAGAGTTTATCGTCTTGTTCATCAGTGATCTGAGGAAGGTTTTCTTGGCCCCTTCGTTGCTGTTTCAGTGACTGCAAGGTAAGGTTCACTTAATTTGTTGTTTAGCTTCTTGTGTAGTAGTAATCTTGGCGCCAAGTGGTAGCTTAACACGCTGGTTTTGTGTTGCTCTTGACAGTTCTTGAAGCAAGGGAGCAAGTATTTGAAGGTTCTTGCAACGGGTAGCAACAGGGTTCTTTCAAGTACTCCTCCAGTATTCTGTTGGTTAGGGATGGGAGGAAGTGGAAGTAATAGTCTACTGCCCAGATCTGTGAGAGGTTTGGATGCCATTTTGCACACTGTTTTCTGGTAACCAGTAGATTTCTCAAGCAGCTCTGCTCATCATTCTTTCTTTCTTTTTTGGCTTCTATATCCAAACCTCTGAAATTTAGTAGCCATCTCTTCTCCCTCTACCCTCTACATAAGTTTCTTGATCTAGTACTCATGTCTGTGTGTTCTTGATTAAGAAAGGAAAAAAGAGCTGGTTAGTTTTACTTCCTGATCATATTTTCTCATCCTTGCCACCCACGTCAAACTCTTGATTCTACTGCTGGTATTGTCCTTGATCAAAAGATTAGTTCAGGCAGTACAGCTTCTTCACTCATCTTTTCTACTCCTCCTGTTAGTAACTGTTGATCAAGAAGCAGACTGACGCAGTAACACTGAAGAAATCTTGCTCCAATGGCTAGTCCAAGCCATCGCCTGCTCATCTTCTTGTTAGTGTTGCTTGCATTGCTCCCAGAAACCACGCAGCTGCAGCCCTCCCAGACATGGGCTCTGTTCAAGATCCAGCAGCTGCTGAACCACCCTCCGATGCTCAGCCACTGGCGCCGCACCACCGACTTCTGCGGCGGCGGCGGTACCATGGCCCCCTCGGCCGCCGTCGTGTGCTACGGGGACAACGTGACGCAGCTGCACATAGCCGGCACCGAGGGCGTCCCTCCCCTCCCCATGAACTTCTCCATCGGCGCCTTCGTTACGACGCTTTCCGGGCTCCCCGGCCTCAAGGTGCTGACGCTGTCCGGCCTCGGCCTCTGGGGCCCCTTGCCCGGCAAGTTTGGCCGGCTCGCCTCGCTGGAGATAGTCAACATGAGCGGCAACTACCTCTACGGCGAAATCCCGAGAGGGTTATCGCGGCTCGGGAGCTTACAGACTCTGATTCTTGACAACAACATGATGAGCGGCGAGTTGCCTGGGTGGATCGGGACGCTGCCATTGCTGGCCGTGCTGAGCTTGAGGAACAACTCACTGGAAGGCACCGTGCCGGAGTCCTTCGGGAGCATGCCGTCGCTGAGGTCGCTCGTGCTCGCGTCGAACAACCTGTCCGGGAACCTGCCGGACATGAGCGGCCTGACGAATCTCCAGGTGATCGACGTCGGCGGCAACTCGCTCGGGCCGGCGTTCCCGAGGCTGGGCAGGAAGGTAGTGATGGTGGTGCTGAGCCGGAACAGGTTTAGCGACGGCCTGCCCGCCGAGCTGAGCTCCTTCTACCTGCTGGAGCGGCTGGACGTGTCGTACAACCGGTTCGTCGGGCCGTTCATGCCGGCGCTGCTGTCCCTGCCGTCCATCCAGTACCTGAGCATCGCCGGGAACAGGTTTACCGGCATGCTGTCCGACAAGGTGCCGTGCGGCGACAACCTCCGGTTCGTCGACCTGTCGTCGAACCTCCTGATGGGGAGTGTGCCCACTTGCTTGATGCCGGACGGGAAGCCGGCGGCGGCGGTGCTCTCATCGGCCAATTGTTTGGACAAGAGTGAAGGGTCACAGCACCCATCACCGTTCTGTCAGAACCAAGCCTTGGCCGTGGGGATAGTTCCTGGCGAGAGGAAGAGAAGCCGGCAGGCCGGCTTCGTCGCCGGCATTGTAATGGCGGTTCTCGTCGCCGTTTCGCTTGTCGGTGTCATGACCTTCTTCGCCGTGAGGAAGGCGACCATGGAGGGTGCAAAGGCAAGGCCTCCGGCGAGATTGGTGGAAGAACACGCTTCTAGTGCCTACCCTTCCAAGTTGTTCGCCGATGCACGTATGATCTCACTGACCGATCTCTGCATTTCATGGGAAATTTTACCATCCTTGAGGGGGAAGAGGTACCAAATTTGAGCCGTTGATCACACTGATCGGACGACTGAGATTTGGCAGTACCTAGTGGTACCGGACGCGAGATACCAAGAGGTACAAGGTACCAAGAGGTACCAAATTTTAAGCCGTTGATCACACTGATTGAACGGCTGGATCTAATTTGGTACCTTGTACCTCTTGGTACCTCCTCAAGGATAGAAAAACTGCTCAGAAAGAAATGAAATGCGAGCAGTTTTTCTATCCTTAGAGAGATCAAAACTCGATGTCAATGTCACTAACTTTTGCCTTCCTTTTGGTGTTTGGAACAAAAAAAGGTTACATATCACAGACAGTGAAGCTGGGAGCTCTGGGGATCCCACCATACAGATCATTTTCTTTGGTCGAGCTTGAAGCCGCGACTGACAACTTTGAGAACTCTTCCCTACTGTGCCAAGATGCTTATGGCGAGGTATTACGTCGTTTTCTCCATTGATCACTTCACAGCTTGTTCAGAATTCTGGCAACTGATGCGTGCAATTTACTGTGACCTGATCTAGTTATGCCCATGAGTTCATCATGTTTTCATGTGCTACAAGAACATGTATTTAGAGGGTATCTTGCATTTTTTTTTGTCAGTTGCATCTGGGAAGGCTAAGCAATGGCGCCCCAGTGACAATCAGGAGTCTGAAGGTTAAGAGTAGACAGACTTCCCAAAGCTTGAATCGTCACATTGAAACAATATCTAGGCTCAGACATCGGCACTTGGTCAGCGCTCTAGGCCACTGCTATGAATATGATCTTGACGATTCCACCGTAACCCAATTGTACCTCGTGTTCGAGTATGTGCAAAATGGGAACCTAAGGAGCGGGATTTTGCGTATGTTTCAGTTCTTCTCTCCTTCATTTCACTTATGCTGACAATCCAGTCACTGACTGTTGTGTTGCTTTCCGAACTGTTTTTCACCAGAAGGAACTGAAGGGCGGAAACTTACCTGGATGCAGAGAATATCAGCTGCCATTGGTGTTGCGAAGGGCATTCAGTTCTTGCATGGAGGGATGATACCTGGTCTATTTGGAAACAATCTGAAGATCAACAACATTCTTCTGGACCAGAATCATGTCGCAAAAATCGGCAGCTACAATATCCCAATCCTAGGAGAGGCTACGAAACCTGAGGTAGATCAGCGAAAAGTTAACTTATGATTTTAACATTGAGCTTCTCCTAGTAAAGTTTTTATGGCTGTTGCTGACTAGCAATGTTATGTACTTATGATGTCTGTCAATAAAAGCAGGCAGGAAGCGGAAGCAAGCACCAAACTGACAGGTACTTACAAGGACTTATCCATTTTTTTACTGTTCAACCTTCTAATGCTATCATCCAGCAGTTTCAGTCAGTACAACTAATAACACCACCTTTTTTTTTGCATGTTGCTTTGCAGTGCAATGCTCGGCGATAAGACCGATATCTTTGATTTTGGGGTGATCCTCCTTGAGCTTGTATCAGGAAAGCCAATCACATCCATATATGAGGTAGAAATAATGAAAGAACTGGTATGTATGTCACCTGAGTTTGCGTACCTGACGATGCCAACTTGTGAACCTAGCTTGTACACAACACAAACGCCTGAATCTCACTGTGCTGCAGCTGCTATGGGCAATTGCGGACGAGGACCGGGCCAGGAGGAGGAGCTTTGTAGACCCGGAAGTAAGCAAGGGGTGTTCAGATGAATCACTGAAGACGGTCATGGAGATCTGCCTGAGGTGCCTGGCCAAGGAGGCGGCGCAGCGGCCGTCGATCGAGGACGTGCTCTGGAACCTCCAGTTCGCCACCCAGGTGCAGGATGACTGGGAGGGGGACATCAGGAGCAGCAGCAATGGGTCCCAGGAGTCGTCATCGTCCCGGGTCACCAGGTCGTCCAGATATAGCAGATAGATAATCAGGTGCTTTCTCCCATCCAATCATCCATCACTTGATCATCACAGACCTAAACAGTGATCATGCTGCTCGGTTAGATGATTCTGAAATGACTCGTTCCATCTTCTTGGGCCTGTAGGTCTTAACAGTGAAGCGAGGTGAAGCACTACTGTCCACTGTGAGATTTCTTGGATGATCAGTGTGCCTGCAGGCTGCATCTGAAGACGGAATTTTCGCGACACAGTACAGCATCTGCAGGATGCAGCTGAAGATGGAGCTATCAGTTATGAGTTATCCTCCAGGATGTGAAGTAAATGGGGCTAAAATAATTCCCTTCTTGTTGCACAAACTACTACTATTGTTTTTGTTTTGTCAGTGTAGAGACTTTTTTTTTTCTTTCCTTCTTGTTCTGCTATCTGAATCCTTGATCTCAGAAGCGCCTTCCGTTTGTTTTCCTCTTGGCTTACAATAACGCTGTGCTGTGCAAGCACCTGTACCGTTGTCAATAGCAAAGCCTGTTTCTAGCAACGGGCAGAGTTACGTGATCATTATAAAACTACTACCAATTATCTCAAGTACAAGATCAAACACCTCCCCGTGATCTCGTGACCGAGCGTTAGTACAGCGAGAAAGCACCAAGGATTCATTCAAGGATGGTGCATCTGAAACCTAGCAACCATTTCATGGCTAGTATATCTTTACATTAGCGTCAACACCTTGATTCATCAAATAGTTCACCGCTACGATAGAGAAACCAGCAGGACGAGCAGGGGATCAAGCACAGGAACACAACAGCCACTGAAGATTTTTAATGTTCTAGGGGATAATACAGGCCGGCAAAGACAGAAATGCAGATGTTTGGTGTTGCTTATTGCAGAATCTCGCGACACGGTACGCCACCTGCCTCAGTCGGCTGTCCAGCTCTGCTCCACGATCTCGCGAACTTTGCGGTTGTACTCGCGCTTGTTCTCGCTGAACAGTCTGGCTGCTTCAGAGTTTGCAGGCGAATTTGGGTTTGGGTCACAGAGCAGGGACTGCAGAGCAAAGCATAACAGAAATAACCAAGTTTGACATGTGGATACTGTCACGGAGACACAACCCATGGCCCCCCAGGCCATTATTTTGGAAGTAAATGAAGGCAGATAATCCGTACATCCACCATGAAATGGATGAAAGGACCTAGTTGGCATGTTACAGTCAAACCTTAGGATGATGCGTCATTGATAACTACTTATTGGTGGCATGTTACCCTATATGGCTGGCAGTTTGGTAAACAATAACAACTGTCAATAAAATCCGGATCTAGTTAACATTCTTTTTTTATTCCTTCTTGTTACGAAAACGGAACGGGATTTACTTCTAGATCAATGAAATGACAACAATACAAAATCTTTGTGAACTTCCTACTAGGTATCAATGGTTGTAATCAAGTGAACAGCGAGCAATGGAAAGTAGTAGAACAAATGAAGCTATCAAAGCAATTCAATATGCTCAGAGAGGATCCAAATGATACCTGAATAGAGGTCGATATTGCAGCAACATCATATATAGGGCTCCACTGGTTCTGTAGGATATCCAAGCAGATGCTTCCATCTGCGTAAACTGAATGGATAATGACAACATTAATTTTTGCGGACTTTCAAGACTTCAATCGCTTGACAATAATTTAGTCATTTGATCAAGCGATTGAAAAAAGCAGTCTTAAAAAGAACATACTATTTGGGTGGAATATCCTCGAGACAAACCGAACAGTTGCTGGCTTGTTGGGATAATCTTCTGTAAAATACAGGGTCAGCTTGAACGTGCCTATAAATGTACCACAATCAAATGTTAATGGATCTAAGATTACTAACTTAACACCACTATTTTTGTTATGGCATAACAATTTTGTTCTGAAGCAATCGAAAAACAAAGCAAGCCATACTTTACTGGTGCCATGAATCACGTTTGTTGTTGTGTTACATGATAAACAAAATTTCTCTATACAAATGATTTATCTACTACACAAGGTTGCCAATCTTAACAGGCCAAAACAAAGGTATATGATCGTATGAACATCGGAGTAGTTCCAAAGTTTTTTTACTTAATCATCCTAATCCCATAAGACTGAGGTTTTAGTCTTAGGCAACAAAATATGGATAGATACTAAATGTCACCAAATATTACAAATACTAATACGTATCTTTCCTGTATCACATAATCCTATATCCTGGCATAGTTTTATTCCAAACAAAAAAATAGCCCACCAAATGAAGCTGCCATCTAGTTACTACAGCCCTATATCAGTATCTCTCAAAAGTCCAAATCGATATGTCCTCTAGAGAATTAACTATGGATTAATCCCACCCAACAGAAATAATTTATTTCTATCTGATGAATGATGACAATTGTATTACGATATCAAATAAATTCCAAGAATTAATTAAACAGTTTCCTACTCCAAAATCCATAGACAGAGTTGGCCCATTTAAAAATAAGGCACATCCCATTCCGGCTCATATGATAGCTAGTTAGCTACATGGCATATGCTGTGACTAAGACCATGACTAAACAAGTAAGCACCAGCAATTCACTAAAAAAAATTGTAACAACTGCAGCAAGTGGTTTCAATGAAAGTCAAGAAGTCTTCCTCAATTTATTATTCCAAGTTCTATGGAGTGTGTTCTTTTATAGGCTGTATGCTGATTGCTGATGATTTCAGGTGTGTTTGTTACTATGCCAAAATGTATATTTAAAGAAATGGATAACTACTTTTTGACTTTAAAGTACGCGTTTACTTGTTAGAACATGCACATTTGTTGGCTAAAAATGTCCACACCCATAATTGCCTAAACAATTTGAGTCATGCCAGTCACACGCTTTTTCATTAAAGCACCAATCAAACAGAAGCATAACCTAGAGTCCCATTTTACCAATCACCAAATCACAAAACTAGCAGTATGCAAACACTAGGAACCGAGCAACTATACGGATCAAAAGAAACAAACTGAAATGAAAATCGAACGGGCTCACCTCCATCCCACGGCGTGTCATCCGGCCTGCACACCAGAAGCGAACGACATCAGCACCAAATTAATCCACCATGCAAACGCGGTAAAAAGAAAAACGAAATCCCAACTTTACGGGATCACACCCAGGCTCTCCAAAACCTAGCCTGAATCACAGGAGAAAGACGGCGGCGTGGTTACCCGAAGATTACGGCGTTCCAGAGCATGACGTTGCTGGCGTGGGGCGCGCCGGGCGGGTCCTGCTGCAGCCTGCAGCCGCTTGAAGTGCCGCATCAGTCGCTTCCTCGCCGCGCGTCGACATCTCCGGCGCCCCCCCCCCCTCCCCCCAAAAAAACCTAGCCCCGGTCCTGATCTCTCTCGCTCCCAGCACGCACGCCTGCTCTCCTCTCGCTGGGTTCTGGTAGTACCAGAGGAGACAAGCTTCGGAGCGAGAGGGAGGCGGATGGGTAGGGGAAGTGGGTGGGGAGGCGGCGGCTAGGGAAGTGGAAAATGATGGGCATGTTTCATGGAATTTTTTTGTACGGATAATCTATTTTTTAATTCGAAATTACAGAAATATATCTGTGAGAAATTTTTTTTACAAAAATAGGTTCAAGTCGCTCAATGGGAGGGCGACTGAAGCCTATCGCCCAACCAAAAGGTGATTTTGTTCCTGTCGCTCAATCATTGGCGACGCATTGTCGCTTCTCCATTGGGCGACTTTAATGATCGCTCAGCGGTTGAGCTAAAGGTATCAAACCTTCGCCAAAAATAGTGAAAATTGGTGGGGCTATTCTTCATACATCCAAAGCCTTCAGAAAAAATTTGAGCAATTTCGCTACGGGATCAAAAGTTATAGCGTTTCAATCCCACCATCCATGTTGCAATTCAAATTGAAAGCGCTATAACTTTTGATCCCGTGGCGAAATTGCTCAAATTTTTTCTGAAGGCTTTGGATGTATGAAGAATAGTCCCACCAATTTTCACTATTTTTGGCGAAGGTTTGATACCTTTAGCTCAACCGTTGGGCGATCGCGATTAAAGTCGCCCAATGGGAGGCGATCGATGCGCCGCCAATGATTGAGCGACAGCTGAATCGCTTCGGTTGGCGATAGGCTCCGCCGCCTCCCATTGGGCGACTTGAGCCTATTTTTGTGAAAAATTTCTCGCGGTATATTTCGTAATTTCAATAAAAATGGATTATCCGCATAAAAACTCGTTTCATGGTTTTCGATTTTTGTTTTTACATGGTACCTAGGGTGGACGAAAAACTCGGCTCGTTAGCTCGCTCGGCAGGAGTGTGGCTCAGCTCGGCTCGGCTCGTTAGGATAACGAGCCAAGCCGAGCCAAGATTTTAGCTCGTTAGCTATAGCGAGCCAACTCGAGCCAGCTCGCGAGCCGCTCACGAGCCATACTTCCAGGAATTTAGATATGCATATGCTGCTTCCATGGACCTAATTTGTACTCTATTGCATACGTTAATGTGTAAATTTGTACTCTATTGTACCCAAACGAGCCATGCATGTGTTAATTTGTACTCTATTGTACCCAAACGAGCCAAACGAGCCATGCTTCCATGGATGAATATATGATGGAGACATTTTTTGGCCCTGGCTCACGAGCCAAACGAGCTAACTCGAGCTTTTTACGAGCCGAGCCGAGCTACCTTTTTAGCTCGTTAGTTATAACGAGCCAGCTTGAGCCAGCTCGTTATCCTACCGAGCCGAGCCGAGCCGAGCCAGCTCGTTATCCAGCCCTAATGGTACCTAGCTCTAAATAAAGCTTCGGAGCGAGAGGGAGGCGGATGGGTAGGGTAAAATTTTTTGCTTTTTAGCCTAAAATTTAAAAGTTTTTATATATAAATCTTTAGAGAAAAGATTTGCAAAAATAGACTCTTACCATGGCGCCAAAGCATATGACGCCCAGGGTACGCCGTGCGTGGCCACGTAGGAGCCACGGTGGCACAGCACGGCGCCAAAGCACATTGCGTCGTGCTATGCAACAACGGCGCTAACGGTCGCGGCACTGTGCTCTGGGACTTAAGCCCGAGCGTGGCCCCCGGCCCCCCACCCCCTCACTCATCCATTTGAAACAGAGAGCAGCCGCCGTCGTCCCTCTCTTCCCCCTCCAAATCTACTCCAATTCATCGATTTCTCTCGCAATTTTGCTTCCAAACCGAGCAAGCAAGGTGAACTCCCTCCCCTCCCTAAATTTTGTTAATAGATATGGATTATTTAAGGTACATTTCGTGGGCAAGATTTGAAACCTAGATGAAATTAGTTCAATTTGGCTTGGTTTTAGGTTGGATTTGCAATAGATATGCGTAATGTAAGAGTAGTAATGTGTATATATTCATTTTTAGGGTTTGATTTGAGTGAGATTGATGAGTATTTAGAAATAGGTATGTTTTTAGGGTTTGATTTGAATGAGATTGATGAATGTTTAGAAATATATATGTTTTTAGAGTTTGATTTGAGTGAGATTGAAGAATGTTTAGAAATAGGTATGTTTTTAGGGTTTGATTTGAGTGAGATTGATGAATGTTTAGAAATAGGTATGTTTTTAGGATTTGATTTGAGTGAGATTGATGAATGTTTAGAAATAGATATGTTTTTAGGGTTTGTTTGCTTATTTAGGAATATATATGTGTTTGCTTGTTTAGAAATAGGTATAGGTGTATATTCTTTTTTAAGTTTAGAAATAGGAAATATTGGTAAAAGTGATGAATGTTGGAGAGAAATTAGCGATATTAGTAATTTAGTTTATCCGATATGGTATATCGGTTTTCGTTAATAGTTATAGCGTCGTTCCAGTCAGGTTAGCGGCGTTAGGTCTAGAGAGCATAATTTTTTTAGATATTTTGTTATTCTTAGTATTAACGTATTTTGTTATTTTTATCATTAACGTATTTTTGAATGCACAGGAGCGAGGTTGTCATTTAGGTTTTAAGATGTTTTATGTGTGAATGTATATGTATGTGTGTGTATATGCATATGTTTTGCAGAAAAAATAGCAAAATTTGCTGTTTTTTCTGCAGGTGTAGCTAGCATGATGCCAAAGGTATTGGCGCCGAGGTATTGGACTACGGCGCTAGGACCTTTGGCGCCACAGGAGGCGCCAAAGACGCTGTCACCGTATATAAACATCTCGGCGCTAGTCCCTTTGGCGCCATGATAGGTACATACAACGCTAGAATGTTTGGCGCTATGATAGGTACATACGGCGCTAGAATGTTTGGCGCCATGATAGCTGAACTTGCACAAAACCTGCAAGTTCGGGCTAAGTCCCAGAGCACGGCGCCACGACCGTTAGCGCCGTTGTTGCATAGCACGGCGCCATGTGCTTTGGCGCCGTACTATGCCATATTGGCTCCTACGTGGCCACGCGCGGCGCCAAAGTATATGACGCCGTGATATGTACCCTGGGCGCCATATGCTTTGGCGCAGTGGTAAGGATCTATTTTTGTAAATCTTTTCTTCAAGGGTCTATATGTAAAAAACTTTCAAATTTTGGACTAAAAAGCAAAAAATTTACATGGGTAAGGAAGTGGGTGGGGAGGAGCGGGCTAGGGAAGTGGAAAATGATGGGCATGTTCCATGGGTTTTCTGGTTTTTTTGTTTTTACATGGTACCTAGCTCTAAATAAAATATTTTTAAAAACGAAATCAATAAGTTAGATTATAATAAATACTATAGGGACTTTATCTTCATCTGTTAAAATTACACATGAATATCTCTCTCTATACTCTCTCACAAACAACCAGATATCTTTCCTTTTGGCTGATGGCTCATGAATGTTGTTGGTGGCTTATAAGTGGTGTTCGTATTAGCTTTTCGCTGTTGTTTTTGTTTGAAAATAAATAGTAATGATTAAAAGAATTAGCTTTTAAAAAAGAAAGAATGAATGGTGAAAAAAGTGAAGGAAAGACACGTGCTTGTGATGGGAGCGAGAGGAGTGGGGTGCATATACACCCATGACCCTCTGACTTATTCCTAAAACAAGCCGGTAATGAGAGGGGTAGACAAATCAGATATTCGTACCGATTTTTAACTTTTTTTAGCAGAAATCAATATGAACATAGCCATAGTCTTAACGTGAGTGTTTATGTGAATGAACTAAATATCGATAAGCTGATAAATTGTTTTGAAAAAAATGTTACAATAGACTGTTTTAAAATGATGAAAATTATCCTGTTTATTTGTGAAGTTACACGCATAGGGTGGAAAAAGGCCATAACCACACCGCTGCGCCGTTATCTGCCGTCTTATAAAAATATAAATAAAAATTGTCCGTCACAGTCTTAAAAGGAATGTCTTTGCCTCGAACATTCTGGACCAGGTTGATTCGCTGAAGCCGAAGGCCGAGCCCAATGCAGCCTTGGGCCGGGCCGGCAAAACCGATCGAATCCGAGCGCAGTGAAGCCGGAGAAGATTTTCCCCGGATATTTTCGCAGTGGGGTGGACGCTCCGTCCGGTCGAGATTTCCGACCCAAGGATGCGTCGCCAATTCGCTACGTCCAAACGAAATCCCACCCCTCTCCTCTCTCTCCCCCGCACCGCACCCTATCCTCCCACCACTACCCCTCCCGCCTCCGACCACCATACCGGCACACTCGGCACGGCGCTCTACTCCACACTGCACGCCACCCCATGGCCGCGGCGCTCGCGAGCTCGCCCCTCGTCCACCTCACCGCCTCCCGCCTCCGTCTCCCCAGGCCCAGGGCCTCCGCACCCGCCTCGACCAGCTCGCGGTGGGGCTGTTCGAGGGGCGTGTGCTTGGACTGGAGGCCGAAGGTGGGGCTGAGGGCCCTGAGGTGGTGCGACCGGCTGCGGTGCTTCTCCATCGACGGCGGCGACAGCGGCGACGGCAGCGGCGGGGAGGATGGCGAGAAGCGGAGCGAGGAGGAGGCGGCGGCAGCGGCAGCGCCGGCGGCGGAGGCGAAGGTTGGGGGCGCGGAGGAGCTGGGATCTGAGCGGAGCCGGTCGGCGAGTTTCTCCTCGTCCTCGTCGTCCGGGGTAAGGTGTACGGTGGATTGCTTAATTGTTTGTTGATTTGTTAGTCTGAGGAACTGAGCCATTGAGCATTTCGATGGAGGACTGGAGTAGTTGTGCTTCCGGTTAGGTAGGGAGCGTGTGCCTTGTATTGGGTGCGAAATTTCCTGTTGCATTGTGTTGAACATAGTAGGACTGGATCGAGAGGCGGAACTGTGAGCGCACATTAAGGATTATTAGCCAGTCACTCATTGTCAATTTAAAAGGGAATTAAATTGCTGGATGGATCCTTATGATTAGTGATGACAATGTTGTGTTAGTATGACTATGCTAGTGAAGTACAGAAGTAGCATTTTAATGTTGATACGGCAGGCAAGACATTCAATCGTGGGAAATGAGGGGGAGAGAACCACAATGTGCTTGTTCTGGTGGTCAAAGCCCATTGCTAATGTGTCTAGTGAAAACTAGCCTTCATTCAATATTCTTATACTGCATGTTGAGTTGTTAGATGAAATTCTACCTAAATGATGAATTTCGCTGTGTTTGTCTGCTATATTTAACAACAACTCTATCATATGAGTGTGGCTTTTAGTTTTTATCTTTTGTTGGCTGCATGGTCCAATGAATAACTAATAAGACATACATCCACATTCCTTTTAATTTGTAAAGCATATCTGTTTTAAACTTTTAATACTGTGAGCATGGATGATCCTTTTCTCAAACATATTTTGTAACATCTCCCTTTGCGCAGACTCCTGGTGTTTCGAACGAGCCGCCACTTTTGAGCTTTAGTGTTGATAATATCGACACAGTTAAGCTATTGGAACTCCTAGGCCCAGAAAAGGTTGATCCAGCTGATGTCAAGGCCATTAAGGATAAGCTTTTTGGCTACACAACATTCTGGTTGACAAGAGAAGAACCTTTTGGTGATCTTGGCGAAGGAGTCCTTTTTATTGGGAATCTCCGAGGGAAGAGAGAGGAAATCTTTGCAAAACTTCAACGGCAGCTACATGAACTTACAGGTGACAGGTACAATCTTTTTATGGTGGCGGAGCCCAATTCAGAAGTGGAAGACCCACGTGGGGGACCGCGTGTTAGTTTTGGTTTGCTTAGAAGAGAAGTTTCCGAGCCTGGACCTACTACACTGTGGCAATATGTCATTTCACTGTTACTTTTCCTTCTCACGGTATTCTCCTGTGTTGAGTTAGGAATTGCATCAAAGGTATATTTGCCTTACTCTTCATTTGTTATATGCTACCACATGTCCACATCTTAATACCCTTCTATGCCAAGTTGCTAATAAGTTTTAAGCTCTGTGCAGATTAGCAGTCTTCCACCAGAAATCGTTACATATTTTACTGATCCAAATGCTACTGGACCCCCGCCTGATATGCAACTTTTACTGCCATTTGTGGAATCAGCTTTGCCAGTGGCTTATGGTGTCTTGGCTATCCAACTATTTCATGTAATTCACGCCCTATATTTGTGAGCATCCTTTTGTCTTCCAGCCATTTAACTCTTAAAGAATCTATTTGAACAAGAATGCACCTTTTAGATCAGTTCAAGTCTTTGGGGTATACAATGAATTAAATTTTCCAGCTGTGCTCCAATTTGTTTCGAAAGATTTCCAGAATTAAATTGACTTCACAGATTTTATTTGTCTTACAGATTTTCTGCTATCATATGAAGTATGGGGCTAGGGGCTAAGTGCACGTATCTTATTGAATTGCCTTGGTTCAGAGTTATTGTTCAACTAATTCTAATGTTGAATTCATTGTTGCGTAGAGGTTTGTACAAAGACTCAAAACTGAATTAGTGCTATATGGCTTAGACATGCAGTTTATTAAATTAAAGCAAACTATCACATCTATAAGCAGTGATGTGAGCAATTGAACGTTGGCCTCAAGTGGGGCAGACAGCGGTCTCAGAGGATCCTTTAATCCTGTGAGGCTGTGATGATTTATTTGGTTGTTTGAACTGCTGTTTCATGAAGCCCCTTTGTTTGTGATTGTTTTAACCAGAACTACCATGTTGCATTCTGTGTGCAGGAAGTTGGACATTTTTTGGCAGCATTTCCAAAAAAAGTGAAACTGAGCATTCCTTTCTTCATTCCAAACTTCACTCTTGGAAGTTTTGGTGCAATTACTCAGGTTCGTATTTAATAAAAGAAATAATATCGATTGATAATTAACTTGTCTGGGACATGGATGTGCTGCTATTGCCTAATTATATACTGATAGTTGATCACTAACACGCCATGATGGTGAACAGTTGGGTAACATATTGATAGTACAGTGCACCTTATCTTTGTTAACAGATTTGTCACCTATAAACATGATATCATGGGAAACATATGCCTCCTTTTTCAAATACCAATGTTTGTCTAGCCATATAATATTAAATTCATTGAAATGATGCTTTGGTAGTGATACATTTTTTTGTGGCTATTTCTAGTGTCATCATTCACCAGAGGTACACCATTACACCCTAGAGTCTAAACACTAAGGAAGCAGTCAATTTTTTCTGGCGTTACCAGTTGCATTTTGTTCGACATTTCTGGTTTTGTGAACTAAATTGCAAAAGTCTGATACAGTGATGCATACTTCTTTTTAACCACTGGCTCGGAATTTTCTTATTTTCATTATTCACTTCTGTAGTTCAAATCCATTCTGCCGGATCGAAAGACAATGTTTGACATATCAATGGCTGGTCCTCTGGCTGGAGCTGCACTTTCTTTTTCAATGTTCTTTGTAGGCTTGCTGCTCTCGTCAAATCCTGCTGGGGCAAGTGATTTAGTTCAAGTACCTAGCAAGCTATTCCAGGGTTCCTTGTTGCTTGGACTTGTTAGCAGAGCTACACTTGGCTACAGGTCTCTGATATTTGATGTTTTGAACATTTACTTTTTGTCATTTAAACTAGTCTTTAAGTATTGATCTGTCTGTTCTGTTTGTGATACCTGCACCTTTTCTTCAATCTCTTGTGTTATTCAAGACTCAATAGATACCGTTTCAGAACATGCAGAAAGTTTTGCTACTTTCCTAGTTCTCTCTCATAACTAGTTTCAGTCTTTGAGAAGCGTACAGGATTAGCTGAAACTCTTACTACAAGTTTTAAGAGTTTTTTCGCTTGATTAATTCAAGTGAAATATCAATTGTTTTCCAAACCTCCAACTTATACACGTTTGAATAATAATTACATGCAATGGGATCCTTTATGGACATCATCAGTGTGGATAGTTAAGCACTTAAACCGTTACAAGTCCTGTTGGCACACATCTGAGGAGCACATTAATCTGCTCATCATATGTGAATGTGATATAAATTGAAATAATCTACTTTATCAACTATATGTCTTTATAGTTTTGAGTGGGAACTCTATTTTTCTACTTTCTAATGAACTTAAATTGTTTTACAGAGCTATGCATGCTGCTACGGTTTCTATCCACCCTCTTGTGATTGCAGGCTGGTGAAGTATCATTCACTAAATCATTGACCTCTTGTATTTGTAACCAAACAATTGTCTTACTGTTCCTGCAAATTTTGTAGGTGTGGTTTAACGACTACTGCCTTCAATATGCTTCCTGTTGGATGTCTTGATGGTGGAAGAGCTTTACAGGTAAAAATTAATAAGTTTTGATGAAATGCAACCAAATAATCATACTGTAACAAAGGCATGCACATGACAATAGTTCTTTTTTTAAAAGCACAGTAGCTGATTATTTTGAGGATGGTCCTCAGTTTCCCTTGCTAGGCACCTAATACTGTTTTCAGGACATGCTTTCCATTCACCTCTCATATACAAGTTTTAAGTGGTGTATGTCTTGACTTGTGATGCCATAACTAAACTGAACAAATGCAAAATGTCTTTCATTTCTAATGGCTATAGTTTTTTTTACCTGTATGCTGTCACATATACTATCTGCGTGACTTTTATTAATGGTGGAGGATAGCATCCACTCTTTTCAAGATCTCATGATCAAGACATTTGTATTTACAAAACTAGAATGCATATTTTTCTTAAAGATGCCTGTGGCTGTCAGTGATCACCAAACAGTGTGAAGCACCACTTTGTGAATTTTTTAAAGTGGAAAGTATCACCCTTAGCTATTATTATTGTTGGTCCAGGAGTTTGAACATCTTTAGAAAATAGAATTGCAACTTGGTACACTGTTGGAGCATTGCAAATGCAGATGCTTTTCCTGTGCAACTCCATTACAGAACAGTGGGAATGTCTCCAGTCTCCACCTGTCGTGAAAAATCCTCAGTATTTATACACTTATTTGGATTGTTAAGTAACATTGATTATTCATTTTTAGCAAGTACAACTTTACTAATTGGAAGGTTTACTGAGGAGGCTTCATTGTCATGGGAACAAGTGATACAGTCAATATATCATCTCAATGTTCCATTTTAAATTATTGTCAATTAGTTATTGAGTAGCTTGGACTTTCTAGTGCATGTTTGTTAAGCTTTCATTCTAAAATAACTACAGTGGATAATATCTAGAGAACTTTTGGTGCTTAACCTAGTGGCTTGGAAAGAACATTTTTGCTTAGCACCAAAACTCTGAGCTTCTGTACCAAATAGCGTGTCTAAAGTTCCCTGATATGTTCAATAGGGTGCTTTTGGCAAGGATGCTTTGTTTGGATTTGGCTTGACAACATACTCGTTGCTTGGACTTGGAGTGGTAAGTCAGTTGATCTTGCACTTAGACTTGGATCTTTGGCTTCAGAGTTTAGTTTCTTACAAATATGGCAAAACATTTTCATCCATATGCAAAGTACATAACGAGTATGTGTGGTTGATTGCCACTAATCACCATGTAATATTCTATGTATATCAAAACAGTGATGATTTTGTACAGTTGCCATTAAAAATGCTGGAGTTGACAGGAACCAACGCCAACACTGCCTAGTAGACTGTAAATATCAGAATTTGTTTTAGTTCTGGAAGCCTTGAAGAAGCAAGAGTTAGGACAGAAGCATATAGACGAGAAATTCGCGGGAGCCATGCCATTTCTTTTAAGATGAGAGATTGATTTGAATATTTTCCTGTACATTATGCTGCACTACTGCGGATGCCTACTGTTTTGTTAAAATTGAAATACGATATTACGATGTCTATTGTGTTGTACAGGTAGTCTTTCTCGGAAGACATTGTCTGGGAGTCTTGCTCAACCTCTTAGTTTCATACGAATCCAATTCATGTTGCAACATGATATTACTAATGTTTTACTTTTAATGGAAAGCAAGACGAATCATGAGTCTCAAATATTTGAAGAACCAATAGGACTTGGTGCTAGGTTGTTTTCATTTTTTGACCCAAGCTTTATGCGAACTATTTATTGCTTGACCTTTAATTCTTCATGTTCACCCTGAAAATTGATTACTGCTGACCATGGTGTCGCATTCACTTCTAATGTTCTTCCCCCTTTCTGGTTCCTTTCAGCTTGGGGGTCCCTTATCTCTTCCTTGGGGCTTATACGTGCTAATATGTCAGGTAATCAGAGGAACAAATTGATGTTTGTGAGGCTGAATAGACAAATTAGAGTTTTATGCACTAACTTATCTGTACCTTTTGATTTGTCTCAGAGAACACCAGAAAAACCATGCTTGAACGATGTCAGCGACGTCGGAACTTGGAGGAGAGCAGCCTTGATAGTTTCGGTGTTTCTTGTTGTATCGACTCTCATCCCATTGTGGGATGAACTTGCGGAGGACCTAGGTGTAGGGCTCGTGACTTCGTTCTAGATATCCAGTGCTTACCGGTAGAGTTAGGTCACGGTGTAAATCAATTTTGTATTCAGATTTATTCTCAATAGTGAGTATTGTAAAGGCGTGTCATATTCCCCTTCTAGGTGAAATATGAATCTACTACTCGTTCATGTGTAATGGAATTGCACCGAGGTAGCCATTGTTCTGTATCGCCAGAGCAGAGGCCTCGTCCCATCCGAACTGTCTGTTGATGTACAGTAGTATCATGAGGTGGTACAGGCTTGTTGCCGTGCAATGATTAATTGCAGAGTACACATTGTAGCGACAAATCATGTGTTTTTTGTTAGAGGTGATCGATTGAGCTTCAACTTTTTAGTTTCAGCTTATTTTTTTTATTATTTATAAATTTTGTTTTTTCTAAACTTTTGGCTTTTTGTTGAGCTTTTTGCTGGTTTTTTTTCCTGTATTTGTTTGTATTATATGTAATGGGCTAACATAGATTTTATTTTTTTAAATTTTTAAAATTTAATTATGGTAAATAAGTCTTTATTAGCTACAGTGCTTTTGAGCTATAAGCTATAAAAAATAAGCCTAAATGATCATGACATAATGATGAAGCCGAAGTGTTGCTTGATCTGTGATCTCTGATGTGCGTTAGCTTGATCTCTGTTTATTCGTCGCGCGAGGATGAGAGCTGTTGGACGACATTAAATGATGTTTTGGGAACATTTCTAACCAAATCAATATACCTATTCTTTTATATTATAGTTTATAATTTTTTATTTAAAATTTTAAATATTAACTATTTACAAAAGAGAGTATAGGAAGATATCGTATACGATTTTAATGAATATTGTTAAGTTCGGTACGGTATCTCACACCCTCGTTTCTCCCGTTTCTCCTGTGACAGCTAACGCGAAGCCAAATCCCCGATCCCCAAAGCCACCCTTCCCTTGTCTTCTCGAGAGCTCGTCCGCTCCAAACCCTAGCCTCTCTCTTATGGAAGACGACGACTTCGGCGGCGGGGGCGACGCCCTCCCGCCGCACGCCGCGGCATCGGCGGAGCGTGGGGCGCCGCTGGACATCGCGGCGTGGCCGACGAGTTCGCGGTCGGTGATGGAGACGGTGAACGGATCGCACCGGTTCGTAATCCAGGGCTACTCGCTGGCCAAGGGCATGGGGGTGGGGAAGCACATCGCCAGCGAGACCTTCACGGTGGGCGGGTACCAGTGGGCGATCTACTTCTACCCCGACGGGAAGAACCCCGAGGACAACTCCGCCTACGTCTCGGTCTTCATCGCGCTCGCCTCCGAGGGCACCGACGTGCGTGCGCTCTTCGAGCTCACGCTCCTCGACCAGAGCGGCAAGGGCAAGCACAAGGTGCACTCACACTTCGACCGCTCCCTCGAGTCCGGTCCCTACACCCTCAAGTACCGCGGCTCCATGTGGTAACCTAATTCTCTCCCTCCCTCCCTCCCTGTCGCTTCTCGCCTCGTCACTTTCTGAAACGATCAGCTCAGGTTTGGAGTGGCCAGATTGGTTGGGAGGTCTCAACTCTCGTTACGGTCCAATTTTGTTTTGATTTGAATGCAGTTGGTGGTTGTGGCGTTACTTTTCAGTAATTAGGCCTAACATATGGTGTTGTTCCATCATAACTTGTACCTGATTCGATGTTATTCCATTTGGGTGTGTTGGTATTTCACTGGCCTTTGGGGTTGGCAATGAATTTGGTAGTCTGGGAATAAATCAGTCAATTTATGGCAGATAGACGTGATTCAATCGTGCTTTGGGCATGTGGTTCTGTTCTGCTACAATCATCCATATGCGTGTGGTAATTCATTGATTAAAATTTTATTCCTGTTCAAAACACAATCTCTTGGAAGAGATATTTAACTGGATTCTATATTTGCTTTGGAAACTTGATTAATTTGACATATACAATTCATAAAAGAATGTATTAGTCTCTGTTTCCACATTTGTTAGAATTTCTGTAATTGATCAACTCTAGTTGTATTTGTTGATCTACACCATTATAACTTAGGTCCAATGAATGGATGGATCATATCGGTTTCTCTGAATTAATGAGAGAATTTCTAGGAATTTTCAGTTAAGGTGAGAGCGGCTAGAGAACCTGTAAATAGTACAGATAGATATGGCATCAACAGTAAAAAAGAGTGGGATATCAGCAACATTTTGCATTCTCTGTAAATTGATTAGAATAGTTTGATTGTGTAAACAGGGGCTGTTCATGTTATGATGTTTACCCGTTTAGATGCATGCATGTTAATTTTGTTTCTTTTGGTCATTCATGTATGCCCAACCATATCTTCCACGATGCTTTAAGTGTGATCAGATGTGGTTGGTTGTTAATTGATTCTGTGTGAGGGTTGGCAAGTAGTAATTGTAAATTGTTTTTTCTGAAAGCAACTGTGCTCTCTGAAGCTACCTTTGTTTTTCATCCTGATTTCTATTTTCAGGGGTTATAAAAGGTTCTTTCGGCGTACTGCTCTTGAGACATCAGACTTTCTTAAAGATGATTGCTTGAAGATAAATTGTACTGTGGGTGTTGTGGTATCAACTATGGATTACTCTAGGCCATATTCTATACAGGTTCCAGAGTCTGACATAGGCTGTCATTTTGGGACGCTTTTGGACAATCAGGAGGGTGTAGATGTTATTTTTAGTGTAGCAGGAGAGAAATTTCATGCCCACAAGTTGGTGTTGGCTGCCAGATCTTCTTATTTTAGATCAGAATTTTTTGACCATGAATTAGATGAAGAGAAGAATGAGGTTGATACAAGTGATGAAATCAAAGAGATTGTCATTGATGACATGGAGCCAAAAGTGTTCAAGGTGTGTCTGTATTTTTATGCTGATCTTATCCCTTTGATTTCACAGTTCAACAAACTAGAAGATTTATATCCATCATATGCAAATGTTCTCTGTCGCAGGCTGTGCTTCATTTTATGTACAGGGACAATCTTGTTGGTGATGATGAGTTGTCTGCATCAAGCTCTGAGTGCTCTATCTTTGATACTTTAGCTGGGAAGTTGTTGGCTGCAGCAGACAAATATGAGTTGCCAAGGCTAAGAGTGTTGTGTGAATCTTACTTGTGCAAGCATATTTCTGTAAACTCTGTGGCAACTACTCTAGCATTGGCAGATTGGCACCATGCTATGGAGCTTAAATCTGTTTGCCTAAAATTTTCTGCTGAAAACCTTTCAGGTAATAAGACTTCACAAGAAATGCATTTCTATGTTCATCATGCCCTATGTAGATACCCAAAATTTGCTGTTATGTTCATATCCGCTTTAAACTTTGGTCTGTAGTTTCCAGCTTTGCATAGAGACTTCGAGTCCGAAAAGGGTTCTATATAACAGCATGCTTACATTTGATTATTCAAATATATGCACCTCAATGCATACTCATTGAATAGAATAATGGCACATACGATGCCTTGGTTATTCTGAGAATAGTTAGAACGAAAGGTGAACCACTTGATAATACTGAAACATATATCTCCATTCCTAGCATAGTGAGTAATGTAACCTAAGTTATGAGTTATGACCTCAGCATTTCGAATCTTCTATAATTGATTGCAAGCGATAATAAAGTGGTTGTCTCAAACCACTCCCCGGATTTCATTCATTTCTTGCTTGCCTTTATTTTGGCCAATATCTTAAATACCAACCGTCTTAATAGTTTTGCCCAAGACATCCTAGTAATTTCAGTAATTTCATTTTTTACCCATTTGTTTCTTGGCGGTGCCCAAGTAAGTGTGTTGAGCTGTATGACATTCCAGATGCCCTCATGTATCTGCAGCTGTAATCCGGACCGACGGGTTTGATTACCTCAAAGACAACTGCCCATCGCTGCAATCGGAGATATTGCGGACGGTTGCCAGGTGCGATGAGGAATACAGCAGCGGCGGGAAAAGCCAGAGCGTGTGGGGGCAGCTCTCGGACGGCGGCGACACCAGCGGGCGCAGGGTGAGGCCGAGGGTCTGACGCCGCCGCCGCCGCCAGGACTGACCTGTGTACAAATGGGGACAGCTATTTGATCTGTGACAACCCTTGAATAATAGCATCCAGTTGTTGTACTACTATCTTGCTGTGCTCTCTTACTGTTTGTCTTGTTCGTAACCGCTCTGAGTTCTGACCTTGGTCAGATACTAAGCTGCGTTGCAGGTCTCGCAAGAGCACGGGAGGGTGGTTACAGGCGGAAGCAAGCAAAGCAACCCGTGGCCAGGCCATCATTAACGCCCAGGTACATGCAGAAGAGTCATGATCAAAATGAAGACTTAACGAGTTCGGTACAAAACTACACCAAAGCACATACAAAACGAGACAGCCACAACCCATGCGTTGATCTAAAGAACTGCAATGACCGAGATGGAGCAGTGTCTGATATCCTTGTGCCGCATGAAACAGCCGTGTGCTGGGGGGGTCTGCTCAGCCAAATGTAGCGACCAGAAACTCCTTGTAAATGCTCATAAACTTGGCCACGAAAGCTGCACAAGAGGCAGAGAGTTAGGTTACTGCTGGTAATAGCCAGAACCAGGACAAAGTAAAGTGTACAAAAGTGTCTCTTTAGGCTTGGGTATAATCCAAACCAAGCCTTGTCTGGGTCACTCAAGCTCAGCTTGTCTACAGCCCTACCATATACCAGCCAGTTAATGAGCACAAAGCATGCATCATCACTGCAGAAAAAAAACATGCAATACAACAGCAGGAAGTATTAACAGTACTAGCGTTTTGAAACAACGTTGAGATTGCGAAGGATACATACTAACATGCACATTAATCTTATGTACAACAAAACAATTAATAGAAGGGGCAAGAGAAGTATACCTTCTAGATGAAAAATGGACTTGGAACCAAGGCGCATCTTGTGTTCCTGCAACAACGTGATATCAGAGCTTAGCAGGCAGATGTATCAACTTGACTCACTGCACAAACAAGGAATAATAGAAGAATCTAATATTTGGCCTTTAGAACTAAGACATGAAGGCAGTTCCATGTGAAATCAGCTGAAATTGGCTATGCAAAATATATCGTGCATCTAAATGACAAACAAAATTTGACTGGGCAGAAATGCTTCCACATAATTTACTCACATAGTGTGCGGCCCAGTGACAAATTTCATGTTTCAAATCAGAGTCTAGCTTCTTTAGTAACTCCGCCAACAACTTCTGCAGTAGTCAAAAGACAAGTTCAGCTTGCAGTGGCATGAAATGACAAGGAAAAAAGTGAAAGAAAGCAGTGGCAGAAGGATTTTATCACCTTTAAGATACTTTCAGGTGGGATACAATTGACAAGTAATTCATAGAATTTCTGGCGTACAGAATATAGCCTGAAATGTTGATTTTACATTTCAAAGTCAAATCAAAGGAACACAATAAAAGCACTCAAATGCATCACTATGTAATGCAATAAAAGATACAGCAGACGCAACGTGGAATAAAACTGCATTCACAGGAAGGGAGAACCGTCTCAAATCCATATGGCGTGCCACAAGTAAGCGATATCTTGCAAAAAAAAGGAAACATATCCATTACTACTCTCAAAACCAGGTACGTGCAAGATCCTTCAAGACATTATTATTGGCTACTTGTTACATGTAGTTAAGATTTGAGCCTTCTTCAGTTCTGAACATTTTCCTCATAGAGTAACACACACTGAAGGGAAGCTAGGAAAATATAGACCAGCTAATGTACACATAGTACTACATCTACATGTATGTGTATCAAAAAAGGTGTCCAGAAAACAGTATTAGTATCCAAAAGCACACTTGATGTCAACAACTATAAGATTCACTGACTTGGCACACCCCTTTGCTTTTAGCAACAGTACTAAATGATAGGAATCCATTACAAACTCCAGGCAAACAATACCAATCTAGATACGAACTACAGCTCTTTTTTTTGGAGAAAACACATACTACAAACAGGTCTGGTCATGCATTCACTGCATGTTGTCAGATATATATGTCAAAAATTGCAACCCTCCAGCAGTCCAATCATTCAAGTGCTGTATTTTCAGTAAGTATAAGCGTGCAAAAATCATAGTAAATCGAAGCACTACTGTAGGGTAAACACTATTCAACATTTCTAAATTAAGATTAAGAATGAAAGCATGCAACAGGGATTAGAAGGCGCCCCCGGGGGAGGGGGGGGTCAGCTCAACAGAAGATGGAAAGAAACACGAGGAACCTTTTAGGGCTTTGTTCTTTCATGATATCAGATGCTATTTCGGACACATACTGCTCCCAGTCAAGAGGAGGCGCCACTTGATTTGATGTGAAGGGATATCTGAAATTCAAAAAGAAAGGGCACACTTGAGATATAAATAGACAATTGTATATGCTGAAAGGAAATAAAGATTGTGATACACGTAAAACTGGGGACACAGCACACCCAGTATGAAGTAAACTGCAAACAATTAAAGGTAGCTGAAGAGCTTACTGCTGCACTTTGCAGGTCTCAAAAAATAATATTGCCCGTCTCAGATTACGGTTTGACTGTGCTGCTATCCGAGTAGCAAATCCAGCAGGAAGATGCAGGTTTTCTTTCTTCCCAATGAACTCCAGTACTTGGACAATCTACGAGAGTATAAGCTCTTTAATTAGGCATAGGTTATGAGGATAGGAGCAACACAGCTGCAATTTCAAAACCTTCTACAACTATTGTCACAATTTCCTACAACTGCATTGAATTGAACCTTAAAAAGGATAGTTTGAACCACACCCGATAACAGTCCCACTTGTACATCAATTAACCACACTCAAAACCGAGAACCAAATGTACTTCCTGTCATTCAACTAAACACTCGTAAACATTCAAGCAACTCATAAGGGAAGGTCAATGCTCCCCAATGAGAGTGCAGTGTCAACCAAACAGTCAAGCCAATGAAAGAGCTAGTGACACCAGAAATGAGATTGAAACATCCATCACCAACCTGATCTTCGTTAGGAGCATTCACTAGCACATTCAAGCAACGGGACCTTACAGCCTCTGTCACCTTTGAGGAGCTATTACAGCATAATATCAGCCTGCAAGATGCACTGTACTTCTCCATTGTCCTACGAAGGGAATGCTGTGCTTCTCGTGATAGCTTGTCAACTTCATTTAAAACTAGGACTGCAAGTTCACACAAATCTCGGCTAAGTTCATGTGGAAAGAAGTAACAGATTAAATAAAGCAAGACATTCAGCCTAAACCAGAGGTGTGTTATCTCAGTGGGATCCCTATTTATGCTCTTGAAGGCACACACATTTCATGGAAAACTATACATTGATAATTTCATGGAAAACTATACATTGATAACTAACAAGCAACCTACTTAATATTTTTTAAGACAACTGCACACTATATAGAGGCAAAGTCTTTATCGTGTCATGCTAAACAAGAATATCAGGAAACAAGGTAACAATTTCTTCCTAAGCCAACCAAGAAATTCCTATTGTTATAGCAACATAATCAGAGTAATGTATAATAAGGAAAAGCACCCACCTTTAAATGCTCTCTTGCCCTTGGCATCAATTGGCCTATTCTTCGCCATCTCTTTGATGACCTCCTGAACAACATACCTGTCCTGAAACCCTGCATCGCTGGGGTTCATCTCCACATGGTGGGCACTCGACAGCATCGCCAACTCTAGTTCAAATGTCCTCGTCCCAGTCTGGAGAAAGAAAATAGCACCTCAGATTCTTGGACAAATCCGCAGCTAATCCAACTTGTCAGCTTACACAATACCAAAAAAAATTCTAAAACTTCCAAATTACACAGAAAAACTACCATCTGTCATGGTGCTGTAATCAGCAAGATCATATAAAAAGGAAGGTTTCAGAGGAGTGCTCAAATGCAACCCCTAACAGTGCAAGTTATAATTTTTAAAGCACATTAAGGGTCTGATTTGCAACCACCCACTGCTCCATTACTAATATCACTGCTTTAAAATCTGTACAGTTGAGCTTTTTGGGAGCGCATGGACGCCCTACTCAAATTCTTAAGTGGGTCAGTTGTTAGTACTCGTGCCATGTAAATACTTTCTGTGAATTCTTCACCACTACATTGCGATTTGTAAAAATATCAGGAAGAACAGAGATGGGCGTAAAAAAGGGAGATTCGATCATATACCCTCCCTTTAGTTGGGAAATTCAGGATTTACCCTCCACATCTCAATGACACGTGGTGTCATCATAAGTCACTGACACGTGGGCCAGGAGGGTAAATCTTGAATTTCCATCTAAATGGAGGGTATATGACCAATTACCTGCGTAAAAAAAGGTTAAAGGACTCACATCTATCTTCCACGTCTTGTTCTCCATCTTCACCTGCAAGGAAGCCACCAAAACACACGAAAACGTCACCACCAAAACCTCACCTCTCACACACAAACACAAGAAAAAGGAGTAGAGATCTCCAGCAAAACGTGAAATAAAAGAAAACGGCACACCTTCTCCGCGCCGGGGCCGAACATCTGCTTGATGAGGGCCAGGATTAGTGTTTTCTTCCCGGACCCCGGCGGCCCATAGAAGAGCAGGTGCGGGCAATCCTGCTCCGCCACCTAAACCAAACAAAACAAAACACCATTAGAACAGAACGGGCACAAGGAGGCGAAACCCTAGACCGATCTGGAGACGGGGCGGGGATCGTGGACGCTTACGAGCTTTTTGAGGTTCTGCGCGACCTGGTCGTGGACGGCGACCTTGTCTAGGGTTTTCGGCCGGTACTTGTCCACCCACAGCATCTTCCTCCTCCCCCCTCGCCGCGCCGCTGAGAGAAGGGAATGGTGGAGAGTGGCGGGAATTTGGGGATGATGGGGGCGGGGCGGCCTCTCGCGTCAGAGGAGGAGAGTTTTTGCCGGGGGCTGCGGCTCTTTTCTGACAGGCGTGGTCCACATGCCAGTAGGCCGGTTGCCGAGCCCGAACGAGCAGCCCTGGGCATTCGGTATTACCGAACCGATCGGTTCGGTTCCTCGGTACCCATACAAATTCGGTTCCTACGAATCTCGGTACCGTTCGGTTCCTGAAAAACTTCGCATCAAGAAATTCAGTATCGGTTCTTTCGGTTTGATTCCGGTATTTACCGAAATTACGAACAGGTACATCAACATGTAACATAAGTTCAATAGCTAATTTTGACATAAATGTAATATGATTTCATATAGAATAAGTGCCAAATCAAATGCAGAGAAAAAGCCACAAATACATAATATTTCAGTAGTTCGTATTTCGATGGCGAGGCACCGAACCGAATTTCTCAGTAATTCGGTCTCGAGAACTCGAACTGAACATGGAACCGAAATTTTCGGTTTCGGTACTTTCGGTTCGGTTCTCGGTAAATTCGGTTCGGTATTCGGTTTTCGGTTTTTTGTGCCCACCCCTACGAACGAGCGAGGTGACGGCACGACGAGGGGCCTCGAGGTTTTTTTCCCTGTGGCTTTTGGTTTATTTTTTTAAAAACATTCTGTCTATTTATAACAAATGATATAAAGAGAGGCAATTATATGTAATTTTAGGCAGCCGATATAGCTAAAGTTAATATAGTGTCTACTTTAATTAAATTATAGATCTCACTTTAAAAAGACGTATCATTTGAAATCTAGTTACTATAGCAAAAATAAAAAACCATAAACAACAAGCTCAAAAAAACCATCCTAACGGGTTGGTTTGTAGTTTACTAGTAGAGATCGCTTGATTCATGTCAAACTAGGGGAAGATGAAAGATTTCGCGGTGCAAGCCCTAGGGTTACTAATGGACCAAAATCTGGTCTAAATCTAATTTAAATCCAAATAAAATTGAGAAGGATCTGATTTAAATCTGGCCCAAATTATGTAAGCCTAAATCTAATCCAACCCTAAAAACATATCTAGGCCTTAGCTTAGACCAAGCACCTCTACCTTCTTAGTTGTCTAATTAGGATTAGTTTTCATCTACCTTTAATAATATTTAGTATGGGGCCATTTGGATACGGCTTGATAGCTATTATTATATGAAAATTGAGCAAATGGTAAAAAAAATGAGACCTTAATTCTTTCTTGTCGGGTATGCAATAGCGACCACGGAAAGTAAGGATTACATGCTCGTCTACCGCATATTCTGATGAATCTCCTTCTTGTATGTCCTTTTTCAGTTTTTGAATCTCTGCATCTTCATCTTGTGCTGCCTTGATCTGATCTGTCAACAACGGTTGGAGTTCTAATGCTGCCATACTGCCTTGTTCTGTGATTATCAAGTTCAGTCGTAGTATATCCCTTTGCAATTCTGGTGGATACTCTGTGGTATTGGGTTTGCCTTGTCAAACTTTTCGGCTGAGGGCATCGGCGACTACATTGGCCTTGCCCGGATGATATTGGAGATCAACATCATAGTCTTTGATTAACTCCAGCCATCTTCGTTGCCTCATATTCAACTCTGGCTGTGTGAATAAGTATTTCAGGCTCTTGTGATCTGAAAATATCTCACAACGATTCCCCAGCAGGTAGTGCCGCCAAATTTTGAGTGCATGCACCACAGCTGCTAGCTCTAAATCGTGTGTGGGATAATTCTCCTCATGCGACTTCAGCTGTCTTGAGGCATAGGCAACAACTTTTCCATCTTGCATGAGTACACAACCCAAACCTTGCTTTGACGCATCACAGTAAATCTGAAACTCTTTCTCTGGGTTGGGCAAAATCAGTACTGGTGTCGTTGTCAACTTGGTCTTCAGCAACTGAAAACTCTCTTCACAAGCATCTGTCCATGCGAACGGCTTGTCTTTCTTCAGTAGTTGAGTCAGCGGACGAGAAATATTGGAGAATCCTTCCATGAATCGACGATAATAGCCTGCCAATCCAAGAAAGCTTCTCACTTCCGTTACTGTCTTGGGTTGTTTCCATTCCATGACTGCGGTGATCTTTTCTGGATCAACCTTGACTCCATCTTCAGATATAATATGACCCAAGAAGGCAACTTCTTTTAACCAGAAACTGCATTTGTCAAACTTGGCATACAGCTGATGCTCTCTCAATCTGGTCAAAACCATGTGCAAATGCTTCTTGTGCTCTTCTTCGTTTTTGGAGTAAATCAGAATATCATCAATTCTGGGTAGAGGGTACTTGTTTTTGATTGTAACAGCATTCAAACCTCTGTAATCGACACACATCCTTAACTCTCTATTCTTCTTCTTCACAAACAAAGCTGGTGCCGACCAAGGTGAAGTACTTGGTCGAATGAATTCTTTCTCTTGTAATTCATCCAATTGTCTCTTGAGCTCCTTCAATTCACTGGCTGACATTCTATACTGATGCTTGGCAATTGGCTTGGTGCCTGGGACCAATTCTATAGCAAGTTCTACTTGTGCGCCGAAGTCACGGCTCGCGTTCTTCCGAAACACAGGATACTCTTGTATTCGGCACTTGATCGGTGTGGTGCTAGCATGTTAATCATGCGCTTCTTGCATTCACTTCTCTGCTTTTTACCATGCGGGGTTGACATCTGCTTTGATCTCACAATCCACTTTGCCTTTGTGTGCCATGCCCAAAATGGTGACATATCTAAGGCTCTAAAATCTTTGAATTTTTATATTAAGTCTGGGACTCCATTCAACCACATAAGGTTTTGGCAATGAAACGAGAAGGCAACGATTTCTTGAAGCAAAACTCTTGAAATAAATGAATGTGTTGCACGGGGTCAAATAGAATCAATGCAGGTATGGAGTTGATTGGGAACATCCACAATGATGTCACATTGCGTCCTCGGCGGCATGGTTCACCCTCGCATAGAAGGTGGGTGCACTCGCTGAGATGTGAAAATCTGTTGGGATTGGGGTGGGATTTGCAAGAGACCTCCTTGGGGAGTGCTAGATGCCTTCTTTGCTGGTTTCTTGTATCATGGCAAGTTCATCAATGATCTCTAAAGTGCCCAATCCACAATGGAAGCAAGCATTTGCCCTTCGCGGACAGCGCCGGCAAGATGGTTCCCGCGTGGGGCCTTGATAGCACAGGTGGCATACTATTGAGACCGTCCCTGTGTCTTTGGTAGCATCACATACTGCCGGGAGGATGGGGATCGAAATGAAGATGATCCCGAGTCTTGTGAGCATTGTGCGAAGAAGAAAGTAATCCTCCATTTCACCTCTAGCCTCTTACGAGTTGTGGGCTATCTACCATATCATGCGTCTTTGTCTTCAAAAGTCGCTCGGAATTTGCTCATCGTTGTCAACATCGTGCAGGGCAAAGAGATTGGTGTAGGTACCATAACCCGTCCACCTTGTTTAACTAGGAATTGCTATGCCATCAGGTGTGCCTTGTGAAAGGCTTTGTACTCTGCGAGGTGCGCGTGATCCACCACATTGCTGCGCACCGCAATGGTGGGATGCGCAATGCCTTCTCTTTATCATCAAGAAGTCCACAAGCGGGCATGGGGTTGATCTAGTACTTTCGATTAAATACGGTACTCTGGTGATCCGCCGCTATTCTCGGCATGTTGATACTTTCGATTCCTTGATCGCTCCATCATTGCTATAACATCGCCAAAGTAGCTTGATGCGTGGCGGTGCACCACCTCTTTGGTCCGACCACTCTGCTCGCTCTGGGTCCATCGCAATTGGGAACTAGAGATCGACTTTGCTGCGGCTTTGGCAATCAAGAGTAGATAAGTAAGACTTTGAATTTTTCAAGGCAAGTATAGGGCGAAAAAGATAAGAACGAGAGCGAAAGGGGACAGGAGAAGGCTTTGAATACAGGGGATTACTGATAATTAAACAAACAATATACCAGATAACAAACATAATTTACGATATGCAAGTGGTACACAAACCACTTAGGGTTCATGATTGCACCTGCTTTACATTATAAAAGTACTGCTACTACTCAGGGTTAGTCTAGTTTAGCGAACAACAGCTACTCCTCCAACTACCGAGGAACGCAATTTTGAAGTTAGACAAGTAAAGCAGTAAACATTTTGCGAAAGCAAAACTTAAGCTCAACCCGGTAGAATCCACTCGGGTCTAGCTCACACACGCACACCCAAAAAGAGGAAAACCAACGTCCGCTTCGAGTGGACCCTACCGTTGTTAGGCACCCGCAGCATGGCCTGCCTAACCTCACTGCTAACCCTCCTCCTCCTCCACACCAGTAGAGTTTCAATCGAGTTGAGCGGCTACTAAACCGGTGTTGACAAGTCAACTCCCGTGGTTGAGCGATCATCGTGACATTTGCTCGTAAGGGTTTCATCCTTATATTTTCACATGGTCCGCAACCTCGCCAGGCCGCGACCTAACCTAGGGTAGCGGTGGCGAAAGCCGCTCGCTGGCGCGCCCACAACACCCTTACCTAACCTCAATCCTAGGGTAGCGGTGGCGAAAGCCGTCTCGCGCGCCCACAACACCTTACCCTACCTTGTGCACGCAAGCACTCTCCGCTCTAAGATACGGTGTCCCATACCACCCTAACTTAGAGTCGGGTTTTCTAAATTCTATTGGCCTGCAGCCACGACCTTATCAGTGTAAAGACTTTTGCATGATAATAATAACCTACAGTTATCTCGATTAACAGATAATTATTTCTAGGGTTACAAAGGCATGGCTACAAGTTTAACATGGCATTTGTCGGTGGTAGGTTTAACTACATAATATGTCATTCTAAACATTTTATTTTACTTTGAACTAACTTTTAGAACTAGCTCAATGCAAATAATATAGTAACATAATTAAATGGCATGGGATACAACATGATCAAAGGATTTGGGACTTGCCGTTGATTTGGACGATCTCGGCTAGCTCGAACGAAGAAACGCCTGGATCCTGAGCTTGCACTTGAACTTCTGGAATCTCCGAAACCAGCGCAAACACATAAAATAATAAGGTCCAGCTTGAGACTAATCAAGCGAGGAAAAATAAACTATTCAAAAAGGAGTAAAATGCATAAATCCGCAAATGAGGAATTTTAGCATGTGTTTGGTTCATGGGACCATGAGGGATGGGATGGGGCGGTCCTCGTTCCAGAGCTGTTTGGTTCAGAGTCAGGTGGGATGGGGGATATCCCTCTAGGGAATATTCTGTGGATATGCTCTCAAATTGGGGATGATCCTATCCCCCAAAAATGAGGGGATGGTGAGGGATGAAGTGGGACGAGTGGCTGACAGGTAGGCCCCGTCCCTAAAAAATGGGTTGGATCCATCCCGTCCCACCATGACTCTGAACCAAATAGAAAACAGGGACCGTCCCGTCCCTAAAAAATGGGTTGGATCCATCCCGTCCCACCATGACTCTGAACCAAACACACCCTTAGGAATTTATCTGGGATGAATTTGGGAAATTGGAGGCCAAGAATGGGTCCAGGATAATATTTGGAGCAAAGTGATGAAATTTGGGAATTTTTGGGATTTTCTGTGATTTTCTAGGATTTATTTGGATTCTTCTGGATTTTGGAAATTGAGAAATCCACTGGAAAATAGTTGGAACAGTGTTGGAAATCCACGGGTTTTTCGGTTTATACGGTGTTAGTAATTCGGGAAATACGGTAATTAATATAATACGGTACGGTATCGGTAAATACCGTCTTGTTTCGGTACGGTATCGGTAAATACCAATTTTACCAAAATTTGCGCGAATTGATAAACGTTAATCTCATCTCCAATTCTCACGGACCATTGCACAAGCAGAATGGCCGTCTGGCGCAGGCGCATAGACATGGAGACATCCCTCAGACACCAGTGTCCAGTGGTATTAACTATTAAGAACGGCACCAGCGCATAGCAATGTAGCCCAAACATCCAAGAACGGCGGATCCCGAACTCCACCGGTGCACGGCCGACGACGCGGTGTCGAATCCGTCGCGTACACCATCTCCGGTAGGCGCGCGCGCGACGGCGGCGGCGGTGGAGCTTGAGCGTGTGGAGGCGAGCGCGACGCGACGGCGGACCAAGACGGCACGCAGCGCAGTGTCGAGGATAGCAAAGAGCACGGTGATGGAGCGGATGGAAGGACGTTCTGGCGGCGGCAGCAGCGGCGGCGAGCGGGCGAAGTGCGAGACGGCGGCGGGAGAGCGGGCAGGAGCGGGGCGGAGCGGGCGGGCGGAGGCGAGGGCGGCGGGAAGGCGAGCGGCGGAGCGGGGCGGCAGGCGAGGCGGATAGTGGCGGTGTCGAGGGCAGGCGGGCGGCGGGCGGCGGCGGGGAAGGCGGGCGGATGGCGCGTGTCGAGGCGGGCCGGAAGGCGAGGCGGGCGGCGGCGGTGTTGAGGCGTGGCGGAAGCGGAGGGGGCGGGCGGCGGGGAGAGGCGAGCGGAGGAGGAATAGCGGTGGGAGGTGCGCGAGCGCCAGAGCGGTAGTGGGATGGACGGGATTCGGAAGGCGAGCTCGCTAGGGAGGCCTGATCTAATCTAACAAAGCCTAGCCTAATAAAGAAATATTCAAATTTGATCTAATCTATTTACAATTTTAGATCAGCCTAGTCTAAAGCCTTACATAGATCTAAATCTATTAGTAGATCTAATCTAACAAAGCCTAGCCTAATAAAGAAATATTCAAATTTGATCTAATCTATTTACAATTTTAGATCACCTAGTCTAAAGCCACATAGATTCAGCCCTAGCAATCGCGCACGTGATTCACTCTCTCCACCCAATTAATGGTGCTTGTCGTAAGTGGTATGCCCATAGGAGTAGGCGAGAGTAGCCATGTCCTTGCGGCAACTATTGAAGGTAGAACAGAAAACATCGAAGTGCTTGCAAAATGGTGTTGTGGCCAAGAATTGGCCAGCGCGTAAGATCCACTTAAGAAAAATGCGCGCACCACTCCTCATCCAAAATAGGCGGTCATGATTTTTCCCCTCTTTTTCTTGTTGGGTGTGTCTAATCACCTGGATGTTTTTTTTCAAGCAATTATTTAAATTTATGACTCTTAGGTTAAGATCCAACGGTCCTTATCTTTTTCCCTTACTATATAATCTCTAATTATAACCCTAACCGCCTCATCCTGCGCCCTTCGCGCCATCCCCTCCTCATCGCCCTCTGCACCGCCTCCTCCTCATCGGAGCAGCTCCGCGTGTCTCCCCACCACCCCGCCCCCTCCTCCACCACCTACAGCTGCAGTGCCCCCGCCGTCTCGCCGCGCCACCCCTACCCCTCCCTGCCATGCCATGCCCACTCAACCTAATAGCCAGTGCCTTCCGCCGTCGACACCCTCCAGCACCGTCCACCACCCTCCTACCCCGCCCGTCGCCCCCACTGTCGCCCACTGTCGAGCCACCACCCCCTAGCCTCTATGCCTAGGGGAACAGTGAACCCTAGGTGCGGGGTGGGATTCTCCCCTTAGGTCGCTAGAGAGAAGGAAGAAGCTGTTGCCGGCGAGGAAGAAGAATGGATCGCCAGAGAGGAAGAAGAATGGGTCACCAGAGAGGAGAAAGAAGTGGTTGATGGAGAGGAGGAAGAAGAGGTTGCGTGGAGAATAAGGTGGAGGTGGCGGCGTATGAATTTTTGTGTACATCCAAAGGTGAGAAATTTATATGATTGTTTGGAAGAAAACATCCGGGTAGTGTTTATCAAACTCCTTTTTTGTTTTTGATTTTGGTTAACGAACGGGGCGATTTCTTTAAATAACCTTTTAACTTTAAAATTATATGTGTTATCTATTGTTATCTAAAAAATCAAACAAAAACTATGGCTGTAGCCAAAAGAAACGTCGTTTCACCGATCTGCACAGGTTGCCAAACCAGAGGAAACGAAAACGTTGAAAAGTGATGATACTCAAGTAACAATGTAGGGTCGCTGATTGCAACAAAGCACCAGTGGTCTAGTGGTAGAATAGTACCCTGCCACGGTACAGACCCGGGTTCGATTCCCGGCTGGTGCAGGTTTTTCTTCATTTTTTCTTGTATGCATTCTGCTGTCAGTGCTAAGTTCATGCTGACTGATAGGAGCCCAAAGCCTCGAGCTCTTGTCTTCTGGAGTACATTTTTTCTCTCTCACGGATATCACTTGAACCAAACCTTCCGTAACATCAAATCCCTGTTGCAGCTACTAATTCCAACACAACGATCGGCATCAGGGGACCAAACCTACAGCGACAAAACTTCGAAACCTTCTCTCTCCTTTCTGTTCACTGAAAGATCCATCACGAAGCCAAAAAAAAGGATCATGGCCGACCAAATTGATTAACTTGAAGAAAAATTGAAAACTCCACCTCATTTCCAATCTATGACGTGTGTTGATGATGTTCTTCACTCGGCATCAACCACTCGGCTATGTTCCCTCGAAAAAAAGAAGAAAAAAAACACAACTACTCGGCTGTGTGATAGCCACCTGCTTCTGTTCTCTCCATACTGATATGTCTGTCATACCTGCTAGTTCTTCTCAGCTCTCAAGGACGCCTCCACTTACAGTACAGCGCGTTCATGCTTCAGCTTTAAGAATTTCTTCCATAGCGCTAATCAGTTTCTATATAACTCCTGCTAAAACCATTTGTTCCGAACCAGGGCCTACTGGACCGGTAAGCCGCGACAGCTTCTTGGTTACTCGAAGTCTCAAGAAAAACGTAAATGCAAACGCAAACCACTCTCACCTGCACGTTCATTCCGGCTTCAGCTTTTAACTTCTAGCTTCCAGAGAAGGCAGAAGCCACAATGAATGCGTTAGCTTTTTAATTTTGGTTTCTTTTCTTTTTTCTTCTTCTTCTTCTTTTGCCTTTTCTTATTTTTTCTTTGCATTGTTCGCGGAGATATAAGGTAGTTTTTATTATTTTTCTTTATGTTCCTTTAATTGAATGACTCAGGTTCAGAAAAATCTAACAGCCTGTATAGTATAATTTCAACCAAAAGACAAAAGCCAGAAATCAGAAGTCGCTAAAAAGCCGAAATGAACAGGCCTCTAGCCCATGTTTGGTGCTCCTGCATGGAGGGGCGCTTAAGAGAGAGAGAGTTAGTTATTGTAGCCACGTTGGATAAGAAAGAAGGCAAAACTATAGCATCCCTACTTGGTTAGGAGGCTAGCGCTCCGAGAGAGTTGTGCTTAACTGCCAACGAATATAAGAAAAGTTAGCCAGTGCGTACATACATTTCTCTATCTCCACTAATATAAAGAGGAGTTTGCCTATTCGTCACCCCTTCCCAGGGCCGTGCCGTGAAATTTGGAGGCCCTGTACAAAGGTTTAAGTGAGGCCTAAATCAAAGTATCAAATATAGCCAAAATAATGTATGTATTGACTAGACTTTCATACGAAGGATTTAATTAGTACAATACAATTAGAATTGAAAAAAGCTCCGGATGACGATTTAATCACAAATGGATTGGATCGCTCCGAAGTCACAAAGACACGAATACAAGAGAATACGAACGCCGTAAGGTGGTGGGGCCTCGGGGCCTGAGCCGAATACGGCGCCACCACCAACTGTTTGATACCATGAGTCATGAAATAACTCACGCAATAATTCTTCTCTTCCATTGGCCATACAGCAAATATAGAGTTATGTGACAACCAAACAAAGAGATTGAGACTTTGAGAGAATCCTATTCGAATCCTACGTGAATCATTGTTGGAGTCCGTTGCCATGCATATGAGCATATCCCACGGACCTACAATGCCATGCATATGTACGTATACATGTGCCCAGGCTCGCGCCCGGAATACATGGATCTGGATTGATTTTTGAGGCCTTGAAATTTGGGGGCCTCAGACGGCCGCACGCGCCGCACACCCATCTTCCTCCTCGGGAAAAATGAGTGACAACATACGGGTCCGATCATCAAGCTCCCTCCTTTATCGCTCCCTGTTACATGAATTGTTTGATCACCCATGTCTCCCACCTTCTCCCTGCTTTTACGTTACACCAAACAAAGCCAAACTGAGGAACTCTCCCCTCCTCTCCCATCTGGGATATCCTGGGTGTTCTCCTCCTCCTGTACGATGTTGGTAGTGGGTTCCTGCTCAACCCCGATCCGGTTGCCCTCCCACCCAGTCCTCTCCTTTCTTCTCACGATCCGCATCTTCTCGGTCTTGACGGAAGTTGGTGCCAATGTTGTTTATGTATTTTGTTTGTACTAATGATGTTTTATATATTTTGTTTGTACTAATGTTGGACAAGAAATAATATCAATTGCTAAGTATGGATATTTGTTTTTAACTTAATTTCTGTACTGACCAGTACGTATAATATACGTGAAAAAAACCCATTATATTTATTGCGTAATTTAAAATCATATTTAACAGATGCGTAATGGCGTGCGACTGTCCTCTTTCACGAACCATCCGTCCAAAAGCTTCCCTCACGGGAGATGCCATTAACCGGACGGTGCCACGTGTCAGTAAAGGAACAGTGCAGGTTTTGACTGCGGTGTCTGCTGCAGCGTCACGTCGGTTGGTAAGACATGCTTGTCCTGGGCCGACCGGAGCGTAACACGATGCGGCGGTGCGTGCTAACATGTGCAAAACGCCGCCCTGTTCGATGGCACTTCTGCCCGGGCACGCTCGGAGGTTTGAATCGAGGGCGTTTTGGTAAATAGGCCTGACGTAACGGACGAGTAGACCGGAGCGACGGGCATGAGAGGAATCCCGGCAAGACGCCGGCCATCTGGGCCGTTTCCTGAGACGCCTGTCTCCTCTGTTTTCCCCCCATTTCTTTTCCAAGGAATTTCCAACCATGCACATTGCTACGAAAATATGGAGAACATGAAGCGAATAGTATACAAAAGCACATAAGATTTGAGAAGAAAATTTCGATCTTTGGTTTTCTCCGCGTGTACACGCAAAGCAATAACCTTTCTGTAGCGTAGTTGCCTAGGAGAAACCGCGGAAGCGCGTGCCACGTCGTCCCGCACCGAAATGACGGAAACGCCCCCCCTCCCCTCCCCTTCCCTCCCAGCCATTACCACCACTCCTCCCACCTCTGCTTCCCGACATCCCCACGATCCGCGTTCCCTTCCCATCCCCGCGTCCTCTCCCTCCCCCGCGTACGAACTACTGCTACTCCCCAGTAGGCAGCCTCAGAGTTTCAAGGCTGGCGCTCTGATCACTGATCCTTCTCGGTTCCCGTGTAGTGTTGTTGTTCGCTTGATTCGAAAGCCTCCGGCGCTTTCTCCTCCTCCCGTGTAGTGGCGTTGTTGTAGCTGCCGCACCGCCCATCTTTCCTGATTGGTTCTTGGGGTTTCCGGCATTCACGCGTGGATTTTTGCCGCTTTCTCCGACTTGTTGATGTCACGAGGATAGGATAGGATAGCTTCGAGTGAGAAGAAACCGTGTTTCGTGTGCAGTCTCTTCTCTCCCCCATTGCCGTTTCTTGGAGCTCTGCGTTTTGCTCCTTTTTATAGAGTTCACAGGGTGTCATTGGTCGGTTCTGATCGATCTTGCATCTGTTTGGATCAGAAATCTCCGAGCCTTTTCTGGTAGGATTCCTTTTCCTGGATTCCCAAACCATCGCATCCAGGAGGCCTTATTTACCGTGCTCCGATTAGTCTGTCCTTGGAGGAGATCTTTTCTGGCTCCCAATCAGCTGGCCCGAGGAGCCAAATGGCGAATCTTGCCGTGCTCCGTCCGTGGCTCGGTGTGCTGGTGGCAATGGTGGCGGCCGTGTCGTGGCACGGCGTCCCGGCGGCGGTGGCGCTGGGGATGAACTGGGGCACGCAGGCGTCGCACCCGTTGCCGCCCAAGATCGTGGTGCAGCTGCTCAAGGACAACGGCATCAAGAAGGTGAAGCTGTTCGACGCCGACCAGGCCTCCCTCAGCGCGCTCGCCGGCTCCGGCATCGAGGTCATGGTCGCAATCCCCAACGTCATGCTCGACGCCATGACCGACTACGACGCCGCCAAGGAGTGGGTCAGGCGCAACGTCTCCCGCTACAACTTCGACGGCGGCGTCGCCATCAAGTGAGAGCTCCCCCTGTTCTGTTGCTTCGGTTCAGCTTCACCTCTCTGCTCGATGTTCTCATTTATAGCGCCGCCGTGGTGGTGTGACGTCTTGTGCTCGCGTTTTTTGTAGGTACGTCGCCGTGGGCAACGAGCCATTCTTGGCGGCCTACAATGGCACGTTCGACAAGGTGACCTTCCCGGCGCTGCAGAACATCCAGAACGCGCTGAACGAGGCCGGCCTCGGCGACACCATCAAGGCCACCGTTCCGCTCAACGCCGACGTGTACAACTCCCCGGAGAGCAACCAGGTGCCGTCGGCGGGGCGCTTCCGCACCGACATCGCCGACACGATGACGCAGATGGTGCAGTTCCTGAGCAACAACAGCGCGCCATTCACCGTCAACATCTACCCCTTCATCAGCCTGTTCCTGAACGACGACTTCCCAGTCGACTTCGCCTTCTTCGACGGCGGCGCGACTCCAGTGGTCGACAACGGCGTCCAGTACACCAACGTGTTCGACGCCAACTTCGACACGCTGGTGGCCGCGCTCAAGGCGGTCGGGCACGGCGACATGCCCATCATCGTCGGCGAGGTTGGCTGGCCCACCGACGGCGACAAGCACGCCACCGCCACATACGCGCAGCGCTTCTACAACGGACTGCTCAAGCGGCTGGCGGCCAACGTCGGGACGCCGCTCCGGCCGAACCAGTATATCGAGGTGTACCTGTTCGGCCTCCTCGACGAGGACATCAAAAGCGTCGCGCCGGGCAACTTCGAGCGGCACTGGGGCATCCTCCGGTACGACGGCCAGCCCAAGTATCCCGTCGACCTGACCGGGCAGGGGCAGAACACCATGCTCGTGCCGGCGAAGGACGTCGAGTACCTGTCCAGGACGTGGTGCGTGCTGAACAGCAACGCCAAGGACACGAGCAAGCTCGCCGACAACATCAACTTCGCGTGCACGTTCGCCGACTGCACCGCGCTCGGCTACGGCTCGACGTGCGCCGGCATGGACGCCAACGGCAACGCCTCCTACGCCTTCAACATGTACTTTCAGGTGCAAAACCAGAAGGACGACGCCTGCGACTTCCAGGGGCTCGCCGTGCCGACGCAGACCGACCCGTCCACCGCCGCGTGCAACTTCACCATTCAGATCGCCGCCACCTCGGCGGGCCACCGGCGATCCGCCGGGGCGGTTGCTGTACTAATGCTGGCTCTGGTCCAGTTCTTGTTGCATTAGCGGGAACGTGTGCTCGAGAGAGAGAGAGAGTTGTTCTTCTGTCGCATTCTTATTTTTGGGTTAGTAATTAGTACAAGTCTTGTACTGGAGATACATAGGGCCTGTTCTTTTTAGTGCGAACATGACTTTTTAGGTGAAATTTTTGAATTTTTGGATTACGGAGATTTACAGTGACAGATTACGGAGAGATCGATACCAACTTGCGATTTTTTGATCTTGCAGATCTTTGGGCTTTTAACGTGTACTACGTTTAACTTATAGATCTTATCTACACAAAAAATATTCCGTTTAAAAGTTGGGATCATTATCGAGGCATTGGTTTTTAGAGATGGAGAAATCGCGATAAAGAGACGGTATGGCTTCACCAACCGAACAGGCCCATATACTTCAGCCTTCAGGATACATATTGAGATGATTTTTCACATAATATTTACACACTAATCACTATCAGTAGTTTGTGACTACAGTTAGTTCAGAAACAGTGCTTCACATCATGGCCTCATGGAGTATTGGGACTGCCACTATTCAAGTGATCGAGATTTCATTGGTTTTAGGCATCTAGCTTATTTTTCATTATTCAACAATTTTATCTTTTTCTGATTTTTTTTGTTTTTTTAGCTTTTTTTGTCAATTCTTTTTTCCGTATTCGTTTGTATTGTCCGTGATGGGCTAACTTGTTTTTCTCTATTTTTAATTTTTTTAAAAAATTGAATTACGACAAATAAGCTATCGTCAGCTACAGTATTTTTTCAGTCAGCTACAATGTTTTTAGCTATAAGCCATTCAAAAAAAAAGCCTTTTTGAGCCTAGCCTAGATCAACTTCACATTGAAGAGATAGACTGTAACAAAACAAATAAATACTATAGTAGCATACTTCACATATTATTGAGGGTACGTACACACCAGTTAAACCACGCGGACACAAAAGAGAAACTATATAACACTATAATGTCGGATGTAGTTTTAATGAGATAGCGATCTGCTACACGATTAAATAGCCAGTGACCATCGGATCTTGCCACGTGCACACACAATGCTGCAGCCTTAAGTCCAGTATGCTACAGTTTTATCTTCCCATTTATCCCGAATCAAGCAAAGCTTGCAGCCAACCACAAGCCACAACTACGGAGGATCCAGATTAGGCAGGGATACAATGAGCTTACTCAGAGACACGGTGGCCAGGGCAAACGTGCAGCAAGCCGTGGACAACGGGTGGAATGGTAAGCATGCTCAGAACTATGGCACCATGGGTGAGTTTGGCAGCAAGCAGCGAACATCGTTGAGATTGCCGTCGTCGAATTTGTTGTCTTTGGCCACGACATTGCCGCGTGTCACCATCCCTGCTCGTGGCGTTGCCGGACCTAGTTGTCCCCTGCCAGGGGCAAGGTTGCCCTACTGCCCGAGCTTGGCGACGATGGCGATTTCAGGCTGCAGTGCTGCTGTAAGCATCAAGACCTCTAAAACTTATCTTGATAATTAATAATAATATGTGGATGTGGGACTAACATGTTTATTGAGTGTTTGAATGGTTTATTCCCGGTGACGAATGGAGATGCATGCTAAACATCAACATGAAGATCAATATGGTTCAAGACAAAGGTACAAGTAGTTTAGGATCCCTTTTGATTTTATCGGTCTTAGAAGAAAATGATAGAAAATCGGATTTTCGGTTAAATGTCGTACTATTAAGAGGGATCATGACTAGTACTTTACAGCACGGCCTTGTGCCATTTGGACCAATTTAGGATCTTGCATGCACTTAGAATTTAAGTTGGAAGCCAACTGTGCATTCTAAGAAAAATCGGTAGTACCGGAGTTTACATGGCAGTACTACCGCATTGCAGCATGACCGAAAGGAGGTGCGGTATTTCCGCACTTCGATCGGACTGAAACCTAGTTGGTGGTACATTTTTTCTAGAAATGTACTAATGGGGTGTGGTTGTTCCCCTAGAGAACAGTAGTACTGAAGTTAAAATGGTGATACTACCGCATCGCGGCACGACCGCATATCTCTAACGATACTACCGTATATCGGAACTACCGAATGAATGGGCGGTACGTTATTTTTAGAAAGGACCATTTTTTTATCCTCAAGACAAATGGTAGTACCACACCAGAAAATGGAACTATCGCACTTACAACGGTGGTAGTACTGCGCCGCAAATTCAACGGCTAGTTCAGAGGCATTAAATTCGACTGCTATAGCCATTACCGTGCATATTTCACAGGAGCAGTAGTACCAGCCTTATAACGGTGGTACTTTCGATTGCCCTGTTTTTTATGATCTTCTCCCAAACGGTCGGATTTGGTTGGTGGGGGTATAAGTACCCCTTCATCAGCTCAAGGACAGTTGCAAGAGACTTCATTTAACAACCTTGAGCTTAGCGCACACTCTCCACACCCCATACACATTTGTTGAATTAAATTGAGGTAGTTGAGACAAATTCAAGTTTTTTCATTCTAGATTGATCCTTGGCATTTGAAATTCGTCAAGCGAAGATTATGGTTTATTACTCTTAGTGCATGCTGGCACTTAGACGGCATGGCAAGAGTTTGCGTGGTGATCTCGTCAAGAAAATTGTGAAGAGGCTCAGCGCCAAATTGTGAGTGGCTTGGTGTTCACTATCTCCGAAGCAGAGGAAGAACAACCACTAGTGGAATCGAAGAACAATGCTTAATTCGTGGAGCCAGTCTAATCCATTTGGGCTTTTCTTAACGTGGACTAGTAAAGATCGTCAAGTCTTTGATACCACGGCAAAACATCACACGTCTTTATTTGGTTACTACTTGTCTCTACTATTCCGTATTTATATTTCTAGCAATTCAAATTGTTGTATTTTATTGAGCTATAATCATATTTGTAGAGACATTTCTTGTGGTGCTTTAGTTTTTCTAGAATTATGTAGGTTTTGAATTGAAATAGAATTCTTGCTTAGGTTGTAATTGTGGAAATTAGTTTTAGCAAGTAAGAATTTTTAGAACATCCTATGAGTGGTGGTGTTGAGGCAAAAGGGAGGAGTCAAGTGAGAGAAAGGAAGGAGAGAAGCAGTGCAATGGGGGAGAGAAGCGGGAGAAGGGAGAAGAAGTAAGCAGTGCACGACAGAAAGGAAAAAGAAAGGAACGGGAAGGAAAGAAAAAGAAAAGGGAGAGAAGAAAATAACCAAAGTACACCATTGCCCTTGCTTACGAGTACGTGCCGATGAGTGATGCTTTTTCTTGAAACTTAAATTAAATTTTTAAAAATTGCTTGAATTAAAATTTTGAAACTTGTTTGAACCCTTCTTTGAAACTTGCTTTGTATCTTCAATTTTGGTTCGAAAATTTGCTTTCAAGACCTTGAAACTTCAAATTCTCTGAGACCTTTGTGAAACCTGTAACTTTTTATGAAACTTCACTAGAAACCTTTTCTGAAGCTTCGTAGAACTTGCAATTTGGAAAATGAAATCACTTGAAACTTTGCATTTTAGAACATGGAATCTCATGAAACTTACACGAAACATACATTTTAGAACATGAAACCTTATAAAACTTGCATTTTGGAATATGAACCCTTATAAAACTAGCACCGTTCTACTTCAATTCGTCGCCGTCCAACCTCTCTCCGACGAATGTTTACCCCCCCTGTTGTGCTAGTTCACAACAGCACCCAGCAAGAAAACCAGGAATTGAGCTTGAAATCGAAATGTCCAACTTCAGAGAGAAGTACACATGAACATGTCAACATCAGTATATGTGGGATAAGCAGTATCCACAAAAGAAAACTAAAACTATACAATGTGAGGACATGAATATGTAGGAGAAGATGGTTGATTGGATGCTATATCAGTAGAAATCTCAAGGAAATTACTCTACTCTGTTTTTCCGAGAGAAGCAGCAGATAAGACACATCAATACCATGCTGGCTATACCAACCAGGGATAACGGACTAATGGAAGAAAATTCAAAGAAAATTGAGTCCAGAAATTAATTCAATACTGATCTACCTGATCATAGTTGAAATAACAAAGGCAGAAGACAGAAGATTTCACCTGCAACAACGACATAAATCTTCTTGCTGCTTGAGTCCACCGGAGCACTCCTGCCCATTCATGGACGACCTTACTGAAGTGAAAACCAAGAACTAAAACAAGCAAAAGGTAGCAGTAGTGTCAAGAATGGATGTATACCTATGCAGCATCCTAAAATTAGAACACAACAGTGCCACGTTAGAAAAAAACTCATCATAGCACCAAATAAAACAGCAGCTTACTCTATAAACAAGGCCAAACCGCAGAGCCTTAAGAATAATGTAGGTCTGCGCCTTTCACCTTGTGCGTGGGTAATTCTCTTCTTAAAGCATTCGACATCTGCTACTTGAGAAATTTTATCTCTGATAGCAATTAATACATAAAGCAATTACCGAGCTCATCTCAATATCGAATCGAAGATGCCAAATTGCACCTTCCACTGAACTCCAGACTCAACACACATTAAAAAAACGTACATGTCAAGCTGTGAAACATACCTTTTTGCACAAGGAACAGCTGCAGCAGACCAAGGCTGCACTGGATCAAACCTGGTTTGGCTGCCGCTGCACTCCTTAATGCCTACATACCATCCTTCGGCCTGATGCAGGCTGACCTACACCACCGAAGAACGCAACAGAGGGGATCAAACCAGCCCAAATGCAAGAAGGGGATCGGGAGAGAACAAGAAGAAATAAAAAAGCAAACCTTAATTGCTCACGAGGCCAGGACTAGGAAACAACAATCAGCAAAAGAAAAATGGATTCACGTGAAGGAATAATCAAATCGCTGCAATTAAAGTGCTGGGGTGGCTGATCTGGAGCTCGTCAACAGCAACCGTCTTATTGCCGTGGCCGTCAGTGCAGAAGCAGCAGCATGGTCCTATTTTGGGCCACGATGCATGCACGAAAAGCTGTAGGAGAGGGACCTAGCGTGAGGAGAGGGGCACACGCCCACAACTTTAGGTTGCGGTGGGGAGGCGGCGCACCGGCACTCCGGGTGGCACCTGGCTAAACCTGAAGGCCCTGTTATCAGTGGCGTAGCTAGGATCAAAATCCTGTGGGGGTCAATCCTTTCAAAATCTTTAGAATTATGTGGATTTCTATAAAATTATCACTAGAAGTAGAGGTACTTTGCAAAAACCTATGGGGTCAATTGACCCCACAGGTAAAGCCTCCGTCCACCACTGCCTGTTATGCCCCCGATGCGGCCCTTGTCACCGCACCGCTGACCCATCTGACACCCTCCTGGCTACCGGCGAGTAGACCGACGACGGTGGCACGGTGTGAGTTGGACGGGATGAGTACGTAGGAAGGCAGGGAGGCGACTAGATCGACGCCGAAGGAGGGCAGATCGGCGATGGAGGGTCGGTTTAGAGCGATCTAGGGTTCTGACCGAGGCTGGAGAGAAGAGACCTATGATGGCGGTAAGCTCTCCAAAACGGACGATAGGTGTCGATCTGGAGCCAATGGGAGCGGTGCTTGCATGGTGGCTCATCGGAGTGTGGCAGTCGCTGTGGGTGAAAAAGGAGCATGCAATCGCCGAATCTAGTGGCCTCTGCTTGAAGACCTTGAGGTCAATGACCCTGCTGTAGTTGTAGCTACCACGGGATAGGAAGAGGCTCGACGGTAGCACCAACCTCGTTGAGGAGGAAAGGAAGTAGGCCAGGCGAGGATAGCGTGGGGGGCTCAAGAGCGGCCTTTTTTGTCGATGGTGTTGACATCACCGACTGCCACAGCCCCAACCGCCGCCACCATTCCCTTCGCCTCTTGAAGAATTTTAGACCCACCATTACGAGTTAACGGTATGTTTGATAATTAATGACAATTATATTATGGAAATAATAATTTTTGTGGGTTGAATGAATATGTTATGTCCTATGGTGATAAAGACTTTGGAAGGCGTCATTAGTTGATCATCATCAAGTCAAGGTTCAGGATGAAAGATGATATCATATATTAATGAGCATCAAGTCAAGATTCCGAAGATGAGATGATCATAAGTTGATCATCAAGTTAAGAGAATATCCATCATGTGTTGTTGGAGGCAAGTGAATGATGCATAATGGATTAATGTACATCAAGATAAGAACTCAAACTTGAAGTAAGGATGCTCACCATCAAGTTTCTAGAAATTCTCAAGGCAAATGCATAACTAACATAGGCTAAGAGTGTGTTCCTAGTCTTTTACTGGTCTTGGTGTTTGATTGAAAGACCAGATTGCTAATATAAGTTGTCGTATTATTAAGAGATATCATGTCTAATAGCTTGGGTCTCATCATGTGTTGATAGTTCAATCTCATTTACTCTAACTTTTTGTGACATGATGCTAGTATTTGCGCACGTGTTTTACAAATAGTTGTAGCTCACACAATATCCTTGTGACATATAACTTAGATTTGCAAATGTGTTTTGCAAAAGGTTGTAGTCCATGTTCCCTACTCCTTGTGGCATGATATTTAGATTTACGAATATATTTTGCAAATAGTTAAAATTCATACATAATCCTTATAGCATGTGACTTAGGTTTGCAAATGGGTTAAATCCATGCATCTAATCCTTGTGTTATGATTCTAAAGTATGCAAATGTATTTTGTAACTTGTTGTAAATCATGCCTCGATCCTTATGTGCATGGTACTGTAATTTGTAAATGTGTTTTGTAAATTTATAGTATTATACACACTCTTGTCTCTGCTAGAAAATGACATGCGGTATGACCGCACTTTGTGTGGTGGTATGACCATGACGGTCAGACCGACTCTGTGTGAGCGGTCGGACCAATTGATGATATGACCGCTCTGAGTATGGTGGTATGATCGTCTGACCGGCCACTAGTTGGTAGTCAGGCCGACTCATGGTGAGCGAGCAGACCGGTACAGTACAACCGTCCTTATGGTACTATCGGGAATTAGTTGCCGGTAGTTATTTTCAGAGAGTTTTTTTTGTCTTTGATCAGTGCGGTCAGACTGGCTTGTGTGGTGGTCCGACCGACGTGCGGTTTGACCGGTCCCTACGAAGGCGGTCATATCGACCAAGACTTGTAACGACTAATTTTTTAGTCATTGTGGAGGTCGCGGTAGTGTCGGCCGTTTGCATGCGGTACTAATGGCCTTTTGCAGATTTCATCCCAACAGCTAGTTTTTGAGGTGAGGGTTATAAATACCTCCTTGGATGGTTAGAAGAACGTTGCTGCTAATGTTAGCTTGTTACTACACCCATTTCATCACTCTTGAGTTAGTCTCTCCACTCAATTATGTAACCTTGTGAGCAAGGAGAATGATCACTAGTTGCATATGTTGCATCTAGATGTGGGTTTCGTATCAACTTGAGCTTATGCATTCGTTGCACATGGTGAAAGTCAAGCAAGTGACTTGACTTGTTACTTTCGGAGGTTGCCAACTCTTAGACGGTCTTGGAGGCGTCATGCTCGGTTATCTTCTCAAAAAGTTTGTGAGCAGACTCAGCGTGTTGTGAAGATTAGAGTTCACCTACCTAGAGAGAGAAAGAGCTACCACTAGTACAATTGAGGTAATTGACTTAATTTGTGGAGTCAGTCCAATTCGTTTATGCTTGCCGCTACGTGGACTAGAGGAGGCCGGCGAGTCTCCAAATACCACGGTGAAAAGAAACCGTGTCAATTGTGGTTTCCTTTCTTGTGCTCAGTTTACATACTTACAATTTATATTAATATAAATTGAATTGATTGCTTGTCACCATAGAATTACAAATCTTAATATTGACTTAAAGAGTGTTGGTATATTTAGATGAACCTAAAAGATTTAGGCCTTAATTGTGTAAAAACTGATTTGATTTACACTTCCACATATAAACTCAGTTTTAGCCAGAAAGTGAATTTTAAAAACGCCTATTCACCCCCTTTAGTCGACCTACTTGAACTTACACCTCTATCACTGACTGCCGCAGCCCTTGCTCAATGCTCTTTGCTCAATTCCTCAGAGAGAGCGGGAGGGAAGGAGAGAACGAGAGGAGGTGATGGCCGATGCGAGGGGATCGGGAGAGGAGATAGGGGAAGGGCTTGAAGCGCATGAGCCGATGGCCAGATCTATCCTTTGGTGCGATCGGGCGGCTAGAAGCTTGTGGGATCTTAACATAATTTTTTAAAAACCATGAGGGATTTTCTAAAAAAGATACGTGTAAACCCTCAACTCGTTCGACTTGGGCATCGCCGCGATTTCAAAAAAGTTGGGGTTTTTTTTTTCAAAACCGGGGACGTAAGGGCTTTAGTAAGCCGCCGAATCCATCCCCTGTAGGTAATATGATTTGGATGCAAATCTAAGACGCAGAGACGCACATGGTTCCGGGATCCAGCATAACATGGCCTAAAACTCCAGATGCAAGACTTTTCGTTAATTGCAAGTTGGCAAAAATAACTGGTTCATATGCAGGTGACTGAGTGGCCCACTAAACTAGTCTCTGAAGATGATGCATCCAGGCATACGGAGATTCAATTTCTGCAGCTATTTTTAATTACCGGCTGAGACAGTCCCTACACAACAACGATTATACTCCATTGTTTTCAGTGAACCATCTCGTAGTAGTGGTTGATTTATACGAGTTCAGGAACAAAACAAGATCACAAACACTTAAGCTTATCTCCAAGAAAAAACATTCTAAACAAGCCCTGAAGTCCTAAACAACCCTCTAGTGGAAGCTATGACATCTTCAGAAACAGCCATAGGTACCGCACATGTCATGATATATTAATATTGTCACAGCCAATTTTTTTTTTTGCAACACATTCCTTAGTGAAACTTTCAGAGAAAGACACGGCAATTTCTCCTCTCTGACGCACAATATGCAACAAGTACTATCTCTACAGAAGAGCAAGTTCCATAGATAAGCATCTAAACACAAAACACCGAAATCTATCATGATGTACACTAACAGATGACCATGGAAACCTGGCAAGCCTTGAGCGTAATAATGTAATCGGTAGAATTGCATACCATTAAAAATAAATATTTACATTATTCATACTGCAAATAAAGAGAAGTGCACCTGTGCCAATGAAAGTTCCCACACAAACACCAACAGAATATAGCCCTTGAAGGCGTGACCAACTCAGTGCAATGGCCCATCGAGCAGTGCTCAAGCACCAGTGACAGACATCGGTCGGTGGTGTTTGCCGAAGGTGTTCATTGGCAAAGCAAATTCCAGGAGCACGATAGACACAATTCAACCTCTGACACACAATTTTGAAGTAAACTTGGCAGATCAAGTAACATCATGAGGAAATAAATGAGCAGTGCTCCTCCAGAACCACCATCAGATTTTGGTGATCTTGTCAGCTTTCACGAGAGGATTCTGTTTGGCTATCTGCTCCCTGCCGGCCTGCTTGTAATTGAATGTGCATTTGTGCGAATCTGCATAACGGTGCATTGAGCAGAAGGTACCTCCACAGCGGCACTTGAATCCTGTCAACCCAACCTTCTTCCGGCACGACAAGCACCAGTTACTGGGTGGCTTCGGTCCCTCTTCCTCCACTACTTGCTTCCCATCTGCGACCAAAGCAGACTCTCCATCCGTTATTTCTGCCCCCAAAGGTGTGGAAGAAGATGCAACAACAGCTTTCTTCTCCACCACAGTGGCCACTGTCCTGGCCTTAACGGTGTCTCTGTAACACTTTGAGCACATGTTTTCTGTCATCCGGCTGCCAAAGAAGCCACAGTTATTAATGCACAATATCGGGGCCTCAGGTGTGTGGAGACCAGTCTCCTCTGCCTCCTTTTTCCAGCTCTCTTGTGCCATTCTACAGAACACCAATTGCACATTCATTAGCAAGAACCAACAATAATTAATCAAGAAACTTAAAATATAATTCAACATGGCTAGTGCACAACATGTAAAGAAAGTAGGTGGAACTAGGTAAGAGTCGGATGGCCATCACTAATATTTCTCCTGCAACTGCAGAACATAACATGATTACATGACAGAATTGACTGGACCATGATAAGAACACATACCAACCAACAGCACAAATTTAGTTGGTTGTTCCTGTCAATCAGGTTGTAAGGTCATAAAGAATAGTGATAATATAACTCCACAGCATCCGATCAACTGAGCTCGATAACACAATAGAAGCTGTCCTGACTATGACAAGAACTCATTCCAACCTACAGCACCAATTTAGTGGCCCATTCCTATCATTCGGATCATAGGCCACAGAGAGGCACTGAATACCACCAAAAAAGCACCATATTTGTGTACAGAGAACCCACTTTGCACGCATGAACATGATCAAACCTCGATTCAGACTTGTTCATTACCATTTGCCTGATTGAGCTACTCCCCCTGGTGATTGAAATACTGCCTCAAACAATCAAACATATGTGGCAGAGAATCTAAAAATGTGCAAATTTGTGATAGCTTGTATGGAGAAAAAGAGTGTGAAACCAGCCCAGAAAACCGAGCACATGTCATTCCAGTGAGGAAAACCAAGACTAAGGAATGAAGCAATCAAGTCTCCATTTCTTATCCTGATATGGTATTACTGTATCATCACACTCATCAAGAAACCTTATGCAATTGTCCCATCACAGCATCATCGATGGTCGATTTCCATTCTTGTGAAGCAACTCTGCAACACAAAGGTGAATTTCCATGCTTACCAAGAAGTTTTTATGCAATCGCCTTTGCCGTCTTGGCATCATCCTATCTTCCCTGGGCAAAGGAAGAGATCCTACCCACAGCAGCGAAAACTGCAAGGAAGCAATCCAGCCGGCTAAACGATTCACCCTGCTACGCTGGTTAAGAAACCTCCGCAAAGGCCACACGGCAGAAGCTAAGCCTACCGTGTAATCCAGGCCTACGTGAATTCCCTATCTGAAAACTAATCCTTTATAGGTAATTAGCCCTTTCTCTTCGGTTTTACAAAGCCAAAGGCGATCAACCATCCATCATCAGAATCACAACAAACTCAGGCATGCTAATCCCTTATCAAGCATCAGGCGCACCAAACTACCGATCCAACCAATCCTAGCTCGATCGCAGCCAGGAACGACGCATCAAACAATTGAACAAAATTCTAAAAACGCAGACGTAGAACAAACAACCAAATAAATTCTGCAAAATCAACACACGTTTTCATAACGAGCCGTACTAGCGAGGATTACCCGGGGACTCGACCGATCGATCGATCGGATCTGCGGGCGAGACGGCCGGACGGCACGGGGATTGGCTTCTCGTCCTTCTCCGCTCTTCACCTCTTCTTCTAGGAGAAAATTTAGTTTCCTTTTTCGCCTTCTTCTTTTATTTTCTTGGTCCTCTGGGTGCGGGGTGGCGTCGGGCTCGACGGGCCTTTTGTTTTTTTAAAGATATGGTTAATGACTTATATTTTTTTCTAATAAACTAATTATATACATATACGTTACAATAAAACTAATTGAATATATAAAGACTCATACTATAGAAAATAGTTGCTCTGATCGATTAGAAAGTAGAGAATGATGAGAAGTTGAGTGAATAGAGCGGTTAGAGGAGAATGGACGTACATCCACCAACTTATTTTTTATTATAGTACTAGTCACCTGCTCGTGCGTTGCAATGAAATTTATTGAATATACAGAGAATCATGCTATAGAAGAGAGCTACTCTAATCAGTTGAAAAGTGAAGAGTGTTGAGAAGTTGAGAATAGGGCGGTTAGAGGAAAAAGGACGTGAGACCATCAACTCGTTCTTTTATAATAGTAATGATATATGTGAGACAGATTTTCTTTGGTTTTTTAAAGGTTTATCAGACCAGTTTTTAAATGACTTATTAACTTATTGTTATTGATTTGTTCATATAACCGCTTGAGCTAGAGTTAAAAGATATGACTTATGACTTTTCTGAACAAAAATGATTTTTTATCACCTTTTTGAAACAACTTATTGAGTTAATCTTTTTTGAATCGATTATTGACTTGTTGAGAGTCAGTTAGTTTGATAAACACTTATGATAAAATAAAAAAAATTATCAGCTATAGCCAAAAAACGCACCAAGAAAAAGGCTTTCCCGTGTTGGACGACGGTTTTCTTTTCGTTTTTTTAATTTTGATTAATTTAAGTTGGTGATTAGGGTGGTTGGGTTGGGTTAAATTAAGTGGGAGTGGTATCCAGTGGGAAGTAGGAGCGGGATACTTCCAGACGCCTAGATTCACGAGGGCGACTCGTGCGGCCCCTGCGCGCCGGGTCCACACTCCACAGGCGTGTGGGCCCCGCTGCAGCCGGATGATTGAGCATGGATACGTGTCTGGCTCTTCTCTGAACAGGACAGGTTATGCACAACAGAGTGCGATTTCAGCTATACAAATACGTATATGTAGTTCCTGTTTCAAATATAGTAATTTTACAATATTTTATAGAAATTTTACATTAAATAGTTTAACTTTATAGAAATGAAGAGAAATTTTGGTGTTTTACCGGGGCACTATGTACCATGCTTAAGGCTCTGATCAACTCGGCTTCGACTTCTGGCTTATTTTTCACTATTCATAAGTTTCGTCTTTTTCTGAACTTTTGGCTTTTTGTTGAGCTTTTTTGCCGGTTCTTTTTTTCCCGTATTTGTTTTTATTATACGTAATGGGCTAACATATTTTTTATATTTTTAAATTTTTTTAAATTTAATTATGCTAAATAAGCTTCTATCACCACTGATGTTTTTTCACCCGATTCTGAGTGTTTTCAGCTATAAGCCATGAGGCTTTCAGCCGAACCAATCACCACCTAAGGCCTATGCGAATATTCCGACACAACAATGCTTCGGGGTTTACTTGGATTGTGTTTGGTTAGATGAAATTTGAGGTGCATTTGGTTAGGTGAACCAAAGTGTAGGTATATAGGAGGGTTCTAGATATGCCTTTGTACTTATATTTTGTTAAGTAAACCAAACTAACATGTTTCGGATGGAGTGATATAAATTCTTCAAATATTCCATTGAGACATACCAATCTGTGCGGTGATATCGGCCGAACCATGCGAAACAGGACGGCTACGTCGCCTCTTGCTCAAGGATGACTACATAATTTCAAACTCAAGCCTATTCTATCTTGGAGAAGGTCAAGAGTTTCTATGTTGTTCTTACTGATAATCAGGTCACTTTGGCAAATCTTCTGGATGAGGAGTTCACTCTATATTTTATGGTTTCATTAGTATTGATCCATATTCTATTTTCATATATTAAGAATCTTTATTTTGAAACATATCACTTAAGTATATATAGCTTGTGTAGTTCATATATACTTATAATCGGGTTGTCATCTAGTTCTTCTATTATGTGTTAATGGTTGAATGATTAATGACAACCGGATAAGTAACATTTGCTTTAAAAGCTTATCTTAGAGTATACAAATGTTGTGTACATGATGTATACTCGTAAACAAATTTTATCTCATTATTTGTCGATATTGTCATGAATTACCAAAAAAGAAAGATTGTAAAATCTAGACCCTCCATTATAAGTTAATGGTGAAGTTTGATAATTAATGATAATTGAGGATGGCTAGATAGGGCTAAGGATGTGTTCTTGGTGTTTGGTTGAAAGATCGGGTTGCTAGTATAGATTACTGTACTATTAAGAGGAGTTATATCTAATAGCTTGAGTCTTATCATGTGTTGATAGCTCAACCTCACTTGCTCTAGCTCTCTTTGGCATGAGACTTATATTTGCGAATGTATTTTGCAAATAGTTGTGGTTCATGTGTTGAATTTTTGTAACATGGGGCTATACATCACAAATATATTTTGTAAGTGTTTGAAGTGAGATAAAAAAAATTGGCGAAGAAGATCGCACCGCATATTCTTTAAGCACAACCTCAAAAGAAGGCAAGAGATTGTCGCTCACTCATAACCCCTTTGAATCTTTTAGGATCCTCGAATCCATGCTCAATACAAGAATCTAGTGCTAACGAATATCCTAACCTCTAATCCTCTTGTGTGCCCTCAACTTTGGATGAGTAGGCTTGATTGCTTGGTTACTTCTTCTTGGCTTGATTTCTCCTTTATATAATCTCTCTTACCCGTTATTCAATTTAGAGTAGCAATCATAATCCAAATAGGAGTAGCAATCCTAATCCTAGTAGTATTCAACTAGAACTCCTTACAGTACACATTCTGAAATCCTAAAAAAACTATGTGCCTGTTCTTTTAGGCTATGACTTATTAGTTTAATGAATAATATTACCCTAAGAAGTCAAAAACCGTTTAAAAGCCAAAAAGAGCAGGGCCTATATATAAGTTACCCTAACTCAACAATATCCACCTTGACTCTTATTCGTTGAAGTCACAGTGCTCCAAAAACTCGCTCCAAGTCAACTCCACCTTTTTTTTGCATTTTTTTTCTCCCACCTTTAGGAGTACCTCCACCACAGAGGCTCATGTAGATCACCACAATATGTGTGTCAGTGTCTGGACTAGTTTGCCCAGACCTTGCACTTGAAAGCTCATTTATTGTGTAGTTTGATTAACTACACCTCCATTCCTATAGCCTTCCATGCCACAGGTTTGTACCGCCTCCAAGTTCCACCTGTTCATCGGCACTGTGTGGTTGATTCCACCACATCTTCCTTCTTCTAATAGCTCGCACATTCACCTTTGGATTTACTAGATTTTACAACTATTTTTATAGTTCCGCACTTAACTGCACATGAAATCTAAGTATCTACCGTTGACGACACAGTTTCTATCTCCTAGCTAAGATTTTTAGCAGACCTCCCATCGGTTGCTCTATCTTTAAGATTACCCTCTAATCGGTATCCTCCATTGCTTCAGATACTTTTTATGATTACTTGCCATTTGCAAGTAGCTCGCATGACTCCTTCTCGAAGTGATACCTCACAACCTTTGAGTCCAAGCAACCTCACAGATATTGAACTCCCGTTAATGTGCGAAGTGCTCCATCATACATCTCCAATGTAACCGTTCTCACCTCAGTAATTACATACTCCTTACAATCTGCTAAGTGAACAGTTCCATGCGTCAAGCATAGAGATCATTTGTCAAATATCTCCCTTGCCAAATATATATGAAAGTAACAACCTAAATCTAATATCCATTAATAAAAAGTACCTGATTGACTGATGGCTAGTATGTCCAAATCATTCTTTGTTACTGCCGCTGAGAATGGACCTTTCATTTGCTTCAAACTTAAATAGTCTTTTATCATGTGACACTTCTCATTATATAGATATCATACACGTGTGCCATTGGTTTTACTGTCTTTCTTCATGTGACCTTTGCTTCTGCCTGCAACACCTACTACCGCCATGCTTGATCACCCGAGGATAAAGGTTTCGACGACTTTTTCAAAGACTCCACCTCTAATAGATATACAAGTGCCTCATTGAAATTGAAAGTAGTTTTTTCAACAAGAATATTCATCACCAATTGCTCCTATGATGGTGGTAGAGTTGATACCAGTATGACGAACTTTTCGTCTCCTCAATTTTCTCATCCACACTAATCAGCTATGTAATAACCTTGTTGAAGATGTTAAGGTGGTCACCAAACCATATACCTTTCTCCATGTGCAACCTCTACAGATGTTGCTTCAGTACCTATGGGTTTGTTAGTGACTTTGCCATATATAATTCTTCTAAGTCTTTCCATAATTTCTTCGATGAATTCTCCTTGATCACCGAGTGCTTTAACTCATCGGAGGGACATATACATATTATACCGACAGCTTTCTGTTCTGTCACATTCTAGTCCTCATTGAACGTCTTTTCTGGTTTGTCCAATTCAAGAGCATCGATTAGCCCCTGCTAAATAAGGATATCCTTCACCACACATTGCCAAAATTCTCTACTTGATCCCACATCATCGACATCGATCTTGATTTTGTGCCACCTAACACTCTACCGACATTCTAACAAATCAAATTAATGAGGCCTTAGCTCTAATACCACTTGTTACACTCTGATACCCCTTCTGTGCACAACAGCTCTCAAATCGGATCAAAGTTTATGAGATACAGCGCAAGCGTGCACAGTATCGAGAACGAAGAAGATGAATATCGTAGAGAGAATCAAAATAATAATGTTGAAGTAATCATGACGAGAGAGAAAAGAGCGAAACTGGCCATAAATTCTTTAAGCACAATCTTAAAAAGTATAAGGGATTGCCATTCACTCACAACCCGCCCGAATATTTTAAAACCTTCGGATTCTTAACCTATTCAAATCTAGTGCTAAAGAATATCCTAGTTTCTAATCCTTTCGTGCACCTCTGTTTTGGATGAGTAGGCTTGATTGTTTGGTTGCTTCTTCTTGGCTTGGTTTCTTCATAGTCACCTCTATAGTTTATATAGTCCCTCTTACTCTTTCTCTAATTTAGAGTAGAAATCCTAATCCTGGTATAATTGAACTGTAACTCTTTATAGTATATCTTTTTAAATTATAAAAGACTAGATATAAGTCACCCTAGCTTAACAAGATTCATGTGAAATTTGTCAAGAATTAGCATATGAAGCAACTAAGGGCTAATTGGTTGTATCATATCATGCATGGGCTCATTGGTTGTGAGAAGATGCAACTTAATTCTGTAGGTGTGCTACTTAGATGGCTGCGCATAGCCTTATCACATGAAGGCTACATAATTGTCGTATTCTGATCATAATCCCACCCGAATAGTCAATAGATCGTGACACATGAACTCCCGATGCCTATCCGGTTTCCCCATGAAGTCATATTTTCTTAAGCACAATAGTTTATCTGTACATGGAGATTTGTCCGGTAGAACCTTTTTCTTGGTGAATACCGCTGATATTGTTGTAAAAGTTTTAAGTCCTATTTAAAAGTCATGTAGTTTTTAGTTTTTAACTTTAGGTTTTGGCTGATTGTGAAAAAGATTAAGAGAGTACGGGACACTTATATTAAGAAGTCATTTTATTTAAAACATCTCTTATAGTGACATCAACAAATGGCTTATAGAAATCATCTTGAAAAGACGTTTCATTTAAAAATCGATTTTTAAAAACCAAAAATCAGAAACTGTTTGAAATAGCGCATTAGCTCCCACCGACGATATGACAATTTACGGAGCAAACAGGTCATGCTGGATACTTCACAATTTGAAATGAAAAGGCTAGCCGCGAAAATGCATGCGCAACTTCGCTAGTTCTATTTACCCCCGATCCGGCTTTTGCTTGGACAGTACCTACTAACATGATTGGTTAGATGGGTGTTCATTTTACTAGATTATGTTCAAGAATGATGCTGCTCAATATTGACTGTTAAATAAACCAGATTAATTTTAAAACTGCATTATTCCATGCACACACTCAATCAGACTCATACACTGATCCTAACCTCACTGTTTCCATTGATCTATCTACTCAAGAAGGAAAGTAACAAATCTGTCTCTTTCTCCAAGAAACGAAAAGTCAAGATTCAGGATCAAGCGACGCAATAGTAGTAAGAAAAAATTAAGTAAAATCAAGTTTCCAAATATGCATAGAGAAAACAACCTCATCGAGTGGCCTATTGGTCGTCCATGCTGAGTTGTTGAAAAAATCTTGACAATCTTCCAGTGACTCAAATCCCCCATATATTTGATCTGACCATCTCTTATGATGTCATGGGTGACGGATTCGTGTACAGTTTCCTCCAGTGTTTTCAATAATCGATTTAAAAGTGTATTTATTGTTTTCCAGTACGAAAGGGAGCTGTGTTTAAGTTGGTAAAAAATAGCTTTCTTAATATATGTCCTTCGCAGTTTCCTCAGCGGATTGAAACATAGAACTGAGATAAAATTCAACTTTCAGAAAAGTCCATCTACTCAACCAGTCAACGGCTTGATTACAAGGCAGAAAACTAGCAAGCAACGGTTCCATTCCTATAAGAATATGAGTAGGTTCGGCGTTCCAAACTAAGGCCTAAGCTAAGCTAACATGTTCTTAAACTGAGTACCTGCTAAATTTCGATTTTCAAAATGATTTACAGTTACTTCAGATGCACAATCAGTTCGATGAGAACGGAAATCACTGGTACGTCACTAGCAGGAAGCAATCCATAATTTGATCATGCAAGTGTACAACGAGAAAAGTACACTTACTGAGTAAGCATCCATTTCAGCTGCAGCGACCGTTTCCAAGCCCAAAGTCGCCTTCGTGTAGATGCGTCAGCCAGTACATCACAGACCATTCTGGTGTCCCACCTTCCGGGACCGAAAGAGACCCAGAGCCGGCAGACAACTCGCCACGCCAGTGGAAGGCCGGCCTCCTTCAATCCGGATTATTCGGCGGCTTCTGTCTTTCGGACCTCGGACGTATCTTTTATCTAAAATTATACTATAATAATAGTTATTTTTTTAAAATCATTTAATTAAAAAGTAAAAAAATAAGAAGTAAAATGAAAAAACAAAATAGAAAAACTAAAAAGATAAAATTAAAAAGTCAGTGTGTTTATCCTAGTTTCTGAAAGCCGACATCGGAATGATCAGGACCGAGAACTTTCCCTCAAATGACTGAGGGCATGTTTTTCTCTGAAAGTGGCTTTTGAGCTTTTCTTCTGATCTCAACTTTCAAACGAATTATTTTCTCAAGACGGGGTCTACAGGTTAAACGATCTACACGTTAAAAGCCCAACATCTGTACCAGCCAAAATCGCAATTGAATATCTGTCTCTCCGTAATATGTACCGTAAGCAGCTAAAATTCAAAAATTTCAACCAAAACTCATAAGCCGCAGCCGTTGCCAAACAGGCCGTCCGGCATGTGGGTATGACCTTAAACTAGGGAACAGGGGCACATTTCGCACTCATCCGGGTTCCAGAATCTCCATCGTGAAGCTTAAAAAGACTGCAATAATGCGTGCAGCGAGCAGCTGTGCTGGAGCACCTTTCTGGTTGGATGGAACGCAAGCCATTCAAGATGTAGCGATGGAACCGTTTTTCTCTACCAAATGGTGCAAACCGCTAATTCTTGCACAAGTATGCTCGTAGGTATGAGCTGAGACCCAAAGCTGGTATTCAACGGGGCAGCTAACCGTATTACCATTAGCTTTACGGCTGAGCAGCCGAGAGGCCACGGGATCAATACCGCACCGGCCACCGGTTGGCTGCAAAGGAATCCGCACAACGGTACGATAGTACGAGTATTCGCTAGCCACGGAATATTTGTTAGGGGTGTGTTTGGTTTGTAGATGGAGCTTGTATCGTATATCCTGATTGAGTGGATGCAGGTTGAGTGGAATCGTATTTCAGAAAAAGAAGATGTTTGGTGAGGTTGCATGAGCGGATGCAAAAAAACTGAAATGCTGTTTGGTTGCCTGTATGAGCGGATGCAGTCTACCAAACCTGAGAGGCTGACACGTAGGACCGCATAAGATACACTGTATCAACCCATCCAGGATGGCCAGTGAAGCTCATTTTGAGCGTATCCATCTATCCAGGATGAGGGCGTATTTTTGCATCCACTCATGCAGGTTGCATCCACTCATATAGGCAACCAAACAAACTCTTTCTCAAATTATACAGATCTACCTAATTAAAACGAAGGAGATTCAGGCAACCAAACACATCTTAGATGTGGCAACGAGCGCCACCATCCAGCCGGGCTGGAGAGAAGCGCCGCCGTCGCTTTCGGATTGGATTCCTGTGGCGGAGTGAACTGCCGAATCGATCCATCACCGTACAGTGCGATATCTAGCAAGATCGGAACAGAAACGGATAGGTAGCGAATCATGCGCACACGCACATATGATCTAGCTAGATTGCGACCCACTGAGCGGCTGGACTACCTAGCTAGAACGCCGCTCTTTTTTTTTCCGGGCTGGTGTGTTCGGGTTACAGATACTAACAATTAAAAATTTTATTGTATAAACCAAAAAGCTATATAAATAAGAAATTATGGATCGTTACCGCTAGACGTACGTGTGGTGGAAGAAGAGTTGAAACAGTCTGGTTCAACATAGCACGTCTCGATGTAGTGGAAGTAGTCGATTGTCTAACGTCTTTAAATAGCGATCCTCGAAAGGCATTCGTCTTCTAGCGCTAGTTAATCTCTACAAGCCAATTGTCTTCTCCTCTTATCACCCCGATCAGCGCTATAGTTGCAACAACACCTCTACCAAAGTTCACACATCTAGAGATGAAACGTCGTGCGCTAGTGTGCTAGCAATATTGCGTGCACAGCAGAGCCTTCGGAACGTGGCTAGAGTTTTGGTAGGTGATACGATGTCTCTCTTAAAACGCATAACCCAATGCACCCTTTTATATATAACCTCCGACAGGATCCTTATCCGATATGAATAAAGATCGTATCCCACTCAAAGAGCATTCAACTAGATCCCTATATAATACGAGTAGAGATCGTATCAGAGTCTATCATTCGGACCCTTATTATTCCAACATGTTAAGTGTGTGATTCTATATGTTTATGTATACTTGGTTGTAACCCGCAAACATCTTTCCAATCACTGATCGGTAGCGATCCCTAGCAGAACATATCGACGCTCAAATATACACAAAGATCAAAATGAATAAACCTTATACAATATGATATGCAACCAAATCTTAGAAACTCACGATCAGTTCATAACTCATTACAACCAGTCTGTATCTCCATACGACCAGTTCGCAGCAGTTTGAGATATATCCGACCAGCTCACGACCAGTCAGTATACCTACACAACCAGTTCATATCTGGTCAGACTAAACAACCTGTTGCATATTCTCCGTTTGCCTTGCGATATTCGATCAAACTTCGAGTGAGAAATGTGTCATCCATGTATTGTTCAATCTTTTTCTGATCTAGTGATGGATAACTTCATGTGGTCGACTCCTCGACCACTCGTGGCATGCCCATGCACTTTCTTTATCTGACCACATCGAGGAGTCTAGAGATATCTCTCCTGTTACATAGGAGGGGTAAATCCCATATTTGACCAGCCACATTTCTTCGTATGTTTTATAGCATACCCGAAAGCTACCTTTGTAATTATCCAGTTACGGAGTAGCATTAGGCAACCCCTAAGTGCACCATTACACATATAGAAAACTATACCGATCTTAGCGATAATGATTATATATCATCATTACTTGAGACCAACTGATAACACATAAAAATATAATAATATTAAAAATACCTCAAAGTAGGCTAATCCAACATCATATTCTTTAGCATGTATCCACATTATTGATTTGATATCCCCATATTTGTGATTTGTGAAACATGATCATTAATCAATACATATATTGATTTATAAATTATAATTTTTCACATAATGATATAAGATCAGAGATAATTTCAAATACCATCAAAATATAAATAAAGAGTTCTATGAACGAGTCACGTACTATTGATCAATAGGAAATATTTATTCAAGAGACAAAATAATATATTATTTAAAAATAAATACAAAAATGATATACCTCTATGATTAGCTGTGGGACGTACGTATGAGTGACATGGCTCTTTCATCCTCATGCAAAAATCTATTGTGTAACAGTGGTGCAGAGGAGTTTGTGTAACGGTCTAATTGGGTGCTGACATGTGGCATGTAAGTACTATAGTAACACTGTACCAAAACACTATACAGAACTGTAGCAACACCGAAAAACTGCAAAACCACAAAAAAACTTTATGATACAGTGTTTTTGTGTGCTACCGTACTTCGGTGCCACGTGTTAGTGCTCGATTGGCTCGTTACTCAAACTCCTCTATGCCACCGTGTTATACAATAGTATTTTTCCATCCTCACATAGTCATGTCGCCCGTTTCCCCATCCACACGCGCCGTAAGTGAACGCTGCGGTGGCATGTAGTGTACGGTGGATTTTGTTATGGCACTAGCCTGGGATCTCGGTGGGGCGATGGCCCGGCCACGACTGTGTCCTATCCCATGTGATCTTTTGTCTGGACTTGAGAATGGATCACCAACCGTGGCTACATCTTTGTTGATTGAACATCTTATGGTTTAAGTTCATGCATTTATTTGTACCGGAAGGGGTTTATTTGCACTAGAGGGTGTCAAATTTGGTTATACCAGTCGTTGACTGGCATTTGGGCTATTCTTTTAGACTGCAACTTATGAGTTTTGATTGTTCGTAAGAGAGTACGGAATAAAAGAGAGTAAGAAAAACTTATGTGCAATTTTAATCAATATAAATAAAATCGTTATAGTATATATTATACTCAATTTATAAATTATATCTTAAAAAATATTATGTGAAGCAAAAGGAAAGAAGAGTCTCCTTGCCGAATGGGGCTTCCCTATCCCCTCTCCCTATTCCCTCAATCTAAACCACTCAAATCTCATCCAATGGCTAGTTTTTTTTTTATATTTTCACCATTTTCCCATCCATCATAAATAATAAAAAAAGTACAGAAAAATAAAATTTATTTTTTAATTATAATTTTTTACAGAAAGTATAATTTTATTTATTTTTTCTTAAAAAATTATAATTTAAAAATAAATTTTATTTTTCTGTATTTTTTTATTATTTATGATGTATGGGTAAATGGTGAAAAAAACTAATCATTGGATGAAATATGAGTGTTTAGATTGAAAAAATAGGGAGGGAAATAGGGAGAAAAGGATAAGGAAGCCCCATTCCTCCTTGCCACACTCATCTACTGCCGGCCGTCAAGAAGAAAATAACATTCGCGTCACATCAGTTTTGAATTTTCCTACCATATGCTGGCACGAACTTCTACGTGCTACGACTCCCGAAACGCAGAGCTACCCCCCCGCCCCCCCTAAAATAAGCCCGAAACCCGCCAAGCATGTGACCTCACCGATGATGCAGCGCCGGGCCGGCCGGCAGTATCAATAAACAAACGAACCCAACCTTGGCCGCAAACGTTGCATAGGTCTTCTCGTCCTTTCGATCCCATCGTGCCTTGTACAGCCACAAAAGCACAGAGGTGCCCCAGATGCCAGTATATAGTACTACGAGTGTGGTATCGGAGTGCATGTGTTATGTGTATGTGTGCATGGTCGCGCCCATTTCCAGGAGCCGCAAGCGATCGTGTGAGCACCTCTCCGTTTCCCGTCGCTTTCCCACGGCCAGGCCAGCGTCGTCAGCCACCCGCCGCTCTCCCGGAAGTGTATAAACGAGAGGCGACGGCAGCAAGATAGAGCTAGCCTCCCTGCTCTGTGCGCCTGAGGCTTGAGGTTGTGGAGATGGGGTCCATGGGGAAGGCGGCGGCGGGGGAGAGGGTGGTGCTGGCCGTGAACGGCGCGAGGTACGAGGCGGCCGGCGTCGACCCGTCGACGACGCTGCTCGAGTTCCTGCGCACGCAGACGCCCGTCAGGGCGCCCAAGCTCGGCTGCGGCGAAGGTCAGCCGTTCTTCACCGTTCCATCGAATCGTGCCTGTTCTCCTCGGTTTCGGTTCCTTCACTTGTAGCGAGAATCTTTAGCTGGGTAAGCGGATCGAGCTGGTTCACAACGGCTCATGAGATGGGTAACCTTCTCCTTTCGATTAATCTCCTTTCTAGTTGCGGCGAGCTAGTATTTGAGTGGCATGCATTTCTGGGATGTTTTTAATGGTTTTTTAAAAACAGTTTTTAGTTTTTGCTATTTGCTATAGTACTTAATTTTTAAAAGAAATATTTTCTTAGGATATGGTACACGTTAAAAGCTCAACATTGTATCACCAAAATCACAAGCGAGTATCTCTCTTCATAATTTCTATCGCAAACAATTTAATCTAAAAATTTTAATTAAAAATCATAAATTATAGCTATATCAAACAAACCCTCCTGCTAGTTTCAAGCAAGGGAAAACGCAAAATAAAACGGAGAAATAAGTGGCAGAAGGGATTATAGCACACGTGCAAGTAGGCTTCACCGTACATGTCGACTACAATAGATCCATCGGATTTGCCATTTTTCTTGCGGCGCTAGCTCTATCGTCCATTCATTCATTCATTCATCAGTTTTTTTTTCAACCTTCTCGATGTCTCCTCCATATGAATTGACTACTTTGTTTTAATGCTGTTCTCTTTGTTTAACTATCAGCTAGCTTAGCTGTTTTTTAATTACAACGAATAACGTACGCTCACATATATTACACTTGCACCCCACACACACACTAAAACATATGTAAAAAATAAATCGGAGATCGTTAGATAAATACTAGATTTATATAATACTTCACAAAGCATAACGTGTTTTTTCGCTGAACACATATACATATATATAAGATGTATAAGATGAGGCGTTGAAATCGATTCAGAGACCAAATCCGAACGAATAGTTCGCAAGACAGCAAAGCTTGGCAACCGTGCTTTAGCTCGGTTGGGATGTCACGGTCTCGCGGACATGCCAAGAAATTAAACGAAGCCATAGAAAGCCACATGCTAGCTAGCTGTTCATGCTAGGCGACGTGGCGGCGTCCCGGTCGAGTGCTACACTCGTACACGCACGTTACCTTGCCACAGAAGATCTCACGATAAATTGTCCAACCACAAGTGTTTAATCTGTTGCGGCACAGATGAATCACTGATGGTTTGATCGATGCCACCGACGGGCATACCGCATTAGAAGAAAGAAACAAACACCAATATTATTAGCAGTGGCGGAGCTAGAGCAAAATGAAGGGGTGCACCACTTCAAAACGAATGGGCTGGACAGGACGAGTGATGGTGTTTTTTGAGCTAGGGGTACACCATATTGAGCCAAAGGGGGTGCACAAAGGGTGAATATTTACTAGTAATAACTAAATTTTGTTTTGGAACCGGGTTCCTGGGAACCCCCTCCGGTCCATGTAGCTCCGCCCCTGATTATTAGTAGTATTTCCGAACCGTTATATCTAGAGAATTGTTTTTAAATAATTTATTTTTTATTTAAAATTACAGAAATATATGTACACAAAAATGTTACAGGAGCAGGAGTGGGCTTGAGACAGTAAGAATGAGATGTTTCAATAGAAACAGCAAGCTACATGTAGCTAGTAATTTTGCCTTTTATTTTGGCAGCACTTTATAGTAGTAGTAATAATGGAAAAGGAAAGTTGGCACACATACGGGGAAAAGAAAGGGGGCATATCTTTTATAGTTTTCTTGGGGTATGCAAGCACTCAACCAAATTATTCGACATTCCTTCTCCAATTTGTAACCTTTTATTCTTTTTGTTAGGTGGTCAGGTCCCATGTGGCACTAACAAATCTTAGAACCTTTTTTTAAAGGGGATGAGATAGATATTGTAATCAGTAGCAATCTTGTGCATAAGCTGTGGGGTCAATTGCCCGTATAATATTACAAAGGAAAAATTCTATATAACACCTGAACTTTGCTGAAAAGTCTATACATCATATTGAGCTATGAAATCAGGTATTTGATCCTTTGAACTTTGCAATCTAGGTCAAATAACACCCAACCATATTTCAGATGGTGGTACTGTCCGCAAGGTGCGATAAGTGGACGGTTTTACCTCGTAGGATGATACACAAGTCAAGTTTAGGTGAATAACAAGTGAGGTCCACAGAATCTTAAGTTTAGGTGAATAACAAGTGAGGCCCACAGAATATTAAGTTTAGGTGAATAACAAATGAGGCCCACAGAATCTTCTCTCTCAAATCGAAACAGAGGGAGAAAACTACAAGGGTTGGTAGCCATAGAAGTTTTGCTGGGAGTTTGGAGGAGAGAAGCCCTTGTGGGCTCAACATGTCACTAACTTAAATTGGCAAATGTGTTATTATACGTGGCAAAACTACTCATTTATTGCGCCACGAAGGCAATATCATTATACGAAACTGGATAAGGGTGGTATTTAAACTGGATTGTAAAATTTAGAGAGGAGTTAAATGTTTAATTTTTTTAGTTTAGAGTTCTAGCTGAACTTTTAAGCTTAGGGTACGCCGTATTTCTATTGCAAAATGCTTTTGTACTTTTTGATCCATATAAATTCATGCGACTTTTTAGAAACAACCCCTAGCAAACATGGCATATAGATCATTGACCCTAACCGGTAACGTTTCTGATTTACAACTCCACGCTGCTGCAGGTGGATGCGGCGCATGCGTCGTCTTCGTATCCAAGTACGACCCGGCCACCGACGAGGTGACCGAGTTCTCGGCGAGCTCCTGCCTGACGCTCGTCGGCAGCGTGAACCACTGCTCGGTGACCACCAGCGAGGGCATAGGCAACACCAAGGATGGCTTCCACCCCGTGCAGCAGCGGCTTTCCGGCTTCCACGCTTCGCAGTGCGGCTTCTGCACCCCTGGCATGTGCATGTCCATCTTCTCCGCGCTCGTCAAGGCCGAGAAGGCGGCCGGCCGCCCCGTCCCGCCCGCGGGGTTCTCCAAGCTCACCGCGTCCGAGGCCGAGCAGGCCATCTCCGGCAACCTGTGCCGGTGCACCGGCTACAGGCCCATCGTCGACGCCTGCAAGAGCTTCGCGGCCGACGTCGACCTCGAGGACCTGGGCCTCAACTCCTTCTGGAAGAAAGGCGGCGAGCAGGCAGACGTCAGCAAGCTGCCGGGCTACTCCAGTAGCGCCGTCTGCACCTTCCCGGAGTTCCTCAAGTCCGAGATCAAATCTTCAGTAAATCAAACAAACGGTGGTCCGGTGGCGGTCTCCGGCGACGGATGGTACCATCCTAAGAGCATCGAAGAGCTTCACAGGCTGTTTGATTCCAACTGGTTTGATGAAAATTCAGTGAAGATTGTGGCTTCAAACACTGGCTCCGGAATCTACAAGGATCAAGACCTCTACGACAAGTACATTGACATCAAAGGGATCCCTGAGCTTTCAGTCATCAACAGAAGCAGCAAGGGTGTTGAGATCGGAGCAGCCGTGTCCATCTCCAAAGCCATTGAGGTTTTCTCGGATGAGAATTTGGTCTTCAGAAAGGTTGCTGATCACCTGAAAAAGGTGGCCACGCCGTTCGTTCGGAACACGGCGACTGTAGGAGGAAACATAATCATGGCACAGAGGCTGCAGTTCCCGTCGGATATCGCAACTGTTCTTCTGGCTGCAGGTTCAACTGTCACCATCCAGGTGGCTTCCAAGAGGCTGTGTTTCACATTGGAGGAGTTCTTGGAGCAGCCTCCGTGTGATCCTAGGACCATACTACTCAGCATATTTATCCCAGATTGGGGTTCAGAAAATATCATCTTTGAGACCTTTCGAGCAGCTCCTCGTCCACTTGGCAATGCAGTCTCATATGTCAATTCTGCTTTCTTGGCAAGGACTTCAGAGGCTGCAGCATCAGGGGAGCTTCTCATTGAGGATATATGTTTGGCGTTTGGCGCTTACGGAGTCGATCATGCCATCAGGGCTCGGAAGGTTGAGGACTTCCTGAAGGGCAAATCAGCGAGTGCATCTGTAATACTTGAAGCAGTTCGATTGCTTAAGGGTACTGTTTCACCGTCAGAAGGCACCGCACACCTTGAATACAGAATCAGCTTGGCTGTCAGCTTCCTGTTCAGTTTTCTGTCTTCCCTCGCTAACAACTTGAATGAACAACCGGCAAAGGCTAATGCTCCCAATGGGTCATATACTAATTGGATCACGAATGGTAGCGCTGAGTCCTTGCCAGAGAAGCGTATTAAGGTTGACAGTGATGATTTACCAATTCGCTCAAGGCAAGAAATGGTTTTCACTGACGAATACAAGCCAGTCGGCAAACCGATCAAGAAAGCTGGGGCAGAGCTCCAAGCTTCTGGTATATACTCTGGTTCTAATGCCTTTTAAGTGCTTTAGCTCACAAGTGTTTCTTTGTTAATTACTTTGCATTTTGTCTCTTTGGAAACATACCTGATCTTGCAACTTTAAGCCACTCCTTGAATTTCGTCCATTTTTAGTACACTAGTTTAGTATATGCTGAACCATCTACTAAGCCACATCCCTTGCATATCAGAACAAATATTATCAGTGAATACATATGCCAATCTGCAACTCTGCGAGACTCATTTGCCGGAAGCTTTTAGCAACATATTTTTCTCCCACATATTTGTTGCCCATATTGTCTCTTCCTACAAAGGCAACTGACCCATATTCTCGGTTCTTACGCAGGGGAGGCTGTGTACGTTGATGACATCCCTGCTCCCAAGGATTGCCTCTATGGAGCATTTATCTACAGCACACACCCTCATGCTCATGTAAAGGGTATCAACTTCAGATCATCTTTGGCATCACAGAAGGTCATCACGGTTATATCTGCAAAGGACATTCCGAGCGGTGGAGAAAATATTGGATCCAGCTTCCCAATGCTAGGAGACGAAGCGCTATTCGCTGATCCGGTTGCTGAATTTGCTGGTCAAAATATTGGCATTGTGGTACTTACTTCTTAACCACTTGAACTTTCTTTCAGATGAGGGGAAAAGTATTTTTTTTACTGCTTCCATGCTTTTCCCTCTAATAGGCTTGCACAACTCCTAAAGCATTTCAAGGGGGTAAGTAGCACTCATCCACCTTAATTCATGCTTTAATATTTGTGCAATTCACTATTAGATGAAGCATAGAATCACCTCCTAAAAAAGTATTATGTGCATGTACACCCAGAATTTTGAATAATCATTCGAGTTTACCGTGTCGTGTTGCTTTGCTATCACTCAGATTGCTGAAACACAAAAATACGCCTATATGGCGGCGAAGCAAGCTGTTATCGAATATAGCACAGAAAACCTTCAGCCACCAATTCTGACAATTGAAGACGCCATTCAGCATAACAGCTACTTCCATACTCCCCCATTTTTAGCTCCTAAGCCAATCGGTGACTTCAACCAAGGCATGTCTGAAGCTGACCACAAGATTTTATCAGCAGAGGTACACACTTCATTATGTTCGAAGGATGTGTACTCTGAGCTTCTGACAAAGACAAATACACCTAAGTATCTTTGTTTCCACAGGTGAAACTTGAATCCCAGTACTACTTCTACATGGAGACGCAAGTGGCATTAGCTATCCCCGACGAAGATAACTGCATCACCGTCTACTCCTCGACGCAAATACCCGAGGTTACGCATGGTGTCATTGCGAGGTGCCTCGGCATTCCATTCCACAATGTTCGTGTCATCACAAGAAGAGTTGGAGGCGGCTTTGGTGGGAAGGCAATGAAAGCAATACATGTATGTGCCCAACATCCATATGCATTACATTGAAGATTTACAGAACATTTGTATATTTCAGTTAGTGTATAATCTGATCATGAAGTTGTTTGTGTTTTCAGGTTGCAGCTGCATGTGCCGTTGCAGCATTCAAGCTGCGGCGTCCTGTTCGGATGTACCTCGACCGCAAGACGGACATGATAATCGCTGGAGGGCGGCACCCGATGAAGGTGAAGTACTCCGTCGGGTTCAAGTCGGACGGCAAGATCACAGCTCTGCACCTCGATCTAGGCATCAATGCCGGAATATCGCCGGACGTCAGTCCGGCGATGCCAGCGGCCATCATAGGGTCTCTGAAGAAGTACAACTGGGGCGCCCTCGCGTTCGACGTCAAGGTCTGCAAGACGAACGTCTCGTCGAAGTCGGCGATGCGGGGTCCCGGCGACCTGCAGGGCTCTTTCATCGCGGAGGCCATCATCGAGCACGTCGCCACGGCGCTCTCGGCCGAAACCAACGCCATCAGGAGGAAGAACCTCCACGACTTCGAGAGCCTCGCGGTGTTCCACGGATCAAACGCGGGTGATGCCACGACGTACAGCCTCGTCTCCATCTTCGATAAGCTGGCCTCGTCGCCGGACTACCAACGCAGGGCCGCAATGGTGGAGCTCTTCAACGGGGGCAACAGGTGGAAGAAGCGTGGCATTTCTTGCGTGCCAATCACGTACGAGGTGAAGCTCCGGCCGACTCCGGGGAAGGTGTCCATCATGAACGACGGCTCCATCGCCGTCGAGGTCGGCGGCGTCGAGATCGGCCAAGGGCTGTGGACCAAAGTGAAGCAGATGACCGCGTTTGCGCTGGGGCAGCTGTGCCCCGACGGCGGCGAGGGCCTCCTCGACAAGGTGCGGGTCATCCAGGTCGACACGCTGGGCATGATCCAGGGAGGGTTCACCGGCGGGAGCACCACCTCTGAAACTAGCTGCGAGGCAGTTCGACAGTCCTGCGCTGCGCTCGTCGAGCGGCTGAAGCCTATCAAAGAGAGCCTGGAGGCTAAGTCCGGCACCGCACCATGGAGCGCCTTGATTGATCAGGTGAGGATAAGCCTTGTGTATTCTGATTCTGTCAGTATCATCAACGGTTCCCTACTTCCCTAACATCAAACATGCCAAGAAATGCAACTGGGTTAGTTTTCTGACAGTATTGTAAATTACAATTGGTAATTGATGGCATTTGCTCCTGGTTTGCAGGCGAGTATGGCGAGCGTGAACTTATCGGCGCAGGCCTACTGGACCCCTGACCCAACTTTCTCAAGCTACTTAAACTATGGAGCAGCTACTAGTGAGGTAATCTGATCCAAACTGCAATCGCAAGGGATAGACTATTGCACAGGCGACTGAAATTTTTTTATCTTTCAGTCACCTAAAGTTGCACTTTGAATCGCCTGAAGTTGCACATGTTTTTTTAGAGAGGGGCTGCAATTTTAGTTGATTGAGAGTGCAATTTCAGGTGACTGAAACATAAAAAAATTTCAGTCGCCCATGCAATAGCAAAACTGATACTGCAAATGCATTATACCAAGTCGAACAAGCTGCTGGAGATTGCAGCTTCTCGTATGCTACACGCTGATGCGTGTCTGATCGGGAATCTGCGTATGAACGTGGCAGGTGGAGATCGATGTCCTGACAGGAGCAACCACGATCCTCAGGAGCGACCTCGTGTACGACTGTGGGCTGAGCCTGAATCCTGCCGTGGACGTGGGCCAGGTTAGCTCCAAAGCATATACACTGCTTGTTGCAGATCACTGTGCAGAATAATAGGTTTGGTACCTTATATGCCACTGAATATTCACGAGATCTCTCATTGTCTCATTTACAAAGGTGGGGCCCACATGCCAGTGAAACAATGAACGGCATGTAATAATAGATGTGGCAAACATTCGGTGGCATCTAATGAATTTCGAACGTGCCGCTCTGAACTCTGCTGTTGGTTTACTCAGGTGGAAGGTGCATTCGTCCAAGGGATAGGCTTCTTCACGAACGAGGAGTACGCGACCAACTCCGACGGCCTGGTCATCAACGACGGCACGTGGACGTACAAGATCCCCACGGTGGACACCATCCCGAAGCAGCTCAACGTCGAGCTGATCAACAGCGCGCGCGACCAGAAGCGCGTCCTCTCCTCGAAAGGTGCGTTCTCTCTCATGATCTCAGCTCACTCCCTCGTACATCGTTGCAGGCCCTGTCGGAGTCAACTTCCTTGGAAACTCTGCGACTGGAGCTCATCAGCAATGGCTGCAATCCTGACATCCTGTGAGTGAATCTTTACTTTGCAGCATCCGGTGAGCCGCCGCTGCTCCTCGCGTCCTCGGTGCACTGCGCGATGAGGGAGGCCATCAGGGCGGCAAGGAAGGAGTTCTCGGTGTGCACGGGGCCTGCGAACTCCCCGCTGACGTTCCAGATGGACGTGCCGGCGACGATGCCCGCCGTCAAGGAGCTCTGCGGCTTCGACGTCGTCGAGAGGTACCTCGAGAGCCTCTCTGCCAGCCCAAACACCACGAAAGCGTGAAGAACCCTGCAGCGCCCTGCACCCGTGCATGATGTTAATATATGGGATGTGTCTATACACTACTGAAACCTGGATGGCTTGTGTGTTGCTGTAATGTATAGAAGGAAGAGGAGAGAATAATGGAATGTGTTGGAAATCATGTGCCTTGGATTGGCTTTTGGAAATCTTGGAATGTTGCGCCTCATCTCCTGATGCGCGTGTGTACCTGGTGGCGGTGTAGATCGGAATTGGATCAAACCGATTTGGCCCCGCCGGCCGCCGTCGGACGATGCAGCGTCGCCGCTGCCTGCCGTTCGTTGACCCGGCGCCGGTTGGCAGTACAGCGGCAACGGCGCGTCCGATCGAACCGGCGGCGCGCGCGGGCGGCGACACAGATCGTCTCTGCTGTCTCGCGGGCCTGCCCTCCCGTGCCGCGCGGACGCTGATGCGGCTTGTCGCTGCCGGTGGCCTGGCCTACGAATCTTCTTGGCGCCAACGCCAACGCCGCCGCGGGCCTCGGTTGCCGGCACTGTATTCTCACGGTGAGCCGTGCGGCTGCAAATACGCGCTTCCGTCCTCCTAGTTTTCAACGTGGCTTAATCAGAAGCGTTGATTTTTTTATCTAACGGCTGACTTGCACGTGCTGTGTCTTACTCCACGAGAACAAATTGTCACCACGTAGAATGACACAACCAGCTGACGTGACTGGTGTTAATAACGCGGTTGAACTATAACATGTTCTTTTTGGTTTGGGAGTGACTATGTACATATGACTGTTTTTCCTTTATCTTTAATCACTTTTTATACTATAATTTTATATGACTGAGGATGCAACTTGAGGTGGGAGGGAATTAGTACACTACAATTTTAGGTGACTGAGAGTATAGTTTCAGGTGGCTGAGAGAGAAAAAATTCAGTCGACTGTGCAATAGCAAAACCATTTTGGTTTTTCGGCAGTTTTTGGTTTCTCTCAACAATCACTATTTATTATACTTAATAAGTTATAACCAAAAGTTATAAACCACAGCAGGCCATGTAAAATTTGGTTTCCTACTATGAGCTACTACAGACACGTCGATTATTTCACTGAACAATTCATGTCATCGAAAAAAAATTAACACTCACTCACAAATCAGAGAGCAACTCGTCTAATCCTACGAACGGCGCCTGCTGCATCTGTGCATCATCTTGCTGCCGCAGAGGGATCCGAGCGTTTTGGGCGGCGTCCATTGGCTGCCGCGCGTAGGCTGCGCCTTGCATGGCGATCTGAGCTTGCGTTCTAGCCAGCTCGCACTGCACGGCGCGGATCTCCTCCTGGAGACGGTTGATGACGCCCGCGCAGCCGTACACCGGGTCCTGCACTCGCCGGTACGCCTCCGTCGCCATCGCATCGGCCGCTTGCCCACGCTCCTGGACGGGGAGTTGCTGCATGCCACAGAAACGACGTACGTATAGTGATAATTCTGTAGATGTTTGGGTATAATACCTTATACGTACTAATGCTCCGCTCTAGCATTCCTAATCCTCCTCTTCTCGGTGCTAACATTGCTAACTCAGTTACAATCAACGAGAGAATAGGTCATGAACTTGAACTTTGATTCCACGGTGCTATATATCACTGTCAGCGTCCCTTTGCTAGCTTTCCCAAAACCAAGATCCATGATGCATGCTAGCTAGCGCTGTGGAGTGAGTTAACACGTACACTGGCTACACATACCCAAACTACTACACTAGTAAGAAAATACGTTCGCGCTAGTATCGTACTCGTACATAGGTGTAGCTTTGATTGAATTTATATAACTAATTTAACGAAGGCATTACCTGAAGCATTCTTGCAATGTTGCCGGCTCCAAAGACTCTCTGCACGCATGCGTATCTCTGGGGATCCAAGGCAGGGAAGTAGGGAGCGAGGACGCAGTCCTGGGAGCATCTCCTCCGCAGGTACCTGCATGCGGCGCACCGCCTGGGGTTGGCAGCTTCCATGTCCGCGTCGATCGACATGATCTAGTGGAGATCTCACGGGGATGACGAGAGAGATTTCTCGGCAGATTTTGTAAATCTTAGAGAGATGCTGCATGGTGATCGGAAGATCTCTCGTTTATATATGGACGGAGAGAGCACATATATGGAAGTGGCAACGGCTAGCCGGCCGCCCGGGAACGCTCGTGCTTGGGAATGGTGTACGTGCGTCGTACATGGAAGTGGCAACGGAACGTGGAGGTGTGCATACACGGAAGGGGCGACGGCTCGACGGCCATTGCATGGATGGATGCTGAATTGCTAATGGAAGTGTAAACGGTCGCTGCCGGAACGGGAACGGAATTTTGAACATATGTAGCACTTTTGCAACCATAAATTCAAATTCTAGTTTTCTGCGCATGCGAATTCCACTTCTAGCCCTCTAGTCAACCGCGGGATTGCGCTGACGCGATACGTATCTGGTCGTGCAGTCCGACACCGTATAATTATACTGTAGCTAGGAGACCGCACAACTCAACTGCAGCAGGAAGGCACTACCAAAGTACGTTGCTCGCAACGCCCGTCACAACAAGGCTCTTGCTCGGATCCATGACACGAGTTCTGGGGCAGTACGTCGCATGTTCGCCTAGTGATCTGATGCATGCACGTCTACTACTTTTGCACATGAGTTAAAGGCCAGTACGTACTGCGTGCCCTTAAAATTTGTTAATTTGCTTGTTTTGTAAGCCGTAGAATCTCCGTACTAGCACTGCGCCTTAATAATTTTGCTTAATTAATCATCAATCGTGGTGTACATGCCGCTAAGTGGCACCGGACCCCGCCACACTGCACAGTTGAGTCGTGCGGTCCGGGACCGCATGACTGCACGACCTAGCTATAGTGCGATCGTGCGGTACCAAACCGCACGACCGGACACGTGTCGCACCAGCGCAATCCCACGATCGACCAGGAGCTAGAAGTGGAATTTGCATATGCAAAGATCTAAAATTGGAATTTATGGTTACAACAGTGCTACATATGTCCAACTCTCACGGGAACGTGCTCACTTGTCAGAATTGAGAGGCCACCCGGTGTGAATATGTGATTAATTGTCACGTTTAATTTTATGTTAGCTCGTGTGACTAGGTAGGTCTCTTCGTCCTAACACGAGACCGCCGCAGAAGAAAAAATTGTAAAACCTCTTGGGACGACTCAATGTAATGCTCAACAAGCTTTCGTTTCTACGCAAACAACAGTTTATTATTTATACACAGATTTCATGGAGCCACGGGGAAACTCAAGTTTAATGGTTCGTTTCGTTGGCTGAATTCACCTCTAAGAACACCCGCTACCCTTTGGATTGCCCTGGAGACTTTCCACATCTCATGCTGCACTGCCGCTTGCCGTTCTTGCACGCTCTGGTTGCTCGACCGTGAGATGGCGTCCGCGATACCGGGAAAGAACGAGAGCTTGCTTTCGTAGTCCTCCGGAGGCGAGTACAGCTAGGAACAAACACGGAAATGTTGGAAGCGTGTTCTTCACCGCTGGTGCTAAGAAGATAATTTTGGGCATTCGTTTTGAACAATTGGTGCAGGGATGCTCACCAGATGCTTAAACCATCCTCTTCCTTTAAGTCCTTCCGCTTGCAGGAAGCTTCTTTCAGCAAGTAGAAGGCGGTCGTTCAGCAATCGCAGCCTCATCAGGGCGTTTCTATCGTATATGTCCAGCTGCTGTAGTTTCTGGATTTTGTTCCAAATCAACCAAAAAAAGGGCCGTAACCAGTAATTATAGATTAGCGCAAAGAATTTCAAACACCAAATCCAAGTCGCAAAAGAAATCAGTTCATTGATCGTGGAAATGGTAGTGGAAAAAAGTTATTGTACTACACAAATTTTCAAATGGCAAGGCTTCATCACTAATTCTATGCCAGGCATCGAGACAATTAAGTTCCACAAGTCTATTGCCCATATTTGGGGCAAAAATGCAAATCCGCTTAAGCATTTGACAACCCAAATGCATTTTTTCCCCGAGCACCAAGGAAACAACAAGGTACGATTACAATGTCCAAAGTCCAAACAAAAACAGAGAACAGAGCGGTGTTCTAAGATATAACTACCACCATCTCGCTACCACACTACACCTACTGGATTTCACAGTTTGTGCAAACAAACAGAAAGAAGTCTGCTGTGCCCACAAGTGAGGCAACCCAAACACCCTTCAGCCAGACAGCTCATGGACTACCCAAATACATGAAAACAGAACTACAATAGAAAGATACACAGTGACAAATATAATATGGAGAGCTTGAACATACCTTTGCCTCCTTCAGAACTTCTGTGGCTGCGCCAGAAAGATCATTGACGAATCCATTCATCAAATTGACCGACTGGCTATTGTTCATCATGGCAGCAAATGCATCTGTATGCTCCTGTGATATTTTGAATTCAAATGTATATTAAAATAAATATGCTATATCGACACCATGTTGCTGGCAGTATTTATGTATGACTTATTCTAAGTTTCATATATCAGATTTGCTGCTCTGGATATCTCCATATTCAAAATTGGTAACTACAGCGTTGTGTTGGCATAAGTAATTCATGACTACATAAGCACATCCGTATAACCCCTTATGAATGAAAGAGAAAGGCAATGCCCAATCACATGAGTATGCTTAAAATAATTCTGAAAAGAATTGATGTACCTGCAACTGGGAGGCATAAGTTTGATAATCAAAAGGCAGCACAAGATCATCTGCCAAACGGAGAGCTAGTAGCCCCCAAATTTCAGTGACTGACAAAGTGGGAAAACTAAATGAGTGATCTGATGAGTATTATTATAAGAAATGCTTGCAAGTTGCAACACATTATTTTTCAAGCACCAAAGTATCAAAAGCTACTATAAGTCTATAACTATATGTACAGTTTTGTAGGCAACACTCCATGGCCATTCAACTATTGACCCATCTTGCATTAGTACATTCAAGTTACCATCATTTCAGCCAACAAACTGTAATTGCACGGTACTGTACCCTCCTTTTTTTTAATACAAACAAAAATTTAACAGATCATGTTGCTACTTACTAGCCAAATGACGAAGAAACAATGGATCGCCATGCTTTTCCATCCAAGCATAAGAGTCAAGAGCAGTATGGTAGCCAGGAAATTCTGCGTCAGTAGTACACTAGTTAGTAATGATGATTTACATCATATATTAAAAGAATCAACAAGACACATGGTACAAAAAGCTAGAGGCCGTAGAGTGAAGGAGAAATTGTGTGTGCCAACTTTAAGGTGGAACCAGGAAAAACATCAAGAAATAAATGATAGATATACATAGCCTCAAAATTGCATTGTATAGCTAAAACAAAATACTTCAAAAATGAGTAAGCAGTAATGATACTAAAATTGACAGTTACAGGGAAAAATGATCTACATTAGCAACTGCAGATTTCGACACATGTCTGATTTTCGAAATATAGTATTTTTCTCTTTTGGAAAGAGCCATTTTTTTTTCTGTAACTACATATATGTAAAGTGTAAAGAGTAAGAAAATGGAAAGTTACAAGGAAATCTCTTTCAACCAAATATCAACAGGAATCTACGAGCAACTATTGGATTAGACATGCTCAAACACCTTTTCCATAGTACAAGTCCACACAGGGAATTCCAGCATGATGTAGAAACGGTGAAAAGTCAGAATCAGTTCTGGCAAGTCTTTCTATCTGCAATTGAGATCATCTTTAGATATAAAATAAAAATAGAACGCAAGTATGGCACCAATTGTCAATCAAAATGAACTAGCTATTTCTGTAAGGAAACAGATATTACTCCAAGCAGCTCACAAATGGAAGAGAAATTGGGATAAAAACAAAGGGATTTATAGGCAAATTCACATTCAAAGAGTGTGTAAGAACCAATGGTAACATCTGTAAGATTGAGAGGATTGGATGAATAGTTAGTTTGTATTGAGGCCCAAAGGGGAATATATATAGTGAATACATGAACATAACCCTAAACTCTACAATAATAGAAAATGCCACAAATACCCTTAACTCCCTTTAAATGTAAGGCGTATACAATAACATTGTATTTGAAAGAATTAATACTAAAATAGTGAAAATTCAAAGTCCGAGCCTTGATAGTGGCTTGGCTCTTTTGGGCTTATGGTTTGGTTTTCTACAGTAACTAACTTTCAAACAGAACGTATTTTCTAAGACGGGGTCTACAAGTCAATTGTAGTAGACATTGTCCCGACTTCATCTATATTGGACAAAATCGCACATGAGTATCTCTCTCATGAACAACCAGAATTCAAAATTTTAAGCCAAAAAGCATAAGCCACAGCCCAAAAGAACCCACCCAATGTCGTCATAGCGTGCAGCTCTTAGAAAATATGTCAAGTATCAAATGATTTCCCATCCAAGGTCGTGCGGTAGCCCATAAAGCACAAAGTGCAAGGGATGAGAAAGCAGAGGCAAGCGAGAGCAAAGTCAAATGCGACAACACGACAAAGAAAATGATGAAGCCGACACAAAGAGAGATGTCAAATCAAGCCGAAGAGGGATAGAAGCACGGCGGAGCAAATCGAAACTCGAGACGACGGCGCGGAAGGGAAGCACAGCAGTCTTAGAAGCTCAGGGCAGCAGCTCAGAGAGAAGCAGTGGCATCATAACGACTTCTACGATCTGCAGCAGCTCAGAGAGAGGAGCGGCAGCTGCTGCCATGTGAAAGGGAAGGAGTTGGCCACACTGGATCCAAATGACGCACCATGGCTAAAGAAGCAATCAACTGACTGACAAGGAATTTGTGGACTGCACAGCTTAGACGAACTTAAAGAGAGAGTGCAGCGGACTTGGATGGACACAACGAAAGGCTCAAAAGGAAAAGACTCGAGATACTAGTATTAGTATAAGACCCCTCTCCTCATCTTATCCCTCTTCTGCTTTTGCCCCGCTACCTCCTCTCACTGCCGTTCACTCCCAAAGCAAAGCCTCCAAGTACTCCGCACTAACGTCATTGAGCTCCCTAGCAGAGGAGCTGAGATCCAAGTAGCGGCGACCTAGGACAAAGAAGCCCGGCGGAGGAACGCTCGTGGAGAGGTCGGCGATGGCTCGAGGAGACCAACGAAGAGGACAAGCTCGGGCGACAGTCCAAGAGGAGGTAAGCTGAGGCGGCGGTCCAAGAAGAGGCAAGCGGTGGTGGCGGTCCAAGAGGAGGTCACCAGTAGCGGCCAGCGTCAAGAGAGCCGAGTAGCGACGGTGGTCCAAGAAGAGACGAGCGGCGGCGGCAACTGTCCAAGAGGAGGCCACCAGTAGTAGCCAGTGTTGAGAGAGCCGAGCAGCGGCGGTGGCTCAAGAAGAGGACAGCGGCGGCGGCTCGAGTGGTGGGAGACCGACAGCGACGGCGCTTGTAGCGGAGACGGCCGGATCTAGCATGGAGATGGCCAGATCCGGTGTCGTCCGGATTTGGGTGGGGTCGGCGGCAGTCCAAGAGGAGGCGAGTGGCGGTGGCAGTCCAAGAGGCAAGCGACGGCAACGGTCCAAGAAGAGGCGGCCGACGTCGAGAGAGCCGAGCGGTAGCGGTGGCTCAAGAAGAGGACGATGACGGCGGCTTGAGCGGTAGGAGACCGACTGTGGCAGTGCTCGTGGCGGAAACGGCCAGATCCGGGCGCGTTGAAGCTGGTGGCGTCCGGATCCAGGCAGGGTCAACGACATCTCAGGGCATTACAGACCAAGCGACGGGATCCGTGTAACGAGGTTTGAGCTTGGGTGCAGTCACTGAGGTAGAAGTAGCCCGACCGGATCTGGGCACGACAAGGCCGGCAGCGGTCGGATCTGGGCGGGGCGGTGGCGTCCCAGCACAACCCTGCTCGGGGACGGCGCGGATCTAGCTCGACGGCGGCGGCGGCGGGAGGGCAGGCGGGCATGGGAAGAACTCAAAGCTCTGATACCATGTAAGACTGAGAGGAGGAATGGATGAATATTAAGTTTGTATTGAGGCCCAAAGGGCATATATATAGTGAATACATGGACACAATCTTAAACCCTCTAAACCCTAGGACAATAGAAAATATCACAAATACCCTTAACAACATGAAGGGGTGGATCTAGAAAGAAAAAAACATGTTGAGGGATGGTGATGCTAATCGGGAGTGGCAGAACATGCCTACAACTCAACAAGTATCTTTGCCTGCCAGTCATTGAGCATAGTATTTGCCCATACCAACCATCCGTCCGTCAATAATCAAGGCAAATGAATCTATGAACTAGAGATTCAAAAGATCATGTTGTCAGACCTATGTTATGACCTCAAAGGGCGGCTGCGGCTAATAACATAGAAGGGGGCAATTGGCACTAGATGTGTAACCATGTGGAGTTGTAGGGGTAGTGGCACTTTAGTCTATGGTTGAGGGAGCAACTGGGTGATGGGTGGTGGCATCTAATTGCACAGTCGGAGATGAAAGCCTTAGCTATAAGAGTTGGATCAATAAATAACACTTTGATGATCTCTGGCCAATGCTTCGTTATTCAACCCAGTAAGTCCATTGATCAATCTAGACTACATGCTCTTAGTACATCAAAATATATAACACAAACATTGTATAACCAAGTATAGACCAGATATAGATCAACTGGCACGTACATGACTTCTACTGCAACTAGAATACCCATTTACTACAATCTAGTTAAAATGTTATTACTTATTACATTTATGCTGCCTATCTTCTTCCACATTCCTATATGGAAAGTATGAATTTAACTAGCACTAAATAAATTGAAAGGTGAGATCCAAACCTTGTGTGCTCCACTGGATGGTGCCACACAAATGAGTTGTTCTTCCCTTATGCAACCGATATGACTGCCTGTCACAACTACCTTAAACCAAGATGGCCACTTCATCTTTGGCAGCAGGAAGGGCAATTTTGTCTACATGAAAGATTCACCCCATAATGGTAAAACAGGTAATAGGGGCGATTGACTGCCATTTTATAGGCCTTGGGACTTTCAGTGGTATTTATAGAACATTTTGGAGTGCATGGAGCAATCATGACAACATTATGGAGGAACGATACCGGGAACATTCAAAGTTTTAATACATACTACTAGGTGGTTTGAGCTGGTTTGCATGATAAAAGATGACCTCTTTGGAGATACGTGTTTAAATCTTCGAAGGGGCAACTATTTTATGCATATCATATGCTATATGAGATGTGGGCTGAGGATATGGACTGACTCAACAGTTGGGCCTGTTGGATCTAGTAGAGTTGGTTAACCATGAATTGAGGATGCATGCCAACTCACTGGAATTGGGCTATGCGCCCATGCGAGATCACATTGGGGCAGAGGCGAACTTGAGATGAAAAATTTGTTTGTGGGGGCTGTTACAAAAATGGTCGTTAAGGCCAATTAATTTTTGATGATGGATAAACCATCACGTGTACCACATTTAAAGGGTTTCTAACAGTTTTGACTTTTGAAAGATAAATCAGCCAAAAAATCCCACAAGCCAACCTTTTCCAATTAATCCATTTATTCATAGTAAAAACTAATTTTTGTGTGATAATTGCAGTTAGTTAAGAGGGTAATCTTGGCGGCATCGAACATAAGCTATAGACCATGTATTGGCTAAGTATTGTATGAATTACAAAGGAATAAGTCTATTTTACCCGCTTGACCTCTTACGATTGTCTAACTTTCAACCTGGATTTGCAAAACCAGATGTTTTATCGCCTCAAGTATGAATACCGTTTATTTTACCCACCCACCCCCCATTGAAAGCAGTTTTGCTCTGAGGTGGCATCAACGTGGCAAATGTTGACACGTAAGCTGGTTTTTGGTTTAGAATTTTGACACATATGCAGCGTAGTCAGCAATGAGCAAATTTTTTAAAAAAATAGTGGGCCCCACCTGTCAGCCTGACTACTTCTATTTCTCTTTGCTCCCTCCCCTATCTGCTTCCTTTCTCGCCTCATGGCTGTCGGCCACGACGAGGCAGGGACCTTAGAAAGTGGTGGCGCAATACCTCTATGAGTCAGGGTGACGACACAGTGCAGCAGTTGGATTGGGGGGCAGCGACGCACTGCTAGGTGATGGCGGACGGAACAGGGGAAAATGGGGCGTGTGGCAGCAACAAACTGTAGCGGCAAAGGGGCCATGCCGGCGCACGCACAGCTGGTTCCCAGAGAGGGTGAAGTAAAAGATGGTTGTCCTTGGCTCTCAGGAGGTATGCGGTGGATGAATCGGAATGATGGTGGTGGTGGCGGCGGCTGCGGAGGGGAGAGCTCGCTGATGGTGAGATGCAGCTACGATCCGGCCAAATTGGATGGTGCTAGAGCAGGAAGGGCTCAGTGTGGTTCTAATTGCAGTGGCAGCTTGGCTCAGGATAGCCAAAGGTGGCATGGTAGCGGTGGAGGCCATAGCGGTATGGGAATCCTTGGTGGTGGCACTCCACGGCTAGGAGGGCAACCGGTGGAGGTGATGGCAGGCTCAGGGCGACGATGGTGGTGAGGATGGCGGCTCTGGCATAGTTCTGCGCACACGGTGGTTTTGCAGCGGAGTGTCTCCCTTACCAGAGCCGGTGAGCACTCTCAGCGACAAGATCCAACGTGGCGGTGTGTGGGATGACCAAGGCCACTAGCAATGGCAGAGGTGGAGGAAGGTGAGGCAGCGACTGAAGATGGGAAGAGGTGGAGCTCAATTAGGAGAAGAGAGAAGAGGATGAAGATGGGTTTGAGGATGACATGTGGGCCAGGAGGTGATTCAGCGCTTACATGTTGTACACTTGTCCACGTAGGTGCCAAGTTAGCTAAAACCGCCTTCAATGTTAGCCCAACCTATCTCAAACGCACACTTTCACGATGGACTGACGCACGTAAGTGGTTTGCTAGAGTTGAGATAGGCTAGGCCAACAATTGGTATCAGAGCTTGTATTTGTGTACACTTTTATTAATCCATGCCGCGTACGAGCTCGCCGAGAAATGTCACACGCGACGGGGCGTTCTGAAGATCAGTGATGGGAGCGTGCCGAAGGCGTCGGCGCCTTAGGGCAGCATCTCCCTCCCGTATCCCATGCTCACGAGGAGCAACTACATGACTTGGGCTGTGAAGATGAAGGTGTTCATGCACGCTCAAGGCGTGTGGAACGCAATCATGGATGAGAGGTGAACGAGAGGTAAGATCAAATGGCGCTCACGGCAATTTTCCTCACGGTGCCGAATTGCCGAAAGATATGTTCTGCTCCTAGCGGAGAAGGAGACCGCAAAGAAGGCCCGTACACCCTGAAGATAATGCATCTCGGTGCCAATCGCGTCAAGGAGGCGCGTGTACAAAACCTCAAAAGCGAGTTTGAAAACTTATGCATGAGGGACGCCGAACAGATCGATGACTTCGCGATGAGGTTGACGACAATCATTAGCAAGATACAAGGTCTAGGCGAAAAGATGGAAGAGGCCTACATCGTGCGGAAGTTTTTGCGTGTCGTGCCCAAGAAATTCTCTCCCGTCGGCACCACGATTGAGCAATTCGACGATATAAAAAACATGTCGATCGAAGAGCTAATCGGGTGCTTGAAGACGCAGGAAGAGGGAGAGCGGCACTACAACAACATCGACGAAGACAAAGAGCACTTGCTCCTGACGCACGCAGAGTGGGAGGCTCGATCGTCGAAGCATGAAGGTGAAGACTCCTCAGGTGGTTTTGGTGGCGACGGTGGCCGTCAATACCGAAAAGGTGACAAGGCAAAAGTAAGGAGTTTTAATTGTAAGGATTATGGACACTTTGCTTTAGAATGTCGTAAGCCCAGCAAGAAGGAGAAAGCAGAGGTTAGCGGAGGTGCATCTCATCGCGGCGGATGCTAACGACGAACATGCGCTATTGTGAAGATGCAACAAGTTTAAGGGGGTGATTGTTGAGTTAATCTTATTGTGTGTGTATTGTAGGAGTGTGTGTCAAGTACTGGTGTGTACGAGTACGTATAGAAGTTGTGGCGATGTGGTCAAAGCTGCAGTCGAAGGTGTGATCGAAGCTGCAGTCGAAGGCGTGGTCGAAACAGCAGTCGTAGCCGTGGTCGAAGTGTCAGTCATAGCGGCCGTGGTCAAAGTAGTTGCAGTCGCAACGATCGTAGTCGTGAGTACTGTAGATGTCATACTAGGAGTATTGTAGACGTCATACTCGAAGAAGTACTGTGGACGTCATGGTCGTAGAGTCATTGTAGCAATCGTAGTGTCATAATCGTAGAGTCACTTTAGCAGTTGTAGCGTCATGGTCATTTGATCACTGTAGCAGTCAAAGGCCTACTGAAGCAGTCGGTGCTCGGAAGACCTGTGTGGTCGAAGTACCGTGCTCAAAGGACTCGAAGTCTGTGTGTGTGTGGTTGTAGGCGTCTAAGTTGGTATCAGCGAGACCAAGTCTAGCGGGTAGTGCGCAATGTGTGCGAATCGTATGGATTGTGGCCGGGAAAACCGGATCAGATGTAGTCGTGAGTGAGTGGCCTGCATGTGCTGTCAGTTTGTATCTATTTAAGCCATGTAATTTGCTGAGCATTTAAGCCAAAGAATAACAATGTAAACATAGATGCCAACATTCAATCAGCCTCAGGGGGTAAAATAAACGGTATTGATACTTAAGAAGGGTAAAGCATCCGGTTTTGCAATTGAGGGTTGGAACTTAAGACTTGCAAGAGTTCAATGGGGTCAGCTAGATTTATTCCAATTACAACATATGAACTTATTCTTTTTGTTGGTTTGATCTTTGTATTATTAGTGTGTTCTAGTCAAGCACTTATAAGGATTGAAGAATTGTTCAGATTAGATGTATATAATCATTTAAAATAGCAAGTGGCGGTTTTCATATTCATTTGGTATAGTTGTCATGTAGACTACCGACTAGAATAAAAAGTCAATCTCAACAATGTAGAATGTAGTAGCCAAATAAACATGACATAACTATAGTTGGGGAGGGGGGATATGTCCTCCCACTATGATCTACATGGGCCCGCCCCTGCATTTGGGCCAATTGTGCGCAGTGATAACACACTATATCCGCCCCTACTAACATCATAATAAAAGACGTCAACCAAATCACAAAAAAAAAAAGGTACCACAAATAAGATGTGCTGTCAACACGGATAATTCAAACATGGTTATCTTACATGCAAAGGATCAATCTGTGACCTCTAGATGGCTCTGCTGTAAAACTGGTATTTGACTTCAGCCATTTTAGAACAAGTAGAGACTAGTGACAACGTTTGATTGCAGTGCAATCTCAATATGTATATACAGGGGTAAATTTAAACTTCCTAATTCTTACATTGATGCCGCCATTCATTGTATTCCATGTATCGTAAACTGTCTTTCCTTCAACATCTGGATCCTTTACCTGGAAATAAAAGTTTGAAATAGAATTAACCTCATCTATCCATTCCAATTTCTGCAAGTAGTCAAGCTAAGTAGTTTCAATCATATGCAAGCAAGAGGTCAGGTGCTAATAAAGGTTATTTTATAACGGAACCATGTAGTCCAAGAGACATTACTTCACTACAACACAATTTCAGAATTTGATATGGTGAGCTGAAAATGAACTTAAGTTCCTAAAAAAGCCCAGACTATAGAAGAATGCAAGACCAAAACATTTTCTCTCTACCTGTCTTGTAACATTGACCAAGAGCTTGTCCAACTGGGGAGTAGAACCAGCAAAAAGCCCCACGCCTTGCACAGCACAATCAACATTCAAGTAAGCTACAGCTTTTGAATGAAGATCCCCAAGGTTCTCTTCAACCCATTCAGTTGACCCGATCTGGAAAAAAGAACCTTCAAAATATAGAAAAAAAAGTAAACGTAGCAACAAGTAAATGAGCTATTGGGAGTTGTAATAAAAGATGAGGTAAATAAACCAAAAGAAGACTCTGAAAGAAAATAAAATCTGAACATGCCTAACAAGTAACAACTAGATAGCACATAATAGAATCTAAAAAGAGAGAGAAAAGATAGCACATACAACCTTGACCTTATTCAAGAGCAGAAAAAGGCTTTCCATGCAAATGATTTTTCCATTCGCTAAAATTCAGAAAATTATTTGCAAATGCTACTATGGCAGAAATTTAAAAAACTTAAATGTTGATGGCTATGGTACACACAACTTTTAGTAAAAAAAAGTCGTATACTTTTTCCGCTCACTATTTTTCCACTCCCACTTGTAAGATGATTAGTGGATGGTGGGAAAAGAGTATGTAAAGTCCATAATTTACATAGTACATATACATGTATCATAGTCACTCTCAACTTAAATCCACCTTGTTCTGATATTTTGAATTGCAACAACTAAAATCATGCCACTATCAACTGATACATATTCACATGGGTATTTTTGCGAGAAAGCACATAAATTTGTTGATGTTTTAGGTCCATGCAATCCCAAATTAGTGTCAAACCAGTTTACCACCTTCTATGATTTGCTGCACATGACCAACATGCCATAATGCCAATGGGTGTGTGTGTGTGTGTGTGTGTGTGTGTGTGTGTGTGTGTGTGTGTGTGTGTGTGTGTGTGTGTGTGTGTGTGTGTAATTTCTAAATTGTTTGGGGGGCATGTGTCCCCCTTACATTCGTACATGCTTCCGCCACTGGTTAGATAACTCGTGTTTATTCAGCAACATCATCTTACCTTTCTTTGATATGAACTTACCATTCCAAACTCTTCGGCGTCCCAACTACAAAGAATGATGGTCCTCCGTGGTGTCCAGCCTGACTGCACCATTATTCCGAGACGGCGAGCAACATCAAGAAGCGCAGCTGTCCCACTGTTGGGATCAACTGCTCCATAGGTCCATGCATCTCGATGGTTACCAAGGATCACATAACGATCAGGTTCTTCAGAGCCTTTTATAATAGCAAAAACATCCTGTATCCTGGCCAGCTTCCTGTCCTCCTTAAAAAAAGAGATGAGAAAACCATCATGGATTCTTCTTTTCTTTTCTTTTTGAGAACTTAAAACCATCATGATGTTGACTCTCATCCATAATTACTTGGACAGGACACGCAACAATGCTAAACTCTAAACCACAGGTTCATCTCCCAGCCATATCAAATATACAAAAAGATAAGAAAAGATGCGTCCTAAAAATACTTCATGAATCATGTCCAATATTCACCTGGTCCCCTCAAGATAGATCACATCAGTCATAGAGAAACAGAACAGAATAATGACAAACAGGTCTACATCAACAGAACAAAGGCACCCAAAAGAGCATATCCCACTTGCAAAACTTACTGCAGCCAAATGCTCGGTTATTTGGTACTCAACTTAGGTCGGCATTGCCCACCAAAAAATCATGACAAGAAGGAAGCATCACTTTCCCTTCAAACCAATCTCTTCACAAGAAGCAAAACCTGCTCGGCGCATTAAACATCAAACAGAGCCGCTATTTGGTACAGGCTTGATATGAAAAGGCTGATAAATCAAGAGGCACAAGGACCACCGAAACCAAAATAGTCCAAGACAACGGCACCGCTTACTGTATTTCCTAATCAGCCCGAAAATCTATTGCCTAATTTTCGCAGCTTAGACATTTTGGGTAGATTATCCAGATTCTCAACATGGCAGTGTACAAATATGGACAAACAGCGTACAAAACAGGATGCAGACCACACCAAATTAAGCAAACGTCGCCTCAACTCGTACAAAGGCCCTATCTATCCCGATTCAATACAAACATCTACTGTAAGCTCATAATAACAACAACATCGTAACAGTCTATCAATAGAACCCCCCAAAAATCCCCAATCCGGTCAAAGGAGCGGTCCACGGCATATCCGGTTTGTCCGCATACATGTTTTTCTTGTCTCTAGTCGTACATAAGCAAAGCGAAGTACCAAACGAGATATACCTGATAGGTGAAGTTGACCATCGTGGGGCCTGGACCAACGCCACCGACATCCTCCCCGAGCCCAAGCCCGGCCCGCCACTCCGCCAGTAAGGCCGGCCCGCCCAGGCTCCGTACGATCGCCGAAGCCGTCCTGGCCGACACCGGCATGGACGGGATCGTCGGAAACCGCCGCCTCACTTCCCTGTCGGTGAACCCCAACCGCTCCGCTCCGCCGGTGGCGGCCCACCCGGGCGTGAGCGGGTCGCCGGGTCCTCCGAGGATAACCATGCCCCTCTCGACGCCGCCGTCCGCATAGCCGGCGATGAGCACGGCGGCGGCGCCCCTTTCCGCGGCGCGCGCCACCATCCCGCCGCGGTAGCCGCCTCCGCGGAGCGCCACGGCGACGCGGCCTCGGACGCCCACCCCGAGCCGCTCGAGCGCGAGGAAGTCCTCCTCGCGGCCGAGGTTGACGAACACAGCTTCCGCGACGGCCCGACCGGACGGCGCGTACGCGTGGTACGGCGGCACGAAGCGGCGTCCCACGTCCGCCGGCTCGTCGACCGACAGGTGCGCCAGGAGCGACCGGTCGGGCCGGAGCAGCGCGAGAGAGGCGTGCGCGGGGTACGAGAGCAGCGGCGCGTACTCGCGTGTTAGGGTTCGGAGCCCGGCGGCGCGGAGCCGCTTGAGCACGTGCGCGGCGGCGCCCGCCGCCTCGGGCGTCCCCGCGAGATGCGGCCCCGCGGTGAGCGCGCGGAGGTCGGCGGCGATGCTCGCGTTGGCGCCCGCAGAGAGCGACAGGAACAGAGCTTTGGGGTCGGGGCGGCCACTCCCTACCAGGGGCTTCCAGGGGCGGCGGTGGAGGACGAGGAGCGAGACGAGGAGCAGCAGCGCGAAGGCGAGGAGGCGGCGGACGGAGCCAGTGGGCAAGCGGGTCAGGGCGGGGGTGCGACGACGAGGACGAGTGCGGCATTTCGCAGCCGCGGCGCTGGAAACGGCCGTACGCGTCGGGCTCGGCTTAGCCTTGGCGGCGGCCGATGCGAGTGGAGCGGTGGGGGCTGGGCAAATGTTGCCGTGCGTGCCACCCGTGCGCAGCAGCTTATTATGGCCATCAACTGTTACGACTTTCCTCGCACTAGTACACTGGTGTTCCTACGCTTTGGATGGATGCCCTTGGGCTCTTGGCGTTTCGTATGTCCATAAGTACGCGCGAATGCCATATGCCCACCCGCGCGGCAAGTAGCAAGGCGCCGGCCCACCCTGCGGCCCAAGCGCCGCGCGCCAGTTTCTCGGCGACCGGGCGCGTGCAGCCCAGGCTTCATATGAATTGAAGCCTTTTGCCCACATGCAATGGCACAGAATCGACAGCCGATGTTCGGCCGTCGTTGAGCACGCCGCGTGGGCCGAGTGACCAGTGTTGTCTCGGCAGTGGCACTAACGGACCAGGTACATTTTTCTCTCTCTTTTCTTTCTTTCTTTCCTTCTTTCTTTCTTTTAATTTTCATCATGCATCTGACTACTTTTTGCCCGTAGTATGTATTGTTTTTGTTGCCCCTTCTGTTTATTTTTTCCACTATTGTTCTATTAATCTTTTTATTTTATTTCAACTAATTGGCTTCTTTCCCTCATTTTCATTTTTACCACTATTATATTAAGTTTTTTATTTTGTTCGGCTAATTATCTTCGATTTGTTTTCCTACATGGTTAATTCAACTTGCTCTGCTATTGGAATATCATTGATGAACTCCTGAAGTATCGAAACCAAATATATGGAATATTTCATTATAAACATTTAACATACACCTGATTCATTTCTCTGTCCAAGTCAAAACATTTCGCCTACCGGAACATATAGGAAATAAAATGTATGGAAAAACTTGTGTTTATCCAGTGAAATATATGATATCATTACTAGATTAAAACAAACGTAAATAAGTTTATTTTAAAGATCTCTTCGTAAGAAACACACTAGTTCAAATAGATCATAGATGTTAGATGTTTTATTCCTAATGCTTGCACAAAGGGCCAAAATTGCACAATCAGACCAACGCCAATATGCGGAATGAACTCAAAAAACGAAAGCATGATCAAGATACTTACCTACATGTTCAAGAGGATGATGAGCGAATGATAGCAGGCCGACAACGAGGGCCAGTGGAGGTGCCGAGGAGGGAGCCCTTCGGCCGATTGGGCTCAGCGCTGGGAATGACAAGAGCGACGCATACCACGATGGAGACGGCGATAGTGGCGCTGGGGTGCAATGGCGCAGAGAGCAACAGGCCGATGGAGGCACCGAGGAGGGAGCTCTTGGACCAATTGGGTTTGAGGGAGAGGGGGAGCGGCGTAGGATCTAGGTTTGCTAGGAAGTGCGGAAGGGCAAGCTAGTGCCTAAGTAAGAGAGAGGCTAGGGTCCGATAGAACTCAGGGCACCACCAGATCAGAATGGACCCAATCAGATCCAATTGGGGAACAGTGACGAGGTGGCTCACTCGAGGCGGCAATTGGACAGGAGAGCAGGAAGGGAAATTTTTGTGGGAGAGGGGGAGGAAGGGAAGTAGTCCATGCCATCGGAGGTAGGAGGGGAGGGTTCGGTAGGGTGGTGCCACCTAGTGCTCCCTCCACTCACCGCTGTCGCCGAGTGGAAGGCCACCGTTCGCCGTCAAGCTTGAAGAGGAGGGCATTGGAGAAATGACCTGGTAGAGCTTGGGTTGGGGCGGTAATGGTGGAGCTTAGTTCATGGTGGAGAGGAGGGAGCGGCACTACATGGAGATGGATTGAGATGCAGTACCTACTTGGATAGTGGTAGAAGTAGAGATGAGACTGAGTGGTTAAGGGAGGAATGAGAAACTGAGAGACTATTGTTGTTTGCCCTGGTCTGATCGGACAACTGTGGAGACTTGAGAGAGAGAGTGAACGGGTGCGAAGAGATGAGGGAGAATACACTGACGAGCACCAACTCATATTTTTAAGGAATAGAGATTAACAAGAACTACTAATTTCATTGATGCTTGTATGCTGTCCTGCTGCCCAGAAAAAATAGCATTAAAAACAGGGAAGATCAGTCCATTTTCAAAAACTCTTCGAATCATTTTCTTGGTGGATACGTTTAGGAGAACAAAAGAACAAAAACGTGGAAAGACACAGAAGGAAAGTAGGAGGAAACAACGCATCACTCAAAACTGATGATGGATCGTGCTCAATCGGCTCACGTCGTTCCGTCTATATAATGGGACACTGGGGGAAGATATCTCCCAGCCGCCTACCAGTACCGTGACTAGTGGTCAAAACTGAAGTGCGTTACTCTACTTCGATCGCCACGACCCAATCGCTCGCCCATGGCGTCCTCCTCGCCGCCGCACGTCGTCGAGGACTGCTCCCCTTCCTTCCAGCTCCTCAGCGACGGCACGGTGATCCGCTTCGAGGACTACAACCCCCTCCCTCCCCCAACCGTGCCGCCCGCCGCCCAGTCCGTCCAGTGGAAGGACGTCGTGTACGACGCCGACCGCGGCCTCAAGCTTCGCATGTACAAGCCACCGGACGCATCCAGGAAGCTCCCGGTGCTCGTCTACTTCCACGGCGGCGGGTACGCCGTCGGCAGCTTCGACATGGCCAACTTCCACGCGTGCTGCCTCCTCCTCGCCGCCGAGCTCCCGGCCGTCGTCCTCTCCGCCGACTACCGCCTAGCCCCCGAGCACCGCCTCCCCGCGGCCCTCGACGACGCGGCGACCGTCCTGTCCTGGGTGGGCGACCAGGCCGCGGCGGCCGGGGACGCCGACCCGTGGCTCGCGGAGTCGGCCGACTTCAGCCGCGTCTTCGTCTCCGGCGATTCGGCCGGCGGGAACATCGTCCATCACGTCGCCGTCCGTCTTGGATCGGGCAAGCTCGTCGTCGACCCGGTGCGCGTCGCTGGGCACGTGCTGCTCTGCCCGCTGTTCGGCGGGGAGCAGAGGACGGCCTCCGAGGCGGAGTTCCCGCCGGGCCCGTTCCTGACGCTGCCGTACTGCGATCTGGCGTGGCGCGTGGCGCTGCCGCCGGGGTCCACGAGGGACCACCCGTTCGCCAACCCGTTCGGGCCGGACAGCCCGGCGCTGGACGGCGTCGCGCTCCCGCCGATGCTCGTGGTGGTCGCCGAGCACGACCTGCTGCGGGACCGCGCCGCGGACTACATCGCGAGGCTGAAGGCGATGGGGAAGCCGGTGGAGCTCGTGGAGTTCGAGGGGCAGCACCACTGTTTCTTCGTCGTCGAGCCGTCCGGCGACGCGGGCAGCGAGTTGGTCCGGACTGTGAAGCGGTTCGTCTACGGCAACGGCGGTGACACTGCCGTGTCCAACTGAGACAGCCTTGGGCATCGGCACGGTAGTCGGTCTGTTGGTATCGTGTCAGCCTCAGCCATGGTTTGATTCGATCGGCTACTTTGGTTCCATCCGTTACTGTTTGCGGTTGGTCCATCACCGGCCCCACGTGACAATGCTCACGATCTTTGTGGTTACCTGCAGTGCCTGGGTCAGGGTTGCACTGAATTTTAGACGATCACGTTAATAAGGTGCCTCGCACAGTATGAGTGGGGTTATTTTCGGATTTATGGTTGTCTTCGGATAAATAAATTTAAATGAATAAATAAGGATAGCTACTTTGTTGTATTTTAAATAAATAAATAAATAAGGATAACTACTTTGTTGTATTTTAAAGTAGTTTATCGAAATAATTTTTGAATCGGTTTATCGGTATGTCGACGTTCGGTTTATTCGCACAAGCATTCGTGATAAAACTAAAAGTTATCAATCGCAGTAGAAAAGAATTCATCCTATATATTTTTTTTCCCTGAGAGGGTCTTTTCGGTCACGGCATGTTGCTGCCGGGCGGTGCGGGGCACGGCTCATGGCATGTCGCCTTTGCCGGGCCGCATCGTTTGGCGTCCGAAACTCTAGATGAAAGCCCTTTCAGGATAAGCCCACTTCAGCGGACCCATAAGGCCCATAGCATGACGGTGAGTCCATTTTTGTGATTTTTTGAAAGCCCAATTTGGCCTTAGGGCTCAGATGGACAGCCCATCTTGAGTCCTTGGGCCTTAATCAGCTTAGTAAGGGTGTGTTTGGTTCGTGGATGGAGGTTGTATCGTATATCATGACTGAGTGGATGCAGGCTGAGTGGAATCGTATTTCAGAAAAAGAAGATATTTGGTGAGGTTTGCATGAGCGGATGCAAAAAGCGAGATCTTTGTTTGGTTGCTCAGATGAGCGGATGCAGTCTACCAAAATGAGAGGCTGACACGTGGGACCGCATAAGATACACTGCATCCACCCATCCAGGATGAGGGCGTATTTTTGCATCCGCTCATGCAGACTGCATCCACTCATACAGGCAACCAAACAGGCTCTTTCTCAGATTATACGGATCCACTCAGCCAGAATGAAGGAGATTCAGGCAACCAAACACACCCTAAGTGAACAAATGGATCGAGCAATCAGCAAACTAAAAAGGTTGGTCGATCGGAAGCGTGCAACGATGCGAGAAATTTCGGCTGCGTCTAAAAAGACAAAGGGAAGATGGAGAAGTCAGGTTAGGTCGGCATGCATCCATCGGTGAGCAACCAGCTAGATTAAACAGAACTGTACCTTACTATGCATGATTAGGACTTAGCTCCAGCCAAAATGGGTAATAACTGAGGGGGCACTCCAAGCCAAAATGGGTAGTAACTGAGGGGGCACTCCAAGTGCCTTCGGTTTCTTCTTAAAATACGTCGATTTCTTATTTTATTTATTTGTTTATCTTTTTTTATTGTAGAAAGATATAACGGTGTTTTCTTTTTTTACTGTTTAATTGAATAGCTTAGAAAAATTAACTATTTTCACATTGTAATTTTAGCTAAAAACTAATAATCACAGCAAAAGTCAGACGTTAAAGACAGTCGGCCTGAATCATACCTATATTACAGCCGACAGAGTTCCCGGACGCTGAGCCGTGCCACGTCAGCTTTTTTTGCCAAAAATTCCATACATTTCCCGAAATTGCGTAAAGGTCCTCCGTTCTCGCAAAAAGATCCCTATCATGTTTTTTCCGAAAAGCACCCCCACTTCACCGAAATTACGTATCCTTTGTTGGATAGCACCCTGCAGCTTTCTAAAATTACGTATGGGTCCTCATTTAGTTACGTAGAGGTCCTTATAGGTCCTCATTTTTTTGCGAAAAACCCTTCAGTTTTCTCGAAATTACGTATGTGCCCTCAATTTTTTTTAACAAACTCCTCGCGAATTGCCGTCTCTTTTACTTCGGTCCATACGGTAGTTAGCGTGGCGTAGAGCCGCGCTTACGCAGCTAGTATACCAAGAAGCGGATCGTACCGATATCACCAAATTATCACGTGTATGGGCATAGTCAACGAGCAACGTCTACACTCGTCCACGGTCTTGACCTTCGCACATGACGAAGCCTTGACCCGGAGACGAAGAACGAACGGAACGACCATCAGTCTCTGCGAGCTGCGGGTGTCGTTTCCGTCGTCTTAACGCGAAAGCAACGATCATCTTGTTGGTTTCCGGAGAAGAGTACGTGCCAACTAGTAACAAGTTGTAAGATTTCCAGGACAGATTGGATAATTCTGTGGCCAGCAAGCCAGGTAGCTCTGCCAGCAGCAACGTTAGTGAAATTCGTTGCCTGAGTTTTTTACAGTGCGTTTCGAGGGTGACGGAGACACTAAAAGATCTTCTATTTGATATTTAGTTTTTTATTTTTAAAAAATCTAAAAACAAAAAAGGAACAAGAAATTCCTTCTACGATTTCCACGGTTAGTGACCGTCGCGCATGATAAACCCCCACAAACCAGTGCACGTTTAGCTTCCCCTTTAACTTCCCACTGTTCTTCCTTGTTCCTCCTAATCCCGGCGTCACCAAACTTCAGAAAGATTAATCGCAGCAACCGCCGGTTTACCGCGCGTTTTCTGTTTCCACGGGAAACTGTCTGTTTAAGCATTGGACGACGTGGAAAGCTCACCAGTTTGATGCTATATTTATCTATTGCTAGATTCGGTCCCGCTCTAAACGACTTGATTTCTGATTTATTTTAGTTTTCTATATATTTAAGACGGAATCACTTAAGAACATATCGACTTTTAATATTGGTTTATTTTAGTGTTTAGTTTTTTTTTTTTTTCTCTTATTCCTTTGTATTATCTACAACGATATATTGTTTTTTTTTAAATTTTAAATCACAGCCAAAAACTTAAAACATAAGCTAGTTGGAATTCTGTTCAGTTCGATTCAATTATTCATTGCTGCTACCTTCTAAGAGCATATATATAATGCAAACGCTTAGAGAGATGTTTAGTAATAAAAAACTGATTTTTTTTCCTACATGAGATAGATAATGTGCTTATTTTGAAGCATTGATGCTTAGCAGATATTTATGTGTATAATTATATCTATTAATAGATAATATAATATCTAAGCATCTACGAAAGAGATGTTTATATTGAAGAAAATAATTTTTACATAAGTATTTAATGATATGACTATATTTTCTTTTTAAATATTTATATATAAGTATTTTGTACTATATATAGCCTAATTCAGCTCCAGCCAAGCTCAGGTCGCTTGTAAATAGACGCCAGTGCCTTCCCTTCCGAAAAGGACACGTTCCGTTCCGTTACTTTGCCGCCAACGGCGGCCGCAGCGCCAGCGCGGATCCAAGCTGGGGGTTGCAATCTCGCTGGATACATACATGCCTCCATGGATCTTGTCGCTGACTCCTCCCCGTCGCGGCGGTCGGTGAAGCGACGGCCGCCCGCGCGATCGCCGGAGCTTTCGCCGAAGGCGGGGGGCGGGGAGGCGCCGGAGCTGATCCGGCGGGTGGAGGAGCTGGAGGAGGCGGTGGCGCGGCTGCGGGGGGAGAAGGAGGCAGCCGAGGAGGCGGAGCGAGGGCTGCAAGCGGAGCTGGAGGCGGAGCGGGCCTCAGCGGAGACGGCGGCCAGCGAGGCCATGCTCATGATCGAGAGGCTGCAGCGGGAGAAGGCCGCCGCGCAGATGGAGGCCCGCCAGTTCCGCCGCTACGCCGAGGGCCGCGCCGACCGCGAGCGCGAGGTCCAGGACGAGCTCGCCTCACTCTCCGACCTCGCCGCCTCCTACCTCTCCCGCCTCCAGTCCCACGGGATCGACCCCGACACTTTCTCCGACGAGGAGGATGAGCTGGATGAGAAGGAGGGCGAGCAGGTACAGCAGATCGACATGACCCCAATAGAGGCAGCAGAGGGAAACGGCGGCGACTCGAGCAGTGGCATGGAGGTGAAAGCCATGGTCGACGACGAGGAGGAAGAGCCATCTTCTCCTGTGGAGGAGGAGTTCGAGTACACGGTGGATGTTAGGTGCGCGAGCCCGACGAAGGCGGCCGGGGCGGTGGTGGGGGAGTACGTGGGGGATGTAGCAGGCAATGCAGGGGGATGGTATGCGAGGGTGGAGGCGCTGGAGGCGGACAGCGTGGCGATGCGGAGGGAGATTGCGGTGCTGCGGGCGGAGAGAGCACAGCTGGTGATGGCAAGGGAGATGGCACGGCGGTTGTGCTGGGAGGTGGTTGCCGAGCAGAGAAGCATCGTGAAGAAGGCGGCTGCTCCAGCGGGGAGCTTCTCGGTGTTAGGTATTTGCAAGGTATAATCAACTTTGCTCAGCACTCGGTCATTATTAGTAAGCTTCTGAGTATGCATTAGTGTTGTGAGTTAAAAAGGTGCTAACTTCAGCACATTTATGCTAAAGTTGGAGACTACGGCATTTGGAGATTTAGTTGCATTGCTGGAGGTTTAATGAATTTAGTTGGAAGATTTTGGTGGTGCCTTAGATGAAACGAAATGCTGCAAGTCCTGGCTTGGTGAGAGATAGAACTAGTGTTTTTTTAGGGCCGATAGAATTAGATTCTTGATATTTCTATCCTGGAAAGGGAAGTAGTAAGTATGCAACATCATGCAGTGGCCTAGATGAACTGAAGTCTCAACTTCTTATAAATTGAAGCAGCAAGGCAATAATGGATACAATGAATTAAATTTAGGGTGTTGGTGATTTGCCATGGGCTTGCCGATAAGTTGAGGCCATCCGATGTGGTCATTTTAGTGATTTGGCATTTGCAACTAGACTGAGTGCACAAACTTGTCTGGAAATGTGCTCATCAGCTTATGCACTCTTGCTGATAACAAAACTTGAGTTTCAAAACAGTGAAGGGCAATGTAGGATTTGTGTAGTTTTCTTCTTGGAAGAGTATAAAAGCACTTCCGGTAGAAATGCATTACTTTGAGTTTGAGTTCTTAATATTATACATTTGTCAGTATCTATATTGTTTACTCAATACGTGAGTAGCTTTGAACAGTTGATACTTTGCACATCATCAGCATTTGTGTTTTGTCAAATTTAATACACCATATGCATTGATCAAAATTGTTGCTTGAGGTGTCTAAATGGCATATGAAAGCAATTATATTGTTCTCCCTCATACGCATATCATGCAATTCAGTAAAGACCCATCGGTGCAGTTGATAATTGAAATATTAGACAACAGATATCTTTAGAACAAAATGCTTTCACTGGTTAAGACAATTTTTTATAGGTAAATTTGTGAGTTGAAAGGATCTCATTTACCAAAGTTATGGCAATTGCTAACAAGACTGTTGTCGGCCTTGGTTTGTCTTCTGAGCTAATTTTTATTCTCAACTTTTGCTTTCTTCAGGCTAAACTTTTTTTGTTGTTGTTTTCTTTAGATTGTCTTCAACATGTGAAGACACAATGTGCTGCAGTCTGCAGACAAGCTAGATGTGGTAGACTATTGCAATATGTTGCAATAGTATTGGGACACAATGACTGTGAAATGACTACAAGAAACATGTGTTGCATGCTATATCAGATCCATTTTTATTCATGTAAATGTATTTGTCTCAAAAGTGGAGCTGTAATCGGAAAAAGGAAAAGGAGATACAATATTTTTGAGTTGTTTCTTTTCTCACAGAATTTGCGTGCAGTTAATAGCTGATCTTTCGTCTAGTGTCATCTGAAATTATACATATCCAATGGAATAATTTTGTGTTCCATATGTATAACATTGCCTGTTCATCCTTGAGAAACTAACAACTTTTTTTTTTGCCGCAGTGGGTTCTCTCAATAATCTATTGGAGAAGAAGTTCTACCACCAGGTAGATTCTATATGATGGATTCATTCTGATGTTGTCCTTTCGCTCTGATGCAGAACTAAACTGCTGCCATGGATACTGCTCAGGTATACGTTTGGCTTGTCAACTACGTTCCTTGGCCTCCTGCTGCTGCTTGACAGATCCGCCATGTTGAGTCCCTGGCGACGTCTGCCTAGGCCACAGCGATAAATACGACCTAATCCATCCTATTGCCAAACGCCTGTAAATGCAGAGCTTGGAATGATTGTATATCTCTCTGTGTGTGTATTGCGTTCTTTGATGATCTATTTCTTTTTCGCTGGCTGAGTTGTAAGTTTTGGTTTGCAAGCTTTGAGCTTGTCGTATAGTGTATTATTTAGACTATTTGGAGCTTGCTGACATGCTCGGTATAGAGTGCACATGACAGTAAGGTGTGGAATCCGATGTTGGTTGGCCGGTTGTTGGCTTTGATGCTGGAGTGCTGCATTGTATTGTCTGTCTACTCTGCATGTAAGGGCCTGTTTGGGAGAGCTCCACCAGCTTCAGATCCACGAAAAACAGCTCCACTTCAAAAAAATTTACCCAAACGCTCCAGTTCCACGAAATCTGGATCCACCAAAATTCTAGATTTGAAGGTCAGATCCATGGATTTCATAGAGCTCCTCAAGGGGTGCTCCACCGTGGAGTTGAATGGTAATTACCCACCAATGCCACTGGTTACACACAAAAGTGGACATTCCCACCAAAACCTCAATTTCGTGGATCTGGAGCTGCTGTACAAGCCAAACACCCCATGGTGGGATCCCAGATCCACGGTGGAGCTGCTGCTCCAGATCCATGTTTTCAGTGGTGGATCTCTCCCAAACAGACCCTAAATGTTGTGTGTTTAGATCTGAATGGCCGGTTTTACTTCTTGTAATCTTGAATTGTTCAGTGCAGCTGCATGCTTTCTGATTTTTTGATCAATGTATGTGTTGTAGAGGTGGTCTAACTCCCCTGTGGCGGGGCTTTATAACTGGCCCAATATGTAATAGGCTCAATAGTATAGTGACATATATATAAATGAATGTACCAATGTACATCTACCTTTTGTAATTATTACAGGGGTAGGATGTGAATTTTTCATACAATCCCACTTATATATATAAGCCCTCAAGAGAAATATGAGGGGCTAGATCTATTCATTTTATACATGAGCACCCTCTTCTGTCATTGGTTCTCTCTAATTAGTCATTTTTTTTACTATTTGGTATGTAACCATAACAGTGTGTGACTGCTCTGATTAGGAGTGGTACAGTTCATGCATATTTGGCTTGCTTGAAGTTTCTGTCGTACAAGTTTGTCCTTTAGAAGCTAATTTTTCGTTTCATCAGCTATTTTGGGGAAATGAACTTCATATTTGTTCTGTAGATTTTCTCCCGCAAACATGCCACCTCATTCCTAAAGTGAAATCTATGTCACTATTTTGGATTCAGCAAGATGACATATCTTTGGGCATGGTCCATGCGTTTGAAAATTCAATTCTGCTGCATTGGATGAATGTTCTAGTTGCTTTTCAAACACCTGAGCGGGCCTTGAGGCGTGAAGGTCATAAGCTATGAGTTGCTTGACCATGCCGACTTTCTTAATCTTGCATTCTTCAACTAAGCTTGGTTCGTCATCCTCTTAACTTTCTCTTCCGACCCAGCTACCACAATAATGTCACCACATTTGGCTTGCTTGAATTAAGTTATTTTCCTTTCTGACTGCATAATTGTATCTTCTGATTTCTGAATGAGTGTGTGTGTCAAATTTGCACAGCAATGGGATATATACCTTTTCTCTGCAACTGAATTTTAGAGCCAGGTCTTCACGGATTTATTCCAATTAGTATAAGGTCAAAATAGCATAACTGATTGGTGCTAAAGAAGTTGCCGGATTGGAGACTTGAGTGAAATCCGCTCCAATAAGTAAACATACATAAATGTGCAAGGATGGAGAAAGGTTGAAAAACTGTAGCTCGTCTACTTGACATCGATGCAAACAGCCCATGGTGTGGAAACATGTAGGGGCGGGTGTAGAAAAATATCTAGTGTATAGCCCGGGTAAATTCAGTCCAGTTTGGATAACATTTTTATGGTTATCCCAGATAGTCTAGATCATTCAACCGCTAAGTGTGGGACGTAATCAAATCTTTAAGTCTGGAGATTTCTCGAGAGGGCCGGCATGTCATTGTTGCTGGCCTCATGTCAAACGGTAAGCATTTGGGAGAAGTCAAACCAAAGTGAGACAGGATCAGAAGATGAAGAACACCAGTATTTCACTCCTACACGTCTTACATAGTTACATGTGAACTAGGGATACTTGTATCAGGAAGCTTCGATGGAAAAAAAAACGTACAAGTGTCGTGTGAGCATGCAAAGCTTGCAAACTGCTGTGCGTGCGAAATTTCAATTCCTCTCATGTAAAATTTTGCACGAACAGCGCGGATTGGCATGCTTTCTCTGCACGTATATATTTACCATATATAATCTAGTAACTGCAACTACTGCTCCTGAATAACTTCTGATTAGAAGAACAAGGGGCTGAGCTCCTGGATGGACTGCATGGTGTTGGGGGAGAAGATGAAGCCGGGGGACATCAGCATCCCGGCCGCCATGGGCGACGGCACCGGAGGCAGCGGCGCCGCCTGACGCTGCCCGAGGGTGAGCAGCAAAGGGTCCCCTGCCCCCTCCTGCGCCTCCGGCGAGAAGCCCGGCGTGTACATGGACGTCGTGGGCAGCGGCGGGGACGGCGCCGGCTTGCCCGTCAGCCGCTGCACGACGGTCATGAACTCCTGCGGCCGGGCGTGCACGATCTTCGGCGTGTGCTCGTACACGATCACCGGTGCCGCGACGCCGGCGCCACCGTGGGGCTTCTTGGACGGCCTGGACGACGGCGGCGACGAGCCCCTCGACGACGACGACGACAGCTTCAGCGGCTGCGGCCGTGGCCCCCGGAGGCCTCCTCTCTTTGAGGAAGAACTAGAAGGCATGGCAATGGTCATGGTCATGGCAGCTCGTAGCTAATTGCTCCTCGACGCTAGCTGTTTGTGCTATGCTATAGCGTTGCAACGGAGTGCACAACGTTTTATAGAGAGGAAGAGAGAGATGGCATGCAAGCTAGGAAGAAGCAAGGACGTGTGAGTACAACCACAATGTCAACATTCGTCGGTCAAGTACGGCAGGTGACTGGTGACTTCTGCGAGCGCCGGAGCGCGCGGGCAAAAGGTCAGACGTTCCACCGGGGAGGTAAGCGAAGGTAGGTTAGAAGTGGTTAGCGATTATTGTTTTCTTTCTCCCTTTCGGCTGGCTGACGCTGACCAATCGAGGCAGCTCATGCTTGCGTTCACAGCTTCCCTCGAGGTGTTCAAACTTCAGAGTCAAACCTGCTTGCGAAGACTTCTGCTTGTTGGGGGGCAATGGGGTTGCAACGACAAAAATGAGCTTTTAATTGGGTGTTCACACTTGCTTATTAATCTGGCACTTCACTCTTCACAAAGTAAGCACTGTCCATGAGGAGCCCTAACCCTTGTCTCGAGTTCCAGGGATTTTGGAATGATCTTGCATGTTTAGGACGACAAAATTTTATATAAATTTTGCGAGAAACGGTATAAATCCTCTGGGATTCTGACGCGAATCCTGCATTGCAAATGGGGGCAGATTGATTTGTGGTTCACTTGGGTGACTGCTACGTTGTCAATCTAAAATTCCACTTGAGCGTTGGATCTGAAACGGACAGTTGGGATCAGAGTCGCCATAACTAATCCCTTTGACAAATGACAATTGCTTACTTTTTTGCGACCAAGAGATGGACGACTTTCGAGTTTTGTCTATGGTCAGCGTTCTACGTATTGTTGAAGCAGCTCAAGAGAGCTGGTCAAATTACACACACGAGACGACAAGTGTTCTTAATTACTGTTACCTGCGACATTTTTTTAACTGAAAAAAGAAAGATAAAAGTAGTAGAACCTTGAGAGACCATGTAATAGTACGTTTTGAATGAAGAAGTCAACCGACTTCTACATGGGAAGTGTCTTGTTTTTTTCATACTAGTAGTATCTTTCTGGCATAGTCTCATTGCTTGTTCAGAGTAGTACATTAATTAAGTGACAAAGACGGGCGCCGGCTAACCCAGGGCATAGTACCTCGAACGTGACTGCGGATTCAAAGCTGTTGAATTTGGATTGCAACGACAGAATTCAGCTTACGTAGTGTAGGTTTTACCTATACCTAATATGCGTCCATGTGAAAAATGGAATTTCTGGCCTTATTGTCGAGCGGCCGTTGCAAGTCGGCGTTTGTTTCAAAATGAACGCCGATGAGCCTTCGAAAAATTGAACAAAATTTCACTTCCATCATGGTTTTAGCCATGCATATTAAATCGGAATAAGTTGACCAACAATCCACTGCAATCAAGTATCAATTGTAGGTGAGTTCTTTTGGACTATGACTTTTAGCTTATGGCTGTTCGGGAGAGATAATACGAAGAGAGAAAAAGTCTCATGCGATTTTGGCCGGTACATCTGAACTCGGTACAGTATATATTATTATCAACTTGTAGACCCCATCTTGAAAACGTACCGTTTGAAAGCTAGTTAGCGTGTGTGTCATGACCTCAAGGGTGTCATGTCGACATAGGAAGACAACCAAGGGCCAGGAGACCCAGAAGACCATTGTAGGTCTGGGCTGAAGCCCGTGTAACCAAGTTGGTGTATGTGTGTGGGCAACGGACATGGGACCAGGTTAAGGGAGGGTAAAACCTTTGGCTCACATGATATAAATGACAAGAAAAACATTATGTCCAACCTTTCTATTTGAGATCTGCCCTAATTCCCCTCATGTTCTTCCCTAATTCCTTCCAGATTTTCCATCTCTTGCTCCCAATCTTGTCTAGGTCCATGACAATTGGTATAAGAGCCCACCGCTATCCACTCTAGCTCTAAAGAAACTCCCAAATTCATTTGAGGAGAAGCTGATTCAATCCATGCGACGGTGGGAAGCAAGATCGATGCGACCGCGGAGTTGGTGAAGTAGCTCTATGATCAATTCCGACATGGGGACCAAGGCAGATGCGTCAACGGAGCATTTTGCGGGCCGGTTGGAGGTGATCGAGAAGCATGCTGTGCTTCGACCACCACCACCGCCTCTTCTGCTGAGGCTGACTGCACGCTACAACGGGCCAAGTGGCCATTGCGAATACATGCTTCACTAGGGTGGCGCTGATGGGCTTATCACAAGTCCTCAGCAATCCCCAGTCACATGTATGCACCTCAACCAAACTCACGTAGTTCATGTGTTTGATCAAATGGGGAGCCCAATTAACTACCAGAGTCTGGGTTCCACTGCCATTCCCCACATAAGGCCAAACTATAACCCAACCCCTAAGATGGAGTTTCCAAAAATCAATGGAGAAAACCCAAAACTGTGGCAGAAGGATTATAGAGCCTATTTTGAGGTGTTAAAGACTAGGTTTGTTGCTCTTAATTTCAAGGGGATAGCTGCCTTATGGTTGCAAAATGTAGAAGTCACTACTAGAATCGAGAATTGGAGTGAGTTGTGTAGGATGGTCAATGATAGTTTGGGCAGAACAAGTATCAAACCTACCATAGACAATTGAGGAACCTAGGTCAAACCGGTTTAGTATCTGAGTATTTTGATAGGTTCAACACCTTAGACACTAGCTCATCTTATACAATGCAAATTTGGATGAAGCCTTCTTTGTGGATGAGTTCTTAGAGGGGCTAAGGGATGATGTGCGTACTGTAATTTAGTTATATCATCCATAAGATCTAGATACTGCTCTTGCTTTGCCTCTATTGCAGGAAGAGGAGTTGGAGCCCAACAAGAAAATAAGCTTGAACCGTTCGGACAACAAAGAATTAAGTAAGAATGGAGGCAAATTCAGAAGCTATAGTGACAAATGGAAGATACAAATGAAAGGCGAAGCCACCAAATGCACTGAAGATGCAAAGAAGTGCAATGGGAGCTATATAGAAGAGAAACCAGATTCCCTCAAGGCACACCGCAAGGCAAATGGGTTGTGTTTTAGATGTGGCAAGAAATGGATCGGCAAAAGCCACAAATGTCCTACCCAAGTGCCAATCCATGTAGTGGAGGAGCTATTGGAGGTTATGCAGCTCCAGGCAAGGTCTGACGGTGAGCCCAATGGAGCAAGCAAAAACGAGGAAGAGGAGTTGATGCAGGTCACTAAGGTTCACAAACCAGTCTGTAAATGAAAAACCTTGAGGCTGCACAACATCATTGGCAAGCAAGAGGAGGTCATTCTTGTGGATTCTGGTAGCACTTACTAATTCATTAATGAAGACCTGGTGAAGACCTTGGGCACTCCAACTCAAGACATTGCAAAGAGTTGCTTGGTAATTGGTAATGGAGAATCTATTATTTGCAACCGTATGGTTCCACAAATGGCTTGCTGGTTGCAAGGTCACACATTCACTCAAGACATGTGGATGTTGGCTCTTGGCTCCTATGATATGATACTGGGCGCTGATTGGCTTGAGGACCATAGCTCCATGTGGGTTCATTGGCTCAAGAAGAAGATAAGGTTTACACACCATGGAAGGCGTATCATGTTGTAAGGGGTTAGGGATGTTACAACCTCATTCAAACCAATTGGAGCCCAAAAACTCAAGGGTCTGCTAAAACAGGGGGCTGTGACTCATGTGGGGTGGCTGTAGAAGGTACATCAGGAGGAAGGAGTACATACCATGGAGGCAGACATCACTTCACAGCTGGTTCCAGCAAGGGTAGCACAATTGGTGCATGAATTCGAGCATTGTCACAAGAGCCAATGCAATTGCCACCAAGGATGGATTACGATCATCAAATACTGCTGTTGTCTAGGACTCAACTTGTAAATGTGAGGCCTTATCGCTATGCTTCTCAATAGAAAGATGAAATCAAACGTCAAGTGAAGGATATTCTGCACAATGGGGTCATACAGACCAACAGTAGAAATCGAACGTCAAGTGAAGGATCACCTGTCGGACCCGAATTTTTCAATCCGAATCCTCTGTGATTCCACCGCACTAATCCCTGGATCAGTAGTTAGTGCACACAGATTACAGTTCTGATTATCAAAGTTCATATCATGCGGAAGCGTAAAATTTGATAGTTGACTTACTCATGGGCGATTAGGCGAAATCATTAAATTGCAGCGGCGGAAGAACGGCTAACACAGGTGGGACCTTCAGACATGCCCACAGCACCAACCGGAGGTTCGCGACCTAGCCCTTGACATCTTCATCTTCTCTACCAGCTTGTCCAATCTTGTTCTTTGCGGCGAGGTGATTTGATTCTCGATTCTGAATTTTGTTGCAAAAGCGGCGTGAGCACTCCGACCCGTGCTCGCGAGCCAATACAATGTAATGCAGATAAATAGTATGCATAGCTTAACAAAGGAGAGGCTCGGGCTATTTTATTTTGTGAGAGTGCTTTTGAATACAATTAATTAAAAAGCCCTATGACTTAGCAATTTTGGAACAAATCATAATGTACAAGGAAATGCATTATTAATATCGATTCAGATTCCATCCACCGTTACATGGCATCGCACCATATAGCAATTTCTTCAGCGTTATAGCCGCTTAATTTACCACTGGGACGACACCCAGGACAACTCAATTCAGGGCCTTTCACTGCCCTTCCAATTTTCCATTCCCACCCACAAAGTTTTTTTTGAAATAGAACTAACTCGAGTAAGTTCCCATGTCTGCCCTTGACCGTGGGCACGGCTATTCGAATAGTTTTAACTCTGCAGAGTTTGTACACTTTCACCACAAGAGACAATCAACTCATTACCCCACACGATTCCTTAGAAGTGTGGTTGAGCAGACCATCACAATGACTTTTCAAAATATCTAGTCCTTTCTCCCATCTCACATTATGGGTGACCGCCCATTTGCGATGGGTCCCATCTGTGCGCGGGATGTTTTCCCCAGACTCTAACGCAGCTCGGGCTTCTACTTCCCGCAACGTTAGGAAAGCGGGAAAACTTCACCCTCCACCGGTGTCCTTCAGCCCCTTGCCATAGCATAACCCCATCAATCCACTACCAGTGAGATGAGTCCGAGATTTCGATAAGTCTACTTAGCCAAGTTGTATTTTGAGACTTGTGGTTGTCTTTGTTTACACGGGTTGGCATGACAAGATTCAGTCCTTAGTGGTATCCAGGCGGTTCTACCACAAACCACACTCGTGCACCATGCACCATACCCCAAACCATCCGCCGGATAAATAAGCAATTCGAGGTTTTGGGAATATAAAATATCCATATCCAACATACACCATCATTACCACCATGATCGCCCAACCAATTTTCTCGAGATTAAAAGTGATGCTTGGCGCTCGCGCCACGAGTATCTAAACAATACTACGCATGGCATATAAATACGGACTTATTTTTGAAAGGTTACTATTATAATTTGTGCTAGGCGACAATGTTCACATGTTCAAATATTTCAAAGGAGGGTAATATTATTCAAGGTAAACAATGGACATATAACTAGAATTGTAAATTAAACATGTATTTGCATATAAATAACCGCATGCAATTTGATAACTTAAAGCAAAGTAATTTGCGAAATGTAGGTTCAACATGATCAAAGTATTGACTCTTCATAGCGATTTACATGATCTTGAGCTCACTCAAAGCTATATCATTTGATGGTCTTGAGCTTTCACCTTTATCTTCCACTTGATCTCGATCTTGCTTGATCCATTCATTCTTGGGACTCGGTTTCTAACTACGCGATAAGCGGCGAATCCAAATAAAAGCAAGTAACTCAAAAGATACAAATAAATCGAATAATTCAAATGGCGATTTTAATTTAATTTATACATTTATTACGATTTGAGAATAGAAGGGTGATTCGGTTTAGTGTGTTGCAAACACAGTGATAGTGGATTTGAGTGAGAGAACAAGTTATCTGAATAGCTTTACCGTGAGGGAAAATTTTAGGATAATAAGAGTTCAAAAGTGAGGAGTATCTACAGAATTATTTGCTTTGGAAAAGAAATGGCCAAATATAGCCGATTGGAGAAATGCGAGGTTTGATCTTTTTATTACTAACTTCTTTTATTATTTTCGTATTTATCAAGGAAGTTCCATGAGTTAGGTAGACCTATGTATCGATGTATGAGTCAGGTGGGTAGGTATTCCTTGCAACTTAGGTTATGGTAAAGGCATACTGGAGTGATGGATGAGATCTGTACTTATTCTATAAATCTTTTAGTCAAAAGTATTATAACACTTGTCCAAAAGCTAGGTCTAGGAATTTCTTATATTAGAACTTAAGTCTTTTAAATCATAATTTCAACGAATCAATACAACCCACTTTACTCCCTTAACTTTAACTTGGATATATTTATTAAGTTTTAGAATAATCTCGATATAGGCTTTACTTACTAATTAGATTAAGATAAATAGCAAAGGCTCAATATTTATTCATATATGGTAATTGATTAAAATTTAAACCTCTAATAATCCCATTATCATATTTTACGTATCTTCATTCATAGCTAAGCTAAGTTTAAGTTGAATTAGGGATCCACTCCTATGGGTCCTAGCTTGTTATATATACAATTATGCTCAATACTATTATGTACTAAAACTAGTGTTAGGGATAAGATTTAGTCGATGACACTATTTTTATTTGGCTTATTCCTTAGCTACTATTATGTTTATCTTTATTTCAAATTTTAGTTTAAACTTAGCTATCTGAGCAAAGCTTTGTATGTATCATTTTATGTGACCCAAATTATTTGTGTTAATGGTTACATGTTTACTTTAGAGTATCTATATGTCTGTGAGATTATTGTGGTGCTAGATGACCCATGGCTATTATATTTTAGCTTCAGTATATTATTATGACCTTTTAGTTTGAGTGTTCACTGAAAACTACTGCTACTGATATTTTTATTCCTTTATAATTCGAACCTGCTATACATGATCACATTTTGTTATCTTTACTAAATTAAAGCCACTATTTAAGATTTCATGGGCGGCAATATGCTAATGATAGGGTTTATATTTTAATATTTGTTATTTAGCAAAATCTACCTCTAAGATTTATTTAAGATGACATGCCAAATGTTGTGGCATACATTTAACTATAACCACGGTTACCCTTTTTAACTTAAAGCTTTGTTTTTATTGCTTTATCATAACGTGCATTGTATTTTCTTAAATTTTAACTTTGATACATTTTTAACTGGGTTCCTTATTAAATTTGGACTCTAAACAAAACCACATTAGTTATGCATACATGAGCTGGTCCAATCATGAGTATTAAATAGTCTCATATTTTTAATACTTGTTGCTTAACGGTATCTACCTCCAAAATTTATTAAATGACAGTGGGCTAAATATTAAACATACATATATAAATTGCGACCAAGGGTATCTTTACCAACTTTGGATATTTAGTCGTTGTTACTTCTCTTTATCAACGCCTTAACGTAATATGTAGGTTTAACATAATGATTTGGAGCACAATCATTCATATATGACATTTAATTCAAATTTAAATCTTACATAATCTCTTTTTGCATCCTAATTAAATTTATTATCCCCCTAGGTTATTTCCTAATTTTCCCCAAAATTTTTCCTTAATTAAAATGATTAATAGAAACAAAATAAAAAAAAGGAAAGAATTGCACCGAGAGGAAGTCGAACTCGGGACCTGTTGGTTCGTGCGGCTGGATGGACCCAGCTGACCAACTGGGCAACCAATTGTCTGTGAGAGAAGGGGGAAACAAATTGAAAGAAGCAAGCGATGGACTAGGGCTCATAACAGAGGCAAAACAGAGGAGGCTTTGGCCGGTGCATGGCCGACGGCGGAGCTCCGGCGAGGGGAAATCGGAGGGGCGGAGTAGGTCGGCAAAATGGATTCCCGAGGAGGTTTAGAAGCCGGTGGAGGAGGCGGCGTGGCTCAGGACAGTGCTAGGAAGGGGTGGCGGCGCCGAGAGCGGCCGGCGGTGGAGGTGGAATGACGGCGCCGGAGGGGAGGAGGAGGGGTTTGGGCATGCGTGAGCTGGAGGGAGGCAAGGGAAACTTACCGGAGGTGTCGGCAGGGCCAGCGAGAGATCGAGGTGGGCTGGCATCGGGAGCCGGCGGCGGCGCGAGCAGGGGCACGGTGCCGGCGAGCTGGGGTGGCGGGGGGGCCTTGGACGGCGGTCGTGGGGGCTTCGGGACCTCGAGGTGTCTCTCCCACCGCGAGGAATTGAGACGAAATCGACCGAGGAGGCGGCGGCGGTGGGAATGGCGGCGGCGGCCGGTGATAGGGAAACTGGGGCAATGCACGGGCTTCGGCGCATGCTTTTCCAATCGGGCCGGAGGGAAAGGAGGTAGGGAGTGGGGGCACTGAGTGGTGCGGGCGCTACACGGCGAGGCGCCGGGAGCGAACGGCGGCGAGCGGTGGCGGCGGCTCCAGCCGAAAGAGGACGAGCATGGGGAAGCACCGGGAGGAGCCGGCCTCGACTTTTATGGCCCGGCGGCGGGAGGGGCTCTGCAGCCTTGTCGGAAGGTCGCGACAACGTGGGTGGCGCTCGGACGCATGGATGCCACGGGGCGAGCGGGCGCAGACCGGAGCAGAGGGGAGAGAGTGGCGCAGCACACACGCGAAGGAGAAACGAAGAGAGGAGGAAGGCGCGGGGCTGGCCGGCGCAGAGGGAGAATGGGAGAAGTGGGAGGCGACACGCGCGGAGTGGGAAATAGGAGAGAGAGAGAGGAAAGAATGGGCCCAGCGCAGAGGCGGGATATGGGGAAATGAAGGAGAAAATGAAATGTTTAAACTTGGTTTTGGAATTTCCATTTTTGTATATGTATATATTTTATTTATTTTTGTTGCCCTTGTACTATCATTCTCAATATGAAATTTTATATTTTATTAACTCAGGTTTCCTTCTCCTTATACTGGATCATCTTTTCATATTAGTATTTAGGATTTTAGTTTTCTATTATTTGCATATTCATTTTTTTGGTATTGCTAATGTTTGTCTTTGTCTTTTATGAATTTCTTAAATTTTTAGAATCTCAATCAAAGTCAGGAAAACTCCATGAAATCCAAATTCAGTGAGAATATATTGAAAGAAAAAAATTCAAGAAATTCAGATTTTCAAATTTTAAATTTTGGGATGTTACAAACCTACCCCTTAAATGAATCTCGACCCGAGATTCCGGAGAGTAGAAAGAGGAGGTGGGGTTATATTAGCTAGCAATGGGTTTTAGGTGTTGCCCGACGTTAGTCTGTAGCTCCACAGAGAGTCGAAATTTCGCACGATAGGGGTTAACACTTGGAGAAGTAAAAAAAAAGGAAAGAGAGAAACCTTGTTCTTTTGGTTAATCCGCGGACTTCCAAATACTTGCTCTTTAACGTTGTTGTCTTCACGTCGTCGTAGAATGGAGTAATTGCATTGTCTATTGGACATATGGTTGTAGAATTTTCTTACTAATAGGTGGGTAGCAATGGTCTGTGTCGTAGGGGTAAACAGAAGGGGAGAGGACCTGCACTTAAAGGAGGCAAAAAGGGAGGGAGGAGATCTTTATTCTTTTGGAGAGGTCGTCGTCTTCAGGGTGCTTGCTCTTTGATTTTGCCGACATCATATCTCGTAGTGCTACCCCCCTTAAATAAATGACAATTGTCATTATTCATCTATTGTGCTCTTAGCTGTCTTATTCAGCAACAGATTTGAGAAGCAATTCATGAGCAAGGGTCGTGTCCTTCGCAGAAATAGATGACCTTGCTCTGTGTCTCCCTCCTGGCGGGTGGTCTTCTTCATAGTGATGTTGTTTTCCTTAAATCTGGGAGGTTGAAAAGTCTTCGCCTCTTCTTGATTGCACCTGGTTTTGGGTTACTTGTTATTTCGTTCCTTTGGATCCGATGGGGTTTTCAGAAAAGGTGAGAGGGAATAGCATGAGATGAGGATTAAATCGCGGAGTTAAGATGTTCTAACCCATTTAACTTTAAAGGAAAATACCCCAGAAGCTGGGGTGATACAGAACCACACAAATTTTTAAAAGCAAGCTTTTTCTGTGACTGCGAAATAGGACGCCCAAGGGCAAGAAGACAGTACACAGAGCCAAATAAAATCTTGCAACCATACAACGTCTACTCGGGGAACACACATAGGAGGTGCGGGGTTCATATGCACAGTCGTCTAAACGAGACCATCTTATCTTCATGATCATCTTCGACGTTCCTAACCTTAATATTTGGAGTAGGGGTATGAGAAAAGGATCAAATTTTTTTCTCCTTTTGTAATTAATAGAAAGAAGTGGAAAGTATTTGGGGTAGTTTCACTGGTTTTAGCACTCACTCCTTTTTTTTAAATGATCCTTGTGGCTAAATAGAATTTTTTTTTGTATCCTAATCTCTTCCAACATTCAACTATCCATCACTGAATCAAGTCACTCCCATATGATTTTTTTTGTACGTAAGGCTTAGAATCCAATGGCCTTTATAATTTAACTTCCACTTTTGCAAACTGCACTTAGGTTATCTTTCTTCATTAATTGTTCATAGTGTTCTCGCCATCTAAGACTCCAAACAGCGAAGGAGATTATTTATTGTATTCGATCCACCAATCATACTCTTCCTATTGTATCATCCATCATTTCATTAACCTAGTCATGGTTATCTAAGTCTCGCATAAATCTTTGACTTTCAATCATATTCAATCCTTTTTGTTATTGATTCAAAAACCATAAATTCATTCTTCTAATAATAAATCTCATTTTCCATTATCTATCACTAACTAATTCACTAGTATACCTCCACCGAGAATACACTTATCAAGATTATAATCCACTACTTATTATGATTCCTCCAATATTCTCAGAAATTCAATTCATCCATCTAGAAATTGTTCAAATCCTATTAATCTCAATATTGTCAACATCTCCCAATAATTTTAAATTATCAGTGTCATAAACCAGCAAATACCTTTGCACTCCTAATTCTCCAAAAATCATTTAAATCATCTATCTAGCACTGTATATTCAATTACGCTCCACCAATTTATTTCTCCTAGACTCCACACTATCATTATCCCTCTTATGATCAATCATGAATCCACCAACTTCTTTATGTGGTTACCATAAGCAGTAGTCTTCCATTTAAAATTCTTATTAATCGAATCGAAGTTACCAAATTCCAATATGTGCTCGAATTTCCACCACATCTTTATAAATCCAATCTTAGGTTCATCAATTGCCAATTTTATCAGCTTTCCAATCCTATGAAGATCTAGCTTTCTTTATTTAGATCCACTGATGACTTTCATATCGTGAACTCCTAATAATCGATCCGTGTCACGATCCAAATCTATAGTTTGCTTCTCCAATGATCAACCTGAATCTTTATTGTATATCTACTCCTCAATTATCCATCATTATTACTTTTAAATCCACCAGTGTCATGTGTATCAGGACTTCCTAATAATCCGAGATTGTATTCAAAATCATAATTACTCATTTAGTAACCATCCTAAATCTTTATTATCAACCTTCGAATTTATTCATTATTGTAAGCATCCTCCAGGAATAACATAATTTAATCCAGTTTGTACTCGATAGTTGTTATCCAACTTCTCACAATTTTAGTGAGTCCTTCTGTTATTGATCATATCCTATTATTCCATTGTTGCAAACATCTTCCAGGAATGATACAATTTATCAGTGTGCAATCCTTTAGTCAGTTTCACACTTTCTAGTTCTCCCAGAATTACTTAATTCATCTGTCTGGTCAATCTATTCAATTAAACTCCACCGATACATTTACCCAAAATTCGCACTATTATTTCATCCCAGAATAAAACAAGTAGGTCTCAAGGGTAAGCTTCATAATTCTTGGCCTAAGGCGTATTTTCATAGAGTGGTTACAAGAGAAGTAATGGATTTTCATCACTTTGAATTTGGGTAAGAGAGCTTCAGAAGTAAAATGGCTAGGGTAGCATATAGGTAAGGGGGAATCATCTAAGAGAGTTGAGATTGAGCAATACCACCTAGTTTTGTGAAAATAGATACTGAGAAAATAATTCTAGTCATGGACTAATGACCAGGCTAACTAGGCCACGACCTGCAATCGATATGCTCTGATACCAAAGCTGTCGGACCCGAATTTTTCAATCCGAATCCTCTGTGATTCCACCGCACTAATCCCTGGATCAGTAGTTAGTGCACACAGATTACAGTTCTGATTATCAAAGTTCATATCATGCGGAAGCGTAAAATTTGATAGTTGACTTACTCATGGGCCGATTAGGCCGAAATCATTAAATTGCAGCAGCGGAAGAACGAAGCACACGGTGGGACCTTCAGACATGCCCACAGCGACCAAGCGGAGGTTCGCGACCTAGCCCTTGACATCTTCATCTTCTCGCGGCTTGTCCAATCTTGTTGCTGCGGAGGTGATTTGATTCGATTCTGAATTTTGTTGCAAAAGCGGCGTGAGCACTCCGACCCGTGCTCGCGAGCCAATACAGAATGCGAGATAAATAGTATGCATAGCTTAACAAAGGAGAGGCTCGGGCTATTTTATTTTGCGTAGAGTGCTTTTGAATACAATTAATTAAAAGCCCTATGACTTAGCAATTTTGGAACAAATCATAATGTACAAGGAAATGCATTATTAATATCGATTCAGATTCCATCCACCGTTACATGGCATCTGCACCATATAGCAATTTCTTCACGTTATAGCCGCTTAATTTACCATGGGACGACACCGGGACAACTCAATTCAGGGCCTTTCACGCCCTTCCAATTTTCCATTCCCACCCACAAAGTTTTTTTGAAATAGAACTAACTCGAGTAAGTTCCCATGTTCGCTCTTGACCGTAGGCACGGCTATTCGAATAGTTTTAACTCTGCAGAGTTTGTACACTTTCACCACAAGAGACAATCAACTCATTACCCCACACGATTCCTTAGAAGTGTGGTTGAGCGAACCATCACAATGACTTTTCAAAATATCTAGTCCTTTCTCCCATCTCACATTATGGGTGACCGCCCATTTGCGATGGGTCCCATCTGGCGTGGATGTTTTCCCAGGACTCTAACGCAGCTCGGGCTTCTACTTCCATAGCGTTAGGAAAGCGGAAAACTTCACCCTCCACTGGTGTCCCTTCAGCCCCCTTGCCATAGCATAACCCCATCAATCCACTACCGGTGAGATGAGTCCGGATTTCGATAAGTCTACTTAGCCAAGTTGTATTTACAGACTTGTGGTTGTCTGCTTTTACGGGTTGGCATGACAAGATTCAGTCCTTAGTGGTATCCGGCGGTTCTACCACAAACCACACTCGTGCACCATCGCACCATACCCCAAACCATCCGCCTGGATAAATAAGCAATTCGAGGTTTTGGGAATATAAAATATCCATATCCAACATACACGATCATTACCACCATGATCGCCAACCAATTTTCTCGAGATTAAAAGTGATGCTTGGCGCTCGCACGCCACGAGTATCTAAACAATACTACGCATGGCATATAAATACGGACTTATTTTTGAAAGGTTACTATTATAATTTGTGCTAGGGCGACAATGTTCACATGTTCAAATATTTCAAAGGAGGGTAATATTATTCAAGGTAAACAATGGACATATAACTAGAATTGTAAATTAAACATGTATTTGCATATAAATAACCGCATGCAATTTGATAACTTAAAGCAAAGTAATTTGCAGAAATGTAGGTTCAACATGATCAAAGTATTGACTCGCCTAGCGCAGTTTACCGCAGTCTTGAGCTCACTCAAAGCTATATCATTTGATGGTCTTGAGCTTTCAGCCTTTATCTTCCACTTGATCTCGATCTTGCTTGATCCATTCATTCTTCGGGACTCCAGTTTCTAACTACGCGATAAGCGACTGAATCCAAATAAAAGCAAGTAACTAAAAAAGATACAAATAAATCCGAATAATTCAAATGGCCGATTTTAATTTAATTTATACATTTATTACGATTTGAGAATAGAAGGGTGATTCGGTTTAGTGTCTTTGCAAACACAGTGATAGCTGGATTTGAGTGAGAGAACAAGTTATCTGAATAGCTTTACCGTGAGGGAAAATTTTAGGATAATAAGAGTTCAAAAGTGAGGAGTATCTACAGAATTATTTGCTTTGGAAAAGAAATGGCCAAATATAGCCGATTGAGAAATGCGAGGTTTGATCTTTTATTACTAACTTCTTTTATTATTTTCGTATTTATCAAGGAAGTTCCATGAGTTAGGTAGACCTATGTATCGATGTATGAGTCTGGTGGTAGGTATTCCTTGCAACTTAGGTTATGGTAAAGGCATCTTTGGGTGATGGATGAGATCTGTACTTATTCTATAAATCTTTTAGTCAAAAGTATTATAACACTTGTCCAAAAAGCTAGGTCTAGGAATTTCTTATATTAGAACTTAAGTCTTTTAAATCATAATTTCCAAACGAATCAATACAACCCACTTTACTCCTTAACTTTAACTTGGATATATTTATTAAGTTTTTAGAATAATCTCGATATAGGCTTTACTTACTAATTAGATTAAGATAAATAGCAAAGGCTCAATATTTATTCATATATGGTAATTGATTAAAATTTAAACCTCTAATAATCCCATTATCATATTTTACGTATCTTCATTCATAGCTAAGCTAAGTTTAAGTTGAATTAGGGATCCACTCCTATGGGTCCTAGCTTGTTATATATACAATTATGCTCAATACTATTATGTACTAAAACTAGTGTTAGGGATAAGATTTAGTCGATGACACTATTTTTATTTGGCTTATTCCTTAGCTACTATTATGTTTATCTTTATTTCAAATTTTAGTTTAAACTTAGCTATCTGAGCAAAGCTTTGTATGTATCATTTTATGTGACCCAAATTATTTGTGTTAATGGTTACATGTTTACTTTAGAGTATCTATATGTCTGTGAGATTATTGTGGTGCTAGATGACCCGGGGCTATTATATTTTGCTTGATATATTATTATGACCTTTTAGTTTGAGTGTTCTTTGAAAACTCATCACTCGATATTTTTATTCCTTTATAATTCGAACTCGCTATACATGATCACATTTTGTTATCTTTACTAAATTAAAGCCACTATTTAAGATTTCATGGCTGCAATATGCTAATGATAGGGTTTATATTTTAATATTTGTTATTTAGCAAAATCTACCTCTAAGATTTATTTAAGATGACATGCCAAATGTTGTGGCATACATTTAACTATAACCACGGTTACCCTTTTTAACTTAAAGCTTTGTTTTTATTGCTTTATCATAACGTGCATTGTATTTTCTTAAATTTTAACTTTGATACATTTTAACGGGTTCCTTATTAAATTTGGACTCTAAACAAAACCACATTAGTTATGCATACATGAGTGGTCCAATCATGAGTATTAAATAGTCTCATATTTTTAATACTTGTTGCTTAACTGTATCTACCTCAAAATTTATTAAATGACAATGGGCTAAATATTAAACATACATATATAAATTGCGACCAAGGGTATCTTTACCAACTTTGGATATTTAGCTGTTGTTACTTCTCTTTATCAACGCCTTAACGTAATATGTAGGTTTAACATAATGATTTGGAGCACAATCATTCATATATGACATTTAATTCAAATTTAAATCTTACATAATCTCTTTTGCATCCTAATTAAATTTATTATCCCCTAGGTTATTTCCTAATTTTCCCAAAATTTTTCCTTAATTAAAATGATTAATAGAAACAAAATAAAAAAAGGAAAGAATTGCACCGAGAGGAAGTCGAACTCGGGACTGTTGGTTCGTGTGGTGGATGGACCAGTGACCAACCTGGGCAACCAATTGTCTGTGAGAGAAGGGAAACAAATTGAAAGAAGCAAGCGATGGACTAGGGCTCATACAGAGGCAAAACAGAGAGGCTTTGGCGGTGCATGGCGACAGCGGAGCTCGGCGGGGAAATCGGAGGCGGAGTAGGTCGGCAAAATGGATTCCCGAGGAGGTTTAGAAGCCGGTGGAGGAGGCGGCGTGGCTCAGGCAGTGCTAGGAAGGGTGGCGGCGCGGCGGCGGCGGCGGTGGAGGTGGAATGACGGCGCGGAGGAGGAGGAGGGGTTTGGGCATGCGTGAGCTGGAGGAGGCAAGGAAACTTACGGAGGTGTCGGCGGGGCGAGAGATCGAGGTGGGGTGGCATCGGAGCCGGCGGCGCGCGGCAGAGGGCACGGTGCGGCGCGGCTGGGGTGGCGGGGGCCTTGGACGGCGGTCGTGGGGCCGGGACCTCGAGGTGTCTCTCCACCGCGAGGAATTGAGACGAAATCGACCGAGGAGGCGGCGGCGGTGGGAATGGCGGCGGCGGTGATAGGGAAGCTGGGGCAATGCACGGCTTGGCGCATGCTTTTCCAATCGGGCCGGAGGAAAGGAGGTAGGAGTGGGGCACCGAGTGGTGCGGCGCTACACGCGAGGGCGCGGGAGCGAGCGGCGAGGAGCGATGATCGCGGCTCCAGCCGAAAGAGGACGAGCGTGGGGAAGCAGGGAGGAGCCACTCGACTTTTATGGCCCGAGCGGCGGGAGGGCTCTGCAGCCTTGCCGGAAGGTCGCGACAACGTGGGTGGCGCTCGGACGCATGGATGCCACAGGCGGCGAGCGCGCAGCCGGAGCGAGAGGAGAGAGTGGCGCGAGCACACGGCGAAGGAGAAACGAAGAGAGGAGGGAAGGCGCGGGCTGGCCCAGCGCAGAGGAGAATGGGAGAAGTGGGGAGGGCAGCCACGCGGGCGAGGGGAAATAGGGAGAGAGAGAGGAAAGAATGGGCCCACCGCAGAGGCAGGATATGGGAAATGAAGGAGAAAATGAAATGTTTAAACTTGGTTTTGGAATTTCCATTTTTGTATATGTATATATTTTATTTATTTTTGTTGCCCTTGTACTATCATTCTCAATATGAAATTTTATATTTTATTAACTCAGGTTTCCTTCTCCTTATACTGGATCATCTTTTCATATTAGTATTTAGGATTTTAGTTTTCTATTATTTGCATATTCATTTTTTTTTGGTATTGCTAATGTTTGTCTTTGTCTTTTATGAATTTCTTAAATTTTTAGAATCTCAATCAAAGTCAGGAAAACTCCATGAAATCCAAATTCCAGCAGAATATATTGAAAGAAAAAAAATTCAAGAAATTCAGATTTTCAAATTTTAAATTTTTGGGATGTTACATCACCCATGCTGCTCGTTAAGAAGAAAGACAGAACATGGTGGTTCTGCGTCGATTATTGGCAGCTCAATGCGATCACGGTGAAAAACAAGCATCCCCTGCCTATTATAGATGAATTACTTGATGAAATAGCAAACACGCAATGGTTCACCAAGCTGGACTTGAGGTTGGGATACCATCAAATCAAGGTGACAATTATCGATTACTAGCAGTTCAACACGATTATGGTGAAAAACAAGCATCCCATGCCTATTGTGGATGAATTACTTGATGAATTAGTGGGCGCACAATGGTTCACCAAGCTCAACTTGAGGTTGGGATACCATCAAATCAGGGTGACAGCTGGAGCTGAGCATAAGACTGCCTTTTGCATGCATTAAAAACTCTACAAGTTCCTAGTCATGCCATTCGGGCTCACCAACGCACTAGCGACCTTCCAACAAGTCACAAACAAGATTTTTGAGCCATAATTGCGTAAGTCAGTTCTTGTCTTTGTCGATGACATCTTGGTATACAACTAGTCTTTGGAGGGACATTATGAACACTTGCGGTAAGTTCATCAATGTCTGCAAGATAATAAGCTGCTGCTGAAAAGATCCAAGTGTTTGTTTGCACAATAACACATAGATTACTTGGGTCACATCATTGGTCCAGATGGCGTCACAACCGATGTTTCCAAAATACAAGCAGTGACTAATTGGGTGCAATTTGAATGGACTCTGTCTACAGAGGAGGCATTTGTGGCACTCAAACAAGCCTTGATCCATGCCCCTGTCTTGGCTTTGCCTGATTTCAGCAAGGCATTCATATGGGAAACGGATGCATGTAACTTCAGGATCAAAGCTATCCTTATGCGAGAAGGACACCCAATAGCTTATTTGAGCAAGGCATTGAGCAAGAAGAACTAGGCCTTATTCACTTATGAGAAGGAATGCTTGGCAATCTTGACCAGCGCAATCCCATGCACTTAACCAAGTAGAGTGTTAGCACAGCTTTGTAGCAAAAGCCCTACTCAAATTGCTTAGACTCCAGTACACTATATAATACAAAAAAAGGAGTTTCAAATGTAGCAACAGATGCCTTATAATGGCATGAGCAAACTGTAGAGGAATGCATGGTAGTTTCCATTGGGATTCCTGCATGGACGAAAAATCTATGTGCTTCTTACTAGGATGACCCATTTGCACAACAATTGCTTAGAGAGTTGAGCATCAAATCTCCTAATGAGCATGGTTACACACTACAAGATGGCGTGATAAGGTATAAGGGTAGAGTATGGGCGGGAACCAATGGTCTGGCTCAGGGGCGGAGCCACCAGGTAGGCTTCGTCAGGCTTCAACCTACCCTCGGCCCGTCCCAAACCCCCGCCCCACCACAAAGATGGGCCGACCTAGCACTGCTCAGATGACGAGTCTCCGACCACAGAACAGCCACATACCTAGACACACATGCATGCGAGACGAGAGGGAGGGCCAGAGGCAGGGAGGACCTGCACACATTGGCGACTGGCAGCGCCTAGCAGCGTGCTGGTGTAGGATCAAGGATAACTTATTAGAGGGGGGTGAATAGGAGGTTCTAAAAATTCTTGCCTCCTAAAAAAATTACCACAATTTAATTTAGCAAGATTTTAAAGCAATTCAAATCTACACAATACTAATATGTCTAAGGCACTACAAGCACAAGTCTCTACAAAAATATCTCTAGCACAAATTGTCGTAGCTACGGGCTAAACAGGAATGAAGGGAACTAGTAGAAGGAGAAGAGGAGAGCTAGATCTGTGTGGAGCTGGTAAGAATGAGGGAGAGGTCCCCCTTTGCCCCTCCTGGGGCTTATATATATGTGAGTGGGGTAGAATGGGAAATCCCCATTCTACCCCTTAGTATTTACAAAGGATGGGGGGTACACTGGTATATTTACACTGTTATATTCCTCTACACTATTGGGCCTATTACATGTTGGACTAGTTGCACGGCCGACCACGGGGTTGGGCCACCCCTACAACAAGACTCCTCGGCAAAGAAGCGAGGTCCCGATGGGCGAGCCGACGTGATCAACCACCCCACCCCGTTCCTCGGCGGCAAGCACGAGGGTGCCGATGCAACCGATAGCTCGCAGACCCTAGAGGCAATGCTTATGAAGGAACGGTGAAGCGCGGCGGCGTCGTCGGCGTCGTCGTGTCGCCGGCGCCGAAGACGTGCCATCCGCCGAGGCGATGCCTACGAGGCGACGGCGAGTCGAAGCGCCGAAGACGTGTCGCCCGCCGAGGCAATGCCTACGAGGCGACGGCGAGTCGAGCGCCGGCCGTGTCGTCGAGCGCCAAGACGCGCCGCCCCGCCGAGGCGATGCCTACGAGGCGACGGCGAGTCGAGCACCGGCCGTGTCGCCGAGCGCCGAAGACGCGCCGCCCCGCCGAGGCGATGCCCACGAGGCGACGGCGAGTCGAGCGTCGAAGACGTGTCGTCCCGCCGAGGCGATGCCTACGAGGCGGACGACGGAGTCGAGCACCGAAGCCGTGTTGTCGAGCGCCGAAGACGTGCCGTCCCGCCGAGGGGATGCCTACGAGGCGGACGGCGGAGTCGAGCGCCGAAGACGTGTCGTCCCGCCGAGGCGATGCCTACGAGGCGGACGGCGGAGTCGAGCGCCGAAGACGTGTCGTCCCGCCGAGGCGATGCCTACGAGGCGGACGACGGAGTCGAGCGCCGAAGCCGTGTCGTCGAGCGCCGAAGACGTGCCGTCCCGCCGAGGCGATGCCTACGAGGCGGACGGCGGAGTCGAGCACCGAAGCCGTGTCGTCGAGCGCCGAAGACGTGCCGTCCCGCCAGGCGATGCCTACGAGGCGACGGCGAGTCGAGCGCCGGCCGTGTCGTCGAAGCGCGAAGACGTGCCATCCCGCCGAGGCGATGCCTACGAGGCGACGGCGGAGTCGAAGCGCCAAGACGCGTGTCGCCCCGCCGAGGCGATGCCTACGAGGCGGACGACGAGTCGAGCGCCGAAGACGTGTCGCCCCGCCGAGGCGATGCCTACGAGGCGACGACGGAGTCGAGCGCCGGCCGTGTCGCCGAGCGCCGAAGACGCGCCGCCCCGCCGAGGCGATGCCTACGAGGCGACGGCGAGTCGAAGCGCCAAGACGTGTCGCCCCGCCGAGGCGATGCCTACGAGGCGACGACGGAGTCGAGCGCCGGCCGTGTCGCCGAGCGCCGAAGACGTGCCGCCCCGCCGAGGCGATGCCTACGAGGCGACGGCGAGTCGAAGCGCCGAAGACGTGTCGCCCCGCCGAGGCGATGCCTACGAGGCGACGACGGAGTCGAAGCGCCGAAGACGCGCCGTCCCGCCGAGGCGATGCCTACGAGGCGGACGGCGGAGTCGAGCGCCGCAGCCGTGTCGTGGAGCGCCGAAGACGCGCCGTCCCGTCGAGGCGATGCCTACGAGGCGACGGCGAGTCGAGCACCGGCCGCGTCGCCGAAGCGCCGAAGACGTGCCGCCCCGCCGAGGCGATGCCTACGAGGCGACGGCGAGTCGAGCGCCAAGACGCGCCGCCCCGCCGAGGCGATGCCTACGAGGCGACGACGAGTCGAGCGCCGAAGACGTGTCGCCCCGCCGAGGCGATGCCTACGAGGCGACGGCGAGTCAGCGCCGGCCGTGTCGCCGAAGCGCCGAAGACGTGCCGCCCCGCCGAGGCGATGCGACGAGGCGCGAGTCGAGCGCCAAGACGTGTCGCCCCGCCGAGGCGATGCCTACGAGGCGACGGCGAGTCGAGCGCCAAGACGTGTCATCCCGCCGAGGCGATGCCTACGAGCGGGACGGCGAGTCGAGCGCCGAAGCCGTGTCGTCGAGCGCCGAAGACGTGCCGTCCCGCCGAGGCGATGCCTACGAGGCGGACGGCGGAGTCGAGCACCGAAGCCGTGTCGTCGAGCGCCGAAGACGTGCCGTCCCGCCGAGGCGATGCCTACGAGGCGGACGGCGGAGTCGAGCGCCGAAGACGTGTCGTCCCGCCGAGGCGATGCCTACGAGGCGGACGGCGGAGTCGAGTGCCGAAGCTGTGTCGTCGAGCGCCGAAGGCGTGTAGTCCCGCCGAGGCGATGCTGTCGTTTCCCTACCCTCAAAAAGAGTGCCCGCGAAGAGCGGGCGCTTGTGGCGTAGGCCGGGGGCACTACGCACGCGGAGGTAGGGAGGCGAGACCGCTGTTCCCCTACCTTCAAAAAGGAGTGCCCGCGAAGAGCGGGCGCTTGCGGCGTAGGCCGGGGGCACTACGCACGCCGAGGTAGGGAGGCGAGACCGCCGTTCCCCTACCTTCAAAAAGGAGTGCCCGCGAAGAGCGGGCGCTTGATACACTCCCTGGTGTAACGCGCTCAAAGGTGCGACATCCAGGTGCTGCATCATCAAGGCGAGGCACTCCCTAGTGTCTCGGCCATTTCCCGATTTTTATACTCCGTAGAGTGCATGAGGATAACTGGTGCGTGCGGAGGCGCACCTCGACGCACGACTTGTTTAGAGTCCATAGACTGGCTCGTGCGGAGGCGGACCTCGGCGGACGACTTAATTTATAGTCCTTGGACTCTCGCGTGCGGAGGCTACGTCTTATTTAAAGTCCGTAGACTGGTGCGTGCGGAGCTAGGCTCAACGCTACGTCTTATTTATAGTCCGTGGACTCGCGCGTGCGGAGGAATGCCTCGACGGTCACGTCTTTTTTAAAGTCCGTAGACATCATGCGTGCGGAGCTAGGCTCAACGCTACGTCTTATTTATAGTCCGTGGACTCGTGCGTGCGGAGGAATGCCTCGACGGTCACGTCTTTTTTAAAGTCCGTAGACATCATGCGTGCGGAGCTAGGCTCAACGCTACGTCTTATTTATAGTCCGTGGACTCGCGCGTGCGGAGGAATGCCTCGACGGTCACGTCTTTTTTAAAGTCCGTAGACATCATGCGTGCGGAGCTAGGCTCAACGCCACGCCTTATTTATAGTCCGTGGACTCGCGCGTGCGAGGAATGCCTCGACGGTCACGTCTTTTTAAAGTCCGTAGACATCATGCGTGCGGAGCTAGGCTCAACGCCACGCCTTATTTATTGTCCGTGGACTCGCGCGTGCGGAGGAATGCCTCGACGGTCACGTCTTTTTAAAGTCCGTAGACATCATGCGTGCGGAGCTAGGCTCAACGCCACGCCTTATTTATAGTCCGTGGACTCGCGCGTGCGGAGAAATGCCTCGACGGTCACGTCTTTTTTAAAGTCCGTAGACATCATGCGTGCGGAGCTAGGCTCAACGCTACGTCTTATTTATAGTTCGTGGACTCGCGCGTGCGGAGGAATGCCTCGACGGTCACGTCTTTTTTAAAGTCCGTAGACATCATGCGTGCGGAGCTAGGCTCAACGCCACGTCTTATTTATAGTCCATGGACTCGCGTGCGGAGGAATGCCTCGACGGTCACGTCTTTTTTAAAGTCCGTAGACATCATGCGTGCGGAGCTAGGCTCAACGCTACGTCTTATTTATAGTCCGTGGACTCGCGCGTGCGGAGGAATGCCTCGACGGTCACGTCTTTTTTAAAGTCCGTAGACATCATGCGTGCGGAGCTAGGCTCAACGCTACGTCTTATTTATACTCCGCAGAGTACGCCGACGCTCAAGGCAATCGTGCGATTTAAACCAAAAGCGAGGACCAACACAGAGGCACGAAAAGAAATAGCCAAAACCTCGCGGCAACAAAACGCTCCAGAGCGCAGCCCCAGAACAACATTTGGTACTACAGAACCCCAGAGCAAGCCAAAACCGGAGAAGCAAACGCGGCTAAACCAAATGCTCTGAGAATAAAACTGCAGCCCCAATAAATAATGCGCTGCATAACCAACTCCTTAAAGCCATGCACGCAAGAACTGCAACGGGAATTTAGTATGGCTTTGCAGGTACCCAAATGCAGTACGTACCAGGTGGGACGGCTGCACGATGCTAGCGGAGGCTCCGTCGTGAGATGCGGCGCTTACGACCGACACCAGAAAGGTGGGCACCGCTGCGCCTTCCTCGTGAACATATGCGGAGCTTGCGCGCCGTCTCCGCCGGTCATGCGTGGCTGGGCTCCATGCCGAAGGGACCTTCATGCTATCAGCTCCGCGCGCACTCGACAGAGCCGGAGCAGCTGCGTGAGATGACGCCAAAGCACAGGTTGCATGACGTGCATGTCTCCGCCGACGCCTGAGCCGCCACCAGGAGGGACACCAGCAGGGCTGCAGTCACCGCAACGTGGGCGGAGCAAGCCGATCCCGCCTTCCACGCCACGACTTCCGCAAGGGCGAAGCCGCCTTCGATTCAAGCCTTCGCGCTCCTTCTCTGAGCTCCATACGGACTTCGCGTCGGCCTTCGCCCCAGCGGGCTTCGCGTCGGACTTCGCAGCCGCGGGCTTCGCGTCGGCCTCCGCAGCAGTGGGCCTTCGCGTGGCTGAGCGGACGTCGACCTCGTCCGTGTCCTGGGCTTCGGCTCGGCATGACGGACGCGCTGAGACAGGACTCCAGCGGGGCAAAGCTTGGGGGTGCCGCCCTGGTCACGGTCTCACGGAGCAGGTCTTCGGTCGCGGCCCTGGGTGCAGGCCTCGACGGTCTTGACGCCGCCCCTCTTGGCACGCTTGCCGGTGCCAGCGCCGGGGCCGTGGTTGCCCACCTCGGCATAGAAGAGCGTCTCATGGCAGCGCCGGAGCTGCCATGCATGCTCCTTCCATGGCCGCGATGCCGGCGAAGTCTGTCCGGCGTCGAGACGAAGGCCGCCGAAGTCCCCACGGCGTTGAGGCGAAGGCGTCGCGCAGAGGACGGCCGGTTGACGCATGGCAGCTTCGCGGTTGCGCAGTCCGAAGCCAAGTCGGAGTGGAGGCTCGGCGTGAGGACCGGAGCACGACGCAGAGCCGGAGTGCGTGTACTAGCCATGCAGGCAAGCACACGCGTTCGTTTCCCTGGCTGCAGCCGTAAGAAGCGCCGCGCGGCGAGCTCGACGAACCACACGTCGCCGTGCTTCGTGAGTACGGCTGCATGGCTGGTTGCGCGGATGGGTACTCCCTTGCCCTGTCGTGGTCGAGGTCACCGGTGCGGGAGGTGAGATGAAGGCGCGCGAGGTCGAAGCCGTGGCTGGCGAAGCTCGGCGAGGCCTCCCCCAGCGGAGGCTATCTTCGGTGGCCCTCTGCGCGAAGAAGGCGTGTTGTTGCCGACGCGGCATCGCCGTCGGGCGACGTTGTCGCTGATGATGGCCGCGAGCACCCGCCCGAGTCGTCGTCGCCAAGCTTTCGTCGAACGCCGTCCTTGCGGGTGGATTTTTTGCACAATCCATAGCGGAGTCCTGGATGTGGAAGCCACGCCGACGCGAAGTCTGGAGTGGAGGCGACCTCGCCGTGGCGGAGTCGATGAGTTGACGGCGCAGAACTTGGGCCGGCGGAGTCGACGCGGAAGCTCATGCGGCGCGTGCGAAGTTCGGCGCGGGGAGGCGGAGGCCAAGGCGCACACGCCAAGGCGACCAGAGGCCAACGCGAAAGGGTGGCGGCGACCTGCAACGCGTGCAGCAGGAGAGAGGAAAAAATTCGTGCACGCAATATAGATATTACGCGATACTTCATGCAGGCATGCAATATACTGATTACGTGATATTTTATGCATGCATGGAATAGATGGATGGATACGTGATATTATGCTGAGGCCCGCCGCAGAGGCTTGACGTCACGCGGAGACTCGCGGAGACTCGCGGAGGCCTGACGTCGCGCGGAGGCCGATGTCGCGCCTACGCAGTCCTTCGTGCGGAGTCGTGGAGTCGGCTCGCGGAGGCCCGACGGGGGTCGATGCCGTGGCGCGGAGGCGTGGAGTCGGGTCGCGGAGACCTGGCGGAGGGTGATGCCGACATAGCGAGAAGCTCGGGGGGCCTGACACCGAAGCCCGTGCAGAGCCACCGCGTCGACGAAGACAGGCTCCGGTCGCCGCCCGCCTCCGCACAGACGAAGCCGAGCCAGAATTTCCGCTCACCCTCGCAGCAGGAACCGGCCTCCGCGCAGGGCGTCGGACGCGAACGCCGCAAAGAGAGAGGAAATCATGCACGCATGTACACTCCAGATGTGCTCGGGCGGATGCGTACACGTGAATGGATAATATGCATGCATGATGGGATGCAATGAATGGACCTTTTCACGGACCAACATGCAAATGGATAATTATGCATGGGTAGACATTAATGCATGCCTGGACATACGCGTGCTGACCCTTCACGCATGGAGTAGTACGTACGTATAAATACGCATGAGCGGCTCATACATACCTACTCGCGGGGACGCGGCTCGAAGACGCGTGTTGCGAAGACGAGATCGGCGCCGCGGAGCTGTGGCGCAACGGAGTCCTGCTCGCGGAAGACTTCGTCGATGCGTACTTGGCTTGAAGACGTGCGGAGCCGCCGTCTACGCGAGTCTGTCCGACGCAAACTGGTGCGCCCGCTGTCCTTGCGCCCTGCGGAGTCTTGGGCCAACACGCAGAGGCATCGCTCGACGAAGACCTTGACGCGACACGGTCTGACGGCCTAGAGTCGATGTAAAGCCAACGGCGAAGTCGGCGCGGAGCTCGGAGCGGCGTGGTGGCCTGCGGCGCGCCTACGCCACTCGATCAACCTCATGGATCTGGGCAATCTCACTGGATCTACTCAATGCCGCATCTACAAAATACAGCCAAGTTTGCAGGCAGAGCCCGTACGCCTCCATAATCAAAAAATGGCTAGATTTTTAGCGAACGAACTACTTATCTTTCGTTGAATGCTGGAGAAGCCTCCTCTAGACGCAACTTCTCGTCGGTCCCCACGGTCGGCGCCATCTGTCGTAGCTACGGGCTAAACAGGAATGAAGGGAACTAGTAGAAGGAGAAGAGGAGAGTTAGATCTGTGTGGAGCTGGTAAGAATGAGGGAGAGGTCCCCCTTTGCCCCTCCTGGGGGCTTATATATATGTGAGTGGGGTAGAATGGGAAATCCCCATTCTACCCCTTAGTATTTACAAAGGATGGGGGGTACACTGGTATATTTACACTGTTATATTCCTCTACACTATTGGGCCTATTACATGTTGGACTAGTTGCACGGCCCAGTCACGGGGGGTTGGGCCACCCCTACAACACAAATAAATATGACAATCACAATAATTACAATATGCTAGAAATACAAGGGCGGAATGAAGAGACAAAGAAATAACCAATTGACACACGATGTTTTACTGTGGTGTTCGAAAACTTGTCGATTTCCCCTAATCCACATTGAGGGAAGCCCAAGCAACTTGGATTGACTCCACGAATTAAGCCTCAGTTCCTCAATCCACTAGTGGTTGTCCTTTCTCTACTCCAGAGATGGTGGACACCAAACCACTCATAAGTCAGCGCGGGCTTCTTCATAACCTTCTTGAAGAAGTCACCGCACAAGCTCCCGCCAAGCCGTCTAGGTGCCGACAAGCACCAAGATGAATAAATCACAGCTTTGCTTAACAGTGATCAAGTGCCAAAAGGATCAATATCAGATGTATGCACTTGATTTTGGCTCAACTACCTCAAATGAATGCACAATGTGAAATTAAGATGTAGAGTAAATCCTCAATGCTCAAGGATATTTAATAGAGTCTCTTCTTTCTGTCCTTTAGCAGGTGAAAAAAAATCAAGGTGAGTAGAAGTATTGTCGTTCATTGGCCAGTGATACCGCACCTATTCTGATACAACAGTAACGACTATTTCAGAGCTTTTGAAATAGCTATAGAAAGTCCGTGTGGTACTACTGCCATTGTAATCGCTGTAGTTCCGATATTCGGAAGTTCTAAAATTTTGGCACGGTACTTCCGTTTGCTTTGAGCCCAAAAGTTGGTGCTCTTTGAAAAAATATACTGCCCGGATTTTTGGAGCTTCCATGATCCGGAAGTACCATTTAAGGGTTGCGGTACTACCGCTCTATGGTAGTTCTGCCGTTGAAACTCCGATACTTCCGTTTTTGGAGAGATAAAGTGATTCCAAGTGTGCTCTCTTAAAAAAATGTACCACTCATTTCAACGAAACTTTCAAAAACCGGAAGTACTACCATTTACACTCCGGTATTTTCGATTATCCAGATAGAGCACAAATTGACTATCAAGTTTAGTTTTAAGTGAATGCATGATGCTAAATCGATCTAAATGGCACAAGAATATGCTATCAAGTTACTAGCCATGATCCCTCTTAATAATACGACGTTATCCTATAATCCGGTCTTTCATCTTTTCTCCTAAGATCGGTAAAAGCAAAAAAGATCCTAGTCTACCTATATTTTTGTCTTGAGCCACATTGATCTTAATGTTGACCCTTAGCAAGCATCTCACAATTATTTTGGGGACTAAATCTTTTAAACACTCAGTAAACATGTTAATCCCATATTCACATAATGTCGTTAATTACCAAAACCATTTTTAGGGACCTAGATGCTTTCAAGCTCCCTATTTTTGGTAATTAATGACAATATAAATATTATGTGAGAAGAATAAATTTTTGAATATACCACTTATTTGAAAATGAGTTGTATATTCTTTTTTGACTTTGAAAAACAATTCAAAGAAAGCTCCCCTCGAGCATGTGCATATAGAAGTGAAATACTTTGCAAGCACATGTAAAGAATTTTTTAAAAAAATTGCGAAGTTTCCTTCGTTTGTTGAGCTTAAGGGAATAGATAATTGCAACATTGTAAAGTATACCATAGATGAACACAAGGTGCAATTTTATAAGATGACCATAACTTCAAGTTCAACATAACATAAACATAACATAAAGCATTTTCTCAACAAGAAGAGCATTACATCACAAGTTCATTTTATCATAAAGACACATAAATAGTAGCTAAGATAGATAGACTTTTTGGCTTCTTCAATCTTCTTTCTTCTATCCTTTCTTGTGGCGAAAGGGTCTCTAGCCCAGTGGTTAGAGCGCCTCAGTAGCACCCCCTAGGTCCTGGGTTCGAATCCCACGGGGCGAATTTCAGGTCAGGGTAAAAATCCCTACTTTGCTACCACACCAAAGCACAGGTCTAAGGCCCGGCCCAGGTCGTTGGTCATTTCTCACGCGGGCAACGGTGCCCCTGTGTAAGGGTGGAGCAGGGGTTCGGGGGTTTTCTCGATCTACGTGAGAGGATCTTCTCTTAAGCAAAAAATGCCCGGGGGCCGTCTAACCCCCCGCAGGTCGAGTTTTTTTATCCTTTCTTGTGCTCTTCTCCCCCTTTGGCATCAAATGACCAAACAGGCTACTCTTGTGGTCCTTGAGGAGAAGGGTCACGACGGCGACGGCCGCCAAATCTGATTAGGCATGAGGACGAGCCAAGGCATACTCAGTAGAAGTGACTCTCTCATCAATAGAGTCCATTCTAGAGGAAAGAGAAGCGAACACCTCGGCTTGAGTGTCGCGAATCTGGAGAATTGCCGAGTATATCTAAGAGAGAGATGTGTCCTTCTTCTTGTGGTGCAACTACAGGTTCTTCTTGCTGTCGAACTCAAGGATGGGAAGCTGGAGGAATTAGAGGTTGTGCTCGAGGCTTGTAAGCCTTGTGGACGCCGCCCAAACCACCATAGTATTCAATCTTCCGAAGGATCAAGCCATGATGTATAGAGCATAATTTATCCTTTTGATCATGTCATTCTTGAAAGATGCTATTTTTTGGATAATAAGATCAACCACATTAAATATGTGACCCTGCATAACATAGTCAATTAGGTTCCATGCATGGTCTCTTATGGCATCATAATTTCCACTTTTGGGAAGAATTGTAAGGTTAATAATCCGGTTTACCAGACTGGGAATAGGGAGGAGGCCAATAAGTTTGCCTGGGACAAATCTTACACTCTAATCGTAGTACTCAGACAAGGCAGGAAGCTCAAGTGCAGGTCTGTTATATACCTTTTTATGTACACTTGACTCTATCCTTAGAGTTAGCTCAAACTTGTGCTTATTGGAGTCCAAGGATCTTTTTGTGTTTTTCTTGGATTGAATCCATGGAATGGACGCGAAAACATCATTAGACACCAACTATAGCAATTTGCCCAAGAAAAACAACTCTAAATCATTCGCATGTATCTCACAATCATTTTAGGGACAAAACCTTTTAAACACTAAGTAAACATATTAGTCCCATATTCATATAATATCATTAATTACCAAAAATATTTTTAGGGGCCTAGATACTTTCAGGTGGCCGGTGGTTGAGCAAATCCAGGTGGCGCCGCATCGACCGAGCATATCCGGGAGGCGGCTGACTAGTAGAGCTGGGCAGCGGCTGACTAGTAGAGCTGGGCAGCAGCCGACGGGCCGAGGCGGACGAGCCGAGTAGATCCCAGCGGTGACTGAGCTGCGAAGGCGCTGATAGCCTGTGCTGGCGACTGTGCCCTATGCAACAAGGCATGTCAGATGTGGTTCTGGGTGGCGCGTCGCAAGGGAGCCAGGGTCGACTGGCGAGTGGCGAGCTAGGTCGATGAACTCGTCACACCCGAGCGGTGATGAACCTTGGTGGCGAGCAAATCAACAAAGCAAGACTGCCAGAGAAGACTCATCAGTCACTCAAAAGAGGTCCTCTAGAAGAGGACTAGCAGTGAACTGGCCTAGTGCACTGGGATTTTTCAAGAGAAGAGAAGCCAACTTGGGGAGTCACTTTTGCCTTTTTGTTATTGATCGAGGACTAACTGTGGCCCAAGACTTTAAGAGGAGCTGCCCGACTGCCTGAGAGGCCGATGAGCGAGTGCCGATTAGCCGAAAGTGGGCCAAAAAGGTAATTTCTTAGCTTGAGTCTATAGATTATATTGAGTTCTTGTATTTCTATAATTTTAGAAATTATGTGTACCATTGACATTGCCTAACTTGAATTCTTAAAGGAAATTTCTTAGCTAGAGCCTAGAGATTTATATGTTTCAATTAGAATTGATGTGTCACATTTTGTTAATAGATTTGATATAGTGGAAAAAATAAACTTTGCTATTGCGTTTTGCCTCATGATCCTTTCAAAAACCATGGTATAATAAGTTCGATTGGTTAAAATATAGTGCAGAAAAAGGCGCAATTTTTCCTATTGTTTTTTGCCTCGTGATTTAATCTTACGTGCTAGTGGTATGTTATATTTTTTTTGAATGTTCATGATCATTTATAATTAGTTGTCATTTCACTAATTTTGCTATTTTTGGTATGTAGATAACTGATCTCCACTCACAGAAAGCATATTTATATATTTTTGCGATATGCTTTCTATTACTGAGGTACTTTCATTGTATTTCTTCTCTTTTGCTTTGTTTATCTTCTATTTATGTATGAATTTGAATTACACAAGAGTAAACTACTATATTTGTGACAATCTAGTTTAGCCACCCTTGATTTTGTTTCTGGATTCACCACTGGTTTGGCTCAACAACACATACTTCAAGCATTGCATAACAGTGGCATTGGTGGCCACTCCGGATTTCATGCATCTTATAACCGAGTGAAGCAACTATTTGCATGGCCAAAACTCAAGAATTGTGTATGTCTGTATGTGCAAGCCTGCTCAGTGCACCAACACGCAAACAAAGAGCATGTTGAGCTTCTAGGCCTTATTCAAACCTGAAAGCATCTAGGCCCCTAAAAGTTATTTTGGTAATTAATGATAATAAGTGAATATGAGATTGACATATTTATTGAGTGTTTAAAAGGTTTAGTCCTGATATCAAATATGACAATATGGAAATGTATACTATGGATCAACATGAAGATTAATAAGGATCAAGACAAAGGTATAAGTAGTCTACAATCTCCTTTTGATTTTACTGCTCTTAGGAGAAAAGGTTGAAACCAGAATTTTGGTTAGATGCCATACTATTAAGAGAGATCATGACTAGTAGCTTGACAGCATGTTTTTGTGCCATTTAGATCAATTTAGGATCATGCATGCACTTCTAATTTAATTTAAAAGCCAACTATGCTTTTCTCAGAAAAGTCAGTAGTACCGATGTTTATAAGGTGGTATTACCACACTGCAGTATGACTGGTCTGGGAAGGTAGTGCAGTACTACCACAACCCGGAAGTATCGAACGTTAGTTGGCGATATGTTTTTTCCAGAGAGACACTTTTGGAGCATATTTGCTCCCCTAGAAAAACGGTAGTACTGGAGTCAAAATGGCGGTATTGCGGCATGACCGCAACTCTTGAATGGTACTACCTCATGCCGGAAGGACAAAATGAATAGGCAGCACGTTATTTTCAGAGAGAACCAATTGTGGCCCTCAAGACAAACAGCAGTACCATATCAGAAATCGAAACTAGTGAAACATCATAACTATCGCACTTAAAACGGTGGTAGTACCATGCCGTAAATATAATGGCTAGTTTAGACGTAAATTAATATGACTGCTATAACCGTTACTGTGCAGACTTTGTAGGTGCGGTAGTACCGGCCTTACAATGGCGGTACTACCAATTTCCCTGATTTTTTATGATCTTCTCCTAAACAATCGATTTTGGTTTGTGGCGTTATAAATACCCCTCCACCAGCTTAAGGGCAAGTGCAGAGACGTTATTTAACATCTTTGAGCTAAGAGCACACTCTCCACGCATCGTTTGCACTTGTTGCATTCAATTTGAAGTAGTTGAGCAAAAATCAAGTGCATTCATTCTAGATTTATTCCTGGCACTTGAAATATGTCAAGTGAAGATTGTGATTTATTGCTCTTGATGCTTACCGACACCTAGACGCCTTGGCAGGAGTTTATACGGTGATTTCTTTAAGGAGATTGTGAAGAGGCTCGGCACCAAATTGTGAGTGACTCGGTGTTCACCATCTCCGGAGCGAAGGAAGAACAACCACTAGTGGAATCGAGGAGTAAGGCTTAATTCGTGGAGCCGGTCCAAGTCGCTTGGGTTTTCCTCAATGTGGATTAGTGAAGACTGGCAAGTTTTCAATACCACGACAAAACATCGTGTGTCATCATTTGGTTATTTCTTTGCCTCTACTTTCTGCATTTATATTTCTAGCAAATTGAGATTACTGAGATTGTCACATTTAGTTGTGCTACAAATATATTTATAGAGTCTTGTCTTGTGGTGCCTTAGCTTTACTAGAATTAAGTAGGTCTTGAATTGCAATATAAATCTTGCTTAACTCTAAAATTATAGAAATTATTTTTAGAAAGTAAGAATTTTTAGAACTTCTTATTCACTCCTCTAATCAGTTATCCTTGATCCTACAAGTAGTATCAGAGTTTGGTCTCTCATTGATTTAGATTTAACCATCTAAGAGAGAAAAGGACGGCTAGTGTAGGAATTGCTATAGGAAAGACACATTTATTTGATGGCTCAAATTATACATATTAAAAAATTAGGATGTCTATTTATTTAAAGACCATGGGTTCAATTTTTTTTCTCGAACACGCAGGAGAGCTGCGTATCATTATATTAAGAAGAAGCGGAACCAGGGTTAAAGAAACCCAAAACAAACAAAACAAAACAAACTTACAAAAACATGAGCCCAGAAGGCACATGCACTCCGAACCAAAAGAGCCAAACCAAAAAAACTAGACTAGGACTATCCTGCCTCAAACGTAGGAGCAACCAGGAAGGAAATCCCCGTGCCCTGCTAAGCTCCACATCTTCAGCTCCTCCCTTGCTCGAGCCAAGACCACGGCCACAACCGGTGGCGCTCCCTCAAAGACACATTGATTCCGATACTTCCAGAGAGACCAAGCCCCAAAATGATTACCGAGTTGAGGCCCTTCTTCACCTCCCCATCGATTCGGAACTCACCATCGACCACCATCCATCAAAAGAAAGATCGAGGCTGCGGTGACAAGAGTTGAAGGCCAATCGAACGCAGCAGTGAAAACCGAAAACGGGCAAAGGAGCAGCCGACCAGCAAGTGATTTATTGTTTCGGTGCACGATCACGAGAGGGGACAACGAGCGAGGATGAGGCAAGCCTCTCTTCTCGAGCATGTCTGCGATCCAAAGACTTGTTAAGGGCCACCAACCACATGAAGAAACGGCATTTGCCCGGCGCCAAGACTTCCAAATCCTTTCCCAAGGACCAAAAGAATGGCACCACGAACAGACTCTCTATAGGCGGACTTAGCCGAATACACACGAGTTTGAGAAGCGCCAAACATATGTGTCCGCCACACTGGTGAAGAATCACTCCAGAGTAAATCCCAAAGCTCGAGGAATTCTACGAACTCCCACGAAAGGGCCCTTGAAAATCGAAATCGAGTTTGGTCAATCGCTTCAGAAGCGGTCGTTTCATAGCTCTCCTTTTGGACACTAGAGCAGAAAGTTGTGGCGCCAAGTCCAAAATCCGCTGCCCATGAAGCCATCTATCTGTCCAAAAAAGAACTCGAGCTCCATCCCCAACCTCAGCAACCACTGCAATGGAGAAGAAAGCTTGTGCACAAGGATGGATTTGGATGGGAAAAACAGACCAAGGTTTATTGGGTTCAGATTTTTGTAGCCACGCCCACCGCATTCGCAACGCCCAATTGGTCTTCTGTAGATCAGAAATACCTAAGCCTCCCAACTCCAGAGGGCGACAAGTTTTTACCCAAGCAACCAAACAGTGACCACCCTTTGCATCTTTTCTGCCACGCCAAAGAAAACCCTTCCTAATCTTGTCCACGGCCTTGATTGCCCAAGAAGGAAGACCATGGGTTCAAGCATATGGAAAATCGTAAATGAGGGTTATGTTATCTCTCTTGATTTACTACATTCCACGAACTTGAGGGGTGTAATGCTCATTTAAATGGTTAAGTAATGAATGCTCTCTTTGGTGCTTTAAACGTGAATGAGTTCAATAGAGTGAGCAATTTAGAAACCGCTCATGATATTTGGATTACCCTCTCGGAAATCCATGAGGGAACATCCATGGTCTAAGAGGCTAAATTGCATAAGTTTCGGATTAAGTATGAGACATTTATAATGTTACCGCATAAGGATATAAATGACATGTACTCTCGCCTCAACAATATTGTAAATAAACTCAAAGGCTTAGACACATCACTAACCGATGTTGATATTGTGAGAAAAATACTTAGGGCCTTGTCGGAGAAGTATGAAACCTTGATGACACTCTTTCTTAACTCCCACGAGTTGATAAGGATGACGCCAACATAACTCTTGGGCAACTTCATAACCAATGGTTGTACAAGAAGAAAAGGGAGGAGCTTTTGGAGCAAGCTTCCACCAACAGCAAGAAGGCCACCTGTTTTAAAGCCAAAACGGTGTCAAGCGATGAGTCTGAAGGTGATGAGGATGATTCCAAGGAGGAATTGGCTCTCCTCGTGAGAAAAATAAAGAAATTAATAAAAAAAAAGCGCTTATACCGAAGCGCTAGTCATGAAAAAAGTAAGAAAAAGCGCTCTTACAACAACAACAAGCACTACAGCAATATCCGTTGCTATGAGTGCGATGAGAAGGAGTATATTGCCTCTCATTGCCTACAAAGAAGGATGACAAGGGCAAGTCATCCAAGAAGAAGAAATTCAATGGTAAGAAGAAGTTTTTTAAGAAGCTTCACAAGAATGGCAAGAATAAAGCTCACATTGGAGAGTGAAACTCCGATGAGGAGTATACCGACTCTGATTCTGATGAGGATGAGTCCCCCAAGAAGAAGGGACTTGTTAGCATCGCCATTAAAGAGGCACCATCACTCTTCTTATCTTCTACATGCCTCATGGTAAAAGGAGATAAGGTAAAATCTTTTGATGACGATGAATCTTTATATGTTGAGCTTATGAATATGTTGGAAGAATTGAATGAATATCTTGAAAAATAAAAAAGTAAAATTTAATGTCTTGAAGAAAGAGTATCTCTCTCTTAAAAACTCTTATGAGGAGTTAAAGGAAACTTATAACTCGCTTATCCAAGAAAATTTAAACAAGTCTTACACTAATATTGGAATTACATGTGATATCTTTATAAAATATCTAGTATAAAAATGGCTAGAACTAGTACATCTATTTTATATACTGATATGCTTGCCATGCCAGCACAGGAAGACAGCCATACCAGCACAGGAAGACAGCCAAGGGCCAGAGACCCAGAAGACCATTGCAGGCTTCGGCTGAAGCCCATGTAACCAAGTTGGTGTGTGTGCGTGTACAACTGACATTGGGACTGGGTTGAGGGAGGGTATAAGCCTGATGTAAACGACAAGAAAAACATTATGTCCAACCTATCTATCTGAGATGCCCCAATTCCCCTCCTGTTTTTCCTGTTCTTCTCCAATTCCTTCAAGATTTTCCATCTCTTGCTCCCAATCTTGTCCAGGCTCATGACATTGCGATACTACCCTCTTATAATTTAAGTGTACAAGGAAAAAAAACTCACAGTAAGGACTTGTTTGCAACGCATAAACTTCATAAAAAAAAGTTGCAAAAAATCAATGGAGTTTATATTAAATTCATCGTTCCAAACAGGACCTAAATCTGGCTCCTGTTGTGGGCTCATTGGATCTCAATTGGTGCCCAATATTGTCTTTGGGTCCGTCTAAAACACGGAAAATTTTCAGATTCCTACGAAACAGTTCCAGTAAAATTTATGTGCCCGTGGAAATGGGCCAAATAAATGGATATCCAAATTCCTAACACGGCCCTGAATCGATGGGAGAAAACAGCGATCCACACCGTCCGATTTGGCGCGCAGCATACCGATCCGCATCCCGCGCCGTCCGCGCTCCCGCCTCACCGCCACCCTTCCTCACCCACTGACAACCAGTCCCACACAGCACGAGGGCCCACACGTCAGTGACACAAACGGGTCCCCGGCGCCCACCTCAATTTGTTCCGCTCCTTCCTCCCTTTCCGCCTCCCCGATCCAACCGACCAACCGCCCGCGTCCTCGCGGCGCCTCCACCGCTCGTCTCCAATGCCACCGCCGCCGCCGTCCGCGTAGGGTCCCCCGGCGATGGGAAACAACTGCGTCGGCCCCAACGCCGCCGGCCGCAACGGCTTCTTCGCCAACGTCACCCTCTGGCGCCCCGCGCGACCCGACCCCGCGCCTCCCCCCGCCCTCCCGCCGCCCTCCTCCCCTCGCTCCGACCAAGCGCCCGAGCCCGTCACCATCCCTGCATCCGAGCACTCCTCTCACCACTCCTCCCGCTCCACCGACCAGCCTCCCCCCGGCGCCGAGCCGCAGGTACAGGCCCCTCCTCAGGCGAAGAAGCCCGCGCCCAAGGTCAAGCGCGTCCAGAGCGCCGGCCTCCTCGCTGACTCCGTACTCAAGCGCGACGTCAACACCGCCCGGCTCAAGGACCTCTACACCATCGGCAAGAAGCTGGGGCAGGGCCAGTTCGGCACCACCTACCTCTGCGTCGAGAAGGCCACCGGGCGGGAGTTCGCGTGCAAGTCCATCGCCAAGCGGAAGCTGCTCACGGAGGAGGACGTCGAGGACGTGCGCCGCGAGATCCAGATCATGCACCACCTCGCGGGCCACCCCAATGTCGTGTCCATCGTCGGCGCCTACGAGGACGCTGTCGCCGTGCAGCTCGTCATGGAGCTCTGCGCCGGCGGGGAGCTGTTCGACAGGATCATCCAGAGGGGACACTACTCCGAGAAAGCCGCCGCGCAGCTGGCGCGGGTGATCGTCGGCGTCATCGAGGCATGCCACTCGCTCGGCGTGATGCATAGGGATCTCAAGCCGGAGAATTTCCTGTTCGTCAACCAGAAGGAGGACTCGCCGCTCAAGGCCATCGATTTCGGCCTCTCCATCTTCTTCAAGCCAGGTCTGGCCTCTAGCAATACAATGCAGTGTAATTTGCGATATAGTTTTGGTAATGTGAGCCTCTGGCTTAGTGGAATTAGTAATTGAGTTAGCAAGTTAGGTGCCATATGGTGCTTGCAAAGTGGGGGATTAATTGTATATGTGGTGAGTGGTGACACCGTGACTTCACTGGTTATGTGGTGCGTGCAAGCAGGCCACCATGTGGTGATAGCAAAGGTGTATACCGAGAATACATGTCAAAAATGCGTTATATATTTACTTCCAAAGGGCCATGGATGCATTAGTTCCACCAATTTATTCTTATTGTGCACCTGATACCACAGCTTTGCTATGGTCACTATGTCAAATCCCAAACAATTTGATGCCACTTATGTAGCTTCTTTTAAGAGGTATTTTTTATATAGGTGCCACTTATGTTGCTGAACTATATCTAACTAGTAACCAACACTGGAGGTTGTTGCTGTTGATTCAAATTCTAGATCATCCATTATGGTTTGGTCCTAGACATTGCTACAAAACTTATAGGTTTTTTTAAGTGCCAGATAACTTTCATGGGCTTGTATTATCATGTTCATTGCTAGCTCAGTCATGGTTTTGACTAGAGTGTTTTTAGATGAATTTAACTAAAATGTGTAAAGTCGTGAGTTTAAGTAGATCCATGCCCACGTTGATTTACTCCTGGATAGTTAAGGCCAAGTTTATACAACTCTTTGTGAACACAAACTCCTAGACATAAATATATGCAGTAGATTCTGTCTATGCGTTGGCTCAAAATGACAGTCTTAAACTAGCTACAGAGAACCAACCACGTGAAGTATCATGCTCTTGCCCTCTTTTGCCATGTAATTATAATACCATTCTTCTGATGCCATCTGAATTAATATCCTTGCTTTTACAGGCGAGACATTTACGGATGTTGTTGGAAGCCCATACTATGTCGCACCCGAGGTTCTGCTTAAACACTATGATCGTGAGGTTGACGTCTGGAGTGCTGGTGTAATAATCTATATCTTGTTGAGCGGGGTCCCTCCGTTCTGGGATGGTGAGGTTATATGTATCCTATTCAGTGAAATGTCGCATTGCCCTTTTGTGTAATGTTTGCAGCTTCCATTCAATTGATTTATTTCTTTTGGCTTCTGGAGCAGAAAGTGAACAAGGGATATTTGAACAAGTTTTGAAAGGTGATCTGGACTTTTCATCTGAGCCCTGGCCTAGTATCTCAGAGAGCGCAAAGGATTTGGTCAGGAAAATGCTTATTCGTGATCCAAAAAAGAGATTGACTGCCCACGAAGCCCTATGTGAGTAGTAGTATGGAAGCATAACTATCAGCTACTAACACAATTTATTACTAGTCATCTAGCTTCACTTTTAACCAAATATCATTTAATGACACATCTTTTGCTAGGTCACCCTTGGGTTTGTGTTGATGGGGTTGCTCCTGACAAGCCTCTTGATTCTGCTGTCCTAAGTCGGTTAAAACAGTTTTCCGCAATGAACAAACTAAAGAAAATGGCCCTTAGGGTGAGCACTGATATAAATTTTCTATTTGGTGTTATATAGGCTGTTTGCATGTTGATGTTTTATTTTGAACTGGCATGTGCTTGTAGGTTATTGCTGAGAGTTTATCTGAAGAAGAAATTGCAGGATTGAAAGAAATGTTCAAAATGCTAGACACTGACAACAGCGGTCATATCACATTGGAGGAGCTAAAAACTGGCTTGCAGCGAGTTGGTGCTACTTTGATGGACTCAGAAATTAATGCTCTAATGGAAGCAGTAAGTATTCTAAGATGACCCCTGTCCATTTGTTCCTCAATTGTATTGAAATTGTTGAATAGAGTTTTGCTCCTTTCTGTTATTGTGGCTTACAAGTTTGTGAAGACCCTTACTTTTCAATTGAGGTTAACAAAATTTCTATTCCCCCCAAAGTTCAATAAAAATTTCCCCATTTTTACCTGTAAATTCCTGCAGCCCTCTTTGATCTCACTTGCAAGATGTTGACCATGAAATATGTGATACACATATTATAATTTCTCTGAACTTGCTTCATTTCGAGTTTTGAATTGCTTCTACCATATTTGGTATTTTGGCAGCATGTTGTGAGGAGGATTAACTGCATTACCAAATATGGAAATGTTTTGGAAAGTGTGTAGGGGAGTAGTGGTGCTTTACTTTTATGATGATTATCTTTTGGATTTGTGGACTTTGCTTCAAATGAAGCTCATTTCATGAAAATATCAGGCGGATATTGACAACAGTGGCACAATTGATTATGGGGAGTTCATTGCCGCAACTTTGCATATAAACAAAGTTGAGAAGGAGGATAAGCTCTTTGCAGCTTTCTCATACTTTGATAAAGATGGCAGTGGTTACATTACTCAAGATGAGCTCCAAAAAGCATGCGAGGAATTTGGTATAGGAGATACCCGTATTGAGGATATAATCGGAGACGTTGATCAGGACAATGTAAGTAGATTCACTGTTTATGATGAAATTTACAACAACGATTTTATCTCATTTATCCAACATCTTTTCAGGATGGACGGATTGACTACAATGAGTTTGTTGAGATGATGCAGAAGGGAAATAATCCATTGGGTAGAAAGGGACAGCAAAGTAACGTGAACTTTGGTCTTGGGGAAGCACTGAAGCTTCGGTAAAGGAAGGTAACCGATGTGTGTTTTCCCTACTTTGTTTTTTCTACTCAGTCAAGTTGAATTTGTATGGTTTTCAGTTGCTTTACCAGGGATCAGATTATTATATCAGTATTTGATCAGCTCTTCCTATGATTTGAGGCATTCATATGACAGATATCATAACATCCATCTGGTTCTTTGAATTTTATTGTCATGTCTTTGGAACTAAGGAGTGCTTGTCGGTATGTGACAAGATTAGAATGATAGATATCTACCGCCCATCTTGAGGGGGGGTGTTGAGCATATGGGCTTCGTGCTGGCCCATGTGGCCCACATCTTTGTGTAGTATATGGAGCAATACGCTTGTGAAGAAAGAATCAATACAACCACAAAAGACTACAGAAATCCCTCCATAAAAACATGTGTTAAACTGAGCACTTCCGGCTGTAGTAGCCCAAAACTCCAAAGCTATTTTGAGAAATAAGCTGGGGAAGAAGTTTTGGGCTTCTGTAGTGAAACACACCATCAAATAGATAGTGAATGCCTTCTAAGCCATCATTATATCAAGCTATGAGGCTGCAACTTCCACATTGTGGTAAAGTTATGAGCAACTCATTTTCCATGTCTGATAATTCTACAATCATATAAAGACACCAGACTTTTACAGTCATATATACTGATGAAGACTGGTAGACTGAGGCATATATATTATCACCAAGTCCTTAGAGATTGTGTATATAAGGGAACACATCCATAAAGAAGTGGCAACAAGGTATATAGTGGCATGTGTTGGACACAAAAAAAAACTCAGAAAAACCATGATAAACTGGATATCTGATAGTCGCTGACAATCGGTTATCCTAGATTTGGTATCATGCTATCACCAAGCCCTTCTGCTATCATGTTGAGATTTTGCATGATTAATAAATGTGCAAGTTCGACAACTAGGTGAATGCCTTGTAGTTGGCCAAATGTATGTCTAAGTCACAACTGTTGTTTTCTATTCAGGTAAGTTGAGATTCAAGTATATATGTGCAAAACGGACATTTGCTAAACTAAAATAGCTACTGCATTGTTGTCCTAAAGTAGTTACTGACTTTCTGCATTTTCGGTTTGTAAAGACTGCTTGAGCAATCCCCACAATTTGCGGATACCTTTGGTCATTTGCGCATCTGATTGTATGGTTCTCTTTTAAGGTATTGTATGCTTACTGGTTGCCTTGGTTTCTTTACAGGTATAGTAAGTTACCATTCAGTGACACAAAAAGTTAACCCAACAGCAAAATAGCTCCAGAAGCTAGCTGCATGCAGGAATTTTGATCTCAAGCTTCCATACGGCAATTGGCACCAGAGTGGCAGTTTGGGGTCTCGCAAGCAAGCTGACGCATGCAGGACCGTAAAAAATTACTAGGATTCAAAAATTGACAATAGGGTGCTTGACATGGCATCTATGGATTTCCCTACTTGAAGTATGGACCGTCTTGTAGTTCGTCTTCGACCGTCAAATGTTTTTTCAATCCATCGCCATGCATACTCATTGTAAGTAAGGATGAGGGTAGGTGAGGTCCTTTACCTTTTTTTCTTCCGCCACTTCATTTTTCCCGTTCTGAAGCCAGCGGCAGGGAGACCCCATAGGAGTATATCAGTCATCCTGCATCTGTGTTCCAAAGTAAATTTCCAATTGTTACATTTGATTTTGTTCGTCTGTGTTGGGTAGCGGTTTAGTCGTCATGCCTGTAAGAATAGGTTGTGTACTATAGGCAAAAATCTGACGAATGAAACAATTCTTCTGTTCTTATTCTTCTTTTGGTGTAAGAAAAATGGAAACAGACAAAGCCTGATGATGATGATTATTTCAAGTTTCATTTTGCCTACATGGAGTTAAATTACATGTTGTTGGAAATTTTGTGTCCGTGCCCTGTGCCCGTGCGCCGACGTGCCGGCCATCCAATGCTGCTGCCGGCTTGATCTTGATGATTCCTAAACCCTGGTGTGAAAATACCCACTACTGGTGTGAAAACCGAGCGAACGGTGATGGACGAATGTACCTGCTTGTGCGCATTTGAGCACCACCAATTTGGCGGCAGGGGTTCTCTCTCTCTTCTGAAAAGAATTACAATGGTTTCGTACTTTTGGACCGTGGCTAATATTTTTGTATGTGTTTTTTAAAATGACAGTGAATAGTATATACGATTTTAGATTTTGGAGAGCTGTTTGAAGATTCCGTTTAAAAAACTATTTATTTTAATTTTTAGAGAAACTAAAAATCAATGATTAGTCTAACTAATATGGCACTCGAATGCCTAGACAGGACGACTCACGGCAATAGAGTAGGTGCGTCGTACGACCCTCCACCGTGCGCGACGATCAATTGGCATTGGCAAGCCAATGGTGTCGAATACGGCAGAAAGTGGAGTTGTGGAGCAGGGGGAGAAATAAAAGAGAGATCCTTGTGAGAAATAAAAGAGAGATCCTTGTGAGAAAAAAGAGAGAACAACGTAAGGGCCCAACCGGGTTCGAACCGGTGACCTATTGATCTGCAGTCAATTGCTCTACCACTGAGCTATGGACCCTTTGTTGACATTAGATCTAGCACACAAGTTAAAAACAAGGCCAAGAAATTACCTCTCTAGATCGGTATTTGTTTTTCTCCTGAAGAAAACGAGGTCAGAAGAACGAACATGGCATAAACCTATCCAGATTATGCGTACGAAACGATCTTAAAGGCCACAGTTTGGAAGTTGGAGCACAAGAATTTTACAAGAACTCTACCTTAAAAGGACGATGCAATTCTTATAATGCACAATTTGCATATTCCAAAGAGTAAATTTTGTCCGTACCATCGTAATCGCTTGTAATTTGTGAAATACCATTGCAAATGTCACACACTACCAAATGCCACCACGAACTATCAAAATTATTCAGAATGCCCTTGTTGCCGTGAGGGTTGCCGTCACCAGCTATTGTTTGGGGGTGCAATTTGACCATACTACCCTCACAAAAAGGAATGAGATCGTCTGACTTTAGTGGGGTGTATTTCAACCGTTGGATCTAGATTTAGATGGTTAAAATTGATGTGGAAGAGACATTTTGAGGCTTTTTAATTTCTCACGAGATAATCATAATGTCTCTTCCATATCAATCCTAACTATCCAATCTAGATCCAACGGTTGAAATGCGTGACTTTGATCCACTAAAGTTAGAGGATCTCATTCCCACAAAAAACAGTCATTCACCGTGAGTCTTTTCCTCTTCCGTTTCTTTTATGGAGTGTTGCTAGCTCACGCTATATCATTGGATTACATTTTTATAGGTATAGTAGTTTTATGTTCCCGAACATCCTCCATCAGTCCCCTCAATTAATTTCATTTTTTCACGGCCGTTCAATTGAATCGAACCCATCTCCACCACCTTTGTTGGAGCGCTGCCGCTGTCGATTGCGCTGCCGTCGGTGAGCCTCTGCCATCATTGCCCCCATCATCTTCTTCCTTGAGTCGTATTCTACCCCGTGCTCGCCTTGCCTTTGTCAGAACGCTGTTTCTGCTGTACGTTTCCGTTTTCGTCCGCCTCTGGTCTGCCGTCGCGAGCTACCGCGCCGCCCCGTTTTGAGTCATCTCCACCCAGTGCCTCTAGGGACTCGACCGAAGGAGGAGGACCATGGTGAATGGGACTTCGGTGGACTCGTCGGTCCCGAATCGCCCCAGCTCGAGCTTGTCATCGTACATGTCTTCGTCTCTCATTCCACACGAGGGATGCGGGCAGCAATGGGCAACTTTGTGGGAATTTGGTTAATTTCTCTTCTCTCACTTAATCGCACCTAAACGGCAACTGTCGATGGAGCAATAACGGTAAGGGCATCTTGAAGAATTTCGCGCGTTCACGATGTCATTTGGTAGCGCTTGGCGTTGCCATGCTATTTTATAAATCATGAACTATTTACATGGTATTGTATTGACTAAATTTACTCTATTCCAGATGGGGCCCACGCTGGTGCCAAACTCCAAAAGTACTCCGTTCACAAGGATCTATACGTCCATATTCATATTACTAGACACTACCGAAAACATCGTGATCGAAACACAATAATTCCTGGACTCACGTTGATACACAACACACTTTCAGGTTAGCTTAACCCTCTTGTTATTGATCGCCTGTAACACGCTAATCCCATTTTGACCCAAATGCCGCAACGTGGTTGACACTAATATCTCTGAACCTGAGGCGCGCTCCACCGATCACTGCTCCCGACCTCGCGATCACAACCATCGCTCACAAGTGGGCCACATCAACGCGGGGCCCGCACATCAGTGGGGCAACTGCTACGCGCACCTATCAATTATAGCAACACCCATGCAATAACATCACCAGATAAGGCGGGCCCACCGTTTCTCGGCCCCACCAGTCATTGGCGTGAGGGGAATGGGGGAGAGAGGGAGAGGATTTTTTTTCCTTTAAAGAAGCCCCCTTGTCTCCGTCTCCGTCTCCTCTCCTCGCCCCGCAGGCGACGCTGTCGTCTTGTCTTCGTCGCCGAGGTGGAATAATTCCACGGGGGATTGAATCCGCTGATTGATCCTACGTATTCCCAAATTTCCCGTGAGCAATCAGGGACAGGTAGCCTCCAATCCGTCGGCGTTATGCTTTCCCATTCCTCCGATGTTTGTGGGTTTTCTTTTTTGGAGTTTTCCGTGCAGTTTTTTTTTGTCTGGATGGGCTCAGTTTTGCGGTCGTTATTGCCGTTTTGGTGGATTTTGTTGCATGGATAGGGGAAGTTTGAGCAATGGATGCTGATTTCCATCGATACACTGGCTTGATTTCGCTTAATCTCTGGAAAATTTCACCAATATTTGCGGTTTTCTTTGGCCTATCGGTGTAGGAATCTTGCGCGAGAAGAGCTAGTCAAGTCTGTTTGGTCGTGCGGACATGGACGAGAAGGCGAAGATGGAGAGCAAGCTGTCCTCGGCGGCGGCGTTCGTGGAGGGATGCGTGCAGGACGCCTGCGACGACGCCTGCAGCATCTGCCTCGAGCTCTTCTGCGACAGCGACCCCTCCACGGTCTGCATCTGCCGCGGTGGAATCTTTCGATTCAGTACTATGCTTTTGATCGATGCGCTTATTGTTTCTGTTTGTTGGTGTTTTCTCTCGCAGGTGACAAGTTGCGAGCATGAGTACCATCTCCAGTGCATTCTTGAATGGTAATGTTTCTTGCAGGCCTAATCTAGCCATCTTGATGTGTGCCATTTTATTTTCATATACTTCTTTATGGAGCTGGTGATGCAAGAAATTGACAATCTATGTAAAGCAATGTAAACTATGGTAATTGATTCATGTATTGTGAGGAATAGGCTAGTCTTGTTTCTGAACAAAGATCACACATTTTTATGCCATGCCATTGATGAAAATTGTCCAATATTCTCCTGGCCAGTTTGCACTCTGTCTTGCATGGCACAATCTTCTTGTTTTCCACCAAGAGAAACAACCGTGCTTTTACCTACACGGTGATGAAGTAAGATGGTGTTTGTCTGATAATTGCGGTTACACATTCCTGATGCAATTTGACTGTGATGTTCTGGCAATAGCATTTTAATTAGCAAGAGTTACAAAATTTGCCTGTTTTAAGGTAGCTTATAGCATTTGAATCCTTGCTTGTTTTTACGCTGAATTGCTAACAATGAAGTTAAACTATTCTGTGACTTGTGAGATGAATCATATGTTTTTACCTTTGAGAAATGAATCATGTGTTTTGTACATTCCAATTCTCTTAGGCTGTACTCAACCTGTCTATACAAGTTGAAAATGATCACATATACTTTTAGCGCTAAAAAACCCTGCAGAACATGTTTCAGCATATGGAACACATTCTGGAACATATGATTCACAGGGTTGTGGTTTTTCAGAAACATTATTCTCCCATTAGATGGGGCACCATGTTGCAGAAAATGCCATTACTAACTTTAGTGCATGCTTACTTGATTGAGCTGTCCAGCTGGAAGAACTTTTTAATGCAAGATTTGTTTATTGAGTCTACTATGTGTGCCAGAAGCCTAGAATGATAGTTTTGTTGGAATAGTTCTTGGCATGGAAGTCCCTTTACAGTTTGCTCATGAAGCTATTTTTGCCCTTTACAAGGACTTGTAGATACGGATTCATGGGATATATTCTAAAGTTTTCTCAAACATAAGATGAAGTTAATTCTATGTGTGGTTTCAAATATTGGAAATCATACTGAAAATAATTTCCACGTGGTCTATCTATGGTGCAAGATATATAAAATAATCTCATGCTAAAATTTTATGAATAAGATTAAGATCGCTTGAGATAAAACTAATTTGATTCAGGAGAAAAATTGTATTTAGAAGTCAACATGCAATCAATGAGTACTGAAAATACTATACCATCCACCGTGTTTGTAATTTTCTTTCTCACATGCTTTTCACTGTGTGATAATCTAGGTGCCAGAGAAGCTCTCAGTGTCCCATGTGTTGGCAGCCTATCAGCATGAAGGATCCTATGAGGTCGAACATGTATCCTGTGTGCCCCCTCGGTGAGTGAATGTAGTCTTTTGGTGGTTCTCATATGCTATTTTTGAAGTATGCAGCCAAGAGCTACTGGAAGCTGTTGAACAAGAGAGGAATATGCGGGCTAACCGCTCGCATGCTGCTGCTGTTTTTCATCATCCAGTGTTTGGTGATTTTGAGGTGCAGCATGTTTATCACTCACATTTGATGATCTTTGCAATAATGGCCTGTTTGCAGCCCTCGAGGGCTTAATGCATATAGTTCTATTGATATCTCCATTTCTTATTTCAGATCCCTGTAGGAGCAGATGATGCTGAACTTGAAGAACGCATTATACAGCACTTGGCTGCTGCTGCTGCAATGCGTAGGTCACACCGACATGCTAGAAGAGATGGGCACCACAGCAGATCAGGAGCAAATGGCAGCCCACAAATTCTGGTGTTTTCAACAAACGAGGTTACTCCTGGTGGCTCCATGCATGCAAGTGCAGGCCAAGAAGGTGATCATGTACAATCTCCTGCTATACTTTCTGCTCGTCCTTTTGCCACTCTTGCTGCTACAGAACAGGGACATCTGAGTGGAGGTTTGCAGCTAAACCTGGGTCATTCTGACCGTGATGCTACCAATCCATCTCTGCATTGTGGTAGATTAATCACTAGGTATTTCCTACAACCTATGATACTATGCCTGTGTTCTATTCCTTTGTAGAGGTTTACTCTCGTAGTCTCGTTGTATGTTCGTTTTGATCAGGACTTCTGAAAATCAATCCGCACCTGTCAATCAAGATAGAGCAGGGCCATCTGATTTGCAGTCGTTCTCTGACACACTGAGATCTCGTCTGCAGTCAGCTTCGATTAAGTACTCTCCAACTCCTTTAAAACACCTGGCGCATGGAGCACAGGCATTAGTTTCTTACTTGTGGGCATTTTTTACAATGCCAGGTACAAGGACTCTATAACCAAGAACACGCGTGGATGGAAGGAAAGGTGGTTTTCTCGGAGTAACACTATATCAGATCTTGGTTCTGAAGTAAGGAGGGAGGTCAATGCTGGGATTGCTGCGGTAGCTCGCATGATGGAACGGCTTGAAACAAGGGATGGCACTGGACCATTTGCTACTTCTGCAGCTAGTGTTAGCTCTCCTTCAGATGCAAATAATCAGAGGCTGATATCCCCCAACCGTGCTGTTGTAAATGATGCTCCTTCTGCAACTTGTGCATCAGGATCTGGCTCTCAGTGAGCCATTCGATCCGGTGAAGAATTGATACAACTGTAAAGACAGGTACGTGCTCTCCTTGCACACAAGAAATCTCTGAATCCATCAGTTTCAAGGTGACATAATATCCAGCAGAAATCTCTGGATCTTCATGTCTATGTTCCAGCAGAAATCTCTGGATCTTCATGTCTATGTTTCTGAGTTATTTTGTTATCACGAGACACTTTCATTACTGGTATGTAATGCACTGATATAGACTGATAGTCTTATCAGGGATGAAAGAAACCTTTCCTTCAGTAGTTTCTCTAACTGCTGCCAAATTCAACCTTCTTCAGGTCCAGGGAGAAACTCCATCTGTTCAGAGCACCTGAGATCCAGCGATGCTTCATGATCTTTGGTAGGTCTGTTGAAGCTTTTGCGTCCAGATCACGTGACGGAAGACATGTGCTTCCACTCGACGAACCTTTATATTTCACTACCTTGTGTAATATCTCCAAGGGTGTAATGAGATGGTTGTAACTCGTAACAAAACAGATATTGGTGGTGCAGTTCTTGTTCATATACATATAAATCTATCGCCAAGGGCGTGTGCTTATCACCCATCCTGCGCCTCTGCCTGTGATCCACCCATTTCGCCATGTTCTTATGATATGTCGTTGGGATAATTCGTGAGCATGAAAAGTGTACATGCTAAATGTTTCTCGCAAACTTCCACGTGAACAACTTAACTTCTCGTAGCCAAATCTATCCTTCGGGCAGCCTTAAGCTGCATCCACCTACACGTGCTCGATTTGTCTAGGTCAAAGGGTTGCTTGCTATCGTGATGGTTTCAACCTTCACCAATGCAGTAGACATCTCGAACTCTCCTCACCGATGCAAAGTGGGCTTCATGCCGCCCTTTGCCATCCCGTTTTGGCTTGCTGGCTTATTCTCTCATGGAGCATCTGATTTGCCTTTCTGGGCTGCGGCATTATCCTTCCTTCCCCTTCTTTCATTAAGAGCTTTTCGCACCTTGTAGCTCCCAGCGTTGGCTTCACGGCCATCGGAGCTCCTAGGTGGCTGAGTGGCGTAGTTCTTACGGAGAACTTTATCCTGAGCCTCCGTAACTTTCATCATATCAGTCAATTCGGCGTATTCCTCATAGCCATCTTGACGATAGTTGCGTCGGATTGTGCTACATTGAGTGGAATGATTTTCTTAATTTTTATATTGGTGTACAAACACGTGCAAGGCGAATTGTACTCCGACCGCCTTAAAGTCGACAAACCTCGATCGATCCACTCCGCTCGCTTGAGAAAGAATGATGTACTTCAGCCTCTCAAACCACTTCTTCAGAGCGGTCCAGAGTGCTAGCACGCTTTTCTCCGCCATATACTCATTCTTGAGAGTGAGACAGAGGTGGCGCCTGAGAAAATGAAATGCCTGATCATTCTCCTCAAGTTTGGGTTGGGCGTCATTCATCCGCTAATCCCAATCTAGCACAATCTCGACATCGGATGCCTACGTCAGATTATTTTGGCCATGCTGGGCCAGCTCCTCGAACTTCCAGTTCGTGATGCTAGTCATCTAAATGTGTATAAGTCTACTACTGGTAGACATGCACGGAATAATTCAATGCGGGTAAATAAATGGTACAAAAGGTTCTTGTAATGTTTCATAATTTTCTATGCATTTTTTTATAAATTTTACTGCTAATTTAGTGATTAAAAGCAATTTTCAGTAATTACAATTAACCAAAACAGTAAATAAATACAGAGAATAATAATGGCATAAATAAATAAGCTTCAAATGCTAAAAATAATGCAAAATTCAGATTTTCGAGGCCCTTTTATGCAAGAATATGAAATTTCAGTAAATTCTGCAATTTCAGAGAGTTTTTACGCAAAAATTTCAGTTCAGAGAAAAATTCGCGCAATTTTCTGATTTACAGAGGGGTTTTCTGCAAAATTCTAAACCCACTCGTAAATTTCAGGGCTTATTCGCAATTTTCGGAACTACGAGGCCTTTCCTGCAAAATTCTGGATTTAAATGCAAGTTCTACGGGCTTTTCGGTAATATTTGGAATTGGGGGACTTTTCTACAAAAATCCCGCCCCTCACCCAAGTCGAGCCCCCTTTTTTTCTACTGCCTGGCCCATTGCCTTTTGGCAAGATTCGGCCCATCTCCCGCAGGCCCACCCGGCCGGATCAAGAGGAGGGGCAGGGGTAGGGTTTCCCTACCCCTGTTCATACAGGTGGCGGCGGCATTGCAAGGCGCACGCGCGAGACCGGCGGGCTGCTGGCCGGGAGACGGTGAAACAACCAAAATTTTGCAAAATTCAAAATTGAGTTGAATTGCTTTGGATGTGAGCTCCATCTCCTCCCTAGCTCTAATCTCCACCAATCTCAAAGCAAAATTGCCCCTTAATCCCAGTCATCACGGTAGTGTTACGGCGTGAACGGGATTTTTTGGCACGGCACTGTTCATGTCCGGCAAAAGTCACTGCCGCCTCGATTTTTCTGCCATCGCCGACCTCCTTCGCGCCTCCTCGCGCCTTCGCACGTCCGCTCACCTCTGCCAGCTCCCGCCCACCTGCCAGACGCCGTACCACGCTCATTAATGCGCCGCACGCGTCGCTGCCGCCGAGCTTTCCGCCGCCTCCGTGCCTCGCTTTCGCCCGCCATCGCCACCTCTGCCGCTTCTCACCCTTCCTCTTCGTGCACATTACCACCCGAGCCCCCGACAATGGTAGAATATGGGTTTTTCGGATTGTCTTTCTTCTTTTAATTTCTTTATTCCTAGCTCATTCCTTCGGGCATGGAATTGATTTATTTTAATTGTTTTGCGTTAGCTTCCGGGATCAAGGTTTCGCAAGAACAGGAGGGAGAGCTCAAGTTTAGGCCCAAGTCGCCGAAGAGTTTGAACTAATTGAAATCATAAATCCGCAAGGCAAGTCACACATATTTTGATCATGTTGAACCTACATTTCCGCTATTTATTTATTTATCAGTATTTTCATTATGCTATTTGCGCACTGTTATTTTATGTACAATAAATGCTTAGAATGACATGATACTAGCCATGTCCTACCACCCGAAAAAGCTCAGTCTAATTTGATGGCCATATTCACCTTGACAAGACATAGTAATATTAAATATAGTAATAATGTAAATATGATAGTTTAGAGAATTGATATCTTCTGTTGCTGGAAGAAGTGGTATTTATTTGGGAAGTGATTCTAGGGTAAGTAATTAAGGATCGTTGGATCCTATGACCTTAACCAAGGATGAAGGCAAGTATCACAAATCGTGATGATGTTACGACCGACAAGAATTTGTGGGAAGAAACCGCCACCGTGAAAATACAAGGACTAGACCCTTATGCCGAGTAAAAACATAGTGATCGCCTAACCACAAGTGTTGATACGTCAAACCTGGTCTAGTAACTGCTCAAATTCGATTGAACCTCTACAGACGCAGGGCGAAGGCACAGTGTGAGTACATACGGAAGGGAGTTAAGAAGGGTCGTATGGAAGTTGGCACAGTTATCGTTTTTACTATTTGATTCGATTATCGGGTGCCCACACAATAGTAGGCTGAGGTGAGTCAGAGGTTACGGCCTGGGCTTGTTGAGGAAGTCTACTAGGTAGATACTATATAAAGAATTGAGCAGTGAATAACCTTGTTTTCTTAACTCTTTAGCGGGAGTTAAGGAATCTTGTGGGTAAAGCAGGGCAGCTTTGCAAAGTCATGACTAATGGTATTCGAATACGCCGTGCTTCCGGTAAATGAAGCTGTGTTTAATGGGTGAATCCAATAACAAAGCATAAGTAGATTTGAGAACGGTTTGGTAATGTGGAAGGTTAATAATCAAGTTTGAACCCCCCTAGAGTTATAGAAAGCTATGATTTTATGTTTTAAACCTGCTTATAACCAAAGCTGCATCCACATAAAATAATGAACTTTTCCCCATCACTTGATGTACCCTACATGTAGTTAATGGTAGCCTCCGTGTGACTTGTTGAGTACGGTTGGTTGTACTCATGCTTGCAAAAATCATTACCAGATAATGCTTGATAAGAAGGTGAAGAAGTTTTCCGAAGACGACGCATAATTCTACGAATTGGACGACGCCGAGTGTTAGGGTTTGTTCTACACTTAGGCCTGCCTGTGGAGTTTATTTTGGTAACGTAACTTTGGGCTGCACGCCCCGTATGTAAAAATTTGGCTGCTAAACCTTACCTTTGTAATAAAGTTTGGTTTTTATGTTTAAGCATACTTTGGCAATGGTACACATTCTTCTACAAGATTTGCGTTGAACAATCTCGGCGATTATGAGATTAACCTAACGCTCCCAGAAATGGGGGTTGTTACAGACGGTGCGGCCGCGTGTGGAGCCGGAGGCGCACGACACCGCATGTATGGCGAAGTGGCGGCGGCGCGCGACGCCAGACGGCGCGAGTGGCGCGCGCGCGCAGAAGATCAGCGACGCGCGCGAAAGCGAGGAGACGGCCGGTCGCGCATGCGGCGCGGAAGGCGGGAGGCGGTTGGTCGCGCAGACGGGCGCGGTGGCTCAACCGCACACGGCGGCCGACGGCGAAACACGCTGAGCGGAGCGGCGGCCGCGTGTAGACGATTTCGCGAACCGGCCGTGGCGGCGCGGGCTAGTTGTGCGACGGTGAGTCGGGCGGCCGCGTGCAGACGACACCTTGTGCGCCGGCAACTCAAGGCGGCGGGCTCGGATGCGCCGTTCGGGCGTGTGAGCTTCAGTGCTTTGCCTCGAGCGCGCGGTCTGGAACGGCGCGGGGCGGCGGCGAGGCGCAGCGATTCGAGCGCAGTGCGCGTGAGGGCGCGGTGGAGCCAGCCGTGGGCGGCGCACCAAGGCGGCCGATTCGGCGGCTACGCCAATACTGGCCGAGACAAAGATGCGTGTAGGGCGTGGCGCATGCGGATGGAGGTGCGCGCGCTTGGGAGCGACCAGTGGCTGGCTCCGTCTGCGCAAGCGCGCGCGAGAGACCAAAGTGCCGCGGCGGGCGGTGCCGGCCGCAGGCCGGTGATCGGCGGTCGGCCGGCGACATGCAGGAGACCGATGCGTGCAGGGCCGGCCGGATGTATGTATGGCTGCCATACGGGGCGGTCATGCTACTGTGTTTTTCCTCTTTTCATGCAGTAACCGAACAGATCAATGCTCAATTTTGTCATGCAATGATTATGCAGAATCAAACAAAATCAAGCAAAATTTCGTTTACAACCTACGATGCAATCGACATCTACCCGCTTCGCAATCTACCAATCGACATTGGTGGAAAGGAACGGCTAGCAAGGTCACTAGTTTCAGTTTCGCTACGCAAAACAATAGGTACTGGTACATTTTTTTGCGAGGTAGTACCTGTTAATCCTTCTGGAAGAGAACCACCTCTTGCATTTTCGCATGAGTGCATAATGAATCCACGATTCGACAAAAACAGCGGAGCGCAGTCATATCCTCGCATCATCTCCCCAGTCCAAGCAGTAAACTCCACCATGTGCGGGAACCACCTCTTGCAGCGTGATGGAGTTGCTAAGAGCAACCTAAATTAGTCAGCATTTTTGCTGATATGGAGAGAGAAGAGAGGAGAGAGATGAGAGCTTGGCTCTCATGCAAGCAACAAAGCAGCACGAGGCTATCAGATGGTGAGCTCGGATAATAAATGTATGTGAGGAGGAATAGGAAAGAGAATGTGAGACATGGTACCACATAATAATAAAAAATCTTTTGTAGACAAATAGAAGACAAATTATTGTATAACTTGAATCTTATAACTTGACTTATAGTCAAACACTTGACTTTATTATTGGACTTGCTCTAATGTACGGTTTGTCATCATTTAAATTTTGAAGATCAGCTATCAGGTACATATTAATACGGTATAGTAGTAATTTTATAAGAGCATAGATTTATCTTCATTATCCATGTGTACAATTTTTCTATGATTTTAGCGTGTGTGCGTGTGTAGTATGCATCTGTTTGTGTGCGCCTTTCTTGTGATAAAGAAGAAAAAAAAAAAACCTCCCCCATGTGCACATACAGGTGATGGCCAGCTAGTGCTCAACAAAACCAGCGAACTTAAACGTGCGTGCGTCACACTTAATTGTCACGAGAACAAGGTGCGGAGCTCGCCTCCAAACTTCCGTTCCGTATCGACAAAGCGCAGACGTGCAACCCGAAACCACCGACACCGACGCCTCCATCCGCGCGGCGAGAGAGCTCGCGGACGACGCGACCCCGCACCAGCAAATAGCCGTGGCAGATCAATGCGGCAGGGCATCTACTACCAGCGTTCTATCCTATCCGCCTTTCCCTTTAACCCTGGAAGACGAAACGTCGCGTGTGTTTACTGATGGCAAGTCCATCGCGTGCTCCTGTACGCAGGTGGCACAAGACTTGGCTTCAAAGGAGACTCAAGCGTTATGTACCACATCAGTTACGAGCTGTCGTTGTTAAGTCCGGATGAATGCAACGTTGATCGGACGACCAGGGCAGGAGTTTTCGCAGGTAAAAGCACGAGATATGTACGGCTCTGTTAGCTTCAACTTAAGTTTCTGACTTCGACTTATTTTCCATTATTTATAAATTTTATTTTTTCTGATTTTTCTGATTTTTTCCGTATTTGTTTACATTGTCTATGATGGATTAACTTGTTTTTTCTATTTTAAAATTTTTTAAATTTATTTACACCAAATAAATCATCAATTAGGTATAATATAATTTTAATCATAAATTAATTTATTTTAATTCAACCCAGCGGTACCATAGTAAAGAAGAAAAGCACGTATTGGAAGAAATTTGGCAGCTGGGGAACGGGCCGGTAGCTTAGCGTGGAGTGGAGGCTAACCCACGTCAAGCAAAGACTATCGATAAAGTGACGGCTCACTTTACCCCATCCTTTACAATAATTGAACGAACGAAACAATCAAAAGGAAACTACTACTACTAATTGCTCGATGTAACACGTTATTTATACTAGGATTTAGCAATGGTTTTTGCTACCTTTTGCGGTTGTGTGAAAGCTACGAAGATTGTAGTACGGTGCTGTCCTGCTGGTTCATTTTTCCCTGGGTGCGAATTGATTGCCGTTTTTGGTTGCGGCATCAACGAAGCAGCACGATTTGGCGACGGTGACCATGCAACGAATTGTCGCTGAATAACCAGCCTATACTTCCGTAGGGATTCTCGCGCGGAGACGCGTCCACGTCACCCCGCCCGCGCGCTCCGGCCGGCGCGTGGCGGAGGAATTCCCGTACGGCCAGGAGAGGTATTTTTCTTGTATTTTTCAGAAATTACGTAAAAGTCCTTTTTTCTCGCAAAAAGGTTCCTGGCAGTTTTTTTTCACCAATTTTTTTGCAGGATAGCGCCCCGCAGTTTTCTAAATTACATACGGGTCCTCGTTTAGTTACATACAGATCCTCAATTTTTTACGAAAAAGACCTTTGGCTTTTTTGAAAATACACATGTGCCCTCAATTTTTTTTAAAAACCTCCTCGCGAATTAGCGCCTCTTTTAATTCGGTACACACGGTGGCTGGCGCGGCGTGGCGCCGCGCCTATGAGGCTAGTCATGATCAATGTTGTGAAGCTGATACGACTGTCACATGTCGCGCAACGCTGAAAGTCGTGTACTTTTTAGCATATTTGAAATTGTTTGTCACCGTATTTACAAAAAAAGACTATATATGTAGCGTATTAACAAAAATGACGTTTTTGTCGTCCAGTAGCTGGATGATAACACCTGTGGGCTGACACGTAGCCGCTGCCGTCTCACAGACGGACGACAAGTAGCCTACTGTCCCACCACCAAACGATAGGGGCCTACCGTCCCGTGTCAAAACGACAGGTTTTGGAGATTTCGATGGGTAGAGCTCTTCTGGCTTCGCTGCCATATCGTACGATCAAGGCGAGAGCTCCTTCACACCACGAGGGGGGATTTTTAGAGTCCTTCGTTCACGATATTATTGCTGGCCGCTCGTAGTTTGGTATGTCTCAGCTGGAGGATATCGATCCTTACTGGACCCAACCTTTTGTACCTGAGCCTATTAAACCACCGCTGCCCAGTGAGCAAATAAAATGGTCTCCATACCTCCTTTAAACCGAGACGCAACATCTGGACTGAACCGAGACCGCTGTCTTATCATCATTAATTTCATGATTAAATTAACATAAATTAACGTGATAAATTTAGGGCACATAAAATTCCCAACAAATTACACAATTACTATGACTATGTCAGGAGGCTTTCCTCAAAAGTTTGTAATTTTTAGAGCTCGTTTGCTATATGCAACAACTCCTAATAATATTAAAATCATACGAATTTTTTAGCAATATTCACTATGGATAAAATTACCAAAAATACACAGCTAGGTACATTATGTCAGGAGGCTGTACATAAAATTTTGTATTTTTTTGAGCTTATTCGATATATTTAAAAATTTAAATAAATAGTAAGTAAAAAATAAATTAGGATAGGTAATTAAGAAGGCTTAATCACTGCCGCTTTGCCTTGGGACGGCAGGCCCATGCTATCTGGTGGTGGGATGACAGGCTACTTGCCATCCGGCCATGGAATGGTCGGCCGCCTGCTGTCCAACCACGGGACGATAACGGCTACACGTTAGCCCACGAGCGATGCCGCCCAGGCACCGGATGGCAAAAACGCTATTTTTATCAATACGCTAGACATATAGATATTTTTGTAAATATAGTGGTAAACAGTGTCAAATATGCTAAAAAGTCAAAGTTGTGGTAATATATCATGGTACAATACATACGTTCGTGTCATTGACGTAATTGTTTTTCCTGAGCTGTATGATGAATTAAAATGCCAACATAATAAGCTTGAAATTTGCAAAAACAGTTTGATATGGAGCATAGAGCATTAGTCATTATGTAAGCCGTATACAGGAGCTAGCTGTCCAATGTCTTTTCTACAAGGAGCCATTTGACTATTGCTAACCCTAATATCTCCTCTATACCTGAGGAGAAAGGAAACAATTCTGTGTAACAATACCCAACCCAATCGCTGATCTCTAATCTTCATTGACTTGCTGCAAGTGGGTAACACGAGGGGTATTTCGGGAGCAGTTATTGTACATGTCTTAGCTGCATCGAGAAGGCACATGGCGCCTCACGTTTGACCCCCCAAAAGATACTCCAGCAATGATAAAACCCCATTAGGTGCCGTCGTTTATGATCCGCTTACGGTGGTAGCGTGCTACCTAACGAATGCACTTGACCGCTTCATTAGTAGTTCCTGTCGGGACCGCTCAAGCACCCGGTAGAAGCTAGAAACCAAGCTTGCTTGCAAAAATCAGGAGACCAACTATTACCGTGCACGGAGTTTACAAGAGCCCGTTTTACTTGTGGTTACATTGTTAGCCCTACGTACAGAATGAAATCAGCATATAGCAAAACATTTTCGCCGACGCTGTCGCTACAAGTCGCAAATGAGCTTTTCACTACAGGTCACAGGTTTTATACTCGTTCCTTGGTCGAAATGAAAATCTTTTAGTCCGACCAAAATTATGGACCCGCTTCAAAGAATTTAGGTTGTTAGTCTTTTCTTAATCATTTAATAAAAATATTTTTTAAAAACCCCGTTATATCGTCACGAATAATGCAAATAAAAAGAGAAAAAAAGATAATAAGCCCAAAAAACAAAAATAGAAACCGATATGTTCCAAGTGTCTTTTGGCTTAAGTAAACCGAAAACAAAAAAAATCAAAAACTAAAGCCGTTTGGATCGGGGGCCTATATCTCGTAATTGTATTAGCTCACGCCATGAAGAGTTTATAGGGCATGTTCTTTTTAGCTTCGGTTTATAGCTTTTGGCTTTTTAGCTGTTTGTGAGAGAAAGTATGGAGTAACAGAAACTCGTGTGCGGTTTTTGCTGATATAAATGAAGTCGCTACAATATATACTATAATCAACTTGTAAATCCCATCTTAAGAAGATACTTCGTTTGAAAGATAGTTATAGTAGAAAAGCAAGTTTTAGAAACTGAAAAAAGACACACCAGGTATCATGACAGTACAGTCCGGTGCCAAGGACGCAAAAGCGTGGCAGGCACGGCAAAAGTGGGTGAAACCAGCAAAAATATTCGATAGTTTCATACATAGTGTTTACGTTGGCTATTTTGTTTCTAGAAGATTCCAATATGAACATTTGGCCAGTGTTCTAAAAACGAGTCTACCAAACTGTATGCAAGTAACGGATGCCCTTACCTATTAGTCAGTTATCTGCATAATAAGGAAAGTTATACCACATAATATGTCGATTATGCCTAAAATCACTACTAGGTTGGGTGACCGATCGAGTACCGGTTGCTGATTTTTAGAACATTACATCTGACTTCTTGAAACGACTTCTTAACTTCTCTTACTCTCGTCTCATTCCAAAGGTAAGGCATGAGATCTCGGGTGTACCACCCATCTACTTCTCTAGTTCCTGTCTTGCGTACACATATTTTTTTTTTACTTTTTACGCTACTCATTTTATTTTTCTAAAATTTATTTTTTAATTACTGTTATTTATTTTTAGATAAAAAGTATTATCCGCAGCCAAAAATCATGCGAAGCCAATAGAAATACCCTGTAATAATAAGTTTACCGCGCCCGGCCGCCTGGCACGGGCCGCGACCGCTTGCCAAGCCTGCAACAAAACACGAGCGCGAGGGCAGAGCGGCGACCGTGCCTTTCTGCTCGCTTACGACGTGCGAACCTTGTGTGCGCCACAGCGCCAGCGCTTTGCGCACACCGACACTTCCTCCCCTCGGCCCCGCTCGCCAGCCTGTGCCGCGCGCTGCGCCCACCCACCACACCGCGTTTCCTTCCTCGGTCCGGTTCCCCTCCTCTCTCTCTCTCTCTCTCTCTCTCTCTCTTCACTTATAAGCAAGCTCTCACACGTCACACTTCGCTCCGTTCTCTCTCTCTCTCTAGAGTAAAAAAAGGAGGAAAGGCTAGAAAAGAAAAGCTCACACCACCCACCTCCATTTATCAGTTTCTCTCCTCTTCCCCAGGCCAGGAACTAGAGCTAGCTAGTGGAACAGCACAAGCCAAGAACCCACCAGCCTGACCGCAGCAGCAGCAGCAGCTAGACCAATCCGCGAAGCAGAGGCCGCGGCCGCCGCACGCAGCCATGGGTGCGCCGGTGCACGGCGCGCTCCTCTTGTTCGTCCTTCTCCTGGCCGGTGCGGCCGCCGAGACATCGCCGGAGGAACCCGCATTGCCCGCCGCCGCCGCCGGCGGCGGCACAACAGCCGGTGCCGGGGGAGGGATCAACTCCAACTCGGTGCTGGTGGCGCTGCTGGACTCGCACTACACGGAGCTGGCGGAGCTGGTGGAGAAGGCCCTCCTGCTCCAGACGCTCGAGGACGCCGTGGGGAAGCACAACGTCACCATCTTCGCGCCGCGGAACGAGGCGCTGGAGCGGGACCTTGACCCGGAGTTCAAGCGCTTCCTGCTCGAGCCGCGCAACCTCAAGTCGCTCCAGTCGCTGCTCCTCTTCCACGTCCTCCCCTCCCGCCACCCCGCCGGCTCCTGGCCTGCCGCCCCACACCCCACCCTCTCCGGCGAGGAGGTCGAGCTCGCCGCGGGCACCGACGGCGCCATGCGCGTCGCCCACGCCGCCGTCACGCGCCCGGACGCGGTGCTCAGGCCGGACGGGGTCATCCACGGCATCGAGCGCCTCCTCGTGCCGCGGTCCGTCCAGGAGGACTTCAACCGCCGCCGCAGCCTCGCCGCGATCTCGGCCGTGCTTCCGACGGGTGCGCCCGAGGTGGACCCGAGGACGCACCGCCTCAAGAAGCCGGCGCCGCCCGTGCCCCCCGGCGCTCCCCCCGTGCTGCCGATCTGGGACGCCATGGCCCCCGGCCCCGCCATCGCGCCGGCGCCGGCGCCGGGGCCGGGCTCCGGGAAGCACCACTTCGACGGCCACAGCCAGGTGAAGGACTTCATCCAGACCCTGCTCCTGTACGGCGGCTACAATGAGCTCGCCGACATCCTCGTCAACCTCACCTCGCTTGCCACCGAGATGGGGCGGCTGGTCTCCGAGGGGTACGTGCTCACCGTGCTCGCGCCCAACGACGAGGCCATGGCACGCCTCACCACGGACCAGCTCAGCGAGCCCGGCTCGCCGGAGAACATCCTGTACTACCACATGATCCCGGAGTACCAGACCGAGGAGAGCATGTACAACGCCGTGCGGCGGTTCGGCAAGGTGCGGTACGACACACTGCGGCTGCCGCACAAGGTGGTGGCGCGGGAGGCCGACGGCTCCGTCAAGTTCGGGCAGGGCGAGGGGTCGGCGTATCTCTTCGACCCGGACATCTACACGGACGGCAGGATCTCGGTGCAGGGCATTGACGCCGTGCTATTACCGCCGGACGATACCAAGCCCGCGCCGGTCGCAGCGCCCGCCAGGAAGGCGCCCGCCGTCACCGGCACCAGCAAGAGCAAGCTCCGGCGAGGTCAGTATCCGTAGATCTGAACTTGGCACTTTCTATTAAGGTAGTGTTATAAGTAGACTGTTTAGTATTAGTACGAAATTGCCACTGAAATTTACAGTTCACAACCTTAGATTGGGATGGTTAGTAGATGAGTTATGCATTGGTTAAGTCAATGTGGGTTGATGGTAAGAATGTTGCCGGTGAGGGTACCTGTGAGTTCCGATCGCAGCGGCGGGGATTAATTTATCGGTTGGTGGGTGGTGAGTAGGGCCTGTAAGCATAAAGACGAAGGTGTAAGCATAAAATAGAAGCAATTAGGGTTGCTTACTGCTGTCCTATGCTCATGGCCGTATTGGAGGGCATGTGGGCCTGTCGGTGCCCGTTTGGACATTTACCACACCAAAATTGCAGTAGTTTCCGTTGGTGTTTATGCAGTCACAAATACTCAGGTGATTACACTGTGGAAACATGGATGTGAACCGAAACAATAGGACTAGCTGAGCTCCTCACCGGGCTGCCTGTGCTGGTGAGTCACTGTCTTCACCATCTCTTGGTACTGTTCCTGGGACTGCAAGCAAGCGCAGTTCTTCAACCCATGACGCATGAGCGGCAATTTTGCCTTTCCCAAAAGCACCAAAGGCTCATGCTTAAGTCTTGGTTACATCCTTGTTATGCGTTGAGGGAAGGTAGGGGCCAAACTGTGTGCCTAGAGGGAAGCTTTAGGCTTTGATCGTATTGGTTTCTACTTAGAAAAGTCAAAAGTCAATACGAATATCCAGCTTCTCGAAGCGGCTTCTCTACTCATCTCACTACTGTCTTGCTCGGGATAAGGCAAGGGGTCATGGGTGTATCACACACCACACTCCTCTCGTTCTCGTCACGCGCATGCATCTTTCCCTCACTTTTTCCACCGCTCGCCTTCACCTTTTAAAAATCACTTCTTTCAGCTATTACTATTTATTTTCAACCAAAAAACACAGCTAAAAGCCATCAGCAAAAACCAATATGAACGCCCCCTTAAGTTGATTGCACTAGCCAATTGTTCCCACCATCTCCAAAAAATGAAGAGTAGCTTGTATGTTAGGTTGCGATACCCCGATACGTCGCCTACCGTCGTTCCCGTATGCGATAGTGTCCGATACAGGATACATAGGCGATACAATGCGATATGGTATAGCAGACATCCGGATAATTACAATTTAAAAATAAATAAATAATTTCAATACTCCTCTAATACTTCCCGATACACCCACCATATGGCAACATATACCTAGCAAGGGAGCTTTGGTGGTGAGGGAGAAGGGGGCTGGCAGCGACCTAGAAGAAGGGGAGTGGCGGCAGGCGAGAAGGGGGGAGAGGAGCGCGTAGAAAGACCTGGCGCAGGGAGGAGTTGAGTCGGGAAAGGGATGGCGTTGGGGTACCCATTTGCGAGAAATCTGTGCTGCTCGGGTGGTTATTTGGAGCCGAGTGAATCTACCTTCCTGGATCCAGGCTGTCCGAGTAGGATCCAACACTCCAAATCATCATTCACTGATATATATATAAAGCCTCTTTTTTGCTCCCGGGTGTAATTATACCCTATGTTGTATCTCACAATGTAGAGAGTATCTCACGCAACGGAGGGTATGTACATGTAGTATACGAGTATTTAAGACCATCTAGGTGGTATGAACAATTTTCAAAGGTGGTATGCATATTTTTTAAGACATAATCTTTTTTATATGTGTATATGAAGGTATTTATAAAATACGCTAAAACTATGGACTCTTCTCTCTCTCTCTCTATATATATATATAGTGTGTATATATATATATATATGTGTGTGTGTGTGTGTGTGTGTGTATAGTAAAAATAATGAGTACCACTTGGTGTTCGGGCACCATAATCTAAAATAGCTATGTATCATGTGCGAAAAATTTTAAAATTTCTTGGACATCAAGTTTAACTAATTTACTAATTAGTTCAAATAAGATTGACCTAAATTTCGAATTGTAGTTGCCTTTTTTTAATGATAGTTTAATTGTAAATATATGCTGATTATTTATATAAATCAACAAAGTATGTGATCTAAATTCGTTCAAAACTTTGAATTTGAGTATATTTTTTCAAACTTATACGTTTCATTTGAATTGTTATAGTTGAGTATATACCCTAAAACTGATATTTCAAAAAATATACTCGAATTTAGATGGAATTGATGCATTTGAAATTATGGTGCCCGGGCACCATGGTGCCTCATTTCAACGTCCTCTCTCTCTCTCTACACACACACACACCATATCGACGTATCCCTGTTTTTGGAACTTGTTGCAATCTTTCCTTTTTCCGCTCTCGAAGCTACATTGGCTATCCTTCTGCTCCTTCGGTGGGACCTGCTGATGATCCCTATCTCACGTTACTTCACCGCCTGGTACTTGCAGCGCACATGCAAGAGCAGCGTAGCTCTTGTCTTGCCCATACGCGTGATGGAGCAAAGGCTCTACCTTCTCTAAGTGACGAGAGACAGAGCACACAACATCAAAGCAACTCCTTACGTGACTAGATAACACAAACACATAGGCTTCTTTTCCCCAGAGCCAAACCGCTCTCTCTCTTCCTTTTATTTCTTTGCTATTCCTTAGCTTCCGCATATACGATCACAACCGATCGATTCACGCTTCATGTCTCCACCCTACATTGAGTCATTGACTACATGGCCTTTTAAAGGCTATTTGCACAACTAGCAACCAGACACTCACTCCGACTCGGAAACTGACCAGAAAACTCTCACGAAAACGAACTAGCCTGACTCAGCAACTAAACTCATGCATGAAACGTATACGGCAATCTCTATGATTCAAGAAACACGATTAATTCTAACAATATCGTATCATGGTATCGCTATATCTGTATCGCCGTACACGTATCGCGAATCGGGGTAACTTAGATGTTAGGGACAAAAAGTTATTTAACCTTTCTTTTGATGCAAGGATAAGAGCTGTATGCTCTGGACCATAGATAGCTCAGATCAACCGAAAGCGCTTGTCCTTTCTAGACCTGTGCTCGAAGTATGTATATCATCCATTGGAAATCAGATGGCTACTTAGACCTTTGGACATTTCGTTTGGAACAAAATTTCACGCTGAAATTTATCTCAGGATTAGATGCTAGTGATGGTGAGCAGGAATGTGTCTGTCACGCAGGGCCTTGTGTTCTTTGGACTCAGTTTTCCTCACCCCTTATAATTTCATAGCTGGCATGGCCATAAAGTGTGGCTCAGAAGAAACTTTTCTTATAGCTTGTAAATCATGATCCCCTGGTAATTATGTTCTTGATTACACATTTTAGGACTGCAACATGGTGGTGCTGATTGCATAAATAGATGCCTTGGGACTCTAGGTTTTTGGGTAATTTCTGCCCTATGTTTGCAGTCATGTCTGCGATTTTGACATCAGATGCCATTCCAACTAGCATAGATAATTCGGTGTTTATTCCTTCCCCCCTTGTAGCCTTTGAGGCTAAGTTACCTGAAGCCGTTGGCATGTCCTTAGCATAAAAAAGATGTCAAAAATTGCAAGTTTTCTTTCACGCAATAAATCATATAGGCATCCGATGCTGTTGATAGGGTATCTGTTATAACATAATCCAACATTAATTTTCTGACTTTCAGCTTCGTACTCTTAAACCTTTTCTCTTCGGTATTACATCAGTGTCATTTTGTGTTAACCACTCACTTAACAATAACCCTTATGCTTTGTTCCTTCTAAAATACTGCAGGCAAGTTGTTAGAAGCAACGTGCCAAATGGCTGGCATCTTGGGTCAGCGATCGCGATTCGCAAGCTGCCAGTAGACGGAGAAAGACTGATCTCATGATACCGAAACGCGAACTGAAATGAGGTGATGGACTGTGCTGGAGCCGTTCACATTATTACTTTTTTTTGTTTATTATGAATAACTAATCAGGTGGGGGATGTAAACTGGTGGTCGTTGGTGTGTCCAGAAAAAAGGCATAAAAATTTGTTCATACTGAAAACCAATATCGTCTGTGTATAGGAATTAAAGCGTTTTGTTTTTGTTCGTCATTCTTGCTTCTGTTTATTTTGATAATGGGAATCTCGAGTAAAGATCGCATTCCATGGGTTAAATCTTTGCCTTCATTATTTCCTGCACATTTTTATCGCTCTGACGGACTCATTTTTATTTATTTTTTTTATTTCTCAAGATTTTTGTTCATTTGTCTTTCTAACGATCGTAGGGCTGTGATTTGTCTTTCACTCTTTTGGACGTCTGTATTGTTCTTTAAAAACGATAGCTCTGCCGAACAATAAACTATAGATGCTCCAACTGAGAAGCAATTAAGCAGCTAGTATGTTAATTAAACAAGTGACAACTAAAATGTGATTTGACTTTGCTCGGTGCTGCTATGGCCAATGTATTAGTGGCAGACAGCTTACGTAGACAACTCAAAAGAGGTTGCGGTTTGGTACTACTAGCACTAGCAGTGAAGTACAAATTACGCACCAGGCAATGTGATGCAGTAAACAATGGAGCAGGAGTACATCTCCAGAAACAAGTAGCCCATCTCGGAGTCAGAATCAGGTGGTCCCAGCCCAATGGACAAGGCAACGGGAGGATGAGTGCCTGTGTTTAGGCGGACCACTGGTTTGTGCCTGAGACAAGAATGGAACACAAGCAAAGCGACAGAGTCACGGTGTCTGAATCCAATGTGCAGCTGCGTCGCGTTGGTGCCGGGCGTCAGAAAGTGAAATGGTTTCACGTGTCTGGTTCACGGCGTTGCCCTGGGAGGAGTAGAGGTTGGTGATGGAGATTTCGGTCGAGGCGTCTGCCACTGTGGGCGTTCGTTCCTAGCTAGTACTGTTAATTACCCAGCCCATCTGCACCCATCGCCAACGACCAGCCCGTGCGTGCAAGGTCACCTGACGAAAGTAACAAAGCTTACGTCGAGATGGTGTTCTCGGGAGGGAAATGTGGATGGCGCATCTGGTCCAAGCGAGAGACGAGTTGGGCAAACGCGACAGGTTGAAGCGCGCCTGATCCATGCGCCCATGCCCGTGACTTGAGGTCGTGAGCCGCCCGCACCCCGCGTGGAAGCTGCCGTGCGGTGCGTCGCGCGGTTGTTGTAACAACCTGTATCTTCGGTTAACCTTAAGTGATATGTTACGATGTTAAATAGAATTAATTATATAACTAAAAATCTAAAATATAAGGGAACTTAAATTTTTTCTATGTATCCATCTAAATTGAAACCAACAAGCAGTAAGCAAATAAGTTACCATCGACGAGGACGAAAACCATTTTTTATAGACTAGAGTGAGAAATAGAATTTAATTGCAAGACAAGTAATAGCATTCAACTGAATTAAAATACATATAACAATCCGTAGTACAACAGTGTAATCATTACAGTTCTTATACAACAAATCAATTTATATTCATCGAGCTACAATTAAAATTGGTTTAAAATTTAATAACAACAATATAAATTACTGTGAATTTACAATTCTCGATCCCAATCGAATGACTTCCTCACAAACTTAGATAACTACAACACAACTGCAACTAATTAGAAAATTTCAGAACTTTAATTACATCGGATGTAATTAAAACTCTCTGAAAAATAGCTACCGCCAATAAAAAAAATCAGAACTACCGTTTAGCGGTATAACTAGCACTATGCTGCGGTACTACCGCACAGTGGTATGACCACTCCATATCTAAGTATGACCGATTTCTTTTAAAAAATGAGAAAATGATCCAAACAAAATGCAATCTTTGCGAAATTAAACAGCCACTCCATAAAACTTGCAATGATTTATCACAACATTATCCCGGAGCTTCTCACATAGTCCTTCATTTTCTTTCCTCTAGATATTGTACTCTTTAATTCTTCCTTTTGCTTTGGTTACTTCTAATTTTAGTTTCTTCTTTAAATTTTCCATTGTATAGGCAAATAGCTTCATTGTCTTGCAATGGAAGATGGTTTTTTATTGTCAATGTATTTGGCCTCTCCTTACTTTTGGATCACACTCCACCACAAGGCCCGCGTCACATGCGAGATGGTCCGCTCGACGCCATGTCGCGCGTGGAGTTGGCCCACATCAGGTGACGTGCGCCCGCAGAGCAACCGAACGGACGGTGCAGAGTTGAGCTGCGCGCTTGGAGGAGGCGAACTGTTCACACAAATGGTATTATAGTTATTTTTTTTTTCAAATGTGACCTTCAGATATTTATTTTTGTAAATCTAACCTTTTCTTTGAGCTCAGTAGTTACTACTAAACTCTATCAGCTCGACAGGATACCTGAAAAGCCTCAAAAATTCAAAACCAAAAATTTCTGTGCTTTTTGCTGCATTTTTGAGTGAATTCTGAGAACTTTCCCTTTTTGGAAAGTCCTCTCCCCAGCCGCTTTCCTCTTTTGGCCTGGCGCCTCCCCTCTCCTTTGGCGCCGCCTCTCTTTCCGCTTTCCCCGCTGCTTGGCTCCCTTCCCCCTGGCGCTTCTCGCTCGCGCCGCCCCGCCTCCTCCTCCCGGCGCGCGCACGCAGCCCGCCGCGCCGCGCGCGCAGACGCTGCTGGCTGCGCCGCGCCACGCCGCCGCCCCGCGCGCGCGCGCCACGCCTATCCTCGCGCGCCGCGCCGTCTCGCCGCCGGTCCTTCTCGCGCCCGCCGCCCCCGCAGCTCCGGCCCGGCGAGTGGGCGCCGCCGCGCCACGTCGCCGCTCAGCCCGCCCACTTGGCGACGCCGCTTTCCTCTCTCTGCGCGCGGGCGTGCCTCGCCCCGCCGCAGCTCAACCGCTTCGCCGTCGCGTCGCCTGCATGCGAGCCATGCGTCACCTCGCCCGCCCATCATGTGCGGGTTTAAACGCCCGCGACAGCTCCCCGTCCCTTCCTGTCGCCCTTAGAGGCCGCCGCGCTTTCTCCCGAAGAGCCCTCTCCTCGCTCGGTATAAATACCCCACCTCGGCTCCCTCTTCCCCTTTGCTTTCCAAACTCTCCCACCGCCTTCAATCCTCCCCACACTCCCACCACCTCCCGGGCGTCCGATTGAAGCCCCGCCGCCTGAGCTCCGCCATCGCCGCTCCTCGCGCGGCAAGCCCGCGAGCGGATCTCCTTCTCCTCCTCCATTTCTCAATTGCTTCGCCCGAGCTCCTTCCTTACCTCCTAATCACCGTGTTACCTTTGTTTGGACAGGAGACTCACCGAGGAACTCCGGCGACGAAGCTCCCCTTCGACCGCCGCCCCCTCCCGTGGCCAGCTCACTCCAGACTCTCCCCGCCACCGCCACCGCCGCCATTGTGAGCACCTCACTCCCCAGATGGTGAAACCACCCTCGATTAGCCCCTCTCGCCGCCGGTGACCCTCTCCACCGCGAAATCCCCGAGCCATCCCCTTCTCCCTCCCTCTCTCTTCTTTGGTCCCCGCAGATTCTAACTACCCAAAAAGGGTCCCCCATGCTCTGCTCTACCCGATGGTACCCCTCCTTGCCCTCGGGAGCCATCGACGTCGCCGGAGCACCACAGCCCCGCCGTCCCGTCTCTCTACTGCTCGCGCCCAGCCGGAGGAAGACGACGACGACGTGGCCTCCTCCCCGTCGTCGGATCCCCCTAACACCCTCTGATCTCCGCCATCCACCTCCCCGTACCGGTTCACCGCCCTCCTCTTATCCCCACCGTCCGATCCTCGTAAAGACACCACCCCTCGTTCGTCGGACGCGCGCGTCTGCGCCGCCGCGCGCATCCGGCGCGCACCGCGGACGCGTGTCGCCCATCCACCGCGCGCGCGCTGCTGCGGTGGGCGCGCCTCCGGCCGCTCCGCTCCCGCGCGCGTTCAAACCCCTGGGCCGGGCCGCACTGTAGCGACCGGACCGGCCCGATGCTGTGTATTTGATTTTCCCCGGATTTTCCAATTTCCAATATTCCAGAAAACTCAATTAAATCCTGGAAAATCACAGAAAATCCCAAAAATTCCCAAATTTCACCACTTTGCTCCAAATATTATTCCAGACCCTCTGGTGAACTCCATTTCCACAGATTCTCCCCAAATAAATTCCTAAAAATCCATTTGGAGTGTTTATGCATTTTATTTCTTTTTAAATAGTTTATTTTCCCTCGCTTGATTAGTCTCAAGCTGGACTTAATTTATTTTATGTGTTTACGCTAGTGTCGGAGATTCCGGAGGTTCAAGAGCAGGCTCAGGATCCAGGCGTTTCTTCGTTCGAGCTAGCAGAGATCATCCGGATTGACGGCAAGTCCCAAATCCTTTGATCATGTTGTATCCCATAATGTTTAATTATGTTAATATGATATTTGCATTGAGCTAGTTCTGAAATGTTAGTTCGAAAATAAAATAAAAGGTTTAGAATGACATGTGATATAGTTAGTCCTACCACCGTTAAATGCCATTTTTAAATTGTAACCATGCCTTTGTAACCCTAGAATTAATTATCTGATAATCTAGATAATTGTAGGCTATTATTATCATGCAAAGTGTTACACTAATAAGGTTGTGGCTGTGGGCCAATAGAATTTGGAAAACCCGACTCTAAGGTAGGGTGGTATGGGACACCGTATCTTAGGGCGGAGAGTGCCGGCGTGCACAAGGTAGGGTAAGGGTTGGGGGAGAGCCGCGAGACGGTCTTTGCCCACCTTTTACCCTAGGGTTGGAGTAGGGTAAGGGTGAGTGGGAAACCGCGAGACGGTCTACGCCACCGCTTGCCTTAGTTTGGGTCGCGGGCCCGTGAGGTTGCGGACTGTGAAAAGATAAGGACCGAAACCCTTACGCCGAGCAAATGTCACGATGATCGCCAACCACGGAGTTGACTTGTCAACACTTGTCTATTAGCCGCTCAACTCGTTTGAAACTCTACGGGAGGGTAGCGGTGAGGTTAGGCGGCCGTCTTTGCGGTGCCTAACAACGGTGGAATTCACTCGGCGGACGTTGTCCTCCCTGTGTGTGTGTGTGTGGGTGTGAGCCGGACAGAGTGAATTCTACGGGTAGAGCCTATATATAAAGTTGAGCGGTGAAACGACGACTTTCTTGACTCTTTAGCGGAGTTAAGGGATCGTGTGGGTAAAGCCGAGCAAACTCGCAGAGTCAAATAAATGGTATTCGAATACGCCATGCTCCTGCTATTGGAGCCGTGTCGGTTAGGTGATTCCAGTGAAGCTTAAGTAGTTTTGTACATGCTTTAACTTGGTTAGTTGGTTAATGAACTCTTGATGAAAACCCCGAGATCTTAAGAAGTAAGTTTTGGGTCCGTCTTATTAAAATGTTTGCAAATAAAATTGCATCCACCAAATGTAATAAACCAAGTATACTCCCATCCTTTGACTTTCCGTGCATATAGTAAGATAGGATCCCTTTGGGATTTCTTGAGCGGTTGTTTGGCTCACGGCTTGCTTAATTCCTCTTTAGAGGATCAAGACGAAGGAGAAGGTCTCCCGTTGAAGAAGTCCGGAGGATCTTTTCTTCGACGAGGACCCTTGGTCGTAGGTCTCCGCGCGCGCCAAGCGGTTTCGAGTCTTTTGTAATGTAATTACACTTTGGGCTTGCACGCCCATTGTAAAAAGCGGATGTTAATCCTTATGTCAAATATATTTGGACTTTTGTTGTAAGCATGCAATGGTATACTCTTGCGCGACATTCCATAACTGTTCAGGCGTGAATAGTTACGGGGTGCCGTGTCCGTACGCGCCCCTGGAAACGGGGGCGTTACAATACCAACCATAATTAATACTTATGCTTAATTAGTGCTAATCATATTAATTAGTGCTAATTTTGTAAACCTAATTACCAGCTAGTGTGGGGGCCATTAACAATCTGCTATCGAACAACTATGGCTCGACAGGTGCTGCCAAGCTCAGGCAGCATTTGCGGAGCTTTTGTAGCACGACAAGCGATATTTGTTATCTGTTGTAGCTGCTAAGTTTAAAGAGGAGACTAGATTTATAAAAATGACGTTTCGGGATGCTATTTGTGTGATCAGTTCGAAGGCGGGCATGGATGGAGACCACGGGGGCTGCGACGGCGATGTCCCATGCCCGAAACGGACGACTCGCGCGTGGGCAAATGGTCTAAATTAACCGCGAGCAAGTGGACTTCGCTGCGCGAGGTGGGCTGCTAAAGGCCATCGGCCGCGTGGGACGGGCGGCGTTGGCCTCGCCTCACGCGGGTTTGCCGAAGAATACGACAGAAATACGGCATGCATCAAGGTCAGACGGTACATATACATCCAGTCAATACGAACAGCGATGATTAGCGGATGGTAACTGTATACAGGAAGAACAAAAAACCTTTCGTAGTTTATCATCACCAAACAATTAAACCAATTCTGTGTGTGGCCAATCATCACCATGCCTGCCTCTACGTACACACTTCTCAAGCCGTCGCCACTTGCCGCGAGCCATTTCAATCCTATAGAAGCAACTCACTGGCCTTATCACCATCCCTACAAGGGCTGTACTTTCTCGTTCTACAAGTAGTAGTAGAATGACTCTACAGATTTTTTTTACAAGGAACAGCAGACAATAATCTCCGAGCACAAGCACTATCATCGAGTTGCTTAAGCCATCCTCAAGGCCTCCCTGAAATCGATGCTGAAACTAGTCTGCAAACCGGCCTTCTTTGGGAGTCCCAGTGTAGGCTTCTGCATCATCGCGACGAACTCGCTGTAATCTATGAGACCGTCCTGCAAAAACGGCAAAGAAGCCTATCAGTATTTCGGTGGTGAACATCAGGCTTGGCTTTGATCAGAATGCCCTGAAAAAGAAGTTACTGACGTTGTCTTGGTCTACTTCTTTGATCATCTCCTCGAGCTGTACATCTCCTAAGCCGAACTCCTCACAGGCTAGCTGCAGTTCATCGGGCGTAATGTATCCACTGCCGTCTTTGTCGAAGTATTGGAATGCTGCGAACAAGTGATCCTCCCTCTCAACTTTGTTCAGATGCAAAGTGGCAGCGATGAACTCGCCGTAATCTATCGTGCCGCTGTTATCTACATCCGCCTGTTAATTCATTTCAGCAGCAGAAGTCAGACACAATAAATTTCGGTTGTTCTGATTCCCAAACAAAAAATGCGGAAGTGATGAAAAACTTACGGCTTGCATGAGCTCGTAGATCTCGGATTCTTGGAGATTAGCACCAACTTTTTTCAATCCGACCTTCAGTTCTTCGAAAGTGATCTGTCCACTGTTGTCTGTGTCTATCATCTTGAACATTTCTTTCAAGCCAGCAATTTCGTCCTCAGATAAGTTCTCAGCAATGACCTAGAAGGAACAAGCATATCAGGACAAGTTCTTTGACTGAATTCTAATGGAAACTGCCTTCTGCACCTAATAGGCTACTGTGATAACATTCTTTTTTGCTTGTTTATGTAATGTATCTTGCATAAGCCAAACTACCAGCGGCTATTCGCTTGGTACACGAGTACAAAAGCAAGATGATACTAATCTAAGAATTGTAGAAAGAGAAATAAACAATCCTTCCAAATCATACTTACCCTAAGAGCCATCTTCTTCAGCTTATTCATAGCTGAGAATTGCTTCATACGAGATAGTACAGCAGAATCCAGCGGCTTATCAGGAGCCAAACCACCAACCTGAACCCATGGATGCCCTACAAGATGACAAAAAAGAACTCTTCAGTGAAACCACAGTGCATTGCTCATGGTCATGGCCTGTATTTCTGAAATAACTTGAATGCATGCACGAACATATGATGGAAAATAACTCACGTAAGACTTCATGAGCGGTCAATCTCTTTTTTGGATCCCTAACAAGCATTCTCCTTACAAGATCTTTGGCACCTTCAGAGATGCTAGGCCATGGCTCTGACTGAAAGTCAAGTCTACCATGTAAAACCTCTTCAAATATACCCTGCTCAGTCTCTGATTGACAAGAATGAAATGTTCAATTAGTCCAAGAGTTCCAACAAAAAAGCGATACATTTTTCAGGAAACTAACCGTACACTGATGTATCATTTGATCAAAGAGCAAAACAAAATTCGCACCTGCCCAAAATGGTGGCACACCGCACAACAAGATGTAAATGATCACACCAGCACTCCAGACATCTGCCTCTGGACCGTATTTCTTTCTCAGGACTTCTGGTGCGACATAGTAAGGGCTACCAACAACATCAGTGAATATTTGACCTGAAATAAGATCCCCATATAAATAGCGATCCAATGGGGAATTATTGAAAGCTTAACTAAATGCCTTCAAAAATAAAAATGCCAAGTAAAGGGTGCAGAATGATGAAGTCTGTAACCAAACTGTATGTGGTCACAGTAAAAGGACACAAATTATTTTCCAGAAATGAAATGAGGCATTGCTGAAGAATTGAAATCATGGTTACACAAATTATCTGGATAGTAGAGAACGATTACATAAGGTTGATGCCAAGTACGGCTGCATTACATTGCATTAATTAGCGCTTCAAGCAATCAGAACATAATGAAGTTTTATTATGCACATATGGCAAGATGTCTTAGGACAAATAAGCAACTTAAACAATAAGGCCATGTTGAACATCTTAAGCATATTGAACATTAATGGGCGGGTTCGATACTGCTTATGGTTTATACTTATGTACTATAACTACAGTAGTTTTTTTTAAATGGTGCATTTTTTTGAGACGGGATCTAAAGGTCAATTATAGTAAAAAGTGTATTGAGTTCAGCTATACCGGCCAAAATCACATGTGACTATTTTCCTGTGCATATTGCCTCTCACGAGCAGATCAAAATTCAAAAACCACATCCATAAGCTACAGCATAAAAGAACCCACCCAACATTATCAAAATATCGAAGTTATTTTCCCTTATGAAAGCAAAAAATGAAGTGCACAAACTAGAAAAATATACTCGGGTTTATGGACATTAAACCAGTTCTGTTGAGAATTGTGCTTGCAGAAACTCACCTGGCCGAAAGAAAATGGAGAGACCAAAGTCAATAGTCTTGAGAGCAGCCTCCTCCGTCTGGTCAACGAAGAGGAAGTTCTCCGGCTTGAGATCCCGATGCATGACGCCCATGGAGTGGCACACCTCGACGACGCCGACGATGACCCTGGTGAGCTCGGCCGCCTTCCTCTCGGTGTAATGCCCCTTCTGCACGATCCGGTCGAACAGCTCGCCGCCGGCGCAGAGCTCCATGACGAGGTGCACGGCGATGGCGTCCTCGTAGGCGCCCCGGATGGAGATCACGTTGGGGTGGCCGGCCAGGTGATACATTATCTGGATCTCCCGCCGGACGTCCTCGACGTCGTCGTCGGTGACCAGCTTCCGCTTCAGGATGGACTTGCACGCGTACTCCTTGCCGGTGCTCCGCTCGACGCAGAGGTACGTCATGCCGAACTGCCCCTGCCCGAGCTTGCGCCCGAGGCTGTACTTGTCCTTGAGGTTCTCTGTCTTGCGCTTGAGCACCGAGCCGACGAGCAGCCCGGCGCTCGACACGCGCTTCACCTGCGGCACCTTGGGCCGCGGCCTGGACTCGCCGGAGTTGGAGCCGGCGCCAGCCTTGGCGTCCTGCTCGGCGGGCTTGGCGGCGTCCTCCGCCTTGGCGGCGATCTTGACGGGTTCAGGGGCCTTGCTCTGGACGGCGAACGGCACGTCCGACGGTTGAGTCGGCGGCGACCGGTCCGGGCTGCCGCCATCCGGCCCATTGGCGGCAGGCAGCGCGTCGCCGTCCTGCCGCGTCTTCCACAGCACCGTCGACACGGACTGGAAGAAGCCATTCTTAGTGATGCTGGGGCCGACGCACGTGTTACCCATTGGTGATCCAACAAGACGATCGAATCTTTATCGGGGGTACACCTCGCCGGGATCCGACCCAACAACTCCCCACAGATGGATCCAAGAAACACTTCAAACTCCTCGAGCAGTGTACCGGCTCAGATCACGCCGCGAACGTCACCCTCGGCAAGAGACTAACGCATCAGATTAGAATTACCTTCTTCTGCTAGGGAATCAGCCGAATCGCGCCAAAACGAGCAGGACCAAAGATGGAGCCGGTTCCGATCACCTCGCGGGCAAGGTGACGAATTTCAGTCAACGCTACCTAAGAGCAAAGAGATTATCCTCCAAAAACTCAAATTGCAGTGCAGAATGCCGGAATCTAACGCTTTTGGGCGGCAGGAATGCATCAAGGGTCAGAACTTGTAGTATCGAAGCAGAAAGGAGAATTGTTCAATGAACATCAAGGGTTGGTGGACCTTGTCCAGCCGGCGGCAGGTGCAAGAAACAGTCTCAAAAGACGAATGCAAGAAGCCAAATTGTTCAAGGCAAGAGGGGATGGGAGACTACTACTAGGACCAAGAATCACGCAGCAACAAACACGGATAGTTCCTTGGCAAGAACCGGCGACACACAGAGGGGAAGGGAACAAGAAAGAAAGGCAAAGCCCTGAGAAGGAATAATCATATCTAAGACGGAAGGGAAGAGTAAATAAGGAAGAATAATCATACTACGTGACGGGAAGTATGAACGATTGAGCAAACGAACAAAAAGAAAACTACGAGCAGGTGGTGGAACAGAGGTGGTTCCGGCCTCGCAGTCAAGGGGCAATTATTAGCGAGCCATTTAGCTGTGATTTGGACATGGCACGGGGAGCGCGCCGGGGTGGGGCGAGGAAGAGGACGCGAAGTGGGGTGACACGTTGAAGGGGCACCACGGGTATTTCACCCGCACAAAAAAAAATGGTACATTCTTCGTCTCAAAGATTTGCGTATTCTCGCGTTGTCTTGTTTCCCGGTTTCTTCCTTCGCCACGCCAACGCCTAACGCGGTCGCGAAGAGAGCGCGTTGGTGGCCGACCGGGTCGTGCCGCTGTCCAGAAGTCCAAAACGCACGCAGCTTCACCATCCAAGAAAGGTGCCACTGGAGCATCGCCTTATCGCGGCAGGTGGCCTGTAACGTCCCAGTTAGAAGATTGTGACATGCTACGTGATTATAAATTCAACGATGGTTCAGATTAGTTTTCTGAAGAATTGGTCAAGCACAGAAAAGAAAATCTTTTGGGGGAAGAAGATAAGACAGCGTGTCCATGGCAAGAAGCAACTCATACACAGACTCGGTAAACAATTACCTTACCTTGCAACGTAAAGTAAAAAACGGAAACATGCAGGATGTAAGCTATGGTGGGCTTTGGATTTAGAGATTCTAAACTGAGTTCTGAGCTTGTCAAATGTAGGCAAAAATACAATAGTAAATTACACTCCGAGCCAAATATATCGGAGGCAAAGGGAGAGAGCAGACGGCAGCAAAAAGAAACCAAAACTCCACCTTGAGATACACTTTTTTTTGTTGCTCTATTTTACACCCCAAGAGCACAAGCATACTACAACGTGCCAGCCGGCTTTGACGAAGGAAGAAATAATTGAGTGGATACACTGACCTTGGGTTTACAAGCCAGCCATGAGATAGTGGAACTGTGTTGATGCCGGAAAATTTGTATGACCATACGAACCATGGTCATAATTCTCCGGAGTATCCATCCAGATGAGCAAGAGATGTTCCCGAGCAGCGCATTATCCGAAATGGCATCGTGCAATGAGCATTTGAACAAGACTATCTTTTCTTTTGTGGCCCCCTTTTGACCTTGATCATTCGTCTGCTGGACTTGTCGCCGCCGCCGCCGCCACTGCCCAACGAGAAGTTCCCACCCTGAAACTCAAGGCTACCGCCAGGTGGGAATGATGGGTTCTGCTGCAGGGAGCCTTGCTGGCTCCCGAACTGAAAAACTCCACCAGACTGGACTGCTGGAGCACCAAATACTGGAGCCGCAGATGAACTACCTGGCTGCCCAAATGGTGAAGAACCAAATACCGGTGCAGGTACTGGAGTTGGTGCTGCTTGGTTAGTGTCATCCGCCATGCTGTCTGTTGGCTTTGCCCAGGAGAACACTCAGCTCATGGCTTTGAACACACACTTACACAGTGGAGAGGATGAACACGGTAGAACAATTCAGCACAAATGTTTGTTCTATTAGTTACTCAACTCATGGAATATAATGACTAAGTACATATTTATACACTCGTACAACCCACTTGATTGACCGGTTCTCACGCCACTACTTCCACTCCATGCATGCCTTAGAGCTAGTGCTCCACTACTATGTACAAACTAACTCATCATGCCGGACATGCACACATGCAACTACGTGATTAACTAACTAATACAAACATACACTAGCTCAACTAACTACACCGTGCATGCATCCGCAACTCACATGACTACACATGCAACAACACAAAGATACTAATTCTTGCGCCATGCCTCCGACTGGGTCAGCGCAATACACAACTGCATGCACACGCGCACACTTGGTCCACTACTTCCATGCAACTAAATGCAAATACTAAGTCAAGATTAATTCCCAACAATCTCCCCCTTAATCTGACTTGCTAAACTTCACAAGACGAAGTCCGATCTCCTGACGCATCTCCAAGGAGTTTTACATTCTCCTTGCTGACCATGCGGCTGGTGACACAACTTGTCGATGCCTTTCACTTCTTCACCATCGGTGACACACCTCGTCGATGACTTCGACCTTGCCCAGGAGAACACTCGCTATGGCTTGAACACACACTTACACGGTGGGGAGGATGAACACGGTAGAACAACTGAGCACAAATGCTTGTTCTATTAGTTAGTCAACTCATGGAATACAATGACTAAGTACATATTTATGCACACGTACAACCAACTTGATTGACCGGTTCTCACGCCACTACTTCCACTCCATGTATGCCTTAGAGCTAGTGCTCCGCTACTACGTACAAACTAACTCATCATGCCGGACATGCACACATGCACCTACGTGATTAACTAACTAATACAAACATGCACTAGCTCAACTAACTACACCGTGCATGCATCCACAACTCACATGACTACACATGCAACAACACAAAGATACTAATTCTTGCGCCATGCCTCCGATTGGGTCAGCGCAATACACAAGCTGCATGCACACGCGCACACTTGGTCCACTACTCCTTCCATGCAACTAAATGCAAATACTAAGTCAAGATTAATTCCCAACAATCTCCCCCTTAATCTGACTTGCTAAACTTCACAAGACGAAGTCCGATCTCCTGACGCATCTCCAAGGAGTTTTACTTTCTCCTTGCTGACCATGCGGCCGGTGACACAACTTATCGATGCCTTTCACTTCTTCACCATCGGTGACACACCTCACTGATGACTTCGACTTCTACTTCAGCTCCAATTGTCTTTCGCCAGTAACACAACTTGACGGTGATGGAGACTCAGACCGAAGCTTACACACTCCTGATTACTCACGTTTTCTCGTGGGCACAACTAACATAAGAACACACACGAGTACTCTGAACACACGCTTTTTCGTGGACACATCTAACACAAGAACTCACGCGTACAACAAGAACTCACTATACATGCAAGACTCCTATTCCAACAAACTCCATGTGCTAACATGCACATACACACAAATAACTCGGCAACACTAGCCAACTAAATGAATGTGGCAGCTAAGCTCCTATCATGCATGACTCAACTACATGCACGCGCTCACCGGGGAGATTACGCTGCACCATCGTTGTTGGCTCTGTTTTGCCCATCTCGCTGATAGCATGTTGCAGCCACCCGTGCTCATGCATCTGCTCCTGGCTACCTTGGTGCCTGTGCGCATGCACCCACTTCACGCCGCCTGCGCGTTGCGGGCCGCCACCTTGCTGTGTGCTAGCTACACGCCACCAAGAGCCGGTGTCACCGGACCGACCTGCGTGCTGTTCAGTGGCGCCGCACGCTGCTTCCGCGCTGGCCCAAAGCTGCCAGTGGCTTGCGCCGCGTCGGTCGTGCCGCCTTATCAGGCGGCTCCTCTCACCTCGCTCTGATACCAATTGTTGGCTTTGCCCAGGAGAACACTCACTCATGGCTTTGAACACACACTTACACGGTGGAGAGGGTGAACACAGTAGAACAACTGAGAACAAATGCTTCTTCTATTAGTTACTCAACTCATGGAATACAATGACTAAGTACATATTTATACACACGTACAACCAACTTGATTGACCGGTTCTCACGCCACTACTTCCACTCCATGCATGCCTTAGAGCTAGTGCTCCACTACTACGTACAAACTAACTCATCATGCCGGACATGCACACATGCAACTACGTGATTAACTAACTAATATAAACATGCACTAGCTCAACTAACTACACCGTGCATGCATCCACAACTCACATGACTACACAGGCAACAACACAAAGATACTAATTCTTGGACCATGCCTCCGACTGGGTATGCGCAATACAGAAGCTGCATGCACACGCGCACACTTGGTCCACTGCTCCTTCCATGCAACTAAATGTAAGGGCCTGTTTGGCAGAGCTCCACCATTGAAAAAATGAATCTGGAGCAGCAGATCCACAAAAAACAGCTCCACCGTGAATCTGGGATCCCACCATGGAGCTAGACAAAACTGTTTGACTTGCACAACAACTCCAGATCCACGAAACTGAGTTTTTGATGGAAATGACCTATTTTGCCCATGGGTTTTATGGTGGTATGGGATGGGGTGTGTAACCAGTGGCAAAAGGTGGGTAATTACCACCCAACTCCACGAGTAGGTATGAAACAACGTTTCATGGAGCACCCCTTGAGGTGCTCCATGGATTTCATGAATCTGGAGCTAGATTCAGTATTTTGGTGGATCCAGATTTCGTGGAGCTGGAGCTTTTGGGTAAAAATTCGTGGAGTGGAGCTGTTTTTGGTGGATCTGGAGTTGGTGGAGCTCTGCTAAACAGGCCCTAAATACTAAGTCAAGATTAATTCCCAACACTGTCTTCCACATTCATCTGATCATTTCCAGGAGATCCCATGCTGAAGGCCGTGTTGTCATTTGTCATCCCAAATGCAGGTTGTGGACTATGTGAATTCATGCTTGTGCATGCCGAGGTAAATGGAAAAACTGGAACTTGTGAAGAGAATTGCTTCATACGAGATAGTACAGCAGAATCCAGCGGCTTATCAGGAGCCAAACCACCAACCTGAACCCATGGATGCCCTACAAGATGATAAAAAAGAACTCTTTAGTGAAACCACAGTGCATTGTTCATGGTCACGGCCTGTATTTCTGAAATAACTTGAATGCATGCATGAACATATGATGGAAAATAACTCACGTAAGACTTCATGAGCGGTCAATCTCTGTTTTGGGTCCCTAACAAGCATTCTCCTTACAAGATCTTTGGCACCTTCAGAGATGCTAGGCCATGGCTCTGACTGAAAGTCAAGTCTACCATGTAAAACCTGTTCAAATATACCCTGCTGTGTCTCTGATTGACAAGAATGAAATGTACAATTAGTCCGAGAGTTCCAACAAAAAAGTGATACATTTGAAACACCCCACAATTTCAAACCTTTTTGAAATTTTTGTAAATTTGGTTTGAATGCAATTTCTTTCTTAATTTGGCAAGTCTCAATGAAATTACGCCTTCCCTATTTGGCAAATGCGCCTTCTCCCTCCCCTAGCGCCCTCGCGCGCGCGCGCCTCTCTGGCGTCTTCCCGAATCCTCGGCCGCACACGTCGCTCTCCCCGTGCACAGGATTTCGGTGCCGCTCCTCCCTCGCCCGACGTCACCCTCTGCACGGCGGTCCCACCAGTCAGCCGCACCTCCCCCCGTTCTCCCTTGACCGCGCGCCACCGCCTCGCACCTACTCCCACCACCGCTGCACAGCCCATTCCCCTACCCACTGTTCCAGCGCCTCACAGGGTCAATTGGTTGTCAAGTTTGGCAGAGGAGAAGTGCCACCTCTCTCTCATTCGCCTCTGCGCAGCGCCAGTGCATCCCCCTCCCCCTGCGCTGCATGAGAAGAACGCGGACGAAACCGCCTCACTGTTGCCACCGCCCCACACTGGGTATAAAACCTTTTGGCCCCAATAGAACGCCTCCTAGTGCACTCACAAAGCTCCACAAGCAACCAATTTCAGTTCCATTGCCCCTGCTGCCGGCGATCGTCTCCCTTGAGCCCGGTAAACCCTAAACCATATCTTTTGATTTCCTCGATTCTTTTCCGATTGGTTGCGCTGACACGACCTCCTTTCTCTCTGGAACACGTGGGTGAACTCCCCGGGACGAGAGCATTTGTAGGGAGTTCGGGCGACGGAAGTCACCGTAGGCCGAAGGACCCCCTCCGTGGCTGGCTCGCTCGAGCTACCCTTGAGCTCAACCGTCACCTCCATGGTGCTCCCTAGGTTCCCTAGATGGTGAAAAACCCACCCATTTGGCCAGAGAGCCTCTAGGTGTTGATGGCACCGCCGTGAAGGCCCTTGTCTTCCCGGCTGCCCCCTACTGCTTCTAGTAGTCCGCATGCCCTCCAAAGACCCAAAATGGAAACTTAAACCCTAGCCGCATCTTCTGGTAAAGCCACTTCGCCTCAAGTGCCTTGTCGTTGCCGTGCCACCACGGTCAACTTTCTCTGTTTCCCGCCGGGAGTGCCGTCTGGAGATTGAAGACGACTCCCGGGGGCAATGTGGCTTCATCCCGGCCATTCAAGCAACTCCATTCGGAGCGTCCACCCAAGTTTGAATCCGGGCCGTAGATGCCCCGCCGTCTCTTCATCCAAGCGTCCGTGCTCGCCCCATCGGTGCCGTCTACGCTGGTCGTGCTCGCCCATCGGGCGGACGTGCACGTGCCCGCGCTGGGCCTCGCTCGCGCACTCGCGTGGGCCGCAAGCCGTGGCCTATGCGGCCATGCGCACGTTGCGGCCGTGGGCCGACTGGCCCATTTAGCCGCGTGGGAAATCAGGCTGGCCACACTGTTCATCCCGGGCCGGCCCTAACACTGTTTATTCATTTTAGAAAATCCCGAAAAATCCCCAAAAAATCCCAGAAAAATCCAAAAACCCCAAAAATACCAAAATACATCATTTTAACCAGTCGAATGTCCTAAATTCAAATCTAGTGTCCATTCTCCTAAGTTCCAATTCTAAAAATTCAAATCTCATCATTTCACAAGCCTAGCCTTATAAATTCAATTTCTATAAATTCAATTTCCACAAATTCCCATATTTCTTTGCCACCAAAAATCTAGTCCTAATATCTCCCCAATGTTTACTTGAGATTTTATGCAATTTACTCCTTTTTATTTAGATTATTTTCCCTAACTTGATTAGAATCAAGTTTGGACTTATGTTGTTATTTTATGTGTTTACGCTAGCTTCCGAAGTCGCTGACATTACAGTCCCAAAGCCTGAGCCCGTCACTCAAACATACGACCTAATTGAAATTCCTGATCAGCAAGGCAAGTTACATGTTTTTGATCATATTGAGTCCCATGCAATTCATATTATTTAATTAATGTATTTTCATTATGTATAATTGTGAAATGTTAATTGTTTAAAATAAATTGTTTAGAATGGCATGCTATTTAGATAAATCTTACTACTGAAAAATGTCCTGCCTTGATTGATGGCCATATTCATCTTGACAACCTTAGTAAGAATTAAAATATTGTATAAATGTATATAAGATCATTTCACACAGCATTTTACACTACTAAGTGACTTGGCCGTCGGCCTGTAGGATTTAAAAAGGATGGGACCTAGGGTAAGGAGGTTGTGAGGCTCTGTGTAGCGGACTCAGCCCACCGCTTTACCCTAGGTTTGAACTTCGGGTAGAGAAGTTGGTGGGGCTCCGTGTGGCGGACTCAGCCCACCGCTTTACCTGAGGAGGGAGGCTGATTGGTTTGGTGGTGGTTGGTGCTGTTGAGCACAGGGGAAGCTGTGGTTGAATGCCTCAGGTGAAAAATATAAGGACAAGAACCTTGTGCCAAGTAAAATACATAGTGATCGCTTAAACCACAGGAGTTGACTTGTCAACACTGGTTTAGTAGCTGCTCAATTCAATTGAAACTCTACAGGATGAGGTGACAGGATGCCTGGGAGTTAGGTATGCTGCGGGTACCTAACAACGGTAGTATGCACTTAAAACGGCAATGAGAAGTTTATTTTAATGTTTGGCCGTGACTGAGTGCTGCTACCTGGTAGAGCCTACATAGAGAATTGAGCAGTGAAACGACCTGGCTTTCTTAACTCTGTCGCGGGAGTTAAGGGATCGTGTGGGTAAAGTTGAGCAACTCTGCAGAGTGAAATAGATGGTATTCAAATACGGCGTGCTTCCGGTTAATGAAGATGTGTTAATTGGGTGATTTCAACAATATTTCTCGAACTACGCAGGAGAACTGCATGTCATTTCATTAAGAAGATAGAAAAACAATGGAAAGAGGCGAAGAGCCTTTTCCAAAACCCACACAAACACACACATAAACACAAACACGACCATCACTAGCTCCTCAGAAAAGTAAGAGGTTTAGTTGACTAGGGCAAGTGATTTCAACAATATGATGATTTTAATCTGGTTAATGATGAACTTTATCTGTTAACAAAACTCCCTGATCTTAAGGAATAAATGTTTTAAATCTTATTTGTTTGCAAATAAAATTGCATCCACTAAATATAATAAAACTAATATATTCCCATCCATTGAATATCTTTGCAAATAGTAAATTAGGGTTTACCCCTGTAACTTGCTGGGTACAGTTGTATTCATACTTGCTAAAAACAATTAACAGAAAGTTAAGGTTGGCAAGAAGAGCCTGCGGAAGACGAAGCTCCCGAAGAACCAATCTACTCTGATGAAGATTGGTCTTAGGTTTTAGCTTACGCTCAGGCCGTTTGATCCTTTTGTAATGTGATATTGGGCTGCACGCCCGCTGTGTAAAACAATGATAACCCTATATGTAATAAAGTTGGATCTTTTGTTGTAAGCTGGTACTGTTGTGATGATCGCTCATATTCACGAACGTCGTAACTGTTCATTCTGTACGGTTACGATGTTCTGTACCGTCCCCAGAAGCGGGGGCGTTACACATTTTTCAGGAAACTAACCGTGCACTGATGTATCATTTGATCAAAGAGCAAAACAAAATTCGCACCTGCCCAAAATGGTGGCACACCGCACAACAAGATGTAAATGATCACACCAGCACTCCAGACATCTGCCTCTGGACCGTATTTCTTTCTCAGGACTTCTGGTGCGACATAGTAAGGGCTACCAACAACATCAGTGAATATTTGACCTGAAATAAGATCCCCATATAAATAGCGATCCAATGGGGAATTATTGAAAGCTTAACTAAATGCCTTCAAAAATAAAAATGCCAAGTAAAGGGTGCAGAATGATGAAGTCTGTAACCAAACTGTATGTGGTCACAGTAAAAGGACACAAATTATTTTCCAGAAATGAAATGAGGCATTGCTGAAGAATTGAAATCATGGTTACACAAATTATCTGGATAGTAGAGAACGATTACATAAGGTTGATGCCAAGTACGGCTGCATTACCCACCCAATATTATCAAAATATCGAAGTTATTTTCCCTTATGAAAGCAAAAAATGCAGTGCACAAACTAGAAAAATATACTCGGGTTTATGGACATTAAACCAGTTCTGTTGAGAATTGTGCTTGCAGAAACTCACCTGGCCGAAAGAATATGGAGAGACCAAAGTCAATAGTCTTGAGAGCAGCCTCCTCCGTCTGGTCAACGAAGAGGAAGTTCTCCGGCTTGAGATCCCGATGCATGACGCCCATGGAGTGGCACACCTCGACGACGCCGACGATGACCCTGGTGAGCTCGGCCGCCTTCCTCTCGGTGTAATGCCCCTTCTGCACGATCCGGTCGAACAGCTCGCCGCCGGCGCAGAGCTCCATGACGAGGTGCACGGCGATGGCGTCCTCGTAGGCGCCCCGGATGGAGATCACGTTGGGGTGGCCGGCCAGGTGATACATTTTCTGGATCTCCCGCCGCACGTCCTCGACGTGGTCGTCAGTGACCAGTTTCCGCTTCAGGATGGTCTTGCACGCGTACTCCTTGCCGGTGCTCCGCTCGACGCAGAGGTACGTCTTGCCGAACTGCCCCTGCCCAAGCTTGCGCCGGAGGCTGTACTTGTCCTTGAGGCTCTCTGTCTTGCGCTTGAGCACCGAGCCGACGAGCAGCCCGGCGCTCGACACGCGCTTCACCTGCGGCACCTTGGGCCGCGGCCTGGCCTCGCCGGAGTTGGAGCCGGCGTCGGCCTTGGCGTCCTGCTCGGCGGGCTTGGCGGCGTCCTCCGCCTTGGCAGCGATCTTGACGGGCTCAAGCGCCTTGCTCTGGACAGCGAACGGCACGTCCGACGGCTGAGTCGGCGGCGACCGGTCCAGGCTGCCTCCATCCGGCCCATTGGCGGCGGGCAGCGCGTCGCCGTCCTGCCGCGCCTTCCACAGCACCGTCGACACGGACTGGAAGAAGCCCTTCTTGGTAATGCTGGGGCCGACGCACGTGTTACCCATTGGTAATCCAACAAGACGATCGAATCTTTATCGGGTGTACACCTCGCCGGGATTGGAGCCAACTACTGTTAGTTAATCTAGTTATTCTGCATGTCAGTTACTATTTTGCCGTCAATAATGCAGTGTATGCACATAGTGTAAGTCAGTTTTCTTGTTAATTAGTAGATCAGTTTTTTTGGTAATTAGTAGTTCAGTTTCTTGGTAATTAGTGAGTCAATTTCTCTTGTTTAATTGCTATAAAGGGAGGAAGTAAAAACCTGAAAAGCCGCTGGTTCTAGGCAGCGCCAAAATCTTCTTGTGTTTGTGCGTTTGATTGCTCGAGTTCCACCCAACAACTACTCCCCTCAGATGGATCCAAGAAACACTTCAAACTCCTCGAGCACTGTACCGGCTCAGATCACGCCGCGAATGTCACCCTCGGCAAGAGACTAACGCATCAGATTAGAATTACCTTTTTCCGGTAGGGAATCAGCTGAATCGCGCCAAAACGAGCAGGACCAAAGATGGAACCGGTTCCGATCACCTCGCGGGCAAGATGACGTATTGAAGTCAACGCTACCTAACCTAAGAGCAACGAGATTATCCTCCAAAAACTCAAATTGCAGTGCAGAATGCCGGAATCTAACGCTTTTGGACGGCAGGAATGCATCAAGGATCAGGACTTGTAGCATCGAAGCAGAAAGGAGAATTGTTCAATGAACATCAAGGGTTGGTGGACCTTGTCCAGCCGGCGGCAGGTGCAAGAAACAGTCTCAAAAGACGAATGCAAGAAGCCAAATTGTTCAAGGCAAGAGGGGATGGGAGACTACTACTAGGACCAAGAATCACGCAGCAACAAACACGGCTAGTTCCTTGGCAAGAACCGACGACACAGAGGGGAAGGGAACAAGAAAGAAAGGCAAAGCCCTGAGAAGGAATAATCATATCTAAGACGAAGGGAAGAGTAAACAAGTACTACGTGACGGGAAGTATGAACGATTGAGCAAACGAACAAAAAGAAAACCACGAGCAGGCGGTGGATCAGAGGTGGTTCCGGCATAAAATTATTAGCTAGCTATTTAGCTGTGATTTGGACATGGCGCCCCTGGAGCATCTCCTTAACGCGGCATAAAATTTTTGCTTTTTAACCTAAAATTTGAAAGTTTTTTTATATATAGATCCCTAAAGAAAAGATTTGTAAAAATGGACGTTTAGTACGGCGTCAAAGGATATGGCACCCAGGGTACATAGCACGGCGCCATATGCTTTAGCGCCGTGCGTGGACACGTAGGAATCACGGTGGCATAGCTTGGCGCCAAAGCCCATAGCGCTGTGCTATATAACAATGACGCTAATGGCTGTGGCGCCGTGTTCTGGGACTTAAGCCCGAGCACGGCCCCCCACCCCTCACTCCTCTTTTCAGCCCGAGCGAACACAAACAGGCGCGAATGCTACATATGTATGTTTGTATTAGGTCGTAATGTTATGTGTCGTGCTTATTCATTTGGTGGAATGTCAATTAGTATTGTTTGCGCGAATGGAACAAAAGAACTGGCCGAACTTGCAGTTTCAATGCAAGTTCAGCTATCACGGCGCCAAACACCCTGGCGTCGTATGTAAATAGCACGGCGCCAAAGAGCCTGGTGCTGAGGCGTTCAACTACGGCGTCAGGGTCTTTGGCGCCAAAGTTTGCTGTTTTTTCTGCATATACAAAACATATGCGCATACACACATACACATACATTCACATATAAAACAGCTGAATACCTAAATAACAACATCACATAACTCTCAATAAGTCTCAAAACATCACACAGGTCTCAGCGCACAAAATAGTTAGTCTCACTGCCTCTTGGCCCTTCCCTTGCCCTTGGCCAGAGCATCAGTCCCTGGAGTATACGTGCTCGGGGGATGGGCCAAATGACGAGGCCACTGCGAAGCCTGAGTAGATGGTGCGTCGGGCATCTGCGACATCTCAATCTCGTCGTGGGTAGATGCCTCTTCATCCTCGTGCTCCTCGTCGTCATCCTGCTCCGCCTCGTCATCATCATCGTCATCGCCCTAATTGAAAGTCGGAGTGCGTGACGAGCTCCCCGTGACTAGCGCCTGCCGACGTGTGATGACAAGGCTACAACAGCTGAGGCACCCGAGCGCTGGGAGGCCGCCGGTGTGATGACGTCCGCCGACGAGCATGCGTGGCAACCACAACGACCTACCGCCCGACTAAGTCTCTGCAAGTAATAATATGTCATAATAGTATACATGCTGAATGGATCTAACTTAACGAATTATCTTCATACCTTCAAGAAGTCCCTCAGGCGGCTCTCGCTGTCCAGGCCACCAACTGGGTAGCTGAGAGCATCACCGATCTCATGCACCGAGGTTCGGAGAGAAGTCCCCTAAAGAAATAAGGAAACATAAGTAAGTGCGAGATAAAAGTATTGAACCAAAGTATTGCAAATATCATGCTTTCCGTACCACTCGATCGAGAGGACCACCGAGCCTCAACTGAACTGTCCAGCGTCGACCCAGTCTTGGAGGCAGTGGATGTACATCCACAAAGCAGCGTCCCCCGTGGCGTCCGGGAAAAGCACGGCCCCCAACATGTAGAGGACCCAAGCTCGGTAGTGGTAGTTCACCGTGGCGTCATCCGCGTCCTCAGAGCATGTACCAAAGGTAGCCCGCAACCAGCTAATATGGACCCCCAAGACACGGCCTCGCCTGACATTCTCTGGGACAGGAGGCAATGGCGTGCCCAGGAAGACCTCCACACGTGCCCTCCAACCCTCAGACACCACCGGCCTAACCACCGGCTGTCCCCTTATGGGAAATCTAAGTATCATCGCCATGTCCTGCAGCGTGACGGTCATATCCCACAGGGAAGGTGGAACATGTGAGTCTCTGGCCTCCACCTGTTAATAGTACACAGAGAAAAGAATTAGTTACATACGTAAGAATATAGAAACGAAAACAAACGGACCCGATAGAGAAAATACACTTTTCAACAAGTGCGGTCAAAGCTGCGGGGTTGAAGACTAGCATGCCCCGGCGCAGTAGGTTAGTGTCGGAACCCGGAGTAACGACTCCTGGATCCTTTGTGTAAATCGCACTAGTCTAGGATCAGCTAGTGCACACAGTACAACAAAGATATATGTCAAGCACAAATGACCATCTATATTAAATAAAAGAGTACGGCCTTATGGCCAAGTCTTACATCAATGCCCATTGGCAAAGATAAATAAAGCAAATAACTGCGGAAGCAAACTGAAAAAAAAACGAAGCCCAAGCCTGCCCACAGGCAAACGACAGTAAGACGCGGCCTACTCGTCCTGATCTTCACCGTTGTCGAAGGCATCTTCCTCTGTTTGGAGATAGCAAGGTGAGTACAAACTTGTACTCCGCAAGTCACACGGAAAAATGTAACATAATGATAAAAGCTTCAATGGAAGGCTTATAGGGTTAGTTTGCATAAAACATCATTTAAGGAAATACAGTAAATAGATTGAAAATGCTGAATTTAATACAGTAGATAAAAACAATACTTGTAATTGAAAATAATACCGTCAGTGTCGGCTCCGACCAAACATCAATCTATCCACGGGCATCCCACCTGGACCATCTTTTCCAAAAGCTCACATATGGATTCCATCCATCCACACGCTTTCATTGCGCAACTCTGATGGATTCCATCCATCCACCAGGTTTCAATCTCTCATGGATTTCATCCATCTGTAAGGTTTTCATCTCTCGTGGATTCCATCCATCCACAAGGTTTTCAAAAACACTTTTGAAAAACAAAGTCTAATTCATGAAAAACTTTTACTCAGCATGCCCATGACTGTGGGCACGGCTATCTAGGATAGATTATACACTCTGCAGAGGTGGTACAGCTTTACCCACAAGACACGATCATCCCATATTGCCACCGGGTTACACACTTCCTTAGGTGTGCGGCGAGGAGTCGTGACCAGGCCTTTACAATGCAAAGCCTTCAACCTGACCAAGCCAACTCTAAGGTTTCACCCCAGTAAGGAATCCACTGCACGGACCCCTCTTGAGCCTGAGTGAGACTTCTCATGGCTACAACCACGCTCACCCAAGTGGGACTTCACATGGCACCAACCACGCCCACCTTCAACCTACATCTTGACTCAGGTCGGGACTTCACAAATTATTCAGCCAGGGATGTCCCATACCAGCCATGTGGTAGTACGATAGGGCTTTGCAACAGTAGCTCACAGACGGCCCTTAATCTGACTTAAACCCAACCATATACCCCCTGTGCACGACAGTCAACCCTGCGGCTCCGGCCAACAGGACATGCCTGCACCCACCAATCTAATCAATTGCCTAAGTAAACAAGTTTTTATATTTTGTTTTCAAAATATTTCATAAACCTTCTTGACTCACCAAAGTCAAGGGTAGCTTTGAAAAGCTTATCATTTTATATGAAAAGGTCATCATTTTATGTGAAAAGGTATCTCAACCCATAATTATGTCTAAGCAAGGCTAAGCATTTACTATCCATAAAGTCTCTAGCCATACTATTGTATCAACTAGAGTTTTAATCTAGGGTTACAAGGTATAAGAATTTGCAATGTCAAAGGAGGGAGTAACAAACATGTATTAACTAAATTTAAAGCTCAATTGAAATACATTGAATAGAAATATGCATGCCGTAAAATTTAAATCAACATAATTTTTTTTTGAAAACTGGGATCAACATGATCAAGGAGTGTGACTTGCCTTGCTCTTCAGATGGTTGCAAATCTTCGTCGAAGAATTTTCCCGAATCGTCGAAGTCTACACGTGAAAATAACCCACCAAATTCAAATAAATTCAAATTGACTTCAAATATTTGAATTGAGGCTAGAAATGGATAGAGGGGAATTTTTGATAAATTTAGAAATTTGAATGGGCTTAATCGGAGTCAGGACGAAGAAGAACGGGCTCTGGGAAATTTAAATTCAGAGAAAAAGGAAAAAGAAATTTTCTGGAATTATTTTTCTAAAGGAAAATGGGTTTATGGCGTCAGCATTGCATCAGCCCTGGGATTTTTATTTGGGCCGCCACTGACATGCGGGCCCGGTCCATGTAGACCGAGTTCATGGACTCGGGCAAGGTTGAGGTGGCACGGGGGGTGGCGTGGCAGCCGACAGGGCGGGACGGCACCAACGTGGCAGCCACCGGGCGCCACTTGGGCTGCCACATGGGCATGGCGTGCAGGCGTGGCCGACCGGCCGGTGGTGACACTCGGGAAGAGAGCTCACCGGCACCCCGGTGGGTGGTTGCCGGCGGCGAAGGTCGGAGGAGGAAGAGGAGGCCGAGGGAAGTGCGGAGGTGGGGCGGGCTTTACCGGGGGCGACCGGAGTTGAGCCGACGGCGAGGAGAGGCGGCTTCGGGCGGCGACGGCGAGGGCTCTCCGGCAGCGGCGAGGCGGCCGAGGTGGGCTCGCGGAGGCGGCGGCGGGGCTCGAGGGCGACCGGATTGGCGGTAATTGCTCGCCGGAGGGCTTGGTGGCTGCGGCAGCGCAAGCACAATGCGGGCGGTCGGCGCTCGGGAGGAGGAAAGGGAGGGCGGTGCGAGGAGAATGAGCGGCCGAGGGGGGGTTTTTATAGGGGCGGAGGAGCGGGGGCACGCGGAAGGGGTCCCCGGCGTGGGAGGCGGTTGCGGGTGGACGTGGCTGAGCGGGCGCGAGGAAGAGGGGAAGTGGGCGCGGCGCGTGCGGGGGACGTTGGAGAGATGGGTGCGCGCGCGGGAGGAGGTGGGCGGCGCGAGGTGGCCGGCGGGTAGGGCGGAGGCAGGTGCGGGAGGAGAGAGAAGGGGCACGGCCGGAGGTAGGAGAAAGCGGGGAAGGGATGACATGTGGGCCAAGGGGCACAGAGAGAGAGAGGGAGAGGGAGGCGCGGGTGGCAGCGATGAAGATCGGGCGGCTGAGGGTGAACGGGAGGGGGCGGCCGAGATGGGCTGGGGCGATTGAAGTGGGCCGACGTGGTCGAAATCAAAGCCGGACTCGTGGCGCCCAAAGAGGAGGGGAAGGCGGGGTGGCGAACGGCGGAGATGGCGGCTACGTGGGCGAGATCTGGCCATCCACGTGGCGCCGGAGGGAAGGTTGGGTTTTTGAATTTTATTTTCAATTTCAGATTTTAAAAAAAACCTAGAAAATTTATTAAGCCTCCGAAAAATATGAAATAACTTCCAAAATTTCCAGAAAAATTCAGAAACCTCCTAGAGACATTTTGGACTTATTAAAAATACTTCCATCTAATGTTGGTATTTCATTTTCATACTTAAAATACTTTTTAATTTCAAAAATAGATTTTAAACTCCTGAAAACTCAGAAAACCCAAATAAAATCCAAATAAATCCAAATAATTAATTTGACATAAGATTTTTATGGAAAGTCAAAATATCATTTTATTTAATAATATTTTTAGGTTTTCATTTACAATACTTTTCAAATCCAGCCTTTTCAAAAACAGAAAATCCATGGCAAATCCAAGAATAAAATTTACGCAATAAAAATACTTATTTTAATTTTAATTTTGTTTTTAATTAATTTTATTTATTTATTTTAGTAAAAACCTGGGATGTTACAGTTAGCGACCGTGTGAAGGTCAGCACGGCGAAGCAATGGGGTGTAGCGGTTGTCATAGGCCATCAAGTGGAACCCATCATAGGTTCGAGGACGAAGTATGGAAATATCCTGCAAAATGCTTCAAAAGTTAGATGCGTGATAAAAACACATGTAACACGATAAAAATACATTTCGATAACACACGTACTTGGCCGTCCTCCGTGAGCCTGCCGCGGTGCTCCCTGTCGTAGAACTCGTCCAGCAGCCGGTACCTCGTCATCCTGTGCATTCAAAAATACGTTAATGATAAGAATAACAAAATACGTTAATGGTAAGAATAACAAAATATCTAAAAATTATGCTCTCTAGACCTAACGCCGCTAACCTGACCGGAATGACGCTATAATTATTAACGAAAACTGATATAGCATATCGAATAAACTAAATTACTAATATCACTAATCGCTAATTTCTCTCCAACATTCATCACTTTTACCAATATTTCCTATTTCTAAACCTAAAAAAGAAATCTACACCTATACCTATTTCTAAACAAGCAAACATACCTATTTATAAACAAGCAAACAAATCCTAAAAATATACTTATTTCTAAACATTCATCAATTTCACTCAAATCAAACCCTAAAAACGAATCTACACCCATGACTACTCTTACATTACGCATATCTATTGCAAATCCAACCTAAAACTGAGCCAAATCCAACTAATTTCATCTAGAGTTTCAAATCTTGCACCACAAAATGTACCTCAAATAATCCATATCTATTAAAAAAAATCAAGAGAGGGGAGGGAGTTCACCTTGCTTGCTCGGTTTGGAAGCAAAATCATAAGAAAAAGCAATAGATTGGAGTGGATTTAGAGGGGGAAGAGAGGGGCGGCGGCAGGCTTATGTCTATTCGCAGGGATGAGTGAGAGGTGGGGGGCCGCGCTCGGGCTTAAGTCCCAGAGCACAGCGCCACGACCGTTAGCGCCGTTGTTACATAACACGGCGTTATAGGCTTTGGCGCCGTGCTATGCCACCGTGGTTCCTACGTGTCCACGCACGGCGCCAAAGCATATGACGCCGTGCTATGTGCCATAGGCGTCATATTCTTTGATGCCGTGCTAAGAGTCTATTTTTGCAAATCTTTTCTCTAATGGTCCACATATAAAAAAAAACTTTCAAATTTTGAGCTAAAAAGCAAAAATTTTACTATCGCAGCAGGTAGCATGTGACGTCCCAGTTAGAAGCTTGTGACATGCTACGTGATTATAACTTCTACGATGGTTCAGATTAGTTTTCTGAAGAATTGGTCAAGCACATAAAAGAAAATCTTTTGCGGGAAGAAGATAAGACAGCGTGTCCATGACAAGAAACAACTCAACAGACTCGGTAAACAATTACCTTACCTTGCAACGTGAAATAAAAAACGGAAACATGCAGGGTGTAAGCTATAGTGGGCTTTGGATTTAGAGATTCTAAACTGAGTTCTGAGCTTGTCAAATGTAGGCAAAAATACAATAGTACATTACACTCCGAGCCAAATATATCGGAGGCAAAGGGAGAGAGCAGACGGCAGCAAAAAGAAACCAAAACTCCACCTTGAGATACACTTTTTTTTGTTGTTCTACTTTACACCCCAAGAGCACAAGCACACTACAACGTGCCAGCCGGCTTTGACGAAGGAAGAAATAATTGAGTGGATCCACTGACCTTGGGTTTACAAGCCAGCCATGAGATAGTGGAACTGTGTTGATGCCGGAAAATTTGTATGACCATACGAACCATGGTCATAATTCTCTGGAGTATCCATCCAGATGAGCAAGAGATGTTCCCGAGCAGCGCATTATCCGAAATGGCATCGTGCAATGAGCATTTGAACAAGACTATCTTTTCTTTTGTGGCCCCCTTTTGACCTTGATCATTCGTCTGCTGGACTTGTCGCCGCCGCCGCCGCCACTGCCCAACGAGAAGTTCCCACCCTGAAACTCAAGGCTACCGCCAGGTGGGAATGATGGGTTCTGCTGCAGGGAGCCTTGCTGGCTCCCGAACTGAAAAACTCCACCAGACTGGACTGTTGGAGCACCAAATACTGGAGCCGCAGATGAACTACCTGGCTGCCCAAATGGTGAAGAACCAAATACCGGTGCAGGTACTGGAGTTGGTGCTGCTTGGTGAGTGTCATCCGCCATGCTGTCTTCCACATTCATCTGATCATTTCCAGGAGATCCCATGCTGAAGGCCGTGTTGGCATTTGTCATCCCAAATGCAGGTTGTGGACTAGATGAATTCATGCTTGTGCTCGCCGAGGTAAATGGAAAAACTGGAACTTGTGAAGAGAAAGCTGGAGCTGACTGCGCTCCAAATGAAAAACCACCTCCTGAAGAAGCTGATTGGCCAAATGTAAACATGCTGGGAGGGGATGAACTTGAACCAAAAAGGTTGCTGAAAGCGGGGGACGATGAAGCCGTGGAGCTACTGCTGAACATACTTGTACTAGCCACTGCTAAAGACGAGCCAGAAGAAGAGTTCAGTGATGAAAATGCAAACCCACTTCCAGAGCCAGAGAAGGTAGCTCCAGATCCAAATGGTGAATTACCAAACCCAGACTCGGATGAGGAAGCTGTCACTCCAAAAGACACATTCCCAGGTCCAGATGAGGAAGCTCCCACTCCAAAAGACACAGTCCCAGGTCCAGATGAGGAAGCTCCCACTCCCAAAGACACAGTCCCAGGTCCAGATGAGGAAGCTCCTGCTCCAAAAGACACAGTCCCAGGCCCAGACGAGGAAGCTCCTGCTCCAAAAGAGACAATCCCAGGTCCAGGCGTGGAAGCTGCCGTTCCAAAAGACAAGGTCCCAGGGCCAGATGAGGAAGCTCCCACTGCGAAAGACTGTGTGACAGTCCCAGATGAGGACCTTCCAATTCCGAAAGACATGGTCCCAGAACCAGTTGAGGAAGTCCCGACTACAAAAGATGTGGCCCCAGAGCCAGATGAGGAAGCTCCTGCTCCAAAAGTCACAGTTGGGAATGGCGAACTAAACTGCGTGGCTAAACTCTGGGACGGCTGTGACATTGTGCCCTCTGACTGTGGTAGCTTGCTACCAAAGACCGTGCTAGCGGCAGAAGGTTGAGAGGTACTGCCAGCAACAGATGTGCTCAGACCAGTAGATTGAGCTGGAGAACTGAACCCAAAGATGCTGTTTCCTGAGCTCGAAAATGTAAATGGTGTCGCTGAAGCAGATTGAACACCAGGTGCAGTTGACAGTGTAGTAGATGGTGCAGAGTTAGTTGAGGCGGTTCCATCACTAGAAGATGCAACTGGAGAAAATGACAAAGTTGCAGTGCTCGAGAAAGCAGAAGAAGATGTGACTGGAAAACTCAAAAAAGTAGCGACATCTGACGAAATAGGCGCACTATTCAGATTTGATGCTGCCTTGCTGGCTGTATCTGGGGCTATAGATTTGGCTGCAGTTGTAGTACCCCCGGTACCAAAGGATAGAGTGCTAGCTGGCTTTGCCTCTGTATTTGTATTATCTGATTTGGCTGCTGCTACTATTGAAGTGCTGGAACCAAAATTGAACGTTGGAAATGCAGATGATGATGAAATGGGTGGGCTGCTACTGGATACAGCAAAGGTGGCGATGGTGGTGGATGCAGCTGAGCTAACAACGGGTTTATCAGTGGGTGTGACATCTGATAACTTTGGTGACAATGAGTGTGAGAAGCCATTGCTCAGGCTTGGTGAAATAGATGCAGTGGAAGCAAAATGGAGAGGTGCAGTTAATGTTGATGCACCTGACGGTAACACCTTGTCAGATGATTTATGGACGTCTTCTGCTCTTTCCCTTTCATTACCTCTCTCTAAATTAGTGCTGTCCAATGTTGTGGGCTTGGTGGCACTAGCGACATAAATAGCAGAATAGATTAGCAGAATGTACATACTCAAAAATATAGCATGCAACTGTCTATACTACTAAAGAGGGAGATTCAATTTTAAACTCACTTATTTTTTTATGAACAAATGCATATCCCAAATAACAAATAAATATCATAGATAAGAACTAGAATTTCTGACTATGTCCACCATTTGTTCTCCATCTTTATGATCCATACTCCATGGATGCACTTCTCTTTCCAATAATAACCGTACCAAGTCCCACAAATCTCACAAGCCTTTATTCCACTAAACAAATCCCAGAATAACTGCAATATCTCTTACCCAACATATCTTTTTCCCCACATGTCTACTAAACAAGGGAAATTGTGCAGGCTCTTCAGCCCTTACCACAACTATATTATCATTATGAGAAGAATACTGTATAAAAGGAACTTCTCAGGTGAATAACTAATATGGACACTCTTCTCCCAACTGGTTTATTCTAGCCTACCTTTTCGTTTTTCCTTCCAGGTAATAATAAAATGAATTCATAAATACTGGATTGTATTGTTTATCGTTTTCTTTTTTTCTCCTTCCAAAAGATGCTAGTGCAATCAAATAATTGGCAATTTGGCATGAGTGCTAAGGAGAAAGGAGGAACAAAGAGTGCCAAGGGAATCACCTCTCTCCAACTCTTGCTTCGGTTTTTACACCAGCAGTTATTGATGTTTCCAAATCTGGTGTACTGGACTGATTGAGGCCAAATGTAAAAGGTGAAGCACTGGTTAGTTTATTGTCTTTATTTGAAGCATGTGGCAGTGCTGGCACAGTAGTCTCAGAACGGGCACCAGAAGGTACATGTGGAAATGTAAAACCAATGTTGTTATCCACAGAAACATTGGGGGTAGCCTTCTTTTCAGGATCATTAGATGAAAACAAGCCTGACGAAGAGACATCTTTCAATGCGGATGTTATAGGCTGCCAACTAACTGAAGGACTGACAACCTTCTCCTTCAATAAGTTTGATTCAACTTTCTGCTCCAATATATTTGGTTGAACATTCTGCTCCTTAATCTTTGAATCAAATTTCTCCTCAATTGTCTTCACCTCTGTCCTACTCAATGAATTCTTTGATGGAACAGGGGGCTCCTGATCATCATCAAACTCTGATAAATCCTATAAAACAAAAAGGGTAAATAATACTGTCAGGTCATAAGTGCACATATGACTGGTTTACAATTGAACTAAGAGTTCAATTTTTTCCCATACCTCAAAAACAGCCATTTTAAAGCCTGGTTTCTGAGATGTAGAAGCAGAAACTGAATTCTCCAAAATGACAGGCTTATCAGACATAGCAACATGATCAGACTTAATGTCTTTGTTGCCTAAATCCTGAAACGAATATGAAGGAACTTTTGATGATCCATCTTTTGTCAGCCTGTCTTTATTCAATGGGGAACCATTCAGGTCTGGATCAAGGGGGTGATTAACTCCATTCGAATCTTGAAATTTCAGGGAACTAGTGGGGTCACTTACACTGTTTGGCCCATTATCTTGCCAAACAGGTTGCTTTGACATGGAGAGACTCACATTCCCAGCATCAGATTGTCGTCCAGACTGCTTCCCTTTTGGTGATGGAGCTATTATATCAAGCTGCTCAAATATCTTCTCAGCCATCTTGTTTGATTGAGGTGGCACAGGAAGAGCATTATCACTAGCAGATTTACCATCTTCACCATTCCTATGTGCTTTTACAGCTCGCACAGATTGACCAGTCCCAAGCAATAGTCTTTTCGAACTAGGAGATTCCTGAACGGGTGAACTGCCTTCAGTGAAGTCTGAATCAATTGTAGGAAGAAAGTTTCCCCTGGGGCTCACGCGAGCATCTCTGAAAGGAGACATCATACTTGACTTTTGACGAATCCTACGTATGGGACCAATAGATCCAAATTCACTCTCCGAGTCGGCACCTCTTCGTTTCAAGATCTGTTAGAAAGATGGAGGATTGAGAAAACCTCTGGCAAAAACAGTTCAGACCATGTAAAATCCGATGGAGAAAGTTCCTTGCTGATGAAAACCTATTAAGTCTAAATGGGATATTGCCACGATATCACACTAGTATCAATCAAACAGGATGACCTGCTACTTTCGACCTCATCAATGCTTGCATGTGCAACAATACAACAATATAAAAGATAAAAGGGAAAAACCATAGATTTTTACATGTTTTCAACCATAACTCTGAAACATATGTGTAATGCTTTTCAATGAACTGCATGCTTGTTCAACTGAATATATAGAACAGGAATACATACTGTAGTATGTACAGTATTTCATATTCAGAAATCTTTAATAAATTACCTGCCTGCCGCTAGCAACCAAACTTTGGGCTCGTGCCTGGGATGAAGAAAATGGTGACACATTCAAATCACTGGAAGAGCCCGGGCCCTGCTAGGCATAAATAAATATTTACTGTCAACTTTTGCAGTTTTTCAAGTAAAGTAAATCATTAAATTTAACAAGGAGAAAATTTCAAGCACCATACAAAACCAAGATTATGCCACATGGAGCACACATGAATATTTATATCTGAGAAGGATACAACATGATATGCGGTAAATAAAATGACCTTAAAAAATGGAGAACGGGACATTCTACATATTGCTGATCGCCCACGTACTCCCGGAGTCGCATAGCCATTCACAGGAAGCCCGGGGTTTTCATTGCCAAATTCATTGAGCTCCTGAACAAGTGGTGCTACAGATCCCCTTCTATCATAGGCAATGTTGCTTGCTTCTGCCTTGTTCTCAAGAAATATCCGGCTCTGCAAACTACTTGACCGGGGTTCTCTCGAATAACGTGAGCTCATATGTTGTTTTGCAAGCTCTGCAGGGGAACTAACACCACAAATAGGAACCTGCAAGTTAAACATGAATTAAATCAAACAGGGAACTAAAGTTCATAACGAGATTAACAAAAGCGTAGCTGCATTTGCTTGCTTCTTCCTAACTCACACACTGAAGGATTTAAGGTGAAAAGTGCATTGCAGTAGACAGCCTGACCAAGGAAATGAAAAGGTAAAATCCACACTGCCCAGTTTGGAGCATGGGAATTTGGTAGGAGTCCTGTGGGAATTGTACTGATTCCTCCAAATTTCCTATGAAATTCCGGCATTACAAACAGGGTGTTTAGAGCTAGCAACTTTACACATTAAATGGTCAGGAAAGAGACTTGTCAGAGCAATCAAGCAGAAAATGGCCAAATCAAGCAATCCCAATCAACTTTCTTCAGAACACATTTTCCTAAACATGCAGGGGCATGGGTCTGTGAACTTGGGAACTGCACATTTATGCCCCTAAAATTGTATAAGTGACTAAGTGAGTCAATAGAGTTCCTCACCTGGTAATTAGAGATGACAGTAACTTAGCTCAATTTAAACCATAGTTTGACCACGTGATTGTTATGTGAAATCAATGTATTGAATTCAAAGAAAGTTCTCAAAGTATATGGACAAATTTTACTAGCATCCTACATCCCATCAATCTTAGTTAACAAAAACGTAGTCAATTTTAACCTCAAATAAGGTCAACATGACATGTCATCACTAATTGCCAATTAAATTGGTTCCTTGGCACATTTGTACAAGTGTAGGGTTCTGAATTTGCAGTTCTCAAATCCAGGGACCTAAGAGATAATGATACCACCGTGCAAGTTTAAGGACCTAGAGCACATTTTGCTTTACAGAAGAAATAAGACAAGAAAATAAACTTCCATAACCAGCAGAAGGTAAACATGGCAATACAGCATATCCTGACCTTAGAAATCATTGAAACAGTGCATTTATAAACTGTACCAGCATTTCACAAATGTATTTCTACGAACAACATGAACTTGCGCCGTGTTTCTGAGGCATGTTCACATGATTCTTACCATCACCTCAATATAAAATTATCCATGATCCTATATGCATGGATGTTAACGTAAAAATTTACATGAGCAAAATAACTCCTTACATCAGCAGTTGGAGAACGATCTGCAGCCATCCCATGTGATGTGGAGCCACCTGTTCCATCAATTCTGGTTCTTGATTCGTTCTTATCCTCACCGTAATCTACCTGTGCAGGCACATCAGACTCTACAGTTCTTGCACGCAGTAAGTCTGTAAGATGGTCAAACTCAACCCTGCACAGAAAAACCTCATAGTCATGAACAGCTTTGGAAGCGGGCGGGCGGGGGGCGGGGGGGTTATTGACTTATTGTTGCAGAGGATACCAAGTGAAAAAAAGGAAAGAGAATAGCAAAAAGAATGTTAGGTCAAAAAATAACAGAAAAGAATGCACAAACAAAATAAAAGAGAAATTAGTTTGGCCAATATAGATTGTGGACTGAAGCAAGTTCAAATCACAGAACCAAATAATAGCCATTATACTAGGGGACGATAACTTGTCATGAAATACTAACAATCAACATAATTTGATACTTTACAACAAAAAAATTATCTAGTAGAACACTGGAAGTTCAAGAAGAATAATTATGCAGATACTTTCCTAGTGAATGTTTTCTGCATTAACAAGTGTTCTACTTCAGACAATGCTTTGTCGTTCGATGTACCAGCAGGGTTCTTCCCTTTATCCATTCCACCCTCCAGGATTGGAGTCAAACCCTGTATCAAAATTCCAAACAACCCCTAGTCACAACAATAGTGAACGAACTAAAACAGCAACTACAGAAAGTACAACACATGACACCAAACATAACAGAGTATGGTTCATTGCTAACAGTTGGTTGCTACTTACGGTGTTTGTTGACTCAGGCAAGTCCTGTTTTGGCTTAGTATCACTTCCTGCATACATAAAGCAGCCATCAAATCAGCAATACTGCAGTATAATATGCCAAGCTCAATATTAGCATTAGACAATTACAAGCAGAGCTTCAATAGTTAACACAAACAAAATGGGAATGGGAATAGCATCTCCTATATTGCGTTATTCCCACCCAAACATATGGTTCCAATAGGCCAGACGCCTCTCCTTTACCAAATTCAACACCATTTAGTAGCTTAAAAACATTAATCGCACTGCACCAGATGTTTTATCCCAAAGTTGTCCAACCTTACCAACTTCAAGCACCAAATTATTGTGTTATTCTTCAGAACGTACAGCCAAGGACGACTAATGTCAAATCCATATCAATACAAACTACGGTTTTGAACATAAACGACGGTGAAAAAATTGGAACGGTCCAGTAAACACCCATTGTGAAATAGCCTCATTTTCATCACGAATTTGCTGCTACGTACCAACAATTGCACTGCTACAGCTAAAATTACCCAAAGAGGAAACAGGTGCTTGGTAAGCTGAACTAAACCCTAGCATGCCCGGGAATCCCGAAACCCTAGGCCAAGCCCACAACCACGAACCGCAGGAGCAAACACCAATCTCAGGGGAGCATACAGGAAGCTTAGGCTCACCGGTAGGCGTAGACAGCGGCGGCTGCGGCGGAGCCGGAGCCAGCGCAGGGGCGAGGCGCTTGCGAAATACCGTGGAGAAGAGGCGCGCGGCGCCGCCCGCGATGAGGCGGGAGGCGGGGTCCACGAGCCGCGACACCCACCCGCTGCCCTCGCCGCCCGGCCCCGGGTAGGCGTCCGCGGCAGCCGCGGCGGCGGCCGCGAGGCGGTGCGCCGCGGCGGCGGCGGGGGGCCGGTCGTAGGGGGTGGCAGCTGCGCGGGGCGGCGGGCGGCGCCGGATCTTCCCGCCAGCGCCGGCGTACGGGCTCGGCTCCATGGCGCGGAGGCGGAGGCGGAGGCGGGGGAGCGAGGAGGAGGCGCGCGGCGCGGAGAGGGAGGGCGAGTGAGTCGGGGGAAAGAGGAGGCGGAGGCTAGGGCTCTCGCGAATCGCGAGGCCCGTGTACTTCGTAGGCACTATTCTGTGCTAAGCGTGGGCCCGCGTACTGATACGTATTTTCCTGTTTGGACCTCGCAGGCAAATGCCTGCCAGGTAACACATCCTGACTCCAGGCATCCAAAATCGAACGCCTGACATGCATGCCTGATCCAGGCAGTTTTTTCCAGTCTCCAACCAAACAGGCCGGGCGTCTCCCGAATTACTGCCCTTCTTATTGGTTTATGCTAAGCTAATATGAATATGTGTCTTTTTCATTTTTCTTGTTATAAATGTATCATGCATCATTTTTTTTTGTCTCACGTACGTATCTCTTACTTATTTTTTTATCGCTCATCATCTTCTTTTAAAAATTATTTCTTTCAGTATTGCTAATCATTTTCAGTCAAAAGATATTAATCATAATCAAAAACTATTAATAGAATCGAATACAAACGTCCAGTTAATACCGAGTCGGTTGACACTTGACCGTTTAACACAACTCGGTAAAGAGCCGTCACGGAGTTACGCGCTCGAAAAATCCATCAATGAACTACATTATTGCGTCATATATACGTAGTCGATAGATATGAACACCATTTGTATGGTTCGATCCATATTCGCACACGGACAAATAACCCTAGTGGCTGGTGGTTCATTAAGGTTATGCTTAATATGGCTTTTTTAGTGGCTTATAGCTAAAAATTACTGTAGCTGATTAAAAAAACACTGTAGCTGACAGAGACTTATGTAGCATAATTAAATTTAAAAATAGAAAAAACATATTAGCCCATCACGTATAATGCAAACAATACGGGAAAAAAAACCGGCAAAAAAGCTCAAAAAGGCCAAAAGTTTAGAAAAAGACGAAATTTATGAATAGTGAAAAATAAGCCAGAAGCTGAAGTCGAAACGAGCAGAGCCTTAGCACCTCTTTGGCTCGTAGGATTTTCAAAAGATTTTTAGAGAATTCAAATCCTTAGAGATTTGTCCTATAGGTTGTTTGGTACATAACATTGAGGTTGTACAATTCATTTGGAATGCACTCCTAATTCCATAGAAAATATAAACATGAGTTCAAACCTCATGTTATTTTTCCTTTAAGAAGTCCAATGCATCTTCTCTCTCCATTCACTCTCTCTCTAATTAAGTAACATATAATCTCAAATTTCCTTTATTTTTTCCTTTGAAACATCCAAACATCTCTTTTAAGTTATTCATGTGGTTTTGTCTTGTATAGAATTCAACAAGTCATGACATTCCAATCCTACGTTTCTTCTATTTCTATATTTTTAAATTCCTATGTTCCAAAGTGGTCCTAAATTATTTTTGAGCCAGGAGGAATTCCCCAGCTTTCATTTATTGCTACTAAACAGAGATGCTCCGATTAACGTGATGAAAAACAAAATGCATATGTTAGTTCTGATTGGCACGATGCGATGGTGCTACAGCAAATAAAAACAGAGTCTATTCATATTAATTTTTGCTGATATTTTTTAGCTTTAGCTTATAAATAGTAATAGCTTTAAAAAAACCGTATAGAGATAATTCGGCTGTCTGGATGAATACCAACCCACGACAGGTCGCCGACGCTCTTGTCGGGCCATCAAGGAATGAGTGAAGCAACGGGCCCATTCTGATTTACCCATTGGATAGCTCGTGATTCGTGAAAGCAACCACCGACTCCACGGCCAGAGCAAAAGCTTAACAAGAGGCAGTGTCCATTTATACATGTAAAACACATGCTGACATATATGCGACAAACGGAGCTCCACGACACCATATGCAGTAGTAAGATGTTCAACTCCGTACAAAACGGCTCAGTTGAACACGTGTTCAATGTCATATTGTCATTCCAGAGTACGTAGGAACTAATAGAGATCCATAAGTACACCCATGGCGTATTTTTGCAACTACGGTTTCAGTTTAGCTGATGGCAACAGGTGCAATAAACCCGATGCTGAAACCGAACGAGATGCAGGTCAGTTCCTCGTTGTTATCTCCCAGCAGCTTCATTGTGATGCTGTAAGAACCCTGAAACACAACAAAAACGTCAGATTATGATGATAAAGGTACAGGTCCTAAGGATTCTCAAGTACTAAAGAAATCCAGCAATTGAAGAATATCTAGTTCACCGCCACAACTAAATGTGCACTGCACTTATGCTTACTGGTGGAGTGAATGACGGTAAAGTCTGTTTGTGGGCTAGCACAAATTCACCGGTCGCTGGGCATGAAGTTTCATCACAGAGGTCATGAGTTTCTGAATGGACGTGGAAAATGAAGTATGTCACATCTATCACCAGCTTTCCTTTAGCGATGCCTTTATCTGTCAAGTGTTAACAGTCCTGAGTAAGTGTCATAAGGACTCCGAGGCAAGAATAAACTAGGAAAACTTTTTAGTTGATAGAAACTAATAAGAAGCGGACCTTAATAGATTAATTGTATGAATTAGATGCTAGGAGGTCTAGATATGTATAATGTAAGACTTGATCATTAGAATTAGACTCTGGTAGGTTGCCCAAATAAATAATGAATAAATACCACTCAGATACACTTTCAACCTTATTTCATACATAGTGATCCTACAACAATATGGGCCATACTCCCAACAGACAAAAAGAATCCATAGTTCTACCCAAATGAGAACAAGAACAACATCTGCCAAAAAATAGTAACAGCAGCTGTCCTGCCAGAGTCTCATACATTCAATATCTAAGCCCTTGTGACCATGCTTAAGCCATAAGCACAAAATGATAACCATATCAGGAGCATTTGACATCATCAAAACCAAAATAGTATTTCTTTATCTGGATAGCGTTAGCTTCACTCTGAGTGTTACATGAGTAGGGCCTAGTTCAGACGTGTTAAGTGTTATGATGCAACAGGTAGGCATGTCAGTAAAATGTGCAAAAGTAAATCCTTTACATAAATGGACAAAAAATGTATTCAATTTCGTTCAAATTGTTGTTAGTTAGTCTTTTACTACTCTCAAACGTAGTAGCTGCAAAGCCTACTATGTAATGTAAGATGGATGATATGTATTCTGCAGACAACACAACTATTGGTCGTCCCATTGTAGAAAGAGTAGGTGTTATAAGTTTTCAAACAACCCATAAAAAATTCAAGCAAATTATCTGAAATGGATTCCTGAACTAGCATTTGGAAACTTCGACAATACCAAATGGTCCCTAGATATTACTGTCGCACCACTCCTGTATTACGATACTTCTTGTGAAACTAGATGATATAATATTCTGATGTTTACAGAAAGACAGAAAGTACATGTTAATACTCCATTGTTTCATTCACAATGAAGTGAAATAACATAGCCACTTCATAATTTGTAGAATTTGAGGTTGGACAAGCAAAAGAAAATTTATCGAACTAGTTGGATGGAAATCCCCCCAATCTACTGCTGATAGAAAGCACGAATTCAGCTATGTGTTATCCCAGATTCAATTTACTCTACGAAAACGTGGTTAAATTATTGTCGCTTCTTACACAAAGTATAAATGGTCAGACCACTTGCTGGCTCGCTTTGTAAGTATTCTCCCCCCTTTGCTATTACAGCAATTAAATGGGCATACAATGGACCATTTCGGTATACAGTTGAGATACTTAAAGGGGCTAAGGGCCCTCTGCAAGCTCAAACACAGGCATCAATAAACAAAGAAAAGATTATGAAACTAAGGAAAATACACATGCGCACATCATTGCAATTTGCAACTGACAAATATTAGGTGCTGCGTGCAAGTAGCATGATAGTAGTATCTAGGCCTCTTCTTTTCACCTTCTAAAAGTTGTTTTTCAGTTTTTCTACAGTAACTAGCTTTCAAACGGAGTGCCTACAGTAATAAGTTAATTGTAGTATACACTGTAGCAACTGCATTTATATAGCCAAAATCACGCACGAGTTTCTATTAATCTGTACTCTTTCTCACAAACTGCCCAAAAACCATAAGCGGCACGAGTTTCTATTAATCTGTACTCTTTCTCACGAACTGCCCAAAAACCATAAGCCACAACTCAAAAGAACAGACCCAGAACCTTGTCCAAGCAATCTAGTAGAAATACCTAAAGATAGCTATTTCCAAATTATAACATCTAACAGTAGGTCCTTAACAAAACCCCATGTCATGGTTTAGTTGTTACTGTACATAGGACTAAAGTTCTGTTCGTATTGGCTTCTGCTTAGAAAAGCCAAAAGCCAATACCAACACCCGACTTCTCGAAACGGCTTCTCCACTCCTCTCACTACCGTCTCACTCCGAGGATAAGGCAGAGGGACATGGATACATCACTCATCCACTCCTCTCACTCCCATCACACGTATGCTTTCTCACTTTTTGCACCACTCACCCCCTCGTTCTATAATCCACTTCTTTCATTCGCTACTATTTATTAGCAGCCAAATCTATAAGCCGCAACCAAAAACTATCAACAAAAACCAATACGAACCCCCTAATTCATAGACAATACAATACTAGCACATGGACAGCGCTCGCAAAACCTTCGGTACTCACCAGGACACTAATGTGATCTCACAAGCAAAATTGCATCGTTTTGATCTGACTACTACATGCCAAGTAAGTTACTTCCCCAGCCGCCGGACTAAAATAGTAGACTGCTACTAACAAACTGGATAGCTACTCGACGACGCAATCCACAAGCACACAACGCCTTAATTCACAGCCCAATCGCAAGGATTTCATGACTAGGTCGATTACCCGTGGAGGCGGAGATCTTGAAGGTGGCGGGCTGGCCGCGGACGACGGGGTCGGGGACGATCTCCACGCCACTCACCTTCACCGGGTAGTCCCTCCCCTTATCTGCGAAGCCACACGGGAAAGAAAAGAAAGGAAATGAAAGCTTGCACGCGCAAATACAATCCCGCAGAATCTCGAAACGGGAAACGAAGCCGCGGGGAAGAAGGGTTCAGAGCACTTACCGCAGTACTCGACGTCGGTGGCGGCGGCTGCGGAGGCTAAGAGTAGGAGCGCCGCGGCGAGGAGGAGGTGGTGGTGGCGGCTCGCCATCGCCGCAACCGCAAAGCTAGCTCTCCGGTGCCGACTGGATGGATGGACAAGTGGGTGGACTCTTGACTCTGTCACCTTGTCGGTGTTCTAGAGGAAGTGGGCACGGGCAACTCGGGGCGGCCATTGAATATGTGGGCCTGATTGGACCGCAAGGTGGTTGTTGCGTGCATCGTGTAGTTTACTGGACTTCTCTGTGCCGTGTTGGAGGTCTTCAGTTGAACTCAAAAGCCCACGGCCATGTTCTGTTTGGGCTTTTAGAGTGGGTTTGCTTTTATAAACGATTTTTTGAATCTATCGACATATGTGTTGTTCGCATCAGCATCTTTATCGTTTATTACCGTCCAAAAAACATAGTAAAATATTATAAGCCACAGCACAAAAGAACAAGGTCTACATATTTTGGCCATCTGGGAACTCTTGGAGTTGCTCTGTTTCCCAATCTGAAGCTGAATTGGATTCCGAGTTCTGAACTCACATGGACCTAGACTAGAATATTACAAGGCATAATGCTAGATCATCTGTTAACCATGCTCTACTTGAAAGCCACACGTCAGGAAAGCGGCTAGATGAGCATTGTCAGATTTCTGGTCTTCAGGTTCTTCGCCGTTTACGTGGGAATTCAGTCATTTCACACCGAGGGAGATGGCATGGGCGACTAACGGATTCAGCATAAATGATTCTTGAATCTGGCTCTAATGGAACATCATCCTATAGCCCACTTTACCAATAGCCTTGCTGAGCTGCAGGTGCTAGACCACCTGAATCAATGTGTCAACGTCAGGCTTCAGGGATTTACTGAAGGAAGAATAGGTCCATGATCTGATTCTTTTTCTCTCTATATATATTTTTCCATAATATTTGTCGTGTTGAGTTTAGTAGAATTTTATTGTGATCGTTTCAGGTTTCTGGTGTTTGATCACATGGAGGCACAAAAGCTTAAAGGAATGTCTTCATGGTATGCATATTCCAGACCAAATCTTCAGAAATTTGTTCTTGTCCTTTGGACTGCAGGACAAGGTCGAGGTTGACATGGATGTTGCAGCTGGACAGCTAATGGTACTACCTACAATAATATAGTGGTCGGTGGTTGGATACGGGTTCGAGGACCGAGAGTCGGATGTTTGCCCTCATTTATCCACCAATAGGGCTCTTCACTGATGTGGTAAAGAGACTCTGAGACTTGATTTTAGAATAAGAGGAAACGGCCTCATTTAGCCACCGGCAGGACTCTTCCCTGGCGTGATAGAGAGCTTCTGAGGCTTGATTTTACAAGAAAGGGGAGACTAGATACTTGTTTGATTATTCATTTCTTGATTATAAGGTTAGTCCCTAACAATATGGAACTAATATAATTTAATGCAACCAATTAATTAATGATAATACATATCTATACTATCTTAATACTAAGATATCTACTCCTAATATAAAGATATGTAATTCATATATTCCAAATATGAAGATGTGCATCTAATTATTCCTAATACGAAGATATGCATCCAATCCTTTCTAATACAACTGCTATAATACCAGCGGTATTGTTCATCTGCCTGCTACAGTGCCTTGCTAGGTCATAGGACATAACATTACACCACTCGCAGCGAGACAGCTCGTCTTCGAGCTAATAGGTGATGGTCATAATTGAAGTCCTTCATAACAGTCACTAGTGACAAGGGCAACCGGCACAGGGCAGCAACAGTATCCTTCTTGCACTAAGATGCAACAATTGTGGGAGAGATGCGACGACATCGCTGACTCCTCACATGGCAATCATTGTGCTCTACACTTGCGGAAGCACGGCGTTAGGTAGCCGCATGAAGTGGTCGTTGGACGGCGACAAACTTCTTTCTCGGTGAATGCACCGATGGTACAACCAAGGATGGCGTTGCCCGCTGAAGCGTTGGTGGCGATGGTGGTAGCATTGGTTCTGGAGGTGATGGAAGTGGCGATAGTAGACATCACCTCCTTCTGCTCCACCATCTTGGCGTATCTTCTCTCCTCCTCCTCCAGAACACCAAGCATCTTTTAAGCATCTAACTCATGTGACCTAGCATATCGTTGTCATAAAATCGAAACACTCACTACCTGACATGGTGGAAGGGGCAATGATTTGCTTTGATACCAAATGCGCTAGAGGGTGATGGCAAAACGATGGTAGTCTTCTTCTTTGGCGGTGGTACTAATGGTGCAGTCAAGGACAATGAAGCCTAGAGAGGAGTTGTCGTTGGTAAAGACGGTAGCAGAACCGACACCAATGAGGATGGTGATGGCAGCACTGCCATTGCATCAGTAGGCATCGCCTCTTGCTCTGCCTCCATCTTGGACATGGTCGCAACCGGCGGTGATGGCAACTCAAAAACCGCAGCAACATGCTACGTCTTCTCCTCTATCTTGGCTATGAACTCTTTCATCAAGGCCATCAAGTTGGCACAGATCTCACAGAGGATAAATCGGTATCAGAAACCATGGTAGTTAGCTCAGTGGAGGCTTGACATGTGGGTGGAGATGGCTCAATGGTGACGGCGAAACTGAGGTTGACATATTTAACAAAACTTGGCCATGTATGTACTCGAGCGCACACTCCAGTTGTTGGTAACACAGGGCAGCTTTCCCTGTCAGGTAGTGCGATATCAACCACTCCTTCTCTTCCTCCATTGTCTGCTACTCCTTGAAGAATTGCTCAAAGTGATTCAACCAAGATTGCAGGTGTTCCTTACCATCAAAGGTTGGAAGCCTTAGATAGTAGAATCGTGAAGCTCGAGCCTTCATGGGATCGAAACCCCCTGTTGTGGCTACAGACCAAACAGAGAGAGATGTGGTAGTGGAGAGTGATGAAGATAAGTGTAATGGCCTGGGTTCTCCCCATGGCTTGCTCGTATATATATACACACATGAGGAGTGCTTTTACAGTTATACCCTTACATCAAAGTTATCCCCTGCAGAGGCGGTTATGTCATTACACATGGCCTATTCTGGGCCTTATAATCTCCTACAGGCCTGCTGGGTTTAGGTGGGGGCCACCCCTACGACACCCCCACTACTTGCCATTAATGGCAAAGTAATAGTTGGCTCTAATACTAAATATTGTGGTTGGTGGTTGGGTACGGATTCGAGGACAGAGGGTGGGACGCTCACTCTCATCTAGCTACCAGCAGAGTTCTTCCCTGATATGGTAGAGAGGCTCTGATGTTTAACTTTAGAAGAAAATATATATTAAAGACTTGTTTGATTATGAATGGTACATCTCCTCTCTTTGTATAGATAAGGTTAGTCTTTAATAATATGAAAACTAACACAATCTAATGCAACCAATCAACTAAAGATAATACCATATTCATACTATCTAAATATTAATATATCTATTTCTAATAAAAAGATATGCATATATTTATTCATAATATGATAATATGTATCTAATTATTCATAATTAGAAGATATGCATCTAACCCTTCCTAATACGACCGCTACAGTGCCATACGGCACTATTCATGTGCTACAATACCTACGGTGCTGTTCATCCGCTGCTATAGTGCCTTGCTGGATCATAAGCCATAACAGATACATACTCTTAAAAACTGGCAGAGCAGAAAGTCGTCTACATTTAATCTTTGGCTTTTCCGCGTTGTACTATTTCAAACAATATTCCTGATGCGTGAATCCTGATACAGGACTACCTCTATGACTTCTGTGATCTTCCTGTGTTTCATGTGTCTGTCGACTCGAGTAACATAATGGATGGATGCCAATTATGTTGCAAAGTCAAGCTCTTAGTGTCAAATTTGCTCTCTAAAGGACATGAAATCAACTGATTCTTTGTTCTTTTCAGTTATCAAATGTTGGAATTATAGGCTATGACCTCAAGGGAACAAGTGAATCCAATGCTGTGTCTTTTGAAGGTCTCAGTGTCCCACATACCACAGAGCAGCCAAACTACCTTCCCTACCATCTAAAATTTGACATGTGCTTAGTCCTTCCAGCCTTACTTGCATTTACTGCAGAACAAGTTCAGCAAAGGAGAAGGAACTCGGTGTTTCGATATGGCATGTTGATTCTGGAGCTTGTGAGTTGTGACTGGTCAATCGTCTGCTGGTCAAGCTGAACTTGTGCAATGGGTGCAGGAGTCTGAATTTGTCTGTTCAATGCATAGAATGGTGGTTGCAGATCTTGGCAATACCTATGATTAAAAAAGAGCTCCCAAGTCTCCTGATCATAGCAAAACAGTGTACAAAAGTTTGAAATGATTCACTGACTTCTACCTTCAAATACTTCAGTACTTGCAAGCAAAGGTATAAAGTCTTAAGGAATTTTGTCTCGAGGGTGAAGCCATCTACTGCGGCAGGACTGTGCAAGGATGTGAAATGACTAGGGAATTTGCCTCGAATATTTTCTTGTCCTATTGCCAGTTATTGTAAAAAGCACCGTTCATTCGCGTGATAGAGAAACGGATGATTTGGATAGTCACTGTTTTGTGTAGATCAAAATAGAACATGCTTTCCTTGAAATCAAAGGGTTGTCTTTTTTGCTCTCTTCTCTTGTAGAGCATGCATCCTTATTGGTATCCGTTACGTCAAAGCACAAAACAATGGATTTTGCATAATTGACCCAGCAAACCTGGGGGGAAAGGGGGCTGTATGTATCCTGCTTGGGTCATCTAGGGACCATAGGTTGTCTATATTATATCTTCATTTGGTATGTGATTAGAACTTGAAATTGATCAACTTGCAGGAGTCTGAACTATCTAGTCTAATTATTGTTCATTTTTACTTGACTCCGAAAGTCAATAATATTGAAGCAACTGGGAGTGATGAATTCATCAACCATTTGTCCATTTGTGTTCATACAGAATCCTAACTCTACTTTCTTTTTCATCAGAGAGAACTAATCTGAAACCAAATTTACACCCAAAACCAACGAAAGAAAAAAAAATCTAACTCCTAATACTATCCTGAACATTTTCATCCATTCCATTTCCAAAGAATACGCAGATTCCAACCTCACATTTTGGTGGTATAGCAATAAGAAAAAGAAAATAAAAAACAAGAAAATTCAGAAGGAAAACCAAACAAGAACCTCCGTGCCTATGGTCATGACATCCTCGCCATTGCCAACGGCGTGACCTCAGCGAGCGGCGTCGGCATGGGGCTTGGCACCGGCGACGTCCGGCACACGGGGCAGGTCGGGTGCTGCCGGAGCCATGGGTCGACGCACTCCCGGTGAAACAGATGGCCGCACTCCGGCAGCATCCGGAGCACGTCGCCGTCGCCGTAGTTATCCAGGCATATCGAGCAGCACGTGCACGTGGTGCCCTTCTTCCCCTTGGCCTCCTTCCTGGCCTCGCCGTACATCACCTCCGGGTACCCCTTGAGGGTGGCTTCGTCGATGCCCAGCTCGACGTCCTGCCCATCGCCGCCGCCGCCGCCACTGTCGCCCCCGCTGTCGGCGGCCGTGACGGGCGCGCGGGTGCAGAAGTAGGAGGCGAGCGTGATGGTGGTGATGAGAAGGAGGATGCCAATGGAGACGCCGACGCCGTAGCCGAGGCCGCCGATGCGGTCGGAGCTGAACATGCCGACGGAGTTGCCGTCGGCCGGGGTGAGCCCGACGGGCGGTGAGCCGCCGGAGCTCATCCGGGACGTGGTTCTTGGTCAAGTAATCAACCTCAAGAGAATGCCGGAATGGCGAGGTGAGGTGAGGAGTCGGTGTTGGTGTTGGTGCGGATAGTGATCCGTGCTCTCGTTTTTGATCCTTTGGCGCGGTTTTTGTTTGGGTTTGAAGGGATTTTGGATCCAGACCGGAGGGGAGGTTGTGAGGGGGACGTCAACGCTTTGCATGTTACAGAGAGCGGAACAGGAGGAGAGAGAGAGAGAGAAGTAGGAGATGGAGTTGTATACAAGAGAACTGCTGCCAGTAACTTTTTTTCTTTAAATTTAGCTTTTAGATATCTGGTTTTATAAATCCAGTCTCCCACTAAAAATAGATAAGTAGAAGATGGAGTTGTATATAAGAGAACTGCTGACACATCTAGCACTATAGCAATTTTTCTTCAAATTTAGTTTTCGGATATCCGTTTTTGCAAATCCTTGAACTTGGCAGTATATCGGTTGGTGCTACAGTAATTAATTAGTGATAATCATAAGATATGTTAATTAATTAGTGCTAATCATGATTGATTCAACACTAATTTAATTACATACTGAGGTGCTGGTCATGCCGAGCTCGAGTGGCTTGGGACCTACGTTGCAGCTACCGAGAAGGTTAGGGAGGAGACTAGATTTATAAAAATAGATATTTTGAGCTAATTTTTTTTTAAAAAAAGCTTGTGCTAGATATGTCAACAGTTCTACATAAGAATCTACGTAAGAAGGGGGAGAGAGATGAGGCTAGGCAATGCTTTCGAGGTCAATGCTTTTAGCTTGGGTTTTTATATGATTTCCTGTGTTGTTTTGCTGTGGGTTGTATTCATGTCTGTTTTGTTAATTTCCTTTGTTTGGTTGTGTTTTTGTGCTATTGTTGTCGATTCGCTTGGTTTGTCATGGTCAATGCAATCATGTGCTCAAGATTTGACTTTGCTCGGTTGCTCTTGCAAATTTGTTTAGGTATTGATAAATAGCATCTGGATATTTTCTTTCTAACTATCATCTAAATTTGTGACCATTAGATTAGAGATCCAACGGTCACAAATTCTCCCCGCCCCTTCTAAAAAAAATCTCCCCCCTTCAAAAAAATCCTCCTTAAAAAAAGGCAGTTGAATCTCTAATCTAACGGTCCGAAATTTAGATGATTGTTAGGAATAAAACATCCGGATGATACCTATACTATTTTATTTTCTAAGTTGTGTGTGAAGCCGCATGTAGTTTGAGCCTCTATTGTTCACATTAGCAAGTTGTAGGGTAAAAATTGCTTTATGTGCCGGGAAAATGCTCTCAATCAGCATGCTTTGTAAATCCAAAATGCATTGGTCATATTGCCTTACAAGGCAAGGTTATTTGAGTAACAGTTGCAATCTTCATGGTGGCATCTGAAGTGCACTTCCAAGTCTTTTGACGTGTGATACGTAGTTCATGATTTTATCCTTTTGTTTTACTTGCCCTGTTTGCAGGCCGTTGCTTATTTTGCGTGGTAGAAGTAAGCCATTCTCTTGCTATCCTTCTGAAGAGTTGTTTGTTACTCTGGAGCGACCCTTTCTTTAAACTCTATTTTTTTCAGTTTCTAAAAACTATTTTTCGGCTTTTTAAGTAATTAGTTTTTAAGCAGAGTATTTTTTAAGATAGTGTCTACTAGTTAATTGTAGTACATACTTTACTGATTTCATTTATATCGGCAAAAACCGCACGTGAGTTTCTGTTACTCTGTAATCTCTCGTACAAATAGCCCAAAAGGCACAAGCCACAACTAAAAGCCACAATCCGTAGTAAAAAAGAACAAGCCCTTAATCTCATGTGATTCGCGATTAAGCTCCTGACATCGAATTCAGGAAGAGCTGTGAAGTGTGAAGTAACATGACAGCTACAACAATGCAAAGTGACAGGAAAGAGAGCAAGAGGTTTTGCTTCACATCTAAGGGAACATCAAAGATTCAGAGATTCTGCATGCACCCTTATTCCATCTCACCCACCGATTAGTACTTTGGAACAAAACAATGGTTGTTCAGAAATAGATAATATTAGGGAATTGATATGGGCTAGACGTCCGACGTATGAGCCGTTTGATCGAACGTCCTGTTTTCCTTCGTTGTGAGAAGCAATCCTCACAGACTCCTCACATCCGACCGCACTCATGTTCACTCACTCGGTCGCTCGCTGTTCTCCACCCGTCGCCGCAAACGGCAGATCCATCCATCTCCATCTCTCTCTCTCTCGCTCTCGCTCTCCTTCCTCTCCGATGGCTGTTCCTACCCGAACTTATGTACGACGATGACCACAAGCCCCAGCCACTTGTTCCCAGCGCCGGTACCGCCAAATCCAGCCACTGCCGCCAACTTCCTCGTCGGCAGTCCTTAGGCACAGCGCCGCTAGATCTAGAGCGACGACGATCGGATATCTATATCCAAGCTCGCCGTGGTATCCTGTGCCATTTTGCTACTGCCCAGCTCCTCTACGGGCGGCCGTGAGGGCGCCGTCGACTTAGGAGTGTTCGCGGGACGATGAACTCAAGGCCGAGCTATGCGTCGCCTTCGACGTCTACAACATCGACAATGATTAATTTGTTTTCTGTTATGTCTCCGCGCAAAGTTGAAAGATAAGCAAACTGGGAATAATTATTGGATCAAGCAACGCACCTATTCAGGGGAATTAATACTAATCTCTCCCATCACCCGCTATCCTCGTGGCATCTGCCTGTGCTTTATTTCCTACTTATTCCCAGTTTGCTTGGTGCGACAGCAGTGCATCAGTCAGTCAGTCAGCAGTTGTTGACAGCAGAATAGAGGGTGTTTGGCTGCGCTCTGGCTCCACTCCCAAAGCCTCCTATTTATGTGAATAGATCCTTTTCTTTTCAGTGTTTTAAAATAATTTATTAGAATAAAATTTTTAAAACGATTTATCATATTTGTTAACTTATACAAGAGACTAATAGGACCCTATGTGCGGCTCTTTTTCTGGAGGCCAATATACGTAGTTCGTTTGCTCTCGAGTCCCGACTAGAACCATTCGAGACTGCATACTGTGGTTTCAGCCGCCTCAAGCTCGTTGCCTCAGCCACAGCACATGCCCTGCGGTTACATACACCACAACTCACATCAAACCGTTCAGGCTTCAGCCCTGTGGCCTTGTTGCGCCCAGATAGACGATTCGAACCTAGAAACACTAGAACGAACGAAAAAATTACGCAACCCTCGCAAAAAAATTTTCATATCAGCACGCACGCACGCACACACATATAGCCAATTCGATAAGAACGCAAATATTTTCCTCGACAGAGAAGCTGCTGTTCAAGGTCGAACAACCTGATGCTGTGCCGTCGTATCACATAGCACCAAAAGTTTCACATAATGCGCCTAAGTTGGAAAACTAGGGGATAGTATCGCGCACAGCGATAACACAATTTGCCGTCGCCATCACATCTGCTTACTGCTGGGCGCACTGTACCCGCTGGGCACCGCCGTGCATGTCCTCGTCCTCGTCGTAGGCCTCCTGCTGCTGTTGCTGCCGTCTCCTGATCTCCTCCTCGATGTTCACGTCATACGGCATCGTCTCCTCGCACTCGTCCAGCTCCATGTCCGTGTACTGGGACGCGGGCCTTGGCGGAAGGACGGCCTCGAGGGCCTTGCACTGATCTAGGTTCAACGAGTCCGGGAACTCCACCGAGAAGTGGATGTAGAGCTTCCCCTTCACGAACGGCCTCTGGTACATGGGCATGCCCTCGTCGTTTATCGCCTTGAATGAATCTACACAAAGATATTACTATGGTCAGTCAGCGTTGCTAAATGCATAGATTAAATGGTTGCTGAATGCTGCTACTACATGATAGTGGCCCTCTTATTTTCAGATTCTAAAAGCTACTTTTTCAACGATAACTACTTTTTAAGACAAGATCTATTAGCAGATTGTAATACACTACAGCGACTACTTTCATATGAGACAAAATCGCACAAGTCTCTATCTCTCCTAACTCTCTCTCATTGACAGCCAAAAAAACCATAAGCCGTGGTCAAAAACCATAACCCAAAACCCACAAGTATCTTTCTTTCAGCTGAAAGTCGCACTTACCAGGCTTGACGACCTCACCAGGGTTGGATTTGATGAGCAGCAGCCTGTTGTCCAAGTGGGTCAGAACAAACTGGAAGCCACACAGGGCCTCGGTAAGGGTCAGGGTGTGCTCGTAGAAGAGATCGTCGCCCTTTCTCTTGAACTTGGGATGCTCCTTCTGCTGGAGGACGAAGATGATGTCTCCAGTGACAGTATCAGGCTGTACAACACAAGCACAAAATTAGTTGGTTCCACCTAGGGGCACAGGCACCACCTCAAAACTATAGTGCCAGCGAGTAGAGAGTCGATACATACCGCTTCATCGGCCTCACCAGGGAAGGTGATCTTCTGTCCATTCTGCATACCCTTCTCAACCATCACCTCCAGAACTTTCTTCTCTTGCACAACCTTCTCGCCCTTGCACTGTGGGCATCTATCCTTATCGTTGATGGTCTCCCCAGTTCCCTTACACTCATTGCAAGGATGCTGCATTTGTTGAATCATGCCTGGTCCCAACTGGCGGATCTGGACCTTATAACCGGAGCCTTGGCAACCAGCACACTTCATTGAAGCCCCCGACTTCGAGCCCTTGCTGTAGGACATGCAGCAGCATGAGAATTTAGAACATGTAGGGGTACTAGATGCACGGTTAGGACACAACGTAAGGAAGCAGATGATTTACCCATTGCACTTGGAGCAGAGCACATTCCGGGAAAGAGAGAGCTTCTTTGACGTTCCATTGTACAATTCCTCTAGAGAAACCTTCAGAGGATGAACCACATCCTCACCCCTACGCTGCCTCCTGCCCCTACTGCTCCCACCACCTGTAGAACACAATGATGTAGAATTTGAGTCACAATGTGGGCAAACCACAATGGCAAAGAGACTGAATCTAGCTGCTTCTTTTGCGACGTACCTCCAAAGGGGCTACCACCAAAGAATGATTGGAAGATGTCAAATGGATCATGCATTCCTCCACCTCCCATCCCCTCCTTGAGAGCATCCTCACCATACTGATCATAGATCTCCCGCTTCTCAGGATCACTCAGAACCTCATAAGCCTGAGCTAGCTCCTTGAACTGTAATAGAACAGCTACTGTTAGCTTGACATCTCAAACAGAAAGCAATAGTTCCACGCAAACACTTAGTACTCATACAGCTTAACCAGCCCAAGCAGCAGTACTAATTCTAAAAGGTTACCATATGGCAATAGAAATCAAACAACCTGCATGTCAACTACTACACGTCTTAACTAAATGGCAATCCAGCACAGGTGATTCACTACGTTAGGTTGCATAATGTTTTAATCAAATCAGGATAATTGCACTCTCCACAATAACATTCATCTGAATTCTATATTAAATCAGTCAAGAGTACCTCATCATTTTGAAACTGTTGAATTGCACAAGACAAGCACCCATCAGTGGCAGGCAATTCAACACTATATACACCCCACCCCAATTACAACGAAACGAATTGATAAGATCGAACAGAGCGAATAAACTTCCTACACCCACTGTCACAGTACACCAAGATGAACCTATTAACTACATCAATAACAAATCAACCATACCAGCATAAGCAACAAGCTTCTAATGAATTGCACTGATTACAAACCATCTAAATTTGCAACAAAAAAACCAAACCATCTAAAACCACTGATTATAGTTTCTGCCGTACGAACAAGCACCCACCAATCCAAACCCCTAACCCATCGAATTCTACACCACCCTCACAGATCCACCTCCCCCACAGCCACCATACCAAATCCACCCGCCTAAAGAGCTCCAAACCCACCGTCCAGGCCCGGCCGCGAACAGATCGGTACGAAACGGAGAGATCGACCGGTCCTCACCTTCTCGGGGTCGCCGCCCTTGTCGGGGTGGTTCTTGATGGCGGCCTTGCGGTAGGCCTTCTTGAGGTCGTCCTGGGACGCGTCCTTGGGCACCCCCAGGATCTCGTAGTACCGCGTGTTGTCGCTCTTCTTCGGCGCGCGCCCGAACATCTTCGCCTCGGATTTCTTTCGCTTTCTTCCCGCGAAACCCTAGCTGTTCAATCCGGTGGGGAGCGAGGTCGCGGGTGGGAATCAGTTTGTGAGGAGGGGGTGAGGCGGCGGGGGTGGTTTAAAGGGCGGAACGGGTGGTGGGGGTGGATCCTCTGGAAGCTGCGGGAGGCTGGGGGCGTGGGCCGTCGGATCCGGATCAGGCGGTGGAGCGCGGGGCTTCCAGATGCTTCCGGGGTCTTCCAGAGAAAGGGCGGGGTGGGGACGTGCGGGTTTTTGGGGAAGGCAAGCGCGTGTTGACTTGAGTCCGGTAGTCCGGTCTGCCTGCCGTGTAGCCGGGTGAGGGTCCGATGCGAAGGGGACCACCCGATAAGCAGATTCTCCTCTTCGAGAAATGAGTTGGTTTCGGGTGGTTTTTTTACTGTTGGCTTATAGTTTATAACTTAAATATTTAAATTTAATTTGTTTATGAGAGGTATTATGTAACATCCTAAAAAGGTAACTAGTGTAATTGCAAAAATTATAAAACATTTTTATTGTTTCTCCCATGTTTCTCAAAAGTTTTTAGGCGTTATTCGAATCTTTTAGTTTGGATTTCTTGCCAAAGCCCAGTTCATGAGAATCAAAATCTTGGAATCAAGAACCAAGGCTGAAAATCCAACTGAGAAAATCCAAATTTACTTGGAAGTCTTAATTTCAAATTTAAATTAAAATCTGGAGATTCAAAGCTAAGAATGAAAATTGAGAATTAATATAAAATCTTTCCCATCCACTTTGCATATCTGAAAATTTAAATTCGGAAAAATTAAGAATTATTCCTCAAAAATTCGAACAATCTTAAAATTAATTTGTTGAATCCAAAATTTTGAACCAAGTTTTCAAATTCCAAATATACTCACAAACCAAACCTGAAATCTCAAAATTCATAACATTCTCAAAAATTTCTCTTGGGCCCAGCTCAATTCTTCTCCCCGGCCCGCTACCTTTTCTTTTTCTTTTCCTTTTCCTCCAGCTCGCTTCTTTCCTTCTTTCCTCCGGGCCGTTTTCTTCTTTTCTCCGGTCCGTCTGGCCCACCCGGCCTCTTCTTCTTCTCCTGGCCTTCGGGCCAGCCAGCGCGTATGCCTTCTTCTTCTTTCTTCGTCTCCGCCTCCTCCCCGGTTCCTAGCGCTCGCCGACCCATTCCCATGCGACGGCCGCGCCCACCAGCTACAGCCTCTTCGCCCCCAGTTTTGCTCAACTCCGCCCCCGGTATTCCCCGTCGCCCATGCCGGCGGTACACGCGGTACACCTCGCCCATGACGAAGTACACCTTGCCCATGCCGGCGCCACTCCGCCGCTGAGCACACGTCCTCAGGCTCGTCCAGCTGCCGACCGCACTCACCGCCTATAAGAAGCCGGCCGCACTGTCAGACCCAGATTTTATAATCCAGAATCTACTGTGTTTAGCTGCACTATTCCCTGGATCAGTTGATAGTGCACACAGTTACAATAATGGGCATCAAATTACATATCATGCGGAATCATAAATAGAATAGTAGACTTACTCATGAGCCGATTAGGCCGAAATCATTAAATTGCAACAATGGAAGAACGAAGCACACGGTGGGACCTTGGGACATGCCCACAGAGACCAAGCGGAGGTTCGCGACCTAGCCCTTGACATCTTCATCTTCTCTACTAGCATGTCCATTCTTGTTGTTGAGGCGAGGTGATCTGATTCCTGATTCTGAATTTATCGCAAAAGCGAGTGTGAGCACAAACCACCGTGCTCATGAGCCAACACATAGAATGCAAGTAGATAATATGCATGGCTTATCAAAGGAGGGCTTGGGTTATTTTATTTTATGAGAGTACTTTTGAATACAATTACTTAAAAATTCCTAAGACCTAGCAGTTTGAACCAAATCATAATGTGTGAAAAGAATGCAATATCATTAATAGTGATCTGATTTTTCGTTCACCATATATAGCATCGCACCATATGCTTATTTTTATTATAAGCGCTTAACTTACCTGTGGGACGACACCGGGACAATTCAAACCGGGACCATCATGATCCTTTCACATTCCCATTATCACCCACCAAGATTTTTGAAATAGAGCTATATCTAGTTAAGTTCCCATGTCCGCCCTTGATCGTGGGCACGGCTATTCGAATAGTTTTGACTCTGCAGAGTTTGTACACTTTCACCACAAGAGACAATCAACTCGTTGCCCCACACGATTCCTTAGTCATGTGGTTGAGCAGACCATCACAGTAATTGTTCAAAGTACCTCGCCCCTTCCATCATTTCACCCTATGGGTCGCTCCCACTTGCGATGGGTCCCATACGTTGTGTGTGATGTTCTCCTTCTAAACGTCTAGCAGCTGGCTACGTCCCCTGCTAGCCCGCCACAGCAGAACTTCACCCTCTGCGAGTGTCCCATTCAAGCCGTCACACAGACAGCTGCTTGCACTACCCCAAACCTCCTCCTCGAAGGATGACTTTCAGGGTCCGGTAAATCTACTAAGCTAAGTTGTATTTTACATACTTGTGGTTGTACTGTTTTACACAGGAGGTCATAACAAGATTCAGTCCTTAGTGATATCTGGGCGGTTCTACCACAAACCACACTCTCGTGCACCCCTGCACCATACCCCGATCCATCCGCCCAGATAAATAAGCAATTTGAGGTTTATGGGAATATAAAATAACCATATCCAACATACACCAGTCATTACCACCATGACTGTCCAAACCAATTTTTCTCAGGATTAAAAGTGATGCTTGGGCGCTCTCGTGCCCATGAGTAACTAAGCAATACTAAGCATGACATATAATTATGAACTTATTTTCGAAAGGTTAATATTATATTTTTTTTTGCTAGGGCGACAAGGTTCACAAATTCAAATATTCCAAAGGGAGTTTAATATTATTCAAGGCAAACAATGTGCATATAACTAGAATATTGAATTTATCATGTATTTGCATATAAAATAACAGCATGCAATTTGATAATTTAAACCAAAGTAATTTGCAGAAAATGTAGGTTCAACATGATCAAAGTATTGACTCGCCTGACGCGGTTTACCGAGGTCTTGAGCTCACACAATGCTTTCTCTTGAACTTCGGGTCTTTTTCTTCTCTTCCCTCTTAATCTTGCTTGATCCCTTGATGCTTCAGGACTCAGTTTCTAACTACGCGCTAAATGACTGAATACAAGTAAAAGCAAATAACTCAAAAGATCCAAATAAATCCGAATAAACTCAATTTAGCTTTATCATAAGTTAATGGGTGATTTGGGTGATTTGAGGCAAGATCGGTGGTAGAATACGATGACTCGATCTTTTATGTAATAATTCCTTTTATTATTTTTGTATTTATCAAGAAAGTTCCATGAGTTAGGTTAGGCCTATGACTCGGTGTACGAGTTTAGCTGGGTATTTGTTGAGAATTAATATTTAGGGCATATACTATATGTATACAAATGTTAGCTTACCGAATAAATTTTAGAGTCTGGGTGTATAGCATTTTATGGTGTGATATTTTATGTGTCTTCAGTTATCACTAGGCTTAGTTCAAATTGCATTAGTATTCATTTGTATGGGCCCTAGTTTGTATTCCATGCTCAACTCTATTATTTACCAAGATTTAATTAATGGCACCATTATTATTTGACCTACACTTTAGGTATTATTAGGCTTAGTTTCATTATAATTTTAATTTATTCATCTGGGCAAAGCTTGTTTTACAGAGTCACATTTCCATATTTGCTATTTAGCAAAATTTACCACTAAGGTTTATTTCATGGTGGTCTAACACATGCCAGGGCATAAATGTTTATATTATAAGCAAAAGTATGCTTTATTGTATGTGGATATTTAACCAAAGTCACTACATCTTTTTACTAACTATGACTTCAATTAACTATTTAGGCTATATTGGTTGTTAATATAGTAAAGAATCAGATATTAATTATTAAGTAACCTTATTTTACCTCCTAGTTAAGTTTACTACATTCCCTAAATTATCTCCAAAGTATCCATAATTTTCTCCAAAAATCCATATGAGCTCTAAAATTTCTGATTTTAGTTCCATTGGATAGATATTGAATTTAGATGAATTTAGAAATTTGTTTCATTCAATTTAGAGTTAAAGTGAATAAGTTATGCCCCTTTAAAGTTTTCAGTCTAGTTTAAATCCAGAAAAGATTAAAATTCTGACATGTGGGGTCCACTGATTATTTTTAATTCATTTACATTATTTTTATTTCTATGCACGGTATCTATGACAAGTGGGGCCCACTGGCTTTTGTTGTTTATTTATTTCTACCCCCGGTTGCCACTGACATGTGGGCCCCTTTGTTAGTGGGTAGCATTGAGGCTGCTGGCCGTGACAGTGGGGCCCACTGTCACCGAAAGATAGAGAAACTCAACCTGGCGCTGCGGAGCCGGAGGCTCGAACGCGCGACCGGGGAGTTGGGGGGGAAGAGTGAGTGTCGCTAGCCAGGGAGCCCAAGGGTGTTGCTTACCCTATAAGGGGAATTAATCCCCCTATACTATCTTGCGGAGGGAGCCGGGCAGAGGAAGTCGAGGCGGTGGCGGGGCTGTGGTGCCGACGGCGAGAGGCGGCCGGAGAGGAACCGGGGAGGACTGAAATGCGTTCCTTGAGCTTTGGTGGTGCCAGCGGTGAGGTCAGTGGGGACCGAGGAGACCCGAGGCGGGCCAACGGCGAGCGATGGCGGTGGTTTGGGCGGGAGCTTCGGTGCCGACGTGGTACGGCCGATGAAAGGCTTGGGAAGGGTCGGGAGTAGCTTTGCGACGTCCTGGGGATGATGTGGGTGAGAGGAATTGGGCCTTGGTGGCTTGGATCGATGGGAAGCTCGGGCGGCCGGAGTTGGGGAAGAAAGTGGCTCACCGGCGATTAGGAGGCTCAGAGCTCGATTATCTGCGGTGGAAGGGAGAGGAAGGTGTGGTGGTGTGAATGGAGGGGCGCACTGGCTTTATAGGCGGCGGGGCAATGCGGGCAACGAGCGGGGCTGTTCGGTCACATCGGGGCGGAGGTGGCAGGCGGCGGGGACAGGCGATAGTGACAACGTAGCTGCGGAGTGATCTTGCAAATCTCTGTGCGCGACTTCTCTCTACCCTCTCTGCAGCTTTGCTTCGCACGCGCACCGGGCGACAGTACTTTTGTGCCGCGTGGCCGACGATTGCGACGGAGCGGGGGTCGATGGCGTGAAGCTGCAGGCGGCGAGGGTGAAACCGGGGGCGGTGGCGGTTTGGCAGGCTCTCCAACCGGGCGACGGGATAGCTCGGGCAGGGTGACGCCGGCGCATGAGTGCCACGGGGAGAGCGAGCTCGAGCGAGGCGAGCAGCGCGGCAGCTCGGAGAGAAGAAGAAAGGGGAGGGGGAGAAGGAGCTGGCGGGGTCGGGCCCGCTAGCCAGGGAGACGCGCGCGGGGCGGTGGCGGGGCCCGCGCGACAGAGAGATGAAGCGGAGGGCGTGGGAGCGGGCTGGGCCGCTTCGGCCGAGGTGGGAGAGGAGCGGGGATGGTGGGGTTGTGCTGGGCTGATGGCCGGCCTGACTCCATCTCCCCATTTCTCTCTTATTTATTTATTTATTTATTCATTCATTTATGTGTTTTTGTGTATGTAGCATTTATATTTTATTCCTTTTTGCTTGCTCACGAAAAATTTCATGTTTCCTTACTTCTGAATTAATCCTTGCATTTTGTAGGCATATTTATATGTACATCTAAATACTTCCGTATAAATATTCACTTGGATTTATATTTCCCTCATTTACTTTTATTGTCATGTGCCCACTATGCCCAAAATGAAATTTCATGTTTTAAATCAAGTTTCTCCCTCCTTATATTGGATCATCTTTTCATATTCGTATTTTAAATTTTAATTCTATATTATTTGAACATGTTTGTTCCTTTCTTGAAATTTTACTTTTTGGAACCTCAACCCAATTTCAGAAGAATACCTTAAACTCCAAATTCAAATACAACGTATTGCAAAAATAAACCAAGAAATTCATATTTTCAAATTTAAGTTTTTCAGGATGTCACACGCACCCCATTGCTCCTCTTCCCCCGTTGCCTTTCTCCCTCGTGTCCAGCCGAGCCACCTTGAGCTTGTGCCGCCACCGCCCCTCCCCGTCCCGGTCGCCTCCGGCGAAGCTCCTGCCGAGCCACATGCGTCACGGCGTGCCCCCAACCGTCCATGGCCTCCTTTCGCGATTAATCGGAAAACCAAAGCCCGAGCACGCCGCGCCCTCTCCCTCTTCGTTTCTGGCTGGCTGTCGCCGTCTTCATCGCCACCTCCTCATCGGTCGACCCCAGGACGATTCCTCGCGGTGAGAGCGTCTCCTCGGTGCACTGGAGCTCCTCTGACTTTCGGCCGACGTTTTTTCCACCAGCGCGACCCCTCCACAGTGGCCTCCCTGCGCCGCCACTTGTGCTCGTCACCGGCTCGCCTCAGCCTCCCTCCGATCGGTTCAATCGCTCAGGTGAGCTCCTAGCATCTTTCCCTCTCTCTTCCGGCCATCGGCGCCTCGTTTCCACCTCACCGCCGGCCGCCTTCTATCGCCGCCGACCTGCCACCGTGTCTTTCCGGTCGGAGCTGATCCCTCCCCGAGCTTCTTCTTCACCTGGGCAACTCGTTTTGCCGGTCGCCATCACTTCTCCGGCTGCTCCTCGTCGGCGTCGCCGTTGCCATGCCTTGGCCTCCTTCCTCTGTTTTCGTCCTTGCCTCAGCCGGGAGTACCCCTTCACTGCCGTACCGGCTCCTTCCTCTTTGTCTCTCTTATATGACTTGTGGGCCCAGCCAGATAATTGCCTAACTTTTCACCCCTTTTGCTAAATGTTGAATTCATGTGTAAAGGAATATGCATACATGTATTTGCAACAAAGATAAATTGGGAACAATAATAAAAATAAGAAATTTACTTATGAGCTCATAAAGAAAAGATTTATACAATTAAATTAACAACTTAACATTTGCAAATTATATGCCAATCAAGATTAATTAAAGTAAGCTTATGCCATGAACTCTTTTCCCTATTATCAAGAAGTTAACATGAAGTTAATAAAATAATAATAATAATAACAATATCATGGCTAAAAGATTTTAATTATGAAGCTTAAGAATTATACCATTTCATCTTGTCTAAATCCATGACGACTAAGGAGATGACAACAAAGGTAATTAATATGATAATTTGAATGAATGTATCATCAAATATAACATGACAATAGTAAGAATTTGAAGCTACCCTGCTTAATGAGTTTAACCCTCAAAAATCATTTGCATGCCACATAAAATAATAAGTATGCTTTGCTCATCTCTAAAACCATGCAAACTCTCCTTCCAAAAATGCTTAAAATATTTGTAGTAAAGACTTTAGCATTTATCTTAAGATACTAAGATCTAAAATGACTAATGAGTATTGTTGTGGTTACAGACCAAACAGAGAGAGAGGTATGGTAGTGGAGAGTTAGGTGAGCAATGCTTCGGGTTTTCCTATGCCCTGGATGGTAGATATATATGTCCACATGGGGAGTGTTTTACAATTTTACCCTTACACTCAAGTATCCCCCTCAGGGGTATTTATGTCATTACACATGTCCCATATTGGCCTTCTAACAAGCCGGCTGGGCTTAGGTGGGGGCTACCCCTACAACAGGAGCCTCTCATAGTGACGGGCTTCATGGGCCGAAGCCATGTTGCCGAGCCCTTTGGCCCCCTCCGTCCCTACGGCCTGTGAGTTACCAGATAAACTCGCAATTGCTAGCGCGACCCCGCTTTGCATCGAAGACACTGAGTCGGGCGAGTTGTCGAAGCCGTCTTCGGCCGCGGGGCCGTCTGGCCCCCCCAGCTTCGACCCTCTGGTCTTCGTGTGGACATGTTGGCACTTGGCAGTGCAACTCCGCTTTGCACGGGGACGCGGAGCCAGGCTAGCTGTCGAGGGTGGGGCTTTGCCTGGTCCAGAGGTGTCACGGCCGAGCAGGTCCGCAGTCTGGGGATGGTGCCTTAATGGCGGCGCGAATCGCGTCGACCTCTGACAAGTTGGGGGCGGACTGTTGCAGTCGTCCGCGCTGTCCCTATGGAAAGGTACGCGTGGCATGACGCGATTGGCGCGTCGTGGGCTGTCAGCAGCCGCGCGACCCTGGTGGTGCGTCCCTTCCCGAGAGAGGCGGGATGTGTGGCGGAGCGCTACCAGCGCGTCGTGCGCTGCCCGACCGCATATGTTAGACCTGGATTTTTCAATCCAGAATTTACTTTGTTTACTGCACTATTCCTTGGATCAGTAGATAGTGCACATAGGTACATTGCTGAATCACATCATACATCACATGAACATTGGTAATATTACAGAATTAAAATACACCACGTCGGGTGAGAGTTTACAAAAGGGCCGCTTTGGCCAGATGTGATCATTACAACAAGTGAGCAGCGGAGAACGAAAGCAAAAGTGAAACCACAACCACAGGCAAGCGACTGAGGGGTAATGTGTACATGTTATATTGCCGAAACCTTGGCAATATAAGTGCACACACTGCCACGGGTCTACTTGTCTATGACCGAAATACGTAAGCTACGCCCTAGTTTCCT